>CM061063.1:88859885-90196385 GCA_030762895.1 Sophora flavescens
GTGGGAGCTTCCAAGGATAGCTCCTCAACAGTAACATCCTTAGGCACCAAGCTCTCATGGAACAGCTTTAGCCTCTTCCCGTTAACCATGAAGGCCTTATTGCTACCTGCACTTTTAATCTCTACTGCACCATAAGGAAAAACATTAGTAACAACAAATAGGCCAATCCACTTGGACCTAAGTTTCCCAGCCATCACTTTCTGGCGGGAGTTAAACAGTATGACCTGTTGGCCCACAGAAAATTCTTTCCTAGCAATCATCCTATCATGAAAATGCTTGGTTTTTTCTTTATAAATCCGGGAGCTTTCATAGGCTTCTAGCCTAAGCTCCTCAAGCTGCTGTAACTGGAGTTTCCGTTCAATACCAGCTTTTTTCATTTCCAAATTACAGCACTTGACCGCCCAATATGCACGGTGCTCAACTTCCACAGGGAGATGACATGCCTTACCAAATACAAGCCTAAAGGGGGACATCCCTATTGGCATCTTGAAAGCGGTCCTCTGAGCCCACAGTGCGTCTTCTAGACGGCGGCTCCAGTCCTTCCTATTCGGCTGCACCACTTTCTCTAAGATCTGCTTGATCTCCCTGTTTGATATCTCAGCCTGGCCATTGGTCTGGGGATGGTAAGCAGTGGAGACTCTATGCACAACTCCATACTTCCGGAGTAGAGCTTCCATGGTGCGGTTGCAAAAGTGAGTGCCTTGGTCACTGATGATGGCGCGAGGTATGCCAAACCTGCAAAAAATATTGGACCTAACAAATTTTGAAATAACTTTAGAATCGTTAGTCCTAGTGGGGATAGCTTCCACCCACTTTGAAACATAGTCAACAGCCAAAAGAATGTACAGAAAGCCAAAAGATGCAGGGAAAGGACCCATAAAGTCGATTCCCCACACATCAAACACCTCACAGAAGAGCATGGGCTGCTGAGGCATTTCACTCCTACGAGTGATAGCCGTGCCTGCTGTTTGACACTCCTTACAAGTCCGGTAGACCTCATAGGCATCTCTAAAAATGGTGGGCCAGTAGAACCCAGAATCTAGGACCTTTCTTGCAGTCCTCTGTGGCCCAAAGTGTCCCCCTACTTGAGAGGCATGAGAGAAGTGCAAATTGGACTCGATCTCATAGTTGGGGACACACCTCCGAATTACCTGATCACTGCAAAACTTCCAAAGGTACGGATCATCCCAAACATAGTACTTGGAATCACTATTGAGTTTGTGGATCTGTGATCTAGTTGCACCTGCAGGAAAAACACCAACAACAAGATAGTTAACATTGTCAGCAAACCAAGGAGTTACCCCATGCAGATGTAGAAGCTGCTCATCAGGAAAGTCATAATGGATGGGAGAAGGATCATCATCCCTTGCTATTCTTCTCAAATGATCAGCTACTAAATTTTCAGCTCCACTCTTGTCTTTTATCTCCACATTGAACTCTTGGAGCAACAACATCCACCGAATCAATCTCGGCTTCGCTTCTGGTTTCTTCAACAGGTACTTCAGAGCTGCATGGTCAGTGAAAACAATAACCTTGGAACCTAGCAAATATGACCTAAATTTATCAAGAGCAAAAACAACAGCTAGGAGTTCCTTTTCAGTGGTGGTGTAATTAGACTGTGCAGCATCTAAAGTCCTAGAAGCATAATGAATGACATGGGCGGCCTTGCCCACCCTTTGTGCCAGGACCGCTCCCATAATATAGTTTGAAGCATCACACATGAGCTCAAAAGGGAGGGTCCAATCAGGGGGCTGGATGATGGGGGTAGAGGTCAATGCACTTTTCAGGAAGTCAAATGCCTTCTTGCAGTTGTCATCAAAGTTGAACATGGCATCATTCTTCAGCAAGTTTGACAAAGGAAGAGCTATATCTTGCTGAAGTCCTTAATGAAGCGCCTGTAGAAACCTGCATGACCAAGAAAAGAACGAATCTCGCGAACGCAAGATGGATAAGGCAATGTTGAAATCACATCAATTTTAGCAGGATCTACTGAAATACCCTCTTTAGAAATAACATGCCCTAAAACAATCCCCTGTTCAATCATAAAGTGACATTTTTCATAATTTAAAACCAGGTCAGTTTCAATGCATCTTTCTAGAACCAAATTCAGACTATGCAAGCATGCATCAAATGAGGAGCCATATACAGTGAAATCATCCATGAACACTTCCATGCAATTTTCAATAAATTCAGAAAAAATGCTAATCATGCATCTCTGGAAAGTGCCAAGGGCGTACAGAGGCCAAATGGCATCCTCCTGTAACAAACGTGCCGAAGGGGCACGTGAAAGTGGTATTTTCTTGATCCTCTGGTGCAATGTGGATCTGGAAATAACCGGAAAAGCCATCAAGAAAACAGTAGTGGGATTTACCAGCCAGCCGCTCGAGCATCTGATCGATGAACGGCAAAGGAAAGTGATCCTTTCGAGTGGCCTGGTTCAACTTCCTATAATCAATACAGACTCGCCAGCTATTCTGGACTCTAGTGGGGACAAGCTCATTATTATCATTTCTTACCACTATGAGGCCGGACTTCTTGGGTACAACTTTCACTGGACTTACCCAAGTACTATCAGAGATGGGGTATATAATACCCGCATGCAGAAGTTTAGTCACCTCCTTCTTTACAACATCCAGAATAAATGGATTGAGCCGCCTTTGGGGCTGCCTAACTGGTTTAGCCCCATCCTCCAACAGAATTCTATGCATACATCTGGAGGGGCTAATTCCTGGGATGTTAGTCAAGGTCCACCCAATCGCCTTCTTGTGCTTCTTCAGAACCTCTAAAAGCTTAGCTTCCTGGTCAGAGTCAAGGTTGGAAGAAATAATTACTGGAAGTTTTTCATTCCTCTCCAAGTAAGCATTCTTCAGATTCTCAGGAAGTGGCTTGAGCTCCAAGGAGGGTGGCTGCTCAATGGATGGTATATTTGGAGCAGCCATGATGTCAAAAACTTCAGCTGAACAGACAGCTTCACTCATACTATCACCCTGCAAAGTAGAATCAATGAACTCAGCACAAACAGTACAATGGTTAGTGTTAGTACAGTCAGTACATGAATAAATATCATCAAAGCCAGAAACAATTGGAAAATCAGAAACCAAGTCCTCATGGGTGTCATCAATAATTTCAGAGAGCAACTCTATTTGGAAAACAGAGTGCTCTTCCAGGGGATGCTTCATAGCATCGAAGATGTTAAACTTTGCCACAATGTCACCAAACTCCATGGACATGGTTCCATCATCAACATCAATCTTTGTCTTTGATGTCTTCATGAACGGTCTGCCCAGGATGATTGGTGATCTACTTGAATTTGTTTCCCCTTCCATATCTAGGATGATTGGATGATTGGTCATCAACTTGTACCAGCACATCTTCTACCATTCCCATGGGGCGAGCATTGGTCCTGTTGGCCAACTGGATAGTGAGACCTGTATGCTGCAAGGGACCAAGATCAAGGTTATTGAAAACAGAGGTGGGCATGACATTTATGGAGGCTCCCAAATCCAACATGCAATTTTCAAATTTGCTGTCCCCAATAGTGCATGGAATAGCAAAAGTGCCCGGATCCTTGCACTTCTGTGGTAGTGCCTGAGTGGGGGCTGTAACAGTAACCCTTTCAAGTGCAGGCTTAGGCTGAATGAGGGCTGAAACATTTCGCCCTAGATTAACTCTCTCATTACCCTTCAACCTCCTCTTGTGGGTGCACAAATCCTTCAGGAACTTAGCATACTTAGGAACCTGCTTGATCACATCCAGAAGCGGAATGTTTGCCGCCACCTTTCTGAACACATCTAAAATTTCCCTCTCCTTGTCTTCCCCACCAATCTTCTTATTTTTCTGCACTCTTTGCGGGAAGGGGATTGGTGGCACATAAACTCTCTCAGCTTCAACAACTACAGAAGGCTCAGGAGTTACCTCAACAGTTTCTTCATCTTTTTCATGGGCTGCCTCTACAACTTTCCCATATCTCAAAGAAATGGCACTCACATTAGGATTGGAGACATTGGGATTCACCACTGTTTGGGCAGGTAGTTGGTTTGATCCTTGAGCTTGTTGTATGTTATTCATGGAAGTGGCAAGCTATCCAATCTGTGTCTGCAAGGCAGTAATGCTAGCATCCGTTCGTTCTTTGGCCGACCAACTGGCCCAACCTTGTGTTTGCAAAGTATTAATGCTAGCATCCGTTTCGCCGTCAGAATCGTCCAAATTGCTTCTGAAACTGGAGATTTTGTGCATTTATTTGTCCAGTTATTTGTGAAGTCATTTGCTTGAACATGTCCTCTAGGGAAGGTCCAGAAGGTGCAGAAGTGGTCACCTGGGGAGGATTCTGTGGTGGTGCCATCGGTTGTTGTTGGGATGAGTTCCCATACCGAAGGTTAGGATGATTCCTCCAGTTGGGGTGGTACTTATTTGTGGAGAGGTCAGGAGTGCTGTACCGGTTCTGATTGTTGCCTTGATTGTAAGGATGGACTGCATAAGCTTGAGGCAAATCAGTAACTGACCCTTCTTTCAGAATGGGGCATGCATCATACGGGTGCTCAGGAGAGCTACACATGCCACACAACCTTGCCGGCTGAACCTTATCCATTGCCAATTGCTTCACCAAAGAAGTGAGCTCATCAATTCTATTCTCAAGGGCCTGGTTGGAAGAAGAGCTATGGACCTCATTCACACCCCTTGTCTCAACAGAATTTCTCCTGGTTGTAAACTGCTGGGAGTTTAGTGACATATTTTGAATCAATTGCTTGGCAGCAGCCGGAGTCTTATCAACAAGTGCTCCCCCACTAGCAGCATCCAAAATATTTCTATCCATCGGTAGTAACCCCTCATAAAAATACTGAATAAGGAGCTGCTCGGAAATCTAATGCTGAGGGCAACTGGATATCAACTGCTTGAATCTCTCCCAATACTCAGCCAATGACTCATTGCCTTGTCTGATGCCACATATTTCCTTCCTGATTGATGCAGCTCTGGAGGCAGGAAAATATCTCTCTAATAAAACCGTCTTCAAATCGTTCCAGGTGGTAACAGAGTTTGGCTCAAGATAGTACAGCCAATCCTTTGCAGCGCCCTGTAGTGAGAACGGGAAGGCTCTCAGCTTGATGTGATCCTCAGTTATTCCCTCTGGTCTCAAGGGTGTGGAGCAGACAACCTGGAATTCCTTCGTGCTTATCTCGGATCCTCACCGCAAGACCACCAAACCTTGGCAACAAATGTATTAAACCAGATTTTAATTCAAAGGGAGTAACAAAGACCAAAGATATTCAATACACAAGCCATTATAATTAACATCAGGGGTAGCAAGCTGTCTTAATGTCCTTTGGTCACCCATATTATCAAAAACAGTTTCAGAATTAGAATCACCACTAGTGCTAGCCCGAATTGCTCTACGGCGTGTGTGCAGTGTTCTTTCAATTTCAGGATCAAAATCACACAAGTCAGGGCAAGTAGACCTAGTAGCCAGACTAATTCAAAAAAAAAACGAAAATAAAAGAAAGGAAAAAAATGCGAAAATAACAAACAAGAGTCCCCGGCAATGGCACCAATTTTTGACGCGCTGTCGCACACGGGTCAAAAAGCGAGCGGTTTTATAAAATTGTAGTAGAGCGCGACAACTCGGGTATCGTCTCATAAGGACTCTTGAATTGTTATTTACCACAAAAACCAGTTTTTTTTTTTTTGGGGGTTGGATTGAAAATCAATTGGAAAACAAAGCAAAAACAGAGCAATAAAAACAGAGCAATTTAAAGGATTATCAAATAAGCTAAATACGATTAATCTACTATTCTCGATTTCCCAACTATCATCGGTTCATGTAAATTCCAAGCCCTGAGCAGATTCTAATCCCCTTTCGGTTGGACATGAAAGGGAATTCTAAATTCCCCATCATTTTAGGAAGGCCATTCTTGGCAACCGCTGGAGCATTAATAGACGTAAGGAATGGCAAACTCTCTCTAAATGTAGAGGAAGGTAGGGTAAATTTTCAGTTGATTAACTCTTGTAACAACCCTCCTTTTGAGAGCCATGTGTGCAGAATTGATGTAACGTCTCCAGCGGTAGAGAAAGAACTTAGCATGGAAGCAACCCCAAAGATATGCATGGTTGGAGATGCACCCAGTGGTGAAGTTGGAATTGCTGTCCATACTGAAACAAAACTTCCGCCGAGAGGAAGGAAGGCTAGGAAGCTCCGAGAAAAAAGAGCAAAGCGGAAGCATTATTGGCCGTATGAGAAGAGACGGCTATTTGAAGGAGCTCCATGGAAAAGAAGTGTTCCTGCACTTCTACGCCCAGCCGACCCCGGTTGACTTGAGGAAGTATGGTCAAGCTTAAGACCATAAATAAGCGCTTCTTGGGAGGCAACCCAAGTTTTCTTTCCCTTTTTCCTTTTGTTTTTGATTTAACCTCTTGAATAATTTGAGAAGATCAAGAGGCAAAAATATCATTAATAGGTTTGTCTAGTGTTTTCAGGTTGAGAGAAGAAGAGCATAAAAAAGATAAAGTCAGAGGCCATCGACTGTCACGGCCGTGATGAACTAAACAAGAGCACAGAAAGGATCACGGCCTAGCCGTGACAACCATCACGGGCGTGATGAGTAGGATGCCAAGATCAGAGAGCATCACGGCCTAGCCGTGATGTAGATCACGGCCGTGACAGGGCAACTCCTGAGGATCAGAAACGATCACGGCCTGCCCGTGATAAGCCTCACGGCCGTGATAAAATTTCTACCCAAGTTTTGACTGGAATGTGAAGCCAACACCCGCTACCGACTCGGTAAGTTGTTCCATTTTTCTCCTCTCTCCGACTTGATTATTTACATTGGAGACAATGTAAGTAATCAAGCTTGGGGTAGGGGTATTTATTTTTGCATTTGCATTGTTGCATTCATATTGCATTCACATAGGCATAGATTGGTATGATCACATTCTCTAGATTTCCCCTCACTTAGAACATGCATCCGATTGTGAGAACTTGGAGCCTAATGAATTGAGATAGTGAATTTTGAACCCAATTTTTCATTATTCTTGTGATATGGCTAAAAATAAAAATTCTTGAGATAATCATTTGATAGTTGATAATTAGCATGTGGTTCCTTAAACTTGTGTACCTCACTGATTTTTGAACTACTAAATGTAAGATTTTGAGCCAAAAGGGGTATTCACTAAATCTACCCCATTTCTTGTGCAAGAGTGATTTAATTCCTCATGGACTGTATTTTCTAGAACTTGACTTGAAACCATTTCAAAACTTAAAAATTTCTGAAAACATTTTTGGAAATGATTGAGGCACTAGGTATTTTTCTGGCCTCCCGAGCTTTGAATGATAAATGCTACCCCTTAGTTGCCCAATTTTGAGCCTAAAGAAAAAAATACTTTTCTTGGTACCATGAATTAATTTGATAAATAATGCTTGGTATGGCACCTTTTAAAGTATTACAAAAAGGGTGAATGGTAGTTGGAAAAAGAATGGGATGAAAATATTTCTCTTGAGCTATAAATCTCCCCTTCTCCAAACAAATAAAAATGAAATAAACAAAAAAAAATGGAGAAGGGGATGACAAAGAAAGTGAGAAATGAAAAGAAAAAGAAAAAAAAAAAAAAGAAAGGTGGAAAAAGTAAATCAAAGCCCTCAAAAGGTATTTTAGAAGGTGTCATACTTTGTAATGTTTGATAATCTGTCTAGCCTTCTTGAAATTCCCTTTCTTTGATTTTCCCACCTAATAATAAATCCCATGGCCACATTACAACCAAAGGAAAAGACCTCTTAATTCTTAAGTGTTTTCTTAAATAAAGTAGAGATTTGGTTAATAGTCAAGCCTATGGTAAAATACTTTACTTGAGGAAATGGAGTGAATTGTCATAAACCCTAAAACACTTGAGTGAGGTGAGATGAGTGCCCAAATCAGTGAGGACATGAACTTGAAGAACCTAAGCTTCTAATTGGACTTGAACTTGATTATCTCTTGAGTGCTTATTGAATATGCCTATTACTTGGATTAGCTTCTAGGGTTCTTGGTTCACTATCCATGCTTTGAATGATTTATATCTTATGGCCTGAGTAATTGCTTGAGGACAAGCAAAGTTTCAAGCTTGGGGTGATTTGATGAGTGTGATTCCACCTCATCTTTGTCCATCATTTTGCATGCATTTTCATGTAGTTTAGGCATATTTTTATTAGATTTTAGGTTAATTTTCCTTTGGAACAGGTAAGGCGGTTTTCGTGTGTTGTTTTGCAGATATCAAGGGTAAATTGCTCAAGATCAACCATGATGAAGTTTGGATGAAGATGGAGCTTTAAAACTGAAGAAAATGAGCCAAACAGAGCCCATCACGGCCTTAGCCGTGATGCCCATCACGGCCATGATCGAGCAAAACTGAAAAGAAGAAAGGTCAAGTCGAGTCTGTCACGGCCTGGCCGTGGATAACCATCACGGCCGTGACCCAAAACCACCACAAGTCGAGCACATCACGGCCCAGCCGTGAAATTCTTCACGGGCCATGAAGCCGAGGGACTCGCGTCCGCGAGTCATATCTCGCGTCGCGAGAATTTGAATTTTGCAAAGCAGCCAGAGGCAGAGACCGTCACGGCCTGGCCGTGATGGCCATCACGGCCGTGACGCGCTTTACTTGGACCTGAAGAAACCGAAATAGATCAGATTTTGAGTTGGTTTGGGACTCTAACTTCCCCATTTCTATAAATATGGACCAGGGCATCAGATCTGAGGATGATCAACACATTAGGAGCTACTACTCTAGGCTTAGATTTCTCTTCTCCTCTCTTCTCTTTTCTGATTTTTATTATGTTGTCATCCCAGCTTGTCATCTCCATGGCAAGACTGGAGTAGTAGCATAGTTTCTAGGGATTAGGGCTCTGCCCAAGGTTTGTAAATGATGTTAATTTGATGTTGAAACCATTGTTGATTTCATAATTGTTTTAGATCTGATTTCTAGTGTGTTAATCACTCATAAATTTCTGCAACCGTTTATTTACGTGACATAGACGTTCTAAGGAGGAACCTAACGGTGAACTTAGGATCTCTAGGGTGATTCACTCGTAAAGCCCTGCAGCCACTGGTTTGTGAGATGTGAATGATCCAAGGAGGAACCTAGCGGTGAACTTAGGTTATTTGCATGACCGAGACATTTCAAGGAGGAACCTAGCGGTGAACTTGGGTGTCGGACCTATAGAAGTCAGACTTGGGACTGAAATCACGAGAGTTAGAAGCCGTCCCTCGAGGAGCAACGAGTTGTCACGGAACGCAAAGGGTCCAATCTGGGATCGACTACCACGAGAGTAGGGGTCGGGTCAATTGGGCACGGCTTTTGTAACCCGAGAGGGAGCTTAAGCTATCAGAGGATAAACTCGCCTTCAAGGCAATTTCGGTAATCAACAAAGGTAAATCAGTTAGCAACATAAACGGCCTCAAAGGTAACCCAAATCCCTAGGAATCCGTTTTAGATAAAAACCCCATAAACAATTGTTTTCTGTTTTAATTGTTCTCTGCTCATCTATCTTTCAATTCAAAAACCAATTTCAAAACCCTCTTTAAAACTGTCCAGATATAATCGATTAGAATTTAATTGCGATTCGAGAACACAGTCTCTGTGGGTTCGATATCTTTTATTACTTGACGGCAGTCCGGTACACTTGCCGGATACGCACGAGCGTCGTCGCACGTCGACTGACGCGACATCATTAACCTGAAAACAATAAAATAGCCATAAGTGCGTTATTTGACTCAAAACTGGCTAACTTAACCTAAAACTACTTTAGAGACTCAAAACCTTGCTTGAGGACAGTCTAGTCTAATTTGGGTGAAAACAAAATATAATTAGCACAAAACCATGGTCATACTAGTCATAAAACTAGATGAGCCAGAGGCTTATCATACATGTTGCAATGCACGATTATTTTATCATGAATCACGTGACATGTGCTGCTCTGGTGGTAAGATATCGTTAGAACAAGTAGATGCACCTCCAGAGTTGCTAGAAATATTTTCAGACAGTTCAGCCGAAGGAAGACATTTTAGACAACACATTAGGAGTTACAATCATGTGCTCTCATTCACTTCAATGGGTGTACATATTGATGAGAATGTCGCTGCAACTGGACGTGGCATATATAGTTTTCTGCTCAAGGTGCAATTTATCATAAGATAGGAGGATTCTATCCAACTGAGGGTTCAAGACCACGATTCTTGCAAATGTACATCTACGATACAGAGCATGAGTTACAAAACAGGATGCTTGAAAACCCTCAACTTCAACAAAATATTGTTCAAAAGTTGCAACAAATTCTCCATGGTTGCAATCCATATGTGCACGCATTAAGGCAACTTGCACAGTGTCCAGATGTACATGATTGTAGTCTACTCATCAAGGAGCGCCCTGCTAATCAACCACAGTATAATATGCCAACTGCATCCTGTAACACCCTAGTTTTTACACCTATGATTAATTATTTTATTTGAATGTTTAAATTTATTATGTTATGTGGTTTAGTTTGAGTAACTAAATTACTCTCTTCAAATTATTTTATTGGGTGCGTTAGCAATGACTCAATTCAGTGAATGCACGCTTACTAGACAATAATTACGTTATTGTCACTAATATACCAGTACAGAAAAATATTTTTCATAATATGATTAAGAGAAAAACATTTTCATATTCTCATTCTATCTAATTTTAGAGTTAAAAATATTTTGGTTTGACATTTATCGGAGATTAAATTTTGGACTGAGTATTTTCTTAGTGGATCAGTTCAACTATTAATCTTTACTCTAATTTGAATTTCGAAATTATATCTTTATCAATCTTTATTTTTAGAATCCAAAAAGTAAAAACATGTTTATTTTAGGCCTAATATTTATCACTCATTTTGTACCTATCACTAAGTAATTTGTTTAAAAACCCATTTTCTCTCTTTTCTCTCTCTTTTTCTCGACGCTATCTTTCTCTTTCTCCCTTTTCTTCTCTGCTTCTTCTCTTTCTTTCTTCTTTCTCTTTTCTTCTTCTTCCTTCCACCTTAACTTCTTCTTCCTCCTTCCTCTCACCATAGCAGCGCCGCTTGGGAGCTAGCCAGAACCGCGACCACCACCTCAGCACAGCCGCGACTGCCACGACCACGCCGCGCGACCCATGCGACTGGTCCGCCGTCACGCGATCGTCTCTCCGCCACGGTAAGTCCGATCAGCCGCCTTCCATGGTGGTTTCGAACCCAACTCGTTGGTTAAGCTTGTCTCTTTTCTTTTATGCTCTCTTTCAACTCTGTTGCTCTTGTTCACTGTAGAACCGCCACTGCCACCTCGCCGGAATCGCGTCTGCCGCCGCGAGGAGCACCACAGCACCACCTTCAAGTTATCTTCTTCCTTGGGTGAGTCAAAACCCTCTCATCTCTTCTAGATTCAAAACCCCCAAATTGATTTTGAAACCCTAACCCTCTGATTTCAGATTTTAATCTTAAGATTAAAGCTTGTTTTATGAAATTAGGACTGTGAATTTGTGTTTCCCTAAACCAATTTCATTATTCTGAGTTTTCCCTAAATTTTAATAAGGAGCCCTAAAACCCCAATTTGATTTTATTTGAATTTGGGTTTTTTTTTGTGAAATTAATTATGATTTAGTGCAATTAGGACTCTTAATGGATGATTTCCAAAGTTCTTTTCATGATCTTTTAATCAAAACAAAGTTTCCTTAAAGGGTATTGTGAAGCGTAAGCTCCAAACGTGATTTTCTTTGAAAATGATCTTGTTTGGTAATAAGGTTAAGTGTTTAGATCAAATTAGAATGTGTGTTTGATCATGTGTAATTGATTTCTTGATTTTTGGTTGTTGCGCGTTGTTGGATTCCCTCTCTGAGACGTTTGACACGGCTATGCTTGCTTGATGGAGTAGATAGTTATACTCTTGGAGCTAACGTGAGCATTAAGACGAGGATTCATTACTTGTCTTCAAAGGTAAGGGGAGTTTGCCTAGGGATATTCAATAACTGTATGCCTGTGTGTAGGTGTTTAACTGGATATTTATATGTTGATTGAGGTTACTTGATTACCTAATGTACTTGAACTGTTATGCTATTATCTGATGTTGAATTGTACTTGTTCTAAATGTTATAATGCATATATGTGATGAACTGCTTTCAACTGTGATATTGGCATTGAACTGATAATATATATTGATGTTGATTGAAAGTTTGCTAAGCCAGACTTGCGTCTGTGCTCAACTGTTATAAGGATTAAAAACCTTAATAAGCTTTGAAGATGAAGGGATTGGTGTTCTTTTCCAAAAGCTCATTAACTTAAAATTCTTGTTTTAAATGTTGAAATGGTCTTGGTAAACTATTGTTATACAAGAGAAAAATCATTTTCGAACTATGTGTCTTCAACTGAAAACTTTCATGATTATTTGGTAATATCTTTTTGGGGGAAGTATTTCAAAGATAAAAGTATTTCAAGGATGCTTTATAAATGATTTTCAAAGAAAAGGTTTTTCCTAAATATTTTAGAAACTTTCCGGTAAGCCTGGATAGGTTATCGAGGATTCGGTTTTGAATTTGATTTTCACTGAATGAAAAATAAATACTTGAGAAAGAGAATCTAGTACGCGAGACGTCGCCTCTAGTATTCAGTTATGCGCACGTGATCTTGGATCAGTGTTAATTCGGGACTACGAGTCCTGGTTATGATGTTATGGACTAAGAGTCCAATTCTCGAAATCGAGGACAGTGCGTTCTGATTTCATTGTTGTGGACTGTATGTCCTAATCACGTTGTGTTGGACTGTGTCTTCTAACCACGTGTGATGAATGCGTTCTGATTTCATTGTTGTGGGCTGTGTGTCCTAATCACATTGTGTTGGACTGTGTCTTCTAACCACGTGTGATGAACATTGTTAAAGGTGAATGTTGATTTCTACGACCACGAGCCTAGGACTGGTGCATCGGTCTCGGGCGTTGTGATTGAGCATTCGGACTGTGTGTCCTATGTTCCTAAGTTTTCAAGTGATGAGGAAATGATGATTAAGTCGTTAGCTATGAGCTGCGATAGCGAAAAAGAATGAACACAAAGAAAACCTTTTAAATAAAATATTTTCTCATGTGCATTTCCCCAGGCAGACGTGCCTTTCTTACATATCAGATACAAGGTGGTATATGGGAGTCTGTCCATGTAAACCGAGTGAAGAGGCACATACGACGTTGCTCGTCCTGAGACCTTAATGCATGAGGGTAAGGAGGCAACTGCCCGGTGGGCTAGAGATTGACCAACTCTAATTCTTCTCCAGTGAAAAACGGTGTTGATATCTCATGAGATTAAGTTAGAGCCTGATATTGAAGTGTCATGCATATTTTCAAAAGATTGACTGTATGGGGTTTGAGACCCTTTGATATAACACTGTTATGTTATGTATATGCATGATTTAACTGCTTATATGATTATGTGATGTATGTATCATGTATATGGTTGTTGTGTGATATATCCATTTGTCGGTATCTCACCCTTACAAACATATCAGGTTTCTTCTGGTTTGCTATTGTACCCTGGGTATTTTAGTACATATGTGCAGAGGAGTCTTCCTAAGTCACTCAGAGACTTAGATCTAGTTGCTTGATGAAGTATTTGATTGTGGAACGATCACGTGAGTTCTTCTCAGGAATAACTTTTAGAATGACCAGCTTAGGGTTTGAGACTTGGATTTTTGATAAGTATGTATGAGTATGACTCAGAGAGAGTCTATATTTTAAAACGGAATGTTTATGGCTCGGAGAGCGTCTCTTTTGAATGAAAACTTAAGCCTTTCCTTTTGGTCATGTATAGCTAATTGATATAACTATCTTTAGCATATTAATGCCTGGTTGTATTTGGTGTAACTGGAATTCTGGAATGAAAATGTAATTATCTTAGCAGGTGTTCTTTTACCTGGGATGTCCGAATTACAGAGGAGACTCTGTCGAAATTTTCGTAAAATACTAGCTTTTATTCAAGTATATTCTTTAAATTAAATAGGCTTACCATACTATGATAGTAAGTCTGTGTGCCAATCAAGGCTTAGGAGTCGTGACAAAATTTTTATACCCAATTTCAGACACTTGTATACTTATATAAATTATTTTCCGAAAGCACCAGCAAATTATCTTTTAATTTAAATTCCGCATGTGTTACGTAAGTAATGCCCCAAGGGAGGGGAGGGGGGGGGGGGGCGTTACACATCCCAAGTCGCACCAATTGTCGTTGGTGGAGACGCGGTATCAATCTCAACTGAAAGGGATATCATCATGATGAGTCATGTTGGGAATATAATAAATGTTAAAGAAACTACGAGATATTATGATCCATTACAATATCCTCTATTATTCCCTTACGAAACGTTTGGATGGGACCGCGAAACCACAAATGATGAAGGACAACCTATAACATGTCTAGAATATTACAGTTACATGCTTCAGGTACATAATATAATTTCTACAATATTTTGATTTATAAAATATAATAATTTACACAAAATAAATTTACATTAGTCATTAATTGTTTCATGGATTGTAGATTCGTTCCAATGATTATTCCATATTGCTAAAATCGGGACGACTACTACAACAATATGTTGTAGACAACTATGTCAAGATCAAAGCAGCAATGTTAAGGTGGGTCCAAACTCACCAAAGTAAAATTCGCTCTGAATTGTATCAAGGCTTGAAAGATGCTTTGTATGTGGGAGAAACTGCTACAGGTACTCTTCATAACATATATCAAAATTATTTATACAAAAACATATGTCAAATACATCAAACACCATCAACACGTACAATTACTCTTTGTAGAAAATATCGGACGGAGAACCATATTGCCTTCATCATTTATTGGTAGCCGTCGAGACATGACACAACGGTATGAAGATGGTATGGCTATTGTGTTTCACGATGGCAAACCTGATATTTTTCTTACCATGACATGCAATCCTTCATGGATTGAAATATCATCTGAACTTGGCCCATATCAAACTCCACAAGATCGTCCAGACTTGCTGACAAGAATCTTCCGTTCAAAGTTCGAGCAATTGAAGCATGACCTAATTAAAAAAGGAGTCTTAGGAAAGGTCAAAGGTTATATGTATGTAACTGAATTCCAAAAACGAGGATTACCTCACGTGCATATGCTACTGATCATGGAACCTAATGACAGATTACGTAACCCAGAAGAATATGATGGCGTTGTTAGAGCGGAAATACCAAAATTTGAAGAAGAACCACGATTACATACCGCAGTGCTAAAACACATGATTCATGGACCATGCGGTAGACTGAAACCAAGATCACCATGTATGAAGGATGGCCAATGTAAGAAAGGGTTCCCAAAAGAGTTCATCCAAGAGACACGACAAGGTATTGACTCATATCCACGGTATAGAAGACGGAATGATGGTCCAATAACTTTGAATAGACATATATCTATAGATAATAGATGGGTGGTCCCTTATAACCCATGGATGCTGTTAAAGTATGACTGTCATATAAATGTTGAAGTGTGCAGTAGTATCAAGAGTATCAAGTACCTATATAAATATGTCTATAAAGGTCTTGATCGAGTTGCCATGGAGGTTCATATGGATGAGGTCAAGCAGTATATTGATGCAAGATGGATTTATGCTCCAGATGCGTTATGGAGAATATTTTCATTCACCATGTACCGCATGTATCCAAATGTTGAAAGATTACAAATCCACCTACCAAATCAACATCAGGTGCGATACCATACAAATCAAAGAATCGACGATGTAATAAATGATGCGCGTAACTCCATAACAATGCTCACACAATTCTTTGCCTTGAACCAGAAAGATCCACAAGCAAGGTGTTATCTGTATAGGGAGATTCCAGAACACTATTTGTGGAAAAAAGGAAATAAAGAATGGGTCAGACGAAGAATACAAAGGAAAGTTATTGGACGAATCTATACAGTGACACCTTCAGACAGGGAGAAATTATATTTGCGTGTATTATTATCTCATATAAGAGGACCAACCAGTTGGGATTACTTGCTCACAGTAAACAACACATGTACACCACATTCCAAAAAGCAGCCGAGCAATGGGGCTTTTTAGAACAAGACAACAGTATTCGCGAATTTTTAGTTGAAGCATCAAGTCTACGAATGCCATATGCTTTACGGAGATTGTTTGCTACTATATTGGTCTTTTGTGAACCAACGGATGTAAAAATCCTATGGGATGAGTTTTACACCCACATGGTAGAGGACTATCCTTCAACATCCTCTGTGAATGGGCCATCATTGACTAACATGCTACTGAGGGATTTGAATGACCTATTACTTCAACATGGAAAACAAATCACAGATTATGCTTTGCCTGAATTATCATTGGAGACCACTGAAGGTAATCATGTTCCAAGAGTTATACAGGAAGAGCTATCAGTCCAAGTTCCTATTGAAGATTTGAGTTTCGTTGAGAAGTTAAATGATGACCAGTTGTTTTCTTACAATACCATTATGGAAGTTATCCAACGTAAGAATAGTCGGGTTTTCTTTGTGGATGGGCCAGGAGGAACGGGTAAGACATTCCTTTATCGCACCTTAATTGGAAAATTAAGACATTTGGGTCAAATTGTCTTGGCGACAGCCTCATCTGGTATTTATAGCAGCTACATTATTACTCGGTGGTAGGACGACACATTCCCGATTTAAGATACCCATCAATACAGAAGAAGGGTCCTTTTGCTCAATAAGTAAACAATCTGATCTCGCGAAGCTAATAATAGAAACAACAGCAATCATTTGGGACGAGGCACCCATGACAAGTAGATATGCTATACAAGCATTAGACCGCACCTTGAAGGATATTCTTGATTGTGATGCTCCATTCGGGGGGAAAGTGATGATTATGGGAGGGGATTTCCGCCAAGTACTTCCTGTTGTTCCAAAAGGGACTAAGGCACTGACGATTCTGCATGTATCGTTAAATATACCCCTCCAACTATATATCTTCTTCTATACTAATACACTAAATAGGAGTAAGCAGTTACCAAATTCTGCCGTAACCGCAACACACCAAATTCTGCCTTAACCGCAACACACCAATTTTCCTCATCCTTAACAGTTATCGATTATTCCTCTGTAACTTCCCTTCTATCTTTTTTCTCTCTTTAATTTCTCTTTAATGACCTTTGTTCTCATTTTTTACTAGCCTTCCAGGAGAAGCTTTTTTATCTCCCATTTCTTCACTTTTCCCAACCCTTCTAACAAAAGCTATTGTCTTACTTCATTTGATCTCTTTGGTCACCATTCTTTTTCTTCATTTCTTTCCCAATGAACCTCCCGTGATTGTTTTTTATTATTCTCCAGAGTTCATTTTTCTTTATCATCCACGAGTATATATGCATATTTACTATCATTTCCACATTTTTACTTTCTTTGTTTCCATTCTCTTTCTCAAAGAACTTCCCTATGTGACTCCATTTCTGACCCAAAGGATCATTGCATCTGCGATTTTGGTTAGTTTTATATCTGTTACTTTTTTCTTCTGAAGTTTACGATTCAGAATAAAACGGGTTTTGACCTTTTGGTTGCAGATCTGGATGTGATGTTGGGAACTGAAAGTTCGATAGTTTTTTTTAATTTTTTTCCCCTATCATAGATTAATATTTTAATTTAGATTTTATGTTTAAAAAATTACTGTTGTGGTGTGAATTTGAATTTGGGTGTAGATACGAGAGCGACGTTTGTGTTGCCGTGGCGGCAAAATATCTGACCAAAATGATAAAAACCGTTGAGAAGGATCAAGCAGTGTTTATGCTTTGGATTTGGTATACTCTTCACGAATGCCATTTTGTGTTAACAATTGTTTTGATTTTGGAGTAATGGACTCATTCTGATAGAGTAATATATTTTGCATTGTTTTGCACTCTATTTTTAAGTCAATGTAAGTTCCTTCTTTGCCAATTTGGGTGATACCCCATGTGCATCATGTCATCCGAATATTTTTAGTATTCTTAATTTGGGTGTGATGAACCTTTTGAGATGCCTTTTTTTACTAATGAATAGTTGTTGAGAAATGATCATGTTATGCGTATAAATTAACTTCCTGTGATCTAATATTTGTGATGTACTAATGTACAAGTCTTCCCTCCCTAACCACTTAGATTGGGAATTTAGATGGACGATGAAATTGAGGATAGGCATATAGTTTCAGTAAGGCCTCCCCTTCCCTTTTTTCTGTTTTCCAACCCATCTGAAAAAACATAATATTCAATTTTCATTTCACATTCCTTTTTCTTTTTCTTTTTCTTATTCATTACATACTTACATTTTAATGATTTTTTGTCAGATCAATTCCTCACCCTCCCACTGCAACACCGGAACCGTCGAAGCCACGATCGTCGAACTGGACAGCCACCGTGACCATCACATGTCCACGAATTTCAAGCCCCCGATCTACAATAAACTAAGATCCGCCATGGTTATTGCAAATGACAACCACCACAACTCTCCTTCATTTTTGACAGTAACCCTTCTTTACTTTTTTTTTTTTTTTTTAAATTGTATTAGTTTATTAGACAATGGGCTACCTATGTTGGCCCAACTTACCCCTTTAATACAGAACCTAAACAATATGTTTCATCATTTATTTATTTTTTTATAGAAATGTCGAGTACTCAAGTATTGCTACATTTTTTTCTTTCAACAAAAAGTATTGCTTAATTTTTTCAATATTCCTTATTGTTTTTACTGACTTTAGGTTACCTTTTGGTTGAGTTTTTTTTTTGACTCACTTTTTGCTTTAATTGTGTCCTTTTCTATGGATAATCTGTGATTATAGTGTCGTAAGTTATCTTCGGAGAAAGCTTTTAATTTTCTATATTTTTTTTGACTGATTCAAATTATATCCTTTTACCTCTAAATATATATATATATATATATATATATATATATATATATATATATATATATATATATATATATATATATATATATCCTTTTATATATTCCTATATGCCATATATAGTAACCATATATGCCATATATATTATTAATCTTTATGATAGATGTTTGGCATGGGGTCAAACTCTTTTTGATTATTGTTTGTGCCATTTTTTCCTAAAAAACTCTAAATAAAATTCTATGATTCATATTACATGATCCTCTATTTTTTTTATAGGTAAATATTAGATTATTAGTATGTGTTATGTTAGTATGTGTTGTGTTAAAATATTAGATGATTTGGGTATTGTCTTTGGTCCTCCACAAATGTAACATGTTTTCAATCTCATATATTCATTTCTAACTGATTTGATATGATAACTAAAAATAACTTTTTTTTTACAAGATGTCATAACTCAAATTAACTTTTTAAAAGTTATATTAATTTGATTTTGTATGACCGTTCTATTAATTTTATGTTCCCACATTTTGAAATGCATTTTTTAAGGAATTTTTAAATTGATTTTTAAAATATGAAAATATTAACTTTTTGAAAATGTGATATATATATATATATATATGAAAATATATAAAATAAATAAATTATAGATTTTTTTAAAAAAATATGATATTGTTATATCAGTCAACAAAATATATAGTAATCTTCTATACAATAAGATAATGGTAGAGTAGAAAAAAAACATTTTTTTGTCAAATTTTAAATATTACAAATATACCCCTAGAACTATATATATATATATATATATATATATATATATATATATATATATATATATATATATATTATAATATAACCCGCTAACTTAAATACTTCTGCAACGCACTCACTAAGACTAACTCAATTTTTCGTAAACCATTATATTCAAAACCATAACTACATCCGGCTCTAATGAATCAAAAAAACTAACATTTTTTTTTATTAAAAAAAAAACTAAAGAGTGGAAGTATTGATGAAAAATTTTAGGGTATTTAAGTTAATAAATTAAAGAGTGGAAGTATTGGGGAAAAATTAGTGCCCGTGATATACCACCAACCTTTGTTAAAACTTAAAATATACCCAACCATAATTGCTAATCCTTAAAATATTCACTTAAAATCATTAATAAGACTATCATAAAATTACAACTCCTAATTCTCAGGTGTTCAACTATTTTTCTCACATTTACTATTGATTAACTGGGATTTTTTTTTACAAGGATTAAATGGAAACTTTACTACAATGGGATATGGTAATGATATTCACATTTTTAGAGTTTATCCTTTATCATGGCATCAAAATCAAATTGTATGCCTAAAAAATTACAATGCTTTAATCTACATGCTATTTATTTATTTTTTAGCCACAAAATAAAATTAGATAAAAATATGGTATATATATATATATATATATATATATATATATATATATATATATATATATATATATATATATATATTATGTGTGTGTATATTTACCTTTTTTTTTGAATAAATAGATATACACAATTTAACTAAAAACACTAACTCACATTACATTAATAGTTTTTTTTACCCAAATACATTAATATTTTAATATTTATATACAATATTTGCCTCAAAAAATACACCAGATAATATTGTGGTCGTTTTGTTCCATTTTACTAAATTGTGTTGTGATGTGCTTAGCTAACTCCTGCTTAATCAATATACCATATTGAATTTTCTGTAAAACTATTTTAATAATTTAAAAAAAATATATAAAACATAATTATTTTAAAATCTTTAATTAATGCTAGTTTATAAATAACTAGGTTTTATTTCAATATGGGAAATATTAACAATCAACGATCTCAAGAGCACCAACGAGAGATGTGGAGGCAATTTACAAGAAGCAGAAGGCAGAGAATGACCGCAGAGCAACGACAAGAACAATCAGCTAGACGACGAGAATATTATAGACGTGGAAGGAATATAGTTGCTATGGAGTCAAGAACAATGAGATTGACAACTATGCGACATCTTGCATGATCAACCAGTGATCAACAAAATAGTACAGGTATAAAATATATATATATATATATATATATATATATATATATATATATATATATATATATATGAGAAAAGGTATATAATAATTTAGTTATTTATTACTTTTATTTAAATTTAATCATCAAGGTAATTAGCAACTATATTACTTTATATTAATGGTTTATCTATAAAGTTCTGGCCTAGAACTGATTCTTATCACAAAAGTTTCTATTTTTGCAAGTCAAATAATGTGATATTTCTCATTCTCATTTTTTAATGTCCGTATATATAATCATTTGCTTACCTTATTTTATTTAATAATTCTTTTTTCAAAACTAAATCATGCAGATCCTAATATTGCTTCAACGAGGTTTCGAGGAACACATGACCATGAAGCCGGAACAAGTAGCGGACATGGTTAGTGATGGACATTTAGAAAATATAAACTTGAAATTTTATGCCATCTTTGAATTTATTATTTTATATTAAAATTTTAAAACATTGATTATTTTCCTTTTCAAATAATTATTAACACTTAGATATCGTAATTTGACAACAAAATATATATTAGTTAATATATAAGTAAAAATGAATTATCTATAAAATTTGGAAGCTTAAAACTTATCATTATCAACAAAGATTCTATATTTGTAATAAATAAATGTGATATCTCTGATTCTCATTATGAATGTCTCTATACATAAAAGTTTGATTATCTTATGTTATTTAATTTTTTTTTTAACAATAAATAATGTAGAACCTATTATTGCCTCAACACCGTTTCAAGGAACACATGACAATGAAGCTGGAACAAGTAGTGGACAAGGTTAGTTGTGGACTTTTAGAAATTTTAATACTTAAATATTTGGCGGTTTGTACCTTTTGATATTTTATATTTAAATTTGTATATATTAATTAATTACCACTATCGTATCTGTCTATCCGTATTTCTAATGCTTTTGAATATCTCTATACTTAAAAAATTTATTACCTTCCGTTATTTAATAATTCTTTTTTCACCAATAAGTAATGCAGAACCTAATATTGCCTTTATTGTGATTTCAAGGAACACATGACCATGAGGCTGGAACAAGTGATGTACACGATTAGTTATGGACATTCAGAAATATTAATTTATAAATTTTTGGTAATTCATACGATATTATTGAATTTCATACATTGAAAGTAAATTATTATGTAAATTCAGTTATCTTAATTTCTAAATTTGATGAAAAATGGATCTAGAACATTGTCCTTATATGACTAAAAAAACAAAATAATATGCACATTTAAAAAATTGTTATGTATTTTTTTTAAACGCAGATTTGCATTTTTATTTCCGACCAAAACATAATAGTGCTAGAGATTTTCTTAATACTTCACCAATGGCCGCTTCCCGTTTGCCACCCCCAAGCACATGTACATTGACGCGCTGTCGCACACGGGTCAAAAAGCGAGCGGTTTTATAAAATTGTAGTAGAGCGCGACAACTCGGGTATCGTCTCACAAGGAATCTCGATTTCCCAACTATCATCGGTTCATGTAAATTCCAAGCCCTAAGCAGATTCTAATCCCCTTTCGGTTGTAGCAACAATTAACAAGCGAAATCACTACTACGAGATATATGTTCCTAATTCCCAAATTAAGCAAACGGGGTTAAGCCCTTCGTGAATTAAGCAAACACGAATTGAACACACGCGAATTAAGCAAACACGATTAGATATAGGAACATAACATCACCGAAATAAATCAACACAAATAGTATACACTCCTGAATTAAGCAAACAGAAATATATAGCATAGTATTGAAAAGGGAAAAGCAAACAAAACAGGAATTACAGAACCTCAAGTGCGGTGGAAATCGATTACAGTAGACTAATCTAAGAGAATTAGTTCTCCATGAAAACGTATCACAACCAGAAAATATGTAAAAACAATGGATAAGGAGAACTGTCTAATAATCTGCCCAGAACAGCCATTTATAACATTCAGGAACTGCGCCCTCTCGCGAGGCGAAGAATGGCTCGCGAGGCGAATATTATGAAGAGTCTGCAACGTTTGGTCTTCTCGCGAGGCGAAGAATGGCTCGCGAGGCGAGGAATTGAAGAGTCTTCTTATTACGCCCGTTATGAGTATCAGGGGCTGACCGTGATGCTTTCTGACTTCCAGGCTCGCGAGGCGAGACATGGATTCGTGAGGCGACACAGAAATCTTGCATTTTTCTGGAATAGTAAGCCTTCAGCCTCGCGAGGCGAGGTGTTGTTCGCGGGGCGAGACAGAGAGGAGGACATTCTGCTGTTCAGCTGGTCTCAGGTTCGCGAGGCGAGTGGACTCTCGCGGGGCGAATACCTCCAGGATTGAAATTTCCCCTATTTCTTCATTCCCTTGACTACTAAGTTAACCTGAAAACAATAAAATAGCCATAAGTGCTTTATTTGACACAAAACTGGCTAACTTTACCTAAAACTACTTTAGAGACTCAAAACCTTGCTTGAGGACAATCTAGTCTAATTTGGGTGAAAACGAAATATAATTAGCACAAAACCATGGTCATACTAGTCATAAAACTAGATGAGCCAGAGGCTTATCAAAATACCCCAAACTTAAACTTTGCTTGTCCCCAAGCAAACTAAAACTCAAAAACTCAAAAAGACTCAAGACATGGCAAGCTTAAAGGATTCAATCAACTTTGCACAAATTTCAAGTAATTCACCAAAATAAATTTTCCTTCAATGTTCCCCCCTTTCAAACAAAGCAATCCCCACATGTATTTACTCTAAACATTTGAGAACTTCAACATTCAAGCATTCATTAATCCAAGTTAGGGATCCAAGTTACACACAAGAGGGAGATCACCAAATTCAAACAATCGCCTTCCTCACAAGGGCATTTAGTGTTTCACTCAACCGCTCAATTTTTGTTAGGCTAACAACATTTCACTCAATTTCACTTTTAAGAGCACTTCCCATAAATTTGATTTTCATCTCAGACAAGGTTCCCACGAAAACATGCATACATCATCAAAAGGTCTGTTAAGGTTGTAATGGGGCCTGGCTAAGGGTAGGGTATTCAAAGGAATTAGGCTTAAGTCCCTAGGAACTAAGAGAGCATGAGCATTTTGACACTTGAATTTCCACTCAGATTCCTTTTTTTCATTTTTTTTATGCTTTGGGTGACTACAACCTTTTTCTTTAGATATCCTTTTTTTTTTACATTTTTGTTCTTTTATTCCCTTTTTTTTTCTTTTTTTTTCTTTGCCCTTTGGCTCCAACCTTTTTATTATTATTATTATTTCTTTTTTTCTCACTCCAGAATGACATGTCATATCCTTGTAGCCACCCCAAACTTAGTTTCTTGCTAACCTTGTCTTGCTAAGCTTCCATGCTCTCCTAATCCTAAGATCGGGTTAACATGGTTTTTCCAGATTTTGGCTCATAACATGAGGTCATCAAGAATTAACAGGCTAATTAGGCTCAATGGGGTAACTAGGCAACATGCATTAGGAATTGGTTCTTTTCAGGCTAAGTGGTTATTTACAAAGAAAATGCCTAAATCATTTGATGCAAACACATAGACATGCAAACCAAGAAGAGACTCAAGCAAATTCGGGAAAGTGCAACTTGAAAGTGATTCACACAGTTAAAACAAACATGTTGGAGGCTCAAATCCTCACCCGAACAATTTTGCAAATTGTTTGACCGAGATTCTATCCCTAGTGTGTGCTTCCCTTCACCCCAAACTTATCATAAATCATGCAATCATAATGAAATATCTCAAAGTTCAATTTTCAATTTTTTCACATGGGGACCACTTTTCAAAAAAAATTCAACCTAGGGGGAATCATCACATAATCATGCAATAAATCTGTGCCAAATCAATCAAAACCAATCAAGCTCACCGACCAAAGACTCACACAACTTATTCAAGAACTAAAAGAAAAACAAGACAAAACACAAAACAAAGCTACAATTGGTTCCCTCCCCCACACTTAAAACATACATTGTCCCCAATGAAACAACATAACTATAAAATCAGAGTGAGGGAAAGGAAGGGGTGTTCCCTGATCAAGTGGCAGTGTAGGTGGGAGCTTCCAAGGAGAGCTCCTCAACAGTAGCATCCTCAGGCACCAAGCTCTCATGGAACAGCTTTAGCCTCTGCCCGTTAACCTTGAAGGCCTTATTGCTACCTGCACTTTTAATCTCTACTGCACCATAAGGAAAAACATTAGTAACAACAAATGGGCCAATCCACTTGGACCTAAGTTTCCCAGCCATCACTTTCTGGCGGGAGTTAAACAGTAAGACCTGTTGGCCCACAGAAAATTCTTTCCTAGCAATCATCCTATCATGAAAATGCTTGGTTTTTTCTTTATAAATCCGGGAGCTTTCATAGGCTTCTAGCCTAAGCTCCTCAAGCTGCTGTAACTGGAGTTTCCGTTCAATACCAGCTTTTTTCATTTCCAAATTACAGCACTTGACCGCCCAATATGCACGGTGCTCAACTTCCACAGGGAGATGACATGCCTTACCAAATACAAGCCTAAAGGGGGACATCCCTATTGGCGTCTTGAAAGCGGTCCTCTGAGCCCACAGTGCGTCTTCTAGACGGCAGCTCCAGTCCTTCCTATTCGGCTGCACCACTTTCTCTAAGATCTGCTTGATCTCCCTGTTTGATATCTCATCCTGGCCATTGGTCTGGGGATGGTAAGCAGTGGAGACTCTATGCACAATTCCATACTTCCGGAGTAGAGCTTCCATGGTGCGGTTGCAGAAGTGAGTGCCCTGGTCACTGATGATGGCACGAGGTATGCCAAACCTGCAAAAAATATTGGACCTGACAAATTTTGAAACAACTTTAGAATCGTTAGTCCTGGTGGGGATAGCTTCCATCCACTTTGAAACATAGTCAACAGCCAAAAGAATGTACATAAAGCCAAAAGATGCAGGGAAAGGACCCATAAAGTCGATTCCCCACACATCAAACACCTCACAGAAAAGCATGGGCTGCTGAGGCATTTCACTCCTACGAGTGATAGCCGTGCCTGCTGTTTGACACTCCTTACAAGTCCGGTAGACCTCATAGGCATCTCTAAAAATGGTGGGCCAGTAGAACCCAGAATCTAGGACTTTTCTTGCAGTCCTCTGTGGCCCAAAGTGTCCCCCTACTTGAGAGGCATGATAATGGACTCGATCTCATAGTTGGGGACACACCTCCGAATTACCTGATCACTGCAAAACTTCCAAAGGTACGGATCATCCCAAACATAGTACTTGGAATCACTCTTGAGTTTGTGGATCTGTGATCTAGTTGCACCTGCAGGAAATACACCAACAACAAGATAGTTAACAATGTCAGCAAACCAAGGAGTTACCCCATGCAGATGTAGAAGCTGCTCATTAGGAAAGTCACCATGGATGGGAGAAAGATCCTCATCCCTTGCTATTCTGCTCAAATGATCAGCTACTAAATTTTCAGCTCCACTCTTGTCTTTTATCTCCACATTGAACTCTTGGAGCAACAGCATCCACCGAATCAATCTCGCTTCTGGTTTCTTCAACAGGTACTTCAGAGCTGCATGGTCAGTGAAAACAATAACCTTGGAACCTAGCAAATATGACCTAAATTTATCAAGAGCAAAAACAACAGCTAGGAGTTCCTTTTCAGTGGTGGTGTAATTAGACTGTGCAGAATCTAAAGTCCTAGAAGCATAATGAATGACATGGGCGGCCTTGCCCACCCTTTGTGCCAGGACCGCTCCCACAGCATAGTTAGAAGCATCACGCATGAGCTCAAAAGGGAGGGTCCAATCAGGGGGCTGGATGATAGGGGTAGAGGTCAATGCACTTTTCAGGAAGTCAAATGCCTTCTTGCAGTTGTCATCAAAGTTGAACATGGCATCATTCTTCAGCAAGTTTGACAAAGAAAGAGCTATCTTGCTGAAGTCCTTAATGAAGCGCCTGTAGAAACCTGCATGACCAAGAAAAGAACGAATCTCGCGAACGCAAGATGGATAAGGCAATGTTGAAATCACATCAATTTTAGCAGGATCTACTGAAATACCCTCTTTAGAAATAACATGCCCCAAAACAATCCCCTGTTCAATCATAAAGTGACATTTTTCATAATTTAAAACCAGGTCAGTTTGAATGCATCTTTCTAGAACCAAATTCAAACTATGCAAGCATGCATCAAATGAGGAGCCATATACAGTGAAATCATCCATGAACACTTCCATGCAATTTTCAATAAATTCAGAAAAAATGCTAATCATGCATCTCTGGAAAGTGCCAGGGGCATTACAGAGACCAAATGGCATCCTCCTGTAAGCAAACGTGCCGAAGGGGCACGTGAAAGTGGTACTTTCCTGATCCTCTGGTGCAATGTGGATCTGGAAATAACCGAAAAAGCCATCAAGAAAACAGTAGTGGGATTTACCAGCCAGCCGCTCGAGCATCTGATCGATGAACGACAAAGGAAAGTGATCATTTCGAGTGGCCTGGTTCAACTTCCTATAATCAATACAGACTCGCCAGCTATTCTGGACTCTAGTGGGGACAAGCTCATTATTATCATTTCTTACCACTGTGAGGCCGGACTTCTTGGGTACAACTTGCACTGGACTTACCCAAGTACTATCAGAGATGGGGTATATAATACCCGCATGCAGAAGTTTACTCACCTCCTTCTTTACAACATCCAAAATCAATGGATTGAGCCGCCTTTGGGGCTGCCTAACTGGTTTAGCCCCATCCTCCAACAGAATTCTATGCATACATCTGGAGGGGCTAATTCCTGGGATGTCAGTCAAGGTCCACCCAATCGCCTTCTTGTGCTTCTTCAGAACCTCTAAAAGCTTAGCTTCCTGGTCAGAGTCAAGGTTGGAAGAAATAATGACTGGAAGTTTTTCATTCCTCTCCAAGTAAGCATACTTCAGATTCTCAGGAAGTAGCTTGAGCTCCAAGGAGGGTGGCTGCTCAATGGATGGTATATTTGGAGCAGCCATGATGTCAAGAACATCAGCAGAATGCATGCCTTCACTCACACTATCACCCCGCAAAGTAGAATCAATGAACTCAAGACAAACAAGACAAGGGGTTAGTGTTAGTACAACGAGACATGAATAAATATCATCAAAGCCAGAAACAAATGGAAAATCAGAAACCAAGTCCTCATGGGTGTCATCAATAATTTCAAAGAGCAACTCTATTTGGAAAACAGAGTGCTCTTCCAGGGGATGCTTCATAGCATCGAAGATGTTAAACTTTGCCACAATGTCACCAAACTCCATGGACATGGTTCCATCATCAACATCAATCTTTGTCTTTGCTGTCTTCATGAACGGTCTGCCCAGGATGATTGGTGATCTACTTGAATTTGTTTCCCCTGCCATATCCAGGATGTAAAAGTCAGCAGGGAAAATCAACTCATCAACTTGTACCAGCACATCTTCTACCATTCCCATGGGGCGAGCATTGGTCCTGTTGGCCAACTGGATAGTGAGACCTGTATGCCTTCAAGGGGACCAAGATCAAGGTTATTGAAAACAGAGGTGGGCATGACATTTATGGAGGCTCCCAAATCCAACATGCAATTTTCGAATTTGCTGTCCCCAATAGTGCATGGAATAGCAAAAGTGCCCGGATCCTTGCACTTCTGTGGTAGTGCCTGAGTGGGGGCTGTAACAGTAACCCTTTCAAGTGCAGGCTTAGGCTGAATGAGGGCTGAAACATTTCGCCCTAGATTAACTCTCTCATTACCCTTCAACCTCCTCTTGTGGGTGCACAAATCCTTCATGAACTTAGCATACTTAGGAACCTGCTTGATCACATCCAAAAGCGGAATGTTTACCGCCACCTTTCTGAACACATCTAAAATTTCCCTCTCCTTGTCTTCCCCACCAATCTTCTTATTTTTCTGCACTCTTTGTGGGAAGGGGATTGGTGGCACATAAACTCTCTCAGCTTCAACAACTACAGAAGGCTCAGGAGTTACCTCAACAGTTTCTTCATCCTTTTCATGGGCTGCCTCTACAACTTTCCCAGATCTCAAAGAAATGGCACTCACATTAGGATTGGAGACATTGGGTTCACCACTGTTTGTGCAGGTAGTTGGTTTGATCCTTGAGCTTGCTGTATGTTATTCATGGAAGTGGCAAGCTGTCCAATCTGTGTCTGCAAGGCAGTAATGCTAGCATCCGTTCGTTGCTGAAACTAACCAATCTGTCCCACCTGTGTTTGCAAAGTATTAATGCTAGCATCCGTTCGCTGATGTAACTGTCCAAATTGCTGCTGAAACTGGAGATTTTGTGCATTTATTTGTCCAGTTATTTGTGAAGTCATTTGCTTGAACATGTCCTCTAGGGAAGGTGCAGAAGGTGCAGAAGTGGTCACCTGGGGAGGATTCTGTGGTGGTGCCATCGGTTGTTGTTGGGATGAGTTCCCATACCGAAGGTTAGGATGATTCCTCCAGTTGCGGTGGTACTTATTTGTGGAGAGGTCAGGAGTGCTGTACCGGTTCTGATTGTTGCCTTGATTGTAAGGATGGACTGCATAAGCTTGTGGCAAATCAGTAACTGACCCTTCTTTCAGAATGGGGCATGCATCATACGGGTGCTCAGGAGAGCTACACATGCCACACAACTTTGCTGGCTGAACCTTATCCATTGGCAATTGCTTCACCAAAGAAGTGAGCTCATCAATTCTATTCTCAAGGGCCTGGTTGGAAGAAGAGCTATGGACCTCATTCACACCCCTTGTCTCAACAGAATTTCTCCTGGTTGTAAACTGCTGGAGTTTAGTGACATATTTTGAATCAATTGCTTGGCAGCAGCCGGAGTCTTATCAACAAGTGCTCCCCCACTAGCAGCATCCAAAATATTTCTATCCATCGGTAGTAACCCCTCATAAAAATACTGAATAAGGAGCTGCTCGAAAATCGATCTTGAGGGCAATCGGATACCAACTCGCTTGAATCTCTCCCAATACTCACCAATGACTCATTGCCTTGTCTCGATGCCACATATTTCCTTCCCGATTGATGCAGCTCGAGGCAGGAAAACATCTCTCTAAGAAAACCGTCTTCAAATCGTTCCGGTGGTAACAGAGTTTGGCTCAAGATAGTACAGCCAATCCTTTGCCGCTACCGTAGTGAGAACGGGAAGGCTCTCGGCTTGATGTGATCCTCGGTTATTCCTCTCGGTCTCAAGGGTGTGGAGCAGACAACCTGGAATTCCTTCAGATGCTTATGTGGATCCTCACCTGCAAGACCACTAAACCTTGGCAACAAATGTATTAAACCAGAATTTAATTCAAAGGGAGTAACAGCACCAGCATATTCAATACACAAGCCATTATAATTAACATCAGGGGCAGCAAGCTGTCTTAATGTCCTTTGGTCACCCATATTAACAAAAACAGTTTCAGAATTAGAATCACCACTAGTTCTAGCCCGAATTGCTCTACGGCGTGTGTGCAGTGTTATTTCAATTTCAGGATCAAAATCACACAAGTCAGGGCAAGTAGACCTAGTAGCCAGACTAATTCAAAACAAAAACGAAAATAAAAGAAAGGGAAAAAATGCGAAAATAACAAACAAGAGTCCCCGGCAACGGCGCCAAATTTTGACGCGCTGTCGCACACGGGTCAAAAAGTGAGCGGTTTTATAAAATTGTAGTAGAGCGCGACAACTCGGGTATCGTCTCACAAGGACTCTTGAATTGTTATTTACCACAAAAACCAGTTTTTTTTTTTTTTTTGGGGGGGGGGGGGGGGTGGATTGAAATTCAATTGGAAAACAAAGCAAAAACAGAGCAATAAAAACAGAGCAATTTAAAGGATTATCAAATAACCTAAAGATGATTAATCTACTGTTCTCGATTTCCCAACTATCATCGGTTCATGTAAATTCTAATCCCTAAGCAGATTCTAATCCCCTTTCGGTTGTAGCAACAATTAACAAGCAAAATCACTACTACGAGATATATGTTCCTAATTCCCGTATTAAGCAAACGGGGTTAAGCCCTTGTGAATTAAGCAAACACGAATTGAACACACGCGAATTAATCAAACGCGATTAGATATAGGAACATAACATCACCAAAATAAATCAACACAAACACTATAAACTCCTGAATTAAGCAAACAGAAATATATAGTATAGTATTGAAAAGGGAAAAGCAAACAAAACAGGAATTACAGAACCTCAAGTGCGGTGGAAATCGATTACAGTAGACTAATCTAAGAGAATTAGTTCTCCATGAAAATGTATCACAACTAGAAAATATGTAAAAACAATGGATAATGAGAACTGTCTAATAATCTGCCCAGAACAGCCATTTATAACATTCAGGAACTGCGCCTTCTCGCGAGGTGAAGAATGGCTCGCGAGGCGAATATTATGAAGAGTATGCAACGTTTGGTCTTCTCGCGAGGCGAAGAATGGCTCGCGAGGCGAGGAATTGAAGAGTCTTCTTATTACGCCCGTTATGAGTATCAGGGGCTGACCGTGATGCTTTCTGATTTCCGATCGCTTTCCTCTCTTCAACGTTTAGCCTTTGGAAACAACGCAGCAAGACTTATCAAGTGCAAAGAGGCTGGGGCTGCTGGAAAACGACCGGAAATGTGCTGGGGCTTCCGAAAAACGATCGGAAATGAGGTGGGTGTGCCGGATAAGGGCTGGGTCTGCTGGAAAAGGGTCGGAAATGAGGTGGGTTTGTCGGGAATGGGGTGGGTTTGCAGGAAAATGTGGTGGGCTGCTCGGAAAATCACAACAGCGGCCGCTTTTTGGCCGCTATTTTCGGCGTTACAGCCACTACTCAAAAAGCGCGACACTACCATGTTTCGTGGAGCGTCGATCGAGGAGCCGCCGCGATAGCGGTCGCTATTGACTACATAGGTTATTGGTAGAAGTATCTTTGAAATTACCGTTGTATGTAGTTATTATACATCCAGCTTTGGCTTCTCTGTTTTTACTTTCAAACCCACAAGTTGCTCGAGTGTTTGTGCTGTTCTATACAAGTTCTGAGCTTACAAGGATATAAGGCTTAAATGCTACTTCTTATTGCTGTCTATTTAATTCTTGGCTTAATGAACATTTTGGTCATTGTAAAATAGGGGTGTTCTGGATTTAGTCCCTATCTTTTTTTGTTCTCTATATTTCGTCTTTGCAAAAAAAAATTTTGCCGTTAGTTCTTGCCGTCAACAGTAATCGTTATCTGCCTAAGTGGCTAACGACGTTGACCGGGTCAAGTGACACATGGCAAAAATATTATTTTTTTATTGCCACGTGTAATTCAATTTTTAAAAATCTGAAGTTAAATCTGTTTTTGGTTCCTGTAAAATGAGAAAATTTAGATTTTGGTCCCTATAAAAATTTCTTGTTTTTGGTCCTTGTAAAATCTCAAATAACTATTTTTTATCCCTATTGTCATGTGACATCTATTAAGTACTCAGGTATCCAACAGAGTGTCATATGATCATCCCAAGTGACACATAATAACCCTATGTGGTGTCAAGTTAGCATATGAAATAGTTTGTAGTTTGTTTATTATCTTCTTAACGAGTGTCTTAAAAGTTTTTTAGAAAATTAAAAACAAAATAATTAATCATTACAAAATAAGCATACATAATTTTTCCTAATCTTTATGATGTTCATTAGTAAGGGTATAAGGTCCGAACCAATAATTCGATGAATCCGAAAATTCGAACATAACAAATTAAATTGGTTTGAATTTTTCGATGTTCCTGCCCGAACCGAATCGAACCCGTTGGTGATTAGTTCGATTATTAGGTTCAAAGATTCTAAATCCAAACAGATCCGATTAATATATTTTAATATTTATATATAAATATTAATATTTAATATTTTGATTTTTCTAATTTCTCCCACATTGCACATGTTAATGATTCAAAAAATAAAAATCTTGTATTGGAAAGAATAGCTTTTAAACTTTCAAAGATTTGAATCAAACCAACCAGATACACCTTTACTTATTAGTGTTTCCCTTTGTATAAATAGTCATGAACGGGTGCTTCACGATTCCATGAATAGTCTCCAACATCGAAACAAACTTTTTAACGATTTTAGGAAAGGTAAATATAATTCATTTAAGGATTAAAGAAAAATTTTACGGGAATCATATGCTAACTTGACACCATAGAGGGTTATCGTGTGTCACTTGGGATGATCATATGACCTTCTATTGGATACATAAGTACTTAATAGATGCCACATGACAATAGTGGCCAAAAATAAATTTCAGATTTTACAAGGACCAAAAACAAATTTTAAAATTTTATAGGGATCAAAATCAAAATTCTCTCGGGATCAAAAGCATATTTAACTTGAGATTTTAAAAAATTGTTTTTTTTAGAAAAAAACACGTGGCATTAAAATAATATTATTTTTGCCATGTGTCTTGTTGACCCGGTCAACACCGTTAGCCACGTAGGCAGATAACGGCTACTGTTGACGGCAGGGACTAATGGCAAAAAAAAAAAATTTTGCGAGGACGAAATGCAGAAAAAAAAAAAGATTAGCACTAAAACTAAAAGATCCTTATTTTACAGGGATCAAAAAGTTCATTAAGCCTTATTCTTTTTGGACTTCTTTATGATTAAGTGTCATTTGAGAGTCTACTGGATATCTTCACCTCTTTACAAAAGATATTGGCTTTAAAGGCTCTTAAGTCTTGGTGCTTAGCTTGTTAAAGAAATAAACTAGTAAACTAATTGTTCCCTGATATAAACTGGACTAGAAATCACACACCCAACACAGAAAACATACAAATCTCCTCTACTGAGCCGATATCAAGTTAATATCAGATCGGTGGGGTCCAAGCTTGAATACAATGATATAAAACACTCAAGGAAATGAAATGAAAATGCTGGATAACCCGGGCATTCAAGGGGCCTGGTTCTCTTCTTTCCACATCAACCCCTTACCTACTTTTTGTTATCCCCAATGCTCTCCCTTTCTCTCTATTATATCTGCACAGATCCTAACCAAATCACTCTCTCCTCTGCTACATTGTCAAGCCGGCAGTTTATAAGCAGAGGTAACAATGTGTCCCTTGTCTATTTGGGCCTCTGATTTCTCACAGCCCATTGCCTCCTTTCTGCTGTATACTTTAGGCTATGTTTGGTTCAAAGGAGGAGAGGAGAGGGATTTTAATGGAGGGGAGGAGAGAGATTTTAATTAGATATTCTGTTTGGTTGAGAGGAGTGGAATGAAGGGATTTTAAAACTATTTTACTTTAGGTTATGTTTGGGAGGATGGGATGAGGTGGTTAGTAATGGAGTGGGATGGTAACAGGGGCTTAACCCATTGTTTGGGAGTTGTTTAAGTAATGGAGTGGAGTGGGTAAGGGTGGGAATCCAAACCGCTCCACACCACTCTCTCCCTCAATTTTTTATACCCTCCAATTTGGGGGGTTTGGGAGGGAAACACCTCCCCTTTTTTCTTTTACATACCCTTTTACATTCTTATCACCACTTAAAAAAAACAAAACTTTTCATATTACCACTTTCATTCATTCGTTCTCGTTGGCCGTTGCAGTACCGTGACAACACTCTTCACCTCTCTCCAATGACTGTTATCCGTGGTAATGTTCCTATCATCATTTTTCCGAGAGATGGTTTAGTAGAAGATCAATCTTCTACTTCTGGTAGGAAGCACTGTTATTTATTTGGTGAAATTGTACAAAAAAGAAGCATCCATTGTAAATATAATATCAGGCAATTCTGAAATTTCCAGGCAAATTATTCACCTAACAGAGGCACTCTTCAAGATATTTTCAGCTCTCGTTATTTCTCCTTTCACGGTGGATATTTTTTAAATAAAAAATTGGATAATGCATAAAATATATCCAGTTCCTTGCCTCCCAGGAAGCATGAACCCATCCTCAGGTGAAGAAAGTAAACTTTGCTTCTCTACTTCATCTTGTGCTTAGCTTTTTAACTGGTTCATATCATTGTGGCCAATGGAGATTAAAAAGGGTAAAATTGAAAGTAAAACTTGTTATTCATTCCACCCCATTACTTATCATTGTCACTTCCAAACAATGGGGTGAGATCTCTCTCCATACTTCCTTTAAAACTTCCAAACAATGGAGTGGTATATGTTTACCTCTCCACTCCATACCATCCTAAACCACCTCATTACTAACCACTCCATCTCCTTCAAAACTCCCAAACATAGTCTTAATACCCTTATAATTTTAGAATTCAAAACATAAGGATGTTTTAGTCAATGTGTGCAAAATGTTTTAAATTCTCTCCCTCCCCTCCAAATTCCCCCAATATTGGATGATAGCCAAAATTGAGTGATGATGGATCTTGTTCCTCTCCATTCTCCTCCCCTCTTCAAAAAAGTGAACCAAACATGAATTATAAAAATCCCCCCCTCCCCCTCTTTCATTCCCCTCCAACCAAACACTATGTTAGTGGTAGGAGGCTTGCTAATGTGAGGAATGCTAGGTACACACCCTCTATCACATTCTTATAGACACTTTCTGATTGGTCCATATCACCACTTCTTAACCTGCTTATACCACTTTATCAGGTTATCAAAAGTTAATTATTAAAAATTGCAGTGGGTGTTAAAATTTGGAGTTTAGACGGAGAATGGATTTGGAAATCAGGCAAGAAGGTGAAGATTTTTATTTTTAAAAGATAATAAATAATTTTTAATAACCTGGTAAATCGGTAAGCGGGTTAAGAGGTGGTGAGATGAACCAATAAAAAAAAGTGTCTAAAAGGGTGTGATAGAGGGTGTGTCCTAGCTTTCCTATGCTAATATATTCACTCTGTTTTTTGTTTAGGGAGGGCAGGATTGGGTTTTGATTAGATTTTTAGTAGTTTGTCCATTTTATTTTGCTAACTTTTGTAGCTTGCTTAATGCATAACATCAGAGTATGCTGACTAACCTTTAAAGGTTGATTAGATTTTTGTCTAGTAGTTTGCCCTTTTTATTTTGCCGATGTTTGTAGCTTGCTGTTATGCATTAGAGTATGACCTTTGAAAATTGTATGGTTCTGCCTACCAAAAAATCAGCGCTGCTCAATTGTTGACCAATTGAAATGTAGATAGTATTTCTTTTGGACCCATCTTTAAATTTATTGAGTGGTTTTTTCTTTAGATTTTAACCCTGTAGTATATGCTTGCCGTATCCTCCATCTCTTATTTTCTTATACTGATTGTGATTGTGTGCAACCAGGAGGTTCATAATACTGGTCAGGAAAATAATGATGAAGGCACGCTTTATTTTGATCCAAATGAGATTTTTCAGGACTTGGGAGACCTTAACTGCTTGATTGGATTGGGTGAAGATGGACATGGTTTTTCCTGTGGTGACAAAGGCGAATGTACCACAAACGAGATGCTTTCTACGGGTGATATCTGGGGGTTTTAAGATCCCCTAGACTTTTTGGAGTTGATTGACTTGGAGGCGCCATTGTTCTGGCAGACTAAACGTGATGGTAGTGGGAGCCAAGATGAATAAGGTTTAAAATTGAGCAAGTATCGACAGAAAATTGATAGAACTATAGCCGTAACTAATGTGAATTGGAAAAGCTATAGATTGTCTTCTCATTTTCCTTTTGAAGATTACACATCAGGGCACGAAGTTTGTTTATTTCAACATTCATTTCTGTAATAAGTTAACATGATGTCGACTGATAATGTTGAAAGCTAGGTCCCAATTGTTCACTTAAGATTAATTCGTGGGACCTAAATTCTTCATTTAGAACTTATGAAGTATTTTATTGTTTGATTAATTTGAATCTGATTATGCTGGTAATTGTTCTTTAATCTACTTCAACATTTTTTTTTACATTGGAGATTAATCGTGTTGAATATTTTTTGCAGCATATTCTTCAAATAGTTCTATTTGGAGGAGCATGACCGTTCGCCACCTATCCATTGTTAATAATATAACTGTGGTTATCAATTGTCATTACTATCGTGTAGTTGTGCACTCTAATCATTTTCAAAAATTATTGCAAAAAAAAAAAAAGGATGCATGGGAGATGTGTGAAGCAGAGATAGAGGGGAAGGTGCATGAAGTTTTCAGTATTACCCTCAACAGTGGTAAACAATAATAAAAGAATTTTATATAAGTTCTCCAGCTTCTACGTGAAGGAAGGAGAATAAAAATGATGAGGTCAGTTTATACATTTTTATAACACACTTGCATTTGGATGTAGTTCTCTCATCAGTATTCAATAATTTATCAACACTGACTCGAAGAACCCATCCCCTAACATAAACAAAACGCTCTTTGTTACACAGTAAGTTGCAGAGCTAGAGTTAGGACTAACAAAATAGTGATACCAGATGCAGTATGTGTTGTGTGTCTGTACACTTAACAATATGCTGCAAAGGGTATACTATTCAGCCTTCTTATGCTTCTTGCCACCAGCCAGAATGCGCTGGATTTGAAGCCCTCTGCTGAATGCTTGGTTGAATAGCAGCCTAGTTTGGAATTCTGAAACAAATGGGAACCCAGTATGGCCACTGGTGTAAAGATTACCACTCCCATCAAGTATTCATTGCCCCTTGCTAAAGCTTTGACAGACCCCCACATTCCAATACCCTTCACAAATGGCCTGCATGCTTGTGCTATCTGCGCATATTACAACACCACATCAATCAGACACAATTGATTTTACAATCACTGTAACAACATGAATCATAAGGGAAACTTGTCTAATGATATATCAAGAGAAATGACTATCACTTGTAATCTGATATTTAGAGAGTATGACATTTAACTAATGATTAAGCCTGAAGGAGATGGGCACGTGTCCATTGGGCATAACCAATCAAAATCGAAAGATAACTTAAAAATAATTTAGCGAGGGTTTTGCTGTCTTTGTTGAATTGTTATTTTAGCGACTATTGGAAATCTGATTGGTTGTGTCTAATAGGCAACGTGTCCATGTAAGACCTTCTCGGGCCTAATATACGTGTTAACGTCAAATGTGCCCAGTACACAAATCAGCATGCTCAAATGAGACAAATATCCATCAAAACTAAACAAGTACCTGTACAAGTGCCCATGCTGTTGGCAAAAAGGCTAGAAGGCTGGCAAAGATGTCTCCAATTGTGAGACTAAGCAGTGTAAACATTAAGCCCAGAGCAACAACGGCCCCAATATACAGAAACAATTTGAGAAGACGAAACATCAACTGGAAATCTGCGCTGAATTTCTTTCTACCCATGGACATATCTGCAGTTCAGATGCCACCAATTCATAAAGGCATTATCAAGCTCAAGAAGAGAGAATTTTATTAAGAAGGAACTCTTATATCATTGAATACCAACCTTCAAGATAACCATGACAACTACTATCACTATCCAGGACAGACCATAAACCTGGAGAAAGAATGCATGTCAGAAAAATCTTCTCTACATATAATCTCATTCTTTCATCTTTTTTTTTTTACATTGTTTGTTCGGGGAAGGGGAGTCATCTCAGAGATCATGGATGGCATTTGGAAAAGGAAAGGACTAAATTCTCCTATATCCAAGGAACTACTTAGTCTAATCCCTATTTTAACAACATTTCACTCACTTCCAATTACTAGAGTGAAAAGTATGTTTTCTGTTGCTATGAACTTTAAAGAATAGTAATAACAAAGGTGTTAAAGAAGTTGAACCATGACGTGCAGAATCTAATGATTGACATTGTTAGAATATATGAAAAATATCTCATAATATTGTTACTGCTTTTTAGAATATTTTAGATTATCCTAAAAGATCTCTTGGGATATATTTCGTATTTGTATTTCCTGAATTGTTTTTCACTATTTAATCAGGAGTAAGAGTTTAGTATTAACATATAGATAGTAATGTTGGGTTTGTCCTTTATATCCATATCATCATCACATCAGATTATATATCAACATCATATTATACTAATACTTATATACTAGAACAAATAAGGAAATATAAATAGGAAATAAATCCTAAGGGATCATCTAAGATACCCATTGGTATAGGTGACAATATTATGAAATATTTTCCTTATATCTTAACAGAAATGACAACATGAAATAAAATAAAATTAGCAAAGCATAATTACCATGATGCTCTTGTCACCTCTGGCTACATGGAGATGATACACAATCCCATACTGATAGATGATGAAACGCAAGGCAAGAATAACCTCACAAACTCGCCCCAAAAAGCCAATATGCTGTAGATGCTCCTGTTCCTCAGCCCACCATGACTCCCAGCTCTTGTTTGAAGGAACACCAATACCGCCTCGATTACTTATCCATTTTTGCCAATCATCCCGGTCCTCAACTATCTTCTGCCACTCAAATCCTGATGGATTAAAAAGGAAAGGAGAAAACAACCAAGAAACAACCATAAACCACATTGACCATGAGAGAAAACCATATGATGTTGAATCAGGTGTTGATGTTCCATAAATCTTATAATATATGAGCAAGATTGTGAGCTCAATCCCTTTTACAAAGTGACTCCTAGAGTACAGCCTGTAATTTTCAGCAAACTTCTCATGCCGAACTACAAAACCACACCCAGTTGCTCTATACTTTGCACCTCCATGAAGGAGAGTGCGCCCAAAATAGTGCATCTTCAACCCTAGTTGGAATGTGAAGAAAACAGGTGCTAGCTGCAACTGCAATATAATGAGGTCACCTAAAGCACTTCCGAACCCTCTCTCTAGTCCAATTTCCATGACCATGGGCAAAGTCATTAGAAGTCCTATTTGAACAACGGATTGCGAAGCCATTGCTGCCCGTAGTGTTTCATCTCCCTTTCTCTTAGCTAACTTGATTATTGTACTCTCAAGTCCACTCAATGACATGTAAAGTTTTCCATATAGGAATGCATAAACCGTGAGCACCACAATCTGTGAAGCAGCAGAAGAAAGAGTTATCACTATATGCAGGATTAACACTTGAAGAAAAGAAACAATCAAATTTAAATAGATATTTATCCGACACAAATTATATAGCTCCCTAAGAATTAAATGGTTTTAGTGTTCATGTGATATAAGAAATTGATATCCATATCCTTTACTCATATTTGGATTAATTTGTTTTTTAAACACACCATTAGTTTAATTGTAATAACAAAGTTTTGAGAGAGAAAAAGTATAGCATTTCTATTAAAGACATTCACTATTGTTTTGCTTTCTCTTAAATGCATAACCATTACCATTGAGCTGATATAAAATCCAACAGTCGTAAAATAAAATGATAACATGCGGAAAAAGTCAAAACGGTTTCTAAGCCGGTAGATATCCCTGCTTATTGTCTGCTCTCCATTACCACCGGCCACTTTGGCTTCAAAAAGTGAGATTTGATTGAGACCAACATCTCTACCCTTTCCAACTTGGATATATTCATGATGAGTAATATTCCCGTGTCTTAGTGTCGAATTGAATCCTGTATAGGCAAAAGAATATGATGCAAGAGGAAGAAATATATAAAAACCACTGCAAAGAAAGATGTTTCAAGAATGTTACCAGCAAAAATATCCTCACTCAGATTGATGCCACGAGAAGCCTTGCTAATTCCTCCACGGGTAATGTGAAAAATTCTATCAAAAACATCCCGGATGACCATAGTGGAATCGTACCCTAGAATTGAACAAAGGCATCATAAGACAAAAATGTTATTCTTCATTATATCCATTCTAATAATTTATTTCTTGCAACAAGTGGCGGGAGAGGAAAAAAAAATTCAGTAGTTCACTCCAAAATAGCATGGGAGATGACACTCCAACAAGAAAAGCAAATAAGAGGGAAGGAGAAAGCGAGAAAATTCATCAGTAAGGAAAACTCAGATTAGTATCGTTTCAATAATATGTTAACCTTTGAAAGTAGTTCTATATGCATTGCAAGCATTTCACTTTTAAATTAAATCGCTTCTTTAACTTTGGGCGAGTTCTTGTATTAGCACCTTATTTGCCTGGAGGTTCCTGATTTATCACATATGTTAAACAAGTTATTAATATGTTTCTTATTTGTCTGGTGACTAATTTTTGGGCTTGTCTTATGCTCTGTTTAGTTGCTTTATTATTAATAGATTTGTTTTTGCCTTTTAAAAAAAATGTTAAACAACTATAAGCCATTAAGCCAACCATGTAATGGCATCACTAGAGGAAAACTTACTTCAGGGGTCTTGCAAGAACTCTTTGACCAATTGTAACAAAGCTTGCCTCTTGATTCGACATAAACCAAGCCAAGGAAGAGACACTGTAACAAGCAACAGAATTAAGTAAAATGGGAACTTGACATGAGAAAGTGTTCAATGTATGTGGAATAAAATTCATCAGACCTGCCGGTAAAGATATGCTCACGAACACCTAATATAGTAGGTCGGCGCACCCCATGATCCTCGCTAAATTCTTCCAGAAGGTTGCGCATTTTGAAAGCTTCTTCCAAGTAATTATCCTAGAAGAATTTGCAAATAGACCATCTTAATAGGCACTGACACCCGGTGTCAAGCTGTTATTATTTCAAAGTTTATAATGTTTTACCTGGTTCATGTCAATAGTCTGAAGAGCTTCCCCTCTAGTAAAAATGATGGCATAATTTTGATTTTCAGGCTTCCCTTCTCCTAACTTTGTTGGAGCCGGCAGTTTTATTCGATATATTTCCTTTAGAGAAAATAACAAAACCATAAGTTCTAAGGTAACCATGAGTAAGTTAACTTATTTTCTGACATCAATATGCATTTACCTGGTCAAGATTGTCCACAGCTTTGACCAATACATAATAATAAACTTTCTGTACTTTTCCGCCTTCTCTTTCTTCAACTTCATCAATATATGCCACACGGAGCGTAGGATTGCAGAAAATGAAGAACCAGGAATTATAATCTTAAATCAAAAGAATTTCAGAAGCTAAAGCCAAATATATTGTGCTCGAACTGAATTTAATTTATCAATTGGAGAACATACTTGACCATCAAATTCAGGATGTCTGTTGCACGGCAGTCTCCGCTGTGCTTCTGATTCCCATAGTTCTGACAGGTAGCAACATATGTGAATTTCATGTCAGCTATAGCCTCTAAACTGGCATATAGGGATCTATGACTCTTTTTATCCTCGTCAGATGGAACGGTAATAGCTTTATAGCCATCAAGTATCTCTGCCCACAAGATAGAAGAAAACAATACAATCAGAAATGAAAAGTCATTTTTTATTATGCATAATGAAATTGCATATAAGTGACAGTTATTTGTAGATAATAAAAGGCCAACGCCCAAGATTTGAAAAAGCTATAAATCACACCCTTGCCACAGTACTAACAAGATTCAGCTAAATAGCACATAATAAAAGAAAATCATTCTTACCCTTTTCATTAGCCATGTCAAGAAAAGCCTGGAGTTTAAGAGCCCTCCGGTAGTACATCATTCCCCTAACTGCAGTAATTTATAAGTACAATAGGGTAAATGTTAATCAACCAAACCCTGCCTGTGGGGATGGAGAGGGAGGAAGTGATCATTTACCTGTCCTACTAAGAGTTTGTCCTCGTAATGAAGCCCAGTGACGTAGCTGCACTATATTCTCCTATTTCTCCCATACCTCACTATCTTTCTTACAATCAAGTCGCTCCATGAAGTTATTCCACTCATCTGGCAAAAATTACTACATTTTAGCCAGTCCTTTATCAGCAAAATACATTCAAGCTGCACAATGTTAGCTATTATAATCCAGGGAAGATCTTCTGCAGGTAATATATGATTGATACACCATCTTCGTTTTCAACCTCAAGGTCATTCTTAGAATAGACGGTCTCTTCACTGTAGTATGGGGTTAGGACACTGCAAATAAGAAGCAGAATGTTATATATATGTAGGCACTGGACAATTTCAGAATACATCAGATTTCAACTTCTATGCATCACAAATTGCTTTAGAAATAAACTTTCTAATATATAAGACCTTAGATTTTCAAAGAAAGATAGTAATATTCACAGTTTAAGGAAAACACCATATAACCCTGATGGTTATAGCTTTTATTAGCTCTGTGATGATGAATTAGTTTGATGTCCATAACAAAAGGATGACATTCCTGAAGTTTATTATGCAAAGCATGACATTGGAATATATCTTCACGGTCATGAGTTCTGTACAAGAAACAAGCACCAGACCTGAATGAGAGCATTTTACGAACTCGTGGAGCACGTGGCATATCCATGAACAATGAATTGGTAAAGAATGCAATCCTTCTGCGTGCTTCAAGGTTTGTTGGAACCTCAATAGCAGATTCCCTCACCGTCAAGAGTAAATGAAGACGTCTAATCTGAAACAACGATAATAGAAGCATCTGGATAGTTAATAATAATATAAGCTAAAAAGAGTAACTATTGTAATCCATACTAATATTACTAGTTACCTGTTCCTCTCATTGTGCTGTAACCACGGGAGGGAACACAACAGCTGGTTTTGCATCATTACCAGCAAAAAGTTGCCTTCCAGTGTCTTTGCTACTTTGATTAAGTTCAGCCAGTTCGCTGATGAACATCACATTTTGAAAAAGCAAACATTATTACTTCTAATGAAAGAGCCACAAGCATTACTATATTCCAAGTCCGGAGCAACTAAGTTAACCAACCTGATCTCATTCACCATCATATCACGAGTAAACACTTCTAACATGTCTTGCAACAAGACTACCACTGTACCTCGCTTGGAGGGATCTGCATCTTTCTGTAAGTTTCCAAATAGGATAATTAGAGACAAGAAACCTTTTAAGACTTAAAAAAGCAGATATGATTAATTTCCTTTGAATGACGCACCAAAATTTCCACAAGCTCCACAGACTTCTTACAAAGGGAGGGCAAAAATCCCATTCGAATATTTGTAAGAAGTGTACTCTTAGAGATGTTGCTTTCGACTTCCATAATGATGACAGAGATTGTCCTGTTCCATAACAAACAATTCAGAACTACTGATAATGATATGGTTTTAACAAAATTTCTATAGCTTCAATTCTATGAGCCAAGTAAGAAAAACAACAAAAGTAGCTAATATGAAATTTTGAAAAGCCTTTGTAATGCAATATGAAATTTCAAATTAATGTGGCTTAAACTAAAAATTGATTAGGCAAGTTAACTATTTCTTCCTTTATTTACATTTTGTTGTAAATTGTAAGTGACCAAGAAAGACATTATTATAAATATAAAAAGATTATGGTTTTGCTAACAAGGGCCCTAAGGAATCTAAAATGAAAACTTTTCATGAAAAGTAGAGTATTCAATACTTTGGGAATTGAAAAAGCTCTACTTTTAACTATAAACTACCTATTTTGAATTCCTTAACAAGTTCCCTTAGGGAACTTGGGAACTTGTTAGCAAAACCCAATAGATTAATAGATGAAAAACAAAAACACATGGCTAATTTCTATTCATGGAATTCAATAGAAACTGCAAGAGCAAAATTCAGAGTCTTTGTACCAATGTTTTCGATGGCGGATGGCGGAACATAGCGGAAGGCTAAAAATCCGCCATTTCAAGCCGCCATAAAACGCCATGGCCGCCATGGCGCCGCCATCCTTCATAAATTGGCCATAGCGGTTGGGCAAAAATCCGCCACCGCAATCCGCCATGGCGCCGCCATGGCCGCTATTTGATAACACTGCTTTGTACAATAAAATAACTTGGGAAAGGAAAGTAGGATAGTCTGGATAGAGTGCTAATAGTACTGGATCTCAGTTGTGCTACCCAAAAAAGATGAGTAACCCTTTATCTATAATCCTACACTGTTAATGCTTCTATCATAAAGCTTGAACTAACATGGACAAACATCAACAGGGAAAGATACTAAAAGTTACCTTTTCTCAACTTCTCCAACCACCAAAGTATTGAGGACATGTTTAAAAGATTCATAGCATTCAATCACAGCACACTTCATATATTCGTCTGCATATATGCGCTTCCAAAGATCGGATTCCCTTCCATGAAATTGAGCTGCCATATCCAGTGCTACGGGTATCTGCAAACGTGGACAAGGACACAATTATATGAATTGGTATCAAACATGAGAATATTAAAAATCAAATCACACTGACCTTTCTTGAAAGCAGAAATGGCGGCCACTGAATTATTTTCAGGCTAGGATCTGATGAGTAAGGAACCAGCAAAAGATCCATCTCCCTGGAGTGTGATGCAAACAAAGTTTAATCCTTAATAGGTGGTGAATGATAATCAAAAGATGAAGGAGAAAGAGTAGAAGCTAGGATTGAGAACAAAAGAAAGCAAATAAAGAGTTTGACTCTGAGGCCTTTCCTATCACTTATGATATCTTCCTCACGGAAACTGCAAATAACTTCATTCCACAGTTGGGCAAATTTAGCAGCTTCACTCCTTCTGCTTGCAGAAATCTATACAAGCATGGTAACACAAGCCATGATAAATAATAACATTTAGCTTACTCTACTTAGAAATGAAAATGTGAAAGATACCTCAGCGAATCGCTTTGAGAAAGTGAATCTCTTTTTCTGTTTATTGTCAGTAGGAACCAAGTATGTGTTGAATGCACCAGGCAATGACTGAAACCGTAATCTTAGCATGCTCAGAGTGCGTATCTGTGTCAGAAAATAGATAACATTAACTGGTTGTTATAAGATTCTGACTTGAAGTTTTTTTCTCTTTTTGGTTCCTAAATCCAAACTAAAGTTTTCCTATAAAATGGTGATACAAACCAATACAGAAGTCAATTCTCAAATTAGCAAGCTAGAAATAAGAAGAAGAAAATGACAATGACCTCTCCTAGACACTCAAAGGCACCAATAACACCACCGCACAGAGTTGAGAAGATAGAATACCAAATTTGAGTGTCCATGAAATAAACCTGCATTCAAAATGTCAAAAAAAAAAAAAAAAGAAAGATATTAAACTGAAAATTTTTTTCCCAAACAAAAGACAATATATGTGAACATAACCGATAAATATAACATACACACCATAAGTACAGGAGCCCAAAGTGCAATAACTGTACCATAGTTATGTTTAGCTGCATAGACCGGGAATATTAGATCAATAGAATTATCAGAAATTTACAATAGAAGCGTTAAAAAGAAGAAAAAACTACCATTGGGGAAGAACTCATGCCAAGCAAAATCAACATGGTGAATGCTCATTATGTCTTTAGTTAGCTTAACTAGAGGTTTGATCTGAAGATAGAGACAACAGTTAAAAGAGATCCAACAACTTCACAAGGTACTATTAGGAAAATAACAACTATTATACGTGTAAAATTACCTGGACAAAAAAGCTGAAAGAAAACTTGGAAGCCAAAAGAAGCACCCAGAAAAGAGTGTACCTGAAATTCAACAAAAAAATAAAAATAAAAAATTAGACGACGAGACAAATTTCAAACAAACAACAGGAGCACAAACCTCAAATAACTTGAATGATATAGTGTTATGTGAAACTCACTTAAGGAGAAAGAATTGACTTTCATGCATTCCTCTTCCAACATAGATTCTTGGCTGCACAGGGAGAAATAATCATTCAGAAAATGGACAAATGGTGCACAAAGGTCCCAGGTTATTTAAAAGAGAAGCATTTTTCAGCAATGCATAATGGCTGTTGAAAGATTAAAAGTCACTAACTCCTATTAATATTCATGCATTTAGATTTTAGAACATCCAGAGAAGAGTGGCTTAAAAAACAAAAATCATCAGGCCTCTGGTTTGGCAGTCACCCACTTCATAATAAGCAGGTGTTTCTCCTCCCCAGATTCGAACTCAAACCTCGAACCCCAATCATACAAATAAAAAAGGACTACAAACTTTGATGCTTTAGTAGACCATCGATGCTGTCATTATGAATGTACAAAACCATAGGCACTTAAGTACATTGACACAAGTTTCATACCAACAGAACCATTTCAATTTATAATTTAAAATAAGACGACACAAGTACCTGTGACCACCATAAGCGGAACCTAACTATGTGCCAATCAAAGTTTTCAATCCAATGCCTGAGCATCGGGAAAAAAAAAGAGAATAACTGCTAGTAAATTTGGAATCAGATATACTGCAACTGCCAGGATATAAAGTGGTGGAATGCCCTTTATTTGATGAACAAAGGAAAGCAACTTCTTGATATTCTCAGGAGAAGTCTTGAAGGAATGCACGTAAAGGAGTGGAAGAATGATAACCCAAAAAAGACTAACAATGACTTTGAGAAAATTTCGTAGCACATTAGTGAATCTCCACCGATGATAGCCTGGAAAGTTCAGGGCCAGGTCCAAGATGCCTAAATCAAAATAAAGAGGAACAAATGACATGTCACTTCTGACAGTAGCATGATAAGTTTCCATATGTAAAGCCACTTAAGTGAACATATCATACTCTGAAGTAAGCGCAGAATGGCTGCTAGAGAGACTATATAAGATATCTTTCTGAAAGACATCCATCAGTGAAATCCCTTTCCATGCAATAATGAACATCACCTATGATAAGAATGTTCAGGCCTTGTCAGAACAAAAATCAAGGAATGTTGACATAAGCATTTCCTTCTATCGAAAAAAAATACCTGCAAACCCAGTAAATAGAAGGTCCAAAGGTGATCAAAACTATGGAAGATGTGCCAGAATGACCTGGTCTCAACAAAAATTGATTTTCCAGTTCTTCCAGATTTTTTAGGAGCAAGTTTTCTTCCCTGACATGGAATTTATATAAGCACTGAACCAAATAAGCATTTTACACACAGGCGAGTAACTTGTAAGAGAAAAAAAAAATACCTGTACCGAATCAAATGTCGATTTAAAAAATTCACTGTCGTCACGCATGGGCCATCCAAGAGAAAAGCAATCAGGTGTCCTGAAATAGAATTCAACTAAAGTTAAAACACTAAATTAAAAGATTAAACACACCAAAGAAATCATTCATTAAGAAATAAGAATCTAAAGCCAAACAAACCAGAAATACTCATTTAGATCATCATAGTTGCACCAGGATGAGTGAGGAGCCGTTCCATTTTTGCTCTTCTGGGCTTCCTGGATAGATTAACATGATTTTAACTCATCACCAAGGAGATATACCTGAAGTATGCTGACAATGTCCATATTAGACAAAATTATACATTTTCAATCACTCCGTATATGGGAGTTATAACCTTGCGCAGGAATGCCTCATCATGACCACCATAAGATGGCTTGATATTTTCACCAGTAACAATGCTGACATTTCCAGCCAATAAACCATGAAGTTCATATGCCATCTGAAGTTATAGCTGGGTATGAGTACAAGCAGAACATTACTACTAAATACTAAACTATTAAAGGAAACAAAAACAAAACAAGAGTTACATTTCATTTGCAAAGACATTCTGGCAGAATATATTGTGCAACATATGAAAAATCTGTACTCACATTGTGAAATATGTAGCATAGACACTCTGGCATGAAGCGAAGATTGGAAGCTTCGCCCCAAATGAGAAGATACAAGCCCATATAAAGTAACTTCCGCTGCTGCATCTCTTGCTGGCCTTGAGGAAGTCTATGCGAAAGAACAAGATAACCACTTTCAAGATAAAAAAATCTCGGACATTATTCTTAAAAATTGATTTTCAAGGGTGGGAGATGAACAGGACAATTGTTTGCTTGATGGAGATACTATTACATCTTACCGTAAACTATGTTTTCGTCCCAAAAATTTGCACCATGTTTTGTAATTCTTAAAGAGATTATTCATCACTGCATTAATGGCACGATCATCAAGCTGCAGTTGTCCAAAAAAAAAAAAAAATAGAGATATAAGTGAAAGTTACAGGTGGAATTTAACTACGGACCAAAACCAAAGCATGCTACCCTGATAACTAAACAAGTAATTTTGACCAGAGTTCTCTTGACTTATTGTTTAGCTCCAATAGTATTTAGTCTGTTATGCATTTTCCAACAACAGGAAGATGTGAGAGAAAGCTACTTGCCTTGTTGAGTGGCTCAGGTTTGGGGTTGAGCCTTATGTGAGAGTTAGCAAGAAGCAGAATCAAATGCTCTCTCTGGTTCCTGACATTGTCCCTCTGAGCCAAAATAAACCAAACACATTAACAATTTGTGGAGGCTATACAAAATAGTTCTAGTTAAACATAAATCCTTCTCCTATCTCATTCTGTTTAGGTGCAAAATACATGCCTAGAACCCAAACATGGCCCTAAGCCGATCAAGCAGGTCCAAATCTCCAGTTCTCTGCCTCTGTTTCTCAAATGAACTGGGCCAACTCAAGCCACGAGTATTCCAGAGTGCAGAAACAGCTGCCTTAATCTATAACATTGAAAGAAAACCAAGGAACTCACTTATTGCAATGCCAAGCAAAACACAGGTAGACTCAAAATCAATAGAGATATACCTCTTCAAGCTGCATAATAGGCTGAGAAGCCCCGACAGAATCCAACGGAAGAATGTTAAAAGGCACATAAATCTCGGTTTTTTCCTGGACATCTCTAGCAGCTGCAATAATCTGAATAAACAAATTGCATTACTGTTAAGCCTCCAATATATGAATACTGAAAGAAGCTTATGTTGCAAGTAACTCATTTTCACAACAAAAGGAAAATGAAATGTATATAATAAATAAATCAAGACTAACCTCAGGAGCTACTTCTTCAACCTTCTCAGTCTTGTTAACAGCACAGAGCACTTCAAAAAGCACCCCAAAGATGCCTGGTAAGCTTTTACTGAGCTGCGCTCTGCAACAAAGGAATTTCAAAGGCAGAGGAAAAGGAGGAACAAGTTAAGCTTAGAGTGAAGAGGTATGAAACTATGAGGTATCCCCATCTTAACAAACTGCAAAACTTTTCCTAATTTTCTTTGTTTTCATTAATAATCCCAAAATGCTATTTTTTTTTCAAAGATTTGTATAAAAAAGGAAAGTTTTTACAAATATTTCAAAGCATAAAACGGGATGAAAATAATGTAACATTTTTACAATCAGGGTCTTGCTCTGGAGTTTCATAAGTGTAACACCCCGATTTTCGCTGCTCTGTAATATCGGTAATAAATATATAAAAATATATATTTTTATCCGAGACTTAGAAAATGATTTTGGATAAACCAAGGTCATTTCCTCGTTATACTTATTTTCATAAGGTTACGGGGAAGTTTTTGGTTGAAAATTGAGATTTGAAGCCTCTCAGCTTTTTACGGATTTTCATCGACAAGAAAACTTTACTGCTCAGAAGACCTGATTTTAAGTTTTGAACGAGATGAAAAATGTTTTTATCGTATTTTCTACAATACTGGAAGTTTTGAAATTTTGGTAAAAAAATAAAATAACTTACGTTTTACGGGCGGAATACGTAATCGGGTAGACGACGGAGTGGATTTTGGAGTTCCTAAGAGCAGATAAAGAGTTTATCTTAGGATTTTGAGATGATTCATGGGGATGAATCATAATTTTAAGTCTAGAAGGTTTTTCAGGGTTAAAGTGAAAATTTATGGATTTTACGCTTTAGTCCCTGAACTTTCTGTTAATTACCCTTTTGTCCCTAAGTTAGTTTCTAAGTTTTTTCAAGTGAATTGGGCTAGAATCCTTGTTCCAAATCCATAGAGAACCGTGGCTTTGAGTCCCAAATTCCTTACCCATGACTTAAGTTTCATAAAGCCCATTTGTAGCCATATAAGTTTCCTATCTTAAGCTTAATGCTTAAATCTTAAAGTGGGCCCCACAAAGATGAATTCAAGCCCAAATTCCCTAGGCCCATGCGCAAGACCAATATGGAGTGAAGGTTGCCCTCATCTTGGATGAGCAAAGAGCAAAGAACATTCTAGAAGTTTCTACTACATTCCACACCATTCTACATTCTTCCACATTATTCTACTATTTTCTCAAATCTTCTTCAACAAGCTAGGCTTTCCTAAGATATTTATGAAAAAAATCAGCCAAAAGTCATCAAGATATGACCACATTTATTGTGGCAAAAAGTCATCATGACAATCTATTGACAATTTGCAAACTAGTCCTTAAACTTATGGAATCTTTGCAAAATGGTCCCTATGAGTTATTTGCACTTAAATCCTTTGAAAAGCCACCTCCTTTCTACTTGGTCCTCAAAAGTGGCGCAGCCCACATGCCTATAAATACCCTCCCTCACTTTTCACTTAGTTTCTAATGCCATTTGTTCAAAAACCCTAAAGTTCATAAGTCTACTAGTGTTAGATTTGTGAAGAAAGTTCTTGGATCTTCACTTGTTTTTGATCTTCAAGAGGTGAATCCTATTCTTCTTCTCTAATCATGTCTATGTTCTTCAATCAATTTCTTGATTCAAAGTTTATTTCATAGTTGTTCATCACTTTTAAGTTTCTAGATCTAGAACTTTGAAAATTCATAACTAATTCTAGAAAAATCCTTTTGACATGAAACCAATTGGTATGATCTTATAATCATCTCTATTTTCATAATCTAGAAGCATATGATCATGAGAAATTTCTTTCTCTAATTTCTGAACTTGGCCGAACCTAGGTCAAAGTTGTGTTCTTAGGTTTTGTTTCATTTTCATGTCTTGATTCATGATTATATCTTGATAGTTCTTGTATGTAAGTACACAGAAGATCAAAAAATCAAACCCTAACCTATTTGTTTCATCAAGGCCGAAACCCTAGTTCTTGGAACTAGATGAGTTTTGTTCAAAGTTTTCCTTAATGATCTTGTTAATCAAACTCTTAGTATGTATGTCTTATAAATCCAAGTTGATTTGTTAAACTAAGAACCCTAGCCCTATAAACATGTTGAGGCCGAATCCTTGTATAAAAGAGTTAGGAAGTTTTGAGTTTGAAACTTAGTTGTTTAGTCACTAATCCATGATTTAGGTTAATTAAGGACCATTAATCTATGACTTAATCATGATTAGCAATTTTAAGGATTTTGAACCCTAAAAGTCAGCCCTTGGCCGAAACCTAACCCTCATGAGTTAAGTATGTTGTGGTTTGATTTGATTGCAATTTGTTTGAAGGAATCAATTGGGTTGGTTTGACCTAAAGCCGACTGAGGAAATCGGATTAAATCGGGAGGTTGTTTGAAAACGTTAGTTGAGTCTTCAAGAGGTAAGGGGAGCTTACCTGAGGGATTTTCTCTATAACCATTTGCTTTTAGTGTGGCTTATATGATTTATATGTGGTTTGTGATTAATTGTTTATGTTGTTTATGATGTGTTGATTTTCTGTGTATCGGTGATTGATCTGCTCTGAATTATCTGCAGTAGTATATTATATTGTTATGATGCATGATCTGCCTGGGGATATAATTATGATGATGTTGATGATGTTGTTGAATGTTGAATGTTGTTTGAGAGGCCTGACAGTGGTCAGTGCACAACCGATTAATGAGATAAAAGATTTAATAAACTGTGAAAGTTATATTCAATGTTTTATGGGGAATGTTGGAATATAATAGTAGAGGAAAATATGATTTTTGGAAAAATAATGAGTTTTGAGAAATATTATTAGTTTAATGATTTATTAGTGTAAAAGACGTTTATGAGTCACGATGAGAGAGTAACCATGAAATTTGTTTTGTACTGCTAATTTTTACACAAGAAATTCCGAGATATTATAAAAAGTGATTTTATGATATTAATATTCGAAAAGACTTTATTTATTATATAAGAAAATTATTTTAGAAGAAATGTCAAAGTTTGACTTAAAGACGTTTTCTTTGAAAATGCTAAACGACTGCAAGTTTCGAAATTATTTACTGTAAGAGTTTAAAAATAGCAGTACTTATGTTGAAAAGAGCTTAAATTTGAATTGATTTATTACAGTTGAAGTTTCAATAAAAAGAAGTTGTTGATGATTTGACGTTATTTTGGAAAAAAATGTTTTTCCAAAGGAGAAGTGGATTTTTTTTATGAATTGACGTTTTATAAACGAATTTCAAGTAGAAATAATTTTCGGTAAATGAGTTTTACTTAATGATGTAAAAGAGATGTAAAAGAGATGAAAGATGTAAAACAAAGTAACAGATGTAAAAGGATGAAAAAGAAGTAGAAAGATGTAAAATGATGTAAAAAGATGTAAAAGATGTAAAACGATGTAAAAGATGTAATATGATATAAAAGATGTAAAAAGATGTAAAAGATGTAAAAGATGTAAAAGATGTAATATGATGTAAAAGATGTAAAAGATGTAAAAGACGTAATATGATGTAAAAGATGTAAAATGATGTAAAAGATGTAATATGATGTGAAAGATGTAAAACGATGTAAAAAGATGTACAAAGATATAGAACTTAATAACCGAGACGTCGGGGTATTAAGGTTCGTTAGGTTGTCAACTGGGTATCTATTTAAAGAAGTTAAAACATTTTAAGTTGTTTTCTACTACCACGAACCTAAGACTGATTGCAAGGTCTAGGGGCTTCGTGATTGAGCACTCGGACTTTGAGGTCCTGTGTTGTTAATAAAAGATGTAAAAATGTTTCAAAAGATGTTAAGTCGAAAGCTTTTGAGAACTTTGACAAATAAAGATATAGCATAAAGAAAAGTATTGAGAACAAAATGTTTTCTTGCATGCATTTGGCAGACGTGCCATGATTAAACGAGGGATTACCTTGCGGCGTCAGGGTATATCGTACAAAGATGTTCTCATTGTGCCCGGGGTCTGGACAATGAGGTCCCATCTCAGAGTGTTATCACTGTGCCACGATGTTGGACAGTGTGCGATGGGAGTGCCTGTGGTGGTGTGCCTGTGGCAATTGAGTCTGATCAACTCATCACGAGGTTTACGAGGTTGGAGATATCTCATGAGATTAAGTATGAATGTTTAGATGATGTATTGAAGTGTTCATGCATAGTTTTCCAATGTTGATGTTTGGGGTGTGAAACCCATTGATAAACGAGATATTATGATATGAATGAGTATGTTGTTATAGACATGTATATGTGTATGTGCAATCTTTTGTGTTGTGCATTTAGTTATGGTGATGAATCCATATATTGGCGTCTCACCCTTACAACCATATCAGAGTTGTACGAGGGGTATGATCCTTACATGAAGACGAAGGATGTCTAGTTCGAGGCACGCTGTTGCTGCTTTTATCGGTTGTAGTGTCCGTTAGTTACGATCAGCTTAGGTAATGTTATGTTTTAAGAATAAAGTTGATTATGATTTATATGAGAAAAATATGAGGTAGTATAGTTAGAGGACTTATATACATTATGTAGTTAAGTGTGATCTGATTACGTTGTTGTGGTTAGGAGGTTAAAAGAAAAAGAAAAATTTTTATCACCATATTTTGAAAATATAAATGTTGAGAAAACATGATTTTCCGAAAGCAACCAGCAAATTAAGTTTTATTTCCGCAAACGGGTAGCCATGTGATGACCCGAGTTTAGGGTGTCACAATAAGCCTAAGATCATCGGTTAAGGAATCGATAAAAGGAAAGCTTGTATTGTGAATCTAAGTGTAACACTTTTCTATATCTTAAATACATCATTTTTCCATACAAAATTTCCTTTCTTGATTCGACACAATGCCTTAAAACACTCATCCTCCTTACAATTATTAGTAAAAACAGAAATAAAAACAAAAAACAGGAAATAAAACAAACTTCCACTTATATGTAAGTTTGTGGAGAATGATTGTTCACACAACATTTTGGCAGCATAAAAGGGTGTATATATATATATATATATATATACCTGTCAGCTTGCTCTCCTTGGTCAAGAGCTCTGACATAATGCTCATAGTATTGCTGATAATAAGCTTGAATTTCCCTTGCATCTGTCTTCTTAACCCGAGAGGCAAGACTTGAAGCATTGTCCTGCGCTCAGTTGGACAAATTATGTAAGTTCAACTACGAATCAAAATCCTCTTATTCTTATTCTTATTCTTATTCTTCACAAACACCCTTTTAATAATAGTTCAGTTTTACGGTACAACTGAGTGATATACATGTGTGGAAAAATAAAATTATTAATCTTTTGTTTTGCATGATGGTATGCATCAGAAGTTACTTATTTTCTGATTGAGTATCTAGAAATGCAATTAGATTTATGGTTCCGTTGACCTTTCGTTGATCATTACTTAAAATTAAACCATCCACAAACACCACTAGATCTTAAATACCGAACTCTACAGTGATTGTGGTTGCTAATCTACATATTAATCTCTTTTCTTACTTAGATGTGCATAGTGCTTCATCCTATTAGCAGTTTAGCATTGGGTCTCTTAATTGGCAAGACATGTGATGTGAAAGTAGTCAACAATCAAGACTAGTTACAGCACATAAAATATTAGGACTTGTTTGCTTTGTTTCCAATTTCCGGTTTGCATTTCCAGTTTTCATAAATAATTACAAAATTGTCACATTGTTTTAATTTTGTTTCCTATTTTAAAAATACGTACAGGAAACATTGAAAACAACTTTTTTGTGTTTCCTGTACAAATCTTTGAAAACAAGAAACGAAATGAAAACAATGTGGCACTTTTGTAATGGATTTGGATTCTCTCCTGTTTACATAAAACATGATACTCTCTTGTTAGATCTTAAACCTTCATACCCTTACATATAGTGAGTTAGAAAGATCTTAGAAGAATCTATGTGATTGAATTAGAGCCTGAAGAGGCTTGGCAAGAAAGCAATACTTGTAGCCTGGAAAGGTGTAGAATACTTGTTGTAGAAACTGTTTGGAAATAGTGGAGAAAATCCTTCAAGTAGAAGGGACTGAACTTAGCTCTTGGTTGGAAGAGAGTGAACCCAGATAAAATACCTGAGTGAATTTTTTATCCCTTATCTTTTACAGTTTTATTTATTTATACTAACTGTGGGATTTGATTTTGGTTTTGTTAATCTTTTAAAAAGGATTTCTTGTGTGCTTAAACTTTTTATCTTCTTCTTGTGAAAATGTTTCTCAAAAAGGGTTTTTGCGAAAATAATTAACAAACACAATTCAACCCCCCTTCTTGTGTTTGCCTGTGCCAACTTCAGTTGGTATCAGAGCTCAGCCTTGACAGGGTTGAGCATCTAACAAGTGCTAAGGCAGTACGATCCTACTATCATGGATGCAGAAGGACAAGCTATCAACAGACCTCCTCTCTTTGATGGAACTGATTATGATTACTGGAAGAAGAGGATGATGGCCTTCTTGGATGCACAAAATCTAGACATCTGGGAGCTCATAGAAACTGGTTATACTGAGCCCAGAAATGAAGATGGGGTTGTTGTTCCTAGAGCTCAATTGACTCAAGAGCAGAAAAATCAACATCAACTTAACCTAAAAGCCAAGCACTATCTCATGTGTGCAATTACCTCGTCCATAGACTGTTTAACTTGAAATCCAAGGAAGAATTTGAGTTCTCCCATCATGCTCATTTCAAACTCTTACATTCAAAGCACAGGGGTGGACCTTTCTCCTTGGAATCTGATTTCTCCTTGGAGAATTTTTTGTTGAACTGCTTCCTTTTGAATCCACCTTTCTTTCTCCACTTATGTTGGATTTTTCTGGAGATGAAAGATAGTTCATCCTCATCTGAGTCACCTTCACTATTTGATGAATCAGCTTCATTTGAGGACTCAGCAACTTTAAGCACCTTTGAGGAACTTGCTTTCTTGGCCTTTAAGGCAATGGATTTTCCTTTTCTGGAGTTTTCCTATTCATTAAGTTCAAGTTCATGAACTTTTAACGACCCCGGAAGCTCTTCCATAGAAAGAGTATTCAGATTCTTTGCTTCCTGGATAGCAGTTACCTTAGGTCTCCACTGCTTTGAGAGACTTCTCAAAATTATTCTCACATGATCTCTATTCTCATAGACCTTTCCAAGAGACCTGAGACTGTTGGTGATTGTTTGGAATCTTCCAAACATCTGGTCTATAGTTTCATGATCAACCATCTTGAATAGCTCATACTGGTGAACCAGCATGTTGATCTTTGATTCCTTAACTTGTGAAGAACCTTCATGAGTTAGTGAACATACAATAGAAGAGTTAATTGTAGAAGGCCCTGAGCTAAATGCTGAAATCTCTTCCAGACCTACTTCTGAACCTTCAACTGTTTTATCTGATGCTGTTGTTATTGCTACGGTTGAGCCAACTCTACGACCGAAGCGATCTGAGAGTCTGTCTTTGCTAAGCAAGGTGCTGAGTCTGCTAAGACATCATCTCAATCATTAGCTCTTGCTATGGTTCATCCACCAGCCCAAGCTCAAGACACTATCTCAGACAATGCTGAGAGCTGAAGACAATTATCCTTGCCACCAAATCTTAAGGACAATTAAAAGAAAACAGATGATGAACATGACTCTTTTGATTTGAGTTGCATGCATTCTCATTTAAATGCCATTTAACAAGATCAATGGAAAATATTTGTGAGTTTACCTATTATTAACTTTTAACTTATTAATATAATGAAGAAGAAAAAAATTACTTGGTGATATAAACAGATTCACCAAAATAAGAGTATACTGAATTTCAATGCTTTGGTCTAACTAAAATCAACATCAAAAGTTATTATTATGATGACTTCACCTGACCACTAGAACTTTACCCATAAGGTTGGAGGCATTCGAATTCTAAATCATCACTTTATGTATATTTTTATTTAATCACTACCCCAATTTGAGTGTTAGCCTCACGACTATATATGTGTGAGATACTCAGTCAAAGACGAAAAAACACTTTTTTTTTCAAAAGGGAAAGTTCAGAAAAACATTTACAATGTAAACTAATAAAATAAGAAATAAATAAATTTATGGAGCATATTTTTTTCTTCCTTATTTTTAGCCTTTTTTGTTTCTATTCTAAAAATTAAAAAGAAATTATCCACGTGGAATAAATATAGCAATCGAGGAACAAAAAAAATAAACGAACGCGAAAGAAATGCAAAGTGTACCTCAGTCATCATCTTCGATGGCTTGAAATCTCGAAGCTTTCTCACGGTTTGAGGTTCACGATGTTCTCTTTTCATTAGCGCTTCTATTGGGTACTTTGCATCTCATCCTTATCTCGTTTTTACTTTATCAATTCGATGAAAATTTGGATTCAATGTGCCATTTTAATGTGAACATTTAAACCCTCAATAGGAAAATAAAATGTTTTTTTTTGTGTTTTATATCTTCATTTTAGTTTTAATTCAATGTTTGAATAGGAAATATGTTTGTTCAGTTACTTACTGCATCTAATATCTACTATTATTGTGGATGAATTATCAAATATGTGCAGACCCTAGACATATTTCTATGTTAAATTTAGGCTATGTTTGGATGTTACGGTTTTGGAGGGAAAGTGAAGGGGTGACTTATTCTTTCTGATAGATTCCAATCTATATTTGAGATGTTTTTTTTAAAATGAAGGAATAAAATGAAAGATGAGTGTATAACCTTTCAATTTAGGGGTGGCAAAATGATCCATTTGTCCACCATCCATCCAGTCCATCCATGAGAAAATCCATCCAATCCATCCATTTATAAAAAAATAATATAAATGGATTGGATGGATTGGATTATTTTTTTGGTGGATGGTTTATGATCCATCCAATATTTTTTAAAATCCATTGGATCAACAATCAAAAATGTAATGGATCAACTTTTATCCATTCCAAAACCAATTTATTTTTTTGGTTTGCCATCTGTCGAGATGTACCTTGAACCAAGTCGGTAGGAAATTTGTTGAATACTAAAACCTGTGACAGAGAATCACGAGTAAACATGGTCTTCTCCTTATCAGAATACTTTGCTATGTGCACCTTTTGGCTCTCCTTTGAGATTTTCTCCTCCACAAAGCTTTCCAATAATTCTGATGCTGATCACTCCAGTGATAGCGAATATTAGCATCAATATCATCGACTTCAACATCAGGCAGATTAACATCCATAGGAAAAAGTACAAATGGCTCAGGTGTATCGTTAAATATTCCCCCCAAGCCTCGTCCTCTGATTGCCATCTGTATCAGCGAGATCTACACCCAACAATGGACGCTGCAGAGGAGATGCCGCCAAAACGCAGAGGCGATGCGGCCGAGTTGAGTAATATGAGTTGGGTTAATTTCAGTCAATTTACAATTCTGAAACCAATAACCTAACTCATATTTTATGGATTCTTTATGTTTTTGGTCATCTGACCCAATCACTTACCAATTCACAAAATCTGAGTTGGGTTAGGTTTTTTAAAAAAACTATTTTTTTTGTCAAGATAGATAGACTAGGAAAAAAAGGGAGAGAGAGAAAGGGTAGGGAGAGGAAGAAAGAGGAGAGCGAGATTGAGATATAGATAATATTTTAATTTTTTTACAAATTATTTTATTTTTAAAAATATTTTATGGATGGATAAAAGAGATATAAAATTATTTAATTTCTTAAAATAAATTTTAGTGGATGGATTGGATATCCATCCATGAAAAGTTGTTGATGGATGGATCGGATGGATTTTATTTAATGGATCATGGATGGATTGGATTTTTTTTAATGAATTTTTAATGGATTATAATGGATTAATGGATTGTTTTTAATCCATCCGTTAAGATCTGTAACACCCTGTTTTTCGTACACTTCTTTATCAGTAAATACATGCTTTAATGTATTTATTTTTGATAAAATCCAGAGGATGATTTTATTTAAAATAAAATCATTTTCTTGTGTTGTTTTACCGTATGAAGTCACAGTAAAATTTTCGGTCGAAAATTCAGACGAAAACCGGTCTGCGTTTTCTCTGCCAGTACAAGTTTACTGAGCTAGAAACAAAATTTTAATTCGTGAACGAGACAGTTAGTGTTTTTATGATGTTTTGTGTGGGTTTGGGAAATTTTCGAATTTTGTTGTCCGGGAATAAAATATAATATTTTATCCGGACGAAACCTTCAGAAAATACAATCGGATGTGCAACCGGTTACGTATTTAAGCAGTTAAAGGAACCCTAAAGGAGGAGAAAAGGCTTGATGGGAAGTCTCATTAAATATTTATGACACACTAAGAAAAAGTAAATCCTTACTTCCCTCCAAAATCTTACTTTTCATCTTTCTCTCTCCAATCACATCACATCACATTAACTCTTTAACCTCTCTTCAAGAAACTCATCTTCTTTCTTCTTCTCCCTCTCAAGGCCGTCCACACCTCCCTTTCCTCTATAAATATCACTCATCCACTTCACTTCATCACTTTCCTTTCTCCTACTCCATTAAAACCCTTAAGTTTTCATTTTTTTTCTTAACTTCAAGCTTCCAAAGCTCTAGTTTTTCTTCTTCTTTTCACTAAGTGTTCTTCATCAAAGTTGTTCCTCTTGTTTAGGGAAATACTCTCATGTATTCTTTTCTTTAAAAAAAATTCATCTTTTTCTAAAGTTTCTTCTTTATGTCATATATGAGCTTTTATCTTCAAAAATCTCTCAAAAATGGTAGAAAACTCCTTTTGAGTTGAAACCAATTTCTATGGTCTTGTATTTACTTGTAGTTTAACATACTAAAAGGTTGTGTAAAACAAAGTTTCCTAACCTCTACTTTCTAATGAGGCCGAACCATGCATATGGTTTAGATGGATCTTGTTTCAACTTTTACAAATATGAGTTTGTATTTAAATATTTGTTTTCCCAAAATGATCATGGACCAAGGCTCCTTTATGTTAAAGGATGCTATGTCTAAAGTGATTGGAAAGTTTAAAGATTTTTACTCTACTTTTATGTCATTTACTTTCATGCCATTTATATTTATGCCATTTACATTATGTCATTTACTTTTATGTCATTTATATTTATGCCATTTACTTTATGTCATTTACTTTATGTCATTTACATCATGTCATTTACTTTTATGTCATTTATATTTATGCCATTTACTTTATGTCATTTACATTATGTCATTTACTTTATGTCATTTATGTTTATGTCATTTATGATTCATTTACTTATGTCATTATACTTTAATTATTTATAAGCCTATGTTGTTCTTACTTTATTTGCTTATGAGCTTTGTTATTTAAAATCCTATGTTGCTTTCAAGATGATCATAGACTTGAGCTCCATAAGTTATTGGATGCTAAAAGGTCTAAGAGATTGGAAGAATTTAAAGATTTTTATCATAAAAACCCAAGGATGGCCGAATCTTAAAGGTTATGGACCTAGGGTGTTTCGTTTTTCATTTTCCAAAGTGATCATGGTTTTGAGCTCCTTACTATTAATGGATGCTAAACCAAAGAGATTGGAAATTTTAAATGTTCCTAGCCTATTTTATTGGTCAAGACCGAATCTCCATCAAGGTGTAACTTGGTGGGATTTTTGTTCAACTTTGTTTTAAGTAATCATGTTTTAAACTCTTAGCACTTGAGGATCATAAATCCCTAAGTTGCATATATTTTGGAAACTTCTAGCCCTAAGTTCTCGATTGAGTTCTAATCCTTGAACCTTGTGTCTTGAAACCTAGACTTTCATCCTAACCAACCTTGAAGAACGTCCGTGAAACCGTTTATTTTCTCGCATTCTTTTAACTTCTTAAGGTAAGAGGGGATTTCCTAAAGATATTCAATAACTGTATGCATGTGTGTAGGTGTTTAACTGGATATTTATATGTTGATTGATCTTACTTGATTATCTAATGTAGTTGAACTGTTGTGCTATTATCTGATGTTGAACTGTACTTGCTCTAAATGATAAAATGCATATATGTGATGAACTGCTTTCAACTGTGATATTAGCATTACACTGATGATATATACTGTTGTTGATTGAAAGTTTGCTAAGCCTGACATGCGTCTGTGCTCAACCATAATAAGGATTAAAAACCTTAATAAGCTTTGAAGATGAAGGGATTGGTGTTCTTTTCCAAAAGCTCTTTAAACTTAAAGTACTTGTTTTAAATGTTGAAATGATTTTGGTGTACTATTGTTATACAAAAGAAAAATCCTTTTCGAACTATGTGTCTTCAAGTGAAAACTTTCAAGATTATTTGGCAATATCCTATTGGGGAAAATATTTCAAAGATAAAAGAATTTCATAGATGTTTTATAAAAATATTTTCAAAGAAAAGGTTTTTCCCAAGTCTTTTAGAAACTTTCCGATAACCTGGATAGGTTATCGAGGATTCGGTTTTGAATTTGTTTTTCACTGAACGAAAAATAAGTACTTAAGAAAGAGAATCTAGTACGCGAGACGTCGCCTCTAGTATTCAGTGATGTGCACGTGGTCTTGAATCAGTGTGAATTCGAGACTACGAGCCCTGGTTATGATGTTATGGACTTAGGTCCTAATCGCGTTGTGTTGGACTGTGTATTCTAACCGCGTGTGATGAACATGATTAAAGGTGAAGGTTGTTTTCTACGACCACAACCCTTGACTGTGGCCACGGTCTTGGGCATTGTGATTGAGCGTTCGGACTATGAGTCCTATGCTTCTGAGTTTTCAAGTGATGGGGAAATGATGATTAAGTCGTAAGTTATGAGCTGCGATAGAGAAAAAGAATGAACACAAAGAAAACCTTTTAAATAAAATATTTTCTCATATGCATTTCCCCAGGCAGATGTGCCTTTCTTACATATCAGATACAAGGTGGTATCTGGGAGTCTGTCCATGTAAACCGAGTGAAGAGGCACATGTGACGTTGCTCGTCCTGGGACCTTATGCATGAGGCCAGGTAAGGAGGCAACTGCCCGGTGGGCTAGAGATTGACCAACTCTAATACTTCTCCAGGGAAAACGGTGTTGAGATCTCATGAGATTAAGTTAGAGCCTGATATTGAAGTGCCATGCATATTTTCGAAAGATTGACTGTGCGGGTTTGAGGCCCTTTGATATAATACTATTATATTGTGTATATGCATGATTTAAATGCTTATATGATTCCGTGATGTATGTATCATGTATATGGTTGTTGTGGGATATATCTTATGATGGTATCTCACTCTTACAATTATATCAGGTCTCTACAGGTTTTGCTGTAGTACCCTGGGTACTCTAGTACCGATGTTGCAGAGGAGTCTTTCTAAGTCAATTGAAGACCTAGTGTTAGAGATTGGGAAAGTATCCCGATTGGGGGTCTCTCCATAATATTTGATAGAATGACCAACTTAGGAGTTTTGAGTTGGGTTGTATATCTAAAGAGGTCGGTAAATGTAGTGTTATATACATCCATCTATAGTTTGAACTTTTCTTCCGAAAGTGGAAACTTAGAGAAACGTTGTATGTCATGGTAACTTTGTTACGAGACTTTACATTTTAAATGTATGTATGATGGGTTTCAGAGTTATACTTATATGATAAAATTTTATACCCCAGTTTTCTGACTTAAGAGAAAACAAATTTTCCGAAAGCAACCAGCAAATTATCTTTTAATTTAAATTCCGCATGTGTTACGTAAGTAATGCCCTGAGGGAGGGCGTTACAAGAGCCACATGACGGAATGGAGTTTAATTCAAAGGATGAAGCATTCTCATATTACAAAGAATATGCCAAATCTGTGGGGTTTGCTGCCATAATAAAAGCGAGTCGTCGATCTAGAATATCTGGAAATTTTGTCGATGCAAAATTTGCATGTACCAGATATGGAAGCAAGCGAGAATACAGTGCAGCTGAAACTCCAGAATCTCTTTTAAATGGAGACAACATATCAAGCAGGCCTGTAAAAAGGAAACGGGGTAGAGTGAATCCGTCTTGGCCAAAAACAGATTGCAAGGCCTGCATGCATGTCAAGAGAAGGCAAGATGGTAGGTGGACTATCTGTAGTTTCATAAAGGAGCATAACCATGAAATTTTCCCAGGCCAAGCCTATTACTTTAGGGGACATAGAAACTTAGATCTAGGATATAATAATTATGATGCATTACAAGCTATTAGGGCAAGAACAAAAAAGATGTTTGCTACAATGCCTAGGAAATCTGTTGATTGTGAGATAGTTGAGAATCAGAAAGGCATAGCTAGAAATCAATTAGGTAATGGGCAACATTTGGCTTTTGATCAAGGAGATCTTCAAGCTATGCTTGATCATTTTATGTGCATGCAAGATGAGAATCCCAACTTCTTTTATGCAATAGATTTGAATGAGGAGCAGCAATTGAGAAGTGTTTTCTGGGTTGATGCTAAAGGTAGGCTTGATTATAGACACTTTAGTGACGTGGTTCTTCTCGACACCACTCATATCAAGAATGAATATAAGCTGCCCTTTATTCCTTATATTGGTGTAAACCAAGGTTTCAAATCTGGGTCCGAAACCGAAATCTCGGCCGTGAAGTGTTGGTTTGGGCAGTCGCCGAAATTGCATCGCGGTCGTAATTGCAGCCGCATTGACCGCATTTTCTTGCAATATCCGCAACGCAACAAAACCGTAACCGCGACCACAATTTAAAACCTTGGTGTAAACCATCACTCTCAGTTCCTATTGCTAGGATTAGCCTTAGTATCTGAGGAGTCTAAATCAACATATACGTGACTGTGGGATCTCGCACTCCATGAAGACCAGTGACTGTGACGACGTCAAAGTCTAAGATGTTGTTTTGATATACTGTGAAGATCTCAACAAGAGGTTGAGATTGATGAGTGAAGAGGTTTCCAAAGTTTTGAGCTTGCTCAAGGTATCTGTAATTCCCTTTCATCATTTGTTTCTTTGTTTCATTTCACTTAGTTACCTCAATTTCTTTCTATATATAAAAAAAACTTTTGCTTCTTGAAGTGTAGTGGTACGAGTTGGATATTATGGTGGTTAAGATGTCTGGGACTGTTCTTTTTTTTTCAATGGGGATGCCATCTTGCAAGCTCGTGGTGGTGTCTTTATTTATTTTAGCTATATCATGATAATAGACACTAATTTGTCTATACTGACATGTGTAAGATTCTATCTTCTTGGTTAGTAAATTATGCCTGTAAGATTAATAGATTATCATTAACATAGTATAAAAAAAGGTGAACAATCTTGAGTTTATAAAAAAGTTTTGAGTTTAAGTTTGTAAGTTATACTTGGCCTGCTCTGCTTTTAAGGAAGAGAAGCATTAAAAATAAAGAGGCTTTTCATTCAGAATTAAATTTCATAAGGCAAAATAAATCTATCTTCCAAACTTGCTTATTTCAGAGATATAAGGGAGCATGAGAGGAAAATAAAGCTTCCTCACCATGCTTACATGTTTAAACTGCCATTCCTACGGTGCTTGGTAATTAATGTGATAGTCTTTTAAGTTCTTTTGAGTTTTGATTATTTGATGCTTATTATGTGAAAAACTGAAAATGAGTTTGATGATTTGGTTATTTCATGATATCCACGAGTGATGAGGCCAACAAAGTTTACATTTATATGACTGTAAATTGCTTTTGTATCTTTGTCTTTTGACACAAACTGTCATCATTGATTTAAACTTTTTACTCTTGCTGTTAATAGTTTTTTGGTAGCTATATTTGAAATATTGATAAAGAAATAATATAGCTCTTGCTCTACCTTTTTTGTTTTTACATGCATTCTATTTTTTATATTTTTTATTTTTTATAAATGGGATTTCTCATTTGGATTTACATAGGAACTGAAGTGGTCTCTGTATAATAGAAATTTACATCTATAGCCTTTTACATGTAGTCAAAATCCATACCAAATTAAATAAGATAGGGAGTGCTATCAAGATATTCCTTCACTTTCTATGGATTTACACATGTCATCAACAGTATAAAGTTTCTCCAAAATTGCAACATTCTTATCATCAACTGTTGATTTATTTGTTAAGACTCTCTCATCACTCGTCTCCACATTCAGATTTTCATCATCTTCATGGGGGGCTTGGTTGTGGGAAGATGGAGGAGATAGAAATGGAGAGCCAAAGCTATTTTCAAGCTCCATATCCACGCCACCCAGGTAGTTTCCCCTAAACTCCATTCTTTCTTATGTTGGGATTTTTAATCTTCTTGCTCCATTACAAACTTACTACATGGGTTATAAAAATGGAGACATGTTTTGAGAACATGGGTTCTAGCAAGTCATAGCACACCACATGTTTGATGAAAGTCCTTAGTCTATCGAACCACTCAAAGTAATTTGTATGCATATTTTAATTAATTTGTCATTGTCTTAGCCGTTTGAACCACTCAAAGTCCTTAGTCTTTTGATTTTTATTCAATATATGGACTTTGGTTCATCAATAAGGATAATTGTGTTGTTTTGGTTGCTGTTTTTTCTCTGTTTTTTGTTATCAGGGTAGGACCGAAAGGCTTGTAATTGACACTTTCTTTGTATATGGGTGGAGTACCCCTTGTACTCTATCTATATACCTTTGGCTTATATGAAAAAAATAAGGATAATTGTGAGATTAATAATCAATTAACCAAATTAGTTATATTATTCTGAATTTTCAAGAAACAAGAATTGCAACATTTTTGTAGTTGTACTTTATTGTATTGATCATTTTCATTGTTTGCTAGAGTCTCAAGCATATAGTTGGGAATATTTTCATTGTACCTCTTCTTATGCTTTTTTATATTTTCATTCCAGAAATTAGTAAACAGCACCGCAACTTGAGATAACATGCTTATTTTATATGAATGAGCATATCTATAATTCATGGTAGTTAGGTAGTGTTTTCTAATTCTGGATGGTAAGGCCCCTAACCAATACGTTTCTAGCTTCATCTTCTAAGGTCCCTGGGGGAACATATCAATATGAGTATAGGACCAATTCTATTTCTAAAGCATTGATCAAAGGTCCTTCTATACCAAATATATGAAAATAATGACATTGCTTTTAGTAGAAATTCTGTATTTTAAAAATAAAATAAAATAGTGAGGTATCTATGTTTCTTAATGCAATACTATATTGGCCATATCTGTAAATGTAACGTAGGGTTTGATTCAGGGCCACTTGCATAAGGAACCACTGTCATCCATATCAAAAATCTGCATTAGGCATGTTCTTGGATGTAAGATAGATTAGATCACATTAACGTTGAATCTCTTCTCCAAAATCCTCTTTGCTGGATTTACTTTTTATTATTAGCTATGTGAAGGGAGTGTGATTTGTGGATGTTTTACTCATATATGCCATTGAAATTAAATTAATCATGTAGAGTATGTAGATAATATCAGCATAGTTTACAAATGTTGATGAAATAAATTTAATGCAGATGAATTATTTTCTGATTTGTCTAAATCAACCTTTCAATCTCAAAAGAATGTAGGATCCAACAGTTCATTTAATCTTCGGCGTCCTATTGAAAATGGGGTGTGTCAGATAACTTCTTATTCTGTCTATAATATAGCTAAGTAATGCCTTTTTTTTGTGGAGTTGTATAATGCCTTTTATTTTGGGGATTTTGGTTAGTCTTAAAAATTTGTATACCCCTAGATCTGTCGGAATCCACCATCATGTATGTGGTTTGTTCTCTGTTTCTCTGTCTCTTTGAAACTGAAATATCTGGGTCCCTTTTGTTTTTACTTTTGCTTCCTCATCCTAAACTGATATTACTTTTGCTTTCATACGAAAATATGTTGACTTCATTGACTGGGCGTACAAGTAATGAGTCACATGGTGTTACTTGAAAGAAGAAACCCAATCCAATATTGGCTACTAATTATTCACAAAAAATGCTCTCTACCTTCATGATAGAAGCAACCCACTGCAAAAATTCTCACTAATTTCAAAATGAAAGTATAGTTCATCTCTTACAAGCTTTTTGATGTCACTAGCTTCCAAACATCTTATGGGTAATTTCTCTTTCTATCTCTTTTTTGCTTAGTAATTAGTATTTTTGTCCATTTCAATTTTCACTTTATGGGTAAATGTTTTTCTCAAAACCATTTAATTATTTTTTTCCCTAAGAAATTTAGCTTTCTGATATCCTTGATGTAGTTTGTGTTTGTGCTGAAGCCCAATGTTGAAGTGTAAACTTATCTAATCATGTACACCTTGCTTGGGGACACTTTCAAGTATTAGAGCTGTCAAAGGGGCCTGTCAATTGCTTAGTAATAAATGTTTACTATTTATTGGTCTTCAATTGTTTCAGATTTTTGTTTTTCAAATGTTTACTATTTCTGCTCTCCAATCATTTGTTAATTATTGAATGATTTTTCCCAAATTAGTGTTATCTTATTGTTAGAAGCATGAGTGTTAGTGTGCTTTAAAAGAGTAGCTAGCTTAAATAAATTACTGATATTGCAAAAGTTAAAACATTTGATACTAAAATAAACAGTCAGGGGCTATCTAAATTTGAAGGAAAAAAAAGCTTGAACTATATAGGTCTACTGTCTACATGAGAAATTGCCATGACTAAAAAAAGTACTACCCTTTGTTGTCACCTGATCAAAAAGATTTACCCTTAATTGGTCCAACATTCAAGTGTGGTTGATTGAGGTGTTTGATTAATTTGATAGCACGAGGTGTATGATTTAGCTTAGTGTTCTTTAGTTTTGTTCCTATCTTTTTAATGCCTAAACCAGCATGCAACTTTGGACTGAAATCCATGAGAACTAAGTTTCCTCTCCAAAGTCCTTTGTAAATCTCATGCACGTCAAGGTCAGCTTTAATGTAGAGTAAGCCTTTGAAGGCCACAACACCATCAAAATCTGTCCTGGATATAAGTGATCAATGGATCTGCATGGCAAACAATAACATAAAAATTCTGCTTCTCCAATTATATCTTAACACCTTAGAAGCAAGTCCTTTTGCAGCAAGCTCCTGCATTGTAATTTGAATTGCACTGTATTGCTTTGGTCCATGTTAGCACTATGGATACTTGCTCTGTCCAAAACGGGAATTCAAAGGAAACAGATAACCAAGGATAATAGAAGAGTGCAAGAATTTAGTTCATTAAAGTAAGAAATCAAATTGAGTTTTTAACAAAAGTGGATACCAAGTGAGAGAATTCTCTTTCTATAGTAGTATAGATGACAATAGCACGATTTAACAACTATGTTTCGCATTTTATAATGCTACTGAATATTACCTCATATTATTGGGTTTGAGTGCCTTTCTTTTCTTGCATTCATTTTGAGAAGCCTGGAACAAGCATGTATGCATCCATTCATCTTCACCATCCATTAACATTGTTTCTTTTCCTTAATGAAAACATTTTCCTGCGATTTGCACTTTGATCATGGAACAAACTCATATTTTGTTGAATTTGCAACTGTCTCTAATATCAAATTCTTTCTCTTCTAACAATCACAAGTTCATTGTAGCTTTATGCTTGCTCTTTATTTTATGAACCTGTTAGGGATGAGTGTTCTTCTTCAGCTTATTGGGTATCATTCATTTGGCATAACGTCTGGGTTATGCTACTGACTAAGTTTTTACATCTATGATAATATCTCGCAATTACTTTTCCTATATAATCACATGATTTCCCTCTCTAATCACAATGATACCTCAATGAGAGGTGATTTAAGTGACCTCTTATTTCATTTAAAACATAGTGTCAAATTTCCATTTTGGGGAGAGAAATTGCAATAACCTATTTTTATAGAAGTATTTTTAGCTTAGTAAGTACTTATTTAATTAGTTAATCAATAGTTGATGATTATCTTAACTAAGGACATGAGGTCATCGATAATTCTTAATTACAAAATAGTTTTTTTTGTTTTACAAACTCAAGTACTCAACACATTTATAAGTAATGATTTGTCACATGGTCACACGCATAAAATTGCATGTGCATACAATTATGTCTTAAAGTTCAATTCTTAGCATTCTAAAACAATGTTTGTGTTTTATTTGTCTTTGTAACAGGAATTATTGTGTGTTTACACTTGGTAATATTCCGTATGTTTTTAAGTCTGCACAGAAACATGTTTTTACTGGGATATATACCCTCGAGATGTATTGTCATGAATATTCTCTTATTGAATTATCTCGTTATAGGCATGTTACTATGTATTCCAAGAGAAAACAAGTAAAGAAAATCTACATATTACTTATTGCGAGAGAAACCATTGAATTTTGTGATTCTCTTATTAATGATGCTTGAATCCGTAAGTGAACGACTTCGTCGTCAAGTAATAAAAAGATCGAACCACAGAGATCGTGATCTTAAATAACTATCAATTTTTAAATCAATTAAACTGGACTAGAAAAAGATTTGGAAAAGATTTGATTTTTAAAGGATTAACTAACAAATCAAATATTTAAAACGCAATCAAACAAAATTGCAATCAAATCAAATCTGGGGGTTTTCAAATCAAAAGAGATTTTCAGGAATTGTGTTACCAACAAGACTGCTCATGTTACTAAATTGACTACCCCTCTTGTTAATTATCGAAATTTGCTTTGAAGGTGAATTTATCCTAAATAAGTTAATGTTCCCTCTCGGGGTACAAGAACCGTGCCCAATTAATCCAACCCCTACTCTCGTGGTAATTGAATTTAAATCAAACCCTTTAAGCTTGGTGACAATTCAGTGAACCCTCGAATGACCGCTTCTAACTCGTGATTTAAGTCCTAAGTTTGATCCCTATAGATCCAATACATAAGTTCACCGCTAGGTTCCTCCTTAGAGTATCTATGACATGCAAATAAGTGTGCATCAAATTCACAAGTAATTCATGTAATAGGAATTAAATCGAAAACAAGTTGAAATTAACAAGAAGTAAAACGTCAATTCATAACATAAAACAAATCTTGGGCATAGCCCCAATTCCTAGAAATTAAAAGACTACCCAAGCATTGTCATGTTCATAGCAAGCTTGATTAACAAAAGCATAAAAAAAACCTAAGAGAAGAGAAGAAATTGATAAGAAGAGAAATCCTAATTTTTTTGCCTAAGGTAGCAGCCCAAAGGATCCCTATTTTCGAGCCTCAAAGTCCTATTTATAATGTAGGGTAACTTGAATCCCAAGCTGTTACAAAATCAGATCAAATCAACAATTAAAATTTCAGATATTGCGTGTCACGGCCATGATGGCTGTCATGGCCAAGCCATGACAGATTCTCTCTTTGAAAACTTGGCATTGATGGCTTGTCACGATCGTGACAGGTTCTGACTTTTTCATTCTTTTCTTTTCAGCCTTGCTCGATCATGGCCGTGATGGCTGTCACGGCTAGGCCGTGATGGGCTCTGTTTGGCTCATTTTTCTTACTTTTCAAGCTCCGTCTTCATGCAAGCTCCAACATAAATGATCCTGAGCATTTTAATCCTCAATTCCTGCACATAAACACCACAAAACCGTCTTACCCGTTCCAAGGTAAAAACTAACAAAAATCAAATTAAAAAATGCCTAAACTACATGAAAATGCATGCAATATGATAAAGAAATATGAGGTGTAATCACACTCATCAAACTACCTCAAGCTTAATATTTTGCTTGTCCTCAAGCAATAACCAAGGCCAGACAAGATAAACAATCAGAGCATGGGCAGTGAACCAAGAACCCAAGTAATAAATCCAAGTAATAGGAATATCCAATAAGAAGCCAAGAGACAATCAATTTCAAGTCCAATTAGAAGCTTAGGTTCCCTAAATTCATACCTCTCACTAATTTGGCACTCTTCTCACCTCACTCAAGTGTTTAGGAACATTTGACAATTCACTCAATTTCCTCAAGGAAGGTACCCTATCATAAGCTTGACTATTAACCAAATCTCTACTTTATTAATGAAAACTCATAAGAATCAAGTGGTCTTTTATTTTGGTTGTAATGGGGCCATGAGATTAATTGTTAGGTGGGGAAATCAAGAAAGGTAAAATTCAAGAAGGTTAAACAAAATATCAAACAATGCAAAGCACGACAACATTCTAAAATACATTTTTGGGCTTTAATTCACTTTTCCACCTTTCTTTTGCTTTTTTTTCTTTTTTTATTTATTTATTTCTCACTTTCTTTTTTTCATCCCCTTTTCCTTTTTTTTTGTTTATTGTTATTATTTTTTGGCTTGGAGAAGGGGAGATTTCCAACTTAAGAGAAATATTTTTCATCCCACAATTTATTTTTCAAACCACCTTTTTGCAATACTTTAAAAGGTGTCATACCAAGCATCATTCATCAAAATAAATCAAGGTACCAAGAAAAGCATTTCATTCTAGTATGCTCAAAATTGGGCAACTAAAGGGTAGCATTTAATCAGTCAAAGCTCAGAAGGCCAGAAAAATACCTAGCGCCTCAATCATTTTCAAATATGTTTTAAAAAAATTTTAAGTTTCAAAACGGTTTCAAGTCAAGTTTTAGAGAATACAATCTAAGAGGAATAAAACACTTAATCACAAAGAATGAGGTAGATTTAGTGAGTACCCCTTTTAGGCTCAAAAAATCTCATATTTAGTAGTTTAAAATCAATGAGAAACACAAATCTAAGGAACCATATGCTAATTATCAACTATCAGAAGATTATCTCAAGCATTTTTATTTTTAGCCTATCACAAGAATACAAAAATTGGGTTCAAAAATTCACTGTCTCAATTCATTTGGTATAAAGTTCTCACAATTGGATGCATACTCTAAACAAGAGGCAATCTAATCATGTGATTATACAAAACTATGCCTATATGAATGCAACATGAAAAATGCAACAAAAAAAAAATGCAAAAATACCCCTACCCCAAGCTTAAAAACTTACATTGTCCCCAATGTAAATAATCAAGTCGGAGGGAGGAGAAAAATGGAACAACTCACCGAGGTTGTGGAGGGTGTTGGCTTAAATGCCAGTCATAGAGCTGTTGGAGGACGTGTCACGGTCGTGACGTTCATCACGGCTAGGCCGTGATCAATTCTGTTATGTTGAGCTCCTTCGCGTCATGCCCGTGATGGCTATCACGGCTGGGTCATGATAAATACTGACTTCCTCCTTTTTCACATAACGCCCGTGATGGATATTACGGCCTGGGCGTGATGCCTTCTGGTTTCCAGCTTCTGGCCCATCACGGCCGTGATCCTCGTCACGGTTAGGCCGTGATCTCCTCTGACTTTATTTTTCCATGCCTTTTTGCTCTTCCTGCCTTCATAACATGAAAATACTTGGCAAAACCATCAATTAGTGATCTTTCTTCTCTTAATCTTCTCAAATTATTCAAAAACAAAATTCAAATACAAATTAAAAAGGGAAAGAAAACTTGGGCTGCCTCCCAAGAAGCGCTTATTTACGGTCTTAAGCTTGACCATACTCCCTTGGATTAACCAGGATCAGCTGGGCTTGGAAGTGCAAGGACACCTCTCTTCCAAGGAAGTCCATCAAAGAGCCTATTTTGTTTATATGGCCACATGCGCTTTCGCTTTGCTCTTTTCACTCTGAGTTTCGTGGCCTTACTTCCTCCCGCGGAAGTTTTAACTCCACATGTTGGGGAACTCAAATTTCATCATTGTTTGGTGTATCATTTGTCATGCAAAGTTTGTGAGTTGCTTCCATGTTAAGCTCTTCCTTCATCTTTAGAGGCATTATCTCAATACTGCACACATAACTCTCAAAAGGAGGGTTGTTATATGAGTTAGTCAAATCAAAATTCACCTTACCTTCCTCTACATTCAAAGAGAGCTTACCATTTTTTACATCTATTATTACTCCAGCTGTGGCCAAGAATGGCCTTCCAAGAATGATAGGGAATTTAGAATTTTCGTTCATATCCAACACCATGAAATCGGTAGGAATGAAAAATTTCTCTACCTTTATGGGAACATTCTCTAGTATGCCTAGAGGAGTTTTAGTTGAGCCATCCGTAAATTGTAAAGAGAACTTGGATGGACTCAATTTCTTGGTTCCTAACCTCTCAAAGATGGTATATGGCATCAAACTCGCACTAGCCCCTAAGTCACATAAGGCTTGGTCTATTTTCACTTCTCCAATTGAGCAAGCAATAGAGAAACTTCCTGGATCTTTTAGTTTATGAGGCATATTAGTTTTTATCATGGCATCATGCTCCTCAATAAAGATCTTAGTTTCTTTTTCTACTTGCTTTTTCTTGACCAACCTTTGTGGGAAAGGTATTGGGGGTTGGTAAGGTGGTGGAGGGACATACTTTGGCTCTATCTCTTCTTGTTCACTCATGTCCTCCTCACATTCCACATCCTTTTTAACTACCCCAATCTTATCATCCCTCAAGTATATAGCATTATAGTGCTCATTGGGATTAACTTCGGGTTGTCCTGGAAACGTACCATTCGTTCTAGAATATGTACTAGCTTGTTGGGCAATCTGAGTTTCTAACATATTATTATGGATGGCTAAGTTATCTACCTTAGATGTTGACTCTTTTATTGCCTCATTGACTGCCCTACCTTGTTGCCTAAACTCTTCATTTTGCTTTGTTTGAGTTTCAACAAAATTTTTCAAAAGAGACTCAAGTTTAAACTTTTGTACCTGAGGATACCCTGATGTGGGTTTCCTATTACCTTGGCCTTCCTGGAATTCATGGTTCAATGTGTTGTTGTAGTTCCCGTAGGAGAGATAAGGATTATTCTTCCTCACTTGGTTGTAAGGATTTGGGGGAGCATAATTTGGCAACCTCGGGTTCTTGTCATAGAAGTTGTGACAAGAGTTCACTTGTTCCCCCGAAGCACCGGATCCAAGAGCAATACCATGTGGGCACTCCATTATGTCATGTCCCTGCATCCCACAAATCTCACAAACAACATTAGTAGCACCTATTGAACTCACGTTAGCCTTTTCAAGCTTATCAAAGCGTTTATTCAATGAGTCAAATTTAGACATAATTAAATCAGTACTATTCATTTCAAACTTACCCCCTGAAAGATTTCTCGGGTTATTACCTCTTTCCGAACCCCATTGGTGATAGTTGGTGGCTACGTTTTCAATGATATTGAACGCTTCAGTCAGATGTCTATTCATAAAGGCTCCACTGGCTGCGGAGTCAAGTGACACCTTCGAAGAGTAATCCAATCCGTTGTAGAAGGTATGCACTAACAAGTAACAACCACCTCTCGAGCCTATGATGTGGGCAAGACTCTAGTAATCCTTTGTAACGATCCCAAGCTTCGGATAAGCATTCTCCGTCCTTTTGGAAGAAGCCGATGATCTGAGTTCGTAGGTAAGCAGTCTTGGATGGAGGGAAGAATTTTTTCAAGAATGCCTGCTCCAGTTGGTCCCAAGTTGACAAAGTATTAGCGGGCACTTGCTTCAACCAAGCTTTTGCCTTTTCAGTCAAAGAGGAGGGGAATAACCTCAAGCGAATAGCATCAATCGGGGCACCATGAATTCTTATTGCATCGGTGAACTCCAAGAATGTCTCCACATGATCAGTCGGGTCCTTCGAGGGTAATCCTCCAAATTGATTTTGCCTAATCATGCCAATTAACAGAGGCGGTATAGTGTAGTTCTCCGCCTCAATTTCTGGCCTAGCAATCCCAGTTCGCAAACCCCTAGCATTTGGGACTGCGTAATCCTTCAGTGGTTTGGCATCCGGTGTATTCGCCATGAGTGGAATAGGAATCAACCTCTCTCTCTCTTTGTCTTTGTAGTCTCCCACATCTACGAAAGGTCCTTTCGATCTCGGGGTCAACTTCAACAAGATTTCCAAGACTTTGGGATCATCGCATAAAAGAGAAAAATACTTGCAAAGAGAGATAGATACTCTAGAAAAAGAAAATGAGATAAATGAAAAGAGATCAAATTTAATATATAAAAAAAAGGTACAGAAAAATCAATTTAAAAATTAAATTGAGATTCAAGAAAGCACAGTCCACGGCAACGACGCAAAAAACTTAATGATGCTCGAATCCGCAAGTGAACGGCTTCGTCGTCAAGTAATAAAAAGATCGAACCATAGAGACCGTGATCTTAAATAACTATCAATTTTTAAATCAATTAAACTGGACTAGAAAAAGATTTGGTTTTTAAAGGATTAACTAACAAATCAAATATCTAAAACGCAATCAAAATTGCAATCAAATCAAATCTGGGGGTTTTCAAATCAAAAGAGATTTCCAGGAATTGGGTTACCAACAAGACTGCTCATGTTACTAAATTGACTATCCCTCTTTTTAATTATCGAAATTTGCTTTGAAGGTGAATTTATCATAAATAAGTTAATGTTCCCTCTCGGGATACAAGAACCGTGCCCAATTAAACCAACCCATACTCTCGTGGTAATTGAATTTAAATCGAACCCTTTAAGCTTTGTGATAATTCAGTGAACCCTCGAAGGACCGCTTCTAACTCTCGTGATTTAAGTCCTAAGTTTGATCCCTATAGATCCAATACCTAAGTTCACCGCTAGGTTCCTCCTTAGAGTATCTAAGTGCGCATCAAATTCACAAGTAATTCATGCAATAGGAATTAAATCGAAATCAAATTGAAATTAACAAGAAGTAAAACGTCAATTCATAACATAAAACAAATCTTGGGTATAGCCCCAATTCCTAGAAATAAAAATACTACTCAAGCATTGCCATGTTCACGACAAGCTTGATTAACAAAAACATAAAAAAAAAACCTAAGAGAAGAGAAGAAATTGAGAAGAAGAGAAATCCTAATTTTTTTGCCTAAGGTAGCAGCCCAATGGATCCCTATTTTCGAGCCTCAAAGTCCTATTTATAATGTAGGGTAACTTGAATCCTAAGCTATTACAAAATCAGATCAAAGCAACAATTAAAATTCCAGATATTGCGCGTCACATCCATGATGGCTGTCACGGCCAGGCCGTGACAGATTCTGTCTTGGAAAACTTGGCATTGATGGCCTGTCACGGCTGTGATAACCATCACGGCCTGGCCGTGACAGGTTCTGGCTGTTTCGTTCTTTTCTTTTCAGCCTTGCTCGATCATGGCCGTGATGGCTGCCACGGCTAGGCCGTGATGGGCTCTGTTTGGCTCATTTTTCTTACTTTTCAAGCTCCGTCTTCATGCAACCTCCAACATAAATGATCCTGAGCATTTTAATCATCAATTCCTGCACACAAACACCACAAAACCGCCTTACTCGTTCCAAGGTAAAAACTAACAAAAATCAAATTAAAAAATGCCTAAACTACATGAAAATACATGCAATATGATAAAGAAATATGAGGTGTAATCACACTCATCACTTATCTGCTTGCAACATTATGCATTGGACTATTGCCTTCAGCTACTTTTCAATTTTTGTTTCTGTCATGACTTTGCACATTCTTTTTTTTAAGTGACTTATGTGAATATTATATTAATAAGTAGAAGCATTCTATAATTTGAAAATTGTCAACACGATTATGGTTTAACACTTCATTTGTAGTAAGAGCTTTTTCTATTATTTACTTTACTATCTCTGATTAAGATATCTTGAAATTTAAATTCTATAACTTAACTATTATTGACTTTACTAAATTCGATATTCAATTGACTAAAATTTAAAAGCTTTGCCATTATTGGATCTTCTCATTACAAATTGAGTACTAGCTCCAGATAATTTAAGACGACCTTAACTTGTAGCTTCAATTTTATAATCTGACACGCATTATCATTATCATGTTACATAAGAGAAGTAGTAGAATGCATCTGTTTATGTCAGTATTTGAATAAAAATTAAAGTAAAATTGAATAATTAAAAGCAGTTAGAGCACACTGGATATCATATGGACTTTTATATGGATCAATCTATCTTTAAAATTATTAACGTTGATTGTTGATAAATTAGTCAAACAATTACTCAATTAACTTTTTGTTAACAAGTCTTGAAGTCCCATCTCGTCAAAAGTTTTTTTTCTTACAACTTTAGTTTTAGAACCTTCTCAGTTTCATATCATTTGTATTAGGTTTTGTGCTTTACAATTGTGTCAATATTGATATATAATTTACTTTATTCAATTTTTTCCTAGATAAAAAAGACTAATTTATTTTCAATTTTTCGAAAAAATTATAGTTACCAATGTAGTGTGATCCATGCGAATGCACGGGTATATCGCTAGTTATTTTAATGTTCAAGATTGTTCAAATATGGTAGTAGAGTTACATTCTGGATGTTTTAACCAGAACCCTAAGGATATTGGTTAAGGAAACAAAGATAGAAATTATGGAAAGTAGTGCATTCAATTTTTCAAAGTCTAAAAGTTATAATTCTCAATTGAAAAGTTTCTATTTTTTAATTCCCTAACCAATGTTCTTAGGATATTGATTAGGAAGACCCATATTATTTTATATATTCTTTCCGTTCTTCTGATTTTTTAAAAATAATTTACTTTCTTGTAGGACCAAACCAATGGAGAATCCACACATACACAAGAACATGGGATTGGGGTAAATGTAAAACAACTGAATTCAAGGCACCTGTCTCAATAGTTAGGTTATAGACTAACTGTGCGTTGTATATCAGCATTTATGTGTTTCAGTTAGTCCTGCTCCATTTTTATGATAAATTTAATTTTTTGTTTTTTTTTCCAAAATAATGGGTCTTTTACAAACCCAAGATACATTTGATAATTTTTTTCCATAAATATCCTTATACTCCTTACTTAAATTCAACCATTATTCCTTATTTAAATTCAACCATAAATATTAGTACTTGTTCCAAAACAAAAGTCATATGAATGTACCTTTTTTTTTACTAATAAATGTGCACATTCTGAGTGCTTATTAATGACAAGTGGAATGTGGAGTAAATATGATTAGAATGTGTAAATAATTAATGATATTATAAATAAGGGTAATTTGGCACAAATGTAAACAAATTAATACTTTCTTAATCTGTGTAGAAACCTTAAATTACCATAGAAATGGATCGGAGGGAGTAGTTTTTTGTGCTAAAAAGTTTGAGTTATGTTATTTGAACACAAATTTTGGATACCGTGTGTGTCATCATATATGTTTATCTTTATATCTCACTTACTTTTTATCTTCTTTGTGTAACACCCAGGTGCCGACGAGGGCGGGGAGTGATCGCCGGTGCAAGAAGGCACGGACAAGGAGCGGCTCCTGACAGGCTTCTAGGCGGAGGGACACATGAATGAACCGATTACACACCCGAATGAGAGGGATCCTGAGACTGTGTAGGTATGGGACCATACAGTTGAGGAATGTTTATATGAATTGATTGGTACTACCTATACTAACAAGATGCATCTTCTTTTCGGTAGCCCATCACTTAAGAACTCCACAGTTAAGCGAGCCTGACTTGGAGCAATTATGGGATGGGTGACCTCCTGGGAAGTTTTCCCAGGATGCGTGTGAGTGAGGACAAAGCACGCTGAAAAGACCCGTGTTGGTCTGTGGGGACAGTCGTCAATCCATAGAGCAGCTAGGGATGTTACAAATGGTATCAGAGCGGCACCTCTCCCAATACGGTGTGGTTCGGGGACGAACCAAAGCGGAAGCTGGTGGGCATGTAACACCCGGGTGCCGACGAGGGCGGGGAGTGATCGCCGGTGCAAGAAGGCACGGACAAGGAGCGGCTCCTGGCAGGCTTCTAGGCGGAGGGACACATGAATGAACCGATTACACACCTGAATGAGAGGGATCCTGAGACTGTGTAGGTATGAGACTATACAGTTGAGGAATGTTTATATGAATTGATTGGTACTACCTATACTAACAAGATGCATCTTCTTTTCGGTAGCCCATCACTTAAGAACTCCACAGTTAAGCGAGCCTGACTTGGAGCAATTATGGGATGGGTGACCTCCTGGGAAGTTTTCCCAGGATGCGTGTGAGTGAGGACAAAGCACGCTGAAAAGACCCGTGTTGGTCTGTGGGGACAGTCGTCAATCCATAGAGCAGCTAGGGATGTTACACTTTGTATACACGTTTCTTGAAAATACACTAAAAAAATAAAGGGATCTCTTTTGGTGTTCCCATTTTGTGTAAAAAAAACATTGCTCGAAAAAATCAGATCAAGGGAAGAAATGCCCTTGCAAGCATTATATCATTGGTTAAAATTACAGAGTGCATCGATGGACCATTTCTTGTTTAACGCACCAAAGAAGCACTCAATGAAGCCATACTACCTAACAATATTTTAATAACTAAAATCCTTAAAGCATTACCTAGTTTTTTTTTATATGCATGTCCACTCACTCTAATCTAACACCTATATTTTGGTGATTTCAATCATGTCTCAACCAAAACAGACCACAAAAATAACAATAAGAAGGATGAGACAAGGAATTCACTTGCAAATAGAACCAAGAAGAATGAGGACAAGGAAAAATCACCTTCTAAAGAGACCTAAAAGAAAGGAGATGAAGCTGATTACAAGAACAATAATAACATGCAAATCACTGAAATCAGTCAAATAAGAACGGGTGGATAAACTTGAAGGGTTATGAAAGTAAATCACCTGATATTTTAAAGTAATAGTTTAATTAAGTTAGACATAATAATCTATACAATTATATAATGCCAGAGTAGCAATAAAAACAGTTTTTTGGTGTCAAAAATTATATATGACAGACATACCCCTAAAACTATATATCTTCTAACTCCCTCTCATCTCACTAACGACAGTTTTTAAGAATTATATAACTCAGTGCCGGTTATGAAAAGTAATAACTGCATGATTTTCATTTAGCCCAATTACAAATTAAATAACTGCTACTTCTTCTTCTATAAATCGTTTCTTTAATTCAACCTCTTTCTTGCAAAAAGAAAATCCAAAACGTGCCTACCGACACACTGCCCAATACCAACATCGACCCTACCAAATCTGGTACGTTCTTGATTTATTTTCTTTTCTTTGGTTTTAAAGTTACACTTTCTTTCCTCAGTTTCACTTTCTCCCCTTCTCTTCTTCCAGAAGTTTTTGTTCTGTTATTTTCATTGTACTTAATTATTCATTTGCTACTTTCGCTTGCAACTTTTTGAGACTTAGTATATTACCATTGTGGATAAATGATAATTATTTGTGCATACATGCTTCAGTTTTTGTAGCCCCATGTTCGAGCACATGTAGAATACAGTTTAGTTTATCCACGACATCAATTGGTTGGCTAAACAAAATGACACAATTTAAAGAGAAATCACGCAAGGCGGTGCGTTTATAGCCGTATGAATTCCAAATTTCCATTTTCAACTTCCTTCTCAATTCCCATGTCTTATGGATCTAATTTGATTTGATTTGTTTAAGTTTTATTTTAATTATTATTTTTTACTTCCAGACAAGAAGACATTTTCTTCTTGACACGGTAAGATACTTTAATTTGACTTTTTTTTTAAGTTAAACAAATTTGATAATAGGATTCAAGTAGAAGATTTAGTGGTTTACTTTGCACTATATATTTTTATCTATTCTATTTTGTACTTCTGATGACATTTTAATTTTAGGAGAATTTGGAAAATAAAAAAATTAAAATTTTCTTATAATTTGCATTTCCAAGTAGGGCAAGGCAGCAAATATTCATGAATAATAACAAATCCTTATGATAGCCGATATATTTATTGACCCAAATAACAGTGAATATTTTGGAGTTGGATCAATTATGTTGATGATATGATAACACGTTATTTGATAGCAGTGTAAGAATGGATCAATTAATTTAGCCAAGGTTCCAACGTTGTTTCGAATCATAATAGACAATGATGGAATAACCAAATTTTGATTAAATTTTAAATAGGTGAAACTACTAGATGTTCTGCGTGGTTATCTGCATGTTTTAGTTCTAATTAAGAATATGGTTATGTTACTTTTCAAATTATAATACGCTAAATTTGTCATTATTGTTTGCCTTGGGAAGGTGGAAAAAACAGAGTTCCGAGTAGAACGAAAAAACGCAGCCATTTAGGAGAACGAATTGAGGTAAAGAATTCTGCTGCTGTCGTCGTTCCGCTGTGTTTTTGCGATAAAGAATTCTGCTACTATCGCTAACATCTACCTTATCAACCACATATCTGATATCCTACTTCCTGAATTATAAAACCCAGCCTAACATAGAGATATGGTGTGTGTGTGACTGTGTAACATCAAAAGGTATCATCAACCTCAATAAACTCTATTCACACTTCTTTGTTTCACTAAGCAAAGCTCAGTAAAAAAACCTGTCTTAGTATCATTTAATTTTTATAAGAAATGATAAACTAAATAAGATGAGAAAATCAAGCTCAAATGTCTATCTGCAAGCCCAAACCACAAAAGCCAAATAATATAAATTTCAATAATGCATATAAGCATGATACTCATGTTAATCTATTCCAAGAGTAGTGGCACTGAGTCAAGGCAGTGAAGGAGTGACGTATGAAAAATAGGAGAAAAGTTTTGAAGGGTGGTTCTTGGCTTTGGCTTGGCCTCTCCTAAGGTTGGGGTCTTAGTGTTATATTGAGTCGTTTTCATGTCCTTATTTCTGGTATGTATTCTAACAAATCCATAATAATTAGCATAACAATCATTAATGTACACGCTTATGGGTGATTTTGGTACACTTCAATGTCCCAGAATTGAGTAGTTGATGGTCTCAAATAATCTGCCAATTTGTTGGTTGGCCAACTTTCATGTGTTAAAGTAAATACTCAGTATGTCATACTGTTGCAGGTTTATTTTGCTGGCTTGGGATGCTTAAAAAAATGTGAGTGATGCACTTTGTGGATGAAGAGCATTGAAGTGCAGTGCACACGTTGTCGAAGACGAGGGGTTGGGTTCAACTAGAACATTGACCACGATCGAATCACTTTTTCTTCATGTTATAAACTCCATACCCACGTGTGTTTATGCTTGGCTAAAAAACTCCAGTGAGAACTCGGAGTATTATGTTATGAGTAGAAAACTGAATGTAGATAGTAGTACTGTTGTATTGAATTGTCACTATAGGTAAATCAACTTCCAGTGCATACACATGGAAGGAATATAAAACATAATTATTTTAAAATCTTTAATTAATGCCTTTTTATAAATAACTAGGTTCTATTTCGACATGGAAAATATTAACAATCAACGATCTCAAGAGCATCAACGAGAGATGTGGAGGCATTTTACAAGAAGCCGAAGGTAGAGAATGACCGCAGAGCAACGTCAAGAACAATCAACTAGATGACGAGAACATTATAGACATGGAATGAATATAGTTGCTATGGAGTCAAGAACAATGAGACTGACAACTATGCGACGTCTTGCACGATCAACCAGTGATCAACAAAATAGTACAGGTAATATATATATATATATATATATATATATATATATATATATATATATATATATATATATATATATTTGAGAAAAGGTATATAATAATTTAGTCATTTATTAATTTTATTTAAATTGAATCATCAAGGTAATTAGCAACTATATTACTTTATATTAATGGTTTATCTATAAAGTTTTGGCTTATAACTTATTATTATCACCAAAGTTTCTATTTTTGCACGTCAAATAATGTGATATTTCTCATTCTCATTTTTTAATGTCCGTTTAGATAATCATTTGCTTACCTTGTGTTATTTAATAATTATTTTTTCAAAACTAAATCATGCAGATCCTAATATTGCTTCAACGAGGTTTCGAGGAACACATGACCATGAAGCCGGAACAAGTAGCGGACATGGTTAGTGATGGACATTTAGAAAATATAAACTTGAAATTTTATGCCATCTTTGAATTTAGTATTTTATATTAAAATTTTAAAACATTGATTATTATTCCTTTTCAACTAATTATTAACACTTAGATATTGTAATTTACCAACAAAATATATATTAGTATAGAAAACTTTAATTAAATTAATATATAAGTAAAAATGAATTATCTATAAAATTTGGAAGCTTAAAACTTATCATTATCGACAAAGTTTCTATATTTATAATAAATAAATGTGATATCTCTGATTCTCATTTTGCATGTCTCTATACATATAAGTTTGATTACCTTATGTTATTTAATTATTTTTTTGTTAACAATAAATAATGTAGAACATATTATTGCCTCAACACCGTTTCTAGGAACACATGACAATGAAGCTGGAACGAGTGGTGGACATGGTTAGTTGTGGACTTTTAGAAATTTTGATACTAAAATTTTTGGCAGTATGCACCTTTTCATATTTTATATTTAAATTTTATATATTAATTAATTACTATTGTCGTGTCTGTCTGTCCGCATTTCTAATGTTTTTGAATGTCTCTATACATAAAAAATTTATTACCTTCCGTTATTTAATAATTCCTTTTTCACCAATAAGTAATGCAGAACCTAATATTGCCTTTATTGTGGTTTCAAGGAACACATGACCATGAAGCTGGAACAAGTGATGTACACGGTTAGTGATGGACATTCAGAAATATTAATTTATAAATTTTTGGTAATTTGTACGGTATTATTGAATTTCATACATTGAAAATAATTTATTATGTAAAATCAGTGATCTTAATTTCTAAATTTGATGAAAATGGATCTAGAACATTGTCCTTATATGACTAAAAAAACAAAATAATATGCACATTTAAAAAATCGTTATGTATTTTTTAACACAGATTTGCGGTTTTATTTCCGACCAAAGCATAATAGTGCTAGAGATTTTCTTAATACTTCAACAATGGCCGCTACCCGTTTGCCACCCACAAGCACATGTAAACGTTGCAATGCATGATTATTTTATCATGAATCACGTGACATGTGCTGCTCTGGTGGGAAGATATCCTTAGAACAAGTAGCTGCACCTCCAGAGTTGCTAGAAATATTTTCAGACAGTTCAACCGAAGGAAGACATTTTAGACAACACATTAGGAGTTACAATCATGTGCTCTCATTCACTTCAATGGGTGTACATATTGATGAGAATGTCGCTGCAACTGGACGTGGCATATATAGTTTTCGTGCTCAAGGTGCAATTTATCATAAGATAGGAGGATTCTATCCAACTGAGGGTTGAAGACCACGATTCTTACAAATGTACTTCTACGATACAGAGCATGAGTTACAAAACATGATGCTTGAAAACCCTCAACTTCAACAAAATATTGTTCAAAAGTTGCAACAAATTCTCCATGGTTGCAATCCATATGTGCACACATTAAGGTAACTTGCACAACGTTCATATGTACATGATTGTAGTCTACTCATCAAGGAGCGCCCTACTAATCAACCACAGTATAATATGCCAACTGCTTCCCAAGTCGCAACAATTGTCATTGGTGGAGACGCGGTATCAATCTCAACTGAAAGGGATATCATCGTGATGAGTCATGTTGGGAATCTAATAAATGTTAAAGAAACTATGGGAGATCATGATCCATTACAATATCCTCTATTATTCCCTTACGGAACGTTTGGAAGGGACCGCGAAACCATAAATGATGAAGGACAACCTATAACATGTCTAGAATATTACAGTTACATACTTTAGGTACACAATGTAATTTCTACAATATTTTGATTTGTAAAATATAATAATTTACACAAATTAAATTTTCATTAGTCATTAATTGTTTCATGGATTGTAGATTCGTTCCAATGATTATTTCATATTGCTAAAATCGGGACGACTACTACAACAATATGTTGTAGACAACTATGTCAAGATCGAAGCAGCAAGGTTAAGGTGGGTCCAAACTCAACAAAGTAAAATTCGCTCTGAATTGTATCAAGGCTTGCAAGATGCTTTGCATGTGGGAGAAACTGCTACAGGTACTCTTCATAGCATATATCAAAATTATTTATACAAAAATATATGTCGAATACATCAAACACCATCAACACGTACAATTACTCTTTGTAGAAAATATCGGACGGAGAACCATATTGCCTTCATCATTTATTGGTAGCCGTTGAGACATGACACAACAGTATGAAGATGGTATGGCTATTGTGCTTTACGACGGCAAACCTGATCTTTTTCTTACCATGACATGCAATCCTTCATGGATTGAAATATCATCTGAACTTGACCCATTTCAAACTCCACAAGATCGTCCAGACTTGCTGACAAGAATCTTCCGTTCAAAGTTCGAGCAATTGAAGCATGACCTAATTAAAAAAGGCGTCTTAGGAAAGGTCAAAAGTTATATGTATGTAACTAAATTCCAAAAAAAAGGATTTCCTCACGTGCATATGCTACTGATCATGGAACCTAATGACAGATTACGTAACCCATAAGAATATGATAGCATTGTTAGAGCGGAAATACCAAAATTTGAAGAAGAACCACAATTACATGCCGCAGTGCTAAAACACATGATTCATGGACCGTGCGGTAGACTGAATCCAAGATCACCATGTATGATGGCCAATGTAAGAAGGGGTTCCCAAAAGAGTTCATCCAAGAGACATGACAAGGTATTGACTCATATCCACGGTATAGAAGACGGAATGATGGTCCAGTAACTTTGAATAGACATAAATCTATTATAGATAATAGATGGGTGGTCCCTTATAACCCCTGGTTGCTGTTAAAGTATGACTGTCATATAAATGTTGAAGTATGCAGTAGTATCAAGAGTATCAAGTACCTGTATAAATATGTCTATAAAGGTCCTGATCGAGTTGCCATGGAGGTTCATATGGATGAGGCCAAGCAGTATATTGATGCAAGATGGATTTGTGCTCCAGAGGCGTTATGGAGAATATTTTCATTCACCACGAATGTATCCAAGTGTTGAAAGATTACAAATCCACCTACCAAATCACCATCAAGTGCGATACCATACAAATCAAAGAATCGACGATGTACTAAATGATGCGCGTAACTCCATAACAATGCTCACATAATTCTTTGCCCTGAACCGGAGAGATCCACAAGCAAGGTGTTATCTGTACAGGGAGATTCCAGAATACTATTTGTGGAAAAAAGGAAATAAAGAATGGGTCAGACGAAGAATACAAAGGAAAGTTATTGGACGAATCTATACAGTGTCACCTTCAGACAGGGAGAAATTATATTTGCGTGTATTATTATCTCATATAAGAGGACCAACCAGTTGGGATTACTTGCTCACAGTAAACAACACATGCTACACCACATTCCGTAAAGCATCCGAGCAATGGGGCTTTTTAGAACAAGACAACAGTATTCGCGAATGCTTAGTTGAAGCATCAAGTCTACGAATGCCATGTGATTTACGGAGATTGTTTGCTACTATATTAGTCTTTTGTGAATCAACAGATGTAAGAAGCCTATGGGATGAGTTTTACACCCACATGGTAGAGGACTATCCTTCAACATCCTCTATGAATGGGCCATCATTGAGTAACATGCTGTTAAGGGATTTGAATGACCTATTACTTCAACATGGAAAACAAATCACAGATTATGCTTTGCCTGAATTATCATTGGAGACCACTGAAGGTAATCATGTTCCAAGAGTTATACAGGAAGAGCTATCGGTCCAAGTTCCTATTGAAGATTTGAGTTTCGTTGAGAAGTTAAATGATGACCAGTTGTTTGCTTACAATACCATTATGGATGTTATCCAACGTAAGCATAATCGGGTTTTCTTTGTGGATGGGCCAGGAGGAACGGGTAAGACATTCCTTTATCGCACCTTAATTGGAAACTTAAGACATTTGGGTCAAATTGTCTTAGTGACAGCCTCATATGGTATAGCAGCTACATTATTACCCGGTGGTAGGATGGCACATTCCCGATTTAAGATACCCATCAATACAGAAGAAGGGTCATTTTGCTCAATAAGTAAACAATCTGATCTCGCGAAGCTAATAAGAGAAACAACATCAATCATTTGGGACGAGGCACCCATGACAAGTAGATATGTAATAGAAGCATTAGACCGTACCTTGAAGGATATTCTTGACTGTGATGCTCCATTCGCGGGAAAGTGATGATTATGGGAGGGGATTTCCGCCAAGTACTTCCTGTTGTTCCAAAAGGGATCAAGGCACAGACGATTTCTGCATGTATCGTTAAATCTCATCTATGGGCTAATACAAAGGTATTGTATCTATGCCAAAACATGCGAGCATTACAAGATCGAGATTTTGCCGACTATCTTATGCGGATAGGAGATGGTGTTGAACCTACAAAGGATAATGATATGGTGAGGGTACCCCAACAAATTTCAATTCCATGGGAAGGAGAAAGTTCGATACGTATACTTATACAACAAACATTCCCCAAATTAGAAGATCATGGTTGGGATGCATCTTATATGGTGAAAAGAGCGATACTAACACCCAAAAATGAGGATGTTCAGAAACTAAATGACATTGTTATCGAACATTTCCCAGGTGAAGAGCAAAGTTTGTTGTCTTTTGATGAGGTCGAAGGGGACACAAGAAACTTATATCAACAGGAATACTTAAATTCCATTGCTCCAGGTGGTTTGCCACCGCATATTCTGAAGGTAAAAAAAGGAGCACCGCTGATGTTGTTACGAAACATTGATCCTAAATCTAGCCTCTGTAATGGTTCACGATTACTATGTCGGGGTGTATTTATGAACCTGTTGGATGTAGCAATCATAACAGGCAACCATGCTGGAAGGAGAGCCTTCTTGCCCAGGATTACACTAAAGACAACCGAGAGCGCGTGACTTCCCTTTGTGCTTATTAGGAAGCATTTTCCAGTTAAACTGAGTTTTGCAATAACTATAAATAAGGCACAGGGACAAACTATTCCCAATGTTGGGATTTATCTTCCACGACATGTGTTCAGTCATGGTCAATTATATGTGGCATTATCAGGAGGCGTATCTCAAAATGACACAAAAATCGTGATAAAGTAGGAAAAATTGAAGGGGAAGATGGGCACTTCACCAGAAATGTTGTCTTCAAGAATATTTTGTTATCTCAGACTCTGGTATTGTATTTTTAAATTTATTAAATCGTATATACATATAATTCATTACACTAATATTAGCCAGAACAACCAAAAATCATCTTTTAAATTTAAAATGTACAGTTGAACTAGAGTTCAAGGAGAGCTACCGTCTATTGCAAGAGATGATGACAAATATTTCGGGCATGTGCTGTGACAAGCAGGTAGGTTCATGTGAACATCTTTTATTTAAACATTTTTCCATATCAATCTATTAACAATTCGACTAAAAAAATGATAGGATCACGACTTTGAAAAACTATGGAAAATATTCAAGGCTGAGCGGTCAATCTCATCTTTATGCCCAGTTGACAACAAGGTGAATTATAAAATTATATTAGAATACTTCATATTATGACGTTGTATAAAATACCGATATTATAATCTTTTGATAATCAGGTACATCATCTAAAGATATACTCTTTTGGGTGGGGTGCCACAGTAACAGCAGATAAGACTCAGCTATGGAACATGGTAAAAAGAGAATTGTGAGCTCAAATGTTAGAAAGGTAATGTATTATGTATTGTATTTGATATGATAATATACATATTTACTATATAATAAGTTTTATTATTTTCACAATTTATTAAAATACTATCTTTTTTTAACAAAAATTATTAGGAAACTTGAAGCTACATTACCAAACACCAGAAGTCGTGATAGCTAAATACATTTGGAACAAAAAATGGTCTTACTTGAGGATGTAATATGTTTTTTTAATAATACATTATATTTGTTATGAATGATTGTGATAATGAATGTTCCAAATTTTTGTCTTACATTTTTTATTTATTTTGTAGTTTATTAAACAAAAAAACATTAAAGATGATAAAAAGTATGACGATTTTTTGACAATCGTGATAAGGTAAGCAACTATTATAAGTAAATTATGTTTTTCTTTTTTTAATATTATATGCTTTATTATTTTTTATCTAACATAAATCAATGCATTATAAATTTATTTTGTTTGTAATACAGGGAAATGCAAAAAGCTCCTGAAAATCGATCCATACATAATCTCCTTATAAATCTAAATGCTGAGATGTCGAGGTCAAATAATAGATGTAACTAAATTATATTTGGTACCTTTGATTTGTTTTTTTATTAGAATATATATCTTATTTATTTTTACATTTATTTGTAACATGATATTATTAACGCAGTGATGTATATAATGTGTGTTTATATTATTACGACACATTATAAAATTTGATAAATCTATACAACAAAAATGAATAAAAACATTAGAAATACGATCAGACAGACACGTGAGTGCCTGTCTTGCCGCTAGTAATAATAATAGGATAAAACTTACGTACAGTACCTTACATACTGTTCCTCCTGTTCTACTCACAAAAAAACGGTTATTTTTATTGAAAAGGTGCAATGAGGTAGTTTCATAATACACCCTTTAATCAGTTTTTGATATATTTTTCATAGGAACAGGACGAACTGTACATATATAACTGTATGTAAGTTTTGTCCATAATAATATCCAAAAGTGGTAGCTTGAAGCGATTGGCAAACTAAATGGCGCCGCTGCTCCTTTACTTGTGGCAAGCTGTCTTTGGTTGTCCATAATAATAACTAATAAATTATAATAATTAAAAAACTAATAATACTAAAAAATTAAAACAATACTTAAAGAATATAAAAATGATAATAATAACACTAATAAAGAATATTGAAAAATAATAATAATTATAATAATTACTGTTAGAGGAAAATACATTCCTACTTGAAAAATGTCATTATTTTCCGCAAGGTCAGTCAGATTCCAGAACCCACTTCTATCACCGCTACCCTTTTCAACTTTGCCACCATTTTCATTACCTTTGATCAGAGCTACAACACTCACCACAAAGGCTTCATTATCAAAGAATGTTGAGAGATATGGTTAAAGCTATCAGAGTTCATGAACATGGTGGCCCTCAGGTCTTTTTTCTCTTACCCTTCCATTTTCATAAAAAAAAAAAGTGACCTTTACCAGTTCAACTATCAAAGTGGATTATTGGGTACTCATTTTCCCCATCAATTTAAAAGACCCATATTCCAGAAACTGAATTACAATTTCACTATTACTTCCTTTAACAATATTTATGCTAATTATTTTTCCATTGATTCTGTATAGCGATTACTTCATTATTTTTAACTATATCTTATTATTAAATTATTGTATATTAGGCATGTGTTTCAGTGGTTGGATTAATCTTGTTGAGTTTCTGGTATTGGCAATTGATGACAGGTTCTAAAGTGGGAGGATGTGGAAATTGGAGAGCCAAAAGAGTGTGAAGTCCATGTGAGGAAAAAAGCAATTGGACTCAATTTTATTGATGTCTACTTTCGGAAGGGAGTTTATAAAGCTCCCTCTTTTCCGTTCACTCCAGGTTTCTTAGTTTCTCTAACAAATTATTCTGCCTGTAATATTTCTGGTGCTTGTGGAAAAAAGGACAAAAAATAGGAGATGTTTGCTTTCATTGTAACACACGTCTAGCCAAGTGCACACATGTACATGCCCAGATTTTGCTTCATGGCCTTTGTTATGTCAATTTATGGCAGAAATTTGGTTGTTTTTTCTGAAGTAATAAGCGGGAGATGTTTTATTTTATGGATAAAAAGTATATAGGAGATTTAATTCCGTTAAGCTTCTAAATAGGGAAAGATTCAGTCAAGGATCAACTCTCCTAATCCTAAAAGCTAAAGCTGTTTGGCAAAGGCTCAAGAATGAATTTATATCTCTAACAGATGTCCTTACACATGAACCTTTAAAAGACATAGCCCTGCTTAACCTTGTGTTGAAATTTAACTTAATCATGAAGAATGGGGCGTCAAGGATCAACTAAAAGTTTAAGTTGTTAGGCGAAAACACTAGAGTGGTTTTATACTCTCCTAATTCCCTTCCACTTGGTCATAAAAGCTTTGATACCAAGTCAAGGACCAACTCTCCTAAAAGTTTAAATTGTTAGGTGAAAACACGAATGGTTTTATACTCTCCGAATTGATCCCAGTTTTTGAAGAATTGATCCTAGGATTAATGGAAAGATCTTTTACATCTGTTTGTAAAGTTTTAAGACCATGTAATGCAAATACTTAACTGTTTGATGGTATAGTCTCCCTCTCTCTCGCACGTGGTTGAGCTAGGTTGATGCCCAAGCCCACGATATCATCATTATGTATTGAATTATTTTCCGCTTTAATGTGGCAGGTATGGAGGCTGTTGGGGTTGTGACAGATGTGGGTCCTGGACTCACTGGTAGGCAAGTTGGAGATCTTGTAGCTTATGCAGGTCAACCAATGGGCTCATATGCTGAAGAGCAGATTCTTCCTGCAAATAGAGTAGTCCATGTTCCCCCCTCGATTGACCCAGTTGCTGCAACATCCATCATGCTGTAGGGCATGACAGCTCAATATTTGCTTCGACGATGTTTCAAGGTAGGTTTATATATTGTGTACTCATTATAGTTGAAGGAAGCCTTTTGTTTTTTTATTTTTGTTAGAATACTAATCTGGACCCATTAGTATATTTATATTTAGCACATGTTAGATTATTTTTCAATTGTAGTTATATTATAGCTTTGTTAATTAGTTCCATAATTAGTCCTTGGTTACTTCCGAAACTTAACCTTCTTTGGATGAGCTTAGTTGGGCTAATCTACTGCAATAAACACTCACGAAGCATTTTTATCCTATTTGAGTGAGCTGATCAAAACAGTTTATGAAACTCATAAAATAAGCATTTGTGACAGCTAGAAACAGTCAAGATTTTTATTCCTGGAGATAGGACTCCTAGGAATGATATTCCTCGGAAACTATCAAACCAATGTTTGGTTGATTTAGCCATCCTCGGAATATTATAAATTATAAACAAAGACGAATTTAATCATTTTACAGGTTGAACGTGGTCACATGATTCTCGTCCATGCAGCAGCTGGTGGAGTTGGATCCCTATTGTGCTAGTGGGCAAATGCTCTGGGTGAAACTGTTATAGGGACTGTGTCCAGTAAAGAGAAAGCAGCTCAAGCCAAGGAGGATGACTGCCATCATATTATCATCTATACAGAAGAGGATTTCGTTGCCCGTGTCAATGAAATCACATCAGGCAATGGAGATGAAGTAGTCTATGATTCTGTAGGAAAGGATACCTTTGAGGTAATATTACACCCAATTGAATTTCAAAATCAGATGGTTGATACTTGTGTGGAAAAATCAAATTATTAATCTTTTGTTTTGCATGATGGTATGCATCAGAAGTTGCTTATTTTGTGATTAATTGAGTATCTAGAAATGCAATTAGATTTATGGTTCCGTTGATCCTTCGTTGATCATTACTTAAAATTAAACCATCCACAAACACCCACTAGATCTTAAATACCGATTGTGGTTGCTAATCTACATAAGAATTCATCGATCCTATTGAAGAACTTTATATTAATCTCTTTTCTTACTTAGATGTGCATTCATAGTGCTTCATCCTATTAGAAGTATTTGAAAGGTTATACACTCATCTTTCATTTTATTCCTTCATTTTAAAAAAACATCTCAAATATAGATTGGAATCTATCAGAAAGAATAAGTCACCCCTTCACTTTCCCTCCAAAACCGCAACATCCAAACATAGCCTAAATTTAACATAGAAATATGTCTAGGGTCTGCACATATTTGATAATTCATCCACAATACTAGTAGATATTAGATGCAGTAAGTAACTGAACAAACATATTTCCTATTCAAACATTGAATTAAAACTAAAATGAATATATTAAACACACAAAAAAAACATTTTATTTTCCTATTGAGGGTTTAAATGTTCACATTAAAATGGCACATTGAATCCAAATTTTCATCGAATTGATAAAGTAAAAACGAGATAAGGATGAGATGCAAAGTACCCAATAGAAGTGCTAATGAGAAGAGAACATCGTGAACCTCAAACCGTGAGAAAGCTTCGAGATTTCAAGCCATCGAAGATGATGACTGAGGTACTCTTTGCATTTCTTTCGCGTTCGTTTATTTTTTTTGTTCCTCGATTGCTATATTTATTCCACGTGGATAATTTCTTTTTAATTTTTAGAATAGAAACAAAAAAGGCTAAAAATAAGGAAGAAAAAAATATGTTCCATAAATTTATTTATTTCTTATTTTATTAGTTTACATTGTAAATTTTTTTCTGAACTTTCCCTTTTGAAAAAAAAAAGTGTTTTTTCGTCTTTGACTGAGTATCTCACACATATATAGTCGTGAGGCTAACACTCAAATTGGGGTAGTGATTAAATAAAAATATACATAAAGTGATGATTTAGAATTCGAATGCCTCCAACCTTATGGGTAAAGTTCTAGTGGTCAGGTGAAGTCATCATAATAATAACTTTTGATGTTGATTTTAGTTAGACCAAAGCATTGAAATCCAGTATACTCTTATTTTGGTGAATCTATTTATATCACCAAGTAATTTTTTTCTTCTTCATTATATTAATAAGTTAAAAGTTAATAATAGGTAAACTCACAAATATTTTCCATTGATCTTGTTAAATGGCATTTAATTGAGAATGCATGCAACTCAAATCAAAAGAGTCATGTTCATCATCTGTTTTCTTTTAATTGTCCTTAAGATTTGGTGGCAAGGATAATTGTCTTCAGCTCTCAGCATTGTCTGAGACAGTGTCTTGAGCTTGGGCTGGTGGATGAACCATAGCAAGAGCTAATGGTTGAGATGATGTCTTAGCAGACTCAGCACCTTGCTTAGCAGCACAGACCTCAGCAGACTGCTCGGTCAGAGTTGGCTCAACCGTAGCAATAACAACAGCATCAGATAAAATAGTTGAAGGTTCAGAAGTAGGTCTGGAAGAGATTTCAGCATTTAGCTCAGGGCCTTCTACAATTAACTCTTCTATTGTATGTTCACTAACTCATGAAGGTTCTTCACAAGTTAAGGAATCAAAGATCAACATGCTGGTTCACCGGTATGAGCTATTCAAGATGGTTGATCATGAAACTATAGACCAGATGTTTGGAAGATTCCAAACAATCACCAACAGTCTCAGGTCTCTTGGAAAGGTCTATGAGAATAGAGATCATGTGAGAATAATTTTGAGAAGTCTCTCAAAGTAGTGGAGACCTAAGGTAACTGCTATCCAGTAAGCAAAGAATCTGAATACTCTTTCTCTGAAGAGCTTCTGGGGTCGTTAAAAGTTCATGAACTTGAACTTAATGAATAGGAAAACTCCAGAAAAGGAAAATCCATTGCCTTAAAGGCCAAGAAAGAAAGTTCCTCAAAGGTGCTTAAAGTTGCTGAGTCCTCAAATGAAGCTGATTCATCAAATAGTGAATGTGACTCAGATGAGGATGAACTATCTTTCATCTCCAGAAAAATCCAACATAAGTGGAGAAAGAAAGGTGGATTCAGAAGGAAGCAGTTCAACAAAAAATTCTCCAAGGAGAAATAAGATTCCAAGGAGAAAGGTCCACCCCTGTGCTTTGAATGTAAGAAACCAGGACACTTCAAAGCTGACTGCCCAAAGCTGAAGGAGAAAAAGAAATTCTTCAAAAAGAAGAAATGCTTGATGGCTACATGGGAGGATCTTGACCTGTCTTCTTCAGATGAAGAAGATGAAGCAGGAGAAGAAGAAGCAAACATTTACTTCATGGCTGACACTGCATCAGAAAGTGAATTCACTGATGCTGAGGTAATTGACTCTGATCCATCTACTCTTCAAACTATTTTTGATGAATTACTGCTTGAATCATGCATACTATCTAAAGAGTATAAGAGTCTCAAAAAGAAGTTTATTAAACTCTCTAGAGACTATGATAAGGTCTGCACGGTGAATCAAAACCTTAAGGATGAAAATGAAACATTAAAATCAATCAATGTCAGTCTGGCTGACAGGACGAAGTGGAAGTCTAATAGCTCTTGTGAAGTTGAACAACTGAAACAAGATGTGACATACTTGACAGACTCTCTGTCAAAACTGGTTGGTAGCTCAGATAAATTCAACCTTATTTTAAGGTATTCTAGATCACCACGTGACAAATCTGGCATTGGTTATGATAAAGAGAAGCAAGATGCATCTCTGAATAAACCAAAGGTTCATACACAATAAAAGGCCTCTAAAGTCCGTCCACGACACACTAAGTCAAAACCAAGCCCTTCCAATACTTACTGGAAAGTTTGTGGAAAAAGTGAGCATGTGTCATCTAGATGCTTACATAACAAGCATGCAAAGCATTCACGACCTATGATCACTAACAAGAAAGGACCCAAGTCAATTTGGGTACCTAAAGATAAGATAATCCCTGTTGCAGATCTGCTTAACAACAGGAAAGAAACAGAAGTCCTGGTACTTGGACTGTGGGTGCTCACGACACATGATAGGAGAAAGGTGTATGTTCCAAGACCTTAGACCCAAAGATGGTGGCTAGGTCACTTTTGGAGGAAACCAAAAAGGAAAGATCATTGGTATAGGCAAAATTGGTAAACATTCTTTTTCCCTCCATTGATAATGTTCTGTTAGTAAATGGTCTTAAACACAATCTGCTTAGCATTAGTCAATTATGTGATAGTGGGTTTGCTGTTTCATTTGATAAGAATATGTGTACTGTCAAGAAAGCTGATGGATCACTCCTATTCACTGCCCAGAGGCAAAACAATCTGTATAAGATTGACTTAGAGGACCTCTCAAATCAAAGTGTCTCATGTCTAGTGTCCATTGAGGATGAGCGATGGATTTGACACAAAAGGTTGAGTCATGCAAGCTTGAGATTAATCTCAAAGCTGAAAAAGCATAACCTTGTAAGAGGTCTACCAAACCTTAGTTTCAAATCTGATGCTCTCTGTGATGCATGTCAGAAGGGAAAACAAGTCAAAGGTTCATTTGAATCTAAGAATGTTGTTAGTACCAACAGACCACTAGAATTGTTGCACCTTGCTCTCTTTGGTCCAACAAGGACTGCCTCTGTCAATGGTAAGAAATATGGTCTTGTCATAGTAGATGACTACACTAGATGGACATGGGTTATGTTCCTTGCTCACAAGGATGAGTCATTCAAGGTCTTTTCTATATTCTGCAAACGTGCACAGAATGAAAAAGGCATGTGTATAACTTCAATTAGAAGTGATCATGGGGGAGAATTTGTCAATGAGCTATTCCATGAGTTTTGTGAAGAAGGTGGTATTCAACACAACTTCTCAATACCAAGAACACCACAGCAAAATGGTATGGTAGAGAGAAAGAACAAATCTCTTCAAGAGATGCCTGAGATTATGCTCAACGACAATTCTGTCCCTAAGCACTTTTGGGCTGAAGCTGTGAAAACTGCCTGCTACATTCAGAACAAAATATACATTCAACCTATTCTAAATAAGACTCCTTATGAATTGTGGAAACGTAGAAAACCCAACATTGCATACTTTCATCCTTTTGGATGTAAATGTTACATTTTGAATACAAAAGATCAACTTGGTAAATTTGATGCTAAGGTAGATAATGGAATTCTACTAGGATTTTTTGAATCCTCAAAAGGATTTAGAGTCTATAATTCAAGAACCTTAATAGTTGAATAGTCTATACATGGTAGATTTGATGACAAATTTCCTGATAAGAAATTAACAAAGCTAGATGAAGTCTTTGCAGATCTTGATCTCAATATTTCAGGAGACAAAACAGAAATAAAGACTAATGATCAAATAGATGATTCTCCTCAACAACAACCAGAAACATCCACTTCTTAACAAAAAATTCAAAGATCTTGGTACTTCAAGAACTATCATCCACAAGATCAAATCATTGGAGATCCTAATGACAGACTGAGAACCAGATCAACTTTTAGAGAACAAGATGATTTGACACTTGTCTCTGAATTGGAACCAAAGTCAGTAGATGAGGCTCTACTGGACAATGACTGGATCTTGGCAATGCAAGAAGAACTAGACCAGTTTGAAAGAAGTGAGGTTTGGACTCTTATACCCCTACCTAAGGATAAATCAGTTATTGGAACAAAATGGATGTACAGAAACAAGCTTGATGAAAATGGTAAGGTTGTAAGAAACAAGGCTAGACTTGTTGCTCAAGGATATTCACAAGAAGAAGGTATAGACTACACTGAAACTTTTGCACCAGTTGCTAGGCTAGAAGCTATTACAATTTTAATATCGTTTGCTGCACATCATAGCATTATGCTTTTTCAAATGGATGTTAAAAGTGACTTTTTAAATGTCTTTATTAATGAAGAAGTATATGTCATGCAACCTCCTGCCTTTGAAAGTACAAATCACCCTGAACATGTTTATAAGCTTAAGAAAGCATTGTATGGACTTAAACAAGCACCTAAAGCTTGGTACGATAGGTTAAGTTCGTTTCTAATGGAAAGTGGTTTTAACAGAGGAAAAGTAGACACAACTTTATTTAGAAAATCTATTAAGTCAGATTTCATTATAGTACAGATTTATGTTGATGATATCATTTTCGGTGCTACTAATGAATCTCTGTGCAAGGAATTTTCTAAGTTAATGCAGAAAGAGTTTGAAATGAGCATGATGGGAGAACTCAAATTCTTCCTTGGATTTCAAGTTAAACAGTCTATGAACGAGGTAATTGCACACATGAGATAGTGCTTGGCTTTTAGGTTAAGCTGATGTTGATTTTTCTGCTCTTGAGTCAATTGAGCTCTAGGAACAGCAGCCCCATCTTCATTTCTGGGCTCAGTATAACCAGTTTCTATGAGCTCCCAGATGTCTATATTTTGTGCATCCAAGAAGGCCATCATCCTCTTCTTCCAGTAATCATAATCAGTTCCATCAAAGAGAGGAGGTATGTTGATAGCTTGTCCTTCTGCATCCATGATAGTAGGATCGTACTGCCTTAGCACTTGTTAGATGCTCAACCCTGTCAAGGCTGAGCTCTGATACCAACTGAAGTTGGCACAGGCAAACACAAGAAGGGGGTTGAATTGTGTTTGTTAATTATTTTCGCAAAAACCCTTTTTGAGAAACATTTTCACAAGAAGAAGACAAAAAGTTTAAGCACACAAGAAATCCTTTTTAAAAGATTAACAAAACCAAAATCAAATCCCACAGTTAGTATAAATAAATAAAACTGTAAAAGATAAGGGATAGAAAATTCACTCAGGTATTTTATCCGGGTTCACTCTCTTCCAACCAAGAGCTACGTTCAGTCCCTTCTACTTGAAGGATTTTCTCCACTATTTCCAAACAGTTTCTACAACAAGTATTCTACACCTTTCCAGGCTACAAGTATTGCTTTCTTGCTAAGCCTCTTCAGGCTCTAATTCAATCACATAGATTCTTCTAAGATCTTTCTAACTCACTAAATGTGAGGGTATGAAGGTTTAAGATCTAACAAGAGAGTATCATGTTTTATGTAAACAGGAGGGAATCCAAATCCATTACAAAACTGCCACATTGTTTTCATTTCGTTTCTTGTTTTCAAAGATTTGTACAGGAAACACAAAAAAGTTGTTTTCAATGTTTCCTGTACATATTTTTAAAATAGGAAACAAAATTAAAACAATGTGACAATTTTGTAATTATTTCTGAAAACTGGAAATGCAAACCGGAAATTGGAAACAAAGCAAACAAGTCCTAATATTTTATGTGCTGCAACTAGTCTTGATTGTTGACTACTTTCACATCACATGTCTTGCCAATTAAGAGACCCAATGCTAAACTGCTAATAGGATGAAGCACTATGAATGCACATCTAAGTAAGAAAAGAGATTAATATGTAGATTAGCAACCACAATCACTGTAGAGTTCGGTATTTAAGATCTAGTGGGTGTTTGTGGATGGTTTAATTTTAAGTAATGATCAACGAAATATCAACGGAACCATAAATATAATTGCATTTCTAGATACTCAATCAGAAAATAAGTAACTTCTGATGCATACCATCATGCAAAACAAAAGATTAATAATTTTATTTTTCCACACATGTATATCACTCAGTTGTACCGTAAAACTGAACTATTATTAAAAGGGTGTTTGTGAAGAATAAGAATAAGAATAAGAGGATTTTGATTTGTAGTTGAACTTACATAATTTGTCCAACTGAGCGCAGGACAATGCTTCAAGTCTTGCCTCTCGGGTTAAGAAGACAGATGCAAGGGAAATTCAAGCTTATTATCAGCAATACTATGAGCATTATGTCAGAGCTCTTGACCAAGGAGAGTAAGCTGACAGGTACATATATATATATATATATATATATATATATATATATATATATATATATATATACCCTTTTATGCTGCCAAAATGTTGTGTGAACAATCATTCTCCACAAACTTCCATATAAGTGGAAGTTTGTTTTGTTTCCTGTTTTTTGTTTTTATTTTTGTTTTTACTAATAATTGTAAGGAAGATGAGTGTTTTAAGGCATTGTGTCGAATCAAGAAAGGAAATTTTGTATGGAAAAATGATGTATTTAAGATATAGAAAAGTGTTACACTTAGATTCACAATACAAGCTTTCCTTTTATCGATTCCTTAACCGATGATCTTAGGCTTATGACACTCCATAGCAAGACCCTGATTGTAAAAATGTTACATTATTTTCATCCCGTTTTATGCTTTGAAATATTTGTAAAAACTTTCCTTTTTTATACAAATCTTTGAAAAAAAAATAGCATTTTGGGATTATTAATGAAAACAAAGAAAATTAGGAAAAGTTTTGCAGTTTGTTAAGATGGGGATACCTCATAGTTTCATACCTCTTCACTCTAAGCTTAACTTGTTCCTCCTTTTCCTCTGCCTTTGAAATTCCTTTGTTGCAGAGCGCAGCTCTGGTAAAAGCTACTGATCACTTTGGGGTGCTTTTTGAAGTGCTCTGTGCTGTTAACAAGACTGAGAAAGTTGAAGAAGTAGCTCCTGAGGTTAGTCTTGATTTATTTATTATATACATTTCATTTTCCTTTTGTTGTGAAAATGAGTTACTTGCAACATAAGCTTCTTTTAGTATTCATATATTGGAGGCTTAACAGTAATGCAATTTGTTTATTCAGATTATTGCAGCTGCTAGAGATGTCCAGGAAAAAATCGAGATTTATGTGCCTTTTAACATTCTTCCGTTGGATTCTGCTGGGGCTCCTCAGCCTATTATGCAGCTTGAAGAGGTATATCTCTATTGATTTTGAGTCTATCTGTGTTTTGCTTGGCATTGCAATAAGTGAGTTCCTTGGTTTTCTTTCAATGTTATAGATTAAGGTAGCTGTTTCTGCACTCTGGAACACTCGTGGCTTGAGCTGGCCCAGTTCATTTGAGCAACAGAGGCAGAGAACTGGAGATTTGGACCTGCTTGATTGGCTTAGGGCCATGTTTGGGTTCCAGGCATGTATTTTGCACCTAAACAGAATGAGATAGGAGAAGGATTTATGTTTAACTAGAACTGTTTTGTATAGCCTCCACAAATTGTTAATGTGTTTGGTTTATTTTGGCTCAGAGGGACAATGTCAAGAACCAGAGAGAGCATTTGATTCTGCTTCTTGCTAACTCTCACATAAGGCTCAACCCCAAACCTGAGCCACTCAACAAGGCAAGTAGCTTTCTCTCACATCTTCCTGTTGTTGGAAAATGCATAACAGACTAAATACTATTGGAGCTAAATGATAAGCCTTTGGCTTATCTAGTTTTATAACTAGATGGACTGTGGTTTTTGTGCAAATTATTCGAGTTCACTCTCGTTTTCGCCCAAATCTGGCCTTGTTTTGTTCTTGAGTAGACTTTGACCCGTTCTAGGCATTTTTTGGTAGTTTTTAGTCTATTTTGAATAGAATTACGCTTTTTGTTTCTTTTTATTGTTTCAGGTTAGAAGTGAAGCTCCAAGATTCAAGGAAGCACTTCGAGTCAAGGAAACAGTGGAAATTGTCATTCTGGAGAGACTCGCCCCGCGAGTAGATGCTCGCCCCGCGAGCCTGAAGATCAGCAAAACAGCAACAGTCATCAATTCTGGCTCGCCTCGCGAGAGCCTGAAGACCCTGGAAGACAAAGACCATCACGGCCTAGCCGTGATGAAGGTCACGGTTGTGACAGATTAAGGTTTGAAGACTCGCCCCGCGAATACACTCTCGCCTCACGAAAATCCAAATTGAAAGCGCGCCAAAACTAATGATTCGCCACGCGAAAGGTTGTTCGCCCCGCGAGCGGCCGAGAACTAGAGTCCCTATTTATAGGCTGTTTCAGATCAGAAGAGGGAGTTTTTGCAAGAGCTTCTGGGCAGATCCGAATCCTAGTAGTTTTTCCACCGTAGAATAGCGTTTAGGAAGATTTCTTCTCTTTGGAGCTGCGTCTCCTCTTTTCTTTTTATTTTATCATGGTGGTTATGTCGGATTGCTTGTCTATGAGCATGAGGAACTAATCCCCTCGTCTGGGGGAACAATGAAGCCACCCATGGCGGTGTAGATCCGATGTGATGTATGTTTTTCTCCCCTTATCTCAATTGATGTTTTCCAATTCTGATTTGATTGCGTTGATCATATGCTTGCGTGATTGACTAGTTAAACGTGTTGAGGCTGAACGACGATTCGCGTTTTAGAACTTGAATTGGGATCACTAATTGAATATTGCACGACAGTGGGTAGGAGATTAGTGCAACCTTATAGGGAACACGAATTAACAGAATTTGATGATTAGGATTATGATACCTAGTAAGTAATTAATCCAATCTTCGAATACGTCCTAATGAGCACAACAGTGGATTTAGGAGAATTTGGGGGTCCCGGTTGACATTGTAATTGAACTTAGGAAGAAATTCATCATCACTTGGGAATGCATATTGGGTAGGTGGATTTGTGACCTTGGACATTTTATTTCAGATTTTTAGTTAATTATTTTATTAGATTTGCTAATTTGAATTTGATCCTATTTTCTCTCTCTCAACCACCTTCTGTTACTTGACCAAACGTATCGGATTTCCCGCGGATTAGTTGAATTGGTAGCCCAATCCCTGAGTTCGACCTCGGTAATTACTTACCGTGTTTATTTTATTACTTGCGACGACCCGGTACACTTGCCGGTGACTCAACACTAAACAATAAGTCAAGAGAACTCTGGTCAAAATTACTTGTTTAGTTATCAGGGTAGCATGCTTTGGTTTTGGTCTGTAGTTAAATTCCACTGTAACTTTCTCTTATCTCTCTCTTTTTTTTTGGGACAACTGCAGCTTGATGATCGTGCCATTAATGCAGTGATGAATAATCTCTTTAAGAATTACAAAACATGGTGCAAATTTTGGGGACGAAAACATAGTTTACGGTAAGATGTAATAGTATCTCCATCAGCAAACAATTGTCCTGTTCATCTCCCACCCTTGAAAATCAAATTTTTAAGAATAATGTCCGAGATTTTTTTATGCTGAAAGTGGTTATCTTGTTCTTTCGTATAGACTTCTTCAAGGCCAGCAAGAGATGCAGCAGCGGAAGTTACTTTATATGGGCTTGTATCTTCTCATTTGGGGCGAAGCTTCCAATCTTCGCTTCATGCCAGAGTGTCTATGCTACATATTTCACAATGTGAGTACAGATTTTTCATATGTTGCACAATATATTCTGCTAGAATGTCTTTGCAAATGAAATGTAACTCTTGTTTTATTTTTGTTTCCTTGAATAGTTTAGTATTTATTAGTAATGTTCTGCTTGTACTCATACCCAACTATAACTTCAGATGGCATATGAACTTCATGGTTTATTGGCTGGAAATGTCAGCATTGTTACTGGTGAAAATATCAAGCCATCTTATGGTGGTCATGATGAGGCATTCCCGCGCAAGGTTATAACTCCCATATACCGAGTGATTGAAAAGGTATAATTTTGTCTAATATGGACATTGTCAGCATACTTCAGGTATATCTCCTTGGTGATGAGTTAAAATCATGTTAATCTATCCAGGAAGCCCAGAAGAGCAAAAATGGAACGGCTCCTCACTCATCCTGGTGCAACTATGATGATCTAAATGAGTATTTCTGGTTCGTTTGGCTTTAGATTCTTATTTCTTAATGAATGATTTCTTTGGTGTGTTTAATCTTTTAATTTAGTGTTTTAACTTTAGTTGAATTCTATTTCAGGACACCTGATTGCTTTTCTCTTGGATGGCCCATGCGTGACGACGGTGAATTTTTTAAATCGACATTTGATTCGGTACAGGTATTTTTTTTTCTCTTACAAGTTACTCGCCTGTGTGTAAAATGCTTATTTGGTTAAGTGCTTATATAAATTCCATGTCAGGGAAGAAAACTTGCTCCTAAAAAATCTGGAAGAACTGGAAAATCAATTTTTGTTGAGACCAGGTCATTCGGCACATCTTCCACGGTTTTGATCGCCTTTGGACCTTCTATTTCTTGGGTTTGCAGGTATTTTTTTCGATAGAAGGAAATGCTTATGTCAACATTCCTTGATTTTTGTTACGACAAGGCACGAACATTCTTATCATAGGTGATGTTCATTATTGCATGGAAAGGGATTTCAGCGATGGATGTCTTTCGAAAGATATCTTATATAGTCTCTCTAGTATATTCATCAATCATGCAGCCATTCTGCGCTTACTTCAAAGTATGATATGTTCACTTAAGTGGCTTTACATATGGAAACTTATCATGCTACTTTTTCGAAGTGACATGTCATTTGTTCCTCTTTATTTTGATTTAGGCATCTTGGACCTGGCCCTGAACTTTCCAGGCTATCATCGGTGCACTAATGTGCTACGAAATTTTCTCAAAGTCGTTGTTAGTCTTTTTTGGGTTATCATTCTTCCACTCCTTTACGTGCATTCCTTCAAGACTTCTCCTGAGAATATCAAGAAGTTGCTTTCCTTTGTTCATCAAATAAAGGGCATTCCACCACTTTATATCCTGGCAGTTGCAGTATATCTGATTCCAAATTTACTAGCAGTTATTCTCTTTTTTTTCCCGATGCTCAGGCGTTGGATTGAAAACTCAGATTGGCACATAGTTAGGTTCCTCTTATGGTGGTCACTGGTACTTGTGTCGTCTTATTTTAAATTATAAATTGAAATGGTTCTGTTGGTATGAAACTTATGTCAAAGTACTTAAGTGCCTATGGTTTTGTACATTCATAATGACAGCATCGATGGTCTACTAAAGCATCAAAGTTTGTAGGCCTTTTTTTATTTGTATGATTGGGGTTCGAGGTTTGAGTTCGAATCTGGGGAGGAGAAACACCTGCTTATTATGAAGTGGGTGACTGCCAAACCAGAGGCCTGATGATTTTTGTTTTTTAAGCCACTCTTCTCTGGATGTTCTAAAATCTAAATGCATGAATATTACTAGGAGTTAGTGACTTTTAATCTTTCAACAGCCATTATGCATTGCTGAAAAATGCTTCTCTTTTAAATAACCTGGGACCTTTGTGCACCATTTGTCCATTTTCTGAATGATTATTTCTCCCTGTGCAGCCAAGAATCTATGTTGGAAGAGGAATTCATGAAAGTCAATTCTCTTTCCTTAAGTGAGTTTCACATAACACTATATTATTCAAGTTATTTGAGGTTTGTGCTCCTGTTGTTTGTTTGAAATTTGTCTCGTCGTCTAATTTTTTTTTTTTTGTTGAATTTCAGGTACACTCTTTTCTGGTTCTTCTTTTGGCTTCCAAGTTTTCTTTCAGCTTTTTTGTCCAGGTAATTTTACACGTACAATAGTTGTTATTTTCCTAATAGTACCTTGTGAAGTTGTTGGATCTCTTTTAACTGTTGTCTCTATCTTCAGATCAAACCTCTAGTTAAGCCAACTAAAGACATAATGAGCATTCACCATGTTGATTTTGCTTGGCATGAGTTCTTCCCCAATGGTAGTTTTTTCTTCTTTTTAACGCTTCTATTGTAAATTTCTGATAATTCTATTGATCTAATATTCCCGGTCTATGCAGCTAAACATAACTATGGTGCAGTTATTGCACTTTGGGATCCTGTACTTATGGTGTGTATGCTATATTTATCGGTTATGTTCACATATATTGTCTTTTGTTTGGGAAAATTTTTTTCAGTTTAATATCTTTCTTTTTTTTTTTTTGACATTTTGAATGCAGGTTTATTTCATGGACACTCAAATTTGGTATTCTATCTTCTCAACTCTGTGCGGTGGTGTTATTGGTGCCTTTGAGCGTCTAGGAGAGGTCATTGTCATTTTCTTCTTCTTATTTCTAGCTTGCTAATTTGAGAATTGACTTCTGTATTGGTTTGTATCACCATTTTATAGGAAAACTTTAGTTTGGATTTAGGAACCAAAAAGAGAAAAAAACTTCAAGTCAGAATCTTATAACAACCAGTTAATGTTATCTATTTTCTGACACAGATACGCACTCTGAGCATGCTAAGATTACGGTTTCAGTCATTGCCTGGTGCATTCAACACATACTTGGTTCCTACTGACAATAAGCAGAAAAAGAGATTCACTTTCTCAAAGCGATTCGCTGAGGTATCTTTCACATTTTCATTTCTAAGTAGAGAAAGCTAAATGTTATTATTTATCATGGCTTGTGTTACCATGCTTGTATAGATTTCTGCAAGCGAAGAGGAGTGAAGTCTGCTAAATTTGCCCAACTGTGGAATGAAGTTATTTGCAGTTTCCGTGAGGAAGATATCATAAGTGATAGGAAAGGCCTCAGAGTCAAACTCTTTATTTGCTTTCTTTTGTTCTCAATCCTAGCTTCTACTCTTTCTCCTTCATCTTTTGATTATCATTCACCACCTATTAAGGATTAAACTTTGTTTGCATCACACTCCAGGGAGATGGATCTTTTGCTGGTTCCTTACTCATCAGATCCTAGCCCGAAAATAATTCGATGGCCGCCGTTTCTGCTTGCAAGCAAGGTCGGTGTGATTCGATTTTTAATATTCTCATGTTTGATACCAGTTCATATAATTGTGTCCTTGTCCACGTTTGCAGATTCCCGTAGCACTGGATATGGCAGCTCAATTTCATGGAAGGGAATCCAATCTTTGGAAGCGCATATATGCAGACGAATATATGAAGTGTGCTGTGATTGAATGCTATGAATCTTTTAAACATGTCCTCAATACTTTGGTGGTTGGAGAAGCTGAGAAAAGGTAACTTTTAGTATCTTTCCCTGTTGATGTTTGTCCATGTTAGTTCAAGCTTTATGCTAGAAGCATTAACAGTGTAGGATTATAGACAAAGGGTTACTCATCTTTTTTGGGTAGCACAACTGAGATCCAGTACTATTAGCACTCTATCCAGACTATCCTGCTTTCCTTTCCCAAGTTATTTTATTGTACAAACTACAAAGACTCTGAATTTTGCTCTTGCAGTTTCTATTGAATTCCATGAATAGAAATTACCCATGTGTTTTTGTTTTTCATCTATTAATCTATTGGGTTTTGCTAACAGGTTCCCAAGTTCCCTAAGGAACTTGTTAAGGAATTCAAAATAGGTAGTTTATAGTTAAAAGTAGAGCTTTTTCAATTCCCAAAGTATTGAATACTCTACTTTTCATGAAAAGTTTTCATTTTAGATTCCTTAGAGCCCTTGTTAGCAAAACCATAATCTTTTTATATTTATAATAATGTCTTTCTTGGTCACTTACAATTTACAAAAAAATGTAAATAAAGGAAGAAATAGTTAACTTGCCTAATCAATTTTTAGTTTGAGCCACATTAATTTGAAATTTCATATTGCATTACAAAGGTTTTTCAAAATTTCATATTAGCTACTTTTGTTGTTTTTCTTACTTGGCTCATAGAATTGAAGCTATAGAAATTTCGTTAAAACCATATCATTATCAGTAGTTCTGAATTGTTTGTTATGGAACAGGACAATCTCTGTCATCATTATGGAAGTCGAAAGCAACATCTCTAAGAGTACACTTCTTACAAACATTCGAATGGGATTTTTGCCCTCCCTTTGTAAGAAGTTTGTGGAGCTTGTGGAAATTTTGGTGCGTCATTCAAAGGAAATTAATCATATCTGCTTTTTTAAGTCTTAAAAGGTTTCTTGTCTCTAATATTCCTATTTGGAAACTTACAGAAAGATGCAGATCCCTCCAAGCGAGGTACAGTGGTAGTCTTGTTGCAAGACATGTTAGAAGTGTTTACTCATGATATGATGGTGAATGAGATCAGGTTGCTTAACTTAGTTGCTCTGGACTTGGAATATAGTAATGCTTGTGGCTCTTTCATTAGAAGTAATAATGTTTGCTTTTTCAAAATGTGATGTTCATCAGCGAACTGGCTGAACTTAATCAAAGTAGCAAAGACACTGGAAGGCAACTTTTTGCTGGTAATGATGCAAAACCAGCTGTTGTGTTCCCTCCCATGGTTACAGGACAATGGGAGGAACAGGTAACTAGTAATATTAGTATGGATTACAATAGTTACTCTTTTTAGCTTATATTATTATTAACTATCCAGATGCTTCTATTATCGTTGTTTCAGATTAGACATCTTCATTTACTCTTGACGGTGAGGGAATCTGCTATTGAGGTTCCAACAAACCTTGAAGCACGCAGAAGGATTGCATTCTTTACCAATTCATTGTTCATGGATATGCCACGTGCTCCACGAGTTCGTAAAATGCTCTCATTCAGGTCTGGTGCTTGTTTCTTGTACAGAACTCATGGCCGTGAAGATATATTCCAATGTCATGCTTTGCATAATAAACTTCAGGAATGCCATCCTTTTGTTATGGACATCAAACTAATTCATCTTCACAGAGCTAATAAAAGCTATAACCATCAGGGTTATATGGTGTTTTCCTTAAACTGTGAATATTACTATCTTTCTTTGCAAATCTAAGGTCTTATATATTAGAAAGTTTATTTCTAAAGCATGATGCATAGAAGTTGAAATCTGATGTATTCTGAAATTGTCCAGCGCCTACATATATATAACATTCTGCTTCTTATTTGCAGTGTCCTAACCCCATACTACAGTGAAGAGACCGTCTATTCTAAGAATGACCTTGAGGTTGAAAACGAAGATGGTGTATCAATCATATATTACCCGAGAAGATCTTCCCTGGTTTGTAATAGCTAACATTGTGCAGCTTGAATGTATTTTCTTGATAAAGGACTGGCTAAAATGTAGTAATTTTGCCAGATGAGTGGAATAACTTCATGGAGCGACTTGATTGTAAGAAAGATAGTGAGGTATGGGAGAAAGAGGAGAATATATTGCAGCTACGTCACTGGGCTTCATTACGAGGACAAACTCTTAGCAGGACAAGTAAATGATCACTTCCTCCCTCTCCATCCCCACAGGCAGGGTTTGGTTGATTAACATTTACCCTCTTGTACTTATAAATTACTGCAGTTAGGGGAATGATGTACTACCGGAGGGCTCTTAAACTCCAGGCTTTTCTTGATATGGCTAATGAAAAGGGTAAGAATGATTTTCTTTTATTCTGTGCTATTTAGTTGAATCTTGTTAGTCTTGTGGCGGGGGTGTGATTTATAGCTTTTTTCAAATCTTGGGCGTTGGCCTTTTATTATCTACAAATAATCGCTCACTTATATGCAATTTCATTATGCATAATAAAAAATGACTTTTCATTTCTGATTGTATTGTTTTCTTCTATCTTGTGGGCAGAGATACTTGATGGCTATAAAGCTATTACCATTCCATCTGACGAGGATAAAAAGAGTCATAGATCCCTATATGCCAGTTTAGAGGCTGTAGCTGACATGAAATTCACATATGTTGCTACCTGTCAGAACTATGGGAATTAGAAGCGCAGCGGAGACCGCCGTGCAACAGACATCCTGAATTTGATGGTCAAGTATGTTCTCCAATTGATAAATTAAATTCAGTTTGATCACAATATATTTGGCTTTAGCTTCTGAAATTCTTTTGATTTAAGATTATAATTCCTGGTTCTTCATTTTCAGCAATCCTACGCTCCGTGTGGCATATATTGATGAAGTTGAAGAAAGAGAAGGCGGAAAAGTACAGAAAGTTTATTATTCTGTATTGGTCAAAGTTGTGGACAATCTTGACCAGGTAAATGCATATTGATGTCAGAAAATAAGTTAACTTACTCATGGTTACCTTAGAACTTATGGTTTTGTTATTTTCTCTGAAGGAAATATATCGAATAAAACTGTCGGGTCCAGCAAAGTTAGGAGAAGGGAAGCCTGAAAATCAAAATCATGCCATCATTTTTACTAGAGGGGAAGCTCTTCAGACTATTGACATGAACCAGGTAAAACATTATAAACTTTGAAATAATAACAGCTTGACACCGGGTGTCAGTGCCTATTAAGATGGTCTATTTGCAAATTCTTCTAGGATAATTACTTGGAAGAAGCTTTCAAAATGTGCAACCTTCTGGAAGAATTTAGCGAGGATCATGGGGTGCGCCGACCTACTATATTAGGTGTGTGAGCATATCTTTACTGGCAGGTCTGATGAATTTTATTCCACATACATTGAACACTTTCTCATGTCAAGTTCCCATTTTACTTAATTCTGTTGCTTGTTACAGTGTCTCTTCCTTGGCTTGGTTTATGTCGAATCAAGAGGCAAGCTTTGTTACAATTGGTCAAAGAGTTCTTGCAAGACCCCTGAAGTAAGTTTTCCTCTAGTGATGCCATTACATGGTTGGCTTAATGGCTTATAGTTGTTTAACAATTTTTTTTTAAAAGGCAAAAACAAATCTATTAATAATAAAGCAACTAAACAGAGCACAAGACAAGCCCAAAAATTAGTCACCAGACAAATAAGAAACATATTAATAACTTGTTTAACATATGTGATAAATCAGGAACCTCCAGGCAAATAAGGTGCTAATACAAGAACTCGCCCAAAGTTAAAGAAGCGATTTAATTTAAAAGTGAAATGCTTGCAATGCATATAGAACTACTTTCAAAGGTTAACATATTATTGAAACGATACTAATCTGAGTTTTCCTTACTGATGAATTTTCTGCTTTCTCCTTCCCTCTTATTTGCTTTTCTTGTTGGAGTGTCATCTCCCATGCTATTTTGGAGTGAACTACTGAATTTTCTTTTCCCTCTCCTGCCACTGTTGCAAGAAATAAATTATTAGAATGGATATAATGAAGAATAACATTTTTGTCTTATGATGCCTTTGTTCAATTCTAGGGTACGATTCCACTATGGTCATCCAGATGTTTTTGATAGAATTTTTCACATTACCCGTGGAGGAATTAGCAAGGCTTCTCGTGGCATCAATCTGAGTGAGGATATTTTTGCTGGTAACATTCTTGAAACATCTTTCTTTGCAGTGGTTTTTATATATTTCTTCCTCTTGCATCATATTCTTTTGCCTATACAGGATTCAATTCGACACTAAGACGCGGGAATATTACTCATCATGAATATATCCAAGTTGGAAAGGGTAGAGATGTTGGTCTCAATCAAATCTCACTTTTTGAAGCCAAAGTGGCCGGTGGTAATGGAGAGCAGACAATAAGCAGGGATATCTACCGGCTTGGAAACCGTTTTGACTTTTTCCGCATGTTATCATTTTATTTTACAACTGTTGGATTTTATATCAGCTCAATGGTAATGGTTATGCATTTAAGAGAAAGCAAAACAATAGTGAATGTCTTTAATAGAAATGCTATACCTTTTCTCTCTCAAAACTTTGTTATTACAATTAAACTAATGGTGTGTTTAAAAAACAAATTAATCCAAATATGAGTAAAGGATATGGATATCAATTTCTTATATCACATGAACACTAAAACCATTTAATTCTTAGGGAGCTATATAATTTGTGTCGGATAAATATGTATTTAAATTTGATTGTTTCTTTTCTTCAAGTGTTAATCCTGCATATAGTGATAACTCTTTCTTCTGCTGCTTCACAGATTGTGGTGCTCACGGTTTATGCATTCCTATATGGAAAACTTTACATGTCATTTAGTGGACTTGAGAGTACAATAATCAAGTTAGCTAAGAGAAAGGGAGATGAAACACTACGGGCAGCAATGGCTTCGCAATCCGTTGTTCAAATAGGACTTCTAATGACTTTGCCCATGGTCATGGAAATTGGACTAGAGAGAGGGTTCAGAAGTGCTTTAGGTGACCTCATTATATTGCAGTTGCAGCTAGCACCTGTTTTCTTCACTTTCCAACTAGGGTCGAAGATGCACTATTTTGGGTGCACTCTCCTTCATGGAGGTGCAAAGTATAGAGCAACTGGGCGTGGTTTTGTAGTTCGGCATGAGAAGTTTGCTGAAAATTACAGGTTGTACTCTAGGAGTCACTTTGTAAAAGGGATTGAGCTCACAATCTTGCTCATATGTTATAAGATTTATGGAGCATCAACACCTGATTCAACATCATATGGTTTTCTCTCATGGTCAATGTGGTTTATGGTTGTTTCTTGGTTGTTTTCTCCTTTCCTGTTTAATCCATCGGGATTTGAGTGGCGTAAGATAGTTGAGGACTGGGATGATTGGCAAAAATGGATAAGTAATCGAGGCGGTATTGGTGTTCCTTCAAACAAGAGCTGGGAGTCATGGTGGGCTGAGGAACAGGAGCATCTGCAGCATACTGGCTTTTGGGGGCGAGTTTGTGAGGTTATTCTTGCCTTGCGTTTCATCATCTATCAGTATGGGATTGTGTATCATCTCCATGTAGCCAGAGGTGACAAGAGCATCATGGTAATTATGCTTTGCTAATTTTATTTTATTTCATGTTGTCATTTCTGTTAAGATATAAGGAAAATATTTCATAATATTGTCACCTATACCAATGGGTATCTTAGATGATCCCTTAGGATTTATTTCCTATTTATATTTCCTTATCTGTTCTAGTATATAAGTATTAGTATATTATGATGTTGATATATAATCTGATGTGATGATGATATGGATATAAAAGACAAACCCAACATTACTATCTATATGTTACTACTAAACTCTTACTCCTAATTAAATAGTGAAAAACAATTCAGGAAATACAGATACGAAATATATCCCAAGAGATCTTTTAGGATAATCTAAAATATTCTAAAAAGCAGTAACAATATTATGAGATATTTTTCATATATTCTAACAATGTCAAACATTAGATTCTGCACGTCATGGTTCAACTTCTTTAACACCTTTGTTATTACTATTCTTTAAAGTTCATAGCAACAGAAAACATACTTTTCACTCTAGTAATTGGAAGTGAGTGAAATGTTGTTAAAATATGGATTAGACTAAGTAGTTCCTTGGACATAGGAGAATTTAGTCCTTTCCTTTTCCAAATGCCATCCATGATCTCTGAGATGACTCCCCTTCCCCGAACAAACAATGTAAAAAAAAAGGATGAAAGAATGAGATTATATGTAGAGAAGATTTTTCTGACATGCATTCTTTCTCCAGGTTTATGGTCTGTCCTGGATAGTGATAGTAGCTGTCATGGTTATCTTGAAGGTTGGTATTCAATGATATAATAGTTCCTTCTTAATAAAATTCTCTCTTCTTGAGCTTGATAATGCCTTTATGAATTGGTGGCATCTAAACTGCAGATTGTGTCCATGGGTAGAAAGAAATTCAGCGCAGATTTCCAGTTGATGTTTCGTCTTCTCAAATTGTTTGTTTATTGGAGCCGTTGTTGCTCTGGGCTTAATGTTTACACTGCTTAGTCTCACAATTGGAGACATCTTTGCCAGCCTTCTAGCCTTTTTGCCAATAGCATGGGCACTTGTACAGGTACTTGTTTAGTTTTGATGGATATTTGTCTCATTTGAGCATGCTGATTTGTGTACTGGGCACATTTGACGTTAACACGTATATTAGGCCCGAGAAGGTCTTACATGGACACGTTGCCTATTAGACACAACCAATCAGATTTCCAATAGTCGCTAAAATAACAATTCAACAAAGATAGCAAAACCCTCGCTAAATTATTTTTAAGTTATCTTTCGATTTTGATTGGTTATGCCCAATGGACACGTGCCCATCACCTTCAGGCTTAATCATTAGTTAAATGTCATACTCTCTAAATATCAGATTACAAGTGATAATCATTTCTCTTGATATATCATTAGACAAGTTTCCCTTATGATTCATGTTGTTACAGTGATTGTAAAATCACTTGTGTCTGATTGATGTGGTGTTGTAATATGCGCAGATAGCACAAGCATGCAGGCCATTTGTGAAGGGTATTGGAATGTGGGGGTCTGTCAAAGCTTCAGCAAGGGGCTATGAATACTTGATGGGAGTGGTAATCTTTACACCAGTGGCCATACTGGCTTGGTTCCCATTTGTTTCAGAATTCCAAACTAGGCTGCTATTCAACCAAGCATTCAGCAGAGGGCTTCAAATCCAGCGCATTCTGGCTGGTGGCAAGAAGCATAAGAAGGTTGAATAGTATACCCTTTGCAGTATATTGTTAAGAGTACAGACACACAGTACATACTGCATCTGGTATCACTATTTTGTTAGTCCTAACGCTAGCTCTGCAACTTACTGTGTAACAAAGAGCGATTTGTTTATGTTAGGGGATGGGTTCTTCGAGTCAGTGTTGATAAATTATTGAATACTGATGAGAGAACTACATCCAAATACAAGTGTGTTATAAAAATGTATAAACTGACCTCATCATTTTTATTCTCCTTCCTTCACGTAGAAGCTGGAGAACTTAATATAAAATTCTTTTATTATTGTTTACCACTGTTGAGGGTAATACTGAAAACTTCATGCACCTTCCCCTCTATCTCTGCTTCACACATCTCCCATGCATCCTTTTTTTTTTTGCAATAATTTTTGAAAATGATTAGAGTGCACAACTACACGATAGTAATGACAATTGATAACCACGGTTATATTATTAACAATGGATAGGTGGCGAACGATCATGCTCCTCCAAATAGAACTATTTGAAGAATATGCTGCAAAAAATATTCAACACGATTAATCTCCAATGTAAAAAAAACAAAATGTTGAAGTAGATTAAAGAACAATTACCAGCATAATCAGATTCAAATTAATCAAACAATAAAATACTTCATAAGTTCTAAATGAAGAATTTAGGTCCCACGAATTAATCTTAAGTGAACAATTGGGACCTAGCTTTCAACATTATCAGTCGACATCATGTTAACTTATTCCAGAAATGAATGTTGAAATAAACAAACTTCGTGCCCTGATGTGTAATCTTCAAAAGGAAAATGAGAAGACAATCTATAGCTTTTCCAATTCACATTAGTTACGGCTATGGTTCTATCAATTTTCTGTCGATACTTGCTCAATTTTAAACCTTATTCATCTTGGCTCCCACTACCATCACGTTTAGTCTGCCAGAACAATGGCGCCTCCAAGTCAATCAACTCCAAAAAGTCTGGGGGATCGCAAAATGTAACGCCCCCCCTCAGGGCATTACTTACGTAACACATGCGGAAGTAAATTTAAAAGATAATTTGCTGGCTGCTTTCGGAAAATTTGTTTTCTCTTAAGTCAGAAAACTGGGGTATAAAATTTTCTCATATAAGGATAACTCTGAAATCCATCATACATACATTTAAAATGTAAAGTCACGTTCGTAACAAAGTTACCATGACATACAACGTTTCTCTAAGTTTCCACTTTCGGAAGAAAAGTTCAAACTATAGATGGATGTATATAACACTACATTTACCGACCTCTTTAGATATACAACCCAACTCAAAACTCCTATGCTGGTCATTCTATCAAATATTATGGGGAGACCCCCAATCAGGATACTTTCCCAACCTCTAACACTAGGTCTTCAAATGACTTAGAAAGACTCCTCTGCAACATCGACACTAGAGTACCAAGGTACTACAACAAAACCCGAAGATGCCTGATATAATTGTAAAAGTGAGATACCATCATAAGATATATCCCACAACAACCATATACATGATACATACATCACAGAATCATATAAGCAGTTAAATCATGCATATACACAATATAACAGTGTTATATCATAGGGTCTCAAGCCTGCACAGTCAATCTTTGAAAATATGCATGACACTTCAATATCAGGCTCTAACTTAATCTCATGAGATATCAACACCGTTTTTCACTGGAGAAGAATTAGAGTTGGTCAATCTCTAGCCCACCGGTCAGTTGCCTCCTTACCCTCATGCATTAAGGTCTAAGGACGAGCAACGTCACATGTGCCTCTTCACTCGGTTTACATGGACAGACTCCCAGATACCATCTTTGTATCTGATTTATATCAATAACACGTATGCTTGGGGAAATGCACATGAGAAAATATTTTATTTAAAAGGATTTCTTTATGTTCATTCTTTTCACTGTCGCTGCTCAAAGCTAACGACATAATCATCATTTCCCCATCACTTGAAAACTCAGAAGCATAGGACTCATAGTCCGAATGCTCAATCACAATGCCCAAGACCATGGCCGTAGTCAAGGGTTGTGGCCGTAGAAAACAACCTTCACCTTTAATCATGTTCATCACACGCGGTTAGAATACACAGTCCAACACAGCATGATTAGGACCTAAGTCCATCACAACGAAATCAGAACGAACTGTCCTCAATTTCGAGAATTGGACTCTCAGTCCATAACATCATAACCAGGACTCGTAGTCCCGAATTAACACTGATCCAAGATCACGTGCGCATCACTGAATACTAGAGGCGACGTCTCGCGTACTAGATTCTCTTTCTTAAGTACTTATTTTTCGTTCAGTGAAAAACAAATTCAAAACCGAATCCTTGATAACCTATCCAGGTCATCGGAAAGTTTCTAAAATATTTAGGAAAACCTTTTCTTTGAAAATCTTTTATAAAGCATCTTTGAAATTCTTTTATCTTTGAAATATTTCCCCCAAATAGGATATTGCCAAATAATCTTGAAAGTTTTCACTTGAAGACACATAGTTCGAAAAGGATTTTTCTCTCGTATAACAATAGTTCACCAAAACCATTTCAACATTTAAAACAAGTACTTTAAGTTAATGAGCTTTTGGAAAAGAACACCAATCCCTTCATCTTCAAAGCTTATTAAGGTTTTCAATCCTTATAACGGTTGAGCACAGACACAAGTCTGGCTTAGCAAACTTTCAATCAACGACAGTATATATCATCAGTTCAATGCTAATATCACAGTTGAAAGCAGTTCATCACATATATGCATTATATCATTTAGAACAAGTACAGTTCAACATCAGATAATAGCACAACAGTTCAAGTACATTAGATAATCAAGTAAGCTCAATCAACATGTAAATATCCAATTAAACACATACACACATGCATACAGTTATTGAATATCTTTAGGAAATCCCCTCTTACCTTAAGAAGGTAAGAGAATGCAAGAAAATAACAGTTTCGCGGACGTTCTTCAAGGTTGGTTAGGATGCAAGTCTAGGTTTCAAGACACAAGGTTCAAAAGATTAGAACTCAACCAAGAACTTAGGGTTAGAAGTTTCCAAAACATATGCAACTTAGGGATTTATGATCCTCAAGTGCTAAGAGTTTAAAACATGATTACTTAAAACAAAGTTGAACAAAAATCCCACCAAGTTACACTTTGATGGAGATTCGGCCTTGACCAATAAAATAGGCTAGGAACATTTAAAATTTCCAATCTCTTTGGTTTAGCATCCATTAATAGTAAGGAGCTCAAAACCATGATCACTTTCGAAAATGAAAAACGAAACACCCTAGGTCCATAACCTTTAAGATTCGGTCATCCTTGGGTTTTTATGATAAAAATCTTTAAATTCTTCCAATCTCTTAGACCTTTTAGCATCCAATAACTTATGGAGCTCAAGTCTATGATCATCTTGAAAGCAACATAGTATTTTAAATAACAAAGCTCATAAGCACATAAAGTAAGAACAACATAGGCTTATAAATAATTAAAGTATAATGACATAAGTAAATGAATCATAAATGACGTAAACATAAATGACATAAAGTAAATGGCATAATGTAAATGACATAAAGTAAATGGCATAAATATAAATGACATAAAAGTAAATGACATAATGTAAATGACATAAAGTAAATGACATAAAGTAAATGGCATAAATATAAATGGCATAAAAGTAAATGACATAATGTAAATGACATAAATATAAATGGCATGAAAAAGTAAATGACATAAAAGTAGAGTAAAAATCTTTAAACTTTCCAATCACTTTAGACATAGCATCCTTTAACATAAAGGAGCCTTGGTCCATGATCATTTTGGGAAAACAAATCTTTAAAATTTCCAATCACTTTAGACATAGCATCCTTTAACATAAAGGAGCCTTGGTCCATGATCATTTTGGGAAAACAAATCTTTAAATACAAACTCATATTTGTAAAAGTTGAAACAAGATCCATCTAAACCACATGCATGGTTCGGCCTCATTAGAAAGTAGAGGTTAGGAAACTTTGTTTTACACAACCTTTTAGTATGTTAAACTACAAGTAAATACAAGACCATAGAAATTGGTTTCAACTCAAAAGGAGTTTTCTACCATTTTTGAGAGATTTTTGAAGATAAAAGCTCATATATGACATAAAGAAGAAACTTTAGAAACAGATGAAGTTTTTAAAGAAAAGAATACATGAGAGTATTACCCTAAACAAGAGGAACAATTTTGATGAATAACACTTAGTGAATAGGAGAATAAAAACAAGAGCTTTGGAAGCTTGAAGTTAAAAGATGAAAGTTTAAGAGTGGAGTAGGAGAAAGGAAAGTGATGAAGTGAAGTGAATGAGTGATATTTATAGAGGAAAGGTGGAGGTGCACGGCCTTGAGAGGGAGAAGAAGAAAGAAGATGACTTTCTTGAAGAGAGGTTTAAGAGTTAATGTGATGTGATGTGATTGGAGAGAGAAAGTTGAAAAGTAAGATTTTGGAATGACATAAGGATTTTGTTTTTCCTTAGGTGTGTCATAAGCATTTAATGAGACTTCCCATCAAGCCTTTTCTCCTCCTTTAGGGTTCCTTTAACTGCTTAAATACGTAACCAGTTGCACATCCGATCGTATTTTCTGAAGGTTTCGTCCGGATACAATATTATATTTTATTTCCGGACAACAAAATTCGAAAATTTACCAAACCCACACAAAACGTCATAAAAACACTAACTGTCTCGTTCACGAATTAAAATTTTGTTTCTAGCTCAGTAAACTTGTACCGGTAGTGAGAACCCAGACCGGTTTTCGTCTGAATTTTCGACTGAAAATTTTATTGGGACTTCATATGGTAAAACAACACAAGAAAATGATTTTATTTTAAATAAAATCATCTTCTGGATTTTATCGAAAATAAATACATTAAAGCATATATTTACCGATAAAGAAACATACGAAAAACAGGGTGTTACACAAAACCCCTAGATATCACCCGTAGAAAGCATCTCGTTTGTGGTACATTCGCCTTTGTCACCACAGGAAAAACCATGTCCATCTTCACCCAATCCAATCAAGCAGTTAAGGTCTCCCAAGTCCTGAAAAATCTCATTTGGATCAAAATAAAGCGTGCCTTCAGCATTATTTTCCTGACCAGTATTATGAACCTCCTGGTTGCACACAATCACAATCAGTATAAGAAAATAAGAGATGGAGGATACGGCAAGCATATACTACAGGGTTAAAATCTAAAGAAAAAACCACTCAATAAATTTAAAGATGGGTCCAAAAGAAATACTATCTACATTTCAATTGGTCAACAATTGAGCAGCGCTGATTTTTTGGTAGGCAGAACCATCCAATTTTCAAAGGTCATACTCTAACGCATAACAGCAAGCTACAAACATCGGCAAAATAAAAAGGGAAAACTACTAGACAAAAATCTAATCAACCTTTAAAGGTTAGTCAAAGATACTCGATGTTATGCATTAAGCAAGCTACAAAAGTTAGCAAAATAAAATGGACAAACTACTAAAAATCTAATCAAAACCCAATCCTGCCCTCCCTAAACAAAAAACAGAGTGAATATATTAGCATAGGAAAGCTAGGACACACCCTCTATCACACCCTTTTAGACACTTTTTTTATTGGTTCATCTCACCACCTCTTAACCCGCTTACCGATTTACCAGGTTATTAAAAATTATTTATTATCTTTTAAAAATAAAAATCTTCACCTTCTTGCCTGATTTCCAAATCCATTCTCCATCTAAACTCCAAATTTTAACACCCACTGCAATTTTTAATAATTAACTTTTGATAACCTGATAAAGTGGTATAAGCAGGTTAAGAAGTGGTGATATGGACCAATCAGAAAGTGTCTATAAGAATGTGATAGAGGGTGTGTACCTAGCATTCCTCACATTAGCAAGCCTCCTACCACTAACATAGTGTTTGGTTGGAGGGGAATGAAAGAGGGGGAGGGGGGATTTTTATAATTCATGTTTGGTTCACTTTTTTGAAGAGGGGAGGAGAATGGAGAGGAACAAGATCCATCATCACTCAATTTTGGCTATCATCCAATATTGGGGGAATTTGGAGGGGAGGGAGAGAATTTAAAACATTTTGCACACATTGACTAAAACATCCTTATGTTTTGAATTCTAAAATTATAAGGGTATTAAGACTATGTTTGGGAGTTTTGAAGGAGATGGAGTGGTTAGTAATGAGGTGGTTTAGGATGGTATGGAGTGGAGAGGTAAACATATACCACTCCATTGTTTGGAAGTTTTAAAGGAAGTATGGAGAGAGATCTCACCCCATTGTTTGGAAGTGACAATGATAAGTAATGGAGTGGAATGAATAACAAGTTTTACTTTCAATTTTACCCTTTTTAATCTCCATTGGCCACAATGATATGAACCAGTTAAAAAGCTAAGCACAAGATGAAGTAGAGAAGCAAAGTTTACTTTCTTCACCTGAGGATGGGTTCATGCTTTCTGGGAGGCAAGGAACTGGATATATTTTGTGCATTATCCAATTTTTTATTTAAAAAAATATCCACCGTGAAAAGAGAAATAACGAGAGCTGAAAATATCTTGAAGAGTGCCTCTATTAGGTGAATAATTTGCCTGGAAATTTCAGAATTGCCTGATATTATATTTACAATGGATGCTTCTTTTTTGTACAATTTCACCAAATAAATAACAGTGCTTCCTACCAGAAGTAGAAGATTGATCTTCTACTAAACCATCTCTCAGAAAAATGATGATAGGAACATTACCATCGATAACAGTCATTGGAGAGAGGTGAAGAGTGTTGTCACGGTACTGCAACGGCCAACGAGAACGAATGAATGAAAGTGGTAATATGAAATTTTTTTTTAAGTGGTGATAAGAATGTAAATGGGTATGTAAAAGAAAAAAGGGGAGGTGTTTCCCTCCCAAACCCCCCAAATTGGAGGGTATAAAAAATTGAGGGAGAGAGTGGTGTGGAGTGGTTTGGATTCCCACCCTTACCCACTCCACTCCATTACTTAAACAACTCCCAAACAATGGGTTAAGCCCATGTTACCATCCCACTCCATTACTAACCACCTCATCCCATCCTCCCAAACATAACCTAAAGTAAAATAGTTTTAAAATCCCTTCATTCCACTCCTCTCAACCAAACAGAATATCTAATTAAAATCTCTCTCCTCCCCTCCATTAAAATCCCTCTCCTCTCCTCCTTTGAACCAAACATAGCCTAAAGTATACAGCAGAAAGGAGGCAATGGGCTGTGAGAAATCAGAGGCCCAAATAGACAAGGGACACATCGTTACCTCTGCTTATAAACTGCCGGCTTGACAGTGTAGCAGAGGAGAGAGTGATTTGGTTAGGATCTGTGCAGATATAATAGAGAGAAAGGGAGAGCATTGGGGATAACAAAAAGTAGGTAAGGGGTTGACGTGGAAAGAAGAGAACCAGGCCCCTTGAATGCCTGGGTTATCTAGCATTTTCATTTCATTTCCTTAAGTGTTTTATATCATTGTATTCAAGCTTGGACCCCACTGATCTGATATTAACTTGATATCAACTCAGTAGAGGAGATTTGTATGTTTTCTGTGTTGGGTGTGTGATTTCTAGTCCAGTTTATATCAGGGAACAATTAGTTTACTAGTTTATTTCTTTAACAAGCTAAGCACCAAGACTTAAGAGCCTTTAAAGCCAATATCTTTTGCAAAGAGGTGAAGATATCCAGTAGACTCTCAAATGACACTTAATCATAAAGAAGTCCAAAAATAATAAGGCTTAATGAACTTTTTGATCCGTGTAAAATAAGGATCTTTTAGTTTTAGTGCCAATCTTTTTTTTTTCTGCATTTCGTCCTCGCAAAATTTTTTTTTTTGCCCTTAGTCCCTGCCGTCAACCGTAGCCGTTATCTGCCTACGTGGCTAACGGCGTTGACCGGGTCAACAAGACACATGGCAAAAATAATATTATTTTAATGCCACGTGTTTTTTTCTAAAAAAAAACAATTTTTTAAAATCTCAAGTTAAATATGCTTTTGATCCCGAGAGAATTTTGATTTTGGTCCCTATAAAATTTTAAAATTTGTTTTTGGTCCTTGTAAAATCTGAAATTTATTTTTGGCCACTATTGTCATGTGGCATCTATTAAGTACTTATGTATCCAATAGAAGGTCATATGATCATCCCAAGTGACACACGATAACCCTCTATGGTGTCAAGTTAGCATATGATTCCCGTAAAATTTTTCTTTAATCCTTAAATGAATTATATTTACCTTTCCTAAAATCGTTAAAAAGTTTGTTTCGATGTTGGAGACTATTCATGGAATCGTGAAGCACCCGTTCATGACTATTTATACAAAGGCAAACACTAATAAGTAAAGGTGTATCTGGTTGGTTTGGTTCAAATCTTTGAAAGTTTAAAAGCTATTCTTTCCAATACAAGATTTTTATTTTTTGAATCATTAACATGTGCAATGTGGGACAAATTAGAAAAATCAAAATATTAAATATTAATATTTATATATAAATATTAAAATATATTAATCGGATCTGTTCGGATTTAGAATCTTTGAACCTAATAATCGAACTAACGATTAAAATATAAACAGTTTAAATAACCTCGGATAACTCTTTGCAAGAGTCCAAGCATTATATACCTTATATTATTTTGAATATTCCTGCATAAACTGAAATCACTTGTTAGATCTCAACTAACACTTTGCCAAGCAAATTTAATCCTTTTGTTAACATCAAAACCTAGAGATTAAATAAACCAGAACCACTTAGGTTCCAACAACAGCGTTATAACACCAATAAACGGCGAGGACCAAATTAAAAATAATTACAAATATAGGGATCAAATTCAAAATTTTGTACATATAGAAACCAAATTCACATATAGCGACAAAAGTATTAGTTTAACCTTATTGAATTTATTATCATTTATTATTGGGAAAGTAGGTAACGTGGCTCAGCCCCAAGAAAAGAACTCGGTTTCGATTCCTGGAGTTGCCCATTTGGAAGACAGCAGCCCAACCCTGTGTGTAAAAAATCGAACATACCGCCACCGACTCGGAAATTAGTCTCATAGAGGGTTCAAATGACCGGAGCTTGTGGTGATAACCTGGGGCACCCACTAGGAAGTCAAAGACACTAATTGTGGTGGATTAGCAAAAATAAATAAACAATAAGTTAGAATTAAACTTAATTGAATGTGTAATAATTCCGTTAAGAATAAAAAGAGAAATTTATCATTGGGAATGATGCATTCAATATTTAAATTAGTTTTTCATTTAGTTTTTCAATCAACACTTGCAATCCTTAACCAGTGTTAGTAAGACCGTGTTATTTATAAGTTTTTGCATTCGTTCATCATTTTTTTTCTCCAAAGGAGGCTTATAGCACCTTAGTACCCGTGACATATGGGGAGAGGAGAAAAGGGAATGTAGAAGAAGAGTGGAATGCATTGTGAGGATTTGAATTCATGCACTCACAATTATATCCCGCACCTGTAGCTTAACCAACCGAGTAGACGGAAGGGGACACCACCATTTAGCATTCGTCCATTGGTTTACCCTTGACAGAACGAAAATTGTTATTTGTAAAACTAAGCAATAAAGGTTAATAAAACTAATAAGAACCGCTAGCAATGGGAAGTGGACTTGTGCTGAGAGGATTCAAGCTGAAGTGTTGGTCGTTGTCTAATTACCTTGCTTCTCACATCAGGAGCAGGTCATTGTTGCTTGCAAAAAATTTAGCAAGGTAACCATCATACCCATTTCCCTCCGGACGAGAGTGATGGATTACAACTTTCCACTTCTTAGCACACAACTCAAGAAATTAGTATGACATGCACTTCTGAATTTAAAGAAAAGAGACAAGCAATTTTAAAGGAAGGGTTTTACCAAAATCCAGCCCCTTTTATTTATATTTTTTCAATTCATCCACTTTGCTGCTGCCTTAGCAACTTTGGTTCAAATGTTGGACCAGCATTTACAGAAATTGATTTCCCTAAATGCACCAACTTGATATGAGAGGTGCACCCTTTAAATTGCTAGAAAAAAGAAAACTTAGACTATGATGACAACAGAACACATTTTTAAGTATTATTTTCATGGTGAATAACACACATCGGTAGTATTCACAATCTATAGTTGCTTTCAAAAGGAATCAACCAAGGACACGGTGTTTAGCAACTGCAACTGATAGCCTCAGGGTATCAACACAACAGAGCCTGAGGTCTTCCGACCCTCCAGGTCTTCATGTGCTTTTTGCCGCCGGATAAAGGATAAGTATGATTAACCCGCACCTTCAAGACACGGAAGCAACATTAGCAAACAACTCTCCAAAGACCTCCAATAGTTCATCCCGAGTGACAACATATTGCATTAGGCTGGGCCTTGTCAAGAACAAGGATTTTGCAGCCGGGGAAGATAAGGGAAGCTGGATCGGGTGCACTGATGACTGCCCAAAATTAACCATGTAGCCTCGAAGCTTTAAGCATGCCAAAGATCCTGGACAAACCATAGTATACCTCCTTAAGGACTTTTTCTCACAGACTCTTAAATTTTGAAAAGAGAGAATAGAAACATCATAGAAAGAGATATAGAAACCCCAAAGTTCAATTTAATATATCCTAACAAAAGAAAGCTTTCATGAGGCAAAAACAGTTTGATCACCATCAATGAAGTAAGTTTGCTAAATGTGCTTCTAAATTATAATTGTATAAATCGACAGTGAATCCATGAACTTCAGCCCCTCAATTAAAAAAATCGGTAGCATATCAATTATTTCCCACTGGGTTTACACATTAAGGGTTTGTTTGCTTTGTTTTTATATTCCTGTTTGCATTTTTTATTTTCAAAAATAATTACAAAAGGAATTGGATCCTCTCCTGTGACATAATGGTCATGTTAGAGAGATATAGACACATCTTTTAATTACATGGACCCACCATGATTGGTTGTAGGTCCACTAATTAGAATTTTAAAAATTTGTTCCTTTCTCTCTCTAACAAGAGAGTATCCTGTTTTATGTAAACAGGAGAGAATCCAAATCCATTACAAAACTGTCACATTGTTTTCATTTCGTTTCTTGTTTTCAAAGATTTGTACAGGAAACACAAAAAAGTTGTTTTCAATGTTTCCTGTACATATTTTTAAAATAGGAAACAAAATTAAAACAATGTGACAATTTTGTAATTATTTCTGAAAACTGGAAATGCAAACCGGAAATTGGAAACAAAGCAAACAAGTCCTAATATTTTATGTGCTGTAACTAGTCTTGATTGTTGACTACTTTCACATCACATGTCTTGCCAATTAAGAGACCCAATGCTGAACTGCTAATAGGATGAAGCACTATGAATGCACATCTAAGTAAGAAAAGAGATTAATATGTAGATTAGCAACCACAATCACTGTAGAGTTCGGTATTTAAGATCTAGTGGGTGTTTGTGGATGGTTTAATTTTAAGTAATGATCAACGAAAGATCAACGAAACCATAAATCTAATTGCATTTCTAGATACTCAATCAGAAATAAGTAACTTCTGATGCATACCATCATGCAAAACAAAATATTAATAATTTTATTTTTCCACACATGTATCCAACCATCTGATTTTGAAATTCAATTGGGTGTAATATTACCTCAAAGGTATCCTTTCCTACAGAATCATAGACTACTTCAACTCCATTTCCTGATGTGATTTCATTGACATGGGCAACGAAATCCTCTTCTGTATAGATGATAATATGATGGCAGCCATCCTCCTTGGATTGAGCTGCTTTCTCTTTACTGGACACAGTCCCTATATTGCCCACTGGCACAATAGGGATCCAACTCCACCAGCTGCTGCATGGACGAGAATCGTGTGACCAGGTTCAACCTGTAAAGTGATTAAATTAGTCTCTATTTATAATTTATAATATTCCGAGGATGGCTAAATCAACCAAACATCGGTTTGATAGTTTCCGAGGAATATCATTCCTAGGAGTCCTATCTCCAGGAATAAAAATCTTGGCTGTTTCTAGCTGTCACAAATGCTTATTTTATGAGTTTCATAAACTGTTTTGACCAGCTCACTCAAATAGGATAAAAATGCTTCGTGAGTGTTTATTGCAGTAGATTAGCCCAACTAAGCTCATCCAAAGAAGGTTAAGTTTCAGAAGTAACCAAGGACTAATTATGGAACTAATTAACAGAGCTATAATATGACTACAATTGAAAAATAATCTAACATGTGCTAAATATAAATATACTAATGGGTCCAGATTAGTATTCTAACAAAAATTAAAAAAAAAGGCTTCCTTCAGCTATAATGAGTACACAATATATAAACTTACCTTGAAACATCGTCGAAGCAAATATTGAGCTATCATGCCCTTCAAAGATGATGGATCTTTGCAAAGAATCGGGTCAATCGAGGGGGGAACAGGGACTACTCTATTTGCAGGAAGAATCTGCTCTTCAGCGTATGAGCCCATTGGTTGACCTGCATAAGCTACAAGATCTCCAACTTGCCTACCAGTGAGTCCATGACCCACATCTGTCACAACCCCAACAGCCTCCATACCTGCCACATTAAAGCGGAAAATAATTCAATACATAATGATGATATCATGGGCTTGGGCATCAACCTAGCTCAACCACGTGCAAGAGAGAGAGAGAGAGAGAGAGAGACTATACCATCAAACAGTTAAGCATTTGCATTACATGGTCTTAAAACTTTACAAACAGATGTAAACGATCTTTCCACTAATCCTAGGATCAATTCTTCAAAAAATGGGATCAATTCGGAGAGTATAAAACCATTCGTGCTTTCACCTAACAATTTAAACTTTTAGGAGAGTTGGTCCTTGACTTGGTATCAAAGCTTTTATGACCAAGTGGAAGGGAATTAGGAGAGTATAAAACCACTCTAGTGTTTTCGCCTAACAGCTTAAACTTTTAGTTGATCCTTGACGCCCCATTCTTCATGATTAAGTTAAATTTCAACACAAGTTTAAGCAGGGCTATGTCTTTTAAAGGTTCATGTGTGAGGACATCTGTTAGAGATATAAATTCATTCTTGAGCCTTTGCCAAACAGCTTTAGCTTTTAGGATTAGGAGAGTTGGTCCTAGACTGAATCTTTCCCTATTTAGAAGCTTAACGGAATTAAATCTCCTGTATACTTTTTATCCATAAAAAAAAAACATCTCATGCTTATTACTTCAGAAAAAACAACCAAATTTCTGCCATAAATTGACATAACAAAGGCCATGAAGCAAAATATGGGCATGTACATGTGTGCACTTGGATAGATGTGTGTTACAACGAAAGCAAACATCTCCTGTTTTTTGTCCTTCTTTCCACAAGCACCAGAAATATTACAGGCAGATAATTTGTTAGAGAAACTAAGAAACCTGGAGTGAAGGGAAAAGAGGGAGCTTTATAAACTCCCTTCCGAAAGTAGACATCAATAAAATTGAGTCCAATTGCTTTGTTCCTCACACGGACTTCACCCTCTTTTGGCTCTCCAATTTCCACATCCTCCCACTTTAGAACCTGTCATCAATTGCCAATAACAGAAACTCAACAAGATTAACCCAACCATTGAAACACATGCCTAATATACAGTAATTTAATAATAAGATATAGTTAAAAATAATGAAGTAATCGCTATACAGAATCAATGGAAAAATAACTAGCATACACATCGTTAAAGGAAATAATAGTGAAATTGTCATTCAGTTTATGGAATATGGGTGTTCCTGCCAAGATCCGTTTTGTCGGAATCTTGCCATAGAACGTTAAACCAAGGGGGTTGTTTTAGATTTTGGCTTAACAGAATCTGATATTCCGGTCCTACGTATCCCAGTGGGAATCAAAGCCAGACGTAGTTCTAAGTTCATCCCTTGGCGGGGCGGTGATCTCGATCCCTTAATTTTGTATCGGACGAGTACTAGGGAGCAAGGACTGTCTGAGAGTCTCTTGGTCGACGCTAGTTCCTCTAACACACTTAAGGGAGAGTTACCGGGATTCAGTGAAAAGTGTCTTTCTTATGAGGGGTACTCCTCCTTTTATAATGGGATTCCCCTATCTCTTTGAGATCTGATTTTATCTCTTAATATCTTTCAGCGATTTGATTTATCTCTTAATATCTCTTTTGAGATATGATTTGTCTCTTGATATCTCTTTTGAGATATGATTCCTTAATTTAAGGGATATTATCTCTTTTAACCAGATAAGGTTATTTTAGATAATATCAGGATTTAATGTCAATATCTTATTCCTTTAATTAAATGATCTTTGATTTATTATCCTTAATTTCCGGACTGGGCCGGGTACTTGAGCTCGGTGGCCGGGTTAATAACCTCGGCCGGTACACAAGCCCCCCAAGCTTTGAGCTGATTAGGCGTAGAAGCTTTCATGATGTTTTAGCCGAGCTCTGTATCTCGGCCCACACACAAGCCCCCCAAGCTTCGAGCTGATCACGTGGAAGCTTTTTCGAAGGAGCCGAGGCTAGGAACTTGGTTTCACCTTTTGATCTTTCGTCTCGGCGAGGTGAGTGGCCGAGCTTGACGCTTTCGAGGTACCGAGCCGAGGTGGGGATGGTTACTCGTTTCCTGTTGAGGCCATACTTTCTCGGTTCCCGAGATGGAAAAGAGACGTTACTGTGTGTGACGCGTGGCCTTCACGGCATCATTTCTAAGGCTTGCGCTGTAGTTGCGTGCTCAACGGTAAGTCAAGAGCCGGAGCTCAACCGAGTGGTCGGGAGCCGGAGCTCAACCGAGTGGTCGGGAGCTGGAGCTCAACCCATTAGGGAACCTGAGCTTCATGTTTCAGTTTGTCGAGCTTTACATTTCGGTCAATTCTTAAGTTCAGCGGGCTCGGTGGGCGAGCCTAGTAATCATTTCCCTTTGATTGTTTGGGTTTGGAGATCTAGCTTCATTTCTCAGCCAATATTTTAGTTTGGTGGGCTCAGTGGTCGAGTTTAACATCTCGATCAGTATATAAGCTCTCCAAGCTTTGAGCTCAGAATAAGCGAAAGAGTTTTTTGAATGAAGCTGAGCTTGTCCTTGGTGTTGATAAGGTACTGGATTTGCATAGATCCTCTTACTTCGGTTAATATCTCTCGGGCAGCACTCGAGTTTAGTGGTTGAGGTTCACATCTCGGCCAGTAACATGCTCTGAACATAAGATACTTCAATCTTACCTTTGTTTAGAAGCTGGTAGCTGAGATTCGACTTAGCAGTGGTTCAGGTTTGAACCGATCTTTTGAAGAGTCAAGTTCAAACTCGGTCATTAGGAATTTACCTCGGTGCTTGTATTTCATCCTTTAACTTTTGATGCTTTCGAGATGCTTATCTTAAGAGTTTGAATTTGACTAGCCCTTTGCCTAATGTAGCTTGGTCTTTGAAGTTCTTGGGAGCTCTTAACATTTTCTTCGAGTAGCTCATAACCCTTTCATTTGGTGGATTTTGAAATACCCACTAACTTTGCAACTTGACCTCGAATTATTTTTCCCAATCTTGAAGGTGTGTCTCAGAATAAACTTTCCTAGTATCTTCTCCAATTTGTATGAGAAAATATTTTTCACACAAGTTCTTCGAGCTGTAGGCTAAGGGATATCCTTTCTCTGAAATTTCCGAGAATATCCTTCTTTTATCCCTACTAGCCCCCCAAGCTCCGAGCTTGAAATAAGCGAAAGAGCTTAAATGTCAACCCGCATGTCTTAACACGCTTTTTGGTGCCGAGGACTTCGGACTATGATTTGCGGGAGCATTGCTCGGAATCTGTTTTTTGTAGAACCAAGCCTTTCTTGGGTTATCGTCTTGCTTGGCCAAGCACTGCTCGGACTTTTGTGCGGAGCCAGCGTCGTGCGGATTCCGTCTTATTTGGTTGAACACTACCAGGATTTCTCTCGAATCCTGGGTCTCTAACATGCATGATCTACTGTGGACTTTATCTTGGTGCGAAGATGCTGTGCTTGATCTAGGATTTTTATTGCGAGGAGGGAAACATTGCTCGACTTTGAGTTTTTCCGGTGCGTAGTGCGAGGGAGCATAGCTCGACCTCGGCTTTCTGGTGTGAGGGGGCAATGCTCGACCTCGGCTTTCTGGGCTTCTGCCCTTTGTTCTTAGCTAGACAATTTTAACTCTGGCCCTATAGTGGGTTCTCTAGTTGTTGAGCCAACATATGGTCGGCTTTTACTAGAATTGGTCCATGATGCGAGCAGGAAAGCTGCGGTCGCTTACACTCTTCTGAGTCTCCTCCATTACCTGTTTTTCGAGCCGCGAGCTTTCTAATAATGAAAAGTATGAAGGCAGAAGCCGCCCGAACTTTGCGCACTGGGGACGAGCTTGAAAAAGCCATGGCAAAGTGTGAAGAGCAAGCTTGGCTAATTGGGCAATTGAAAGCCCAAAAGGTACAGCTGAAAAAAGGCGATACTACCCTTATGGCCGAGCTGGAAATGGAAAGAATCGACCGGTTCAACCCTCAGAAGGTCGTGGAAGGGCTTCACACCGAGAGGGAAACCAGTCTCGAGTTGCGAAAGTTGCTGGAATCCGAGAATGGGGAGAATCTGAGGCTCCGTTCTGATCTGGCTGAAGCCGAGGCTTCTATCATGAGGGAGCATGTTAATGGCTTTTCCCGAGCCATGAAGAAGCTTCGGCATTTCCATCGGAATGCTGACTTCTCCTGCACTGACGTGGACAAGGATTTTACCCGAGATGGAATCCTAGTTCCGCTGTCCGAGCTGGAGGATGAGGAGGTCGTATCTCAAGGGGAAGAGGGCGATGGGAAAGTGGCCGAGGAGGGACCCGAAGGTGAAGGTGGAGTGGGCCCACCTGTACAGATTGACATCACTTCTCCTAATACCGAGGTGGACCTCGAGTCCCGAAGTTGTGATAGTAGTTTAGGTGATATTGTTTTTTGCGCAATCTTTTATGTATTTGGGGACTTGCCCCTTTTATCTTAATGAAATTTCTTATTTTAGTTATGAATCTTTTTGTTTTTTGTAAATTTTCTAACGTTTTTATGGATTCGGTATGTTAACCCGGATTGATTAATGTTAACCTGTAGAGGCTTCGGTTGGCCTCCTCAGGGTTTAGCACCTCCTTAGGTTTTAGCTCCTGCTTAGGAGTCAAGTACCTTCAGAGGCTTCGGTTGGTCTCCTTAGAGTTTAGCACCTGCTTAGGTTTTACCTCCTGCTTAGGAGTCAAGTACCTGTAGAGGCTTCGGTTGGCCTCTTCAGGGTTTAGCACCCGCTTAGGTTTTATCTCCTGCTTAGGAGTCAAGTGCCTGCTTAGGCTTCATCTCCTGCTTAGGAGTCAAGTGCCTGCTTAGGCTTCAATTCCTGCTTAGGAGTCAAGTGCCTGTTTAGGCTTCATCTCCTGCTTAGGAGTCAAGTGCCTGCTCAGGCTTCATCTCCTGCTTAGGAGTCAAGTGTCTGCTCAGGCTTCATCTCCTGCTTAGGAGTCAAGTGCCTGCTTAGGCTTCATCTCCTGCTTAGGAGTCAAGTATGGTGTCTGAGTGCTGAAGCCGATGAAATTTTATTTTCTAAGGGAGAGCTTGATCTTTTGGGAGCCGGAGCTCAATCACTTTGTAGCCGCAAATCTTGTGACTCTGGGAGTGGTATCGGCCGAGCATCACTTTGCTCAAATAAATAACTTGATATGATGCTACATAACACAGCATTAAAGGTGTGGAGCAAAACATACCAAAACATATTAGTTTTAAGCTAGATTTAAGGAATAATATCACCTGGGCACTTTGCGGCCTCTGATCTAGGCATTCCCTGAAGTTGCTATGGTCGAGCTCTGGGAGTGGTATCAGCCGAGCATCACTTTGCTCAAATAAATAACATGATATGATGCTACATAACACAACATTAAATGCGTGGAGCAAAACATATCGAATCATATTAGATTTAAACTAGATTTAAAGAACAATATCACCTGAGCATTTCGCAGCCTCTGATTTAGGCATTCTCTCAAGCCCATATGGTCGAGCTCTCCTAGTTGTGCTGGCCGAGCTCCGAGGCCGAGTTGTGGTGGCCGAGCTCTCTAAGTCTTCAGCTCTCCGAGACTGAGCTTTCGTATTTGGCTGGACTTAGGACCATATCCATAATGGGCGAGAAGATATCGAAATAGGCAACCTTAGCACCATTGAGCATGGATTGCAGTAAATGGATATGGGATTGAAGCTTGTAGTTGTACCCTTCAGAATCCGTGTTCTGTTGAATGTTACACTGATGCTGGAGCCAGTGTGGACTCGGTAAGATGCCGTTCATTGTCACTTGCAGTGGAAGGCACCCGATAGGGGGAAGACCTGCTACCAAAATACACCGAGCACCTGCTCCGTACAATTTCTGAATGAAAGACTGAAGATTTTGGAGCAGAAAATCTTGTTAATCGTGAAACGGAACCATAGCGAATTATCCTTGCCGGTAACAAATATGCATTGTAAAGCATATCATTAGTCCCAATACTGATCACACACAAGGCATTCTCAATGATATTGTTAGCCTTTTCATCTCCAACAACTCTTCTTATCCTCTGAAACTTTCTTCAAACAAGTCAAATTGTGGTGACAAGTCCAAAACTCTAGCCACAGCCACCGTACTAGTATCCAATCTAGAACCCCCCGAGCCAAAACTGACCCCAGTGAGCAAATCTTGATCAGTCACATGTGGGTCAAGGTAAGCAGGCAAGACATCCTTAATGCCTAGAATGTTGGCAAGGTAGTCTGTTGATATCTTCCTATTTGAGAACCTCCCAGTTGGGACATGGTTTGGAAAGTCACGACCATAGGGCAAGTGGTCACCACGAAAGAGAGTGTTGAAGCGGTTATTGTTGCCATGATAGCAGTCACGTTGGAAGAGGCAGTGGTTGAGATTGGTAGAGAGAGGGAGAAAATGAGAGAGAGAGGAGAAAGAAGAAGGAGTACTTCGCTTTCATGGTTATGGAAGCCATGGTAGTGTTTGCTTGTAAACTGAAGGTCCATAGTTCGATCCTGCGTGAATCACCTTCCTCCAGACTTCCCCTATCTGCCACCTTGAGGGCAAGGCGGATTCGGAGCAGCGGAGAGGTGATACAGAAGTGATACACGACCTACCCTGTCACCACCACACGGTGTACAACGGTCTGTTGCTCGGACAGTTGTCCCACGGTGCCGTCATGGAGCAGGTGATGAAGAGGTCGTCAACGCTTGGGAAGAACTCGGTGGTCCGGATTTGGTCAGGCCGCTACTACCACCAGAGCCTCTGGACTCGTTAGATCGGGGAGCATCCATGGTGGAAGAAGGGCCGCTCGCGGTTGAGGTTCTGGGTGGCCCAACAGCGAAGTCGAATGACCAAGAAGCGAAGACGAAAGCCCACAATGTGTGTGCACCATTGCCGGAGCCGTCGGAGTCAGACATGGCCATGAAGGATGAGCCGCAGATGGTAGCAACGGTTGAAGAGTCATCCCGGGGAAGTAGGTCGTGTATTGCATGAATTTGGAGTACCATTTAACCTATTGGGCCAAGCCCATTTTATCAGTGAACGAAACTTTTTTCAGAAAGAATGGGAAGTGGACTTCATGCTGTGCAGGTCATATTTTAATTCCCAAATTGAATTAGAAATACGGGATGATTTACACTTCTTCAAGGCAATTGAGTCTTGTGGAACCGGGGAAAGTTTTTCTTCGGCCCCATGGTGGGCGCCAAATGTTCCTGCCAAGATCCGTTTTGTCGGAATCTCGCCATAGAACGTTAAACTAAGGGGGTTGTTTTAGATTTTGGCTTGACATAATCTGATATTCCGGTCCTACGTATCCCAGTGGGAATCAAAGCCAGACGTAGTTCTAAGTTCATCCCTTGGCGGGGCGGTGATCTCGATCCCTTAATTTTGTATCGGATGAGTACTAGGGAGCAAGGACTGTCTGAGAGTCTCTTGGTCGACGCTAGTTCCTCTAACACACTTAAGGGAGAGTTACCGGGATTCAGTGAAAAGTGTCTTTCTTATGAGGGGTACTCCTCCTTTTATAATGGGATTCCCCTATCTCTTAGAGATCTGATTTTATCTCTTAATATCTTTCAGAGATTTGATTTATCTCTTAATATCTCTTTTGAGATATGATTTGTCTCTTGATATCTCTTTTGAGATATGATTCCTTAATTTAAGGGATATTATCTCTTTTAACCAGATAAGGTTATTTTAGATAATATCAGGATTTAATATCAATATCTCATTCCTTTAATTAAATGATCTTTGATTTATTATCCTTAATTTCCGGACTGGGCCGGGTACTTGAGCTCGGTGGCCGGGTTAATAACCTCGGCCAGTACAATGGGTCTTTCAAATTGATGGGGAAAATGAGTACCCAATAATCCACTTTGATAGTTGAACTGGTATAGGTCACGTTTTTTTTTATGAAAATGGAAGGGTAAGAGAAAAAAGACCTGAGGGCCACCATGTTCATGAACTCTGATAGCTTTAACCATATCTGCTGTTGTTGCTGATAATAAAGCCTTTGTGGCGAGTGTTGTTGCTCTGATCAAAGGTAATGAAAATGGTGGCAAAGTTGAAAAGGGTAGCGGTGAGAGAAGTGGGTTCTGGAATCTGATTGAAAATAATGACATTTTTCAAGTAGGAATGTATTTTCCTCTAACAGTAATTATTATAATTATTGTTTTTTTTAATATTCTTTCTTAGTGTTATTATTATTATTTTTATATTCTTCAAGTATTGTTTTAATTTTTTAGTATTATTAGTTTTTTAATTATTATGATTTATTAGTTATTATTATGAACAACCAATGACAGCTTGCCACAAGTAAAGGAGCGGCGGCGGCATTCAGTTTGTCAATCACTACAATCTACCACTTTTGGATATTATTATTATTATTATTATGTCTAACTTAATTAAACTATTAATTTAATGGATTGAACTAATCTAATGGTAACTCATAATTCAAATCACTTCACTCTCCGAAATGATTTTTAAAATATCAGGTGATTTACTTTCATAACCCTTCAAGTTTATCCACCCGTTCTTATTTGACCGATTTCAGTGATTTGCATGTTATTATGGTTCTTGTAATCAGCTTCATCTCCTTTCTTTTAGGTCTCTTTAGAAGGTGATTTTGCCTTGTCCTCATTCTCCTTGGTTCTATTTGCAAGTCAATTCCTTGTCTCATCCTTCTTATTGTTATTTTTGTGGTCTGTTTTGGTTGAGACATGATTGAAATCACCAAAATATAGGTGTTAGATTAGAGTGAGTGGACATGCATATAAAAAAAATACTAGGTAATGCTTTAAGGATTTTAGTTATTAAAATATTGTTAGGTAGTATGGCTTCATTGAGTGCTTCTTTGGTGCGTCAAACAAGAAATGGTCCATCAATGCACTCTGTAATTTTAACCAATGATATAATGCTTGCAAGGGCATTTCTTCCCTTGATCTGATCTTTTCGAGCAATGTTTTTTTATAGAAAATGGGGACACCAAAAGAGATCCCTTTATTTTTTTAGTGTATTTTCGAGAAACGTGTATATAAAGAAGATAAAAGCAAGTGAGATATAAAGATAAACATATACGGTAGCACATACGGTATCCAAAATTTATGTTCAAATAATATAACTCGAACTTTTTAGCACAAAAAACTACTCCCTCCGGTCCATTTCTATGGTAATTTAAGGTTTCTACATAGATTATGAAAGTATTAATTTGTTTACATTTGTATCAAATTACCCTTATTTATAATATCATTAATTATTTACACATTCTAATCATATTTACTCCACATTCCACTTGCCATTAATAAACATTTAGAATGTGCACATTTATTGATAAATAAAAAGGTGCATTCATATGACTTTTGTTTTGGAACAAGTACTAATATTTATGGTTCAATTTAAGTAGGGAATAGTGGTTGAATTTAAGTAGGGAGTATAAGGATATTTAGGAAAAAAAAATTATCAAATATATCTTGGGTTTACAAAAGACCCATTATTTTGGAAAAAAACAAAAAATTAAATTTACCATAAAAATTTTATGGACTAGAGGAACTAACTGAAACACACAAATGCTGATATACAATGCACAGTTAGCCTATAACCTAACTTAGCCTATCACCTAACTATTGAGACAGTTGTTTTACATTTACCCCAATCCCATGTTGTTGTGTATGTGTGGATTCTCTATTGGTTTGGTCCTACAAGAAAGTAAATTATTTTTAAAAATTCAGAAGAACGGAAAGAATATATAAAATAATATTGGTCTTGCTAACCAGTATCCAAAGAACATTGATTAAGAAATCAAAAAATAGAAATTTTGCAATTGAGAATTATAACTTTTAGACTTTGAAAAATTGAATGCAATACTTTCCATGCATAATTTCTATCTTTGTTTCCTTAATCAATACCCTTAGGGTTCTGGTTAAAACATCCAGAATGTGACTCTACTACCATATTTGAACAATCTTGAACATTAAAACAACTAGTGATATACCCGTGCATTCACATGGATCACACTGCATTGGTAACTAAATTTTTTTTCTAAAAATTGAAAATAAATTAGTCTTTTTTATCTAGGAAAGAATTGAATAAAGTAAATTATATATCAATATTGACACAATTGTAAAGCACAAAACCTAATACAAATGATATGAAACTGAGAATGTTCTAAAACTAAAGATGTAAGAAAAAAAAAACTTTTGGCAAGATTGGACTTTAAGACTTGTTAACAAAAAGTTAATTGAGTAATTGTTTGACTAATTTATCAACAATCAACATTAACAATTTTAAAGATAGATTGATCCATATAAAAGTCCATATGATATCCAATGTGCTCTAACTACTTTCAATGATTCAATTTTACTGTAATTTTTATTCAAATACTGACATAAACAGATGCATTATACTACTTCTCTTATGTAACATGATAATGATAATGCGTGTCAGATTATAAAATTGAAGCTAAAAGTTAAGGTCGTCTTAAATTATCTGGAGCTAGTACTCAATTTGCAATGAATAGATCCAATAATGGCTAAGCTTTTAAATTTTAGTCAATTGAATATCGAATTTAGTAAAGTCAAGAATAGTTAAGTTATAGAATTTAAATTTCAAGAAATCTTAATCAGAGATAATAAAGCCAATAATAGAAAAAGCTCTTACTACAAATGAAGTGTTAAACCATAATCGTGTTGACAATTTTCAAATTATAGAATGCTTCTACTTAATATAATATTCACATAAGTCACTTCAAAAAAAGCATGTGCAAAATCATGACAGAAACAAAAATTGAAAAGTAGCTGAAAGCAATAATCCAATGCATAATGTTGCAAGCAGATAAGAGAATCACAAAATTCAATGGTTTCTCTCACAATAAGTAATATGTAGATTTTCTTTGCTTGTTTTCTCTTGGAATACATAGTAACATGCCTATAATGAGATAACAAATTCAATAAGAGAATATTCATGATAATGCATCTCGAGTGTATATATCCCAATAAAAACATGTTTCCGTGCATACTTGAAAACATACGGAATATTACCATGTGTAAACAAACAATAATTCCTGTTACAAAGACAAATAAAACACACATTATTTTAGAAAGCTAAGAATTGAACTTTAAGACATAATTGTATGCACATGCAATTTTATGTGTGTGACCTATGTGACAAATCATTACTTACAAATGTGTTGAGTACTTGAGTTTGTAAAACAAAAAAACTATTTTGTAATTAAGAATTATCAATGACTCATGTCCTTAGTTAAGATAATCATCAACTACTGATTAACTAATTAAATAAGTACTTACTAAGCTAAAAATACTTCTATAAAAATAGGTTATTGCAATTTCTCTCCCCAAAATGGAAATTCGACACTATGTTTTAAATGAAATAAGAGGTCACTTAAATCACCTCTCATTGAGGTGTCATTGTGATTAGAGAGGGAAATCATGTGATTAAAGAGGAAAAGTAATTGCGAGATATTATCATAGATGTAAAAACGTAGTCAGTAGCATAACCCAGACGTTATGCCAAATGAATGATACCCAATAAGCTGAAGAAGAACACTCATCCCTAACAGGTTCATAAAATAAAGAGCAAGCATAAAGCTACACTGAACTAATGATTGTTAGAAGAGAAAGAATTTGATGTTAGAGACAGTTGCAAATTCAACAAAATATGAGTTTGTTCCATGATCAAAGTGTAAATCACAGGAAAATGTTTTCATTAAGGAAAAGAAACATTTTTAATGGATGGTGAAGATGAATGGATGCATACATGCTTGTTCCAGGCTTCTCAAAATGAATGCAAGAAAAGAAAGGCACTCAAACCCAATAATATGAGGTAATATTCAGTAGCATTATAAAATGCGAAACATAGTTGTTAAATCATGCTATTGTCATCTATACTACTATAGAAAGAGAATTCTCTCACTTGGTATCCACTTTTGTTAAAAACTCAATTTGATTTCTACTTTAATGAACTAAATTCTTGCACTCTTCTATTATCCTTGGACTTGGTTATCTGTTTCCTTTGAATTCCCGTTTTGGACAGAGCAAGTATCCATAGTGCTAACATGGACCAAAGCAATACAGTGCAATTCAAATTACAATGCATGAGCTTGCTGCAAAAGGACTTGCTTCTAAGGTGTTAAGATATAATTGGAGAAGCAGAATTTTTATGTTATTGTTTACCATGCAGATCCATCGATCACTTATATCCAGAACAGATTTTGATGGTGTTGTGACCTTCAAAGGCTCACTCTACATTAAAGCTGACCTTGACGTGCATGAGATTTACAAAGGACTTTGGAGAGGAAACTTAGTTCTCGTGGATTTCAGTCCAAAGTTGCATGTGAAGAATCCATGGATGTGAGGGATAGAGATCATACTCATAGGAGAGATAGAGAGCATATGTATACTCATGTGGTAACATATTGATTGATTAATAAAAGATGGATGAAAAATGATACATGAGGCTCTATTTATAGAGCTAGTTAACTAACTAACACGATTAACACCCTAACAAACTATTAACAACTTATAACAAACTATTAACAGAATTATCTATATTCTAAACAGCCCCCCTCAAGCTCATAAGTGATATCACCACAATCAGCTTGAATTACAATCAAGATATAGCATGAAAAGAAATTGGGAAAGGAAAAAAAATGATCCACATAGCCCAAAAGAAAGGATTCAGTACCAAAAAAAAAAGTATCCATGAGCCTGAACAATAGTAATGAGGCGCAAGTCCATCAGAGCAAAACCTTCAGGCTTCAGCCATTCCATTCATTACCCTAACTTGTATCTCAGTCCTAAGGCACCCAAGGCAAACCAGAGGCCGGTCCTGGTGGCGGCGACGTCGCGGTGAAGAACTTGATGAAGGCAGATTGTGATGGGGCTAGCCACTGCCTTTTGAGCGACGAGTCCGAGTTGTGGAGGCGGCACATGACGGATTTGCGGAAGGTGGCGAGATCTCCTCCGGGGTCGAAGACCAAAACAAAACATTGCTGAGGCTCTGCCAGCACAGTGAGGGTGCGGTCCTCCATCTTCTTCAGTGATGCCACGGTGGAGTTGTAGACGGCGGTAAGAATTCCTCCGGTATCGAAGATGGTGATCCGTACGTCGGGGTGACCAAATCCAGATCGGAGAAGACAACGAAATCCGGCTGCGAACACAGTGTCTATCAGAGCACCACCGCGATCAAAAACGTTGATGAAGACACCATCGAGGAGTTTGGATAACTCCGAGCAGCTTTCAAGTGTGACCACAGTAGTCACGATACATGGCTCCAGTGCCTCGACTGTGGCGGTGATGGTTGAATCGTGATATACTGATTCAAGGCATAACGAAACCAAATCCAGATTGCAGTTGACGAAGGTGGAGATGATGCGATTTGTGAACTCCTTCGATTTCTTGGCTGCTTCAGAAACGTCAGATTCATATGCAAGATCTGTTGGCTTGGCTGATTCAGAGAGAACCTCCTGTGATTTCGATGCTTCCTCTTCAACAGTCAAGATCGGCAATGGCAGAGGAATCGCAAGATCTTATGGAGGAGCTTCTCCCATGGTCGTTGATTCAAGCTCCTCCTCTGTGTTCCTGCTGAAATCTTCACTACTGTTCCTGCATTTCGTCGGAAGGTGGTGATCCATGGCAACCATGGCAGTGGTAAGAGAACTCCATTTACGGAGCTTTGGCATGGCAGTGGAACCGTTGCAGGTGACGAGGAAGCAGGTAATTCCTCCAATCTTGACGGAGGATCCATCGATGACTGGCTTGATCTGTTCGATCGGAGTCACAGACATTGCATCAAGATCTAAGTCCCTGAAAGTGCCGAAAACAAGATCGACCTCCTTCCTGTCTGAAGCTAGTTCATCACTGTTATCAGCGGAAGCCATTGAAGCTTCATCTTCATTAGTATCTGAAGTCTCATCTTCCTCACTATCCGAAGCATCAGCGGAAGACTCCTCACGATATCGCTCTGATACCATGTGAAGAATCCATGGATGTGAGGGATAGAGATCATACTCATAGGAGAGATAGAGAGCATATGTATACTCATGTGGTAACATATTGATTGATTGATAAAAGATGGATGAAAAATGATACATGAGGCTCTATTTATAGAGCTAGTTAACTAACTAACACAATTAACACCCTAACAAACTATTAACAACTTATAACAAACTATTAACAGAATTATCTATATTCTTAACATTGCATGCTGGTTTAGGCATTAAAAAGATAGGAACAAAACTAAAGAACACTAAGCTAAATCATACACCTCGTGCTATCAAATTAATCAAACACCTCATTCAACCACACTTGAATGTTGGACCAATTAAGGGTAAATCTTTTTGATCAGGTGACAACAAAGGGTAGTACTTTTTTTAGTCATGGTAATTTCTCATGTAGACAGTAGACCTATATGGTTCAAGCTTTTTTTTCCTTCAAATTTAGATAGTCCCTGACTGTTTATTTTAGTATCAAATGTTTTAACTTTTGCAATATCAGTAATTTATTTAAGCTAGCTACTCTTTTAAATCTTACTAACACTCATGCTTCTAACAATAAGATAACACTGATTTGGGAAAAATCATTCAATAATTAACAAATGATTGGAGAGCAGAAATAGTAAACATTTGAAGAACAAAAATCTGAAACAATTGAAGACCAATAAATAGTAAACATTTATTACTAAGCAATTGACAGGCCCCTTTGACAGCTCTAATACTTGAAAGTGTCCCCAAGCAAGGTGTACATGATTAGATAAGTTTACACTTCAACATTGGGCTTCAGCACAAACACAAACTACATCAAGGATATCAGAAAGCTAAATTGCTTAGGGAAAAAAAATAATTAAATGGTTTTGAGAAAAACATTTACCCATAAAGTGAAAATTGAAATGGACAAAAATACTAATTACTAAGCAAAAAAGAGATAGAAAGAGAAATTACCCATAAGATTTTTGGAAGCTAGTGACATCAAAAAGCTTGTAAGAGATGAACTATACTTTCATTTTGAAATTAGTGAGAACTTTTGCAGTGGGTTGCTGCTATCATGAAGGTAGAGAGCATTTTTTGTGATTAATTAGTAGCCAATATTGGATTGGGTTTCTTCTTTCAAGTAACACCATGTGACTCATTACTTGTACGCCTAGCCAATGAAGTCAACATATTTTCGTATGAAAGCAAAAGTAATATCAGTTTAGGTTGAGGAAGCAAAAGTAAAAACAAAAGAGACCCAGATATTTCAGTTTCAAAGAGACAGAGAAACAGAGAACAAACCACATACATGATGGTGGATTCCGACAGATCTAGGGGTATACAAATTTTTAAGACTAACCAAAATCCCCAAAATAAAAGGCATTATACAACTCCACAAAAAAAAGGTATTACTTAGCTATATTATAGACAGAATAAGAAGTTATCTGACACACCCCATTTTCAATAGGATGCCGAAGATTAAATGAACTGTTGGATCCTACATTATTTTGAGATTGAAAGGTTGATTTAGACAAATCAGAAAATAATTCATCTGCATTAAATTTATTTCATCAACATTTGTAAACTATGCTGATATTATCTACATACTCTACATGATTAATTTAATTTCAATGGAATATATGAGTAAAACATCCACAAATCACACTCCCTTCACAAAGCTAATAATAAAAAGTAAATCCAGCAAAGAGGATTTTAGAGAAGAGATTCAACGTTAATGTGATCTAATCTATCTTACGTCCAAGAACATGCCTAATGCAGATTTTTGATATGTATGACAGTGGTTCCTAATGCAAGTAGCCCTGAATCAAACCCTACGTTACATTTACAGATATGGCCAATATAGTATTGCATTAAGTAACATTGATACCTCACTATTTTATTTTATTTTTAAAATACAGAATTTCTACTAAAAGCAATGTCATTATTTTCATATATTTGGTATAGAAGGACCTTTGATCAATGCTTTAGAAATAGAATTGGTCCTATACTCATATTCATATGTTCCCCCAGGGACCTTAGAAGATGAAGCTAGAAACGTATTGGTTAGGGGCCTTACCTTCCAGAGTTAGAAAACGCTACCTAACTACCATGAATTATAGATATGCTCATTCATATAAAATAAGCATGTAATCTCGAGTTGCAGTGCTGTTTACTAATTTCTGGAATGAAAATATAAAAAAGCATAAGAGGTACAATGAAAATATTCCCAACTATATGCTTGAGACTCTAGAAAACAATGAAAATGATCAATACAATAAAGTACAACTACAAAAATGTTGCAATTCTTGTTTCTTGAAAATTCAGAATAATATAACTAATTTGGTTAATTGATTATTAATCTCACAATTATCCTTATTTTTTTTAGATAAGCCAAAGGTATATAGATAGAGTACAAGGGGTACTCCACCCATATACAAAGAAAGTGTTAATTACAAGCCTTTCGGCCCTACCCTGATAACAAAAAACAGAGAAAAAACAGCAACCAAAACAGCACAATTATCCTTATTGATGAACCAAAGTCCAGATATTGAATAAAAATCAAAAGACTAAGGACTTTGAGTGCTTCAAACGGCTAAGACAATGACAAATTAATTAAAATATGCATACAAATTACTTTGAGTGGTTCAAAAGACTAAGGACTTTCATCAAACATATGGTGTGCTATGACTTGCTAGAACCCATGTTCTCAAAACATGTCTTCATTTTTACAACCCAAGTAGTTCTCAAAGTTCGTAATGGAGCAAGAAGATTAAAAATCCCAACATAAGAAAGAATGGAGTTTAGGGGAAACTACCTGGGTGGCGTGGACATGGAGCTTGAAAATAGCTTTGGCTCTCCATTTCTAGCTCCTCCATCTTCCCACAACCAAGCCCCCCATGAAGATGATGAAAATCTGAATGTGGAGACGAGTGATGAGAGATTCTTAACAAATAAATCAACAGTTGATGATAAGAATGTTGCAATTTTGGAGAAACTTTATACTGTTGATGACACATGTAAATCCATAGAAAGTGAAGGAATATCTTGATAGCACTCCCTATCTTATTTAAGTTAGTATGGATTTTGACTACATGTAAAAGGCTATACATGTAAATTTCTATTATACAGAGACCACTTCAGTTCCTATGTAAATCCAAATGAGAAATCCCATTTATAAAAAATAGAATGCATGTAAAAACAAAAAAGGTAGAGCAAGAGCTATACTATTTCTTTATCAATATTTCAAATATAGCTACCAAAAACTATTAACAGCAAGAGTAAAAAGTTTAAATCAATGATGACATTTTGTGTCAAAAGACAAAGATGCAAAAGCGATTTACAGTCATATAAGTGTAAACTTTGTTGGCCTCATCACTCGTGGAGATCATGAAATAACCAAATCATCAAACTCTCTTTCAGTTTTTCACATAATAAGCATCAAATAATCAAAACTCAAAAGAACTTAAAGAGACTGTCACATTAATTACCAAGCACCGTAGGAATGGAAGTTTAAACTTTAAACATGGAAGCATGGTGAGGAAGCTTTATTTTCCTCTCATGCTCCCTTATATCTCTGAAATAAGCAAGTTTGGAAGATAGATTTATTTTGCCTTATGAAATTTAATTCTGAATGAAAAGCCTCTTTATTTTTAATGCTTCTCTTCCTTAAAAGCAGAGCAGGCCAAGCATAACTTACAAACTTAAACTCAAAACTTTTTTATAAACTCAAGATTGTTCACCTTTTTTTATACTATGTTAATGATAATCTATTAATCAATCTTACAGGCATACTTTACTAACCAAGAAGATAGAATCTTACACATGTCAGTATAGACAAATTTGTGTCTATTATCATGATATAGCTAAAATAAATAAAGACACCACCACGAGCTTGCAAGATGGCTTCCCAATTGAAACAAAAAGAACAGTCCCAGACATCTTAACCACCATAATATCCAACCCGTACCACCACCCTTCAAGAAGCAAAATTTTTGTTTATATATAGAAAGAAATTGAGGTAACTAAGTGAAATGAAACAAAGAAACAAATGATGAAAGGGAATTACAGATACCTTGAGCAAGCTCAAAACTTTGGAAACCTCTTCACTCTTCAATCTCAACCTCCTATTGAGATCTTCACAGTATATCAAAACAACATCTTAGACTTTGACGTCGTCACAGTCACTAGTCCTCATGGAGTGCGAGATCCCACAGTCACGTATATGTTGATTTAGACGCCTCAGATACTAAGGCTAATCCTAGCAATAGGAACTAAGAGTGGTGGTTTACACCAAGGTTTTAAATTGTGGTCGCGGTTACGGTTTCGTTGCGTCACGGATATTGCGGGAAAATGCGGTCAATGCGGCTGCAATTACGACCGCGATGCAATTTCGGTGACTGCCAAAACCAACACGTCGCGGTCTAGATTTCAGTTTCGGACCCAGATTTGAAACCTTGGTTTACACCAATATAAGGAATAAAGGGCAGCTTATATTAATTCTTGATATGAGTGGTGTTGAGAAGAACCACGTCACTAAAGTGTCTATAATCAAGCCTACCTTTAGCATCAACCCAGAAAACACTTCTCAATTGCTGCTCCTCATTCAACAGATTTAGGTGCAGACAATGTTTAGTCGTGGACAAATATCACTAGCAATGCCCGAGAAATAAATACTAATTAACATTACGTTTATCTTAAAAATTGCAAGACCTCTGAATTTTTTGACATGAATTCTTATATCAACATATCTTGCTCAAACAAAGCACGAGTCATGCAACACACACAAAGATAGCACGAGTCAAATGAGGAGAATAAAAATTGTGTCAGTCAAATTGCTATGAAGATCCCAATCATATTAAAAGGCGCTTGGAAATTTGAGTACACACGGCATATCTGCAAAATTGAATTGAAAGATGGAAGCAGTTTCTTTGAATTGAAGCTCATCAAAAGTTCAAAAGAAATTACAACAAGAGGACATGTTCTGTCCACAAAGATAAAAACACATACTCATTTTGCAATTCACTGACAAGGAATGTATATGAAAGAGAATAACAGAGGCAGTAAAAATCAATTCAAGTACTGAATTTGGATACCAGAAAAGTCAGCATATGTTTGGAAATCTAAAAATCCTCCATGGAGCCAAGTAGTCTCAGCGTTCATCTTTAGTACCATTTTGAGTAGAAATGCAGTTATCATCAGCAATAGCTAGGATATCAGAAATGAACTTAATCAAAGAACAGAGTCCCCCCAAGAAGTTATGATCAATAGCACCCTTTGCATCCGCCACATGTGCAAAGTCAACAAGTTTAACAACAAAGACTGAACTCTTCCCTTGCAACACAGACTCCTTTTCATACACCATGAGAACAGAACAAGAATAGAAATGAAAAATAGTTTGAACCTCAAACCACTTCTTAAGCTCCAACAGTTGTTCCAAAACCCCATTAGACCCCCCGAAAACCTTAGCCGTGAAATAACGATCCGGGCAAGCATCATCATCATTCGAAGGCATATTAAAAGAAACAAACTTGCTGAAAACTAACATAACATCCTCAGCAGACAAGTTTTGAAGAAACTTCTTGTCAGGTTTCCAGGACAAAGAGTCCTCCTTTGAGGACCCCACAAGCTTCAACCCTGAAATCCTAAAACCCAATGGGATGGTAGAGGTTTCTCTATCCTTCTTAAGGCACTTCTGAATGTAATCCTCAGAACCTTGAGGGTACCAAGATCTGGAAACAATCTTAACATCCATCACAGATGGGTTCATGTAACATGAAACAACATCTTCCAACACAAGGTGGGGGTGTAAGCCAGAGCCATTTGATGCATTCACAAGCTTAGTGCCATGAAAAATTGGGAAGTAACTACGAATTGCTTGAGGAACCCTAGGATCAGAATAGAGAGATTTATAAAAAAGTAACCTCTTTGGAACCACGTTCATCATCTTGAAGAGGCTTGTAGAAGTTTCCAGAATCATCTATTAGAGGGCCAAGAACACCGTTTATGGCTTTATGGCCAGCAACTTGGTGCTCTGGGATCTTAAGCATTTTTGCTGCAGATAATGGGAAAAAACCTCAGATTAAAGTGTAAAATTTCTAAGCAGCGGTTTTATACTTTTATTAGAATTAATATTAATAATTGTATGATTGAATCTAAGATCGGAATCTAGGAAGCCAAATAACACAAAAGAAAAAGAAAAAAAAAACCTTTTTCAAAATGTTCAAAATGGATTTCTAATAAATAAATGAGGATGATAATAAGAGTAAATGTATGGAACATGTGAAGCGCAAGATCCAATGGTTAGGGAGGATACATAACCCCATCACCAAAAACCTATAAATATAAAGCCATCATCCAAAAAACTTTAATATTGCGCATCTTCAAATCTAAAGACCAGAATCGCATACCAGGTGGAAGGGACGCCGGCGCGCACGACGCACACGTAGACGACAGGGACTCAAGAGTTCGACACAGGGGCCAGGGGAATTAGTAGCAAATCGTAATTTTCAGTCACAGAGGGACGCAGGGTTAAAGGTAACTTTATTTGGGGCTGGGCTTTTTTACTTGTTGTTTTTCACCTGCGTTGGGCTTTATGTATAAAAAGAAATTGTAGGTAAAAAATGTTTTAAAAAGTTTTGGGTGAGCCAAGGCTCTCTTGTCATTGAAAATATTAGAACAATAATTCTATCAATGTTTATGTTCACAATACATACATGCAAGCAACAAAATGTTAGCTACGAAACGCAACCTACCTGAAAAATAATCACAAGTTCAGAACAATAATCATGCACCAGAAATTGATCTTTGGGGGCGAAATCCACTGGTGTAACTGAAAAATAAAAACAATATAAATATATAAGCAACAAAATATTAGAACAATCACGAACCACAAATGTGATGCATATGCAATTAATCTTGAAAATGGATTTGATTTTATTTAAAGGTGTTGATTTTAAGCCAAAAGGTTTTTAGTTTTGAAAGACGAGATTTTATTGTAAAATGTAAAAACCTAAGTCATGAATGACTTAGTGAAAATACGAACGTAATAATTTATGACGTGGGATGGAACACGACCTTATGTCATAAAGTATGGATAATTCATTATCCATATTCCATAAAATTTAGCGGACTCAGAATGATTTGTTTTATTGAAAGCCAAAGAAAAAGGCTCAACTAGAAAAGTACAGAGAAATAAATAATTGGACCTGTGTTCCATTTTGAGATAGGTTATCGGAAAATGATAAGAAACTGCTCCGCCGCCGCCGCCGCCGCCACCACCGCCGCAGCCACCGGAGAAGGAGTGCGAGTCAGCGACAGGGAAGAGCTTGGGACAAAAAGCAAAGAACGCTTCGCGAGGGGTAATCTTGGGATTTCGTTTCAGCTTTGTTTTAAGTTTTAACTTTTACGTGATCCGATCTGCAAGCGCCGCATGAAAAGTGAAAAGCAGGGTTTTATGTATCTAGAATCGGGTCTAGGAGACTCACACTGGGCCTAACACTTGATCTATATTCTTTTTGGTCCACGTCCTGGATGCATCCCTTATAGTCTTACATGTTCAAAAGCTTTCTATCATTTTCATTTCTCTTGTATTTAATATATTATATATTATTTTTTCGTACAGGTTTAATATTCTTCTTTAAGACTATAGATTCTTTCTTTTTATTAATTGTGTTTGCCAATTAATTTAATTAAATTACAAATTGTGAATACCAAAAAATAATTACCAAAATGTAATATGTTAGATTAAAATTAATTTAAATATATTTTATATTGTTTAATATTGAATTTAAACTATTTTATTAGTATGTTAGATTATTTTTTATTATTAAATATATTTATTTATAACCGGTTCAATCACCGGTACCTTCACCGGTTCAATGATCGGTCCGATTTTCAAAACATTGGATAGGACACCGCCAAACGTAGGAAAAGTTGTTGCACTTTTTTTATCTTTACACTTTCTCTTTTACCAAACAAAATGTAGAGCATTTTAATCCTTTTGGTACCCCATAAAAAAATTTAAACAATCATCCAATTATAGACTTTCTTGTCATCAAAAAATATTTAAATATAATACACAGTTGGTATATATATAAAAAAAAATATTTACACAGACAACCAATCATATATTGATATATCATTAAAAATCTTTGATTTTTAGAATAATAACTTTAAAAGTCATGCATGAGGTGATTTGTGAGAGGTGGCAAAACGGGCTACCCGACTCGTATCGGGCTGGTCCGCTCGGGTTCGGGCTTTATTGGGCTGGACTAAAAATGCCTGGATTCAATTCGATCTCTAAAATTGGTGCCCAAGCCCGACCCTATACGAACACCGGATTTATTTGGGCCGCCCGACATATATGTATAATATTATATAAAAATAAAGATGAAAATATACAAAATAAAAAATATGTACATCATAGTGCCTTACAACTTATATATATGGTAAGAGATATTAAATATGATATATATATATATATATATATATATATATATATATATATATATATTCCATGCCAATTTCACTCTAGGATTAGTCCGTGAAAATTGTAAAACTAAAGCAATGGTATATTAGGAAAATGGTCAAAGTTGGAGAAACGCGGTGTCATAAAAAAAGTCACATGTACCAAATACTATGGCTCGCCTAGTAAGTCGTAACAGTTGGGACATCAGATATTCTAAGTGGTTTTTTTCACCATCTCAAGTCTCAACTCAAGTAACACGTTTTAATTTTAAGAGATATATGTGGGCTGCCCGAAGCTTGGCCGGGCTAGGTCGGGATGGGAACGGGTTTCATAGGATCTAGCTAAAAAGACGTACTTGTAATTCGGGCTCAAATTTTAGTATCTAAATCCTCCATTTGTCGGGTTTTTCCGACCCGGTCTGGTTGGGGCAGTCCATTTTGTCACCTCTATTTGTGATTGACTAACAGCGAATTTTTTTTATGCTAACAATACTTCAAAATTAAACTCTTAAAAATATTGAACTTTTGCTGTCAAAAAAATATATTTAACTGTCATGATATTTATATGGTTTAATTGTGATGCACTTGCAGCGTAAAATTTTTTCACACTATCAATCAATCATATATGATCACATGATTAAAAAATATTTGACTCTTATAATAACTAGGGGTGTTCGCGGTTTGGTTTGGATTGATTTTGAGGCAAAAAGTCATTCGATCCAAAAATAAAAAGAGCATGCAGTTCAGTTCGGTTTGGAGGATATCGTTAAAACAATTCGATTCGATCCGATCCAATTAAATGCGGTTTGGATCGATTCGGTTGATTCGGCTTTTAGCGACACGTCATTACATATTTATATTACATCAATGAATCAAGATTACAAGCTAAATTGAACAAAATCTTAAACTTGTATTTACTTGTGTATATATTCATGTAATAACAGTTCATAAAATATGTACAAAATAAATAAATATCACCGTCAACTAGTTCCATAACATCTTTTTTTATGTTTGGAACCTAGGAATAGTAAAAAAAAATTTATGTCAAATCAAACTAATAAGTATTATTAGAAAAAAAAACCAACAAATAAAAAATCAATAATGCAAAATATAGAATAAATATATATAAAAAATTTTATATGTGCGGTTTGGTTTGGATTGGTTCGGTTTAAGAAAATGAATCCAAAATCCGATCCGATTCGATCGGTTTTCACAAAACTGTTAGAATATGGGGTCTGGTCTGCAACAAAGGTAAGATCCTGTAGGTTCGTGGACTCTCGCGGGGCGAATACCTCCAGGATTGAAATTTCCCCTGTTTCTTCATTCCCTTGACTACTAAGTTAACCTGAAAACAATAAAATAGTCATAAGTACTTTATTTGACTCAAAACTGGCTAACTTAACCTAAAACTACTTTAGAGACTCAAAACCTTGCTTGAGGACAATCTAGTCTAATTTGGGTGAAAACGAAATATAATTAGCACAAAACCATGGTCATACTAGTCATAAAACTAGATGAGCCAGAGGCTTATCAAAATACCCCAAACTTAAACTTTGCTTGTCCCCAAGCAAACTAAAACTCAAAAACTGAAAAAGACTCAAGACATGGCAAGCTTAAAGGATTCAATCAACCACTAGTGCAATAAGTGCTTTTTACGTCAGTTAAAATTGTTTTTTTACGTCAGAATACTGACTGACGTAAATACAGCTGACGTTAAAAGTTAAACTTTTAACGTCAGTTGAGAACTGACGTTAAATATAACACTATTAACGTCGGTTCTTTAACACAACTGACATTATTTTTGTCAAAATTAACGTCAGTTCTTTAACATAACCGACGTTAATTTTGTTAAAACTAACGTCAATTGTTATAAAGAACTGACGTTAAAGGTCTTAATTTTAACGTCAGTTGTAATAAACAACTGATGTTAATAGTGTACTGTATATTTTTATAAAATACTTTTAACGTCAGTTGTATGATACAACTGACGTTAATAGTATTTTTTTTTTAAATTCAGTTTTAAAATATCACTCCCCTAAGCCATCCCTGCATTCAGTAAATATCCCAGTAACACAGAATATCACACACATTACAAAATTGCAAAGGAAAAATGGAACAATGATCCAAATGTATGCCTGTTCAAAACAATATATATTTATTAACATAGGTTATAAATGTATACTAAGTTTAAACTACCTATATCAATATCCCTTCGTGATGATCATCACGAGTGGCATGTACATCGTCCACCTGTGTCTCCTCGATTATAGTAGGCATGTTTGTTGAAAAAGAAGGAGTCTCAAGAATATCAAGATTTGAATCTTCATTTTCATCACTACCATTATACATGCTTTTTCCTTGGAGAACCACGGACAACCTTTTCTTAGAAGGATCAGTGATGTAGAACACTTGTTTTGCTTGGGAAGCCATTATGAAAGGCTCATTTATATGACCTAACTTGTTGAGGTCTACCAATGTGAAACCCAATTCGTCGGTTTGTACACCACCGTTACTATCAACCCACTTACATTTAAATACCGGCACCGTAAGCTTAGTGTAATCGAGCACCCAAATATCTTCAATATATCCAAAGTAAGGTCTCGGTGCTGTAATGGGTTTTGTGTCCTTTGCACTAGAGAAGTGCATTGCTTCGGCCACGATCATAACCCCACTATTTTGCATGGTACTCTTGTTATCTTGTTCCTTTGTATAAAAGGAAAAGTTATTTATGTCGTATCCGCTCCAACATATGACGTTGAAGTTAGGCCCACGTGCTAGCCATTTTACGTCATCAGAAGCAGTTAGGCCCACGTGCTAGCCATTTTTCTCCACATGCATCACATCACTGCAGTGTCTGACATCAAGCTTGCGCCAGTATGGAAGATCAAAGAATATCGACCTCTTCTTCCATATGTTTTTCTCAACAGCTTTACCTTTCCTTTTGGACTTGCCGAATATAACATCGATGTCCATTACCCTCTGATAAACCTGCTCTCCAATTAAGGCCGCCGGCGCTTCTTCTGTCTCCTGGCATCCATTAAAAGCTTTTTTCATCTTACAATATGGGTGATCACGTCTAAGAAATCTCTGATGCCCAAGGTGAACCGTCTTCTTTCCATGATGCAACTGAGTGTGGCATGTGCCTTCTTCACATATAGGGCATGCTTTATGCCCCTTGACACTGTACCCGGACAAGTTACCGTATGCTGGAAAGTCGTTGATGGTGCAAAATAACATGGCACGAAGCTTGAAAGTCTCATGAGAATACCCATCAACTACATCAACACCTTCCACCCACAACGTTTTCAAGTCTTCAATCAAGGGACCTAGATAAACATCTAAGTCATTTCCCGGTTGCTTTGGGCCCGAAATCATCATAGACAACATCATGTATTTGTGCTTCATGCACAACCAAGGGGGCATGTTGTAAATCACCAACAGAACAGGCCATGAACTATGAATACTACTCATGTTACCATAAGGATTAATTCCATCCGTAGCAAGTCCAAGCCTTAGGTTTCTTGGCTCATCGGCGAAATCCGGAAACATAGTATCGATATTCTTCCATTGAATAGAATCAGCAGGATGACGAACCTTTCCATCACGTTTCCTCTCATCATTATGCCATCTAAGATTCTTCGCATCTTTCGCATTGGCAAACAATCGTTTGAACCTTGGAATTATTGGAAGATACCACAACACCTTCGTAGGAGGACCCTTTTTTCTCACATCATCAACATCATCATCATCATCACCACCCTTCACTTTGTATCGTGATAACCCACATTTGGGGCAATCGTGTTTGTCTTCATGAACACCGGTGTACAATATGCAATCATTGGGGCATGCGTGTATCTTCTTATACTCCATACCCATAGGACACAATACCTTCTTGGCCTCATAGTTACGGTCATGCAATGTGTTGTCCTCCGGAAGCAAGTCTTTCAACACTTCAAGCAATTCCGTGAAGCTTTTATCGCTCCAACCATTTCTCGCCTTCACACAAACCAATTTTAGCACCGCCGACAACCATGTATGAGTAGTACACCCTGGATATAAAGGCTTATCCGCATCACCGCACAACCTATCATACACATGCGCTCGATGAAAAGATTCTTGTCCAATATCACGGATCATGTCCTCTACTCGATCATCCTCCATATCTACGTCAACGTCCTCACTTTGGGAGACACTCGCCGTATTACTACTCAACAACATATCACCATGCCATATCCATCTTGTATAACTCAAGCAAATCCCTTCACAAATCAAATGAGTACGTATATCCTTCACCGTACATTTCCTCGTATTCAAACACTTGACACAAGGACAACAGAACATTCCATTACTATTAGGAACATTCCTTTGAGCAAATTCTATAAATTCTCCCACCCCCTTCAAATACTCAGCACTAGTACGCTTACAAACCATCCAACTACGATCCATAACTAGATAGGTCCTGTAGATATACAAAACATATATATATATCCAATATAAGGACAATACGGGAGATTGAAAACTATAGTTTTTAAAGATTAATTGCCAAGCACTGGTCACGGCCTGGCAGTGATGTCCATCACGGCCGTAACGTGCCAATCGAATGCACCATGCCATCACAGGCAGAACTGATCACGGCCTAGCCGTGATTAGCATCACGGCCATGACAGATCAACCAGAAGAGCAACATGCACTCAAAACCAAAAACAGAGACGTACATTCCAAACAACTCAAACTCACGGTTTCAAGTTTCAACTACTGAGACTACAGTTTCAACATACACTCAAAACCAAAAATAAAAAAACGTGCCCTAAATACTCACCAGAAATAGGTGCTCGCGTGGTGGTGGGGAGGGGAGCTCGAGTGATGGCCAACGTTCGATGTGGTTACTGAGAGCAGAGGGACAAGGAGAGTTAGTGCGCGAGAAGGGGAAAGAGAGATGTACGTCAAGTTATTGCAAAGAATGAATGGAAAGACAGAGTTAGGGTTAATAGTGTACCTCACGGTGGTGGCGAAGAAGCCCTCGCGGTGGTTGCGGTGGAGATGAGCTCGCGATTAGGGTTCTGTGCTGGGTGAGAGTGAGAGTGAGGGTTGAGAGTGATTTAGGGTTGAGCGTGATGAAAAGAGAAAAGAGACGTACGTACAGAGCAAAGTGAAGAAGGCGCGCGGGTGTAAACGTTATATAAAGCAACATTTAACGTCAGTTGTATTAAACAACCGACGTTACAATTAATTTTTTAACGTCAGTTTTATTAACAAACTGACGTTAAATATTAATATTTTTTTTAAAAAACACTTTTAACGTCCGTTGTTGAATACAACTGACGTTAAAAGTGTTGTGTCTCTGTATAAAGTAACATTCTTCTGTATCAGCCTGTAATACTGCCTCTTCTTTTCCTCTATATTTCTATTCCTTCACAAAATGGCTCTGAGACCTGTGTTAATTGAGTGACAACAGGGCATTTCAGATAGCTAGGGATATAGGATTATTTACGTCAGCTATTTATTTAACTGAAGTAAAAATCACACTTTTAACGTCAATTGTATAAACAATGGCGTTAAAAAAAATATTTTTTATTTTAAAAACACTTTTAACTTCGGTTTTATTCAACAACTCGAGCGTTAACGCACTGTGTTAAGAGTGACAACAGGGCATTTCAGATAGGGATATAGGATTATTTACGTCAGCTGTTTATTTAACTGAAGTAAAAATCACACTTTTAACGTCAGTGTATAAACAACTGACGTTAAAAATAAATATTTTTTATTTTAAAAACACTTTTAACGTCAGTTTTATTCAACAACCGACGTTAAAAGTGTATAAGTTTCTGCAAAAGCATTCATTCCTTTGACTAATCTGCTACTAAATTACCCATTACTGCTGTGCTACTTACCCATGCACATTGTAACCTATAATCCTCTTTATGAGCACTAAGTTTATACCTAGACTTAAAGGTCTATTTCTTCCTAATCCTTCGAGCATTTTCTTTTCTGCACGTTTATAATATATGACTGCCAACTCCCAATGCGCCTTGGAACCTGATGCTCTTAATGATCAATTTAATTTTTTAGTAACTTACGACGCCTAGTAACTTCATCCCCTACTCCTATAAATAGCTTCCTTCCTTCCTTTAATTTTTCTGCTTCACAATATGGCTCTGTGACCGCGCTGTCGCCACACGCCAAAAAGAACGAGCGATTATTAAAATAATGTAGTATAGAGCGACAACTCGGATCGTCTCTCAAGGACTCTTAGGTGTTGTTATTATTAACAGAAAATCAAAAGTTAGTTTTGGGGGTTTTGGATTGAGACAAAATAAAGAAAACAAAGCAATAAAAACAGGCAGTTTAAGAGACTAACAAATAAGCTAAAGAACGATTAACCTACTGCTCTTGGTTTCCCACTATCATTGGTTCAAATAAATCCAAGCCCTAAGCAGATTCTAATCCCCTCCCGGTTGTAGAAACAATTAACAACGCAATCACTACTACGGATGTATGTCTCTATTCCCGAAATAACAAACGGGGTTAAGCCCTCATGAACAAACGAACATGAACGAACACACGCGAAATAACAAACGCGATTAAGTATAGAAACATAACATCACCGAAATGAATCAATACAACACTATACATTCCTGAAATAACAAACAGAAACATATAGCATTGCATTGAAAAGAGAGAAGCAAATAAAACAGGAATTATAGAACCTCAAATGTAATAGAAACCAATCACAGTAGATTAATCTAGGAGACTAGTTCTCCATTACAGAAAGGAAACAATAAACTAAAAAGAAAACCAAAAGACTAACTACTGGCTAAAACTAGCCATAACTGACTAGCCCCTCAGTTCTGCCTAAAACAGATTTATATACAAGTTCTGGAATCTGTAGACTCGCGAGGCGAAGCACTGATCGCGAGGCGAGCATATATTCGCGAGGCGAATCTCTTCAAATTCCCAAACTGCAACGCCCGTGACCTTCAACACGGGCGAGCCGTGATGGTCTCTGACTTTTCATGGCTGGATCACTCGCGAGGCGAGAACTTATTCGCGGGGCGAGACAGAATGGATTGCTTTTCCTGGAACAGTCACCTCTCAGGGTCGCGAGGCGAATGCCTACTCGCGGGGCGAAAGACTCCAGAATTATTCCTTTTTATTTACCTGAAAATAAGAAAATAACAGTAAATACTTTATTCACTCTAAATCAACTAAATTAACCTAAAAACACTTTACAGACTCAAAATACTACTTAAGGACAATCAAGTCTAATTTGGGTGAAAATGATATAAAATAAGCACAAAGCCATGGTCTTTACTAGTTATAAAACTAGTCAAACAGAGGCTCATCAAAATACCCCAAACTTAAACTTTGCTTGTCCCCAAGCAAACTAAAACTTAAAAAGACTCAAGACCTGGCAAAACATGGTAAGCTTAAGGACTCAATTAACTTTCACACAAATTTCAAGCAATTTATCAAAACAATTTTTCCTTCAATGTTTCCCCCTTTCAAACAAAGCAATCCTCACAATCATTTATTCCAAACAATTGAGAAATTAATCATTCAGACAATCAGAAATCTAAGCAGGGGGTCTAAGTTACACACAAGAGGGAGATCACCAAAATCAAACAACTGCCTTCCTCACAAGGGAAATTTGTGTTCACTCATTCGCTCAGTTTGTCAGGCTAACAACATTCACTCAATTTCACTTTTAAGAGCACTTCCCATAAATTTGATTTTCATCTCAAAATGGTCCCCACAGAAAATATGCAAGCAACATCAAAAGGTCTTTTATGGGTTGTAATAGGGCCTGGCTAAGGGTAGGATATACAAAGGAACTAGGCTGAAGACCCTAGGAACTAAGAGAGCATGAACATTATTTACACTTCGAAATTCCACTCAAGTTCCTTTTCTCATTTTTCATTTGCCTTGGGTGACTACAACCTTTTTATTTCTTTTTGGCATTTTTGCACTTAAATTTTTTTTTCTGCTTTTCTCTTTTTTTTTTCTATTTTTTCTTTTCTTTTTCTATTATTTTTTTTTTTTCACAATTTTTTTCTCAATCCCAAGCAACACATTACACCTTGCAGCCACCCCAAACTTTGATTTCTTGCACCCATTCTAAGATTACATGCTCTCCTAATCCTAAGATCGGGTTAACATGGTTTTCCAGATTTTTGGGCTTATAACATTAGGTTATCAAGAATTAACAGGCTAATAGGCTCAATGGGGTTAACTAGGGAACATGCATTAGGAATTGGTTATTTTTAGGCTAAGTAGCTATTTACAAAGAACATGCCTAAATCATCTGAAGCAAACACATAATCATGCAAATCATAAAGAGATTCTAGCAAATTCAGGAAAGTGCAACTCAAAAGTGATTTTCTCACAGTTTAAAACATGTTGGAGGCTCAAAAACCTCACCTGGACATTTATTTGCAAATTGTTTGACAGAGATTCAATCCCTAGTGTGTGCTTCCTATCACCCCAAACTTATCATAAATCATGCTATCATAACAAAATCTCAAAGTTCAGTTTCAATCATATGGGGATCATTTTTCAAAAAATTTTCAAAATCTAGGGGGAACAGTCAACACATAACATGCAATCCATCTATGCAATTTCAATCAAACCAATAAACTTGCCGACAAAAGACTCAAACACAACTCCTGAGCTTCTCAAATTATTCAGGAGCTTTATTAAAAACAAAACAGAAATAAAGCAAGGAAAAGAAAATTAAAAAGAAGAAAGGGTTAAGAAAACTCATTGAAGGGCGGTTCCACCAGGATCCCATTGCTTGTAGCATAAGGCCCACGTGATGGACAAAGGGCGGAAGCTTGTTCCATGCTTCCATGACTTGCAGCCTTGATGTGGGAGTGAGCACTTGACAATTATGATGACTTCGCCGAGTGCGGCGGACTTCTCACTTCCCTTCAGGTCACAGCTGACCTCTTTATCTACAAAGTCTCCCCAATAGAAGTGGGGCTCAACCTCTTGGACCGGCCATGGTGCAAAATCCAAGGGCTTAAACTCCATCTCTGGTTCCTCAGGGGGAGGTGGCAAACAGTTAGCTGGGGTTACTGGTGCTGCTTCAAATTCTGCATTTTCTTCATTTACTGCACCAACAAATTCATCACCTGCTATACATGCAGAAATTTCAGCACACACCACACGAAGGTTAGAGTTAGTAGAGTCAGTACATATATCACAATAAAATGAATCAGGAAAATTCTGAATGTCTGGAAATTCAGCAATAAGTTCATCCACCCCATTACTCTCAACACATGCATTTGATGTACTTGAATCATCTACTTCCAAAGGTTCTTCATCATCCTCAAGCACGGTGGAGCAGATGTCCTCCTGATCCTCCTGATCCTCATTTTCTACATTTCCTGAACAGAGTAAAGCTGCATAACAGTGTATACACAGAGCAGTGCCATCACAATAACATTCATCACATGCATTAGAATCAGGGGATTCAACAGACAATTCATCAATAGAAATATCATCAAAATTAGCATCAGAGGTGTCTTCAAGAATAACTTGTGACTCTGTATGTTCTTCAAGGGGCTGTGGAGTTAGCATTGCAGCCGAGTTGGCGACAACTTGATCAATTAGAGCGGACAACTTCTGAGATTCAGCTTGGCTCCTCTGGTATTCAGCCTCCATCCTCTGTTGATTTTCCTCTATCATCCGTTGATTTTGCTCGGCCATTTGCTGTAGCATTTCTTCCAAACTGAGCTGAGCTAGTGTAGGGTCAGGCTGATATTGTTGGCTTACTGCCATCCGTTGATTGTTCTCAGCAATTTGTTGTATCATAGAAGCAATCTCATCCAAGGTGCTTGTTGTGACTCCGGCAAGTGTACCGGGTCGTCGCAAGTAATAAAAATAACACGGCAAGTAATTACCGAGGTCGAACTCAAGGATTGGGATACCAATTCGACTAATCCGCGGGAAGTCAGATACGTTCGGTCAAGTTACAGAAAAGTGGTTGAGGAAGAGAGATTAATAGCGAAATTCAACTAACAATCTAAATAAACTAATTAACTAAAAATCAGAAAACTAAAATGTCCAAGGTCACAAATCCACCTACCCAATATGTACACCCAAGTGATGATGAATTCCTCCCTAGGTTCAATTACAATGTCAACCGGGACCCCTAAATTCTCCTAAATCCACTTCCGTGCTCATTAGGACGTATTCGATGATTTGAGTTAATTACTTGCTAGGTCTCTTAACCCTAATCTCGAATTCTGTTAATTCGTGTTCCCTATAAGGTCGCACCGATCTCCTATTCACTCTCGTGCAATATTCGATCGATGATTCTAATTCAAGTTCTAAACGTGAATCGCTGACTAAGCCTCATCAACGTTAACAAGTCAATCACGCAACACGTATGATCAACACATTCAAATCAGAATTAGAAAACAAGAATTGAATTAAGGAGAAAGACATACATCAAATCGGATTTACATCGCCATGGGTGGCTTCATCGTTCCCTCGGACGACGGGATTAGTTCCTCATGCTCATAGACAAAAGATCGGACATAATCACCATCGTAAAATAAAAAGAAACCCGAAAAGGAGACGCAGCTCCAAGGAGAAATAAGAATTCGTAACTACTGCCCTAACCTAAGTGGAAAACTGCCTTCTAAAGTTCGATCCCAGGTTCTGATATGCAACAGCCTTTAAATAGTAATCCTGATCTGCGCTCTCTCGCGAGGCGAGTAGCCTCTCGCGAGGCGAGAATTAAAATTGGCGCGCTTTCAATTTAAACTCTCGCAAGGCGAAAGTGTGTTCGCGGGGCGAGTCTTCAATTTCAGGCTGTGACCTTCATCACGGCTGGGCCGTGATGGCCTCTGACTTCCAAGTCTTCATTCTCTCGCGAGGCGAGATGTCTTCTCGCGGGGCGAGTCTTCAAACCTTAAACTGCCACGGGTGTGGTATTCATCACGGCCAAGCCGTGATGCTCTCTGTCTTGCAGGTCTTCAGACTCTCGCGAGGCGAGAGTACACTCGCGGGGCGAGTGTCTCAGAATTTCAATTTCCACTATTTCTTTGCTTTCCTTGACTCCCGGAGCTTCACTTATTTAACCTGAAAACACAAAAAGCACCCACAAGCGTAATTCTATCCAAAATAAGCTAAAAACTACACAAAAGACGCAAAACGAGTCAAAGCCCAACTCAGGAACAAAACAAGGCAAATTTGGGCGAAAACGAGAGTGAACTCGAATAAATAGACACATAAACCCTAGTTCATCTAGTCATAAAACTAGATAAGCCAGAGGCTTATCAAAATACCCCAAACTTAAACCTTGCTTGTCCCCAACCAAGCTTAAAACTCAAAAACGACTCAAGACTTGGCAAGCCTAAAGGAATCAATCGATTTCGCACAAATTTCATGCAATCAAAAACACAGTTTTTCTCTAATAATCTCCCCCCTACATAAATGTAATCCCCACATTCATTTACTTTAAACCATTGAGAATTTCATCATTCATTCCATCATTACTCTAAGTTTGAGGATCAGAGATACACACAAAGGAAGATCACCTATCTCAAACAATTGCCTTCCTCACAAGGGTATGTAAAATTTCACTCGTTCGCTCAAATTCGTCAAGGCTTTCAACTTTTTCACTCAATTTCACTTATCAAGAGCACTTCCCATGAATTTGATTTTCATCTCAAACGTAGTTCCCACGTAAACATGTATGCAACATCAGAAGGTCTTTTAAAGGTTGTAATGGGGCCTGGCTGAGGGTAGGATAGTGAAGGATATTTAGGCTTAAGTCCCTAGGAACTAAGAGAGCATGAGCATTAAACACATTTCCACTCAAATTCCTTTTTCCATTTTTCTTTTTGTCTCGGGTGACTACAGCCTTTTTTTCCTTGCTCATCTTTTTTTTTTTTTTTTTTCTGTTTTGCCCCTTTTCCTTTGGCAATTTATTATGAATTTTTTTTTTATTGCCTTGGGTTTCAACCTTTATTTTTCTTTTTCTCACCCCAAAATATCATACCTCCTTGTAGCCACCCCAAACTTAGTTTCTCACAACCTTTCTCTTGCTCATTTCCATGCTCTCCTAATCCTAAGATTGGGTTAACATGGTTTTTCAGATTTTGGCTCGTAATGTAGGGTCATCAAGAAACAATAGGTCAATTGGGCTCAATTTGGCTAACTAGGGAACATGCATGAGGGATGGTTCATTTTAGGCCAAATGGTTTTTTCAAAGAAAATTGCCTAAATCATTTGATGCAACACATAATCATGCAAACCATATAGAGATTCAAGCAAATTCGGGAAAGTGCAACTTAACAGTGATTCACACATTCAAAAACAGAGTTGGAGGCTCAAATCCTCACCTGGACATTTTGCAAATTGTTTGACCGAGATACGATTCCTAGTGTGTGCACCCCCTCACCCCAAACTTATCATAAATCAAGTAATCACAATAAAATTCTCAAAGTTCAGTTTTCAATTTTTAAGTGGGTTTAAACTTTTCTACTTTCATAACCTAGGGGGAAATCATCAATGGTCAAATCAATTCATGCAATCAATCTAGCTCAATCTAATTAAAATCCAACAAGCTTGCCGACACGAGATTCATACAACAACTCTTGATCTTCTCAAATTATTCAAGAGTGACAGATAAAAACAAAACGAAAATAAAAAACAAAACAAAAGTTAAGAGAAGAGAGGGATACCTAGCTTGGGTTGCCTCCCAAGAAGCGCTTGTTTAACGTCCCGAGCTTGACTTATTAAGAAGCATCCACCTGGATCCCATAGTCTGTGGTACAGGGGCCAAGAGATGCTTATCATGTGAGGTCTTCCACCCGGATCAAATGGTAATTGGAGTGGAGATTGTAGCAGCAATATGACTTTATCATCAACTCCACCCAGCCAGTGTGTGAAACCTCCATTGACCTTTGTTATTATGAATTCACTTCCTCTCGGGTCAAATGGTGTTTTCTCGAGGAAGTGTGCCAGACGAGTGGGAGGGTCTAACTTACCCATGTCCACACATGCATGTAAGCCAACATAGTTATCCAATGCAGAAATTTTCGGTTGCTTGGCAAACAGTGTGGAATCCACTACCACTTCGTCTTCTCGTGCAATATTCGATCGATGATCCTAATTCAAGTTCTAAACGCGAATCGCTGACTAAGCCTCATCACGTTAACAAGTCAATCACGCTAGCATATAATCGACACAATCAAATCAGAATTAGAAAACAAGAATTGAATTAAAGGAGAAAAACATACATCATATTGGATTTACATCGCCATGGGTGGCTTCATTGTTCCCTCGGACGACGGTGGTTACATCCGATCGCTTGTCTATGAGCATGAGGAACTAATCCCCGTCGTCCGAGGGAACAATGAAGCCACCCATGGCGATGTAAATCCAATATGATGTATGTTTTTCTCCTTTAATTCAATTCTTGTTTTCTAATTCTGATTTGATTGTGTCGATTATATGCTAGCGTGATTGACTTGTTAACGTGATGAGGCTTAGTCAGCGATTCGCGTTTAGAACTTGAATTAGGATCATCGATCGAATATTGCACGAGAGTGAGTAGGAGATCGGTGCAACCTTATAGGGAACAAGAATTAACAGAATTCGAGATTAGGATTATGAGACCTAGTAAGTAATTAATCCAATCGTCGAATACGTCCTAATGAGCACGAGAGTGGATTTAGGAGAATTTAGGGGTCCCGGTTGACATTGTAATTGAACCTAGGGAGGAATTCATCATCACTTGGGTGTACATATTGGGTAGGTGGATTTGTGACCTTGGACATTTTAGTTTTCTGAATTTTAGTTAATTATTTATTTAGACTAGTTAATTGAATTTAGATATTAATCTCTCTTCCACAACCAATTTTCTGTAACTTGACCGAACGTATCTGACTTCCCGCGGATAAGTCGAATTGGTATCCCAATCCTTGAGTTCGACCTCGGTATTTACTTACCGTGTTATTTTTATTACTTGCGACGACCCGGTACACTTGCCGGAGTCACAACAAGTTTTTGGTGGCGAACGTCTGTTCGCGGGGCGAGTCTTCAATTCTAGGCTGTGACCTTCATCACGGCTGGGCCGTGATGGTCTCTGACTTCCAAGTCTTCATTCTCTCGCGAGGCGAGATTCCTCTCGCGGGGCGAGTCTTCAAACCTTAAACTGCCACGGGCGTGGTATTCATCACGGCCAAGCCGTGATGCTCTCTGTCTTGCAGGTCTTCATGATTCGCGGGGCGAGACACATCTCGCGTGGCGAGACTGAAGTGATGACTTTTGCTGCTTTGTTGACCTTCAGTCTCGCGGGGCGAGCGTACACTCGCGAGGCGAGTGTCTCCAGATTTGCAATTTCCACTGCTTTTCGACTTTCCTTGACTCCCGGAGCTTCACTTATTTACCCTGAAACAACACAAGCATCCACAAGCGTAATTCTATCCAAAATAAGCTAAAAACTACACAAAATACGCAAAACGAGTCAAAGTCCAACTTAGGAACAAAACAAGGTAAATTTGGGCGAAAACGAGAGTGAACTCGAATAAATTGGCACATAAACCCTAGTTCATCTAGTCATAAAACTAGATAAGCCAGAGGCTTATCAAAATACCCCAAACTTAAACCTTGCTTGTCCCCAAGCAAGCTTAAAACTCAAAAACGACTCAAGACTTGGCAAGCCTAAAGGAATCAATCGATTTCGCACAAATTTAATGCAATCAAAACAGTTTTTCTCCAATGATCTCCCCCCTACATAAATGGAATCCCCACATTCATTTACTTTAAACCATTGAGAACTCATCATTCATTCCATCATTACTCTAAGTTGAGGATCAGAGATACACACAAAGGAAGATCACCTATCTCAAACAATTGCCTTCCTCACAAGGGCATTTAAAATTTCACTCATTCGCTCAAGTTTGTCAAGGTTTTCAACTTTTTCACTCAATTTCACTTATCAAGAGCACTTCCCATGAATTTGATTTTCATCTCAAAAATGGTTCCCACGAAAACATGCATGCAACATCAGAAGGTCTTTTAAAGGTTGTAATGGGGCCTGGCTCAGGGTAGGATATACAAGGATATTTAGGCTTAAGTCCCTAGGAACTAAGAGAGCATGAGCATTAAACACATTTTCCACTCAAATTCCTTTTTTCCATTTTTCATTTGGGCTCGAGTGACTACAACCTTTTCCTTGCTATTATTTTTGTTTTGCCCCTTTTCTTTTGGCAATTTTTGTTTTCTTCTTTTCTTTTCTTTTCTTTTTGCCTTGGGTCAACCTTTATTTTCTTTTTCTCATCCCAATATGACATATCACCTCGTAGCCACCCCAAACTTAATTTCTCACAACCTTTCTCTTGCTCATTTCCATGCTCTCCTAATCCTAAGATCGGGTTAACATGGTTTTTCAGATTTTGGCTCGTAATGTAGGGTCATCAAGAAACAATAGGTCAATTGGGCTCAATTTGGCTAACTAGGAAACATGCATTAGGGATGGTTCTTTTCAGGCCAAGTAGTTATTCAAAGAAAATTGCCTAAATCATTTGATGCAACATATAAACATGCAAACCATATAGAGATTCAAGCAAATTCGGGAAAGTGCAACTTAACAGTGATTCACACATTCAAAAACAAAGTTGAAGGCTCAAATCCTCACCTGGACATTTTGCAAATTGTTTGACCGAGATACGATTCCTAGTGTGTGCACCCCCTCACCCCAAACTTATCATAAATCAAGTAATCACAATAAAATCCTCAAGGTTCAGTTTTCAATTTTTAAGTGGGGATCAACTTTTCTACTTTCATAACCTAGGGGGAAATCATCAATGGTCAAATCAATTCATGCAATCAATCTAGCTCAATCTAATTAAAATCCAACAAGCTTGCCGACACGAGATTCATACAACAACTCTTGATCTTCTCAAATTATTCAAGAGTGACAGATAAAAACAAAACGAAAATCAAAAACAAAACAAAAGTTAAGAGAAGAGAGGGATACCTAGCTTGGGTTGCCTCCCAAGAAGCGCTTGTTTAACGTCCCGAGCTTGACTTATTAAGAAGCATCCACCTGGATCCCATAGTCTGTGGTACAGGGGCCAAGAGATTCTTATCATGTGAGGTCTTCCACCCGGATCAAATGGTAATTGGAGTGGAGATTGTAACAGCAATATGACTTTATCATCAACTCCACCCAGCCAGTGTGTGAAACCTCCATTGACCTTTGTTATTATGAATTCACTTCCTCTCGGGTCAAATGGTGTTTTCTCGAGGAAGTGTGCCAGACGAGTGGGAGGGTCTAACTTACCCATGTCCACACATGCATGTAAGCCAACATAGTTATCCAATGCAGAAATTTTCGTGTTGGCAAACAAGCAGTGTGGAATCCACTACCACTTCGTCTTCATTTTGATCTATCCCCAAAACAAGATTTTCTTCAAATTGGGCATCATGTGACTCTTTTACTAACTGCTTGCAAATCTCCTCAGCTTGCGCTTTGAAATTCTGCATCACAGTTTCGATACTGTCACAGTTGGCTCTTGCCTTGGCCTCAGAGGTGGATAGCTCCTGGGAATATTGTTCTAGAGCAGCTCTCAACGGTGTTTGCTCATTCCATTCCCATTCCTCCTCATGCTTCATGATTATACTATAAGCTTGTGCATGAGGGCAATTACGTCCCCAGCGCCAATGATCTCCCAGGGATATGTTAGGCCCAAAGTCATATTTTGTAACACCGTCCAAGGCTGGAAAATAAACAATCTCCATGATTCGCAATCCGCCTTGAAAGGGTACCTCGCATACAAAACAGGGCCAAGACCAAGTGGGATCAAGAAATAGAGAATAATAATAGAAATTAAAAATGAAAATAAAAGTAACTTAACCAAATAATCAAACTACCCTAAAATTAGTAAAATTGGTTGTGCCAATCCCCGGCAACGGCGCCAAAAACTTGTTGTGACTCCGGCAAGTGTACCGGGTCGTCGCAAGTAATAAAAATAACACGGTAAGTAAATACCGAGGTCGAACTCAAGGATTGGGATACCAATTCGACTTATCCGCGGGAAGTCAGATACGTTCGGTCAAGTTACAGAAAAGTGGTTGAGGAAGAGAGATTAATATCTAAATTCAATTAACTAGTCTAAATAAATAATTAACTAAAATTCAGAAAACTAAAATGTCCAAGGTCACAAATCCACGTACCCAATATGTACACCCAAGTGATGATGAATTCCTCCCTAGGTTCAATTACAATGTCAACCGGGACCCCTAAATTCTCCTAAATCCACTCTCGTGCTCATTAGGACGTATTCGACGATTGGATTAATTACTTACTAGGTCTCATAATCCTAATCTCGAATTCTGTTAATTCTTGTTCCCTATAAGGTTGCACCGATCTCCTACTCACTCTCGTGCAATATTCGATCGATGATCCTAATTCAAGTTCTAAACGCGAATCGCTGACTAAGCCTCATCACGTTAACAAGTCAATCACGCTAGCATATAATCGACACAATCAAATCAGAATTAGAAAACAAGAATTGAATTAAAGGAGAAAAACATACATCATATTGGATTTACATCGCCATGGGTGGCTTCATTGTTCCCTCGGACGACGGGGATTAGTTCCTCATGCTCATAGACAAGCGATCGGATGTAATCACCATCGTAAAATAAAAAGAAACCAGAAAAGGAGACGCAGCTCCAAGGAGAAATAAGGATTCGTAACTACTGCCCCTAACCTAAGTGGAAAACTGGCTACTAAAGTTGGATCCCTCAATTCTGATCTGAACAGCCTTTAAATAAGGATTCCTGATCTGCTCTCGCTCGCGAGGCGAGCAGATGTTCGCGAGGCGAGAATTAAAATTGGCGCGCTTTCAATTTGAACTCTCGCGAGGCGAACGTCTGTTCGCGGGGCGAGTCTTCAATTCTAGGCTGTGACCTTCATCACGGCTGGGCCGTGATGGTCTCTGACTTTCAAGTCTTCATTCTCTCGCGAGGCGAGATTCCTCTCGCGGGGCGAGTCTTCAAACCTTAAACTGCCACGGGCGTGGTATTCATCACGGCCAAGCCGTGATGCTCTATGTCTTGCAGGTCTTCATGATTCGCTGGGCGAGACACATCTCGCGTGGCGAGACTGAAGTGATGACTTTTGCTGCTTTGTTGACCTTCAGTCTCGCGGGGCGAGCGTACACTCGCGAGGCGAGTGTCTCCAGATTTGCAATTTCCACTGCTTTTCGACTTTCCTTGACTCCCGGAGCTTCACTTATTTACCCTGAAACAACACAAGCACCCACAAGCGTAATTCTATCCAAAATAAGCTAAAAACTACACAAAATACGCAAAACGAGTCAAAGTCCAACTTAGGAACAAAACAAGGCAAATTTGGGCGAAAACGAGAGTGAACTCGAATAAATTGGCACATAAACCCTAGTTCATCTAGTCATAAAACTAGATAAGCCAGAGGCTTATCAAAATACTTGTTGTGACTCCGGCAAGTGTACCGGGTCGTCGCAAGTAATAAAAATAACACGGCAAGTAATTACCGAGGTCGAACTCGAGGATTGGGATACCAATTCGACTAATCCGCGGGAAGTCAGATACGTTCGGTCAAGTTACAGAAAAGTGGTTGAGGAAGATAGATTAATAGCGAAATTCAACTAACAATCTAAATAAACTAATTAACTAAAAATCAGAAAACTAAAATGTCCAAGGTCTCAAATCCACCTACCCAATATGTACACCCAAGTGATGATGAATTCCTCCCTAGGTTCAATTACAATGTCAACCGGGACCCCTAAATTCTCCTAAATCCACTTCCGTGCTCATTAGGACGTATTCGATGATTTGAGTTAATTACTTGCTAGGTCTCTTAACCCTAATCTCGAATTCTGTTAATTCGTGTTCCCTATAAGGTCGCACCGATCTCCTATTCACTCTCGTGCAATATTCGATCGATGATTCTAATTCAAGTTCTAAACGTGAATCGCTGACTAAGCCTCATCAACGTTAACAAGTCAATCACGCAACACGTATGATCAACACATTCAAATCAGAATTAGAAAACAAGAATTGAATTAAGGAGAAAGACATACATCAAATCGGATTTACATCGCCATGGGTGGCTTCATCGTTCCCTCGGACGACGGGATTAGTTCCTCATGCTCATAGACAAGCGATCGGACATAATCACCATCGTAAAATAAAAAGAAACCCGAAAAGGAGACGCAGCTCCAAGGAGAAATAAGAATTCGTAACTACTGCCCTAACCTAAGTGGAAAACTGCCTTCTAAAGTTCGATCCCCGGTTCTGATATGCAACAGCCTTTAAATAGTAATCCTGATCTGCGCTCTCTCGCGAGGCGAGAATTAAAATTGGCGCGCTTTCAATTTAAACTCTCGCGAGGCGAAAGTGTGTTCGCGGGGCGAGTCTTCAATTTCAGGCTGTGACCTTCATCACGGCTGGGCCGTGATGGCCTCTGACTTCCAAGTCTTCATTCTCTCGCGAGGCGAGATGTCTTCTCGCGGGGCGAGTCTTCAAACCTTAAACTGCCACGGGCGTGGTATTCATCACGGCCAAGCCGTGATGCTCTCTGTCTTGCAGGTCTTCAGACTCTCGCGAGGCGAGAGTACACTCGCGGGGCGAGTGTCTCAGAATTTCAATTTCCACTATTTCTTTGCTTTCCTTGACTCCCGGAGCTTCACTTATTTAACCTGAAAACATAAAAAGCACCCACAAGCGTAATTCTATCCAAAATAAGCTAAAAACTACACAAAAGACGCAAAACGAGTCAAAGCCCAACTCAGGAACAAAACAAGGCAAATTTGGGCGAAAACGAGAGTGAACTCGAATAAATAGACACATAAACCCTAGTTCATCTAGTCATAAAACTAGATAAGCCAGAGGCTTATCAGTGCTCTGTCCTACACTTTGTTGGCTAAAATGATTATTCACTCCAAACATGCCACAATCACTATAAGACTCATAACTTCCAGTAAAATTAGGATAATATGTGCATGGTGGTGGCTCACTAAAATTAGGATAATACATGCATGGTTGTTCATAATAAACATTAGGCACATAATTTCGCATATAATTATCCATGGGGCGTACTAAAATTCACAACCAGACAAGCAGACAAAAATAATTCAGCAAAGTTTTTTTTTTTTTACATTTTATTTTCTGCTAATAACAACAAACCAGAGTCCCCGGCAACGGCGCCAATTTTTGACCGCGCTGTCGCCACGCGCCAAAAAGAACGAGTGATTATTAAAATAATGTAGTATAGAGCGACAACTCGGATCGTCTCTCAAGGACTCTTAGGCGTTGTTATTATTAACAGAAAATCAAAAGTTAGTTTTGGGGGTTTTGGATTGAGACAAAATAAAGAAAACAAAGCAATAAAAACAGGCAGTTTAAGAGACTAACAAATAAGCTAAAGAACGATTAACCTACTGCTCTTGGTTTCCCACTATCATTGGTTCAAATAAATCCAAGCCCTAAGCAGATTCTAATCCCCTCCCGGTTGTAGAAACAATTAACAACGCAATCACTACTACGGATGTATGTCTCTATTCCCGAAATAACAAACGGGGTTAAGCCCTCATGAACAAACGAACATGAACGAACACACGCGAAATAACAAACGCGATTAAGTATAGAAACATAACATCACCGAAATGAATCAATACAACACTATACATTCCTGAAATAACAAACAGAAACATATAGCATTGCATTGAAAAGAGAGAAGCAAATAAAACAGGAATTATAGAACCTCAAATGTAATAGAAACCAATCACAGTAGATTAATCTAGGAGACTAGTTCTCCATTACAGAAAGGAAACAATAAACTAAAAAGAAAACCAAAAGACTAACTACTGGCTAAAACTAGCCATAACTGACTAGCCCCTCAGTTCTGCCTAAAACAGATTTATATACAAGTTCTGGAATCTATAGACTCGCGAGGCGAAGCACTGATCGCAAGGCGAATATTACGAACAGTCTGCAACCTTTCATCTTCTCGCGAGGCGAGCATATATTCGCGAGGCGAATCTCTTCAAATTCCCAAACTGCAACGCCCGTGGCCTTCAACACGGGCGAGCCGTGATGGTCTCTGACTTTTCATGGCTGGATCACTCGCGAGGCGAGAACTTATTCGCGGGGCGAGACAGAATGGATTGCTTTTCCTGGAACAGTCACCTCTCAGGGTCGCAAGGCGAATGCCTACTCGCGGGGCGAAAGACTCCAGAATTATTCCTTTTTATTTACCTGAAAATAAGAAAATAACAGTAAATACTTTATTCACTCTAAATCAACTAAATTAACCTAAAAACACTTTACAGACTCAAAATACTACTTAAGGACAATCAAGTCTAATTTGGGTGAAAATGATATAAAATAAGCACAAAGCCATGGTCTTTACTAGTTATAAAACTAGTCAAACAGAGGCTCATCACTCTGCCATGGAGATTAACTTCATCAATCTTTCTTCCTATACCTAGACTTAAAGGTCTCTGTCTTAATGGTCAAACAACTTCTGAGGTTGTGTAAATCGCATTACATGGGTGATAAGGGTGTGTAAATCGCATTATGTGAATTGCACACACCATCATCCTTCTGGAGAATCAGCACCTACAGTTCCAAAACCTCAGCTTTGGAACCAAGTGGCTGTTCCAAGAATATTGCTGAAACAAATCGAGTGCACCCTTCACTCTGCCACGGCTCCAAAGTGACTGTGGATTCAGATGGAGCATCAAGGACTTCAAATGAGGGAAGGGATGCATTCAATGTTGGAGTTTCTGAGGACAGGACTGAGAAGAAAATGATGTTGAAGGAGAAACTTTTTTATATTTTAGTGCTATCTTGCGGAAATTTTTTATCTTTTAAACATGTAATTGTAACTTATGAATCGCTTCAATGAGATACGATTTGATTATACATATATAACTTGTTTTATGTTAAGTGTTTATTTATTTTAATTTGCACAAGAATTTGTTAATTTACTAATTCAAGCTAATTAATTAAGATTAAAAATAAACTTTTTTAAAAAAAAAGATTAGAAATAAACTGCACTATATGGAGTGATGATCTGCGTTAAGAGTGACAACAGGGAGATGACAACGAAAGAAAGATAGGAATGAGTTGATTATTTACGCCGATTATTTATTTAATCAAGTAAAAATCACACTTCTAACGTCAGTTTTATAAACAACTGACGTTAAAAGTGTTAATAATTTCTTGCAAAACACTTTTAACGTCAGTTCATTAAACAACTGACGCAAATAGTGATATCATATTTACAAAACTGCCACCGCCTCACTTTTAACGTCAGTCCTTAAAACAACTGATGTTAACAGTGAATTAATGAAGTCTGATATTTACAAAACTGTCACTGCCCTCTTTTTAACGTCTAGTTTTTGGTTAACTGACGTAAACCTTTACCGTCTAATGTATATTTTCCACTAGTGAACTTTGCACAAATTTCAAGCAATTCACCAAAATAATTTTTCCTTCAATGTTCCCCCCTTTCAAACAAAGCAATCCCCACATGTATTTACTCTAAACATTTGAGAACTTCAACATTCAAGCATTCATTAATCCAAGTTAGGGATCCAAGTTACACACAAGAGGGAGATCACCAAATTCAAACAATCCCTTCCTCACAAGGGCATTTAGTGTTTCACTCAACCGCTCAATTTTTGTCAGGATAACAACATTTCACTCAATTTCACTTTTAAGAGCACTTCCCATAAATTTGATTTTCATCTCAGACAAGGTTCCCACGAAAACATGCATACATCATCAAAAGGTCTTTTAAGGTTGTAATGGGGCCTGGCTAAGGGTAGGGTATTCAAAGGAATTAGGCTTAAGTCCCTAGGAACTAAGAGAGCATGAGCATTTTGACACTTGAGTTTCCACTCAGATTCCTTTTTTTCATTTTTTTTATGCTTTGGGTGACTACAGCCTTTTTCTTTAGATATCCTTTTTTTGACATTTTTGTTCTTTTATTCCCCTTTTTTTCTTTTTCTTTTTTCTTTGCCCTTTGGCTCCAACCTTTTTATTATTATTTTTTTCTTTTTTTATCATTCCAGAATGACATGTCACATCCTTGTAGCCACCCCAAACTTAGTTTATTGCTAACCTTGTCTTGCTAAGCTTCCATGCTCTCCAAATCCTAAGATCGGGTTAACATGGTTTTTCCAGATTTTGGCTCATAACATGAGGTCATCAAGAATTAATAGGCTAATTAGGCTCAATGGGGTAACTAGGGAACATGCATTAGGAATTGGTTCTTTTAAGGCTAAGTGGTTATTTACAAAGAAAATGCATAAATCATTTGATGCAAACACATAGACATGCAAACCAAGAAGAGACTCAAGCAAATTCGGGAAAGTGCAACTTGAAAGTGATTCACACAGTTAAAACAAACATGTTGGAGGCTCAAATCCTCACCCGGACAATTTTGCAAATTGTTTGACCGAGATTCTATCCCTAGTGTGTGCTTCCCTTCACCCCAAACTTATCATAAATCATGCAATCATAATGAAATATCTCAAAGTTCAATTTTCAATTTTTTCACATGGGGACCACTTTTCAAAAAAAATTCAACCTAGGGGGAATCATCACATAATCATGAAATAAATATGTGCCAAATCAATCAAAACCAATCAAGCTCACCGACCAAAGACTCACACAACTTATTCAAGAACTAAAAGAAAAACAAGACAAAACACAAAACAAAGCTACAATTGGTTCCCTCCCCCGCACTTAAAACATACATTGTCCCCAATGAAACAACATAACTATAAAATCAGAGTTAGGGAAAGGAAGGGGTGTTCCCTGATCAAGTGGCAGTGTAGGTGGGAGCTTCCAAGGAGAGCTCCTCAACAGTAGCATCCTCAGGCACCAAGCTCTCATGGAACAGCTTTAGCCTCTGCCCGTTAACCTTGAAGGCCTTATTGCTACCTGCACTTTTAATCTCTACTGCACCATAAGGAAAAACATTAGTAACAACAAATGGGCCAATCCACTTGGACCTAAGTTTCCCAACCATCACTTTCTGACGGGAGTTAAACAGTAAGACCTGTTGGCCCACATAAAATTCTTTCCTAGCAATCATCTTATCATAAAATTTTCTTGTGGATCTGTGATCTAGTTGCACCTGGAGGAAAAACACCAACAACAAGATAGTTAACAATGTGAGCAAACCAAGGAGTTACTCCATGCAGATGTAGAAGCTGCTCATCAGGAAAGTCATCATGGATGGGAGAAGGATCCTCATCCCTTGCTATTCTGCTCAAATGATCAGCTACTAAATTTTCAGCTCCACTCTTGTCTTTTATCTCCACATTGAACTCTTGGAGCAACAGCATCCACCGAATCAATCTCGGCTTCGCTTCTGGTTTCTTCAATAGGTACTTCAGAGCTACATGGTCAGTGAAAACAATAACCTTGAAACCTAGCAAATATGACCTAAATTTATCAAGAGCAAAAACAATAGCTAGGAGTTCCTTTATAGTGGTGGTGTAATTAGACTGTGCAACATCTAAAGTCCTAGAAGCATAATGAATGACATGGGCGGCCTTGCCCACCCTTTGTGCCAGGACCGCTCCCACAGCATAGTTAGAAGCATCACACATGAGCTGAAAAGGGAGGGTCCAATCAGGGGGCTGGATGATGGGGGTAGAGGTCAATGCACTTTTCAGGAAGTCAAATGCCTTCTTGCAGTTGTCATCAAAGTTGAACATGGCATCATTCTTCATCAAGTTTGACAAAGGAAGAGCTATCTTGCTGAAGTCGTTAATGAAGCGCCTGTAGAAACCTGCATGGCCAAGAAAAGAAAGAATCTCGCGAACGCAAGATGGATAAGGCAATGTTGAAATCACATCAATTTTAGCAGGATCTACTGAAATACCCTCTTTAGAAATAACATGCCCCAAAACAATCCCCTGTTCAATCATAAAGTGACATTTTTCATAATTTAAAACCAGGTCAGTTTCAATGCATCTTTCTAGAACCAAATTCAGACTATGCAAGCATGCATCAAATGAGGAGCCATATACAGTGAAATCATCCATGAACACTTCCATGCAATTTTCAATAAATTCAGAAAAAATGCTAATCATGCATCTCTGGAAAGTGCCAGGGGCATTACAGAGGTCAAATGGCATCCTCCTGTAAGCAAACGTGCCGAAGGGGCACGTGAAAGTGGTCTTTTCCTGATCCTCTAGTGCAATGTGGATCTGGAAATAACCGAAAAAGCCATCAAGAAAACAGTAGTGGGATTTACCAGCCAGCCGCTCGAGCATCTGATCGATGAACGGCAAAGGAAAGTGATCCTTTCGAGTGACCTGGTTCAACTTCCTATAATCAATACAGACTCGCCAGCTATTCTGGACTCTAGTGGGGACAAGCTCATTATTATCATTTCTTACCACTGTGAGGCCGGACTTCTTGGGTACAACTTGCACTGGACTTACCCAAGTACTATCAGAGATGGGGTATATAATACCCGCATGCAGAAGTTTAGTCACCTCCTTCTTTACAACATCCAGAATCAATGGATTGAGCGCCTTTGGGGCTGCCTAACTGGTTTAGCCCCATCCTCCAACGTAATTCTATGCATACATCCGGAGGGGCTAATTCTCGGGATGTCAGCCAAGGTCCACCCAATCGCCTTCTTGTGCTTCTTCAGAACCTCTAAAAGCTTCGCTTCCTGGTCAGAGTCAAGGTTGGAAGAAATAATGACTGGAAGTTTTTCATTCCTCTCCAAGTAAGCATACTTCAGATTCTCAAGAAGTGGCTTGAGCTCCAAGGAGGGTGGCTGCTCAATGGATGGTATATTTGGAGCAGCCATGATGTCAAGAACTTCAGCTGAACAGACAGCTTCACTCACACTATCACCCTGCAAAGTAGAATCAATGAACTCAGCACAAACAGCACAAGGGTTAGTGTTAGTACAGTCAGTACATGAATAAATATCATCAAAGCCAGAAACAAATGGAAAATCAGAAACCAAGTCCTCATGGGTGTCATCAATAATTTCAGAGAGCAACTCTATTTGGAAAACAGAGTGCTCTTCCAGGGGATGCTTCATAGCATCGAAGATGTTAAACTTTGCCACAATGTCACCAAACTCCATGGACATGGTTCCATCATCAACATCAATCTTTGTCTTTCTTTGTCTTCATGAACGGTCTGCGCCAGGATGATTGGTGATCTACTTGAATTTGTTTCCCCTGCCATATCCAGGATGTAAAAGTCGGCAGGGAAAATCAACTCATCAACTTGTACCAAAGACATCTTCTACCATTCCCATGGGGCGAGCATTGGTCCTGTTGGCCAACTGGATAGTGAGACCTGTATGCTGCAAGGGACCAAGATCAAGGTTATTGAAAATAGAGGTGGGCATGACATTTATGGAGGCTCCCAAATCCAACATGCAATTTTCGAATTTACTGTCCCCAATAGTGCATGGAATAGCAAAAGGGCCCGGATCCTTGTACTTCTGTGGTAGTGCCTGAGTGGGGTCATGAATAAAGAACCCTTTCAAGTGCAGGCTTAGGCTGAATGAGGGCTGAAACATTTCGCCCTAGATTAACTCTCTCATTACCCTTCAACCTCCTCTTGTGGGTGCACAAATCCTTCAGGAACTTAGCATACTTAGGAACCTGCTTGATCACATCCAGAAGTGGAATGTTTACCGCCACCTTTCTGAACACATCTAAAATTTCCCTCTCCTTGTCTTCCCCACCAATCTTTTTATTTTTCTGCACTCTTTGCGGGAAGGGGATTGGTGGCACATAAACTCTCTCAGCTTCAACAACTACAGAAGGCTCAGGAGTTACCTCAACAGTTTCTTCATCTTTTTCATGGGCTGCCTCTACAACTTTCCTAGATCTCAAAGAAATGGCACTCACATTAGGATTGGAGACATTGGGATTCACCACTATTTGTGCAGGTAGTTGGTTTGATCCTTGAGCTTGTTGTATGTTATTCATGGAAGTGGCAAGCTGTCCAATCTGTGTCTGCAAGGCAGTAATGCTAGCATCCGTTCGCTGCTGAAACTGACCAATCTGTCCAACCTGTGTTTGCAAAGTATTAATGACAGCATCCGTTCGCTGCTATAACTATCCAAATTGCTGCTGAAACTTGAGATTTTGTGCATTTATTTGTCCAGTTATTTGTGAAGTCATTTGCTTGAACATGTCCTCTAGGGAAGGTCCAGAAGGTGCAGAAGTGGTCACCTGGGGAGGATTCTGTGGTGGTGCCATAGGTTGTTGTTGGGATGAGTTCCCATAACGAAGGTTAGGATGATTCCTCCAGTTGGGGTGTTACTTATTTGTGGAGAGGTCAGGAGTGTTGTACCGGTTCTGATTGTTGCCTTGATTGTAAGGATGGACTGCATAAGCTTGAGGCAAATCAGTAATTGACCCTTCTTTCAGAATGGGGCATGCATCATACGGGTGCTCAGGAGAGCTACACATGCCACACAACCTTGCCGTCTGAACCTTATCCATTGCCAATTGCTTCACCAAAGAAGTGAGCTCATCAATTCTATTCTCAAGGGCCTGGTTGGAAGAAGAGCTATGGACCTCATTCACACCCCTTGTCTCAACAGAATTTCTCCTGGTTGTAAACTGCTGGGAGTTTAGTGACATATTTTGAATCAATTGCTTGGCAGCAACCGGAGTCTTATCAACAAGTGCTCCCCCACTAGCAGCATCCAAAATATTTCTATCCATCGGTAGTAACCCCTCATAAAAATACTGAATAAGGAGCTGCTCGGAAATCTGATGCTGAGGGCAACTGGATACCAACTGCTTGAATCTCTCCCAATACTCAGCCAATGACTCATTGCCTTGTCTGATGCCACATATTTCCTTCCTGATTGATGCAGCTCTGGAGGCAGGAAAATATCTCTCCAAGAAAACCGTCTTCAAATCGTTCCAGGTGGTAACAGAGTTTGGCTCAAGATAGTACAGCCAATCCTTTGCAGCGCCCTGTAGTGAGAACGGGAAGGCTCTCTGCTTGATGTGATCCTCAGTTATTCCCTCTGGTCTCAAGGGTGTGGAGCAGACAACCTGGAATTCCTTCAGATGCTTATGTGGATCCTCACCTGCAAGACCACTAAACCTTGGCAACAAATGTATTAAACCAGATTTTAATTCAAAGGGAGTAACAGCACCAGCATATTCAATACACAAGCCATTATAATTAACATCAGGGGCAGCAACCTGTCTTAATGTCCTTTGGTCACCCATATTATCAAAAACAGTTTCAGAATTAGAATCACCACTAGTGCTAGCCCGAATTGCTCTACGGCGTGTGTGCAGTGTTCTTTCAATTTCAGGATCAAAATCACAAAAGTCAGGGCAAGTAGACCTAGTAGCCAGACTAATTCAAAACAAAAACGAAAATAAAAGAAAGGAAAAAAATGCGAAAATAACAAACAAGAGTCCCCGGCAACGGCGCCAATTTTTTATGCGCTATCGCACACGGGTCAAAAAGCGAGCGGTTTTATAAAATTGTAGTAGAGCGCGACAACTCGGGTATCGTCTCACAAGGACTCTTGAATTGTTATTTACCACAAAAACCAGTTTTTTTTTTTTTTGCGGGGGTTTGGATTGAAATTCAATTGGAAAACAAAGCAAAAACAGAGCAATAAAAACAGAGCAATTTAAAGGATTATCAAATAAGCTAAAGACGATTAATCTACTGTTCTCGATTTCCCAACTATCATCGGTTCATGTAAATTCCAAGCCCTAAGCAGATTCTAATCCCCTTTCGGTTGTAGCAACAATTAACAAGCGAAATCACTACTACGAGATATATGTTCCTAATTCCCGAATTAAGCAAACGGGGTTAAGCCCTTCGTGAATTAAGCAAACACGAATTGAACACACGCGAATTAAGCAAACGCGATTAGATATAGGAACATAACATCACCGAAATAAATCAACACAAACACTATACACTCCTGAATTAAGCAAACAGAAATATATAGCATAGTATTGAAAAGGGAAAAGCAAACAAAACAGGAATTACAGAACCTCAAGTGCGGTGGAAATCGATTACAGTAGACTAATCTAAGAGAATTAGTTCTCCATTAAAACGTATCACAACCAGAAAATATGTAAAAACAATGGATAATGAGAACTGTCTAATAATCTGCCCAGAACAACAATTTATAACATTCAGGAACTGCGCCCTCTCGCGAGGTGAAGAATGGCTTGCAAGGCGAATATTATGAAGAGTCTGCAACGTTTGGTCTTATTGCGAGGCGAAGAATGGCTCGCGAGGCGAGGAATTGAAGAGTCTTCTTATTACGCCCGTTATGAGTATCAGGGGCTGACCGTGATGCTTTCTGACTTCCAGGCTCGCGAGGCGAGACATGGATTCGCGAGGCGACGCAGAAATCTTGCATTTTTCTGGAACAGTAAGCCTTCAGCCTCGCGAGGCGAGGTGTTGTTCGCGGGGCGAGACATAGAGGAGGACATTCTGCTGTTCAGCTGGTCTCAGGTTCGCGAGGGGAGTGGACTCTCGCGGGGCGAATACCTCCAGGATTGAAATTTCCCCTGTTTCTTCATTCCCTTGACTACTAAGTTAACCTGAAAACAATAAAATAGACATAAGTGCTTTATTTGACTCAAAACTGGCTAACTTAACCTAAAACTACTTTAGAGACTCAAAACCTTGCTTGAGGACAATCTAGTCTAATTTGGGTGAAAACGAAATATAATTAGCACAAAACCATGGTCATACTAGTCATAAAACTAGATGAGCCAGAGGCTTATCAAAATACCCCAAACTTAAAGTTTGCTTGTCCCCAAGCAAACTAAAACTCAAAAACTCAAAAAGACTCAAGACATGGCAAACTTAAAGGATTCAATCAACTTTGCACAAATTTCAAGCAATTCACCAAAATAATTTTTCCTTCAATGTTCCCCCCTTTCAAACAAAGCAATCCCCACATGTATTTACTCTAAACATTTGAGAACTTCAACATTCAAGCATTCATTAATCCAAGTTAGGGATCCAAGTTACACACAAGAGGGAGATCACCAAATTCAAACAATCGCCTTCCTCACAAGGGCATTTAGTGTTTCACTCAACCGCTCAATTTTTGTCAGGCTAACAACATTTCACTCAATTTCACTTTTAAGAGCACTTCCCATAAATTTGATTTTCATCTCAGACAAGGTTCCCACGAAAACATGCATACATCATCAAAAGGTCTTTTAAGGTTGTAATGGGGCCTGGCTAAGGGTAGGGTATTCCAAGGAATTAGGCTTAAGTCCCTAGGAACTAAGAGAGAATGAGCATTTTGACACTTGAATTTCCACTCAGATTCCTTTTTTTCATTTTTTTTATGCTTTGGGTGACTACAGTCTTTTTCTTTAGATATCCTTTTTTTTTTGACATTTTTGTTCTTTTATTCCCTTTTTTTTTCTTTTTTTTTCTTTGCCCTTTGGCTCCAACCTTTTTATTATTATTATTATTTCTTTTTTTCTCACTCCAGAATGACATGTCATATCCTTGTAGCCACCCCAAACTTAGTTTCTTGCTAACCTTGTCTTGCTAAGCTTCCATGCTCTCCTAATCCTAAGATCGGGTTAACATGGTTTTTCCAGATTTTGGCTTATAACATGAGGTCATCAAGAATTAACAGGCTAATCAGGCTCAATGGGGTAACTAGGGAACATGCATTAGGAATTGGTTCTTTTCAGGCTAAGTGGTTATTTACAAAGAAAATGCCTAAATCATTTGATGCAAACACATAGACATGCAAACCAAGAAGAGACTCAAGTAAATTCGGGAAAGTGCAACTTGAAAGTGATTCACACAGTTAAAACAAACATGTTGGAGGCTCAAATCCTCACCCGGACAATTTTGCAAATTGTTTGACCGAGATTCTATCCCTAGTGTGTGCTTCCCTTCACCCCAAACTTATCATAAATCATGCAATCATAATGAAATATCTCAAAGTTCAATTTTCAATTTTTTCACATGGGGACCACTTTTCAAAAAAATTTCAACCTAGGGGGAATCATCAAATAATCATGCAATAAATCTATGCCAAATCAATCAAAACCAATCAAGCTCACCGACCATAGACTCATACAACTTATTCAAGAACTAAAAGAAAAACATGACAAAACACAAAACAAAGCTACAATTGGTTCCCTCCCCCACACTTAAAACATACATTGTCCCCAATGAAACAACAAAACTATAAAATCAGAGTGAGGGAAAGGAAGGGGTGTTCCTTGATCAAGTGGGAGCTTCCAAGGAGAGCTCCTCAACAGTAGCATCCTCAGGCACCAAGCTCTCATGGAACAGCTTTAGCCTCTGCCCGTTAACCTTGAAGGCCTTATTGCTGCCTGCACTTTTAATCTCTACTACACCATAAGGAAAAACATTAGTAACAACAAATGGGCCAATCCACTTGGACCTAAGTTTTCCAGCCATCACTTTCTGGCGGGAGTTAAACAGTAAGACCTGTTGGCCCACAGAAAATTCTTTCCTAGCAATCATCCTATCAAGAAAATGCTTGGTTTTTTCTTTATAAATCCGGGAGCTTTCATAGGCTTCTAGCCTAAGCTCCTCAAGCTGCTGTAACTGGAGTTTCCGTTCAATACCAGCTTTTTTCATTTCCAAATTACAGCACTTGACCGCCCAATATGCACGGTGCTCAACTTCCACAGGGAGATGACATGCCTTACCAAATACAAGCCTAAAGGGGGACATCCCTATTGGCGTCTTGAAAGCGGTCCTCTGAGCCCACAGTGCGTCTTCTAGACGGCGGCTCCAGTCCTTCCTATTCGGCTGCACCACTTTCTCTAAGATCTGCTTGATCTCCCTGTTTGATATCTCAGCCTGGCCATTGGTCTGGGGATGGTAAGCAGTGGAGACTCTATGCACAACTCCATACTTCCGGAGTAGAGCTTCCATGGTGCGGTTGCAGAAGTGAGTGCCCTGGTCACTGATGATGGCACGAGGTATGCCAAACCTGCAAAAAATATTGGACCTAACAAATTTTGAAACAACTTTAGAATCGTTAGTCCTAATGGGGATAGCTTCCACCCACTTTGAAACATAGTCAACAGCCAAAAGAATGTACAGAAAGCCAAAAGATGCAGGGAAATGACCCATAAAGTCGATTCCCCATACATCAAACACCTCACAGAAGAGCATGGGCTGCTGAGGCATTTCACTCCGACGAGTGATAGTCGTGCCTGCTGTTTGACACTCCTTACAAGTCCGGTAGACCTCATAGGCATCTCTAAAAATGGTGGGCTAGTAGAACCCAGAATCTAGGAATTTTCTTGCAGTCCTCTGTGGCCCAAAGTGTCCCCCTACTTGAGAGGCATGAGAGAAGTGCAAAATGGACTCGATCTCATAGTTGGGGACACACCTCCGAATTACCTGATCACTGCAAAACTTCCAAAGGTACGGATCATCCCAAACATAGTACTTGGAATCACTCTTGAGTTTGTGGATCTGTGATCTAGTTGCACCTGCAGGAAAAACACCAACAACAAGATAGTTAACAATGTCAGCAAACCAAGGAGTTACCCCATGCAGATGTAGAAGCTGCTCATCAGGAAAGTCATCATGGATGGGAGAAGGATCCTCATCCCTTGCTATTCTGCTCAAATGATTAGCTACTAAATTTTCAGCTCCACTCTTGCCTTTTATCTCCACATTGAACTCTTGGAGCAACAGCATCCACCGAATCAATCTCGGCTTCGCTTCTGGTTTCTTCAACAGGTACTTTAGAGCTGCATGGTCAGTGAAAACAATAACCTTGGAACCTAGCAAATATGACCTAAATTTATCAAGAGCAAAAACAATAGCTAGGAGTTCCTTTTCAGTGGTGGTGTAATTAGACTGTGCAGCATCTAAAGTCCTAGAAGCATAATGAATGACATGGGAGGCCTTGCCCACCCTTTGTGCCAGGACCGCTCCCACAGCATAGTTAGAAGCATCACACATTAGCTCAAAAGGGAGGGTCCAATCAGGGGGCTGGATGATGGGGGTAGAGGCCAATGCACTTTTCAGGAAGTCAAATGCCTTCTTGCAGTTGTCATCAAAGTTGAACATGGCATCATTCTTCAGCAAGTTTGACAAAGGAAGAGCTATCTTGTTGAAGTCCTTAATGAAGCGCCTGTAGAAACCTGCATGACCAAGAAAAGAACGAATCTCGCGAACGCAAGATGGATAAGGCAATGTTGAAATCACATCAATTTTAGCAGGATCTACTGAAATACCCTCTTTAGAAATAACATGCCCCAAAACAATCCCCTGTTCAATCATAAAGTGACATTTTTCATAATTTAAAACCAGGTCAGTTTCAATGCATCTTTCTAGAACCAAATTCAGACTATGCAAGCATGCATCAAATGAGGAGCCATATACAGTGAAATCATCCATGAACACTTCCATGCAATTTTCAATAAATTCAGAAAAATGCTAATCATGCATCTCTGGAAAGTGCCAGGGGCATTACAGAGGTCAAATGGCATCCTCCTGTAAGCAAACGTACCGAAGGGGCACGTGAAAGTGGTCTTTTCCTGATCCTCTGGTTAAATGTGGATCTGGAAATAACCGAAAAAGCCATCAAGAAAACAGTAGTGGGATTTACCAGCCAGCCGCTCGAGCATCTGATCGATGAACGACAAAGGAAAGTGATCCTTTCGAGTGGCCTGGTTCAACTTCCTATATTCAATACGGACTGCTTGACTATTCCGGACTCTAGTGGGGACAAGCTCATTATTATCATTTCTTACCACTTTGTGAGGCGGACTTCTTGGGTACAACTTGCACTTTGGACTTACCCAAGTACTATCGGAGATGGGGTATATAATACCCGCATGCAGAAGTTTAGTCACCTCCTTCTTTACAACATCCGAGAATCAATGGATTGAGCGCCTTTGGGGCTGCCTTAACTGGTTTAGCCCCATCCTCCAACAGAATTCTATGCATACATCCGGAGGGGCTAATTCCGGGATGTCGACCAAGGTCCACCCAATCACCTTCTTGTGCTTCTTCAGAACCTCTAAAAGCTTCGCTTCCTGGTCAGAGTCAAGGTTGGAAGAAATAATGACTGGAAGTTTTTCATTCCTCTCCAAGTAAGCATACTTCAGATTCTCAAGAAGTGGCTTGAGCTCCAAGGAGGGTGGCTGCTCAATGGATGGTATATTTGGAGCAGCCATGATGTCAAGAACTTCAGCTGAACAGACAGCTTCACTCACACTATCACCCTGCAAAGTAGAATCAATGAACTCAGCACAAACAAAGACAAGGGTTAGTGTTAGTACAATCAAGACATGAATAAATATCATCAAAGCCAGAAACAAATGGAAAATCAGAAACCAAGTCCTCATGGGTGTCATCAATAATTTCAGAGAGCAACTCTATTTGGAAAACAGAGTGCTCTTCCAGGGGATGCTTCATAGCATCGAAGATGTTAAACTTTGCCACAATGTCACCAAACTCCATGGACATGGTTCCATCATCAACATCAATCTTTGTCTTTGCTGTCTTCATGAACGGTCTGCCCAGGATGATTGGTGATCTACTTGAATTTGTTTCCCCTGCCATATCCAGGATCTAAAGGTCAGCAGGGAAAATCAACTCATCAACTTGTACCAGCACATCTTCTACCATTCCCATGGGGCGAGCATTGGTCCTGTTGGCCAACTGGATAGTGAGACCTGTATGCTGCAAGGTACCAAGATCAAGGTTATTGAAAACAGAGGTGGGCATGACATTTATGGAGGCTCCCAAATCCAACATACAATTTTCGAATTTGCTGTCCCCAATAGTGCATGGAATAGCAAAAGTTCCCGGATCCTTGCACTTCTGTGGTAGTGCCTGAGTGGGGACTGTAACAGTAACCCTTTCAAGTGCAGGCTTAGGCTGAATGAGGGCTGGAACATTTCGCCCTAGATTAACTCTCTCATTACCCTTCAACCTCCTCTTGTGGGTGCACAAATCCTTCAGGAACATAGCATACTTAGGAACCTGCTTGATCACATCCAGAAGCGAAATGTTTACCGCCACCTTTCTGAACACATATAAAATTTCCCTCTCCTTGTCTTCCCCACCAATCTTCTTATTTTTCTACACTCTTTGCGGGAAGGGGATTGGTGGCACATAAACTCTCTCAGCTTCAACAACTACAGAAGGCTCAGGAGTTACCTCAATAGTTTCTTCATCTTTTTCATGGACTGCCTCTACAACTTTCCCAGATCTCAAAGAAATGGCACTCACATTTGGATTGGAGACATTGGGATTCACCACTGTTTGTGCAGGTAATTGGTTTGATCCTTGAGCTTGCTGTATGTTATTCATGGAAGTGGCAAGCTGTCCAATCTGTGTCTGCAAGGAAGTAATGCTAGCATCCGTTCGCTGCTGAAACTGACCAATCTGTCCAACCTGTGTTTGCAAAGTATTAATGCTAGCATCCGTTCGCTGCTGTAACTATCCAAATTGCTGCTGAAACTGGAGATTTTGTGCATTTATTTGTCCAGTTATTTGTGAAGTCATTTGCTTCAACATGTCCTCTAGGGAAGGTCCAGAAGGTGCAGTAATGGTCACCTCGGGAGGATTCTGTGGTGGTGCCATCGGTTGTTGTTGGGATGAGTTCCCATACCGATGGTTAGGATGATTCCTCCAGTTGGGGTGGTACTTATTTGTGGAGAGGTCAGGAGTGTTGTACCGGTTCTGATTGTTGCCTTGATTGTAAGGATGGACTGCATAAGCTTGAGGCAAATCAGTAACTGACCCTTCTTTCAGAATGGGGCATGCATCATATGGGTGCTCAGGAGAGCTACACATGCCACACAACCTTGCCGTCTGAACCTTATCCATTGCCAATTGCTTCACCAAAGAAGTGAGCTCATCAATTCTATTCTCAAGGGCCTGGTTGGAAGAAGAGCTATGGACCTCATTCACACCCCTTGTCTCAACGGAATTTCTCCTGGTTGTAAACTGCTGGGAGTTTAGTGACATATTTTGAATCAATTGCTTGGCAGCAGCCGGAGTCTTATCAACAAGTGCTCCCCCACTAGCAGCATCCAAAATATTTCTATCCATCGGTAGTAACCCCTCATAAAAATACTGAATAAGGAGCTGCTCGGAAATCTGATGCTGAGGGCAACTGGATACCAACTGCTTGAATCTCTCTCAATACTTAGCCAATGACTCATTGCCTTGTCTGATGCCACATATTTCCTTCCTGATTGATGCAGCCCTGGAGGCAGGAAAATATCTCTCTAAGAAAACCGTCTACAAATCGTTCCAGGTGGTAACAGAGTTTGGCTCAAGATAGTACAGCCAATCCTTTGCCGCGCCCTGTAGTGAGAACGGGAAGGCTCTCAGCTTGATGTGATCCTCAGTTATTCCCTCTGGTCTCAAGGGTGTGGAGCAGACAACCTGGAATTCCTTCAGATGCTTATGTGGATCCTCACCTGCAAGACCACTAAACCTTGGCAACAAATGTATTAAACCAGATTTTAATTCAAAGGGAGTAACAAAGACCAAGATATTCAATACACAAGCCATTATAATTAACATCAGGGGCAGCAACCTGTCTTAATGTCCTTTGGTCACCCATATTATCAAAAACAGTTTCAGAATTAGAATCACCACTAGTGCTAGCCCGAATTGCTCTACGGCGTGTGTGCAGTGTTCTTTCAATTTCAGGATCAAAATCACACAAGTCAGGGCAAGTAGACCTAGTAGCCAGACTAATTCAAAACAAAAACGAAAATAAAAGAAAGGAAAAAATGCGAAAATAACAAACAAGAGTCCCCGGCAACGGCGCCAATTTTTGACGCCCTGTCGCACACGGGTCAAAAAGCGAGCGGTTTTATAAAATTGTAGTAGAGCGCGACAACTCGGGTATCATCTCACAAGGACTCTTGAATTGTTATTTACCACAAAAACCAGTTTTTTTTTTTTGGGTGGGGGGGGGGGGGGGGGGGCCTGGGGGTTGGATTGAAATTCAATTTGAAAACAAAGAAAAAATAGAGCAATAAAAACAGAGCAATTTAAAGAATTATCAAATAAGCTAAAGACGATTAATCTACTGTTCTCGATTTCCCAACTATCATCGGCTCATGTAAATTCCAAGCCCTAAGCAGATTCTAATCCCCTTTCGGTTGTAGCAACAATTAACAAGCAAAATCACTACTACGAGATATATGTTCCTAATTCCCGAATTAAGCAAACGAGGTTAAGCCCTTCGTGAATTAAGAAAACACGAATTGAACACACACGAATTAAGCAAACGCGATTAGATATAGGAACATAACATCACCGAAATAAATCAACACAAACAATATACACTCCTGAATTAAGCAAACAGAAATATATAGCATAGTATTGAAAAGGGAAAAGCAAACAAAACAGGAATTACAGAATCTCAAGTGCGGTGGAAATCGATTACAGTAGAATAATCTAAGAGAATTAGTTCTCCATGAAAACGTATCACAACCAGAAAATATGTAAAAACAATGGATAATGAGAACTGTCTAATAATCTGCCCAGAACAGCCATTTATAACATTCAGGAACTGCGCCCTCTCGCGAGGCGAAGAATGGCTCGCGAGGCAAATATTATGAAGAGTCTGCAACGTTTGGTCTTCTCGCGAGGCGAAGAATGGCTCGCGAGGCGAGGAATTGAAGAGTCTTCTTATTACGCCCGTTATGAGTATCAAGGGCTGACCGTGATGCTTTCTGACTTCCAGGCTCGCGAGGCGAGACATGGATTCGCGAGGCGACACAGAAATCTTGCATTTTTCTGGAACAGTAAGCCTTCAGCCTCGCGAGGCGAGGTGTTGTTCGCGAGGCGAGACAGAGAGGAGGACATTCTACTGTTCAGCTGGTCTCAGGTTCACGAGGCGAGTGGACTCTCGCGGGGCGAATACCTCCAGGATTGAAATTTCCCCTGTTTCTTCATTCCCTTGACTACTAAGTTAACCTGAAAACAATAAAATAGCCATAAGTGCTTTATTTGACTCAAAACTGGCTAACTTAACCTAAAACTACTTTAGAGACTCAAAACCTTACTTGAGGACAATATAGTCTAATTTGGGTGAAAACGAAATATAATTAGCACAAAACCATGGTCATACTAGTCATAAAACTAGATGAGCCAGAGGCTTATCATACATGTTGCAATGCACGATTATTTTATCATGAATCACGTGACATGTGCTGCTCTGGTGGTAAGATATCGTTAGAACAAGTAGATGCACCTCCAGAGTTGCTAGAAATATTTTCAGACAGTTCAGCCGAAGGAAGACATTTTAGACAACACATTAGGAGTTACAATCATGTGCTCTCATTCACTTCAATGGGTGTACATATTGAGGAGAATGTCGCTGCAACTGGACATGGCATATATAGTTTTCGTGCTCAAGGTGCAATTTATCATAAGATAGGAGGATTCTATCCAACTGAGGGTTCAAGACCACGATTCTTGCAAATGTACATCTACGATACAGAGCATGAGTTACAAAACAGGATGCTTGAAAACCCTCAACTTCAACAAAATATTGTTCAAAAGTTGCAACAAATTCTCCATGGTTGCAATCCATATGTGCACGCATTAAGGCAACTTGCACAGCGTCCAGATGTACATGATTGTAGTCTACTCATCAAGGAGCGCCCTGCTAATCAACCACAGTATAATATGCCAACTGCATCCCAAGTCGCACCAATTGTCGTTGGTGGAGACGCGGTATCTATCTCAACTGAAAGGGATATCATCATGATGAGTCATGTTGGGAATCTAATAAATGTTAAAGAAACTACGGGATATTAGGATCCATTACAATATCCTCTATTATTCCCTTACGAAACGTTTGGATGGGACCGCGAAACCACAAATGATGAAGGACAACCTATAACATGTCTAGAATATTATAGTTACATGCTTCAGGTACATAATGTAATTTCTACAATATTTTGATTTATAAAATATAATAATTTACACAAAATAAATTTACATTAGTCATTAATTGTTTCATGGATTGTAGATTCGTTCCAATGATTATTCCATATTGCTAAAATCGGGACGACTACTACAACAATATGTTGTAGATAACTATGTCAAGATCGAAGGAGCAAGGTTAAGGTGGGTCCAAACTCACCAAAGTAAAATTCGCTCTGAATTGTATCAAGGCTTGCAAGATGCTTTGCATGTGGGAGAAACTGCTACAGGTACTCTTCATAACATATATCAAAATTATTTATACAAAAACATATGTCAAATACATCAAACACCATCAAAACGTACAATTAATCTTTGTAGAAAATATCGGACGGAGAACCATATTGCCTTCATCATTTATTGGTAGCCGTCGAGATATGACACAACGGTATGAAGATGGTATGGCTATTGTGCTTCACGATGGCAAACCTGATATTTTTCTTACCATGACATGCAATCCTTCATGGATTGAAATATCATCTGAACTTGGCCCATATCAAACTCCACAAGATCGTCCAGACTTGCTGACAAGAATCTTCCGTTCAAAGTTCGAGCAATTGAAGCATGACCTAATTAAAAAAGGCGTCTTAGGAAAGGTCAAAGGTTATATGTATGTAACTGAATTCCAAAAACGAGGATTACCTCACGTGCATATGCTACTGATCATGGAACCTAATTACAGATTACGTAACCCAGAAGAATATGATAGCATTGTTAGAGCGGAAATACCAAAATTTGAAGAAGAACCACAATTACATGCCGCAGTGCTAAAACACATGATTCATGGACCGTGCGGTAGACTGAAACCAAGATCACCATGTATGAAGGATGGCCAATGTAAGAAGGGGTTCCCAAAAGAGTTCATCCAAGAGACACGACAAGGTATTGACTCATATCCACGGTATAGAAGATGGAATGATGGTCCAATAACTTTGAATAGACATATATCTATAGATAATAGATGGGTGGTCCCTTATAACCCATGGTCGCTGTTAAAGTATGACTGTCATATAAATGTTGAAGTGTGCAGTAGTATCAAGAGTATCAAGTACCTGTATAAATATGTCTATAAAGGTCCTGATCGAGTTGCCATGGAGGTTCATATGGATGAGGTCAAGCAGTATATTGATGCAAGATGGATTTGTGCTCCAGAGGCGTTATGGAGAATATTTTCATTCACCATGTACCGAATGTATCCAAATGTTGAAAGATTACAAATCCACCTACCAAATCAACATCAGGTGTGATAACATACAAATCAAAGAATTGACGATGTACTAAATGATGCGCGTAACTCCATAACAATGCTCACACAATTCTTTGCCCTGAACCAGAAAGATCCACAAGCAAGGTGTTATCTGTACAGGGAGATTCCAGAACACTATTTGTGGAAAAAAGGAAATAAAGAATGGGTCAGACGAAGAATACAAAGGAAAGTTATTGGACGAATCTATACAGTGTCACCTTCAGACAGGGAGAAATTCTATTTGCGTGTATTATTATCTCATATAAGAGGACCAACCTGTTGGGATTACTTGCTCACAGTAAACAACACATGTACACCACATTCCAAAAAGCAACCGAGCAATGGGGCTTTTTATAACAAGACAACAGTATTCGCGAATGTTTAGTTGAAGCATCAAGTCTACGAATGCCATATGCTTTACGGAGATTGTTTGCTACTATATTGGTCTTTTGTGAACCAACGGATGTAAAAATCCTATGGGATGAGTTTTACACCCACATGGTAGAGGACTATCCTTCAACATCCTCTGTGAATGGGCCATCATTGACTAACATGCTATTAAGGGATTTGAATGACCTATTACTTCAACATGGAAAACAAATCACAGATTATGCTTTGCCTGAATTATCATTGGAGACCACTGAAGGTAATCATGTTCCAAGAGTTATACAGGAAGAGCTATCGGTCCAAGTTCCTATTGAAGATTTAAGTTTCGTTGGGAAGTTAAATGATGACCAGTTGTTTGCTTACAATACCATTATGGATGTTATCCAACGTAAGAATAGTCGGGTTTTCTTTGTGGATGGGCCAGGAGGAACGGGTAAGACATTCCTTTATCACACCTTAATTGGAAAATTAAGACATTTGGGTCAAATTGTCTTGGCGACAGCCTCATCTGGTATATATAGCAGCTACATTATTACCCGGTGGTAGGACGGCACATTCCCGATTTAAGATGCCCATCAATACAGAAGAAGGGTCCTTTTGCTCAATAAGTAAACAATCTGATCTCGCGAAGCTAATAAGAGAAACAACAGCAATCATTTGGGACGAGGCACCCATGACAAGTAGATATGCTATAAAAGCATTAGACCGCACCTTGAAGGATATTCTTGACTGTGATGCTCCATTCGGGGGGAAAGTGATGATTATGGGAGGGGATTTCCGCCAAGTACTTCCTGTTGTTTCAAAAGGGACTAAGGCACTGACGATTCTGCATGTATCGTTAAATCTCATCTATGGGCTAATACAAAGGTATTGCATCTACGCCAAAACATGCGTGCATTACAAGATCGAGATTTTGCTGACTATCTTATGCTGATAGGAGATGGTGTTGAACCTACAAAGGATAATGATATGGTGAGGGTACCCCAACAAATTGCAATTCCATGGGAAGGAGAAAGTTCGATACATTTACTTATACAGAAAACATTCCCCAAATTAGAAGATCATGGTTGGGATGCATCTTATATGGTGAAAAGAGCGATACTAACACCAAAAAATGAGGATGTTCAGAAACTAAATGACATTATTATTGAACATTTCCCAGGTGAAGAGCAAAGTTTGTTGTCTTTTGATGAGGTCGAAGGGGACACAAGAAACTTATATCAACAGGAATACTTAAATTCCATTGCTCCAGGTGGTTTGCCACCGCATATTATGAAGGTAAAAAAAGGAGCACCGCTGATGTTGTTACGAAACATCGACCCTAAATCTGGCCTCTGTAATGGTTCATGATTACTATGTCGTGGTGTATTTATGAACCTGTTGGATGTAGAAATCATAACAGGCAACCATGCTGGAAGGAGAGCCTTCTTGCCTATGATTAAACTAAAGACAACTGAGAGCGCGGGACTTCCCTTTGTGCTTATTAGGAAGCAATTTCCAGTTAAACTGAGTTTTGCAATAACTATAAATAAGGCACAGGGACAAACTATTCCCAATGTTGGTATTTATCTTCCACGACATGTGCTCAGTCATGGTCAATTATATGTGGCATTATCAAGAGGCGTATCTCAAAATGACACAAAAATCCTGATAAAAGAAGGAAAAATTGAAGGGGAAGATGGCCACTTCACCAGAAATGTTGTCTTCAAGGATATTTTGTTATCTCAGACTCTGGTATTGTATTTTTAAATTTATTAAATCATCTATACATATAATGCATTACACTAATATTACCCAGAACAACCAAAAATCATCTTATAAATTTAAAATGTACAGTTGAACTAGAGTTCAAGGAGAGCTACTGTTTATCGCAAGAGATGATGACAAATATTTCGGGCATGTGCTGTGACAAGCAGGTAGGTTCATGTGAACAACTTTTATTTAAACATTTTTCCATATCAATCTATTAACAATTCGACTAAAAAAATGATAGGATCACGACTTTGAAAAACTATGGAAAATATTGAAGGCTGAGCGATCAATCACATCTTTATGCCCAGTTGACAACAAGGTGAATTATAAAATTATATTAGAATACTTCATATTATGACGTTGTATAAAAAACCGATATTCTAATCTTTTGATAATCAGGAACATCATCTAAAGATATACTCTTTTGGGTGGGGTGCCACAGTAACAGCAGATAATTCTCAGCTATGGCACATGGTAAAAAGAGAATTGTGGGCTCAAAGGTTAGAAAGGTAATGTATTATGTATTGTATTCGATATGATAATATACATATTTACTATATAATAAGTTTTATTATTTCCACAATTTATTAAAATACTATCTTTTTTTAACACAAATTATTAGGAAACTTGAAGCTACATTACCAAACACAAGAAGTCGTGATAGCTCAATACATTTGGAACAAAAAATGGTCTTACTTGAGGAAGTGTAACACCCCCCTCGAGGCATTACTTACGTAACACATGCGGAATTTAAATTAAAAGATAATTTGCTGGTTGCTTTAGGAAAATTTGTTTTCTCTTAAGTCAGAAAATTGGGGCATAAAATTTTCTTCTATAAGGATAACTCTGAAATCCATCATACATACATTTAAAATGTAAAGTCACATTCGTAGACAAGTTACCATGACATACAACATTTCTCTAAGTTTCCACTTTCGGAAGAAAAGTTCAAACTACAGATGAATGTATATAACACTACATTTACCGACCTCTCTAGATATACAACCCAACTCAAAACTCCTAAGCTGGTCATTCTATCAAATATTCATTGGAGAGACCCCCAATCGGAATACTTTCCCAACCTCTAACACTAGGTCTTCAATTGTCTTAGAAAGACTCCTCTGCAACATCGGTACTAGAGTACCAAGGTACTACAGCAAAACCCGAAGAGACCTGATATAATTGTAAGAGTGAGATACCATCATAAGATATATCCCACAACAACCATATACATGATACATACATCACAGAATCATATAAGCAGTTAAATCATGCATATACACAATATAACTGTTATATCAAAGGGTCTCAAACCCGCACAGTCAATCTTTCGAAAATATGCATGGCACTTCAATATCAGACTCTAACTTAATCTCATGAGATATCAACATCATTTTTCACTGGAGAAGAATTAGAGTTGGTCAATCTCTAGCCCACCAGGTAGTTGCCTCCTTACCCTCGTGCATTAAGGTCTCAGGACGAGCAACGTCACATGTGCCTCTTCACTCGGTTTACATGCACAGACTCCCAGATACCATCTTTGTATCTGATATATATCAATAGCACGTCTGCTTGGGGAAATGCACATGAGAAAATATTTTATTTAAAAGGGTTTCTTTGTGTTCATTCTTTTCACTGTCGCAGCTCAAAGCTAACGACTTAATCATCATTTCCCCATCACTTGAAAACTCAAAAGCATAGGACACATAGTCTGAATGCTCAATCACAATGCCCCAGACCACGGCCGCAGTCAAGGGTTGTGGTCGTAGAAAACAACCTTCACATTTAACAATGTTCATCACACGTGGTTAGAATACACAGTCCAACACAACGTGATTAGGACCTAAGTCCATCACAACGAAATCAGAACGAACTGTCCTCAATTTCGAGAATTGGACTCTCTGTCCATAACATCATAAATAGGACTCATAGTCCCGAATTAACAATGATCCAAGATCACGTGCGCATAACTGAATACTAGAGGCGACGTCTTGCGTACTAGATTCTCTTTCTTAAGTACTTATTTTTCGTTCAGTGAAAAACAAATTCAAAACCGAATCCTCGATAACCTATCCAGGTTATCGGAAAGTTTCTAAAATATTTAGGAAAACCTTTTCTTTGAAAATCTTTTATAAAGCATCTTTGAAATTCTTTTATCTTTGAAATATTTCCCCCTATAGGATATTGCCAAATAATCTTGAAAGTTTTCACTTGAAGACACATAGTTCGAAAAGGATTTTTCTCTTGTATAACAATAGTTCACCAAAACCATTTCAACAGTTAAAATGAGTACTTTAAGTTTAAAGAGCTTTTGGAAAAGAACACCAATCCCTTCATCTTCAAAGCTTATTAAGGTTTTTAATCCTTATAACGGTTGAGCACAGATGCACGTCTGGATTAGCAAACTTTCAATCAACAACAATATATATATCATCAGTTCAATTCTAATATCACAGTTGAAAGCAGTTCATCACATATATGCATTATATCATTTAGAATAAGTATAGTTCAACATCAGATAATAGCATAACAGTTCAAGTACATTAGATAATCAAGTAAGCTCAATCAACATGTAAATATCCAATTAAACACATACACACATGCATACAGTTATTGAATATATTTAGTAAATCCCCTCTTACCTTAAGAAGGTAAGAGAATGCAAGAAAATAAACAGTTTCGCGGACGTTCTTCAAGGTTGGATAGGATGCAAGTCTAGGGTTCAAGACACAAGGTTCAAAGGATTAGAACTCAATCGAGAACTTAGGGCTAGAAGTTTCCAAAGCACATGCAACTTAGGGATTTATGATCCTTAAGTGCTAGGAGTTTAAAACATGATTACTTTAAACAAAGTTTGAACAAAAATCCCACCAAGTTACACTTGATGGAGATTCGGCCTTGACCAATAAGATAGGCTAGGAACATTTAAACTTTCCAATCTCTTTGGTTTAGCATCCATTAATAGTAAGGAGCTCAAAACCATGATCACTTTGGATAAATGAAAAACGAAACACCCTAGGTCCATAACCTTTAAGATTCGGCCATCCTTGGGTTTTTATGATAAAAATCTTTAAATTCTTCCAATCTCTTAGACCTTTTAGCATCCAATAACTTATGGAGCTCAAGTCTATGATCATCTTGAAAGCAACATAGGACTTTAAATAACAAAGCTCATAAGCAAATAAAGTAAGAACAACATAGGCTTATAAGTAATTAAAGTATAATGACATAAGTAAATGAATCATAAATGACATAAACATAAATGACATAAAGTAAATGACATAATGTAAATGACATAAAGTAAATGGCATAAATATAAATGACATAAAAGTAAATGACATAATGTAAATGACATAAAGTAAATGACATAAAGTAAATGGCATAAATATAAATGACATAAAAGTAAATGACATAATGTAAATGACATAAATATAAATGGCATGAAAGTAAATGACATAAAAGTAGAGTAAAAATCTTTAAACTTTCCAATCACTTTAGACATAGCATCCTTTAACATAAAGGAGCCTTGGTCCATGATCATTTTGGGAAAACAAATCTTTAAACTTTCCAATCACTTTAGACATAGCATCCTTTAATCATAAAGGATCCTTGGTCCATGATCATTTTGGGAAAACAAATCTTTAAATACAAACTCATACTTGTAAAAGTTGAAACAAGATCCATCTAAACCATATGCATGGTTCGGACTCATTAGAAAGTAGAGGTTAGGAAACTTTGTTTTACACAACCTTTTTGTATGTAAAAATACAAGTAAATACAAGACCATATAAATTGGTTTCAACTCAAAAGGGGTTTTCTACCATTTTTGAGAGATTTTTGAAGATAAAAGCTCATATATGACATAAAGAAGAAACTTTATAAAAAGATGAAGTTTTTAAAGAAAAGAATACATGAGTGTATTAACCTAAACAAGAGGAACAACTTTGATGAAGAACACTTAGTGAAAAGAAGAAGAAAAACTAGAGCTTTGGAAGCTTGAAGTTAAGAAAAGATGAAAACTTAAGGGTTTTAATGGAGTAGGAGAAAGGAAAGTGATGAAGTGAAGTTGATAAGTGATATTTATAGAGGAAAGGGGAGGGGGAACGGTTTTGGAGAGGAAACAAGAGGAGAAAGAAGAAGAAAGAAGGTGGTTGCTTGTAGAGAGGATAAAGAGTTAAGGTGATGTGATGTGATTAGAGAGAGAAAGATGAAAAGTAAGATTTTGGAATGAAGTAAGGATTTACTTTTTCTTAGGTGTGTCATAAGCATTTAATGAGGCTTCCCATCAAGCCCTTTCTCATCCTTTAGGGTTCCTTTAAATGCTTAAATACGTAACCGGTTGCACATCCGATCGTATTTTCTGAAGGTTTCGTCCGGATAAAATATTATATTTTATTCCCGGGCAACAAAATTCGAAAATTTACCAAACCCACACAAAACCTCATGAAAACATTAACCGTCTTGTTCACGAATCAAAATTTTGTCTCTATCTCTAAACTTGTACTGGCAAAGAAAACGCAGACCGGTTTTCGTCTAAATTTTCAATCGAAAATTTTACTGTGACTTCACCCAGTAAAACAACACAAGAAAATGATTTTATTTTAAATAAAATCATCCTTTGGATTTTATCAAAAATAAATACATTAAAGCATATATTTACTAATAAAGAAGCATACGAAAAACAGGGTGTTACAACTCTACCCCTCTAAAAAGAATTTCGTCCTCGAAATTACGTAACTAGAAACTTAACAGGATCTCTCACCATCCAGATCGTACTTTCAGAAGAAAGTATCTAAAAGAATTTCATCGATCCAAAAGAATACAGAAACATCTAATGTATGAAGATCCTTTAGTATATTCAAGGAGGTAAAAATGTATGATCGGTACACATTTACAATCATGAATCTTAAAAGTTTCTCCTTTCACTAGAATTTCCTGGTCAACAATTTAAAAGAGTAACAGTTCGATAAGAATTCAAACTGAATCACTTCCACCAAAAGGAAAAGTGATTAGATTAAGTTTCATCGAGAAACTTCTTTTATAAACATATCCATCCCGTGCAACAACAAGGCAATTCATAACTCTAGGAAAAGAAAGATTGGATCCAAAGTCTAAACTGACCACAACAATAAAAAGAGAAGGGAACTGGAATAAATTTCTTAAGGAGACTTTTATTCCCAAAAGTCGTAAGAAACATACATTCACTGGAAAGACTAATAACATAGGAGACCCTAGAGAGTCAAATACTCAAGGGCGTCAAAACGCGATTATACTTAGAATCCTATTACAACTTAGAATTATAGACCACTTCCATAAGACCTTCAAATTGTGAAATTTTTCAACACTACTTCTATTGTAAAAGATCGTCAGATTGTGAAGCTCCAGCGCCATTCATGGTGTAGACTATTCCCTTCGCCGTGGGTCTACCGGTTCCTAAGGTGTTGACAGCTTTTTCAAACCTCGGTGCATTACAATCCCTTGAGAAGTGTCCTAATTGTCCACAATTGAAACACTTCACTCCTTTGCGTGGGCAAACATTAGCCATGTGGTCTGAGTCTCCACACTTGTAACATCTCCTAAATTGGTCTCGGTTTTGGTTCTGTTGACTTCATCTCCCCGATTCATAATTATTAGAACGATGCTTTTGTTGATCCTGGTCATTCCCTTGTGACCGGAAATAAGGTTCCCTCCGATGTTGCTTCCTTTTTTGATTCTGATCTTGATATTGGTCTTTGGAACGAGTGGGTCCTGCAACAGTTTCTCTATTGCCTCTTTCCTTCCTCATTAGTTCCACTTTTCTACACTTCTCTACTAAGGCTTGGAAATTCCAGATTTCTAGTGGCATCACAGTTTCCTTGATCTCGAAGCGAAGACCGTCTTCGAACCTTTCGCATTTCCATTCCTCATTGGGGTTGTTCTGGAAAAAGCGAAAATATTTGGCAAGGGACTCAAACCTTGCCGCATATTCCCCCACTGTCATGTCCCGCTGACTCAGCCTCAGGAATTCTTGCTCTTTCTCTGTCCGAGCACTCTGGGGAAAATATTTGTCCAAAATTTTGTTGCGGAATACTCCCCAAGTGATCGCCTGATGTTCAGCTACCAGCAGTTGTCTGGTGCCCTCCCACCAGTATTCAGCATCCCCAATCAGTTGGAATGTTGCATAGGGCACCTTTGCTCCCTCTGGGGTGTGCACCAGCTCAAAGATCTTCTCCAGCTCTTGAATCCAAAGATCAGCCTTTATTGGATCCACATCTCCATCAAGCTGTGATGGATTCTGACATCGGAAAGCATCCAAATGTCTTCCCTCTGCAGCTTGTTCGGCCCTCTGTTGCTCCTGTTGGTTCTGGGCAGCAGCATTAGCCGTCTGAAGAGCTATGGCAGTAGCAACGTCAGCCAAAGCTTGGGCAGCAAAGTCCATCCCACCGTCATAATTTGCATTCATGTTGGCACGACCGCCAATAGGACCACCTCTGCGACCACGTCCACGACCACGTCCATGTCCTCGTCCACGTCCACCTTCTGGTGCTGGTTCCATAACTGACCTGTCGAACAAATCAGTCAGGCCACAACCAGGAAATGAAACGTGTAAAAGCGTATCAACACACATTACTTCTAAGAAGTAATCCGAGTAAAACTTAATTCAGAGAAAACACAACGTCAACACAACAGACCTATTTCCCAAAGATCCGAAAGACTCGACCAGCTCTGATACCACCTTGTAACACCCCCCTCGGGGCATTACTTACGTAACACATGCGGAATTTAAATTAAAAGATAATTTGCTGGTTGCTTTCGGAAAATTTGTTTTCTTTTAAGTTAGAAAATTGGGGCATAAAATTTTCTTCTATAGGGATAACTCTGAAATCCATCATACATACATTTAAAATGTAAAGTCACGTTCGTAGACAAGTTACCATGACATACAACATTTCTCTAAGTTTCCACTTTCGGAAGAAAAGTTCAAACTACAGATGAATGTATATAACACTACATTTACCGACCTCTCTAGATATACAACCCAACTCAAAACTCCTAAACTGGTCATTCTATCAAATATTCATTGGAGAGAGCCCCAATCGGAATACTTTCCCAACATCTAACACTAGGTCTTCAATTGTCTTAGAAAGACTCCTCTGCAACATCGGTACTAGAGTACCAAGATACTACAGCAAAACCCGAAGAGACCTGATATAATTGTAAGAGTGAGATACCATCAAAAGATATATCCCACAACAACCATATACATTATACATACATCACAATCATATAAGCAGTTAAATCATGCATATACACAATATAACAGTTTTATATCAAAGGGTCTCAAACCCGCACAGTCAATCTTTCGAAAATATGCATGGCACTTCAATATCAGGCTCTAACTTAATCTCATGAGATATCAACATCGTTTTTCACTGGAGAAGAATTAGAGTTGGTCAATCTCTAGCCCACCGGGAAGTTGCCTCCTTACCCTCATGCATTAAGGTCTCAGGACGAGCAACGTCACACGTGCCTCTTCACTCGGTTTACATGGACAGACTCCCAGATACCATCTTTGTATTTGATATATATCAATAGCACGTCTGCTTGGGAAAATGCACATGAGAAAATATTTTATTTAAAAGGGTTTCTTTGTGTTCATTCTTTTCACTGTCGCAGCTCAAAGCTAACGACTTAATCATCATTTCCCCATCACTTGAAAACTTAAAAGCATAGGACACATAGTCTGAATGCTCAATCACAATGCCCCAGACCGCGGCCCCAGTCAAGGGTTGTGGTCGTAGAAAACAACCTTCACCTTTAACAATGTTCATCACACGCGGTTAGAATACACAGTCCAACACAACGTGATTAGGACCTAAGTCCATCACAACGAAATCAGAACGAACTGTCCCCAATTTCGAGAATTGGACTCTTAGTCCATAACATCATAAATAGGACTCATAGTCTCGAATTAACACTGATCCAAGATCACGTGCGCATAACTGAATACTAGAGGCGACGTCTCGCGTACTAGATTCTCTTTCTTAAGTACTTATTTTTCGTTCAGTGAAAAACAAATTCAAAACCGAATCCTCGATAACCTACCCAGGTTATCGGAAAGTTTCTAAAATATTTAGGAAAACCTTTTCTTTGAAAATCTTTTATAAAGCATCTTTGAAACTCTTTTATCTTTGAAATATTTCCCCCTATAGGATATTGCCAAATAATCTTGAAAGTTTTCACTTGAAGACACATAGTTCAAAAAGGATTTTTCTCTTATATAACAATAGTTCACCAAAACCATTTCAACAGTTAAAATGAGTACTTTAAGTTTAAAGAGCTTTTGGAAAAGAACACCAATCCCTTCATCTTCAAATCTTATTAAGGTTTTTAATCCTTATAACGGTTGAGCACAGATGCACGTCTGGCTTAGCAAACTTTCAATCAACAACGGTATATATATCATCAGTTCAATGCTAATAACACAGTTGAAAGCAGTTCATCACATATATGCATTATATCATTTAGAACAAGTACAGTTCAACATCAGATAATAGCATAACAGTTCAAGTACATTAGATAATCAAGTAAGCTCAATCAACATGTAAATATCCAATTAAACACATACACACATGCATACAGTTATTGAATATCTTTAGTAAATCCCCTCTTACCTTAAGAAGGTAAGAGAATGCAAGAAAATAAACAGTTTCGCGGATGTTCTTCAAGGTTGGTTAGGATGCAAGTCTAGGGTTCAAGACACAAGGTTCAAAGGATTAGAACTCAATCGAGAACTTAGGGCTAGAAGTTTCCAAAGCACATGCAACTTAGGGATTTATGATCCTTAAGTGCTAGGAGTTTAAAACATGATTACTTTAAACAAAGTTTGAACAAAAATCCCACCAAGTTACACTTGATGGAGATTCGGCCTTGACCAATAAGATAGGCTAGGAACATTTAAACTTTCCAATCTCTTTGGTTTAGCATCCATTAATAGTAAGGAGCTCAAAACCATGATCACTTTGGATAAATGAAAAACGAAACACCTTAGGTCCATAACCTTTAAGATTCGATCATCCTTGGGTTTTTATGATAAAAATCTTTAAATTCTTCCAATCTCTTAGACCTTTTAGCATCCAATAACTTATGGAGCTCAAGTCTATGATCATCTTGAAAGCAACATAGGACTTTAAATAACAAAGCTCATAAGCAAATAAAGTAAGAACAACATAGGCTTATAAGTAATTAAAGTATAATGACATAAGTAAATGAATCATAAATGACATAAACATAAATGACATAAAGTAAATGACATAATGTAAATGACATAAAGTAAATGGCATAAATATAAATGACATAAAAGTAAATGACATAATGTAAATGACATAAAGTAAATGACATAAAGTAAATGGCATAAATATAAATGACATAAAAGTAAATGACATAATGTAAATGACATAAATATAAATGGCATGAAAGTAAATGACATAAAAGTAGAGTAAAAATCTTTAAACTTTCCAATCACTTTAGACATTGCATCCTTTAACATAAAGGAGCCTTGGTCCATGATCATTTTGGGAAAACAAATCTTTAAACTTTCCAATCACTTTAGACATAGTATCCTTTAATCATAAAGGAGCCTTGGTACATGATTATTTTGGGAAAACAAATCTTTAAATACAAACTCATACTTGTAAAAGTTGAAACAAGATCCATCTAAACCATATGCATGGTTCGGCCTCATTAGAAAGTAGAGGTTAGGAAACTTTGTTTTACACAACCTTTTTGTATGTTAAGCTACAAGTAAATACAAGACCATAGAAATTGGTTTCAACTCAAAAGGAGTTTTCTACCATTTTTGAGAGATTTTTGAAGATAAAAGCTCATATATGACATAAAGAAGAAACTTTAGAAAAAGATGAAGTTTTTAAAGAAAAGAATACATGAGAGTATTAACCTAAACAAGAGGAACAACTTTGATGAAGAACACTTAGTGAAAAGAAGAAGAAAAACTAGAGCTTTGGAAGCTTGAAGTTAAGAAAAGATGAAAACTTAAGGGTTTTAATGGAGTAGGAGAAAGGAAAGTGATGAAGTGAAGTTGATGAGTGATATTTATAGAGGAAAGGGGAGGGGGGACGGTTTTGGAGAGGAAACAAGAGAAGAAAGAAGAAGAAAGAAGGTGGTTGCTTGTAGAGAGGATAAAGAGTTAAGGTGATGTGATGTGATTGGAGAGAGAAAGATGAAAAGTAAGATTTTGGAATGAAGTAAGGATTTACTTTTTCTTAGGTGTGGCATAAGCATTTAATGAGTCTTCCCATCAAGCCCTTTCTCATCCTTTAGGGTTCCTTTAACTGCTTAAATACGTAACCGGTTCACATCCGATCGTATTTTCTGAAGGTTTCGTCCGGATAAAATATTATATTTTATTCCCGGGCAACAAAATTCGAAAATTTACCAAACCCACACAAAACCTCATGAAAACACTAACCGTCTCGTTCACGAATCAAAATTTTGTCTCTAGCTCACTAAACTTGTACTGGCAGAGAAAACGCAGACCGGTTTTCGTCTAAATTTTCAATCGAAAATTTTACTGTGACTTCACCCAGTAAAACAACACAAGAAAATGATTTTATTTTAAATAAAATCATCCTCTATATTTTTTCAAAAATAAATACATTAAAGCATGTATTTATTGATAAAGAAGCATACGAAAAACAGGGTGTTACAGGAAGTAATATGTTCTTTTAATAATATATTATATTTTTTATGAATGATTGTGATAATGAATGTTCCAAATTTTTTTCTTACATTTTTTATTTATTTTGTAGTTTATTAATCAAAAAAACATTAAAGATGATAAAAAGTATGAAGATTTTTTGACAATCGTGACAAGGTAAGCAACTATTAGAAGTAAATTATGTATTTCTTTTTTCAATTTTATATGCTTTGTTACTTTTTATCTAACATAAATCAATGCATTATAAATTTATTTTGTTTGTAATACAGGGAAATGCAAACAGCTCCTGAAAATCGATCCATACATAATCTCCTTATAAATCTAAATGCCGAGATGTCGAGGTCAAATAATAGTTGTAACTAAATTATATTTGGTACCTTGGATTTGTTTTTTATTAGAATATGTATCTTATTTATTTTTACATTTATTTATAACATGATATTATTAACGCAGTGATGTATATAATGTGTGTTTATATTATTACGACACATTGTAAAGTTGGATAAATCTATACAACAAAGACGAGTAAAAGCATTAGAAATACGGCGTGCCTGTCTTGCCGCTAGTATAAGATAATATGTAATCAGTTAACAATATTAAAATGTTATAACTAAATTGTATTAAAATTCAATTCAATTCCATTTATCAAAAAAAAAAATAAAAAATTCAATTCAATTCCTTAAAAAAAATTCAATCAATTCAATTAAAAAACAGTGATTTAAATTACATGGAAACTTACTTTGCCGCGTATCTCTCCTCATTCGCATCCGAGGAAGAAACCTAAATATAGAAAATGAAAATACTTAAATAAAAAAAAACCCCACTATAAATAGAACCCTGCCCTCTTTCTCACATTCTTCTCAGAGTCCAATCTTGAAAGAGTCAGTCTTCTGCTTCCTCCTTTTCCTTCCCTGGTAAGCTTCCCCTCTCCTCTCTCTCTCTCTCTCTCTTTTCATAATCGTAATCGCAAGAAATTAAATTATCATTGTCACTCACTCCTAATGAAAACTAAGATACATTTCTGTGTTCTGTTTCGCTTTCGCGCTCTCATATGAACGAACCATTTGGTATTATGTTAGGGTTCCACTGTGCCGATGACTTTTCTTCTTCACCGAAAGGGATCGTCATCCATTGTGGGCTTCCAGTTCCATTTTAACTTCATGAATCGGGGAAGGCTTTGGTGTTCTTGGAATTTCCTCTTTCGCCATTGGACTTGACCATTCAGTCTCCACACCGCAATTAGGGTTTATTAATTAGTTCTTTCTCCTCTCTCTCTCTCTCTCTCTCTTCAAACATTATTATTATTGTTGTTATTAGTATTGTTGGCGTACTCTGCTGCACGAGGTTTCAGCTACAAATCAGACACTGGTTTTTTTCGAGGTTCTTTGTTGGATTGGGTAATAGGGTTTGTAGCTCAAGTTGTTGGATTTTGTTTTGCACTATGGCGGGAACGAAATTGATTCCAGGGTTTCGGTTTCATCCCACTGATGTTGAGCTTGTTAAGTATTTTCTGAAGAGGAAGATCATAGGGAAACGATTCCCTTCTGATGTCATTGCTGAAATTGACATATACAAGTACGCTCCATGGGATCTCCCAGGTTTGCACACAAATACCTCCTCACTTTAGTAGACTATCAAGTGTGTGTGTGTGTTGTGTTGCTCATTCTTATTTTTATTTTTATGCTTAATGTGGTTTCTTTTATTGTTTGGTTTTTAGATAAATCTTTACTTAAAACTGGGGATTTAGAATGGTACTTCTTTTGCCCTCGAGGAAAGAAATATTCCAGTGGAGGGAGGATGAACCGAGCAACCGAAGTTGGGTACTGGAAGACTACTGGGAAGGATAGATCAGTTGAACATAAAAATGAAGTTGTGGGGATGATAAAAACCCTGGTATTTCACACGGGAAGAGCACCGAAGGGGGACCGAACTGATTGGGTTATGCATGAATTCAGACTTGAAGATAAGGAACTTGCTGACAAAGGCATTCCTCAGGTAACCATCGACTTCTTTTGTTTTGTTGAAATATATTACATTTTTGGTCGTTATATCACTTGTTTGTGAACTATTTTGTTGGATAGGCTTGTGCCTATGAGTGCATACATGGAATTTAGGATTCTTTCTACTATTATTGTTCTCTGTTTCACTGCACAAGATAATCTTTGCCGATGATCATATTTCAATTCACAAACTTTACATCATCAAGATAGAATTGTGTATATTGCATATGCTCAAGTTATACGGCATTTAATGGAAACAATTTTTTTTTTGTTATCTTGTTACTTCTTATTTTACTATTTTTGCATCCCTTATCACATTCTTAGTTATGTTTGTTGACTTTTGTCTCTTTGTATTTTTCCGGTTGGTTATGCTTGTGAATTTATTTTAATTAGTTCTGCTGGTTTATTTGTATTGCAGTACTTATATGTGATTTGTAGAGTATTCCAGAAGGAAGGTCCTGGACCCAGGAATGGTGCACAATATGGAAAACCATTTAATGAAGAAGACTGGGATAAAGAGGATGAAATTGATTGTGTAGAATCTCTCCCTATTGTGGCTCTGTCTGCTCCAGATCCCATTCAGCTTACCACATGCCATAATTCTGTTGCAAATGACATGCGTGCTTCTACAAGTGAATGCATTGGGTTAACCTCTGGGTCGTGTCTATCAGGATTGATGCCTTCTTGCTCGACACATCCTTTAGCTACTCCAAGTAGTAGTACTCAAGCTGACGATGACATTTTATTGATGCTTGATACTCTCAAAGAAGATAACACATTGGCTTTGAACGAGAACAACAGAATTGAGGTGTGCAATCTATTTCTTCTTATTTATGCTTATGCATATTTCTTTTTAGGAAATGTGGCATGATCATTTTTCTTTTTATGGCTTGTGTCAGATGTTCCCTTATCTTGGTAGTCTTTGATTTATTTGTCAACGGTTTTTTTTTCTATCCCTACCATTTTGCATTTGGCTGCTCAATTCAACTTGTTTTACACTTTCATTGTGAAAACATTTTTGTTGACCTTGTTCTTGGCTATGTAGTCAATCGCGGATTGCGTAGCGTAGCGTAGCGGCCGACCCCTAAAACGCAATAGCGGTGTAGTGGGTAGTGGTATGACCGCTATGCTGAAGTATATGGAAACTATACAAGAAATTTATACCATACACATGAAAGCTAAAAAATAGAAGAATACACAAAATTAAAGATTCATAACTACTAATCAATGTTCATTGTCACCTAAATATTCAAAGTTCAAACCCAATATAAAGCAAATAAGTTCTAGCCGCCATGGCTCAAATTAAATAAGTAAATAGCCAGCAAAGTATTTTAATTTATATAAATGAAGATTACAATGAAGATAAATGTGAAGTGCAATTCATAATATAAGCTAACATAATTAAATAAATAATTAAACTCATACACAGTTTTTGCATTAGTTTAAGTTATGCTCAAAATAATAAAATTATGCATTTTGATTGTTTAAAGAATAACTTTAGCTATTAAAAAAAAAGTAATACCTATAGAATTAGGAAAATTGTCAAGTTAGAATTAGAATGCATGTAAAGTTGGTTCCCTTATTGTTGACTCCCTAAAAATACATATAAAGTTCGTTCCATTTACTAAATGGCCCAAAAGGCCCATTACACTACAACCCTAAAAATGAATGCTTAGATAAGTTCCTTTCTTCAACGTTCAGCCTTTGGAAACGACGCAGCAAGACTTATCAAGTGCAAAGAGGCTGGGGCTGCCGGAAAACGACCGGAAATGTGGTGGGACTGCCGGAAAATGATCGGAAATGAGGTGGGTGTGCTGGATAAGGGCTGGGTCTGCTGGAAAAGGGTCGGAAATGAGGTGGGTTTGTCGGGAATGGGGTGGGTTTGCAGGAAAATGTGGTGGGTTGCTCGGAAAATCACAGCAGCGGCCGCTTTTTGGCCGCTATTTTCGGCATTACAGCCACTACTCAAAAAGCGCGACACTACCATGTTTCGTGTAGCGTCGAGGAGCCGCCGCGATAGCGGTCGCTATTGACTACATAGGTTATTGGTAGAAGTATCTTTGAAATTACCGTTGTATGTAGTTATTATAGATCCAGCTTTGGCTTCTCTGTTTTTATTTTCAGACCCACAAGTTGCTCGAGTGTTTGTGTTGTTCTATACAAGTTCTGAGCTTACAAGGATATAAGGCTTAAATGCTACTTCTTATTGCTGTCTATTTAATTCTTGGCTTAATGAACTTTTTGGTCATTGTAAAATAGGGGTGTTCTGGTTTTAGTCCCTATCTTTTTTTGTTCTCTATATTTCGTCTTTGCAATTTTTTTTTTTTGCCGTTAGTTCTTGCCGTCAACAGTAATCGTTATCTGCCTACGTGGCTAACGGCGTTGACCGGGTCAAGCGACACATGGCAAAAATATTATTTTTTTTATTGCCACGTGTAATTCAATTTTTAAAAATCTGAAGTTAAATCCGTTTTTGGTTCCTGTAAAATGACAAAATTTAGATTTTGGTCCCTATAAAAATTTCTTGTTTTTGGTCCATGTAAAATCTCAAATAACTATTTTTTTCCCTATTGTCATGTGACATCTATTAAGTACTCAGGTATCCAACAGAGTGTCATATGATCATCCCAAGTGACACATAATAACCCTATGTGGTGTCAAGTTAGCATATGAAATAGTTTGTAGTTTGTTCATTATCTTCTTAACAAGTGTCTTAAAAGTTTTTTAGAAAATTAAAAACAAAATAATTAATCATTACAAAATAAGCATACATAATTTTTCCTAATCTTTATGATGTTCATTAGTAAGGGTATAAGGTCCGAACCAATAATTCGATGAATCCGAAAATTCGAACATAACAAATTAAATTGGTTTGAATTTTTCGATGTTCCCGCCCGAACTGAATCGAACCCGTTGGTGATTAGTTCGATTATTAGGTTCAAAGATTCTAAATCCGAACAGATCCGATTAATATATTTTAATATTTATATATAAATATTAATATTTAATATTTTGATTTTTCTAATTTGTCCCACATTGCACATGTTAATGATTCAAAAAATAAAAAACTTGTATTGGAAAGAATAGCTTTTAAACTTTCAAAGATTTGAACCAAACCAACCAGATACACCTTTACTTATTAGTGTTTGCCTTTGTATAAATAGTCATGAACGGGTGCTTCACGATTCCATGAATAGTCTCCAACATCGAAACAAACTTTTTAACGATTTTAGAAAAGGTAAATATAATTCATTTAAGGATTAAAGAAAAATTTTACGGGAATCATATGCTAACTTGACACCATAGAGGGTTATCGTGTGTCACTTGGGATGATAATATGACCTTCTATTGGATACATAAGTTCTTAATAGATGCCACATGACAATAGTGGCCAAAAATAAATTTCAGATTTTACAAGGACCAAAAACAAATTTTAAAATTTTATAGGGACCAAAATCAAAATTCTCTTGGGATCAAAAGCATATTTAACTTGAGATTTTTAAAAATTGTTTTTTTTATAAAAAAACACATGGCATTAAAATAATATTATTTTTGCCATTTGTCTTGTTGACCCGGTCAACGCCGTTAGCCACGTAGGCAGATAACGGCTACTGTTGAAGGCAGGGACTAATGGCAAAAAAAAAAAATTTTGCGAGGACGAAATGCAGAAAAAAAAAAAGATTGGCACTAAAACTAAAAGATCCTTATTTTACAGGGATCAAAAAGTTCATTAAGCCTTATTCTTTTTGGACTTCTTTATGATTAAGTGTCATTTGAGAGTCTACTGGATATCTTCACCTCTTTGCAAAAGATATTGGCTTTAAAGGCTCTTAAGTCTTGGTGCTTAGCTTGTTAAAGAAATAAACTAGTAAACTAACTGTTCCCTGATATAAACTGGACTAGAAATCACACACCCAACACAGAAAACATACAAATCTCCTCTACTGATCCGATATCAAGTTAATATCAGATCAGTGGGGTCCAAGCTTGAATACAATGATATAAAACACTCAAGGAAATGAAATGAAAATGCTGGATAACCCAGGCATTCAAGGGGCATGGTTCTCTTCTTTCCACATCAACCCCTTACCTACTTTTTGTTATCCCCAATGCTCTCCCTTTCTCTCTATTATATCTGCACAGATCCTAACCAAATCACTCTCTCCTCTGCTACACTGTCAAGCCGACAGTTTATAAGCAGAGGTAACAATGTGCCCCTTGTCTATTTGGGCCTCTGATTTCTCACAGCCCATTGCCTCCTTTCTGCTGTATACTTTAGGCTATGTTTGGTTCAAAGGAGGAGAGGAGAGGGATTTTAATGGAGGGGAGGAGAAAGATTTTAATTAGATATTCTATTTGGTTGAGAGGAGTGGAATGAAGGGATTTTAAAACTATTTTACTTTAGGTTATGTTTGGGAGGATGGGATGAGGTGGTTAGTAATGGAGTGGGATGGTAACAGGGGCTTAACCCATTGTTTGGGAGTTGTTTAAGTAATGGAGTGGAGTGGGTAAGGGTGGGAATCCAAACCACTCCACACCACTCTCTCCCTCAATTTTTTATACCCTCCAATTTGGGGGGTTTGGGAGGGAAACACCTCCCCTTTTTTCTTTTACATACCCATTTACATTCTTATCACCACTTAAAAAAAAACAAAACTTTTCATATTACCACTTTCATTCATTCGTTCTTGTTGGCCGTTGCAGTACCGTGACAACACTCTTCACCTCTCTCCAATGACTGTTATCCGTGGTAATGTTCCTATCATCATTTTTCCGAGAGGTGGTTTAGTAGAAGATCAATCTTCTACTTCTGGTAGGAAGCACTGTTATTTATTTGGTGAAATTGTACAAAAAAGAAGCATCCATTGTAAATATAATATCAGGCAATTCTGAAATTTCCAGGCAAATTATTCACCTAACAGAGGCACTCTTCAAGATATTTTCAGCTCTCGTTATTTCTCCTTTCACGGTGGATATTTTTTTAAATAAAAAATTGGATAATGCACAAAATATATCCAGTTCCTTGCCTCCCAGGAAGCATGAACCCATCCTCAGGTGAAGAAAGTAAACTTTGCTTCTCTACTTCATCTTGTGCTTAGCTTTTTAACTGGTTCATATCATTGTGGCCAATGGAGATTAAAAAGGGTAAAATTGAAAGTAAAACTTGTTATTCATTTTACTCCATTACTTATCATTGTCACTTCCAAACAATGGGGTGAGATCTCTCTCCATACTTCCTTTAAAACTTCCAAACAATGGAGTGGTATATGTTTACCTCTCCACTCCATACCATCCTAAACCACCTCATTACTAACCACTCCATCTCCTTCAAAACTCCCAAACATAGTCTTAATACCCTTATAATTTTAGAATTCAAAACATAAGGATGTTTTAGTCAATGTGTGCAAAATGTTTTAAATTCTCTCCCTCCCCTCCAAATTCCCCCAATATTGGATGATAGCCAAAATTGAGTGATGATGGATCTTGTTCCTCTCCATTCTCCTCCCCTCTTCAAAAAAGTGAACCAAACATGAATTATAAAAATCCCCCCCTCCCCCTCTTTCATTCCCCTCCAACCAAACACTATGTTAGTGGTAGGAGGCTTGCTAATGTGAGGAATGCTAGGTACACACCCTCTATCACATTCTTATAGACACTTTCTGATTGGTCCATATCACCACTTCTTAACCTGCTTATGCCACTTTATCAGGTTATCAAAAGTTAATTATTAAAAATTGCAGTGGGTGTTAAAATTTGGAGTTTAGACGGAGAATGGATTTGGAAATCAGGCAAGAAGGTGAAGATTTTTATTTTTAAAAGATAATAAATAATTTTTAATAACCTGGTAAATTGGTAAGCGGGTTAAGAGGTGGTGAGATGAACCAATAAAAAAAAAGTGTCTAAAAGGGTGTGATAGAGGGTGTGTCCTAGCTTTCCTATGCTAATATATTCACTCTGTTTTTTGTTTAGGGAGGGCAGGATTGGGTTTTGATTAGATTTTTAGTAGTTTGTCCATTTTATTTTGCTAACTTTTGTAGCTTGCTTAATGCATAACATCAGAGTATGTTGACTAACCTTTAAAGGTTGATTAGATTTTTGTCTAGTAGTTTGCCCTTTTTATTTTACCCATCTTTAAATTTATTGAGTGGTTTTTTCTTTAGATTTTAACCCTGTAGTATATTCTTGCCGTATCCTCCATCTCTTATTTTCTTATACTGATTGTGATTGTGTGCAACCAGGAGGTTCATAATACTGGTCAGGAAAATAATGCTGAAGGCACGCTTTATTTTGATCCAAATAAGATTTTTCAGGACTTGGGAGACCTTAACTGCTTGATTGGATTGGGTGAAGATGGACATGGTTTTTCCTGTGGTGACAAAGGCGAATGTACCACAAACGAGATGCTTTCTACGGGTGATATCTGGGGGTTTTGCGATCCCTCAGACTTTTTGGAGTTGATTGACTTGGAGGCGCCATTGTTCTGGCAGACTAAACGTGATGGTAGTGGTAGCCAAGATGAATAAGGTTTAAAATTGGGCAAGTATCGGCAGAAAATTGATAGAACTATAGCCGTAACTAATGTGAATTGGAAAAGCTATAGATTGTCTTCTCATTTTCCTTTTGAAGATTACACATCGGGGCACGAAGTTTGTTTATTTCAACATTCATTTCTGGAATAAGTTAACATGATGTCGACTGATAAGGTTGAAAGCTAGGTCCCAATTGTTCACTTAAGATTAATTCGTGGGACCTAAATTCTTCATTTAGAACTTATGAAGTATTTTATTGTTTGATTAATTTGAATCTGATTATGCTGGTAATTGTTCTTTAATCTACTTCAACATTTTGTTTTTTTTACATTGGAGATTAATCGTGTTGAATATTTTTTGCAGCATATTCTTCAAATAGTTCTATTTGGAGGAGCATGACCGTTCGCCACCTATCCATTGTTAATAATATAACTGTGGTTCTCAATTGTCATTACTATCGTGTAGTTGTGCACTCTAATCATTTTCAAAAATTATTGCAAAAAAAAAAAGGATGCATGGGAGATGTGTGAAGCAGAGACAAAGGGGAAGGTGCATGAAGTTTTCAGTATTACCCTCAACAGTGGTAAACAATAATAAAAGAATTTTATATTAAGTTCTCCAGCTTCTACGTGAAGGAAGAAGAATAAAAATGATGAGGTCAGTTTATACATTTTTATAACACACTTGCATTTGGATGTAGTTCTCTCATCAGTATTCAATAATTTATCAACACTGACTCGAAGAACCCATCCCCTAACATAAACAAATCGCTCTTTGTTACACAAGAAGTTGCGAGCTAGAGTTAGGACTAACAAAATAGTGATACCAGATGCAGTATGTGCTGTGTGTCTGTACTCTTAACAATATGCTGCAAAGGGTATACTATTCAGCCTTCTTATGCTTCTTGCCACCAGCTAGAATGCGCTGGATTTGAAGCCCTCTGCTGAATCCTTGGTTGAATAGCAGCCTAGTTTGGAATTCTGAAACAAATGGGAACCAAGCCAGTATGGCCACTAGTGTAAAGATTACCACTCCCATCAAGTATTCATAGACCCTTGCTAAAGCTTTGACAGACCCCCACATTCCATTACCCTTCACAAATGGCCTGCATGCTTGTGCTATCTGCGCATATTATACAACACCACATCAATCAGACACAAGTGATTTTACAATCACTGTAACAACATGAATCATAAGGGAAACTTGTCTAATGATATATCAAGAGAAATGACTATCACTTGTAATCTGATATTTAGAGAGTATGACATTTAACTAATGATTAAGCCTGAAGGTGATGGGCACGTGTCCATTGGGCATAACCAATCAAAATCGAAAGATAACTTAAAAATAATTTAGCGAGGGTTTTGCTGTCTTTGTTGAATTGTTATTTTAGCGACTATTGGAAATCTGATTGGTTGTGTCTAATAGGCAACGTGTCCATGTAAGACCTTCTCGGGCCTAATATACGTGTTAACGTCAAATATGCCCAGTACACAAATCAGCATGCTTAAATGAGACAAATATCCATCAAAACTAAACAAGTACCTGTACAAGTGCCCATGCTGTTGGCAAAAAGGCTAGAAGACTGGCAAAGATGTCTCCAATTGTGAGACTAAGCAGTGTAAACATTAAGCCCAGAGCAACAACGGCTCCGATAAACAGAAACAATTTGAGAAGACGAAACATCAACTGGAAATCTGCCCTGAATTTCTTTCTACCCATGGACACAATCTGCAGTTCAGATGCCACCAATTCATAAAGGCATTATCAAGCTCAAGAAGATAGAATTTTATTAAGAAGGAACTCTTATATCATTGAATACCAACCTTCAAGATAACCATGACAGCTACTATCACTATCCAGGACAGACCATAAACCTGGAGAAAGAATGCATGTCAGAAAAATCTTCTCTACATATAATCTCATTCTTTCATCTTTTTTTTTTACATTGTTTGTTCTGGGAAGGGGAGTCATCTCAGAGATCGTGGATGGCATTTGGAAAAGGAAAGGACTAAATTCTCCTATGTCCAAGGAACTACTTAGTCTAATCCCTATTTTAACAACATTTCACTCACTTCCAATTACTAGAGTGAAAAGTATGTTTTCTGTTGCTATGAACTTTAAAGAATAGTAATAACAAAGGTGTTAAAGAAGTTGAACCATGACGTGCAGAATCTAATGTTTGACATTGTTAGAATATATGAAAAATATCTCATAATATTGTTACTGCTTTTTAGAATATTTTAGATTATCCTAAAAGATCTCTTGGGATATATTTCGTATTTGTATTTCCTGAATTGTTTTTCACTATTTAATCAGGAGTAAGAGTTTAGTATTAACATATAGATAGTAATGTTGGGTTTGTCTTTTATATCCATATCATCATCACATCAGATTATATATCAACATCATATTATACTAATACTTATATACTAGAACAAATAAGGAAATATAAATAGGAAATAAATCCTAAGGGATCATCTAAGATACCCATTGGTATAGGTGACACTCTTATGACAGATTTTCCTTATATCTTAACAGAAAATGACAACATGAAATAAAATAAAATTAGCAAAGCATAATTACCATGATGCTCTTGTCACCTCTGGCTACATGGAGATGATACACAATCCCATACCGATAGATGATGAAACGCAAGGCAAGAATAACCTCACAAACTCGCCCCAAAAAGCCAATCTGCGCAGATGCTCCTGTTCCTCACCCCACCATGACTCCCAGCTCTTGTTTGAAGGAACACCAATACCGCCTCGATTACTTATCCATTTTTTCCAATCATCCCAGTCCTCAACTATCTTCTCGCCACTCAAATCCCGATGGATTAAAAAGGAAAGGAGAAAACAACCAAGAAACAACCATAAACCACATTGACCATGAGAGAAAACCATATGATGTTGAATCAGGTGTTGATGCTCCATAAATCTTATAACATATGAGCAAGATTGTGAGCTCAATCCCTTTTACAAAGTGACTCCTAGAGTACAGCCTATAATTTTCAAAGAAACTTCTCATGCCGAACTACAAAACCACGGCCAGTTGTTTCTATACTTTGCACCTCCATGAAGGAGAGTGCACCCAAAATAGTGCATCTTCGACCCTAGTTGGAAAGTGAAGAAAACAGGTGCTAGCTGCAAATCGCAATATAATGAGGTCACCTAAAGCACTTCTGAACCCTCTCTCTAGTCCAATTTCCATGACCATGGGCAAAGTCATTAGAAGTCCTATTTGAACAACGGATTGCGAAGCCATTGCTGCCCGTAGTGTTTCATCTCCCTTTCTCTTAGCTAACTTGATTATTGTACTCTCAAGTCCACTCAATGACATGTAAAGTTTTCCATATAGGAATGCATAAACCGTGAGCACCACAATCTGTGAAGCAGCAGAAGAAAGAGTTATCACTATATGCAGGATTAACACGTGAAGAAAAGAAACAATCAAATTTAAATAGATATTTATCCGACACAAATTATATAGCTCCCTAAGAATTAAATGGTTTTAGTGTTCATGTGATATAAGAAATTGATATCCATATCCTTTACTCATATTTGGATTAATTTGTTTTTTAAACACACCATTAGTTTAATTGTAATAACAAAGTTTTGAGAGAGAAAAAGTATAGCATTTCTATTAAAGACATTCACTATTGTTTTGCTTTATCTCAAATGCATAACCATTACCATTGAGCTGATATAAAATCCAACAGTCGTAAAATAAAATGATAACATGCGGAAAAAGTCAAAACGGTGCCCAAGCCGGTAGATACCCCTGCTTATTGTCTGCTCTCCATTACCACCAGCCACTTTGGCTTCAAAAAGTGAGATTTGATTGAGACCAACATCTCTACCCTTTCCAACTTGGATATATTCATGATGAGTAATATTCCCGCGTCTTAGTGTCGAATTGAATCCTGTATAGGCAAAAGAATATGATGCAAGAGGAAGAAATATATAAAAACCACTGCAAAGAAAGATGTTTCAAGAATGTTACCAGCAAAAATATCCTCACTCAGATTGATGCCACGAGAAGCCTTGCTAATTCCTCCACGGGTAATGTGAAAAATTCTATCAAAAACATCTGGATGACCATAGTGGAATCGTACCCTAGAATTGAACAAAGGCATCATAAGACAAAAATGTTATTCTTCATTATATCCATTCTAATAATTTATTTCTTGCAACAGTGGTAGGAGAGGGAAAAGAAAATTCAGTAGTTCACTCCAAAATAGCATGGGAGATGACACTCCAACAAGAAAAGCAAATAAGAGGGAAGGAGAAAGCAGAAAATTCATCAGTAAAGAAAACTCAGATTAGTATCGTTTCAATAATATGTTAACCTTTGAAAGTAGTTCTATATGCATTGCAAGCATTTCACTTTTAAATTAAATCGCTTCTTTAACTTTGGGCGAGTTCTTGTATTAGCACCTTATTTGCCTGGAGGTTCCTGATTTATCACATATGTTAAACAAGTTATTAATATGTTTCTTATTTGTCTGGTGACTAATTTTTGGGCTTGTCTTGCTCTCTGTTTAGTTGCTTTATTATTAATAGATTTGTTTTTACCTTTTAAAAAAAAATTGTTAAACAACTATAAGCCATTAAGCCAACCATGTAATGGCATCACTAGAGGAAAACTTACTTCAGGGGTCTTGCAAGAACTCTTTGACCAATTGTAACAAAGCTTGCCTCTTGATTCGACATAAACCAAGCCAAGGAAGAGACACTGTAACAAGCAACAGAATTAAGTAAAATGGGAACTTGACATGAGAAAGTGTTCAATGTATGTGGAATAAAATTCATCAGACCTGCCAGTAAAGATATGCTCACGAACACGTAATATAGTAGGTCGGCGCACCCCATGATCCTCGCTAAATTCTTCCAGAAGGTTGCGCATTTTGAAAGCTTCTTCCAAGTAATTATCCTAGAAGAATTTGCAAATAGACCATCTTAATAGGCACTGACACCCGGTGTCAAGCTGTTATTATTTCAAAGTTTATAATGTTTTACCTGGTTCATGTCAATAGTCTGAAGAGCTTCCCCTCTAGTAAAAATGATGGCTTGATTTTGATTTTCAGGCTTCCCTTCTCCTAACTTCGCTAGACCCGGCAGTTTTATTCGATATATTTCCTTCTGAGAAAATAACAAAACCATAAGTTCTAAGGTAACCATGAGTAAGTTAACTTATTTTCTGACATCAATATGCATTTACCTGGTCAAGATTGTCCACAGCTTTGACCAATACAGAATAATAAACTTTCTGTACTTTTCCGCCTTCTCTTTCTTCAACTTCATCAATATATGCCACACGGAGCGTAGGATTGCTGAAAATGAAGAACCAGGAATTATAATCTTAAATCAAAAGAATTTCAGAAGCTAAAGCCAAATATATTGTGATCGAACTGAATTTAATTTATCAATTGGAGAACATACTTGACCATCAAATTCAGGATGTCTGTTGCACGGCGGTCTCCGCTGCGCTTCTGATTCCCATAGTTCTGACAGGTAGCAACATATGTGAATTTCATGTCAGCTACAGCCTCTAAACTGGCATATAGGGATCTATGACTCTTTTTATCCTCGTCAGATGGAACGGTAATAGCTTTATAGCCATCAAGTATCTCTGCCCACAAGATAGAAGAAAACAATACAATCAGAAATGAAAAGTCATTTTTTATTATGCATAATGAAATTGTGTAACACCCTAGTTTTTAAACCTATGATTAATTATTTTATTTGGATGTTTAAGTTTATTTTGTTATGTGGTTTAGTTTGAGTAATTAAATTACTCTCTTCAAATTATTTTATTGGGTGCGTTAGCACTGACTTATTTCAGTGAATGCACGCTTACTACACAATAATTTGCGTTATTGTCACTATTATACCGGTACAAAAAAAATATTTTAAATAATATGATTAAGAGAAAAATATTTTCATATTCTCATTCTATTTAATTTTAGAGTTGAAAATATTTTGGTTTGACATTAATCGGAGATTAAATTTTGGACTGAGTATTTTCTTAGTTGATCAGTTCAATTATTAATCTTTACTCTAACTTGAATTTCGAAAATATATCTTTATCAACCTTTATTTTTAGATTCTAAAAAGTAAAAACATGTTTATTTTAGGCCTAATATTTATCACTCATTTTGTACCTATCACTAAGTAATTTGTTTAAAAAAGCCCATTTTCTCACTTTTCTCTCTTTTTTCTCGACGCTATCTCTCTCTTTCTCCCGTTTCTTCTCTGCTTCTTCTCTTTCTTTCTTTCTTCTTTCTCTTTTCTTCTTCTTCCTTCCACCTTAACTTCTTCTTCCTCCTTCCTCTCACCATAGCAGCGCCGCTTGGGAGCTAGCCGGAACCGCGACCACCACCTCAGCACAGCCGCGACAGCCACGACCACGTCGCGCGACCCATGCGACCGGTCCGTCGTCGCGCGATCGTCTCTCCACCGTGGTAAGTCCGATCAGCCACCTTCCATGGTGGTTTCGAACCCAACTCGTTGGTTAAGCTTCTCTCTTTTCTTTTATATTTTCTTTCAACTATGTTGCTCTTGTTCACTGTAGAACCGCCACTGCCACCTCGCCGGAATCGCGTCCGCCGCCGCGAGTAGCACCACAGAACCACCTTCAAGTTGTCTTCAAGCTTGGGTGAGTCAAAACCCTCTCATCTCTTCTAGATTCAAAACCCCCAAATTGATTTTGAAACCCTAACCCTCTGATTTCATATTTTAATCTTAAGATTAAAGCTTGTTTTATGAAATTAGGACTGTGAATTTGTGTTTCCCTAAACCAATTTCATTATTCTGAGTTTTCCCTAAATTTTAATAAGGAGCCCTAAAACCCCAATTTGATTTTATTTGAATTTGGGTATGTTTTTGTGAAATTAATTATGATTTAGTGCAATTAGGACTCTTAATGGATGATTTCCAAAGTTCTTTTTCATGATCTTTTAATCAAAACAAAGTTTCCTTAAAGGGTATTGGGAAGCGTGAGCTTCAAACATGATTTTCTTTGAAAATAACCTTGTTTGGTAATAAGATAAAGTATTTAGATCAAATTAAAATGTGTGTTTGGTCATATGTAATTGATTTCTTGATTTCTGGTTGTTGAGCATTGTTGGATTCCCTCTCAGAGGCGTTTGACACGGCTATGCTTACTTGATGGAGTAGATAGTTACACTCTTGGAGCTAATGTGACCATTAAGACGAGGATCCTTTACTTGTCTTCAAAGGTAAGGGGAGTTTGCCTAGGGATATTCAATAACTGTATGCATGTGTGTATGTGATTAACTGGATATTTACATGTTGATTGAGCTTACTTGGTTATCTAATGTACTTGAACTGTTATGCTACTATCTGATGTTGGATTGTACTTGTTCTAAATGTTATGTTGCATATCTGTGATGATCTGCTTTCAACTGTGATATTAGCATTGACCTGATAATATATACTGCTGTTGATTGAAAGTTTGCTAAGCCAGACTTATGTCTGTGCTCAACCGTTATAAGGATTAAAAACCTTAATAAGCTTTGAAGATGAAGGGATTGGTGTTCTTTTCCAAAAGCTCATTAACTTAAAGTACTCGTTTTAAATGTTGAAATGGTTTTGGTGAACTATTGTTATACGAGAGAAAGAAAATCCTTTTCGAACTATGTGTTTTCAAGTGAAGACTTTCAAGATTTTTTTGGCAATATCCTTTTGGGGGAAGTATTTCAAAGATAAAAGTATTTCAAGGATGCTTCATAAATGATTTTCAAAGAAAAGGTTTTTCCTAAATATTTTAGAAACTTTCCGGTAAGCCTGGATAGGTTATCGAGGATTCGGTTTTGAATTTGATTTTCACTGAACGAAAAATAAATACTTGAGAAAGAGAATCTAGTACGCGAGACGTCTCCTCTAGTATTCAGTTATGCGCACGTGATCTTGGATCAGTGTTAATTCGGGACCAGGAGTCCTGGTTATGATGTTATGGACTAAGAGTCCAATTCTCGAAATCGAGGACAATGTGTTCTGATTTCATTGTTGTGGAATGTATGTCCTAATCACGTTGTGTTGGACTGTGTCTTCTAACCACGTGTGATGAATGCGTTCTGATTTCATTGTTGTGGACTGTATGTCCTAATCACGTTGTGTTGGACTGTGTCTTCTAACCACGTGTGATGAACATTGTTAAAGGTGAATGTTGCTTTCTACGACCACAAGCCTAGGACTGGTGCATCGGTCTCGGGCGTTGTGATTGAACATTCAGACTGTGTGTCCTATGTTCCTAAGTTTTCAAGTGATGGGGAAATGATGATTAAGTCGTTAGCTATGAGCTGCGATAGCGAAAAAGAATGAACACAAAGAAAACTTTTTAAATAAAATATTTTCTCATGTGCATTTCCCCAGGCAGACGTGCCTTTCTTACATATCATATACAAGGTGGTATCTGGGAGTCTGTCCATGTAAATCGAGTGAAGAGGCACATGTGACGTTGCTCATCCTGAGACCTTAATGCATGAGGGTAAGGAGGCAACTGCCCGGTGGGCTAGAGATTGACCAACTCTAATTCTTCTCCAGTGAAAAATGGTGTTGATATCTCATGAGATTAAGTTAGAGCCTGATATTGAAGTGTCATGCATATTTTCAAAAGACTGACTGTGCGGGTTTGAGACCCTTTGATATAACACTGTTATGTTATGTATATGCATGATTTAACTGCTTATATGATTATGTGATGTATGTATCATGTATATGGTTGTTGTGTGATATATCCATTTGTCGGTATCTCACCCTTACAAACATATCAGGTTTCTTCTGGTTTGCTATTATACCCTGGGTATTTTAGTACAGATGTGCAGAGGAGTCTTCCTAAGTCACTCAGAGACTTAGATCTAGTTTCTTGATGAAGTATTTGATTGTGGAACGATCACGTGAGTTCTTCTCAGGAATAACTTTTAGAATGACCAGCTTAGGGTTTGAGACTTGGATTTTTGATAAGTATGTATGAGTATGACTCAGAGAGTCTATATTTTAAAACAGAATGTTTATGGCTCGGAGAGCGTCTCTTTTGAATGAAAACTTGAACTTTTCCTTTTGGGTCATGAATAGCTAATTGATATAACTATCTTTAGCATATTAATGCCTGGTTGTATTTAGTGTAACTTGAATTCTGGAATGAAAATGAAATTATTTTAGCAGGTGTTCTTTTACCTGGGATGTCCGAATTACAGAGGAGACTCATTTAAATTTTCGTAAAATACTAGCTTTTATTCAAGTATATTCTTTAAATTAAATAGGCTTGCCACACTATGATAGTAAGTCTGTGTGCCAATCAAGGCTTAGGAGTCGTGACAAAATTTTTATACCCAATTTCTGACACTTGTATACTTATATAAATTATTTTCCGAAAGCACCAGCAAATTATCTTTTAATTTAAATTCCGCATGTGTTACGTAAGTAATTCCCCAGGGGGGGGGTTACAAGGTGGTATCAGAGCTGGTCGAGTCTTTCGGGATCTTTGGGGAATATGTCTGTTAAGTTTTGTTGTGTGATCTCTAGTTGGCTGTTGTTTGAATTGTTTCTTGTTGAAGCAATGTGTGTTGACGCACAAGTATATGTTTCTTGATGGTTTTCCAAGGGCTTTATGTCTTGGGAGACCGTAGATCTTGAATGTTACTTGGGTTCGAATATGACATTCGATTATTCTTGCGAATCGTGTCAGACATTTGAAACAAGATGCTTGTGTAAAAGGATTTTTCCGGGAGTGTTCCCTGGAAATATTCTAGGTTTATGGTTAGCAAGGGACATTGATTTTTGATTGATCTAGTTTCTGGATGCGGTCAGATCTCTGTTCCTTTGTGTAGGATGTTGCCTATAAAGATTGAAACGATTTCGACGACTCAATTCAACTGAAAGATCAGTGGTCTGAATCGTTTGTTAGACCGAGTGTTTTCCTTGTGAAGCACCAACGTTGTGTGGAGGCTCGTGTCACCGTCTAGATTTCGGACAGCTAGGTAAAATGACGAATTATGAACAAGTATTTTTTGACTTGCGTAGCGATTTGGTAAATCTATTGTGAGGAGTTGTCATCTACTCAAAGATCAACTCTTTGCATGTTTGATCGATTGATTAAGTTGTTCAGGATCATACCCAGTTCAAGGTGGTCATTCTAAGCTTGGCTAGAAAGATGTGTATGTTGGTTGGAACCAAGATGAATCGAGTGGATCTTCGATCTTGGGTGAGTGTCTCGTGATTGAGGAATTCTTCATTGTACCCTTTGATTCTCTTGTGTTTGTCAGTTGACAATTATTTCTCAAATCCTGTGATTGTATTAGATAATCACAACGGTGAAGTTGGTATGTATCAGACATATTTTCTGATTTTAATTTGCAGTCTGTCAGGACTCATGAATTAGTTATGCTGATTCATAAATTTCCAGTTATTCATTTCTTTGTTGTGAGAAGTCGTACTCACACTTCCAAATGATCCTCGATGTATTAGACATTTGAGTGAATTGGTTTAAAGGGATCGATTGGTATGGATACTTTCACATTTTGTTGAGAGAAGTGGTTATGACTATTTCTTGAGTTATAACACAAATAATTTCATGATAGCAGAAGTTTCTTGGTAAAACTCAGTTTCGTCACTTCTATTTTTGATAGAGGTGAAAGTCATCATTTTGTAAATTCTTTGTATTAAGAATAAGAATTAATCCTCTTGGGATTAGACATTATTCACCCCTTGATTCTTTGAATCCGTTGGAAGATTCTTGTGGAAGATTGAACTTTATTAGATTCATGTTTGTAAATGTGTATTGATCATGCATTTTTACATCCACGAACCTGATGGAATGATCTTTTTCCATACTGGATGTTCTGATATCCTTCAAATTAATGAAATTCTTTTCTATGCTTATGTGAATGTGAAATCCAGAAAAATTTTCTTTTCTTGAGAAATTCTTTTATGATCACCAAGGTTTGGTCTTATTGCGGTTCGACCGTACTTTTCGTCATTGATCATTTTAGTTCTATGTATTTTCAAAAATGTCGTCGATGTGTGACCTATCTCATCAGTCATGAGTTGGATATCTCCACATCAAGATGTACAATTGAAACCTTCCTTGTTAAGATGTTGACATTCCTTCAATTCTTGTTATGAGTTTGCTGAAGACTTACACGAGTTTTGATTGAATTCAAGTGATCGTTGATCGACTGGTGAAGTCTACATCTTCTTACGAGTTAAGATCCACAAGCAGAGTAGTGAACCGAATAATGTATCAGAGGATTGTTCAGACTTCATGGAGTATCTTTAAGTGTTGTTTCAGATGAAAAACGGAAGTTTATCAATGTGTATCGGCTAAGTTTACTTTAAGTGTTAAGGACTAAGTTGAGACTAAGTCCAACTGATCATCCTCAGTGGGATGGATAAGTAATGAGATTACCTATCCTTAGCAGGTTAGCTGGGAGATAGTGTGGTACCTAAGTTTTTGTCATCTCTATGGTAGGATAAACCAGAATTGATAGGAGCTTTGTTAATGTATAGATGTGAATGGTATTATGAGAACCCTTAAGTTCAACATTATTGAGTGAGATGAGTACAATGGATCTTATCATGATCGAGGCAGATATATCATTAAAGGAATTTAGAGTAGTGATCAATGTTTATGGTTAATGTTGACTTAGTGAGTCCGAGGATTAATGGAAAAATATATGGTAGTTTTCCTTAAGCTGAACGGACGTAGTAAAGAGGAGTTCTTGAGTGAAACTAAGTTGTTAGAAAAGTTTAAGAATTATGATTTTGGATAATTCAAACTGAAGTGATTCCCTTTGGTTGTAGTTTCATGGAGAAATGTAATCGTATTCTTTAAGATTGAAATGAATGACCATGATATAATTTGGAGTGGTGGAATATGTTCAAAGGAAACTAAGACTACAATTGTGTGCTTTGGGTTGAGAGTTAATATCTGTAGTAGAGTAAAGTTAGTGTTGAACTTGATATTCGTTGTGAGGATAAGGTGTTGAAGAAGTTTTGATTATGTCTTTCGAGTGTGATAAACTTTGGCGAAATGTTTATAATCTTTGAGGTCTTATTCTGGTAAATATGTGGTTGATGATCCATAGTAGAAATTGGACATTTTAAATTCAAGATTGCCATTGGGGAGTGTCCACCTAGATTTCTTGGCTTTGTTTTGATGCAACTCCTAGGGGTTATGGCCTTAGAGAAACTCTATTTTATAATCTCTTTTCTCGGCTGCAAATAAATAAGATAAGGGCAGATATGATACAAGCACTTCCTTGCATAAGTGATAGAGCTATGTTTTCAGATGGAGGAATTGTTAGGAGTTGTGTATTTTCCTTGGACAATAGGGTAAAGGTGCATAGGAAATTTCTTAAACTAGGGATACTAACGGGGCTTGAGAACCAAATTGAAAATGAAAGGCAAATGAAGGATATGAAATCGAAGTAGGTAAAAGATTCGAGAGGAATTAAGAAGAGAACGGATTATGTTGGATGTGGTAAGATTCAATTTTAATAAGATTGAATTTCTTAGGTTCTTGGAGCAAAGTTTATCATGTGCAACTCAGGAATGTTATGACGTTTTGATTGGAGACTTGAAAAGTGTGAATTTGACATGACTAGAAGAGTAGACTAAGCTCAATTGGACAAACACTATGATTGCATCTTTTGAGTAGAAGGTTAATTGATGTTATGGTAAAGATAGTGTTGATTTTGTTCTTGAAAGTGTAATAGACTAAGATGAAATATCGAAGGTAGTGGGGATAAAGCGGTAGTGAAAAATCTCGAGGATAAATAAAATGGTATAAGACTCGATCTTGTTATAAAGTTATAGATAAAAGGAATGAAGCGATGAGAATACAAAGCAAGATTTTAGAGTTAAAGTGTGATTACAAAATCCTGTGTAGTTTTGAGCTACGAAATTTCGAGGACGAATTTTTTTTAAGAGGGGTAGTAATGTAACACCCTAGTTTTTACACCTATGATTAATTATTTTATTTGGATGTTTAAGTTTATTTTGTTATGTGGTTTATTTTGAGTAATTAAATTACTCTCTTCAAATTATTTTATTGGGTGCATTAGCACTGACTTATTTCAGTGAATGCACGCTTACTAGACAATAATTTACGTTATTGTCACTATTATACCGGTACAAAAAAAATATTTTAAATAATATGATTAAGAGAAAAATATTTTCATATTCTCATTCTATTTAATTTTAGAGTTGAAAATATTTTGGTTTGACATTAATCGGAGATTAAATTTTGGACTGAGTATTTTCTTAGTTGATCAGTTCAATTATTAATCTTTGCTCTAACTTGAATTTCGAAAATATATCTTTATCAACCTTTATTTTTAGATTCTAAAAAGTAAAAACATGTTTATTTTAGGCCTAATATTTATCACTCATTTTGTACCTATCACTAAGTAATTTGTTTAAAAAAACCCATTTTCTCTTTTTTCTCTCTCTTTTTCTCGACGCTATCTCTCTCTCTTTCTCCCTTTTCTTCTCTGCTTCTTCTCTTTCTTTCTTTCTTTCTTCTTTCTCTTTTCTTCTTCTTCCTTCCACCTTAACTTCTTCTTCCTCCTTCCTCTCACCATAGCAGCGCCGCTTGGGAGCTAGCCGGAACCGCGACCACCACCTCAGCACAGCCGCGACCGCCACGACCATGCCGCGCGACCCATGCGACCGATCCGCCGTCGTGCGATCGTCTCTCCGCCGCGGTAAGTCCGATCAGCCGCCTTCCATGGTGGTTTCGAACCCAACTCGTTGGTTAAGCTTCTCTCTTTTCTTTTATGCTTTCTTTCAACTCTGTTTCTCTTGTTCACTGTAGAACCGCCACTGCCACCTCGCCGGAATCGCGTCCGCCGCCGCGAGGAGCACCACAGCACCACCTTCAAGTTAACTTCAAGCTTGGGTGAGTCAAAACCCTCTCATCTCTTCTAGATTCAAAACCCCCAAATTGATTTTGAAACCCTAACCCTAACCCTCTGATTTCATATTTTAATCTTAAGATTAAAGCTTGTTTTATGAAATTAGGACTGTGAATTTGTGTTTCCCTAAACCAATTTCATTATTCTGAGTTTTCCCTAAATTTTAATAAGGAGCCCTAAAACCCCAGTTTGATTTTATTTGAATTTGGGTATGTTTTTGTGAAATTAATTATGATTTAGTGCAATTAGGACTCTTAATGGATGATTTCCAAAGTTCTTTTTCATGATCTTTTAATCAAAACAAAGTTTCCTTAAAGGGTATTGGGAAGCGTGAGCTTCAAACATGATTTTCTTTGAAAATAACCTTGTTTGGTAATAAGATAAAGTATTTAGATCAAATTAAAATGTGTGTTTGGTCATGTGTAATTGATTTCTTGATTTCTGGTTGTTGCGCGTTGTTGGATTCCCTCTCTGAAGCGTTTGACACGGCTATGCTTACTTGATGGAGTAGATAGTTACACTCTTGGAGCTAATGTGACCATTAAGACGAGGATCCTTTACTTGTCTTCAAAGGTAAGGGGAGTTTGCCTAGGGATATTCAATAACTGTATGCATGTGTGTATGTGATTAACTGGATATTTACATGTTGATTGAGCTTACTTGGTTATCTAATGTACTTGAACTGTTATGCTACTATCTGATGTTGGACTGTACTTGTTCTAAATGTTATGTTGCATATCTGTGATGATCTGCTTTCAACTGTGATATCAGCATTGACCTGATAATATATACTGCTGTTGATTGAAAGTTTGCTAAGCCAGACTTATGTCTGTGCTCAACCGTTATAAGGATTAAAAACCTTAATAAGCTTTGAAGATGAAGGGATTGGTGTTCTTTTCCAAAATCTCATTAACTTAAAGTACTCGTTTTAAATGTTGAAATGGTTTTGGTGAACTATTGTTATACAAGAGAAAGAAAATCCTTTTCGAACTATGTGTTTTCAAGTGAAGACTTTCAAGATTTTTTTGGCAATATCCTTTTGGGGGAAGTATTTCAAAGATAAAAGTATTTCAAGGATGCTTCATAAATGATTTTCAAAGAAAAGGTTTTTCCTAAATATTTTAGAAACTTTCCGGTAAGCCTGGATAGGTTATCGAGGATTCGGTTTTGAATTTGATTTTCACTGAACGAAAAATAAATACTTGAGAAAGAGAATCTAGTACGCGAGACGTCTCCTCTAGTATTCAGTTATGCGCACGTGATCTTGGATCAGTGTTAATTCGGGACCAGGAGTCCTGGTTATGATGTTATGGACTAAGAGTCCAATTCTCGAAATCGAGGACAATGTGTTCTGATTTCATTGTTGTGGAATGTATGTCCTAATCACGTTGTGTTGGACTGTGTCTTCTAACCACGTGTGATGAATGCGTTCTGATTTCATTGTTGTGGACTGTATGTCCTAATCACGTTGTGTTGGACTGTGTCTTCTAACCACGTGTGATGAACATTGTTAAAGGTGAATGTTGCTTTCTACGACCACAAGCCTAGGACTGGTGCATCGGTCTCGGGCGTTGTGATTGAGCATTCAGACTGTGTGTCCTATGTTCCTAAGTTTTCAAGTGATGGGGAAATGATGATTAAGTCGTTAGCTATGAGCTGGGATAGCGAAAAAGAATGAACACAAAGAAAACTTTTTAAATAAAATATTTTCTCATGTGCATTTCCCCAGGCAGACGTGCCTTTCTTACATATCATATACAAGGTGGTATCTGGGAGTCTGTCCATGTAAATCGAGTGAAGAGGCACATGTGACGTTGCTCATCCTGAGACCTTAATGCATGAGGGTAAGGAGGCAACTGCCCGGTGGGCTAGAGATTGACCAACTCTAATTCTTCTCCAGTGAAAAACGGTGTTGATATCTCATGAGATTAAGTTAGAGCCTGATATTGAAGTGTCATGCATATTTTCAAAAGATTGACTGTGCGGGTTTGAGACCCTTTGATATAACACTGTTATGTTATGTATATGCATGATTTAACTGCTTATATGATTATGTGATGTATGTATCATGTATATGGTTGTTGTGTGATATATCCATTTGTCGGTATCTCACCCTTACAAACATATCAGGTTTCTTCTGGTTTGCTATTGTACCCTGGGTATTTTAGTACAGATGTGCAGAGGAGTCTTCCTAAGTCACTCAGAGACTTAGATCTAGTTGCTTGATGAAGTATTTGATTGTGGAACGATCACGTGAGTTCTTCTCAGGAATAACTTTTAGAATGACCAGCTTAGGGTTTGAGACTTGGATTTTTGATAAGTATGTATGAGTATGACTCAGAGAGTCTATATTTTAAAACAGAATGTTTATGGCTCGGAGAGCGTCTCTTTTGAATGAAAACTTGAACTTTTCCTTTTGGGTCATGAATAGCTAATTGATATAACTATCTTTAGCATATTAATGCCTGGTTGTATTTAGTGTAACTTGAATTCTGGAATGAAAATGAAATTATTTTAGCAGGTGTTTTTTTACCTGGGATGTCCGAATTACAGAGGAGACTCTGTCGAAATTTTCGTAAAATACTAGCTTTTATTCAAGTATATTCTTTAAATTAAATAGGCTTGCCACACTATGATAGTAAGTCTGTGTGCCAATCAAGGCTTAGGAGTCGTGACAAAATTTTTATACCCAATTTCTGACACTTGTATACTTATATAAATTATTTTCCGAAAGCACCAGCAAATTATCTTTTAATTTAAATTCCGCATGTGTTACGTAAGTAATTCCCCAAGGGGGGGCGTTACAAGGTGGTATCAGAGCTGGTCGAGTCTTTCGGGATCTTTGGGGAATATGTCTGTTAAGTTTTGTTGTGTGATCTCTGGTTGGCTCTTGTTTGAATTGTAGCTAATATGAAATTTTGTAAAACCTTTGTAATGCAATATGAAATTTCAAATTAATGTGGCTCAAACTAAAAATTGATTAGGCAAGTTAACTATTTCTTCCTTTATTTACATTTTGTTGTAAATTGTAAGTGACCAAGAAAGACATTATTATAAATATAAAAAGATTATGGTTTTGCTAACAAGGGCCCTGAGGAATCTAAAATGAAAACTTTTCATGAAAAGTAGAGTATTCAATACTTTGGGAATTGAAAAAGCTCTACTTTTTACTATAAACTACCTATTTTGAATTCCTTAACAAGTTCCCTTAGGGAACTTGGGAACTTGTTAGCAAAACCCAATAGATTAATAGATGAAAAACAAAAACACATGGCTAATTTCTATTCATGGAATTCAATAGAAACTGCAAGAGAAAAATTCAGAGTCTTTGTAGTTTGTACAATAAAATAACTTGGGAAAGGAAAGCAGGATAGTCTGGATAGAGTGCTAATAGTACTGGATCTCAGTTGTGCTACCCAAAAAAGATGAGTAACCCTTTATCTATAATCCTACACTGTTAATGCTTCTAGCATAAAGCTTGAACTAACATGGACAAACATCAACAGGGAAAGATACTAAAAGTTACCTTTTCTCAGCTTCTCCAACCACCAAAGTATTGAGGACATGTTTAAAAGATTCATAGCATTCAATCACAGCACACTTCATATATTCGTCTGCATATATGCGCTTCCAAAGATCGGATTCCCTTCCATGAAATTGAGCTGCCATATCCAGTGCTACGGGAATCTGCAAACGTGGACAAGGACACAATTATATGAACTGGTATCAAACATGAGAATATTAAAAATCGAATCACACCGACCTTGCTTGCAAGCGGCAGACGACCCACCGAATTATTTTCAGGCTAAGATCCGATGAGTAAGGAACCAAAAAAAGATCCATCTCCTTGGAGTGTGATGCAAACAAAGTTTAATCCTTAATAGGTGGTGAATGATAATCAAAAGATGAAGGAGAAAGAGTAGAAGCTAGGATTGAGAACAAAAGAAAGCAAATAAAGAGTTTGACTCGAGGCCTTTCCTATCACTTATGATATCTTCCTCACGGAAACTGCAAATAACTTCATTCCATAGTTGGGCAAATTTAGCAGCTTCACTCATCCTTCGCTTGCAGAAATCTATACAAGCATGGTAACACAAGCCATGATAAATAATAACATTTAGCTTACTCTACTTAGAAATGAAAATGTGAAAGATACCTCAAATAATCGCTTTGAGAAAGTGAATCTCTTTTTCTGTTTATTGTCGGTAGGAACCAAGTATATGTTGAATGCACCAGGCAATGACTGAAACCGTAATCTTAGCATGCTCGAGTGCGTATCTGTCTGTCGAAAAATAGATAACATTAACTGGTTGTTATAAGATTCTGACTTGAAGTTTTTTTCTCTTTTTGGTTCCTAAATCCAAACTAAAGTTTTCCTATAAAATGGTGATACAAACCAATACAGAAGTCAATTCTCAAATTAGCAAGCTAGAAATAAGAAGAAGAAAATGACAATGACCTCTCCTAGACGCTCAAAGGTACCAATAACACCACCGCATAGGGTTGAGAAGATAGAATACCAAATTTGAGTGTCCATGAAATAAACCTGCATTCAAAATGTCAAAAAAAAAGAAAGATATTAAACTGAAAAAAAAATTCCCAAACAAAAGACAATGTATGTGAACATAACCGATAAATATAGCATACACACCATAAGTACAGGAGCCCAAAGTGCAATAACTCCACCATAGTTATGTTTAGCTGCATAGACCGGGAATATTAGATCAATAGAATTATCAGAAATTTACAATAGAAGCGTTAAAAAGAAGAAAAAACTACCATTGGGGAAGAACTCATGCCAAGCAAAATCAACATGGTGAATGCTCATTATGTCTTTAGTTGGCTTAACTAGAGGTTTGATCTGAAGATAGAGACAACAGTTAAAAGAGATCCAACAACTTCACAAGGTACTATTAGGAAAATAACAACTATTGTACGTGTAAAATTACCTGGACAAAAAAGCTGAAAGAAAACTTGGAAGCCAAAAGAAGCACCCAGAAAAGAGTGTACCTGAAATTCAACAAAAAAATAAAAATAAAAATTAGACGGCGAGACAAATTTCAAACAAACAACAGGAGCACAAACCTCAAATAACTTGAATGATATAGTGTTATGTGAAACTCACTTAAGGAGAGAGAATTGACTTTCATGCATTCCTCTTCCAACATAGATTCTTGGCTGCACAGGGAGAAATAATCATTCAGAAAATGGACAAATGGTGCACAAAGGTCCCAGGTTATTTAAAAGAGAAGCATTTTTCAGCAATGCATAATGGCTGTTGAAAGATTAAAAGTCACTAACTCCTAGTAATATTCATGCATTTAGATTTTAGAACATCCAGAGAAGAGTGGCTTAAAAAACAAAAATCATCAGGCCTCTGGTTTGGCAGTCACCCACTTCATAATAAGCAGGTGTTTCTCCTCCCCAGTTCGAACTCAAACCTCGAACCCCAATCATACAAATAAAAAAGGACTACAAACTTTGATGCTTTAGTAGACCATCGATGCTGTCATTATGAATGTACAAAACCATAGGCACTTAAGTACATTGACACAAGTTTCATACCAACAGAACCATTTCAATTTATAATTTAAAATAAGACGACACAAGTACCTGTGACCACCATAAGAGGAACCTAACTATGTGCCAATCTGAGTTTTCAATCGAACGCCTGAGCATCGGGAAAAAAAAGAGAATAACTGCTAGTAAATTTGGAATCAGATATCTTTAAATCGCCAGGATATAAAGTGGTGGAATGCCCTTTATTTGATGAACAAAGGAAAGCAACTTCTTGATATTCTCAGGAGAAGTCTTGAAGGAATGCACGCAAAGGAGTGGAAGAATGATAACCTAAAAAAGACTAACAATGACTTTGAGAAAATTTCGTAGCACATTAGTGAATCTCCACCGATGATAGCCTGGAAAGTTCAGGGCCAGGTCCAAGATGCCTAAATCAAAATAAAGAGGAACAAATGACATGTCACTTCGACAAAATAGCATGATAAGTTTCCATATGTAAAGCCACTTAAGTGAACATATCATACTTTGAAGTAAGCGCAGAATGGCTGCAGTGATGAATATACTAGAGAGACTATATAAGATATCTTTCTGAAAGACATCCATCAGTGAAATCCCTTTCCATGCAATAATGAACATCACCTATGATAAGAATGTTCAGGCCTTGTCAGAACAAAAATCAAGGAATGTTGACATAATCATTTCCTTCTATCGAAAAAAATACATGCAAACCCAGTAAATAGAAGGTCCAAAGGCGATCAAAACTGTGGAAGATGTGCCAGAATGACCTGGTCTCAACAAAAATTGATTTTCCAGTTCTTCCAGATTTTTTAGGAGCAAGTTTTCTTCCCTGACATGGAATTTATATAAGCACTGAACCAAATAAGCATTTTACACACAGGTGAGTAACTTGTAAGAGAAAAAAAATACATGTACCGAATCAAATGTCGATTTAAAAAATTCACCGTCGTCACGCATGGGCCATCCAAGAGAAAAGCAATCAGGTGTCCTGAAATAGAATTCAACTAAAGTTAAAACACTAAATTAAAAGATTAAACACACCAAAGAAATCATTCATTAAGAAATAAGAATCTAAAGCCAAACGAACCAGAAATACTCATTTAGATCATCATAGTTGCACCAGGATGAGTGAGGAGCCGTTCCATTTTTGCTCTTATGGGCTTCCTGGATAGATTAACATGATTTTAACTCATCACCAAGGAGATATACCTAAAGTATGCTGACAATGTCCATATTAGACAAAATTATACCTTTTCAATCACTCGATATATGGGAGTTATAACCTTGCGCAGGAATGCCTCATCATGACCACCATAAGATGGCTTGATATTTTCACCAGTAACAATGCTGACATTTCCAGCCAATAAACCATGAAGTTCATATGCCATCTGAAGTTATAGTTGGGTATGAGTACAAGCAGAACATTACTACTAAATACTAAACTATTAAAGGAAACAAAAACAAAACAAGAGTTACATTTCATTTGCAAAGACATTCAGCGCGAAATATATTGTGCAACATATGAAAAATCTGTACTCACATTGTGAAATATGTAGCATAGACACTCGGCATGAAGCGAAAGATTGGAAGCTTCGCCCCAAATGAGAAGATACAAGCCCATATAAAGTAACTTCCGCCTGCATCTCTTGCTGGCCTTGAGGAAGTCTATGCGAAAGAACAAGATAACCACTTTCAAAGATAAAAAAATCTCGGACATTATTCTTAAAAATTTGATTTTCAAGGGTGGGAGATGAACAGGACAATTGTTTGCTGATGGAGATACTATTACATCTTACAGTAAACTATGTTTTCGTCCCAAAAATTTGCACCATGTTTTGTAATTCTTAAAGAGATTATTCATCACTGCATTAATGGCACGATCATCAAGCTGCAGTTGTCCAAAAAAAAAAAAAGAGAGAGAGATAAGAGAAAGTTACAGTGGAATTTAACTACAGACCAAAACCAAAGCATGCTACCCTAATAACTAAACAAGTAATTTTGACCAGAGTTCTCTTGACTTATTGTTTAGCTCCAATAGTATTTAGTCTGTTATGCATTTTCCAACAACAAGAAGATGTGAGAGAAAGCTACTTGCCTTGTTGAGTGGCTCAGGTTTGGGGTTGAGCCTTATGTGAGAGTTAGCAAGAAGCAAAATCAAATGCTCTCTCTGGTTCCTGACATTGTCCCTCTGAGCCAAAATAAACCAAACACATTAACAATTTGTGGAGGCTATACAAAACAGTTCTAGTTAAACATAAATCCTTCTCCTATCTCATTCTATTTAGGTGCAAAATACATGCCTGGAACCCAAACATGGCCCTAAGCCGATCAAGCAGGTCCAAATCTCCAGTTCTCTGCCTCTGTTGCTCAAATGAACTGGGCCAGCTCAAGCCACGAGTGTTCCAGAGTGCAGAAACAGCTGCCTTAATCTATAACATTGAAAGAAAACCAAGGAACTCACTTATTGCAATGCCAAGCAAAACACAGATAGACTCAAAATCAATAGAGATATACCTCTTCAAGCTGCATAATAGGCTGAGAAGCCCCGGCAGAATCCAACGGAAGAATGTTAAAAGGCACATAAATCTCGATTTTTTCCTGGACATCTCTAGCAGCTGCAATAATCTGAATAAACAAATTGCATTACTGTTAAGCCTCCAATATATGAATACTGAAAGAAGCTTATGTTGCAAGTAACTCATTTTCACAACAAAAGGAAAATGAAATGTATATAATAAATAAATCAAGACTAACCTCAGGAGCTACTTCTTCAACCTTCTCAGTCTTGTTAACAAGACAGAGCACTTCAAAAAGTACCCCAAAGATCAGTAAGCTTTATCGAGCTGCGCTCTGCAACAAAGGAATTTCAAAGGCAGAGGAAAAGGAGGAACAAGTTAAGCTTAGAGTGAAGAGGTATGAAACTATGAGGTATCCCCATCTTAACAAACTGCAAAACTTTTCCTAATTTTCTTTGTTTTCATTAATAATCCCAAAATGCTATTTTTTTTTCAAAGATTTGTATAAAAAAGGAAAGTTTTTACAAATATTTCAAAGCAGAAAACGGGATGAAAATAATGTAACATTTTTACAATCAGGGTCTTGCTATGGAGTGTCATAAGCCTAAGATCATCGGTTAAGGAATCGATAAAAGGAAAGCTTGTATTGTGAATCTAAGCGTAACACTTTTCTATATCTTAAATACATCATTTTTCCATACAAAATTTCCTTTCTTGATTCGACACAATGCCTTAAAACACTCATCCTCCTTACAATTATTATTAAAAACAGAAATAAAAACAAAAAACAGGAAACAAAACAAACTTCCACTTATATGGAAGTTTGTGGAGAATGATTGTTCACACAACATTTTGGCAGCATAAAAGGGTATATATATATATATATATATATATATATATATATATATATATATATATATATGTATATGTACCTGTCAGCTTGCTCTCCTTGGTCAAGAGCTCTGACATAATGCTCATAGTATTGCTGATAATAAGCTTGAATTTCCCTTGCATCTGTCTTCTTAACCCGAGAGGCAAGACTTGAAGCATTGTCCTGCGCTCAGTTGGACAAATTATGTAAGTTCAACTATGAATCAAAATCCTCTTATTCTTATTCTTCACAAACACCCTTTTAATAATAGTTCAGTTTTACTGTACAACTGAGTGATATACATGTGTGGAAAAATAAAATTATTAATCTTTTGTTTTGCATGATGGTATGCATCAGAAGTTACTTATTTTCTGATTGAGTATCTAGAAATGCAATTAGATTTATGGTTCCGTTGATCTTTCGTTGATCATTACTTAAAATTAAACCATCCACAAACACCCACTAGATCTTAAATACCGAACTCTACAGTGATTGTGGTTGCTAATCTACATATTAATCTATTTTCTTACTTAGATGTGCATTCATAGTGCTTCATCCTATTAGCAGTTTAGCATTGGGTCTCTTAATTGGCAAGACATGTGATGTGAAAGTAGTCAACAATCAAGACTAGTTACAGCACATAAAATATTAGGACTTGTTTGCTTTGTTTCCAATTTCCGGTTTGCATTTCCAGTTTTCAGAAATAATTACAAAATTGTCACATTGTTTTAATTTTGTTTCCTATTTTAAAAATATGTACAGGAAACATTGAAAATAACTTTTTTGTGTTTCCTGTACAAATCTTTGAAAACAAGAAACGAAATGAAAACAATGTGGTAGTTTTGTAATGGATTTGGATTCTCTCCTGTTTACATAAAACATGATACTCTCTTGTTAGATCTTAAACCTTCATACCCTCACATATAGTGAGTTAGAAAGATCTTAGAAGAATCTATGTGATTGAATTAGAGCCTGAAGAGGCTTGGCAAGAAAGCAATACTTGTAGCCTGGAAAGGTGTAGAATACTTGTTGTAGAAACTGTTTGGAAATAGTGGAGAAAATCCTTCAAGTAGAAGGGACTGAACATAGCTCTTGGTTGGAAGAGAGTGAACCCGGATAAAATACCTGAGTGAATTTTCTATCCCTTATCTTTTACAGTTTTATTTATTTATACTAACTGTGGGATTTGATTTTGGTTTTGTTAATCTTTTAAAAAGGATTTCTTGTGTGCTTAAACTTTTTATCTTCTTCTTGTGAAAATGTTTCTCAAAAAGGGTTTTTGCGAAAATAATTAACAAACACAATTCAACCCCCCTTCTTGTGTTTGCCTGTGCCAACTTCAGTTGGTATCAGAGCTCAGCCTTGACAGGGTTGAGCATCTAACAAGTGCTAAGGCAGTACGATCCTACTATCATGGATGCAGAAGGACAAGCTATCAACAGACCTCCTCTCTTTGATGGAACTGATTATGATTACTGGAAGAAGAGGATGATGGCCTTCTTGGATGCACAAAATCTAAACATCTGGGAGCTCATAGAAACTGGTTATACTGAGCCCAGAAATGAAGATGGGGCTGCTGTTCCTAGAGCTCAATTGACTCAAGAGCAGAAAATTCAAAATCAGCTTAACCTAAAAGTCAAGCACTATCTCATGTGTGCAATTACCTCGTCCATAGACTGTTTAACTTGAAATCCAAGGAAGAATTTGAGTTCTCCCATCATGCTCATTTCAAACTCTTTCTGCATTAACTTAGAAAATTCCTTGCACAGAGATTCATTAGTAGCACCGAAAATGATATCATCAACATAAATCTGTACTATAATGAAATCTGACTTAATAGATTTTCTAAATAAAGTTGTGTCTACTTTTCCTCTGTTAAAACCACTTTCCATTAGAAACGAACTTAACCTATCGTACCAAGCTTTAGGAGCTTGTTTAAGTCCATACAGTGCTTTCTTAAGCTTATAAACATGTTCAGGGTGATTTGTACTTTCAAAGGCAGGAGGTTGCATGACATATACTTCTTCATTAATAAAGCCATTTAAAAAGTCACTTTTAACATCCATTTGAAAAAGCATAATGCTATGATGTGCAGCAAACGATATTAAAATTCTAATAGCTTCTAGCCTAGCAACTGGTGCAAAAGTTTCAGTGTAGTCTATACCTTCTTCTTGTGAATATCCTTGAGCAACAAGTCTAGCCTTGTTTCTTACAACCTTACCATTTTCATCAAGCTTGTTTCTGTACATCCATTTTGTTCCAATAACTGATTTATCCTTAGGTAGGGGTATAAGAGTCCAAACCTCACTTATTTCAAACTGGTCTAGTTCTTCTTGCATTGCCAAGATCCAGTCATTGTCCAGTAGAGCCTCATCTACTGACTTTGGTTCCAATTCAGAGACAAGTGTCAAATCATCTTGTTCTCTAAAAGTTGATCTGGTTCTCAGTCTGTCATTAGGATCTCCAATGATTTGATCTTGTGGATGATAGTTCTTGAAGTACCAAGATCTTTGAATTTTTTGTTAAGAAGTGGATGTTTCTGGTTGTTGTTGAGGAGAATCATCTATTTGATCATTAGTCTTTATTTCTGTTTTGTCTCCTGAAATATTGAGATCAAGATATGCAAAGACTTCATCTAGCTTTGATAATTTCTTATCAGGAAATTTGTCATCAAATCTACCATGTATAGACTATTCTACTATTAAGGTTCTTGAATTATAGACTCTAAATCCTTTTGAGGATTCAAAAAATCCTAGTAGAATTCCATTATCTACCTTAGCATCAAATTTACCAAGTTGATATTTTGTATTCAAAATGTAACATTTACATCCAAAAGGATGAAAGTATGCAATGTTGGGTTTTCTACCTTTCCACAATTCATAAGGAGTCTTATTTAGAATAGGTCGAATGTATATTTTGTTCTGAATGTAGCAGGCGGTGTTCACAGCTTCAGCCCAGAAGTGCTTAGGGGCAGAATTGTCGTTGAGCATAGTCTCAGCCATCTCTTGAAGAGATCTGTTCTTTCTCTCTACCATACCATTTTGCTGTGGTGTTATTGGTATTGAGAAGTTGTGTTGAATACCACCTTCTTCACAAAACTCTTGGAATAGCTCATTGACAAATTCTCCCCCATGATCACTTCCAATTGAAGTTATACACATGCCTTTTTCATTCTGTGCACGTTTGCAGAATACAGAAAAGACCTTGAATGACTCATCCTTGTGAGCAAGGAACATAACCCATGTCCATCTAGTGTAGTCATCTACTATGACAAGACCATATTTCTTACCATTGACAGAGGCAGTCCTTGTTGGACCAAAGAGAGCAAGGTGCAGCAATTCTAGTGGTCTGTTGGTACTAACAACATTCTTAGATTCAAATGAACCTTTGAATTGTTTTCCCTTCTAACATGCATCACAGAGAGCATCAGATTTGAAACTAAGGTTTGGTAGACCTCTTACAAGGTTATGCTTTTTCAGCTTTGAGATTAATCTCAAGCTTGCATGACTCAACCTTTTGTGCCAAATCCATCGCTCATCCTCAATGGACACTAGACATGAGACACTTTGATTTGAGAGGTCCTCTAAGTCAATCTTATACAGATTGTTTTGCCTCTGGGCAATGAATAGGAGTGATCCATCAGCTTTCTTGACAGTACACATATTCTTATCAAATGAAACAGCAAACCCACTATCACATAATTGACTAATGCTAAGCAGATTGTGTTTAAGACCATTTACTAACAGAACATTATCAATGGAGGGAAAAAGAATGTTTACCAATTTTGCCTATACCAATGATCTTTCCTTTTTGGTTTCCTCCAAAAGTGACCTAGCCACCATCTTTGGGTCTAAGGTCTTGGAACATACACCTTTCTCCTATCATGTGTCGTGAGCACCCACAGTCCAAGTACCAGGACTTCTGTTTCTTTCCTGTTGTTAAGCAGATCTGCAACAGGGATTATCTTATCTTTAGGTACCCAAATTGACTTGGGTCCTTTCTTGTTAGTGATCATAGGTCGTGAATGCTTTGCATGCTTGTTATGTAAGCATCTAGATGACACATGCTCACTTTTTCCACATACTTTGCAGTAAGTATTGGAAGGGCTTGGTTTTGACTTAGTGTGCCGTGGACGGACTTTAGAGGCCTTTTATTGTGTATGAACCTTTGGTTTATTCAGAGATGCATCTTGCTTCTCTTTATCATAACCAATGCCAGATTTGTCACGTGGTGATCTAGAATACCTTAAAATAAGGTTGAATTTATCTGAGTTACCAACCAGTTTTGACACAGAGTCTGTCAAGTATGTCACATCTTGTTTCAGTTGTTCAACTTCACAAGAGCTATTAGACTTACACTTCGTCCTGTCAGCCAGACTGACATTGATTGATTTTAATGTTTCATTTTCATCCTTAAGGTTTTGATTCACTGTGCAGACCTTATCATAGTCTCTAGAGAGTTTAATAAACTTCTTTTTGAGACTCTTATACTCTTTAGACAGTATGCATGATTCAAGCAGTAATTCATCAAAAACAGTTTGAAGAGTAGATGGATTAGAGTCCATTACCTCAGCATCAGTGAATTCACTTTCTAATGCAGTGTCAGCCATGAAGTAAATGTTTGCTTCTTCTTCTCCTGCTTCATCTTCTTCATCTGAAGAAGACAGGTCAAGATCCTGCCATGTAGCCATCAAGCATTTCTTCTTTTTGAAGAATTTCTTTTTCTCCTTCAGTTTTGGGCAGTCAGCTTTGAAGTGTCCTGGTTTCTTACATTCAAAGCACAGGGGTGGACCTTTCTCCTTGGAATCTGATTTATCCTTGGAGAATTTTTTGTTGAACTGCTTCCTTCTGAATCCACCTTTCTTTCTCCACTTATGTTGGATTTTTCTGGAGATGAAAGATAGTTCATCCTCATCTGAGTCACCTTCACTATTTGATGAATCAGCTTCATTTGAGGACTCAGCAACTTTAAGCACCTTTGAGGAACTTGCTTTCTTGGCCTTTAAGGCAATGGATTTTCCTTTTCTGGAGTTTTCCTATTCATTAAGTTCAAGTTCATGAACTTTTAACGACCCCAGAAGCTCTTCCAGAGAAAGAGTATTCAGATTCTTTGCTTACTGGATAGCAGTTACCTTAGGTCTCCACTGCTTTGAGAGACTTCTCAAAATTATTCTCACATGATATCTATTCTCATAGACCTTTCCAAGAGACCTGAGACTGTTGGTGATTGTTTGGAATCTTCCAAACATCTGGTCTATAGTTTCATGATCAACCATCTTGAATAGCTCGTACTGGTGAACCAGCATGTTGATCTTTGATTCCTTAACTTGTGAAGAACCTTCATGAGTTAGTGAACATACAATAGAAGAGTTAATTGTAGAAGGCCCTGAGCTAAATGCTGAAATCTCTTCCAGACCTACTTCTGAACCTTCAACTGTTTTATCTGTTGCTGTTGTTATTGCTACGGTTGAGACAACTCTGACCGAGCAGTCTGCTGAGGTCTGTGCTGCTAAGCAAGGTGCTGAGTCTGCTAAGCAATCATGTCAACCATTAGCTCTTGCTATGGTTCATCCACCAGCCCAAGCTCAAGACACTGTCTCAGACAATGCTGAGAGCTGAAGACAATTATCCTTGCCACCAAATCTTAAGGACAATTAAAAGAAAATAGATGATGAACATGACTATTTTGATTTGAGTTGCATGCATTCTCATTTAAATGCCATTTAACAAGATCAATGGAAAATATTTGTGAGTTTACCTATTATTAACTTTTTACTTATTAATATAATGAAGAAGAAAAAAATTACTTGGTGATATAAACAGATTCACCAAAATAAGAGTATACTGAATTTCAATGCTTTGGTCTAACTAAAATCAGCATCAAAAGTTATTATTATGATGACTTCACCTGACCACTAGAACTTTACCCATAAGGTTGGAGGCATTCGAATTCTAAATCATCACTTTATGTATATTTTTATTTAATCACTACCCCAATTTGAGTGTTAGCCTCACGACTATATATGTGTGAGATACTCAGTCAAAGACGAAAAAACACTTTTTTTTCAAAAGGGAAAGTTCAGAAAAAAATTTACAATGTAAACTAATAAAATAAGAAATAAATAAATTTATGGAGCATATTTTTTTCTTCCTTATTTTTAGCCTTTTTTGTTTCTATTCTAAAACTTAAAAAGAAATTATCCACGTGGAATAAATATAGCAATCGAGGAACAAAAAAAATAAACGAATGCGCAAGAAATGTAAAGAGTACCTCAGTCATCATCTTCGATGGCTTGAAATCTCAAAGCTTTCTCACGGTTTGAGGTTCACGCTGTTCTCTTTTCATTAGCGCTTCTATTGGGTACTTTGCATCTCATCCTTATCTCGTTTTTACTTTATCAATTCGATGAAAATTTGGATTCAATGTGCCATTTTAATGTGAACATTTAAACCCTCAATAGGAAAATAAAATGTTTTTTTTTTGTGTTTTATATCTTCATTTTAGTTTTAATTCAATGTTTGAATAGGAAATATGTTTGTTCAGTTACTTACTGCATTTAATATCTACTATTATTGTGGATGAATTATCAAATATGTGCAGACCCTAGACATATTTCTATGTTAAATTTAGGCTATGTTTGGATGTTGCGGTTTTGGAGGGAAAGTGAAGGGGTGACTTATTCTTTCTGATAGATTCCAATCTATATTTGAGCTGTTTTTTTTTAAATGAAGGAATAAAATGAAAGATGAGTGTATAACCTTTCAATTAGGGGTGTCAAAATGATTCATTTGTCCACCATCCATCCAGTCCATCCATGAGAAAATCCATCCAATCCATCCATTTATAAAAAAATAATATAAATGGATTGGATGGATTGGATTATTTTTTTGGTGGATGGTTTATGATCCATCCAATATTTTTTAAAATCCATTGGATCAACAATAAAAAATGTAATGGATCAACTTTTATCCATTCCAAAACCAATTTATTTTTTTGGTTTGCCATCTGTCGAGATGTACCTTGAACCAAGTCGGTAGGAAATTTGTTGAATACTAAAACCTGTGACAGAGAATCACGAGTAAACATGGTCTTCTCCTTATCAGAATACTTTGCTATGTGCACCTTTTGGCTCTCCTTTGAGATTTTCTCCTCCACAAAGCTTTCCAATAATTCTGATGCTGATCACTCCAGCGATAGCGAATATCAGCATCAATATCATCGACTTCAACATCAGGCAGATTAACATCCATAGGAAAAAGTACAAATGGCTCAGGTGTATCGTTAAATATTCCCCCCAAGCCTCGTCCTCTGATTGCCATCTGTATCAGCGAGATCTACACCCAACAATGGACGCTGCAGAGGAGATGCCGCCAAAACGCAGAGGCAACGCGGCCGAGTTGAGTAATATGAGTTGGGTTAATTTCAGTCAATTTACAATTCTGAAACCAATACCCTAACTCATATTTTATGGATTCTTTATGTTTGTGGTCATCTGACCCAATCACTTGCCAATTCACAAAATCTGAGTTGGGTTAGGTTTTTTAAAAAAACTATTTTTTTTTGTCAAGATAGAGAGACTAGGAAAACAAGGGAGAGAGAGAAAGGGTAGGGAGAGGAAGAAAGAGGAGAGCGAGATTGAGATAGAGATAATATTTTAATTTTTTTACAAATTATTTTATTTTTAAAAATATTTTATGGATGGATAAAAGAGATATAAAATTATTTAATTTCTTAAAATAAATTTTAGTGGATGGATTGGATATCCATCCATGAAAAGTTGTTAATGGATGGATCGGATGGATTTTATTTAATGGATCATGGATGGATTGGATTTTTTTTAATGAATTTTTAATGGATTATAATGGATTAATGGATTGTTTTTAATCCATCCGTTAAGATCCGAATAAAAATTTATCCGATCCATCCATTTGCCACCCTTACTTTCAATCACCCTTTATCAATTTTTATAAACTTTTCATAGTTTTCCTAATTTAGAAATGAAAAATGATAACACATTACACCTGAAGTTTTGGTCATTTTCACTTTTCATTCATGAACTTGCTATAAAAAATGCATAACCCCCTAAACTATGGGGAAAAGTGTAAACCAGTGTTTTCTGTCAATTTTAACTGTGGGAGTCTGCAGATGAGAAGCATGTAATCTCTTTCAACGTAATCCTGACATATAGCAACTTCTCCATCTATAAGGTCAAGGATGGAAGTTGATATCTGGGGTTCAGAACCTTCCACATTGATGTTTGTGTGTGCTATTTTCCAATGATAAGAATTGATAAAGCTTTTATTTTTATTCTATGACAAATGTAGATCCATATACAGACACATTTTTAATGTTCCACTAAGTTGATCGGACTGTGAATTATGTCATATTATATTTTCTTTTTGTCTACACGGGTTTAGTTTATCCTTTTATTTTATGCTGTAGTTGCCGATTCTCAGCTACAATGTTTACGGGTACAGATGTAGACTGGTTGTTAAAAGGAAAGTTTATATTTTCTCCATGGGGATAGACCTGGAGTAGCCTTCTGGAGAATATCATAATGAAGACAGTAGGCGTCAAGCAAATGGTGATGTGGTAGAACAAGTGGATAGTGGAAATGAAAATTCTTTTAAAGCTGTTGGGAATGATATGGAGAATGCAGGGCCAAATACAAATGCTGAGTTGTCAGATTGTAGAAATAAAGGGTACAGACGTACAGTGGACAGGGGATCAACTTGGATTCTTCAAAAGTTTCAGAGCCACATGACGGAATGGAGTTTAATTCAAAGGATGAAGCATTCTCATATTACAAAGAATATGCCAAATCTGTGGGGTTTGCTGCCATAATAAAAGCGAGTCGCCGATCTAGAATATCTAGAAATTTTGTTGATGCAAAATTTGCATGTACCAGATATGGAAGCAAGCGAGAATCCAGTGCAGCTGAAACTCCAGAATCTCTTTCAAATGGAGACAACATATCAAGCAGGCCTGTAAAAAGGAAACGGGGTAAAGTGAATCCGTCTTGGCCAAAAACAGATTGCAAGGCCTGCATGCATGTCAAGAGAAGGCAAGATGGTAGGTGGACTATCTGTAGTTTCATAAAGGAGCATAACCATGAAATTTTCCCTGGCCAAGCCTATTACTTTAGGGGACATAGAAACTTAGATCTAGGATATAATAATTATGATGCATTACAAGCTATTAGGGCAAGAACAAAAAAGATGTTTGCTACAATGCCTAGGAAATCTGTTGATTGTGAGATAGTTGAGAATCAGAAAGGCATAGCTAGAAATCAATTAGGTAATGGGCAGCATTTGGCTATTGATCAAGGAGATCTTCAAGCTATGCTTGATCATTTTATGTGCATGCAAGATGAGAATCCCAACTTCTTTTATGCAATAGATTTGAATGAGGAGAAGCAATTGAGAAGTGTTTTGATGAGTGTGATTTTACCTCATTTTTCATGTACATTTCTGCATGCATTTGCATATAGTTAGGCCAATTTAGTGTTGATTTTGTATAGTTTTTCCTTTGGAACGGATGAGGTGGTTTCTGGTGTTGTTTTGCAGGATTTAATGGAAAAATGCCCAGAAATCAGCCTTGGTGGAGCTTGGATGAAAAAAGAGATTAAAAGTGAAGATTATGAGCCAAAAAGAGAGTATCACGGCCTGGCCGTGATGGCCCTCACGGCCGTGAGGGAGCAGTAGCTGAAGAAAGATTGAGCCAAAAGTCAGAAGCTGTCACGGCCTGGCCGTGATGGCTATCACGGCCGTGACCTGCTAGTTGGAAAAGTCATAAACGATCACGGCCTAGCCGTGATGGCTATCACGGCCGTGATGAATAAGTGAATGAAGAGGCGCCCAAGTCAGAGACCATCACGGCCTGGCCGTGATGGCTGTCACGGCCGTGACGGGCGACGGACCTATAAATGAACCTGCACTGAACAGAAAAGAGGACCAACTTTTAACCTAAAACAATCTGCACTTGGAGGCAGGCTGAGGCTGGTGGCTGGAGAGGGTCTCTACCCAAAAAGGGGGGCGTTTTCTCTGCTCTTGGATGGAGAGAAGATTGGAGGAAGCTTGTCTATGAGTGTTCTTCATCCCTTCTCTTTTTCCTTTTTGTATTTCCTTATCATGAGTAGTTAAATCCCCATTGTTGGGGTTAGATGTAACTTTTCTGAACTTGTGTAATTGATTTGGTATTTTAATACAAGTTTCTATTTCGTATGAGTATGTGATTCTGTGTTTAATGCTTTCCTTGGATTAGCTACCCATAGGAATGATTTGTTGCTTTGATAGATGACTGGAAGGTTGGTATTAAGGCATGCTCATGAATCATATGCCAAGTAGGTCAAGAATCTAGACATAGGTGTTGGCTGCTTGCAATATTATAAGTCTTAACTTAATGCAAAATCTCATTTTATTCCACCTAAGACATTAGGGTTTAATTTGGGGTTTTAGGCTCAATGCACCTAAGACATTAGGCTTGAGTAATTTAGAAAAGGCTTGATTGGCATAATTGAATTAGGACTTGTGTTAGAAGCCATTTCATTGCAACTAAGGGAGGATTAGTGTAGTCTAACCCTGACAATTCTAGCCACATCCCTGTTTGCATACCAAGTGTTTGTTAAAAATTCTAAAAGACCAAAAACATTTTGTTTTCTGTTTAATCCCTCACATTTTAGATTAGTCTAGATAGTTGTTGAATTTGCGAATTGGTAATTGACATCCAATCCCTGTGGATACGATAACCGGTCTCACCACCGTATTACTTGATTGCGACGAGGTGCACTTGCCTTCAATTATATATCTCTCTAAAATTCACGCATCAAGTTTTTGGCGCCGTTGCCGGGGATTGGTTTTGTCAATATCATTAGTAACAAATGAGACAACTAGTTTAGACATTTTGTTATTTTATTTTTCTGTATATATTTGATATCTTTCCTTTGTTAGTTTTGTATATATTTGTTTTTGTATTTCTTTGATCTTGTGCTTAATTGTCTGTGAGGTGAAAAATTGATTAGATAGAATCATGGACTACAATTGGTATCAACCATCTGATGCAGAAAGTGAATTATCTGAGCTGCAGCTGCGGGTAGATATGCTGCAGTTGGCCGTAAAAATCCAACAAGTGAGTGATGAGCTGTCAAGGGCAACTGTCCCTCCTCCACCAATGGTAGTTTGTTCTGAATGGGGAAATCAATTGCCCAACACTTCTACTCCATGGTGGGGGAACCCTCCAAACAATACTTTGATGGATGAAGGGGAACATTGGGAATCTTCCACACCTTGGTATGATGAGCCATCCCCATTGGAAGTTGTTTGGGAGAACTTCAAATCTGCATTCCCAGTCGAGGTTGAGCAACCTATCCCAGATAGTCAATCTCACTTAGAGGCTGTTTTGGAGAACTTCATGGCAACAACAATGGAAGAATTCAAGAATCAAGAAGACATCATTCGAAGTCTCGGGGTACGTATTGAGGAATTCTCTAACCTACTATCCGAAATGCCAAAAGGGAATTTGATGGATGATGATGAAGATGATGCAATGATGGATGAGGAGGAAGAAGAAGAAGTGGGAGCAACCGAGTCAAGAAGTGAAGACCCTGTTTTGGAGAACATAGGTGCACCACCCCCCATTGAACCCTTGACTAAAGAGCCTGAAAGGAAGAGGCAATTGGAGGACATCTATTTCACCATGCTCGGGGATGATGAAGAACTTGTGAAATTAAATGATGCTATTGGCCCCTATGCATGTGTGGAATGTGATGGGAGAAACACTTGTGTGGTTTGTGCGGAGATTTCTGCATATTTGGAAGGTGATGGATTTGGCAATGCTGAGGGTGAAGATTGTCGCAGGCTGTAACAAAGCACCAATGATCCTCTCGAATTGTTTGCCACCTCACATTTTAAAGCAGTCAACAATGGAGTTCATGCCTCTGCCTGAGGTTGAACCCCATTTTTATTGGGAAGATTTTATGGATAAAGGGGTCATCTTTGACCCGAGAGGAATTGAAAAGCGCTTCCCAGATGAAGAAGTCAGCATGAATTTCAAGAGCTCACTTCCACATTTTTGCTGCAAACCGTGGGATCCAAGTGAAAGATCTCACATGGTTAGCATTCCTTGGTCCTTATACCACAGGCTATGGGATCCAGGTGGATACTTCTTGATGAGTCAAGCTAGTGACGTTAAAGAAGCGCTTATTGGGAGGCAACCCAACTTTTCTTAACCCTTCTCTTTAGTTAATTTTGTTTTTGCTTTAACCTCTTGAATAATTTGAGAAGCTCAAGAGGTTTGTTAATAATTTTTGTTAAGTGTCTTCAGATTTTGAATAAAGGAAGGAGAAAAAGAGCAGGGAGAAACAAAGCCAAAAAGCATGTGAGCCAACACCCGCTACCGCCTCGGTAAGCCGTTCCAATTTTTTTTTTTTGCTTTATTTTATTTTTCTCTCCTCTCCAACTTGATTGTTTACATTGGGGACAATGTAAATCTTTAAGCTTGGGGTAGGGGTATTTTGCATATGTTCATATTCTGCATTGTAAATGTTGCATTCATATAGGTTTAGTCTTGCATGATCACATGAATTGCTTGCCCCTGCTTAGATTGAGCATCTAATTGTGAGAGCTAAGTGCCAACTTTTTTGTGATAGTGAATTCTTGAACCCAATTCTGTTTATTCTTGTGATATGGCTGCAAATGAATATGCTTGAGATGATTTCGGATAGTTGATGATTAGCATATGTTTCTTTAGACTTGTGTTCTTCACTGGTTCTTGAACTGATAAATGTGAGCTTTTGAGCCATTAGGGGGTACTCACTAAATCTGCCCCCATTCTTTGTGTAGAGTGTTATTCCTCTTGGTTTGTTTTCTCTAGAACTTGACTTAAAACCATTTTAAAGCTGAAAATTTTTGAAAACATTTTTGAAAATGATTGAGGCAATAGGTATTTTTCTGGCCTTCTGAGCTTTGAATGTGTAAATGCTACCCTTAGTTGCCCAATTTTGAGCCAAAATGAATAAAATACTTTTCTTGGTACCCTGAAAAATTTTGATACATATACTTGATAAGGGACCTTCTAAAGTATCACAAAAGGGTAAAAAGGTAGTTAAAAGTTTGGGAAAAGAATCAGAAAAAAAAAAAATTCTTGATTTGAAAAATTTCCCCTTCTCCAAATAAAAAAAAAAAAGAAAAGAAAAATAAATAGAGAAGGGGATGACAAAAAATAATAAAAAGAAAAAGAAAGAAAAGAAGGGTGGAAAGTAATTTGAAAACCCAAGAAGGTATTTTAGAAGGTTGCTTGTGTTGAAATGTTTGATACTTGGTTTAGCCTTTTGAAATATCCCTTTCTTGTTATCCCCACCTAAAGATTAATCCCATGGCCACGTTACAACCAAATAAAAGACCTCTTGATTCTTAGGTGTTTTCATAAATAAAGTGGAGATTTGGTTGATAGTCAAGCATATGGTAGGAATCATTCCTTGAGGAAAATGGAGCGAATTGTTATATATACTTGAACACTTGAGTGAGTGAGGCAAGAAAGAGAGCCAAGCAGATAAACAAGCTTGGGGTGAGCTTCAAGTGAGCAAGAGTGCCCGAATCAGTGAGAATTTGAGTCTAGGAAACTTAAGCCCCTAATTGGACTTGAATTGATTGTCTCTTGCTGAATTGTTTGAATTGCCTATTGCTTGGATCATTTTACTCGGGTTCTTAGTTCACTATCCATGCTTTGACTGTTTATCTCTTCTGGCCTTAGTTTTTGCTTGAGGACAAGCAAAGTCTTAAGCTTGGGGTGATTTGATGAGTGTGATTTTACCTCATTTTTCATGTACATTTCTGCATGCATTTGCATATAGTTAGGCCAATTTAGTGTTGATTTTGTATAGTTTTCCTTTGGAACGGATGAGGTGGTTTCGAAATTGTTGTTTTGCAGGATTTAATGGAAAAATGCCCAGAAATCAGCCTTGGTGGAGCTTGGATGAAAAAAGAGATTAAAAGTGAAGATTATGAGCCAAGCGAGTATCACGGCCTGGTTGCGTGATGGCCCTCACTACCGTGAGGAGAGCGAAGAGCTCAAGAAAGATTGAGCCAAAAGTCGGAAGCCGTCACGGCCTGGCCGTGATGGCTATCACTACCCGTGACCTGCTAGTTGGAAAAGTCAGAAACGATCACGGCCTAGCCGTGATGGCTATCACGGCCGTGATGAATAAGTGAATGAAGAGGCGCCCAAGTCAGAGACCATCACGGCCTGGCCGTGATGGCTGTCACGGCCGTGACGGGCGACGGACCTATAAATGAACCTGCACTGAACAGAAAAGAGGACCAACTTTTAACCTAAAACAATCTGCACTTGGAGGCAGGCTGAGGCTGGTGGCTGGAGAGGGTTTCTACCCAAAAAGGGGGGCATTTTCTATGCTCTTGGATGGAGAGAAGATTGGAGGAAGCTTGTCTATGAGTGTTCTTCATCCCTTCTCTTTTTCCTTTTTGTATTTCCTTATCATGAGTAGTTAAATCCCCATTGTTGGGGTTAGATGTAACTTTTCTGAACTTGTGTAATTGATTTGGTATTTTAATACAAGTTTCTATTTCGTATGAGTATGTGATTCTGTGTTTAATGCTTTCCTTGGATTAGCTACCCATAGGAATGATTTGTTGCTTTGATAGATGACTGGAAGGTTGGTATTAAGGCATGCTCATGAATCATATGCCAAGTAGGTCAAGAACCTAGACATAGGTGTTGGCTGCTTGCAATCTTATAAGTCTTAACTTAATTCAAAATCTCAGGTTATTCCACCTAAGACATTAGGGTTTAATTTGGGGTTTTAGGCTCAATGCACCTAAGACATTAGGCTTGAGTAATTTAGAAAAGGCTTGATTGGCATAATTGAATTAGGACTTGTGTTAGAAGCCATTTCATTGCAACTAAGGGAGGATTAGTGTAGTCTAACCCTGACAATTCTAGCCACATCCCTGTTTGCATACCAAGTGTTTGTTAAAAATTCTAAAAGACCAAAAACATTTTATTTTCTGTTTAATCCCTCACACTTTAGTTTAGTCTAGATAGTTGTTGAATTTGCGAATTGGTAATTGACATCCAATCCCTGTGGATACGATAACCGGTCTCACCACCGTATTACTTGATTGCGACGAGGTGCACTTGCCTTTATTTATATATCTAAAAATACACCGCAACATGTTTTCTGGGTTGATGCTAAAGGTAGGCTTGATTATAGACACTTTAGTGACGTGGTTCTTCTCGACACCACTCATATCAAGAATGAATATAAGATGCCCTTTATTCCTTATATTGGTGTAAACCAAGGTTTCAAATCTGGGTCCGAAACCGAAATCTGGGCCGCGAAGTGTTGGTTTGGGCAATCGTCGAAATTGCATCGCGGTCGTATTTGCAGCCGCGTTGACCGCATTTTCTTGCAAAATCCGCAATGCAACAAAACCATAACCGCGACCACAATTTAAAACCTTGGTGTAAACCATCACTCTCAGTTCCTATTGCTAGGATTAGCCTTAGTATCTGAGGAGTCTAAATCAACATATACGTGACTGTGGGATCTCGCACTCCATGAAGACCAGTGACTGTGACGACGTCAAAGTGTAAGATGTTGTTTTGATATACTGTGAAGATCTCAATAGGAGGTTGAGATTGATGAGTGAAGAGGTTTCCAAAGTTTTGAGCTTGCTCAAGGTATCTGTAATTCTTTCATCATTTGTTTCTTTGTTTCATTTCACTTAGTTACCTCAATTTCTTTCTATATATAAAAAAAACTTTTGCTTCTTGAAGTGTAGTGGTACGGGTTGGATATTATGGTGGTTAAGATGTCTGGGACTGTTCTTTTTGTTTCAATGGGGAAGCCATCTTGCAAGCTCGTGGTGGTGTCTTTATTTATTTTAGCTATATCATGATAATAGACACAAATTTGTCTATACTGACATGTGTAAGATTCTATCTTCTTGGTTAGTAAATTATGCCTGTAAGATTAATAGATTATCATTAACATAGTATAAAAAAAGGTGAACAATCTTGAGTTTATAAAAAAGTTGAGTTTAAGTTTGTAAGTTATGCTTGGCCTGCTCTGCTTTTAAGGAAGAGAAGCATTAAAAATAAAGAGGCTTTTCATTCAGAATTAAATTTCATAAGGCAAAATAAATCTATCTTCCAAACTTGCTTATTTCAGAGATATAAGGGAGCATGAGAGGAAAATAAAGCTTCCTCACCATGCTTCCATGTTTAAAGTTTAAACTGCCATTCCTACGGTGCTTGGTAATTAATGTGACAGTCTCTTTAAGTTCTTTTGAGTTTTGATTATTTGATGCTTATTATGTGAAAAACTGAAAATGAGTTTGATGATTTGGTTATTTCATGATCTCCACGAGTGATGAGGCCAACAAAGTTTACATTTATATGACTGTAAATTGCTTTTGCATCTTTGTCTTTTGACACAAACTGTCATCATTGATTTAAACTTTTTACTCTTGCTGTTAATAGTTTTTTGGTAGCTATATTTGAAATATTGATAAAGAAATAATATAGCTCTTGTTCTACCTTTTTTGTTTTTACATGCATTCTATTTTTTATGTTTTTTATTTTTTATAAATGGGATTTCTCATTTGGATTTACATAGGAACTGAAGTGGTCTCTGTATAATAGAAATTTACATCTATAGCCTTTTACATGTAGTCAAAATCCATACTAAATTAAATAAGATAGGGATTGCTATCAAGATATTCCTTCACTTTCTATGGATTTACACATGTCATCAACAGTATAAAGTTTCTCCAAAATTGCAACATTCTTATCATCAACTGTTGATTTATTTGTTAAGACTCTCATATCACTCGTCTCCACATTCAGATTTTCATCATCTTCATGGGGGGCTTGGTTGTGGGAAGATGGAGGAGCTAGAAATGGAGAGCCAAAGCTATTTTCAAGCTCCATATCCACGCCACCCAGGTAGTTTCCCCTAAACTCCATTCTTTCTTATGTTGGGATTTTTAATCTTCTTGCTCCATTACAAACTTACTACATGGGTTGTAAAAATGGAGACATGTTTTGAGAACATGGGTTCTAGCAAGTCATAGCACACCACATGTTTGATGAAAGTCCTTAGTCTATTGAACCACTCAAAGTAATTTGTATGCATATTTTAATTAATTTGTCATTGTCTTAGCCGTTTGAACCACTCAAAGTCCTTAGTCTTTTGATTTTTATTCAATATATGGACTTTGGTTCATCAATAAGGATAATTGTGCTGTTTTGGTTTTTTTTTTTCTGTTTTTGTTATCAGGGTAGGGCCGAAAGGCTTGTAATTGACACTTTCTTTGTATATGGGTGGAGTACCCCTTGTACTCTATCTATATACCTTTGGCTTATCTGAAAAAAATAAGGATAATTGTGAGATTAATAATCAATTAACCAAATTAGTTATATTATACTGAATTTTCAAGAAACAAGAATTGCAACATTTTTGTAGTTGTACTTTATTGTATGGATCATTTTCATTGTTTGCTAGAGTCTCAAGCATATAGTTGGGAATATTTTCATTGTACCTCTTCTTATGCTTTTTTATATTTTCATTCCAGAAATTAGTAAACAGCACCGCAACTCGAGATAACATGCTTATTTTATATGAATGAGCATATCTATAATTCATGGTAGTTAGGTAGTGTTTTCTAATTCTGGACGGTAAGGCCCCTAACCAATACGTTTCTAGCTTCATCTTCTAAGGTCCCTGGGGGAACATATCAATATGAGTATAGGACCAATTCTATTTCTAAAGCATTGATCAAAGGTCCTTATATACCAAATATATGAAAATAATGACATTGCTTTTAGTAGAAATTCTGTATTTTAAAAATAAAATAAAATAGTGAGGTATCTATGTTTCTTAATGCAATACTATATTGGCCATATCTGTAAATGTAACGTAGGGTTTGATTCAGGGCCACTTGCATAAGGAACCACTGCCATCCATATCAAAAATCTGCATTAGGAATGTTCTTGGATGTAAGATAGATTAGATCACATTAACGTTGAATCTCTTCTCCAAAATCCTCTTTGTTGGATTTACTTTTTATTATTAGCTATGCGAAGGGAGTGTGATTTGTGGATGTTTTACTCATATATGCCATTGAAATTAAAGTAATCATGTAGAGTATGTAGATAATATCAGCATAGTTTACAAATGTTGATGAAATAAATTTAATGCAGATGAATTATTTTCTGATTTGTCTAAATCAACCTTTCAATCTCAAAAGAATGTAGGATCCAACAGTTCATTTAATCTTCGGCGTCCTATTGAAAATGGGGTGTGTCAGATAACTTCTTATTCTGTCTATAATATAGCTAAGTAATGCCTTTTTTTGTGGAGTTGTATAATGCCTTTTATTTTGGGGATTTTGGTTAGTCTTAAAAATTTGTATACCCCTAGATCTATCGGAATCCACCATCATGTATGTGGTTTGTTCTCTGTTTCTCTGTCTCTTTGAAACTGAAATATCTGGGTCCCTTTTGTTTTTACTTTTGCTTCCTCATCCTAAACTGATATTACTTTTGCTTTCATACGAAAATATGTTGACTTCATTGGCTGGGCGTACAAGTAATGAGTCACATGGTGTTACTTGAAAGAAGAAACCCAATCCAATATTGGCTACTAATTATTCACAAAAAATGCTCTCTACCTTCATGATAGAAGCAACCCACTGCAAAAATTCTCACTAATTTCAAAATGCTTTATAGTTCATCTCTTACAAGCTTTTTGATGTCACTAGCTTCCAAAAATCTTATGGGTAATTTCTCTTTCTATCTCTTTTTGCTTAGTAATTAGTATTTTTGTCCATTTCAATTTTCACTTTATGGGTAAATGTTTTTCGCAAAACCACTTAATTATTTTTTCCCTAAGCAATTTAGCTTTCTGATATCCTTGATGTAGTTTGTGTTTGTGCTGAAGCCCAATGTTGAAGTGTAAACTTATCTAATCATGTACACCTTGCTTGGGGACACTTTCAAGTATTAGAGCTGTCAAAGGGGCCTGTCAATTCCTTAGTAATAAATGTTTACTATTTATTGGTCTTCAATTGTTTCAGATTTTTGTTCTTCAAATGTTTACTATTTCTGCTCTCCAATCATTTGTTAATTATTGAATGATTTTTCCCAAATTAGTGTTATCTTATTGTTAGAAGCATGAGTGTTAGTGAGCTTTAAAAGAGTAGCTAGCTTAAATAAATTACTGATATTGCAAAAGTTAAAACATTTGATACTAAAATAAACAGTCAGGGGCTATCTAAATTTGAAGGAAAAAAAAGCTTGAACCATATAGGTCTACTGTCTACATGAGAAATTGCTATGACTAAAAAAAGTACTACCCTTTGTTGTCACCTGATCAAAAAGAGTTACCCTTAATTGGTCCAACATTCAAGTGTGGTTGATTAAGGTGTTTGATTAATTTGATAGCACGAGGTGTATGATTTAGCTTACTGTTCTTTAGTTTTGTTCCTATCTTTTTAATGCCTAAACCAGCATGCAACTTTGGACTGAAATCCATGAGAACTAAGTTTCCTCTCCAAAGTCCTTTGTAAATCTCATGCACGTCAAGGTCAGCTTTAATGTAGAGTAAGTCTTTGAAGGCCACAACACCATCAAAATCTGTCCTGGATATAAGTGATCAATGGATCTGCATGGCAAACAATAACAAAAAAATTCTGCTTCTCCAATTATATCTTAACACCTTAGAAGCAAGTCCTTTTGCAGCAAGCTCCTGCATTGTAATTTGAATTGCACTGTATTGCTTTGGTCCATGTTAGCATTATGGATACTTGCTCTGTCCAAAACGGGAATTCAAAGGAAACAGATAACCAAGGATAATAGAAGAGTGCAAGAATTTAGTTCATTAAAGTAAGAAATCAAATTGAGTTTTAACAAAAGTGGATACCAAGTGAGAGAATTCTCTTTCTATAGTAGTATAGATGACAATAGCACGATTTAACAACTATGTTTCGCGTTTTATAATGCTACTGAATATTACCTCATATTATTGGGTTTGAGTGCTTTTCTTTTCTTGCATTCATTTTGAGAAGCCTGGAACAAGCATGTATGCATCCATTCATCTTCACCATCCATTAAAATTGTTTCTTTTCCTTAATGAAAACATTTTCCTGCGATTTGCACTTTGATCATGGAACAAACTCATATTTTGTTGAATTTGCAACTGTCTCTAATATCAAATTCTTTCTCTTCTAACAATCACTAGTTCATTGTAGCTTTATGCTTGCTCTTTATTTTATGAACCTGTTAGGGATGAGTGTTCTTATTCAGCTTATTGGGTATCATTCATTTGGCATAACGTCTGGGTTATGCTACTGACTAAGTTTTTACATCTATGATAATATCTCGCAATTACTTTTCCTCTTTAATCACACGATTTCCCTCTCTAATCACAATGATACCTCAATGAGAGGTGATTTAAGTGACCTCTTATTTCATTTAAAACATAGTGTCAAATTTCCATTTTCGGGAGAGAAATTACAATAACCTATTTTTATAGAACTATTTTTAGCTTAGTAAGTACTTATTTAATTAGTTAATCAGTAGTTGATGATTATCTTAACTAAGGACATGAGGTCATCGATAATTCTTAATTACAAAATAGTTTTTTGGTTTTACAAACTCAAGTACTCAACACATTTATAAGTAATGATTTGTCACATGGTCACACGTATAAAATTGCATGTGCATACAATTATGTCTTAAAGTTCAATTCTTAGCATTCTAAAACAATGTTTGTGTTTTATTTGTCTTTGTAACAGGAATTATTGTGTGTTTACACTTGGTAATATTCCATATGTTTTTAAGTCTGCACGGAAACATGTTTTTACTGGGATATATACACTCGAGATGTATTGTCATGAATATTCTCTTATTGAATTATCTCGTTATAGGCATGTTACTATGTATTCCAAGAGAAAACAAGCAAAGAAAATCTACATATTACTTATTGCGAGAGAAACCATTGAATTTTGTGATTCTCTTATTAATGATGCTCGAATCCGCAAGTGAACGGCTTCGTCGTCAAGTAATAAAAAGATCGAACCACAGAGATCGTGATCTTAAATAACTATAAATTTTTAAATCAATTAAACTGGACTAGAAAAAGATTTGGAAAAGATTTGATTTTTAAAGGATTAACTAACAAATCAAATATTTAAAACGCAATCAAACAAAATTGCAATCAAATCAAATCTGGGGGTTTTCAAATCAAAAGAGATTTTCAGGAATTGTGTTACCAACAAGACTGCTCATGTTACTAAATTGACTACCCCTCTTGTTAATTATCGAAATTTGCTTTGAAGGTGAATTTATCCTAAATAAGTTAATGTTCCCTCTCGGGGTACAAGAACCGTGCCCAATTAAACCAACCCCTACTCTCGTGGTAAGTGAATTTAAATCAAACCCTTTAAGCTTGGTGACAATTCAGTGAACCCTCGAAGGACCACTTCTAACTCGTGATTTAAGTCCTAAGTTTGATCCCTATAGATCCAATACCTAAGTTCACCGCTAGGTTCCTCCTTAGAGTATCTATGACATGCAAATAAGTGTGCATCAAATTCACAAGTAATTCATGTAATAGGAATTAAATCGAAAACAAGTTGAAATTAACAAGAAGTAAAACGTCAATTCATAACATAAAACAAATCTTGGGCATATCCCCAATTCCTAGAAATTAAAAGGCTACTCAAGCATTGCCATGTTCATAGCAAGCTTGATTAACAAAAGCATAAAAAAAAAAAAAAACCTAAGAGAAGAGAAGAAATTGAGAAGAAGAGAAATCCAAATTTTTTTGCCTAAGGTAGCAGCCCAAGGGATCCCTATTTTCGAGTCTCAAAGTCCTAATTATAATGTAGGGTAACTTGAATCCCAAGCTGTTACAAAATCAGATCAAATCAACAATTAAAATTTCAGATATTGCACGTCACGGCCATGATGGCTGTCATGGCCAAGCCGTGACAGATTCTCTCTTGGAAAACTTGGCATTGATGGCCTGTCACGGTCATGACAGGTTCTAACTTTTTCATTCTTTTCTTTTCAGCCTTGCTCGATCATGGCCGTGATGGCTGTCACGGCTAGGCCGTGATGGGCTCTGTATGGCTTATTTTTCTTACTTTTCAAGCTCCGTCTTCATGCAAGCTCCAACATAAATGATCCTGAGCATTTTAATCCTCAATTCCTGTACATAAACACCACAAAATCGCCTTACCCATTCCAAGGTAAAAACTAACAAAAATCAAATTAAAAAATGCCTAAACTGCATGAAAATGCATGCAATATGATAAAGAAATATGAGGTGTAATCACACTCATCAAACTACCCCAAGCTTAAGATTTTGCTTGTCCTCAAGCAATAAACAAGGCCAGACAAGATAAACAATCAGAGCATGGGCAGTGAACCAAGAACCCAAGTAATAAATCCAAGTAACAGGAATATCCAATAAGAAGCCAAGAGACAATCAATTTCAAGTCCAATTAGAAGCTTAGGTTCCCTAAATTCATACCTCTCACTAATTTGGCACTCTTCTCACCTCACTCAAGTGTTTAGGAACATTTGACAATTCACTCAATTTCCTCAAGGAAGGTACCCTATCATAAGCTTGACTATTAACCAAATCTCTACTTTATTAATGAAAACTCATAAGAATCAAGCGGTCTTTTATTTTGGTTGTAATGGGGCCATGAGATTAATTGTTAGGTTGGGAAATCAAGAAAGGTAAAATTCAAGAAGGTTAAACAAAATATCAAACAATGCAAAGCACGACAACATTCTAAAATACATTTTTGGGCTTTAATTCACTTTTCCACCTTTCTTTTCCTTTTTTTTTCTTTTTTTATTTATTTATTTCTCACTTTCTTTTTTTCATCCCCTTTTCCATTTTTTTTTGTTTATTGTTATTATTTTTTGGCTTGGAGAAGGGGAGATTTCCAACTTAAGAGAAATATTTTTCATCCCACAATTTATTTTTCAAACCACCATTTTGCAATACTTTAAAAGGTGTCATACCAAGCATCATTCATCAAAATAAATCAAGGTACCAAGAAAAGTATTTCATTCTATTAGGCTCAAAATTGGGCAACTAAAGGGTAGCATTTAATCAGTCAAAGCTCAGAAGGCCAAAAAAATACCTAGCGCCTCAATCATTTTCAAATATGTTTTAAAAAAAATTTAAGTTTCAAAACGGTTTCAAGTCAAGTTTTAGAGAATACAATCCAAGAGGAATAAAACACTCAATCATAAAGAATGAGGTAGATTTAGTGAGTACCCCTTTTAGGCTCAAAAAATATCATATTTAGTAGTTTAAAATCAATGAGAAACACAAATCTAAGGAACCATATGCTAATTATCAACTATCAGAAGATTATCTCAAACATTTTTATTTTTAGCCTATCACAAGAATACAAAAATTGGGTTCAAAAATTCACTGTCTCAATTCATTTGGCATAAAGTTCTCACAATTGGATGCATACTCTAAACAAGGGGCAATCTAATCATGTGATTATACAAAACTATGCCTATATGAATGCAACATGAAAAATGCAAAAAAAAAAAATGCAAAAATACCCCTACCCCAAGCTTAAAAACTTACATTGTCCCCAATGTAAATAATCAAGTCGGAGGGAGGAGAAAAATGGAACAACTCACCGAGGTGGTGGAGGGTGTTGGCTTAAATGCCAGTCATAGAGCTGTTGGAGGACGCGTCACGGTAGTGACGTTCATCACGGCTAGGCCGTGATCAATTCTGTTATGTTGAGCTCCTTCGCGTCATGCCCATGATGGCTATCACGGCTGGGTCGTGATAAATACTAACTTCCTCCTTTTTCACATCACGCCCGTGATGGATATTACGGCCTGGGCGTGATGCCTTCTGGTTTCCAGCTTCTGGCCCATCACGGTCGTGATCCTCGTCACGGTTAGGCCGTGATCTCCTCTGACTTTATTTTTCCATGCCTTTTTGCTCTTCCAGCCTTCATAACCTGAAAATACTTGGCAAAACCATCAATTAGTGATCTTTCTTCACTTAATCTTCTCAAATTATTCAAAAACAAAATTCAAATACAAATTAAAAAGGGAAAGAAAACTTGGGCTGCCTCCCAAGAAGCGCTTATTTACGGTCTTAAGCTTGACCATACTCCCTTGGATCAACCGGGATCAGCTGGGCTTGGAAGTGCAAGGACACCTCTCTTCCAAGGAAGTCCATCAAAGAGCCTATTTTGTTTATATGGCCACATGCGCTTTCGCTTTGCTTTTTTCACTCTGAGTTTCGTGGCCTTACTTCCTCCCGCGGAAGTTTTAACTCCGCATGTTTGGGGAACTCAAATTTCATCATTGTTTGGTGTATCATTTGTCATGCAAAGTTTGGGAGCTGCTTCCATGTTAAGCTCTTCCTTCACCTTTAGAGGCATTATCTAAATACTGCACACATGACTCTCAAAAGGAGGGTTGTTATATGAGTTAGTCAAATCAAAATTCACCCTACCTTCCTCTACATTCAAAGAGAGCTTACCATTTTTTACATCTATTATTACTCCAGCTGTGGCCAAGAATGGCCTTCCAAGAATGATAGGGAATTTAGAATTTTCGTTCATATCCAACACCATGAAATCGGTAGGAATGAAAATTTTCTCTACCTTTATGGGAACATTCTCTAGTATGCCTAGAGGAGTTTTAGTTGAGCCATCCGCAAATTGTAAAGAGAACTTGGATGGACTCAATTTCTTGGTTCCTAACCTCTCAAAGATGGTATGTGGCATCAAACTCGCACTAGCCCCTAAGTCACATAAGGCTTGGTCTATTTTCACTTCTCCAATTGAGCAAGCAATAGAGAAACTTCCTGGATCTTTTAGTTTATGAGGCATATTAGTTTTTATCATGGCATCATGCTCCTCAATAAAGATCTTAGTTTCTTTTTCTACTTGCTTTTTCTTGACCAACCTTTGTGGGAAAGGTATTGGGGGTTGGTAAGGTGGTGGAGGGACATACTTTGGCTCTATCTCTTCTTGTTCACTCATGTCCTCCTCACATTCCACATCCTTTTCAACTACCCCAATCTTATCATCCCTCAAGTATATAGCATTATAGTGCTCATTGGGATTAACTTCGGGTTGTCCTGGAAACGTACCATTCGTTCTAGAATATGTACTAGCTTGTTGGGCAATCTGAGTTTCTAACATCTTATTATGGATGGCTAAGTTATCTACCTTAGATGTTAACTCTTTTATTGACTCATTGACTGCCCTACCTTGTTGCCTAAACTCTTCATTTTGCTTTGTTTGAGTTTCAACAAAATTTTTCAAAAGAGACTCAAGTTTAGACTTTTGTACCTGAGGATACCCTGATGCGGGTTTCCTATTACCTTGGCCTTCCTGGAATTCGTGGTTCAATGTGTTGTTGTAGTTCCCGTAGGAGAGATAAGGATTATTCTTCCTCGATCACTTGGTTGTAAGGATTTGGGGGAGCATAATTTGGCAACCTCGGGTTCTTGTCATAGAAGTTGTGACAAGAGTTCACTTGTTCCCCCGAAGCACCGGATCCAAGAGCAATACCATGTGGGCACTCCATTATGTCATGTCCCTGCATCCCACAAATCTCACAAACAACATTAGTAGCACCTATTGAACTCACGTTAGCCTTTTCAAGCTTATCAAAGCGTTTATTCAATGAGTCAAATTTAGACATAATTAAATCTGTACTATTCATTTCAAACTTACCCCCTGAAAGCTTTCTCGGGTTATTACCTCTTTCCGAACCCCATTGGTGATAGTTGGTGGCTACGTTTTCAATGATATTGAACGCTTCAGTCAGATGTCTATTCATAAAGGCTCCACCGGCTGCGGAGTCAAGTGACACCTTCGAAGAGTAATCCAATCCGTTGTAGAAGGTATGCACTAACAAGTAACAACCACCTATCGAGCCTATGATGTGGTCAAGACTCTAGCAATCCTTTGTAACGATCCCAAGCTTCGGATAAGCATTCTCCGTCCTTTTGGAAGAAGCCGGTGATCTGAGTTCGTAGGTAAGCAGTCTTGGATGGAGGGAAGAATTTTTTCAAGAATGCCTGCTCCAGTTGGTCCCAAGTTGACAAAGTATTAGCGGGCACTTGCTTCAACCAAGCTTTTGCCTTTTCAGTCAAAGAGGAGGGGAATAACCTCAAGCGAATAGCATCAATCGGGGCACCATGAATTCTTATTGCATCGGTGAACTCCAAGAATGTCTCCACATGATCAGTCGGGTCCTCCGAGGGTAATCCTCCAAATTGATTTTGCCTAATCATGCCAATTAACAGAGGCGGTATAGTGTAGTTCTCCGCCTCAATTTCTGGCCTAGCAATCCCAGTTCGCAAACCCCTAGCATTTGGGGCTGCGTAATCCTTCAGTGGTTTGGCATCCGGTGGATTCGCCATGAGTGGAACAGGAATCAACCTCTCTCTCTCTTTGTCTTTGTAGTCTCCCACGTCTACGAAAGGTCCTTTCGATCTCGGGGTCAACTTCAACAAGATTTCCAAGACTTTGGGATCATCGCATAAAAGAGAAAAATACTTCCAAAGAGAGATAGATACTCTAGAAAAAGAAAAAGAGATAAATGAAAAAAGAGCAAATTTAATATATAAAAAAAAGGTACAGAAAAATCAATTTAAAAATTAAATTGAGATTCAAGAAAGCACAGTCCACGGCAACGACGCCAAAAACTTAATGATGCTCGAATCCGCAAGTGAACGACTTCGTCGTCAAGTAATAAAAAGATCGAACCATAGAGACCGTGATCTTAAATAACTATCAATTTTTAAATCAATTAAACTGGACTAGAAAATGATTTGGTTTTTAAAGGATTAACTAACAAATCAAATATCTAAAACGCAATCAAAATTGCAATCAAATCAAATCTGGGGGTTTTCAAATCAAAAGAGATTTCCAGGAATTGGGTTACCAACAAGACTGCTCAAGTTACTAAATTGACTATCCCTCTTGTTATTTATCGAAATTTGCTTTGAAGGTGAATTTATCATAACTAAGTTAATGTTCCCTCTCGGGATACAAGAACCGTGCCCAATTAAACCAACCCATACTCTCGTGGTAATTGAATTTAAATCGAACCCTTTAAGCTTTGTGATAATTCAATGAACCCTCGAAGGACCGCTTCTAACTCTCGTGATTTAAGTCCTAAGTTTGATCCCTATAGATCCAATACCTAAGTTCACCGCTAGGTTCCTCCTTAGAGTATCTAAGTGCGCATCAAATTCACAAGTAATTCATGCAATAGGAATTAAATCGAAAGCAAATTGAAATTAACAAGAAGTAAAACGTCAATTCATAACATAAAACAAATCTTGGGTATAGCCCCAATTCCTAGAAATAAAAATACTACTCAAGCATTGCCATGTTCACGACAAGCTTGATTAACAAAAACATAAAAAAAAACCTAAGAGAAGATAAGAAATTGAGAAGAAGAGAAATCCTAATTTTTTTTCCTAAGGTAGCAGCCCAATGGATCCCTATTTTCGAGCCTCAAAGTCCTATTTATATTGTAGGGTAACTTGAATCCTAAGCTGTTACAAAATCAGATCAAATCAACAATTAAAATTCCAGATATTGCGCGTCACATCCATGATGGCTGTCACGGCCAGGCCGTGACAGATTCTGTCTTGGAAAACTTGGCATTGATGGCCTGTCTCGGCTGTGATGACCATCACGGCCTGGCCGTGACAGGTTCTGGCTGTTTCGTTCTTTTCTTTTCAGCCTTGCTCGATCATGGCCGTGATGGCTGCCACGGCTAGGCCGTGATGGGCTCTGTTTGGCTCATTTTTCTTACTTTCCAATCTCGTCAAAAGTTTTTTTTCTTACATCTTTAGTTTTAGAACCTTCTCAGTTTCATATCATTTGTATTAGGTTTTGTGCTTTACAATTGTGTCAATATTGATATATAATTTACTTTATTCAATTCTTTCCTAGATAAAAAAGACTAATTTATTTTCAATTTTTCGAAAAAATTATAGTTACCAATGTAGTGTGATCCATGCGAATGCACGGGTATATCGCTAGTTATTTTAATGTTCAAGATTGTTCAAATATGGTAGTAGAGTTACATTCTGGATGTTTTAACCAGAACCCTAAGGATATTGGTTAAGGAAACAAAGATAGAAATTATGGAAAGTAGTGCATTCAATTTTTCAAAGTCTAAAAGTTATAATTCTCAATTGAAAAGTTTCTATTTTTTAATTCCCTAACCAATGTTCTTAGGATATTGATTAGGAAGACCCATATTATTTTATATATTCTTTCCGTTCTTCTGATTTTTTAAAAATAATTTACTTTCTTGTAGGACCAAACCAATGGAGAATCCACACATACACAAGAACATGGGATTGGGGTAAATGTAAAACAACTGAATTCAAGGCACCTGTCTCAATAGTTAGGTTATAGACTAACTGTGCGTTGTATATCAGCATTTATGTGTTTCAGTTAGTCCTGCTCCATTTTTATGATAAATTTAATTTTTTGTTTTTTTTTTCAAAATAATGGGTCTTTTACAAACCCAAGATACATTTGATAATTTTTTCCCCCATAAATATCCTTATACTCCTTACTTAAATTCAACCATTATTCCTTATTTAAATTCAACCATAAATATTAGTAATTGTTCCAAAACAAAAGTCATATGAATGTACCTTTTTTTTTACTAATAAATGTGCACATTCTGAGTGCTTATTAATGACAAGTGGAATGTGGAGTAAATATGATTAGAATGTGTAAATAATTAATGATATTATAAATAAGGGTAATTTCGCACAAATGTAAACAAATTAATACTTTCTTAATCTGTGTAGAAACCTTAAATTACCATAGAAATGGATCGGAGGGAGTAGTTTTTTGTGCTAAAAAGTTTGAGTTATGTTATTTGAACACAAATTTTGGATACCGTGTGTGTCAAATGGTGGGCACCTCTCCCAGTACGGTGTGGTTCGGGGATGAACCAAAGAGGAAGCTGGTGGGCATGTAACACCCGGGTGCCGACGAGGGCGGGGAGTGATCGCCGGTTCAAGAAGGCACGAACAAGGAGCGGCTCCTTGCAGGCTTATAGGCGGAGGGACACATGAATGAACCGATTACACACCCGAATGAGAGGGATCCTGAGACTGTGTAGGTATGGGACTATACAGTTGAGGAATGTTTATATGAATTGATTGGTACTACCTATACTAACAAGATGCATCTTCTTTTCGGTAGCCCATCACTTAAGAACTCCACAGTTAAGCGAGCCTGACTTGGAGCAATTATGGGATGGGTGACCTCCTGGGAAGTTTTCCCAGGATGCGTGAGTGAGGACAAAGCACGCTGAAAAGACCCGTGTTGGTTTGTGGGGACAGTCGTCAATCCATAGAGCAGCTAGGGATGTCACACTTTGTATACACGTTTCTTGAAAATACACTAAAAAAATAAAGGGATCTCTTTTGGTGTTCCCATTTTGTGTAAAAAAAACATTGCTCGAAAAAATCAGATCAAGGGAAGAAATGCCCTTGCAAGCATTATATCATTGGTTAAAATTACAGAGTGCATCGATGGACCATTTCTTGTTTAACGCACCAAAGAAGCACTCAATGAAGCCATACTACCTAACAATATTTTAATAACTAAAATCATTAAAGCATTACCTAGTTTTTTTTTATATGCATGTTCACTCACTCTAATCTAACACCTATATTTTGGTGATTTCAATCATGTCTCAACCAAAACAGACCACAAAAATAAAAATAAGAAGGATGAGACAAGGAATTCACTTGCAAATAGAACCAAGAAGAATGAGGACAAGGCAAAATCACCTTCTAAAGAGACCTAAAAGAAAGGAGATGAAGCTGATTACAAGAACAATAATAACATGCAAATCACTGAAATCAGTCAAATAAGAACGGGTGGATAAACTTGAAGGGTTATGAAAGTAAATCACCTGATATTTTAAAGTAATAGTTTAATTAAGTTAGACATAATAATCTATACAATTATATAATGCCAGAGTAGCAATAAAAACAGTTTTTTGGTGTCAAAAATTATATATTACAAATATACCCCTAAAACTATATATCTTTTAACTCCCTCTCATCTCACTAACGACAGTTTTTAAGAATTATATAACTGAGCGCCGGTTATGAAAAGTAATAACTGCATGATTTTCATTTAGCCCAATTACAAATTAAATAACTGCTGCTTCTTCTTCTATAAATCGTTTCTTTAATTAAACCTCTTTCTTGCAAAAAGCAAATCCAAAACGTGCCTACCGACACACTGCCCAATACCAACATCGACCCTACCAAATCTGGTACGTTCTTGATTTATTTTCTTTTCTTTGGTTTTAAAGTTACACTTTCTTTCCTCAGTTTCACTTTCTCCCCTTCTCTTCTTCCAGAAGTTTTTGTTCTGTTATTTTCATTGTACTTAGTTATTCATTTGCTACTTTCGCTTGCAACTTTTTGAGACTTAGTATATTACCATTGTGGCTAAATGATAATTATTTGTGCATACATGCTTCAATTTTTGTAGCCCCATGTTCGAGCACATGTAGAATACAGTTTAGTTTATCCACGACACCAATTGGTTGGCTGAACAAAATGATACAATTTAAAGAGAAATCACGCAAGGCGGTGCGTTTATAGCCGTATGAATTCCAAATTTCCATTTTCAACTTCCTTCTCAATTCCCCTGTCTTGTGGATCTAATTTGATTTGATTTGTTTAAGTTTTATTTTAATTATTACTTTTTACTTCCAGACAAGAAGACATTTTCTTCTTGACACTGTAAGATACTTTAATTTGACTTTTTTTTTGTTTAAGTTAATCAAATTTGATAATAGGATTCAAGTAAAATATTTAGTGGTTTACTTTGCACTATATATTTTTATCTATTCTATTTTGTACTTCTGATGACATTTTAATTTTAGGAGAATTTGGAAAATAAAAAAATTAAAATTTTCTTATAATTTGCATTTCCAAGTAGGGCAAGGCAGCAAATATTCATGAATAATAACAAATCCTTATGATAGACGATATATTTATTGACCCAAATAACAGTGAATCTTTTGGAGTTGGATCAATTATGTTGATGATATGATAACACGTTATTTGATAGCAGTGTAAGAATGGATCAATTAATTTAGCCAAGGTTCCAACGTTGTTACGAATCATAATAGACAATGAGGGAATAACCAAATTTTGATTAAATTTTAAATAGGTGAAACTACTAGATGTTCTGCGTGGTTATCTGCATGTTTTAGTTCTAATTAAGAATATGGTTGTTACTTTTCAAATTATAATACGCTAAATTTGTCATTATTGTTTGCCCTAGGAAGGTGGAAAAAAGAGAGTTCCGAGTAGAACGAAAAAACGCAGCCACGAAGGAGAACGAATTGAGGTAAAGAATTCTGCTACTGTCACCGTTCTGCTGTGTTTTTGCGGTAAAGAATTCTGCTACTATCGCTAACATCTACCTTATCAACCACATATCTGATATCCTACTTCCTGAATTATAAAACCCAGCCTAACATAGAGATATGGTGTGTGTGTGACTGTGTAACATCAAAAGGTATCATCAACCTCAATAAACTCTATTCACACTTCTTTGTTTCACTAAGCAAAGCTCAGTAAAAAAACCTGTCTTAGTATCATTTAATTTTTATAAGAAATGATAAACTAAATAAGATGAGAAAATCAAGCTCAAATGTCTATCTGCAAGCCCAAACCACAACAGCCAAATAATATAAATTTCAATAATGCATATAAGCATGATACTCATGTTAATCTATTCCAAGAGTAGTGGCACTGAGTCAAGGCAGTGAAGGAGTGACGTATGAAAAATAGGAGAAAAGTTTTGAAGGGTGGTTCTTGGCTTTGGCTTGGCCTCTCCTAAGGCTGGGGTCTTAGTGTTATATTGAATCGTTTTCATGTCCTTATTTCTGGTATGTATTCTAACAAATCCATAATAATTAGCATAACAATCATTAATGTACACGCTTATGGGTGATTTTGGTACACTTCAATGTCCCAGAATTGAGTAGTTGATGGTCTCAAATAATCTTCCAATTTGTTGGTTGGCCAACTTTCATGTGTTAAAGTAAATACTCAGTATGTCATACTGTTGCAGGTTTATTTTGCTGGCTTGGGATACTTAAAAAATGTGAGTGATGCACTTTGTGGATGAAGAGCATTGAAGTGCAGTGCACACGTTGTCGAAGACGAGGGGTTGGGTTCAACTAGAACATTGACCACGATCGAATCACTTTTTCAACATGTTATAAACTCCATACCCACGTGTGTTTAGGCTTGGCTAAAAAACTCCAGTGAGAACTCGGAGTATTATGTTATGAGTAGAAAACTGAATGTAGATAGTAGTACTGTTGTATTGAATTGTCACTATAGGTAAATCAACTTCCAGTGCATACACATGGAAGGAATATAAAACATAATTATTGTAAAATCTTTAATTAATGCCTTTTTATAAATAACTAGGTTCTATTTCGACATGGAAAATATTAACAATCAACGATCTCAAGAGCATCAACGAGAGATGTGGAGGCATTTTACAAGAAACAGACGGTAGAGAATGACCGCAGAGCAACGACAAGAACAATCAGCTAGATGACGAGAACATTATAGACGTGGAAGGAATATAGTTGCTATGGAGTCAAGAACAATAAGATTGACAACTATGCGACGTCTTGCACAATCAACCAGTGATCAACAAAATAGTACAGGTATAAAATATATATATATATATATATATATATATATATATATATATATTTGAGAAAAGGTATATAATAATTTAATCATTTATTAATTTTATTTAAATTGAATCATCAAGGTAATTAGCAACTATATTACTTTATATTAATGGTTTATCTATAAAGTTCTGGCCTATAACTTATTATTATCACCAAAGTTTCTATTTTTGCACGTCAAATAATGTGATATTTCTCATTCTCATTTTTTAATGTTCGTTTAGATAATCATTTGCTTACCTTGTGTTATTTAATAATTCTTTTTTCAAAACTAAATCATGCAGATCCTAATATTGCTTCAACGAGGTTTCGAGGAACACATGACCATGAAGCCGGAACAAGTAGCGGAAATGGTTAGTGATGGACATTTAGAAAATATAAACTTGAAATTTTATGCCATCTTTGAATTTAGTATTTTATATTAAAATTTTAAAACATTGATTATTATTCCTTTTCAACTAATTATTAACACTTAGATATCGTAATTTGCCAACAAAATATATATTAGTATAGAAAACTTTAATTAAATTAATATATAAGTAAAAATGAATTATCTATAAAATTTGGAAGCTTAAAACTTATCATTATCGACAAAGTTTCTATATTTATAATAAATAAATGTGATATCTCTGATTCTCATTTTGAATGTCTCTATACATATAAGTTTGATTACCTTATGTTATTTAATTATTTTTTTGTTAACAATAAATAATGTAGAACATATTATTGCCTCAACACCGTTTCTAGGAACACATGACAATGAAGCTGGAACGAGTGGTGGACATGGTTAGTAGTGGACTTTTAGAAATTTTGATACTAAAATTTTTGGCAGTTTGTACCTTTTCATATTTTATATTTAAATTTTATATATTAATTAATTACTATTGTCGTGTCTATCTGTCCGCATTTCTAATGTTTTTGAATGTCTCTATACATAAAAAATTTATTACCTTCCGTTATTTAATAATTCCTTTTTCACCAATAAGTAATGCAGAACCTAATATTGCCTTTATTGTGGTTTCAAGGAACACATGACCATGAAGCTGGAACAAGTGATGTACATGGTTAGTGATGGACATTCAGAAATATTAATTTATAAATTTTTGGTAATTTGTACGGTATTATTGAATTTCATACATTGAAAATAATTTATTATGTAAAATCAGTGATCTTAATTTCTAAATTTGATGAAAATGGATCTAGAACATTGTCCTTATATGACTAAAAAAACAAAAATAATATCCACATTTAAAAAACCGTTATGAATTTTTTAACTCAGATTTGCGGTTTTATTTCCGACCAAAACATAATAGTGCTAGAGATTTTCTTAATACTTCAACAATGGCCGCTTCCCGTTTGCCACCCACAAGCACATGTAAACGTTGCAATGCACGATTATTTTATCATGAATCACGTGACATGTGCTGCTCTGGTGGGAAGATATCCTTAGAACAAGTAGCTGCACCTCCAGAGTTGCTAGAAATATTTTCAGACAGTTCAGCCGAAGGAAGACATTTTAGACAACACATTAGGAGTTACAATCATGTGCTCTCATTCACTTCAATGGGTGTACATATTGATGAGAATGTCGCTGCAACTGGATGTGGCATATATAGTTTTCGTGCTCAAGGTGCAATTTATCATAAGATAGGAGGATTCTATCCAACTAAGGGTTCAAGACCACGATTCTTACAAATGTACATCTACGATACAGAGCATGAGTTACAAAACAGGATGCTTGAAAACCCTCAACTTCAACAAAATATTGTTCAAAAGTTGCAACAAATTCTCCATGGTTGAAATCCATATGTGCACGCATTAAGGTAACTTGCACAACGTTCATATGTACATGATTGTAGTCTACTCATCAAGGAGCGCCCTACTAATCAACCACAGTATAATATGCCAACTGCTTCCCAAGTCGCAACAATTGTCATTGGTGGAGACGCGGTATCAATCTCAACTGAAAGGGATATCATCGTGATGAGTCATGTTGGGAATCTAATAAATGTTAAAGAAACTATGGGAGATTATGATCCATTACAATATCCTTTATTATTCCCTTACGGAACGTTTGGAAGGGACCGCGAAACCATAAATGATGAAGGACAACCTATAACATGTCTAGAATATTACAGTTACATGCTTTAGGTACACAATGTAATTTCTACAATATTTTGATTTGTAAAATATAATAATTTACACAAATTAAATTTTCATTAGTCATTAATTGTTTCATGGATTGTAGATTTGTTCCAATGATTATTTCATATTTCTAAAATCGGGACGACTACTACAACAATATGTTGTAGACAATTATGTCAAGATCGAAGCAGCAAGGTTAAGGTGGGTCCAAACTCAACAAAGTAAAATTCGCTCTGAATTGTATCAAGGCTTGCAAGATGCTTTGCATGTGGGAGAAACTGCTACAGGTACTCTTCATAGTATATATCAAAATTATTTATACAAAAATATACGTCGAATACATCAAACACCATCAACATGTACAATTACTCTTTGTAGAAAATATCGGACGGAGAACCATATTGCCTTCATCATTTATTGGTAGCCGTTGAGACATGACACAACGGTATGAAGATGGTATGGCTATTGTGCTTTACGACGGCAAACCTGATCTTTTTCTTACCATGACATGCAATCCTTCATGGATTGAAATATCATCTGAACTTGGCCCATTTCAAACTCCACAAGATCGTCCAGACTTGCTGACAAGAATCTTCCGTTCAAAGTTTGAGCAATTGAAGCATGATCTAATTAAAAAATGCGTCTTAGGAAAGGTCAAAAGTTATATGTATGTAACTGAATTCCAAAAACAAGGATTGCCTCACGTGCATATGCTACTGATCATGGAACCTAATGACAGATTACGTAACCCAGAAGAATATGATAGCGTTGTTAGAGCGGAAATACCAAAATTTGAAGAAGAACCACAATTACATGCCGCAGTGCTAAAACACATGATTCATGGACCGTGCGGTAGACTGAATCCAAGATCACCATGTATGATGGATGGCCAATGTAAGAAGGGGTTCCCAAAAGAGTTCATCCAAGAGACATGACAAGGTATTGACTCATATCCACGGTATAGAAGACGGAATAATGGTCCAGTAACTTTGAATAGACATAAATCTATTATAGATAATAGATGGGTGGTCCCTTATAACCCCTGGTTGCTGTTAAAGTATGACTGTCATATAAATGTTGAAGTATGCAGTAGTATCAAGAGTATCAAGTACCTGTATAAATATGTCTATAAAGGTCCTGATCGAGTTGCTATGGAGGTTCATATGGATGAGGCCAAGCAGTATATTGATGCAAGATGGATTTGTGCTCCAGAGGCGTTATGGAGAATATTTTCATTCACCACGAATGTATCCAAGTGTTGAAAGATTACAAATCCACCTACCAAATCACCATCAAGTACGATACCGTACAAATCAAAGAATCGACGATGTACTAAATGATGCGCGTAACTCCATAACAATGCTCACATAATTCTTTGCCCTGAACCGGAGAGATCCACAAGCAAGGTGTTATCTGTACAGGGAGATTCCAGAATACTATTTGTGGAAAAAAGGAAATAAAGAATGGGTCAGACGAAGAATACAAAGGAAAGTTATTGGACGAATCTATACAGTGTCACCTTCAGACAGGGAGAAATTCTATTTGCGTGTATTATTATCTCATATAAGAGGACCAACCAGTTGGGATTACTTGCTCACAGTAAACAACACATGCTACACCACATTCCGAAAAGCATCCGAGCAATGGGGATTTTTAGAACAAGACAACAGTATTCGCGAATGCTTAGTTGAAGCATCAAGTCTACGAATTCCATGTGCTTTATTGAGATTGTTTTCTACTATATTAGTCTTTTGTGAATCAACAGATGTAAGAAGTCTATGGGATGAGTTTTACACCCACATGGTAGAGGACTATCCTTCAACATCCTCTGTGAATGGGCCATCATTGAGTAACATGCTATTAAGGGATTTGAATGACCTATTACTTCAACATGGAAAACAAATCACAGATTATGCTTTCCCTGAATTATCATTGGAGACCACTGAAGGTAATCATGTTCCAAGAGTTATACAGGAAGAGCTATCGGTCCAAGTTCCTATTGAAGATTTGAGTTTCGTTGAGAAGTTAAATGATGACCAGTTGTTTGCTTACAATACCATTATGGATGTTATCCAACGTAAGCATAATCGGGTTTTCTTTGTGGATGGGCCAGGAGGAACGGGTAAGACATTCCTTTATCGCACCTTAATTGGAAACTTAAGACATTTGGGTCAAATTGTCTTAGTGACAGCCTCATCTGGTATAGCAGCTACATTATTACCCGGTGGTAGGACGGCACATTCCCGATTTAAGATACCCATCAATACAGAAGAAGGGTCTTTTTGCTCAATAAGTAAACAATCTGATCTCGCGAAGCTAATAAGAGAAACAACAACAATCATTTGGGACGAGGCACCCATGACAAGTAGATATGTAATAGAAGCATTAGACCGTACCTTGAAGGATATTCTTGACTGTGATGCTCCATTCGGGGGAAAGTGATGATTATGGGAGGGGATTTCCGCCAAGTACTTCCTGTTGTTCCAAAAGGGATCAAGGCACAGACGGGTTCTTCATGTATCATTAAATCTCATCTATGGGCTAATACAAAGGTATTGTATCTACGCCAAAACATGCGAGCATTACAAGATCGATATTTTGCCGACTATCTTATGCGGATAGGAGATGGTGTTGAACCTACAAAGGATAATGATATGGTGAGGGTACCCCAACAAATTTCAATTCCATGGGAAGGAGAAAGTTCGACACGTATACTTATACAGCAAACATTCCCCAAATTAGAAGATCATGGTTGGGATGCATCTTATATGGTGAAAAGAGCGATACTAACACCAAAAAATGAGGATGTTCAGAAGCTAAATGACATTATTATCGAACATTTCCCAGGTGAAGAGCAAAGTTTGTTGTCTTTTGATGAGGTCGAAGGGGACACAAGAAACTTATATCAACAGGAATACTTAAATTCCATTGCTCCAGGTGGTTTGCCACCGCATATTCTGAAGGTTAAAAAAAGAGCACCGCTGATGTTGTTACGAAACATTGATCCTAAATCTAGCCTCTGTAATGGTTCACGATTACTATGTCGGGGTGTATTTATGAACCTGTTGGATGTAGCAATCATAACAGGCAACCATGCTGGAAGGAGAGCCTTCTTGCCCAGGATTACACTAAAGACAACCGAGAGCGCGGGACTTCCCTTTGTGCTTATTAGGAAGCAGTTTCCAGTTAAACTGAGTTTTGCAATAACTATAAATAAGGCACAGGGACAAACTATTCCCAATGTTGGGATTTATCTTCCACGACATGTGTTCAGTCATGGTCAATTATATGTGGCATTATCAAGAGGCGTATCTCAAAATGACACAAAAATCCTGATAAAGTAGGAAAAATTGAAGGGGAAGATAGGCACTTCACCAGAAATGTTGTCTTCAAGAATATTTTGTTATCTCAGACTCTGGTATTGTATTTTTAAATTTATTAAATCGTATATACATATAATACATTACACTAATATTACCCAGAACAACCAAAAATCATCTTTTAAATTTAAAATGTACAGTTGAACTAGAGTTCAAGGAGAGCTACCGTCTATTGCAAGAGATGATGACAAATATTTCGGGCATGTGCTGTGACAAGCAGGTAGGTTCATGTGAACATCTTTTATTTAAACATTTTTCCATATCAATCTATTAACAATTCGACTAAAAAAATGATAGGATCACGACTTTGAAAAACTATGGAAAATATTCAAGGCTAAGCGGTCAATCTCATCTTTATGCCCAGTTGACAACAAGGTGAATTATAAAATTATATTAGAATACTTCATATTATGACGTTGTATAAAATACCGATATTATAATCTTTTGATAATCAGGTACATCATCTAAAGATATACTCTTTTGGGTGGGGTGCCACAGTAACAACAGATAAGACTCGGCTATGGAAGATGGTAAAAAGATAATTGTGGGCTCAAATGTTAGAAAGTAATGTATTATGTATTGTATTCGATATGATAATATACATATTTACTATATAATAAGTTTTATTATTTTCACAATTTATTAAAATACTATCTTTTTTTAACAAAAATTATTAGGAAACTTGAAGCTACATTACCAAACACCAGAAGTCGTGATAGCTAAATACATTTGGAACAAAAAATGGTCTTACTTGAGGATGTAATATGTTTTTTTAATAATACATTATATTTGTTATGAATGATTGTGATAATGAATGTTCCAAATTTTTGTCTTACATTTTTTATTTATTTTGTAGTTTATTAAACAAAAAAACATTAAAGATGATAAAAATTATGAAGATTTTTTTGACAATCGTGATAAGGTAAGCAACTATTATAAGTAAATTATGTTTTTCTTTTTTTAATTTTATATGCTTTATTATTTTTTATCTAACATAAATCAATGCATTATAAATTTATTTTGTTTGTAATACAGGGAAATCTAAAAAGCTCCTGAAAATCGATCCATACATAATCTCCTTATAAATCTAAATGCTGAGATGTCGAGGTCAAATAATAGCTGTAACTAAATTATATTTGGTACCTTGGATTTGTTTTTTTATTAGAATATATATCTTATTTATTTTTACATTTATTTGTAACATGATCTTATTAACGCAGTGATGTATATAATGTGTGTTTATATTATTACGACACATTATAAAATTGGATAAATCTATACAACAAAAATGAATAAAAACATTAGAAATACGATCAGACAGGCACGTGAGTGCCTGTCTTGCCGCTAGTAATAATAATAGGATAAAACTTATGTACAGTACCTTACATACTGTTCCTCCTGTTCTACTCACAAAAAAATGGTTATTTTTATTGAAAAGGTGCAATGAGGTAGTTTCATAATACACCCTTTAATAAGTTTTTGATATATTTTTCATAGGAACAGGATGAACTGTACATATATAACTGTATGTAAGTTTTGTCCATAATGGATAAAACTTACGTACAGTACCTTACATACTGTTCCTCCTGTTCTACTCACAAAAAAAAAACGGTTATTTTTATTGAAAAGGTGCAATGAGGTAGTTTCATAATACACCCTTTAAACAGTTTTTGATATATTTTTCATAGGAACAGGACGAACTGTACATATATAACTGTATGTAAGTTTTGTCCATAATAATATCCAAAAGTGGTAGCTTGTAGCGATTGGCAAACTAAATGGCGCCACCGCTCCTTTACTTGTGGCAAGCTGTCATTGGTTGTCCATAATAATAACTAATAAATTATAATAATTAAAAAACTAATAATACTAAAAAATTAAAACAATACTTAAAGAATATAAAAATGATAATAATAACACTAATAAAGAATATTAAAAAAAACAATAATTATAATAATTACTGTTAGAGGAAAATACATTCCTACTTGAAAAATGTCATTATTTTCCGCAAGGTCAATCAGATTCCAGAACCCACTTCTGTCACCGCTACCATTTTCAACTTTGCCACCATTTTCATTACCTTTGATCAGAGCTACAACACTCACCACAAAGGCTTCATTATCAGCAACAGCAGCAGATATGGTTAAAGCTATCAGAGTTCATGAACATGGTGGCCCTCGGGTCTTTTTCCTCTTACCCTTCGATTTTCATAAAAAAAAAAAAGTGACCTTTACCAGTTCAACTATCAAAGTGGATTATTGGGTACTCATTTTCCCCATCAATTTGAAAGACCCATATTCCAGAAACTAAATTACAATTTCACTATTACTTCCTTTAACAATGTTTATGCTAATTATTTTTCCATTGATTCTGTATAGCGATTACTTCATTATTTTTAACTATATCTTATTATTAAATTATTGTATATTAGGCATGTGTTTCAGTGGTTGGATTAATCTTGTTGAGTTTCTGGTATTGGCAATTGATGACAGGTTCTAAAGTGGGAGGATGTGGAAATTGGAGAGCCAAAAGAGGGCGAAGTCCGTGTGAGGAACAAAGCAATTGGACTCAATTTTATCGATGTCTACTTTCGGAAGGGAGTTTATAAAGCTCCCTCTTTTCCGTTCACTCCAGGTTTCTTAGTTTCTCTAACAAATTATTCTGCCTGTAATATTTCTGGTACTTGTGGAAAAAAGGACAAAACACAGGAGATGTTTGCTTTCATTGTAACACACGTCAAGCCAAGTGCACACATGTACATGCCCAGATTTTGCTTCATGGACTTTGTTATGTCAATTTATGGCATAAATTTGGCTGTTTTTTATGAAGTAAAAAGCAGGAGATGTTTTTTTTATGGATAAAAAGTATGCAGGAGATTTAATTCCGTTAAGCTTCTAAATAGGGAAAGATTCAGTCAAGGATCAACTCTCCTAATCCTAAAAGCTAAAGCTGTTTGGCAAAGGCTCAAGAATGAATTTATATCTCTAACAGATGTCCTCACACATGAACCTTTAAAAGACATAGCCCTGCTTAACCTTGTGTTGAAATTTAACTTAATCATGAAGAATGGGGCGTCAAGGATCAACTAAAAGTTTAAGCTGTTTGGCGACAACACTAGAGTGGTTTTATACTCTCCTAATTCCCTTCCACTTGGTCATAAAAGCTTTGATACCAAATCAAGGACCAACTCTCCTAAAAGTTTAAATTGTTAGGTGAAAGCACGAATGGTTTTATACTCTCCGAATTGATCCCAGTTTTTGAAGAATTGATCCTAGGATTAATGGAAAGATCTTTTACATCTGTTTGTAAAGTTTTAAGACCATGTAATGCAAATGCTTAACTGTTTGATGGTATAGTCTCTCTCTCTCTCGCACGTGGTTGAGCTAGGTTGATGCCCAAGCCCACGATATCATCATTATGTATTGAATTATTTTCCGCTTTAATGTGGCAGGTATGGAGGCTGTTGGGGTTGTGACAGATGTGGGTCCTGGACTCACTGGTAGGCAAGTTGGAGATCTTGTAGCTTATGCAGGTCAACCAATGGGCTCATATGCCGAAAAGCAATTTCTTCCTGCAAATAGAGTAGTCCCTGTTCCCCCCTCGATTGACCCGATTCTTTGCAAAGCATCCATCATCTTGAAGGGCATGACAGCTCAATATTTGCTTCGACGATGTTTCAAGGTAGGTTTATATATTGTGTACTCATTATAGCTGAAGGAAGCCTTTTGTTTTTTTTATTTTTGTTAGAATACTAATCTGGACCCATTAGTATATTTATATTTAGCACATGTTAGATTACTTTTCAATTGTAGTTATATTATAGCTCTGTTAATTAGTTCCATAATTAGTCCTTGGTTACTTCCGAAACTTAACCTTCTTTGGATGAGCTTAGTTGGGCTAATCTACTGCAATAAACACTCACGAAGCATTTTTATCCTATTTGAGTGAGCTGATCAAAACAGTTTATGAAACTCATAAAATAAGCATTTGTGACAGCTAGAAACAGCCAAGATTTTTATTCCTGGAGATAGGACTCCTAGGAATGATATTCCTCGGAAACTATCAAACCAATGTTTGGTTGATTTAGCCATCCTCGGAATATTATAAATTATAAACAGAGATGACTTTAATCATTTTACAGGTTGAACGTGGTCACACGATTCTCGTCCATGCAGCAGCTGGTGGAGTTGGATCCCTATTGTGCCAATGGGCAAATGCTCTAGGTGCAACTGTTATAGGGACTGTGTCCAGTAAAGAGAAAGCAGCTCAAGCCAAGGAGGATGGCTGCCATCATATTATCATCTATACAGAAGAGGATTTCGTTGCCCGTGTCAATGAAATCACATCAGGCAATGGAGTTGAAGTAGTCTATGATTCTGTAGGAAAGGATACCTTTGAGGTAATATTACACCCAATTGAATTTCAAAATCAGATGGTTGATACTTGTGTGGAAAAATCAAATTATTAATCTTTTGTTTTGCATGATGGTATGCATCAGAAGTTGCTTATTTTGTGATTAATTGAGTATCTAGAAATTCAATTAGATTTATGGTTCCGTTGATCCTTCGTTGATCAATACTTAAAATTAAACCATCCACAAACACCCACTAGATCTTAAATACCGATTGTGGTTGCTAATCTACATAAGAATTCATCGATCCTATTGAAGAACTTTATATTAATCTCTTTTCTTACTTAGATGTGCATTCATAGTGCTTCATCCTATTAGAAGTAACTGTATAGTCCCATACCTACACAGTCTCAGGATCCCTCTCATTCGGGTGTGTAATCGGTTCATTCATGTGTCCCTCCGCCTAGAAGCCTGTCAGGAGCCGCTCCTTGTCCGTGCCTTCTTGCACCGGCGATCACTCCTCGCCCGCGTCAGCACCCGGGTGTTACACAAAGAAGATAAAAAGTAAGTGAGATATAAAGATAAACATATACGATGACACACACGGTATCCAAAATTTGTGTTCAAATAACATAACTCAAACTTTTTAGCACAAAAAACTACTCCCTCCGATCCATTTCTATGGTAATTTAAGGTTTCTACACAGATTAAGAAAGTATTAATTTGTTTACATTTGTGCCAAATTACCCTTATTTATAATATCATTAATTATTTACACATTCTAATCATATTTACTCCACATTCCACTTGTCATTAATAAGCACTCAGAATGTGCACATTTATTAGTAAAAAAAAAAGGTACAGTCATATGACTTTTGTTTTGGAACAAGTACTAATATTTATGGTTGAGTTTAAATAAGGAATAATGGTTGAATTTAAGTAAGGAGTATAAGGATATTTATGGAAAAAAATTATCAAATGTATCTTGGGTTTGTAAAAGACCCATTATTTTGGAAAAAAAAATTAAATTTATCATAAAAATGGAGCAGGACTAACTGAAACACATAAATGCTGATATACAACGCACAGTTAGTCTATAACCTAACTATTGAGACAGGTGCCTTGAATTCAGTTGTTTTACATTTACCCCAATCCCATGTTCTTGTGTATGTGTGGATTCTCCATTGGTTTGGTCCTACAAGAAAGTAAATTATTTTTAAAAAATCAGAAGAACGGAAAGAATATATAAAATAATATGGGTCTTCCTAATCAATATCCTAAGAACATTCATTAGGGAATTAAAAAATAGAAACTTTGCAATTGAGAATTATAACTTTTAGACTTTGAAAATTTGAATGCACTACTTTCCATAATTTCTATCTTTGTTTCCTTAACCAATATCCTTAGGGTTCTGGTTAAAACATCCAGAATGTAACTCTACTACCATATTTGAACAATCTTGAACATTAAAATAACTAGCGATATACCCGTGCATATGATGGATCACACTACATTGGTAACTATAATTTTTTCGAAAAATTGAAAATAAATTAGTCTTTTTATCTAGGAAAGAATTGAATAAAGTAAATTATATATCAATATTGACACAATTGTAAAGCACAAAACCTAATACAAATGATATGAAACTGAGAAGGTTCTAAAACTAAAGATGTAAGAAAAAAAACTTTTGATGAGATTGGACTTCAAGACTTGTTAACAAAAAGTTAATTGAGTAATTGTTTGACTAATTTATCAACAATCAACGTTAATAATTTTAAAGATAGATTGATCCATATAAAAGTCCATATGATATCCAGTGTGCTCTAATCGCTTTTAATGATTCAATTTTACTTTAATTTTTATTCAAATACTGACATAAACAGATGCATTCTACTACTTCTCTTATGTAACATGATAATGATAATGCGTGTCAGATTATAAAATTGAAGCTACAAGTTAAGGTCGTCTTAAATTATCTGGAGCTAGTACTCAATTTGTAATGAGTAGATCCAATAATGGCAAAGCTTTTAAATTTTAGTCAATTGAATATCGAATTTAGTAAAGTCAATAATAGTTAAGTTATAGAATTTAAATTTCAAGATATCTTAATCAGAGATAGTAAAGTAAATAATAGAAAAAGCTCTTACTACAAATGAAGTGTTAAACCATAATCGTGTTGACAATTTTCAAATTATAGAATGCTTCTACTTATTAATATAATATTCACATAAGTCACTTAAAAAAAAGAATGTGCAAAGTCATGACAGAAACAAAAATTGAAAAGTAGCTGAAGGCAATAGTCCAATGCATAATGTTGCAAGCAGATAAGTGATGAGTGTGATTACACCTCATATTTCTTTATCATATTGCATGTATTTTCATGTAGTTTAGGCATTTTTTAATTTGATTTTTGTTAGTTTTTACCTTGGAACGAGTAAGGCGGTTTTGTGGTGTTTGTGTGCAGGAATTGATGATTAAAATGCTCAGGATCATTTATGTTGGAGCTTGCATGAAGACGAAGCTTGAAAAGTAAGAAAAATGAGCCAAACAGAGCCCATCACGGCCTAGCCGTGGCAGCCATCACGGCCATGATCGAGCAAGGCTGAAAAGAAAAGAACGAAACAGCCAGAACCTGTCACGGCCAGGCCGTGATGGTCATCACAGCCGTGACAGGCCATCAATGCCAAGTTTTCCAAGACAATCTGTCACGGCCTGGCCGTGACAGCCATCATGGATGTGACGCGCAATATCTGGAATTTTAATTGTTGATTTGATCTGATTTTGTAACAGCTTAGGATTCAAGTTACCCTACAATATAAATAGGACTTTGAGGCTCGAAAATAGGGATCCATTGGGCTGCTACCTTAGACAAAAAAATTAGGATTTCTCTTCTTCTCAATTTCTTCTCTTCTCTTAGGTTTTTTTTATGTTTTTGTTAATCAAGCTTGTCGTGAACATGGCAATGCTTGAGTAGTATTTTTATTTCTAGGAATTGGGGCTATACCCAAGATTTGTTTTATGTTATGAATTGACGTTTTACTTCTTGTTAATTTCAATTTGCTTTCGATTTAATTCCTATTGCATGAATTACTTGTGAATTTGATGCACACTTAGATACTCTAAGGAGGAACCTAGCGGTGAACTTAGGTATTGGATCTATAGGGATCAAACTTAGGACTTAAATCACGAGAGTTAGAAGCGGTCCTTCGAGGGTTCACTGAATTATCACAAAGCTTAAAGGGTTCGATTTAAATTCAATTACCACGAGAGTATGGGTTGGTTTAATTGGGCACGGTTCTTGTATCCCGAGAGGGAACATTAACTTATTTATGATAAATTCACCTTCAAAGAAAATTTCGATAATTAACAAGAGGGGTAGTCAATTTAGTAACATGAGCAGTCTTGTTGGTAACCCAATTCCTGTAAATCTCTTTTGATTTGAAAACCCCCAGATTTGATTTGATTGCAATTTTGATTGCGTTTTAGATATTTGATTTGTTAGTTAATCCTTTAAAAACCAAATCTTTTTCTAGTCTAGTTTAATTGATTTAAAAATTGATAGTTATTTAAGATCACGGTCTCTATGGTTCGATCTTTTTATTACTTGACGACGAAGCCGTTCACTTGCGGATTCGAGCATCATTAAGTTTTTGGCGTCGTTGCCATGGACTGTGCTTTCTTGAATCTCAATTTAATTTTTAAATTGATTTTTCTGTACCTTTTTTTTATATATTAAATTTGCTCTTTTTTCATTTATCTCTTTTTCTTTTTCTAGAGTATCTATCTCTCTTTGGAAGTATTTTTCTCTTTTATGCGATGATCCCAAAGTCTTGGAAATCTTGTTGAAGTTGACCCCGAGATCGAAAGGACCTTTCGTAGACGTGGGAGACTACAAAGACAAAGAGAGAGAGAGGTTGATTCCTGTTCCACTCATGGCGAATCCACCGGATGCCAAACCACTGAAGGATTACGCAGCCCCAAATGCTAGGGGTTTGCGAACTGGGATTGCTAGGCCAGAAATTGAGGCGGAGAACTACACTATACCGCCTCTGTTAATTGGCATGATTAGGCAAAATCAATTTGGAGGATTACCCTCGGAGGACCCGACTGATCATGTGGAGACATTCTTCGAGTTCACCGATGCAATAAGAATTCATGGTGCCCCGATTGATGCTATTCGCTTGAGGTTATTCCCCTCCTCTTTGACTGAAAAGGCAAAAGCTTGGTTGAAGCAAGTGCCCGCTAATACTTTGTCAACTTGGGACCAACTGGAGCAGGCATTCTTGAAAAAATTCTTCCCTCCATCCAAGACTGCTTACCTACGAACTCAGATCACCGGCTTCTTCCAAAAGGACGGAGAATGCTTATCCGAAGCTTGGGATCGTTACAAAGGATTGCTATAGTCTTGCCCACATCATAGGCTCGATAGGTGGTTGTTACTTGTTAGTGCATACCTTCTACAACAGATTGGATTACTCTTCGAAGGTGTCACTTGACTCCACAGCTGGTGGAGCCTTTATGAATAGACATCTGACTGAAGCGTTCAATATCATTGAAAACATAGCCACCAACTATCACCAATGGGGTTCGGAAAGAGGTAATAACCCGAGAAAGCTTTCAAGGGGTAAGTTTGAAATGAATAGTACTGATTTAATTATGTCTAAATTTGACTCATTGAATAAACGCTTTGATAAGCTTGAAAAGGCTAACGTGAGGTCAATAGGTGCTACTAATGTTGTTTGTGAGAGTTGTGGGATGCAGGGACATGACATAATGGAGTGCCCACATGGTATTGCTCTTGGATCCGGTGCTTCGGGGGAACAAGTGAACTCTTGTCACAACTTCTATGACAAGAACCCGAGGTTGCCAAATTATGCTCCCCCAAATCCTTACAACCAAGTGATCGAGGAAGAATAATCCTTATCTCTCCTACGGGAACTACAACAACACATTGAACCACGAATTCCAGGAAGGCCAAGGTAATAGGAAACCCGCATCAGGGTATCCTCAGGTACACAAGTCTAAACTTGAGTCTCTTTTGAAAATTTTTGTTGAAACTCAAACAAAGCAAAATGAAGAGTTTAGGCAACAAGGTAGGGCAGTCAATGAGGCAATAAAAGAGTTAACATCTAAGGTAGATAACATAGCCATCTATAATAAGATGTTAGAAACTCAGATTGCCCAACAAGCTAGTACATATTCTAGAACAAATGGTACGTTTCCAGGACAACCCGAAGTTAATCCCAATGAGCACTATAATGCTATATACTTGAGGGATGATAAGATTGGGGTAGTTGAAAAGGATGTGGAATGTGAGGAGGACATGAGTGAACAAGAAGAGATAGAGCCAAAGTATGTCCCTCCACCACCTTACCAACCCCCAATACCTTTCCCACAAAGGTTGGTCAAGAAAAAGCAAGTAGAAAAAGAAACTAAGATCTTTATTGAGGAGCATGATGCCATGATAAAAACTAATATGCCTCGTAAACTAAAAGATCCAGGAAGTTTCTCTATTGCTTGCTCAATTGGAGAAGTGAAAATAGACCAAGCCTTATGTGACTTAGGGGCTAGTGAGAGTTTGATGCCTCATACCATCTTTGAGAGGTTAGGAACCAAGAAATTGAGTCCATCCAAGTTCTCTTTACAATTTGCGGATAGCTCAACTAAAACTCCTCTAGGCATACTAGAGAATGTTCCCATAAAGGTAGAGAAAATTTTCATTCCTACCGATTTCATGGTATTGGATATGAACGAAAATTCTAAATTCCCTATCATTCTTGGAAGGCCATTCCTTGCCACAGCTGGAGTAATAATAGATGTAAAAAATGGTAAGCTCTCTTTGAATGTAGAGGAAGGTAGGGTGAACTTTGATTTGACTAACTCATATAACAACCCTCCTTTTGAGAGTCATGTGTGCAGTATTTAGATAATGCCTCTAAAGGTGAAGGAAGAGCTTAACATGGAAGCAACTCCCAAACTTTGCATGACAAATGGTACACCAAACAATGATGAAATTTGAGTTCCCCAAACATGCGGAGTTAAAACTTCCACGGGAGGAAGTAAGGCCACAAAACTCAGAGTGAAAAGAGCAAAGCGAAAGCGCATGTGACCATATAAACAAAATAGGCTCTTTGATGGACTTCCTTGGAAGAGAGGTGTCCTTGCACTTCCAAGCCCAGCTGATCCCGGTTGATCCAAGGGAGTATGGTCAAGCTTAAGACCGTAAATAAGCGCTTCTTGGGAGGCAGCCCGAGTTTTCTTTCCCTTTTTAATTTGTATTTGAATTTTGTTTTTGAATAATTTGAGAAGATTAAGAGAAGAAAGATCACTAATTGATGGTTTTGCCAAGTATTTTCAGGTTATGAAGGCAGGAAGAGCAAAAAGGCATGGAAAAATAAAGTCAGAGGAGATCACGGCCTAACCGTGACGAGGATCACGGCCGTGATGGGCCAGAAGCTGGAAACCAGAAGGCATCACGCCCAGGCCGTAATATCCATCACGGGCGTGATGTGAAAAAGGAGGAAGTCAGTATTTATCACGACCCAGCCATGATAGCCATCACGGGCATGACGCGAAGGAGCTCAACATAACAGAATTGATCACGGCCTAGCCGTGATGAACGTCACGACCGTGACGCATCCTCCAACAGCTCTATGACTGGCATTTAAGCCAACACCCTCCACCACCTCGGTGAGTTGTTCCATTTTTCTCCTCCCTCCGACTTGATTATTTACATTGGGGACAATGTAAGTTTTTAAGCTTAGAGTAGGGGTATTTTTGCATTTTTCATGTTGCATTCATATAGGCATAGTTTTGTATAATCACATGATTAGATTGCCCCTTGTTTAGAGTATGCATCCAATTGTGAGAACTTTATGCCAAATGAATTGAGACAGTGAATTTTTGAACCCAATTTTTGTATTCTTGTGATAGACTAAAAATAAAAATGCTTGAGATAATCTTCTGATAGTTGATAATTAGCATATGGTTCCTTAGATTTGTGTTTCTCATTGATTTTAAACTACTAAATATGAGATTTTTTGAGCCTAAAAGGGGTACTCACTAAATCTACCTTATTCTTTGTGATTGAGTGTTTTATTCCTCTTGGATTGTATTCTCTAAAACTTGACTTGAAACCGTTTTGAAACTTAAAATTTTTTTAAAACATATTTGAAAATGATTGAGGCACTAGATATTTTTCTGGCCTTCTGAGCTTTGATTGATTAAATGCTACCCTTTAGTTGCCCAATTTTGAGCCTAATAGAATGAAATACTTTTCTTGGTACCTTGATTTATTTTGATGAATGATGCTTGGTATGACACCTTTTAAAGTATTGCAAAAAGGTGGTTTGAAAAATAAATTGTGGGATGAAAAATATTTCTCTTAAGTTGGAAATCTCCCCTTCTCCAAGCCAAAAAATAATAACAATAAACAAAAAAAAATGGAAAAGGGGATGAAAAAAAGAAAGTGAGAAATAAATAAATAAAAAAAGAAAAAAAAGGAAAAGAAAGGTGGAAAAGTGAATTAAAGCCCAAAAATGTATTTTAGAATGTTGTCGTGCTTTGCATTGTTTGATATTTTGTTTAACCTTCTTGAATTTTACCTTTCTTGATTTCCCCACCTAACAATTAATCTCATGGCCCCATTACAACCAAAATAAAAGACCGCTTGATTCTTATGAGTTTTCATTAATAAAGTAGAGATTTGGTTAATAGTCAAGCTTATGATAGGGTACCTTCCTTGAGGAAATTGAGTGAATTGTCAAATGTTCCTAAACACTTGAGTGAGGTGAGAAGAGTGCCAAATTAGTGAGAGGTATGAATTTAGGGAACCTAAGCTTCTACTTGGACTTGAAATTGATTGTCTCTTGGCTTCTTATTGGATATTCCTGTTACTTGGATTTATTACTTGGGTTCTTGGTTCACTGCCCATGCTCTGATTGTTTATCTTGTCTGGCCTTGGTTATTGCTTGAGGACAAGCAAAATCTTAAGCTTGGGGTAGTTTGATGAGTGTGATTACACCTCATATTTCTTTATCATATTGCATGCATTTTCATGTAGTTTGGGCATTTTTTAATTTGATTTTTGTTAGTTTTTACCTTGGAACGGGTAAGGCGGTTTTGTGGTGTTTATGTGCATGAATTGAGGATTAAAATGCTCAGGATCATTTATGTTGGAGCTTGCATGAAGACGGAGCTTGAAAAGTAAGAAAAATGAGCCAAACAGAGCCCATCACGGCCTAGCAGTGACAGCCATCACGGCCATGATCGAGCAAGGCTGAAAAGAAAAGAATGAAAAAGTCAAAACCTGTCACGACTGTGACAGGCCATCAATGCCAAGTTTTCCAAGAGAGAATCTGTCACGGCTTGGCCATGACAGCCATCATGGCCGTGACGCGCAATATCTGAAATTTTAATTGTTGATTTGATCTGATTTTGTAACAGCTTGGGATTCAAGTTACCCTACATTATAAATAGGACTTTGAGGCTCGAAAATAGGGATCCCTTGGGCTGCTACCTTAGGCAAAAAAATTAGGATTTCTCTTCTTCTCAATTTCTTCTCTTCTCTTAGGTTTTTTTTATGCTTTTGTTAATCAAGCTTGCTATGAACATGGCAATGCTTGAGTAGTCTTTTAATTTCTAGGAATTGGGGATATGCCCAAGATTTGTTTTATGTTATGAATTGACGTTTTACTTCTTGTTAATTTCAACTTGTTTTCGATTTAATTCCTATTACATGAATTACTTGTGAATTTGATGCACACTTATTTGCATGTCATAGATACTCTAAGGAGGAACCTAGCAGTGAACTTAGGTATTGGATCTATAGGGATCAAACTTAGGACTTAAATCACGAGTTAGAAGGGGTCCTTTGAGGGTTCACTGAATTGTCACCAAGCTTAAAGGGTTTGATTTAAATTCAATTACCACGAGAGTAGGGTTTGGTTTAATTGAGCACGGTTCTTGTACCCCGAGAGGGAACATTAACTTATTTTGGATAAATTCACCTTCAAAGAAAATTTCGATAATTAACAAGAGGGGTAGTCAATTTAGTAACATGAGCAGTCTTGTTGGTAACACAATTCCTGAAAATCTCTTTTGATTTGAAAACCCCCAGATTTGATTTGATTGAAATTTTGTTTGATTGCGTTTTAAATATTTGATTTGTTAGTTAATCCTTTAAAAATCAAATCTTTTCCAAATCTTTTTCTAGTCCAGTTTAATTGATTTAAAAATTGATAGTTATTTAAGATCACGATCTCTGTGGTTCGATCTTTTTATTACTTGACGACGAAGCCGTTCACTTGCGGATTCGAGCATCATTAATAAGAGAATCACAAAATTCAATGGTTTCTCTCGCAATAAGTAATATGTAGATTTTCTTTGCTTGTTTTCTCTTGGAATACATAGTAACATGCCTATAACGAGATAATTCAATAAGAGAATATTCATGACAATACATCTCGAGTGTATATATCCCAGTAAAAACATGTTTCCGTGCAGACTTAAAAACATACGGAATATTACCAAGTGTAAACACACAATAATTCCTGTTACAAAGACAAATAAAACACAAACATTGTTTTAGAATGCTAAGAATTGAACTTTAAGACATAATTGTATGCACATGCAATTTTATGCATGTGACCATGTGACAAATCATTACTTATAAATGTGTTGAGTACTTGAGTTTGTAAAACAAAAAAACTATTTTTTAATTAAGAATTATCGATGACCTCATGTCCTTAGTTAAGATAATCATCAACTACTGATTAACTAATTAAATAAGTACTTACTAAGCTAAAAATACTTCTATAAAAATAGGTTATTGCAATTTCTCTCCCCAAAATGGAAATTTGACACTATGTTTTAAATGAAATAAGAGGTCACTTAAATCACCTCTCATTGAGGTATCATTGTGATTAGAGAGGGAAATCATGTGATTAAAGAGGAAAAGTAATTGCGAGATATTATCATAGATGTAAAAACTTAGTCAGTAGCATAACCCAGACGTTATGCCAAATGAATGATACCCAATAAGCTGAAGAAGAACACTCATCCCTAACAGGTTCATAAAATAAAGAGCAAGCATAAAGCTACAATGAACTAGTGATTGTTAGGAGAGAAAGAATTTGATATAAGAGACAGTTGCAAATTCAACAAAATATGAGTTTGTTCCATGATCAAAGTGCAAATCGCAGGAAAATGTTTTCATTAAGGAAAAGAAACAATGTTAATGGATGGTGAAGATGAATGGATGCATACATGCTTGTTCCAGACTTCTCAAAATGAATGCAAGAAAAGAAAGGCACTCAAACCCAATAATATGAGGTAATATTCAGTAGCATTATAAAACGCGAAACATTGTTGTTAAATCGTGCTATTGTCATCTATACTACTATAGAAAGAGAATTCTCTCACTTGGTATCCACTTTTGTTAAAAACTCAATTTGATTTCTTACTTTAATGAACTAAATTCTTGCACTCTTCTATTATCCTTGGTTATCTGTTTCCTTTGAATTCCAGTTTTGGACAGAGCAAGTATCCATAGTGCTAACATGGACCAAAGCAATACAGTGCAATTCAAATTACAATGTAGAAGCTTGCTGCAAAAGGACTTGCTTCTAAGGTGTTAAGATATAATTGGAGAAGCAGAATTTTTATGTTATTGTTTGCCATGCAGATCCATTGATCACTTATATCCAGGACAGATTTTGATGGTGTTGTGCATGAGATTTACAAAGGACTTTGGAGAGGAAACTTAGTTCTCATGGATTTCAGTCCAAAGTTGCATGCTGGTTTAGGCATTAAAAAGATAGGAACAAAACTAAAGAACACTAAGCTAAATCATACAGCTCGTGCTATCAAATTAATCAAACACCTCAATCAACCACACTTGAATGTTGGACCAATTAAGGGTAAATCTTTTTGATCAGGTGACAACAAAGGGTAGTACTTTTTTTAGTCATGGCAATTTCTCATGTAGACAGTAGACCTATATGGTTCAAGCTTTTTTTTCCTTCAAATTTAGATAGCCCCTGACTGTTTATTTTAGTATCAAATGTTTTAACTTTTGCAATATCAGTAATTTATTTAAGCTAGCTACTCTTTTAAAGCTCATAAACACTCATGCTTCTAACAATAAGATAACACTAATTTGGGAAAAATCATTCAATAATTAACAAATGATTGGAGAGCAGAAATAGTAAACATTTGAAGAACAAAAATCTGAAACAATTGAAGACCAATAAATAGTAAACATTTATTACTAAGCAATTGACAGGCCCCTTTGACAGCTCTAATACTTGAAAGTGTCCCCAAGCAAGGTGTACATGATTAGATAAGTTTACACTTCAACATTGGGCTTCAGCACAAACACAAACTACATCAAGGATATCAGAAAGCTAAATTGCTTAGGGAAAAAATAATTAAATGGTTTTGTGAAAAACATTTACCCATAAAGTGAAAATTGAAATGGACAAAAATACTAATTACTAAGCAAAAAAGAGATAGAAAGAGAAATTACCCATAAGATTTTTGGAAGCTAGTGACATCAAAAAGCTTGTAAGAGATGAACTATACTTTCATTTTGAAATTAGTGAGAATTTTTGTAGTGGGTTGCTGCTATCATGAAGGTAGAGAGCATTTTTTGTTAATAATTAGTAGCCAATATTGGATTGGGTTTCTTCTTTCAAGTAACACCATGTGACTCATTACTTGTACGCCCAGCCAATGAAGTCAACATATTTTCGTATGAAAGCAAAAGTAATATCAGTTTAGGATGAGGAAGCAAAAGTAAAAACAAAAGGGACCCAGATATTTCAGTTTCAAAGAGACAGAGAAACAGAGAACAAACCACATACATGATGGTGGATTCTGACAGATCTAGGAGTATACAAATTTTTAAGACTAACCAAAATCCCCAAAATAAAAGGCATTATACAACTCCACAAAAAAAAGGCATTATTTAGCTATATTATAGACAGACTAAGAAGTTATCTGACACACCCCATTTTCAATAGGACGCTGAAGATTAAATGAATTGTTGGATCCTACATTCTTTTGAGATTGAAAGGTTGATTTAGACAAATCAGAAAATAATTCATCTGCATTAAATTTATTTCATCAACATTTGTAAACTATGCTGATATTATCTACATACTCTACATGCTTAATTTAATTTCAATGGCATATATGAGTAAAACATCCACAAATAACACTCCCTTCACATAGCTAATAATAAAAAGTAAATCCAGCAAAGAGGATTTTGGAGAAGAGATTCAACGTTAATGTGATCTAATCTATCTTACATCCAAGAACATGCCTAATGCAGATTTTTGATATGGATGACAGTGGTTCCTTATGCAAGTGGCCCTGAATCAAACCCTACGTTACATTTACAGATATGGCCAATATAGTATTGCATTAAGAAACATAGATACCTCACTATTTTATTTTATTTTTAAAATATAGAATTTCTACTAAAAGCAATGTCATTATTTTTATATATTTGGTATAGAAGGACCTTTGATCAATGCTTTAGAAATAGAATTGGTCCTATACTCATATTGATATGTTCCCCCAGGGACCTTAGAAGATGAAGCTAGAAACGTATTGGTTAGGGGCCTTACCGTCCAGAATTAGAAAACACTACCTAACTACCATGAATTATAGATATGCTCATTCATATAAAATAAGCATGTTATCTCGAGTTGCGGTGCTGTTTACTAATTTCTGGAATGAAAATATAAAAAAGCATAAGAAGAGGTACAATGAAAATATTCCCAACTATATGCTTGAGACTCTAGCAAACAATGAAAATGATCAATACAATAAAGTACAACTACAAAAATGTTGCAATTCTTGTTTCTTGAAAATTCAGAATAATATAACTAATTTGGTTAATTGATTATTAATCTCACAATTATCCTTATTTTTTTCAGATAAGCCAAAGGTATATAGATAGAGTACAAGGGGTACCCCACCCATATACAAAGAAAGTGTCAATTACAAGCCTTTCGGCCCTACCCTGATAACAAAAAACGGAGAAAAAACAGCAACCAAATCAGCACAATTATCCTTATTGATGAACCAAAGTCCATATATTGAATAAAAATCAAAATACTAAGGACTTTGAGTGGTTCAAACGGCTAAGACAATGACAAATTAATTAAAATATGCATACAAATTACTTTGAGTGGTTCAATAGACTAAGGACTTTCATCAAACATGTGGTGTGCTATGACTTGCTAGAACCCATGTTCTCAAAACATGTCTCCATTTTTACAACCCATGTAGTAAGTTTGTAATGGATCAAGAAGATTAAAAATCCCAACATAAGAAAGAATGGAGTTTAGGGGAAACTACCTGGGTGGCGTGGATATGGAGCTTGAAAATAGCTTTGGCTCTCCATTTCTAGCTCCTCCATCTTCCCACAACCAAGTCCCCCCATGAAGATGATGAAAATCTGAATGTGGAGACGAGTGATGAGAGAGTCTTAACAAATAAATCAACAGTTGATGATAAGAATGTTGCAATTTTGGAGAAACTTTATACTGTTGATGACATGTGTAAATCCATAGAAAGTGAAGTAATATCTTGATAGCACTCCCTATCTTATTTAATTTAGTATGGATTTTGACTACATGTAAAAGGCTATAGATGTAAATTTCTATTATACAGAGACCACTTCAGTTCCTATGTAAATCCAAATGAGAAATCCCATTTATAAAAAATAAAAATATAAAAAATAGAATGCATGTAAAAACAAAAAAGGTAGAGCAAGAGCTATATTATTTCTTTATCAATATTTCAAATATAGCTACCAAAAAACTATTAACAGCAAGAGTAAAAAGTTTAAATCAATGATGACAGTTTGTGTCAAAAGACAAAGATGCAAAAGCAATTTACAGTCATATAAATGTAAACTTTGTTGGCCTCATCACTCGTGGAGATCATGAAATAACCAAATCATCACACTCATTTTCAGTTTTTCACATAATAAGCATCAAATAATCAAAACTCAAAAGAACTTAAAGAGACTCACATTAATTACCAAGCACCGTAGGAATGGCAGTTTAAACATGTAAGCATGGTGAGGAAGCTTTATTTTCCTCTCATGCTCCCTTATATCTCTGAAATAAGCAAGTTTGGAAGATAGATTTATTTTGCCTTATGAAATTTAATTCTGAATGAAAAGCCTCTTTATTTTTAATGCTTCTCTTCCTTAAAAGCAGAGCAGGCCAAGCATAACTTACAAACTTAAACTCAAAACTTTTTTATAAACTCAAGATTGTTCAACTTTTTTTATACTATGTTAATGATAATCTATTAATCTTACAGGCATAATTTACTAACCAAGAAGATAGAATCTTACACATGTCAGTATAGACAAATTTGTGTCTATTATCATGATATAGCTAAAATAAATAAAGACACCACCACGAGCTTGCAAGATGGCTTCCCCATTGAAACAAAAAGAACAGTCCCAGACATCTTAACCACCATAATATCCAACCCGTACCACTACACTTCAAGAAGCAAAAGTTTTTTTTATATATAGAAAGAAATTGAGGTAACTAAGTGAAATGAAACAAAGAAACAAATGATGAAAGGGAATTACAGATACCTTGAGCAAGCTCAAAACTTTGGAAACCTCTTCACTCATCAATCTTAACCTCCTATTGAGATCTTCACAGTATATCAAAACAACATCTTACACTTTGACGTCGTCACAGTCACTGGTCTTCATGGAGTGCGAGATCCCACAGTCACGTATATGTTGATTTAGACTCCTCAGATACTAAGGCTAATCCTAGCAATAGGAACTGAGAGTGATGGTTTACACCAAGGTTTTAAATTGTGGTCGCGGTTACGGTTTTGTTGTGTTGCGGATATTGCAAGAAAATGCGGTCAATGCGGCTGCAAATACGACCGCGATGCAATTTCGGCGACTGCCCAAACCAACACTTCGCGGCCCAGATTTTGGTTTCGGACCCAGATTTGAAACCTTGGTTTACACCAATATAAGGAATAAAGGGCAGCTTATATTCATTCTTGATATGAGTGGTGTCGAGAAGAACCACGTCACTAAAGTGTCTATAATCAAGCCTACCTTTAGCATCAACCCAGAAAACACTTCTCAATTGCTGCTCCTCATTCAAATCTATTGCATAAAAGAAGTTGGGATTCTCATCTTGCATGCACATAAAATGATCAAGCATAGCTTGAAGATCTCCTTGATCAAAAGCCAAATGCTGCCCATTACCTAATTGATTTCTAGCTATGCCTTTCTGATTCTCAACTATCTCACAACCAACAGATTTCCTAGGCATTGTAGCAAACATCTTTTTTGTTCTTGCCCTAATAGCTTGTAATGCATCATAATTATTATATCCTAGATCTAAGTTTCTATGTCCCATAAAGTAATAGGCTTGGCCAGGGAAAATTTCATGGTTATGCTCCTTTATGAAACTACAGATAGTCCACCTACCATCTTGCCTTCTCTTGACATGCATGCAGGCCTTGCAATCTGTTTTTCGCCAAGACGGATTCACTCTACCCTGTTTCCTTTTTACAGGCCTGCTTGATATGTTGTCTCCATTTGAAAGAGATTCTGGAGTTTCAGCTGCACTGGATTCTCGCTTGCTTCCATATCTGGTACATGCAAATTTTGCATCAACAAAATTTCCAGATATTCTAGATCAGCGACTGGCTTTTATTATGGCAGCAAACCCCACAGATTTGGCATATTCTTTGTAATATGAGAATGCTTCATCCTTTGAATTAAACTCCATTCTCATGTGGCTCTGATACTTTTGAAGAATCCAAGTTGATCCCCTGTCTTTATTTCGACAATCTGACAACTCAGCATTTGTATTTGGCCCTGCATTCTCCATATCATTCCCAACAGCTTTAAAAGAATTTTCCAGCCTATCTGTACTATTTCCATTATCCACTTGTTCTACCACATCACCATTTGCTTGACGCCTACTGTCTTCATTATGATATTCTCCATAAGGCTGCTCCAGGTCTATCCCCATGGAGAAAATATAAACTTCCCTTTTAACAACCAGTCTACATCTGTACCCGTAAACATTGTAGCTGAGAATCGGTAATTACAGCATAAAATAAAAGGACAAACTAAACCCGTGTAGACAAAAAGAAAATATAATATGACATAATTCACAGTCCGATCAACTTAGTGGAACATTAAAAATGTGTCTGTATATGGATCTACTATTGTCATAGAATAAAAATAAAAGCTTTATCAATTCTTATCATTGGAAAATAGCACACACAAACATCAATGTGGAAGGTTCTGAACCCCTGATATCAACTTCCATCCTTGACCTTATACATGGAGCAGTTGCTATATGTCAGGATTACGTTGAAAGAGATTACATGCTTCTCATCTGCAGACTCCCACAGTTAAAATTGACAGAAAACACTGGTTTACACTTTTCCCCATAGTTTAGGGGGTTATGCATTTTTTATAGCAAGTTCATGAATGAAAAGTGAAAATGACCAAAACTTCAGGTGTAATGTGTTATTATTTTTCATTTCTAAATTAAGAAAACTATGAAAAGTTTATAAAAATTGATAAAGGGTGATTGAAAGGTTATACACTCATCTTTCATTTTATTCCTTCATTTTAAAAAAAATCTCAAATATAGATTGGAATCTATCAGAAAGAATAAGTCACCCCTTCACTTTCCCTCCAAAACCGCAACATCCAAACATAGCCTAAATTTAACATAGAAATATGTCTAGGGTCTGCACATATTTGATAATTCATCCACAATAATAGTAGATATTAGATGCAGTAAGTAACTGAACAAACATATTTCCTATTCAAACATTGAATTAAAACTAAAATGAAGATATAAAACACAAAAAAAAAACAAAACATTTTATTTTCCTATTGAGGATTTAAATGTTCACATTAAAATGGCACATTGAATCCAAATTTTCATCGAGTTGATAAAGTAAAAACGAGATAAGGATGAGATGCAAAGTACCTAATAGAAGCGCTAATGAGAAGAGAACAGCGTGAACCTCAAACCGTGAGAAAGCTTCGAGATTTCAAGCCATTGAAGATTGATGACTGAGGTACTCTTTGCATTTATTTCGCGTTCGTTTAAGTTTTTTGTTCTTCGATTGCTATATTTATTCCACGTGGATAATTTCTTTTTAATTTTTAGAATAGAAACAAAAAAGGCTAAAAAATAAGGAAGAAAAAAATATGCTCCATAAATTTATTTATTTCTTATTTTATTAGTTTACATTGTAAATTTTTTTCTGAACTTTCCCTTTTGAAAAAAAAAAGTGTTTTTTCGTCTTTGACCGAATATCTCACACATATATAGTCGTGAGGCTAACACTCAAATTGGGGTAGTGATTAAATAAAAATATACATAAAGTGATGATTTAGAATTCGAATGCCTCCAATCTTATGGGTAAAGTTCTAGTGGTCAGGTGAAGTCATCCTAATAATAACTTTTGATGTTGATTTTAGTTAGACCAAAGCATTGAAATTCAGTATACTCTTATTTTGGTGAATCTGTTTATATCACCAAGTAATTTTTTTCTTCTTCATTATATTAATAAGTTAAAAGTTAATAATAGGTAAACTCACAAATATTTTCCATTGATCTTGTTAAATGGCATTTAAATGAGGATGCATGCAACTCAAATCAAAAGAGTCATGTTCATCATCTGTTTTCTTTTAATTGTCCTTAAGATTTGGTGGCAAGGATAATTGTCTTCAGCTCTCAGCATTGTCTGAGACAGTGTCTTGAGCTTGGGCTGGTGGATGAACCATAGCAAGAGCTAATGGTTGAGATGATGTCTTAGCAGACTCAGCACCTTGCTTAGCAGCACAGACCTCAGTAGACTGCTCGGTCAGAGTTGGCTCAACCGTAGCAATAACAACAGCATCAGATAAAACAGTTGAAGGTTCAGAAGTAGGTCTGGAAGAGATTTCAGCATTTAGCTCAAGGCCTTCTACAATTAACTCTTCTATTGTATGTTCACTAACTCATGAATGTTCTTCACAAGTTAAGGAATCAAAGATCAACATGCTGGTTCACCAGTATGAGCTATTCAAGATGGTTGATCATGAAACTATAGACCAGATGTTTGGAAGATTCCAAACAATCACCAACAGTCTCAGGTCTCTTGGAAAGGTCTTTGATAATAGAGATCATGTGAGAATAATTTTGAGAAGTCTCTCAAAGCAGTGGAGACCTAAGGTAACTGCTATCCAGTAAGCAAAGAATCTGAATACTCTTTCTCTGGAAGAGCTTCTGGGGTCGTTAAAAGTTCATGAACTTGAACTTAATGAATAGGAAAACTCCAGAAAAGGAAAATCCATTGCCTTAAAGGCCAAGAAAGCAAGTTCCTCAAAGGTGCTTAAAGTTGCTGAGTCCTCAAATGAAGCTAATTCATCAAATAGTGAAGGTGACTCATATGAGGATGAACTATCTTTCATCTCCAGAAAAATCCAACATAAGTGGAGAAAGAAAGGTGGATTCAGAAGGAAGCAGTTCAACAAAAAATTCTCCAAGGAGAAATCAGATTCCAAGGAGAAAGGTCCACCCCTGTGCTTTGAATGTAAGAAACCAGGACACTTCAAAGCTGACTGCCCAAAGCTAAAGGAGAAAAAGAAATTCTTCAAAAAGAACAAATGCTTGATGGCTACATGGGAGGATCTTGACCTGTCTTCTTCAGATGAAGAAGATGAAGCAGGAGAAGAAGAAGCAAACATTTACTTCATGGCTGACACTGCATCAGAAAGTGAATTCACTGATGCTGAGGTAATGGACTCTGATCCATCTACTCTTCAAACTGTTTTTGATGAATTACTGCTTGAATCATGTATACTGTCTAAAGAGTATAAGAGTCTCAAAAAGAAGTTTATTAAACTCTCTAGAGACTATGATAAGGTCTGCACAATGAATCAAAACCTTAAGGATGAAAATGAAACATTAAAATCAATCAATGTCAGTCTGGCTGACAGGACGAAGTGTAAGTCTAATAGCTCTTGTGAAGTTGAACAACTGAAACAAGATGTGACATACTTGACAGACTCTCTGTCAAAACTGGTTGGTAGCTCAGATAAATTAAACCTTATTTTAAGGTATTCTAACCACGCGACAAATCTGGCATTGGTTATGATAAAGAGAAGCAAGATGCATCTCTGAATAAACCAAAGGTTCATACACAATAAAAGGCCTCTAAAGTCCGTCCACGGCACACTAAGTCAAAACCAAGCCCTTCCAATACTTACTGCAAAGTATGCGGAAAAAGTGAGCATGTGTCATCTAGATGCTTACATAACAAGCATGCAAAGCATTCACGACCTATGATCACTAACAAGAAAGGACCCAAGTCAATTTGGGTACCTAAAGATAAGATAATCCCTGTTGCAGATCTGCTTAACAACAGGAAAGAAACAGAAGTCCTGGTACTTGGACTGTGGGTGCTCACGACACATGATAGGAGAAAGGTGTATGTTCCAAGACCTTAGGCCCAAAGATGGTGGCTAGGTCACTTTTGGAGGAAACCAAAAAGGAAAGATCATTGGTATAGGCAAAATTCGTAAACATTCTTTTTCCCTCCATTGATAATGTTCTGTTAGTAAATGGTCTTAAACACAATCTGCTTAGCATTAGTCAATTATGTGATAGTGGGTTTGCTGTTTCATTTGATAAGAATATGTGTATTGACAAGAAAGCTGATGGATCACTCCTATTCACTGCCCAGAGGCAAAACAATCTGTATAAGATTGACTTAGAGGACCTCTCAAATCAAAGTGTCTCATGTCTAGTGTCCATTGAGGATGAGCGATGGATTTGGCACAGAAGGTTGAGTCATGCAAGCTTGAGATTAATCTCAAAGCTGAAAAAGCATAACCTTGTAAGAGGTCTACCAAACCTTAGTTTCAAATCTGATGCTCTATGTGATGCATGTCAGAAGGGAAAACAAGTCAAAGGTTCATTTGAATCTAAGAATGTTGTTAGTACCAACAGACCACTAGAATTGCTGCACCTTGCTCTCTTTGGTCCAATAAGGACTGCCTCTGTCAGTGGTGAGAAATATGGTCTTGTCATAGTAGATGACTACACTAGATGGACATGGGTTATGTTCCTTGCTCACAAGGATGAGTCATTCAAGGTCTTTTCTGTATTCTGCAAACGTGCACAGAATGAAAAAGGCATGTGTATAACTTCAATTAGAAGTGATCATGGGGGAGAATTTGTCAATGAGCTATTCCATGAGTTTTGTGAAGAAGGTGGTATTCAACACAACTTCTCAATACCAAGAACACCATAGCAAAATGGTATGGTAGAGAGAAAGAACAGATCTCTTCAAGAGATGGCTGAGACTATGCTCAACGACAATTCTGTCCCTAAGCACTTCTGGGCTGAAGCTGTGAACACTGCCTGCTACATTCAGAACAAAATATACATTCGACCTATTCTAAATAAGACTCCTTATGAATTGTGGAAAGGTAGAAAACCCAACATTGCATACTTTCATCCTTTTGGATGTAAATGTTACATTTTGAATACAAAAGATCAACTTGGTAAATTTGATGCTAAGGTAGATAATGGAATTCTACTAGGATTTTTTGAATCCTCAAAAGGATTTAGAGTCTATAATTCAAGAACCTTAATAGTAGAATAGTCTATACATGGTAGATTTGATGACAAATTTCCTGATAAGAAATTATCAAAGCTAGATGAAGTCTTTGCAGATCTTGATCTCAATATTTCAGGAGACAAAACAGAAATAAAGACTAATGATCAAATAGATGATTCTCCTCAACAACAACCAGAAACATCCACTTCTTAACAAAAAATTCAAAGATCTTGGTACTTCAAGAACTATCATCCACAAGATCAAATCATTGGAGATCCTAATGACAGACTGAGAACCAGATCAACTTTTAGAGAACAAGATGATTTGACACTTGTCTTTGAATTGGAACCAAAGTCAGTAGATGAGGCTCTACTGGACAATGATTGGATCTTGGCAATGCAAGAAGAACTAGACCAGTTTGAAAGAAGTGAGGTTTGGACTCTTATACCCCTACCTAAGGATAAATCAGTTATTGGAACAAAATGGATGTACAGAAACAAGCTTGATGAAAATGGTAAGGTTGTAAGAAACAAGGCTAGACTTGTTGCTCAAGGATATTCACAAGAAGAAGGTATAGACTACACTGAAACTTTTGCACCAGTGGCTAGGCTAGAAGCTATTAGAATTTTAATATCGTTTGCTACACATCATAGCATTATGCTTTTTCAAATGGATGTTAAAAGTGACTTTTTAAATGGCTTTATTAATGAAGAAGTATATGTCATGCAACCTCCTGCCTTTGAAAGTACAAATCACCCTGAACATGTTTATAAGCTTAAGAAAGCACTGTGTGGACTTAAACAAGCTCCTAAAGCTTGGTACGATAGGTTAAGTTCGTTTCTAATGGAAAGTGGTTTTAACAGAGGAAAAGTAGACACAACTTTATTTAGAAAATCTATTAAGTCAGATTTCATTATAGTACAGATTTATGTTGATGATATCATTTTCGGTGCTACTAATGAATCTCTGTGCAAGGAATTTTCTCGGTTAATGCATAAAGAGTTTGAAATGAGCATGATGGGAGAACTCAAATTCTTCCTTGGATTTCAAGTTAAACAGTCTATGGACGCGGTAATTGCACACATGAGATAGTGCTTGGCTTTTAGGTTAAGCTGATGTTGATTTTTCTGCTCTTGAGTCAATTGAGCTCTAGGAACAGCAGCCCCATCTTCATTTCTGGGCTCAGTATAACCAGTTTCTATGAGCTCCCAGATGTCTAGATTTTGTGCATCCAAGAAGGCCATCATCCTCTTCTTCCAGTAATCATAATCAGTTCCATCAAAGAGAGGAGGTCTGTTGATAGCTTGTCCTTCTGCATCCATGATAGTAGGATCGTACTGCCTTAGCACTTGTTAGATGTTCAACCCTGTCAAGGCTGAGCTCTGATACCAACTGAAGTTGGCACAGGCAAACACAAGAAGGGGGTTGAATTGTGTTTGTTAATTATTTTCGCAAAAACCCTTTTTGAGAAACATTTTCACAAGAAGAAGATAAAAAGTTTAAGCACACAAGAAATCCTTTTTAAAAGATTAAAAAAACCAAAATCAAATCCCACAGTTAGTATAAATAAATAAAACTGTAAAAGATAAGGGATAGAAAATTCACTCAGGTATTTTATCCGGGTTCACTCTCTTCCAACCAAGAGCTACGTTCAGTCCCTTCTACTTGAAGGTTTTTCTCCACTATTTCCAAACAGTTTCTACAACAAGTATTCTACACCTTTCCAGGCTACAAGTATTGCTTTCTTGTCAAGCCTCTTCAGGCTCTAATTCAATCACATAGATTCTTCTAAGATCTTTCTAACTCACTATATGTGAGGGTATGAAGGTTTAAGATCTACTGAATATTTTTACAAATATTCAACCTTAAGAATTACAGACTTTTGCCTTACAAAGGGAATATGAGCTCTGAACATCTTGCAAATGTTCAAATGGCAAAAGTTATTCTTCAGTGCTTGAGACCTTCTGTATATAGTGGTCTTCAACTTCTCTTGCAATTTTTCAATGGTTATGTTTAATCATCCTGTTTAGAGATAGCATTAAATGCATGATATCTGTTGAGACTGATAGCTTGATTTTGGCAGTGTTGAAAAGAATCCTTGGTTATCAGAAAAGCACAAAATGGAGGCTCACTGTCCTGAGCAATCGTACCTTAAAAACTTTCTTTCCTCTTTTGTGTATAACCCAGTTTTTGTCCAGCAATAAAGTTGTCATGGTACACATAGTTTTGCAATTCCAATTGTACTATTTGCTTTTTGTATTTCCTTGATAGTACTATGAATTTTCTCACAAAGGAACAAGGCATTAACCAGATAAAACAATTATAAAGAACATATATTCCATTGAAATAAATATCAATCATTTGAAATAAATTCAATGTGGTCCATATTGCATTAAATCACATTCAAGGTAGTAAAGATATAGAAGATGTAGAACCGTCTACAGGCACTCGATTTTAGAACCCGTCTACACAAGGTTTTATTCTGCTCATCCACTGATGTGGCAGAAACGCTCGTCCACACAAGTCTTTGGACTTGCTAAGTCTTTAGAGAAACTTCGTCCAATGACGTGGCACTATGGACGTCTACTGAATTTTAGTTAGGCACTATGGATGTCTACTTAAGTTTCAAGGAGAGCACTCGTCTGCTGACGTGGCTACTATGGACGTCTACAGAGATATAATTAACCGTCTACTTAACGATTAAAATATAAACAGTTTAAATAACCTTTGGACGGATAACTCTTTGCAAGAGTCCAAGCATTATATACCTTATATTATTTTGGATATTCATGCATAAACTGAAATCACTTGTTAGATCTCAACTAACACTTTGCCAAGCAAATTTAATCCTTTTGTTAACATCAAAACCTAGAGATTAAATAAACCAGAACCACTTAGGTTCCAACAACAGCGTTATAACACCAATAAACGGCGAGGACCAAATTAAAAATAATTACAAATATAGGGATCAAATTCAAAATTTTGTACATATAGAAACCAAATTCACATATAGCGACAAAAGTATTAGTTTAACCTTATTGAATTTATTATCATTTATTGTTGGGAAATTAGGTAACGTGGCTCAGCCCCAAGAAAAGAACTCGGTTTCGATTCCTGGAGTTGCCCATTTGGAAGACAGCAGCCCAACCCTGTGTGTAAAAAATCGAACATACCGCCACCGACTCGAAAATTAGTCTCATAGAGGGTTCAAATGACAGGAGCTTGTGGTGATAACCTGGGGCACCCACTAGGAAGTCAAAGACACTAATTGTGGTGGATTAGCAAAAATAAATAAACAATAAGTTAAAATTAAACTTAATTGAATGTGTAATAATTCCGTTAAGAATAAAAAGAGAAATTTATCATTGGGAATGATGCATTCAATATTTAAATTAGTGTTTCATTTAGTTTTTCAATCAACACTTGCAATCCTTAACCAGTGTTAGTAAGACCGTGTTATTTAAAAGTTTTTGAATTCGTTCATCATTTTTTTTCTCCAAAGGAGGCTTATAGCACCTTAGTACCCGTGACATATGGGGAGAGGAGAAAAGGGAATGGAGAAGAAGAGTGGAATGCATTGTGAGGATTTGAATTCATGCACTCACAATTATATCCCGTACCTGTAGCTTAACCAACCGAGTAGACGGAAGGGGACACCACCATTTAGCATTCGTCCATTGGTTTACCCTTGACAGAACGAAAATTGTTATTTGTAAAACTAAGCAATAAAGGTTAATAAAACTAATAAGAACCGATAGCAATGGGAAGTGGACTTGTGCTGAGAGGATTCAAGCTGAAGTGCTGGTCATTGTCTAATTACCTTGCTTCTCACATCAGGAGCAGGTCATTGTTGCTTGCAAAAACTTTAGCAAGGTAACCATCATACCCATTGCCCTCCGGACGAGAGTGATGGATTACAACTTTCCACTTCTTAGCACACAACTCAAGAAATTAGTATGACATGCACTTCTAAATTTAAAGAAAAGAGACAAGCAATTTTAAAGGAAGGGTTTTACCAAAATCCAGCCCCTTTTATTTATATTTTTTCAATTCATCCACTTTGCTGCTGCCTTAGCAACTTTGGTTCAAATGTTGGACCAGCATTTACAGAAATTGATTTCCCTAAATGCACCAACTTGATATGAGAGGTGCACCCTTTAAATTGCTAGAAAAAAGAAAACATAGACTATGATGACAACAGAACACATTTTTAAGTATTATTTTCATGGTGAATAACACACATCGGTAGTATTCACAATCTATAGTTGCTTTCAAAAGGAATCAAACAAGGACACGGTGTTTAGCAACTGCAACTGATAGCCTCAGGGTATCAACACAACAGAGCCTGAGGTCTTACGACCCTCCAGGTCTTCGTGTGCTTTTGCTGCTTCAGATAAAGGATAAGTATGATTAACCCGCACCTTCAAGACACCAGAAGCAACATTAGCAAACAACTCTCCAGCAGCCTCCAACAGTTCATCCCGAGTGACAACATATTGCATTAGGCTGGGCCTTGTCAAGAACAAGGATTTTGCAGCCAGGGAAGATAAGGGAACTGGATCAGGTTCACCTGATGACTGCCCAAAATTAACCATGTAGCCTCGAAGCTTTAAGCATGTCAAAGATCCCTGGACAAACCATAGTATACCTCCTTAAGGACTTTTTCTCACAGTACTCTTAAATTTTGAAAAGAGAGAATAAAAACATCATAGAAAGAGATATAGAAACCCCAAAGTTCAATTTAATATATCCTAACAAAAGAAAGCTTTCATGAGGCAAAAAACAGTTTGATCACCATCAATGAAGTAAGCTGCTAAATGTGCTTCTAAATTATAATTGTATAAATCTGACAGTAATCCATGAACTTCAGCCCCTCAGTTAAAAAAATCGGTAGCATATCAATTATTTCCCACTGGGTTTACACATTAAGGGTTTGTTTGCTTTGTTTTTATATTCCTGTTTGCATTTCTTATTTTCAAAAATAATTACAAAAGGAATTGGATCCTCTCTTGTGACATAATGGTCATGTTAGAGAGATATAGACACATCTTTTAATTACATGGACCCACCATGATTGGTTGTCTGTCCACTAATTAGAATTTTAAAAATTTGTTCCTTTCTCTCTCTAACAAGAGAGTATCCTGTTTTATGTAAACAGGAGAGAATCCAAATCCATTACAAAACTGCCACATTGTTTTCATTTCGTTTCTTGTTTTCAAAGATTTGTATAGGAAACACAAAAAAGTTGTTTTCAATGTTTCCTGTACATATTTTTAAAATAGGAAACAAAATTAAAACAATGTGACAATTTTGTAATTATTTCTGAAAACTGGAAATGCAAACCGGAAATTGGAAACAAAGCAAACAAGTCCTAATATTTTATGTGCTGTAACTAGTCTTGATTGTCGACTACTTTCACATCACATGTCTTGCCAATTAAGAGACTCAATGCTAAACTGCTAATAGGATGAAGCACTATGAATGCACATCTGAGTAAGAAAAGAGATTAATATGTAGATTAGCAACCACAATCACTGTAGAGTTCGGTATTTAAGATCTAGTGGGTGTTTGTGGATGGTTTAATTTTAAGTAATGATCAACGAAAGATCAACGGAACCATAAATCTAATTGCATTTCTAGATACTCAATCGAAAAATAAGTAACTTCGATGCATACCATCATGCAAAACAAAAGATTAATAATTTTATTTTTCCACACATGTATCCAACCATCTGATTTTGAAATTCAATTGGGTGTAATATTACCTCAAAGGTATCCTTTCCTACTGAGAATCATAGACTACTTCAACTCCATTGCACGATGTGATTTCATTGACACGGCAACGAAATCCTCTTCTCGTAGATGATAATATGATGGCAGCCATCCTCCTTGGCTTGAGCTGCTTTCTCTTTCTTGGACATAGTCCCTATAACAGCTTGCGCCCGAGCATTTGCCCACCGGCACAATAGGGATCCAACTCCACCAGCTGCTGCATGGACGAGAATCGTGTGACCAGGTTCAACTTTGTAAAGTGATTAAATTAGTCTCTGTTTATAATTTATAATATTACGAGGATGGCTAAATCAACCAAACATCGGTTTGATAGTTTCCGAGGAATATCATTCCTAGGAGTCCTATCTCCGGGAATAAAAATCTTAGCTGTTTCTAGCTGTCACAAATGCTTATTTTATGAGTTTCATAAACTGTTTTGATCAGCTCACTCAAATAGGATAAAAATGCTTCGTGAGTGTTTATTGCAGTAGATTAGCCCAACTAAGCTCATCCAAAGAAGGTTAAGTTTCAGAAGTAACCAAGGACTAATTATGGAACTAATTAACAGAGCTATAATATAACTACAATTGAAAAATAATCCAACATGTGCTAAATATAAATATACTAATGGGTCCAGATTAGTATTCTAACAAAAATTAAAAAAAAAGGTTTCCTTCAGCTATAATGAGTACACGATATATAAACCTACCTTGAAACATCGTCGAAGCAAATATTGAGCTGTCATGCCCTTCAGCATGATGGATGCTGCAAAGAATCGGGTCAATCGAGGGGGGAACAGGGACTACTCTATTTGCAGGAAGAATCTGCTCTTCAGCGTATGAGCCCATTGGTTGACCTGCATAAGCTACAAGATCTCCCACTTGCCTACCAGTGAGTCCAGGACCCACATCTGTCACAACCCTAACAGCCTCCATACCTGCCACATTAAAGCGGAAAATAATTCAATACATAATGATGATATCGTGGGCTTGGGCATCAACCTAGCTCAACCACGCGCAAGAGAGAGAGAGAGAGACTATACCATCAAACAGTTAAGCATTTGCATTACATGGTCTTAAAACTTTACAAACAGATGTAAAAGATCTTTCCACTAATTCTAGGATCAATTCTTCAGAAAATGGGATCAATTCGGAGAGTATAAAACCATTCGTGTTTTCACCTAACAATTTAAACTTTTAGGAGAGTTGGTCCTTGACTTGGTATCAAAGCTTTTATGACCAAGTGGAAGGGAATTAGGGGAGTATAAAACCACTCTAGTGTTTTCGCCTAACAGCTTAAACTTTTAGTTGATCCTTGACGCCCCATTCTTCTTGATTAAGTTAAATTTCAACACAAGTTTAAGCAGGGCTATGTCTTTTAAAGGTTCATATGTGAGGACATCTGTTAGAGATATAAATTCATTCTTGAGCCTTTGTCAAACAGCTTTAGCTTTTAGGATTAGGAGAGTTGATCCTTGACTGAATCTTTCCCTATTTAGAAGCTTAACGGAATTAAATCTCCTGTATACTTTTTATCCATAAAAAAAAACATCTCCTGCTTATTACTTCAGAAAAAACAACCAAATTTCCGCCATAAATTGACATAACAAAGGCCATGAAGCAAAATCTGGGCATGTACATGTGTGCACTTGGCTAGATGTGTGTTACAACGAAAGCAGACATCTCCTGTTTTTTGTCCTTTTTTCCACAAGCACCAGAAATATTACAAGCAGAATAATTTGTTAGAGAAACTAAGAAACCTGGAGTGAACAGAAAAGAGGGAGCTTTATAAACTCCCTTCTGAAAGTAGACATCAATAAAATTGAGTCCAATTGCTTTGTTCCTCACACGGACTTCACCCTCTTTTGGCTCTCCAATTTCCACATCCTCCTACTTTAGAACCTGTCATCAATTGCCAATACCATAAACTCAACAAGATTAATCCAACCACTGAAACACATGCCTAATATACAATAATTTAATAGTTAAAAATAATGAAGTAATCGCTATACAGAATCAATGGAAAAATAATTAGCATACACATTGTTAAAGGAAGTAATAGTGAACTTGTCATTCAGTTTCTGGAATATGGGTCTTTCAAATTGATGGGGAAAATGAGTACCCAATAATCCACTTTGATAGTTGAACTGGTAAAGGTCACTTTTTTTTATGAAAATGGAAGGGGAAAATGAGTACCCAATTATTGTTTTTTTTTAATATTCTTTCTTAGTGTTATTATTATTATTTTTATATTCTTCAAGTATTGTTTTAATTTTTTAGTATTATTAGTTTTTTAATTATTATAATTTATTAGTTATTATTATGAACAACCAATGACAGCTTGCCACAAGTAAAGGAGCGGCGGCGTCATTCAGTTTGTCAATCACTACAATCTACCACTTTTGGATATTATTATTATTATTATGTCTAACTTAATTAAACTATTAATTTAATGGATTGAACTAATCTAATGGTAACTCATAATTCTAATCACTTCACTCTCCGAAATGATTTTTAAAATATCAGGTGATTTACTTTCATAACCCTTCAAGTTTATCCACCCGTTCTTATTTGATCGATTTCAGTGATTTTGCATGTTATTATGGTTCTTGTAATCAGCTTCATCTCCTTTCTTTTAGGTCTCTTTAGAAGGTGATTTTGCCTCGTCCTCATTCTCCTTGGTTCTATTTGCAAGTGAATTCCTTGTCTCATCCTTCTTATTGTTATTTTTGTGGTCTGTTTTGGTTGAGACATGATTGAAATCACCAAAATATAGGTGTTAGATTAGAGTGAGTGGACATGCATATAAAAAAAATACTAGGTAATGCTTTAAGGATTTTAGTTATTAAAATATTGTTAGGTAGTATCGCTTCATTGAGTGCTTCTTTGGTGCGTCAAACAAGAAATGGTCCATCAATGCACTATGTAATTTTAACCAATGATATAATGCTTGCAAGGGCATTTCTTCCCTTGATCTGATCTTTTCGAGCAATGTTTTTTTATACAAAATGGGGACACCAAAAGAGATCCCTTTATTTTTTTAGTGTATTTTCGAGAAACGTGTATATAAAGAAGATAAAAGCAAGTGTGATATAAAGATAAACGTATACGGTAGCACATGCGGTATCCAAAATTTATGTTCAAATAATATAACTCGAACTTTTTAGCACAAAAAACTACTCCCTCCGATCCATTTCTATGGTAATTTAAGGTTTCTACATAGATTATGAAAGTATTAATTTGTTTACATTTGTATCAAATTACCCTTATTTATAATATCATTAATTATTTACACATTCTAATCATATTTACTCCACATTCCACTTGCCATTAATAAACATTTAGAATGTGTACATTTATTGATAAATAAAAAGATGCATTCATATGACTTTTGTTTTGGAACAAATACTAATATTTATGGTTGAATTTAAGTAGGAAATAGTGGTTGAATTTAAGTAGGAAGTATAAGGATATTTATGGAAAAAAATTATCAATTATATATCAATATTGACACAATTGTAAAGCACAAAACCTAATACAAATGATATGAAACTGAGAAGGTTCTAAAACTAAAGATGTAAGAAAAAAAACTTTTGACGAGATTGGACTTCAAGACTTGTTAACAAAAAGTTAATTGAGTAATTGTTTGACTAATTTATCAACAATCAACGTTAATAATTTTAAAGATAGATTGATCCATATAAAAGTCCATATGATATCCAGTGTGCTCTAACTGCTTTTAATGATTCAATTTTACTATAATTTTTATTCAAATACTAACATAAACAGATGCATTCTACTACTTCTCTTATGTAACATGATAATGATAATGCGTGTCAGATTATAAAATTGAAGCTACAAGTTAAGGTCGTCTTAAATTATCTGGAGCTAGTACTCAATTTGCAATGAATAGATCCAATAATGGCTAAGCTTTTAAATTTTAGTCAATTGAATATCGAATTTAGTAAAGTCAATAATAGTTAACTTATAGAATTTAAATTTCAAGAAATCTTAATCAGAGATAGTAAAGCCAATAATAGAAAAAGCTCTTACTACAAATGAAGTGTTAAACCATAATCGTGTTGACAATTTTCAAATTATAGAATGCTTCTACTTAATATAATATTCACATAAGTCACTTCAAAAAAAGCATGTGCAAAGTCATGACAGAAACAAAAATTGAAAAGTAGCTGAAAGCAATAATCCAATGCATAATGTTGCAAGCAGATAAGAGAATCACAAAATTCAATGGTTTCTCTCACAATAAGTAATATGTAGATTTTCTTTGCTAGTTTTCAATTGGAATACATAGTAACATGCCTATAATGAGATAACAGATTCAATAAGAGAATATTCATGATAATGCATCTCGAGTGTATATATCCCAATAAAAACATGTTTCCGTGCATACTTGAAAACATACGGAATATTACCATGTGTAAACAAACAATAATTCCTGTTACAAAGACAAATAAAACCCACATCATTTTAGAAAGCTAAGAATTGAACTTTAAGACATAATTGTATGCACATGCAATTTTATGCGTGTGACCTATGTGACAAACCATTACTTACAAATGTGTTGAGTACTTGAGTTTGTAAAACAAAAAAACTATTTTGTAATTAAGAATTATCAATGACTCATGTCCTTAGTTAAGATAATCATCAACTACTGATTAACTAATTAAATAAGTACTTACTAAGCTAAAAATACTTCTTTAAAAATAGGTTATTGCAATTTCTCTCCCCAAAATGGAAATTCGACGCTATGTTTTAAATGAAATAAGAGGTCACTTAAATCACCTCTCATTGAGGTATCATTGTGATTAGAGAGGGAAATCATGTGATTAAAGAGGAAAAGTAATTGCGAGATATTATCATAGATGTAAAAACGTAGTCAGTAGCATAACCCAGACGTTATGCCAAATGAATGATACCCAATAAGCTGAAGAAGAACACTCATCCCTAACAGGTTCATAAAATAAAGAGCAAGCATAAAGCTACACTGAACTAATGATTGTTAGAAGAGAAAGAATTTGATATTAGAGACAGTTGAAAATTCAACAAAATATGAGTTTGTTCCATGATCAAAGTGTAAATCGCAGGAAAATGTTTTCATTACGGAAAAGAAACAATTTTAATGGATGGTGAAGATGAATGGATGCATACATGCTTGTTCCAGGCTTCACAAAATGAATGCAAGAAAAGAAAGGCACTCAAACCCAATAATATGAGGTAATATTCAGTAGCATTATAAAATGTGAAACATAGTTGTTAAATCGTGCTATTGTCATCTATACTACTATAGAAAGAGAATTCTCTCACTTGATATCCACTTTTGTTAAAAACTCAATTTGATTTCTACTTTAATGAACTAAATTCTTGCACTCTTCTATTATCCTTGGACTTGGTTATCTGTTTCCTTTGAATTCCCGTTTTGGACAGAGCAAGTATCCATAGTGCTAACATGGACCAAAGCAATACAGTGCAATTCAAATTACAATGCAGGAGCTTGCTGCAAAAGGACTTGCTTCTAAGGTGTTAAGATATAATTGGAGAAGCAGAATTTTTATGTTATTGTTTGCCATGCAGATCCATCAATCACTTATATCCAGAACAGATTTTGATGGTGTTGTGGCCTTCAAAGGCTTACTCTACATTAAAGCTGACCTTGACATGCATGAGATTTACAAAGGACTTTGGAGAGGAAACTTAGTTCTCATGGATTTCAGTCCAAAGTTGCATGTGAAGAATCCATGGATGTGAGGGATAGAGATCGTACTCATAGGAGAGATAGAGAGCATATGTATACTCATGTGGTAACATATTGATTGATTGATAAAAGATGGATGAAAAATGATACATGAGGCTCTATTTATAGAGCTAGTTAACTAACTAACACAATTAACACCCTAACAAACTATTAACAACTTATAACAAACTATTAACAGAATTATCTATATTCTTAACAGCCCCCCTCAAGCTGATAAGTGATATCACCACAATCAGCTTGAATTACAATCAAGATATAGCATGAAAAGAAATTGGGAAAGGAAAAAAAAATGATCCACATAGCCCAAAAGAAAGGATTCAGTACCAAAAAAAAAAGTATCCATGAGCCTGAACAATAGTAATGAGGCCCAAGCCCATCAGAGCAAAACCTTCAGGCTTCAGCCATTCCATTCGTTACCCTAACTTGTATCACAGTCCCAAGGCACCCAAGGCAAACCAGAGGCCGGTCCTGGTGGCGGCGACATCGCGGTGAAGAACTTGATGAAGGCAGATTGTGATGGGGCTAGCCACTGCCTTTTGAGCGACGAGTCCGAGTTGTGGAGGCGGTGCATGACGAATTTGCGGACGGTGGCGAGATCTCCTCCGGGGTCGAAGACCAAAACAAAACGTTGTTGTGGCTCTGCCAGCACAGTGAGGGTGAGGTCCTCCATCTTCTTCGATGATGCCACGGTGGAGTTGTAGACGGCGGTAAGAATTCCTCCGGGATCGAAGATGGTGATCCGTACGCCGGGGTGACCAAATCCAGATCGGAGAAGACAACGAAATGCGGTTGCGAACACAGTGTCTATCAGAGCACCACCGCGATCAAAAACGTTGATGAAGACACCATCGAGGAGTTTGGATAACTCCGAGCAGCTTTCAAGTGTGACCACATTAGTCACGATACATGGCTCCAGTGCCTCGACTGTGGCGGTGATGTTTGAATCGTGATATACTGATTCAAGGCATAACGAAACCAGATTGCAGTTGACGAAGGTGGAGATGATGCCATTTCTGAACTCCTTCGGTTTCTTGGCTGCTTCAGAAACGTCAGATTCATATGCAAGATCCGTTGGCTTGGCTGATTCAGAGAGAACCTCCTGTGATTTCGATGCTTCCTCTTCAACAGTCAAGATCGGCAGTGGTAGAGGAATCGTAAGATCTGATGGAGGAGCTTCTCCCATGGCCACTGATTCAAGCTCCTCCTCTGTGTTCCTGCTAAAATCTTCGCTACTGTTCCTGCATTTCGTCGGAAAGTGGTGATCCATGGCAACCATTGCAGTGGTAAGAGAACTCCATTTACGGAGCTTTGGCGTGGCAGTTGAACCGTTGCAGGTGACGAGGAAGCAGGTAATTCCTCCAATATTGACGGAGGATCCATCGATAACTGGCTTGATCTGTTCGATCGGAGTCACAGACATTGCATCAAGATCTGAGTCCCTGAAACTGCCGAAAACAAGATCGACCTCCTTCATGTCTGAAGCAAGTTCATCACTGTTATCAACGGAAGCCATTGAAGCTTCATCTTCATTAGTATCTGAAGTCTCATCTTCCTCACTATCCGAAGCATCAGCGGAAGCCTCCTCACCATATCGCTCTGATACCATGTGAAGAATCCATGGATGTGAGGGATAGAGATCATACTCATAGGAGAGATAGAGAGTATATGTATACTCATGTGGTAACATATTGATTGATTGATAAAATATGGATGAAAAATGATACATGAGGCTCTATTTATAGAGCTAGTAAACTAACTAACACAATTAACACCCTAACAAACTATTAACAACTTATAACGAACTATTAACAGAATTATCTATATTCTTAACATTGCATGCTGGTTTAGGCATTAAAAAGATAGGAACAAAACTAAAGAACACTAAGCTAAATCATACACCTCATGCTATCAAATTAATCAAACACCTCATTCAACCACACTTGAATGTTGGACCAATTAAGGGTAAATCTTTTTGATCAGGTGACAACAAAGGGTAGTACTTTTTTTAGTCATGGCAATTTCTCATGTAGACAGTAGACCTATATGGTTCAAGCTTTTTTTTCCTTCAAATTTAGATGGTCCCTGACTGTTTATTTTAGTATCAAATGTTTTAACTTTTGCAATATCAGTAATTTATTTAAGCTAGCTACTCTTTTAAAGCATACTAACACTCATGCTTCTAACAATAAGATAACACTGATTTGGGGAAAATCATTCAATAATTAACAAATGATTGGAGAGCAGAAATAGTAAACATTTGAAGAACAAAAATCTGAAACAATTGAAGACCAATAAATAGTAAACATTTATTACTAAGCAATTGACAGGCCCCTTTGACAGCTCTAATACTTGAAAGTGTCCCCAAGCAAGGTGTACATGATTAGATAAGTTTACACTTCAACATCAGGCTTCAGCACAAACACAAACTACATCAATGATATCAGAAAGCTAAATTGCTTAGGGAAAAAATAATTAATGTTTTGAGAAAAACATTTACCCATAAAGTGAAAATTGAAATGGACAAAAATACTAATTACTAAGCAAAAAAGAGATAGAAAGAGAAATTACCCATAAGATTTTTGGAAGCTAGTGACATCAAAAAGCTTGTAAGAGATGAACTATACTTTCATTTTGAAATTAGTGAGAATTTTTGCAGTGGGTTGCTGCTATCATGAAGGTAGAGAGCATTTTTTGTGAATAATTAGTAGCCAATTTTGGATTGGGTTTCTTCTTTCAAGTAAGATCATGTGACTCATTACTTGTACGCCCAGCCAATGAAGTCAACATATTTTCGTATGAAAGCAGAAGTAATATCAGTTTAGGATGAGGAAGCAAAAGTAAAAACAAAAGGGACCCAGATATTTCAGTTTCAAAGAGACAGAGAAACAGAGAACAAACCACATACATGATGGTGGATTCCGACAGATCTAGGGGTATACAAATTTTTAAGACTAACCAAAATCCCCAAAATAAAAGGCATTATACAACTCCATAAAAAAAAAAGGCATTACTTAGCTATATTATAGACAGAATAAGAAGTTATCTGACACACCCCATTTTCAATAGGACGCCGAAGATTAAATGAACTGTTGGATCCTACATTCTTTTGAGATTGAAAGGTTGATTTAGACAAATCATAAAATAATTCATCTGCATTAAATTTATTTCATCAACATTTGTAAACTATGCTGATATTATCTACATACTCTACATGATTAATTTAATTTCAATGGCATATATGAGTAAAACATCCACAAATCACACTCCCTTCGCATAGCTAATAATAAAAAGTAAATCCAGCAAAGAGGATTTTGGAGAAGAGATTCAACGTTAATGTGATCTAATCTATCTTACATCCAAGAACATGCCTAATGCAGATTTTTGATATGGATGACAGTGGTTCCTTATGCAAGTGGCCCTGAATCAAACCCTACGTTACATTTACAAATATGGCCAATATAGTATTGCATTAAGAAACATAGATACCTCACTATTTTATTTTATTTTTAAAATACAAAATTTCTACTAAAAGCAATGTCATTATTTTCATATATTTGGTATAGAAGGACTTTTGATCAATGCTTTAGAAATAGAATTGGTCCTATACTCATATTGATATGTTCCCCCAGGGACCTTAGAAGATGAAGCTAGAAACGTATTGGTTAGGGGCCTTACCTTCCAGAATTAGAAAACACTACCTAACTACCATGAATTATAGATATGCTCTTTCATATAAAATAAGCATGTAATCTCGAGTTGCAGTGCTGTTTACTAATTTCTGGAATGAAAATATAAAAAAGCATAAGAAGAGGTACAATGAAAATATTCCCAACTATATGCTTGAGATTCTAGCAAACAATGAAAATGATCAATACAATAAAGTACAACTACAAAAATGTTGCAATTCTTGTTTCTTGAAAATTCAGAATAATATAACTAATTTGGTTAATTGATTATTAATCTCACAATTATCCTTATTTTTCTTAGATAAGCCAAAGGTATATAGATAGAGTACAAGGGGTACTCCACCCATATACAAAGAAAGTGTTAATTATTTCGGCCCTACCCTGATAACAAAAAACAGAGAAAAAACATCAACCAAAACAGCACAATTATCCTTATTGATGAACCAAAGTCCAGATATTGAATAAAAATCAAAAGACTAAGGACTTTGAGTGCTTCAAACGGCTAAGACAATGACAAATTAATTAAAATATGCATACAAATTACTTTGAGTGGTTCAAAAGACTAAGGACTTTCATCAAACATGTGGTGTGCTATGACTTGCTAGAACCCATGTTCTCAAAACATGTCTCCATTTTTACAACCCAAGTAGTTCTCAAAGTTCGTAATGGAGCAAGAAGATTAAAAATCCCAACATAAGAACGAATGGAGTTTAGGGGAAACTACCTGGGTGGCGTGGACATGGAGCTTGAAAATAGCTTTGGCTCTCCATTTCTAGCTCCTCCATCTTCCCACAACCAAGCCCCCCATGAAGATGATGAAAATCTGAATATGGAGACGAGTGATGAGAGATTCTTAACAAATAAATCAACAGTTGATGATAAGAATGTTACAATTTTGGAGAAACTTTATACTGTTGATGACATGTGTAAATCCATAGAAAGTGAAGGAATATCTTGATAGCACTCCCTATCTTATTTAAGTTAGTATGGATTTTGACTACATGTAAAAGGCTATACATGTAAATTTCTATTATACAGAGACCACTTCAGTTCCTATGTAAATCCAAATGAGAAATCCCATTTATAAAAAATAGAATGCATGTAAAAACAAAAAAGGTAGAGCAAGAGCTATACTATTTCTTTATCAATATTTCAAATATAGCTACCAAAAAACTATTAACAGCAAGAGTAAAAAGTTTAAATCAATGATGACAGTTTGTGTCAAAAGATAAAGATGCAAAAGCAATTTACAGTCATATAAATGTAAACTTTTTTGGCCTCATCACTCGTGGAGATCATGAAATAACCAAATCATCAAACTCATTTTCAGTTTTTCACATAATAAGCATCAAATAATCAAAACTCAAAAGAACTTAAAGAGACTGTCACATTAATTACCAAGCACCGTAGGAATGGCAGTTTAAACTTTAAACATGGAAGCATGGTGAGGAAGCTTTATTTTCCTCTCATGCTCCCTTATATCTCTGAAATAAGCAAGTTTGGAAGATAGATTTATTTTGCCTCATGAAATTTAATTCTGAATGAAAAGCCTCTTTATTCTTAATGCTTCTCTTCCTTAAAAGCAGAGCAGGCCAAGCATAACTTACATACTTAAACTCAAAACTTTTTCATGAACTCAAGATTGTTCACCTTTTTTTATACTATGTTAATGATAATCTATTAATCTTACAGGCATACTTTACTAACCAAGAAGATAGAATCTTACACATGTCAGTATAGACAAATTTGTGTCTACTATCATGATATAGCTAAAATAAATAAAGACACCACCACGAGCTTGCAAGATGGCTTCCCCATTGAAACAAAAAGAACAGTCCCAGACATCTTAACCACCATAATATCCAACCCGTACCACTACCCTTCAAGAAGCAAAAGTTTTTTTTTATATATAGAAAGAAATTGAGGTAATTAAGTGAAATGAAACAAAGAAACAAATGATGAAAGGGAATTACAGATACCTTGAGCAAGCTCAAAACTTTGGAAACCTCTTCACTCATCAATCTCAACCTCCTATTGAGATCATCACAGTATATCAAAACAACATCTTAGACTTTGACGTCGTCACAGTCACTGGTCTTCATGGAGTGCGAGATCCCACAGTCACGTATATGTTGATTTAGACTCCTCGGATACTAAGGCTAATCCTAGCAATAGGAACTGAGAGTGATGGTTTACACCAGGTTTTAAATTGTGGTCGCAGTTACGGTTTCGTTGCGTCACGTATATTGCAAGAAAATGCGGTCAATGCGGCTGCAATTACGACCGCGATGCAGTTTCGGCGACTGCCCAAACCAACACTTCGCGGCCCAGATTTCGGTTTCGGACCCAGATTTGAAACCTTGGTTTACACCAATATAAGGAATAAAGGGCAGCTTATATTCATTCTTGATATGAGTGGTGTCGAGAAGAACCACGTCACTAAAGTGTCTATAATCAAGCCTACCTTTAGCATCAACCCAGAAAACACTTCTCAATTGCTACTCCTCATTCAACAGATTTAGGTGCAGACAATGTTTAGTCGTGGACAAAAATCACTAGCAATGCCCGAGAAATAAATACTAATTAACATTACGTTTATCTTAAAAATTGCAAGACCTCTGAATTTTTTGACATGAATTCTTATATCAACATATCTTGCTCAAACAAAGCACGAGTCATGCAACATACACAAAGATAGCACGAGTCAAATGAGGAGAATAAAAAATTGTGTCAGTCAAATTGCTACGAAGATCCCAATCATATTAAAAGTCTCTTGGAAATTTGAGTACACACGGCATATCTGCAAAATTGAATTGAAAGATGGAAGCAGTTTCTTTGAATTGAAGCTCATCAAAAGTTCAAAAAAAATTACAACAAGAGGACATGTTCTGTCCACAAAGATAAAAACACATACTCATTTTGCAATTCACTGACAAGGAATGTATATGAAAGAGAATAACAGAGGCAGTAAAAATCAATTCAAGTACTGAATTTGGATACCAGAAAAGTCAGGCATATGTTTGGAAATCCAAAAATCCTCCCCGTGGAGCCAAGTAGTCTCAGCGTTCATCTTTAGTACCGTTTTGATTAGAAATGCAGTTATCATCAGCAATAGCTAGGATATCAGAAATGAACTTAATCAAAGAACATAGTCCCCCCAAGAAGTTATGATCAATAGCACCCTTTGCATCCCCCACATGTGCAATGTCAACAAGTTTAACAACAGCACCTGAACTCTTCCCTTGCAACACAGACTCCTTTTCATACACCATGAGAACAGAACAAGAATAGAAATGAAAAATAGTTTGAACCTCAAACCACTTCTTAAGCTCCAACAGCTGTTCCAAAACCCCATTAGACCCCCCGAAAACCTTAGCCGTGAAATAACGATCCGGGCAAGCATCATCATCATTCGAAGGCATATTAAAAGAAACAAACTTGCTGAAAACTAACATAACATCCTCAATGAGACAAGTTTTGAAGAAACTTCTGTCAGGTTGCCAGGACAAAGAGTCCTCCTGTGAGGACCCCACAAGCTTCAACCCCGAAATCCTAAAACCCAATGGGATGGTAGAGGTTTCTCTATCCTTCTTAAGGCACTTCTGAATGTAATCCTCAGAACCTTGAGGGTACCAAGTTCTGGAACCAATCTTAACATCCATCACAGATGGGTTCATGTAACATGAAACAACATCTTCCAACACAAGGTGGGGGTGTAAGCCAGAGCCATTTGATGCATTCACAAGCTTAGTGCCATGAAAAATTGGGAAGTAACTACGAATTGCTTGAGGAACCCTGGGATCAGAATAGAGAGATTTATAAAAAGTAACCTCTTTGGAACCACGTTCATCATCTTGAAGAGGCTTGTAGAAGTTTCCAGAATCATCTATTAGAGGGCCAAGAACACCATTTATGGCTTTATGGCCAGCAACTTGGTGCTCTGGGATCTTAAGCATTTTTGTTGCAGATAACGGAAAAAAACCTCAGATTAAAGTGTAAAATTTCTAAGCAGCGATTTTATACTTTTATTAGAATTAATACTAATATTTATATGATTGAATCTAAGATCAGAATCTAAGAAGCAAAATAACACAGAAAAGAAAAGAAAAAATTCAAAAAGTTCAAAATGGATTTCTAATAAATAAATGAGGATGATAATAAGAGTAAATGTATGGAACATGTGAAGCGCAAGATCCAATGGTATATAGGTAATGATAGAGTCATGGAACTAATATTGAGATAGGTTACCGGAAAATGGTAGAAATTCAGCTGAATCGGAACAGAAAAAGATGCAATGAAACTCTAATTGAATACAATTGTGATCAAAAGTAAGAAAGGAGTGAAATTGATTGGAAAAGGGTGAAGAATTACGATTGAGATGATGAAGATGAATTGGGTGGATAGAGAGAAAGTTAGGGAAATCGATGATGAGAAGCATTGTTGGGAGTTATGTGATTGGAAATGGTGTCATCTTGCCCCATTCACAGTTGTCAAATTATTTTGCACACAAAAGAATGAAAGATTGTGTGTTGTTTGTTCTTGTAGGAATGGGAGAGAATAGGCACACCGTTTCACAGGGTCTCTTTGTATTTTGGATCTTTTTTACAGCAAACGTTTTTTTGGATTAGATATTAATTTTTTGTTTTGGTTTTGGGATATAATTGCAATAGGGGTAAAGTTGTTTTAATTTATAATTTATAAAGTGAGTTTTTTTTAACCATGACATAAATATGAAATATCTATCACTGTTAATAATGATTAATCTCCATCAGGAACTTGTCCTATTGGGTACACACAAAGTTGTCCTCTCAACCAGGTTTTCTCCGTACGCAAAAGATTTATAAAGGAGTTTGAATGTAAAGAAAAAAATTAATGATATATCCATTCTTAATTAGTTAAGATGTTTTAATTGAGATAAATGTATTTTTATTAGTCTACTTTACACCTATGTTTATTTTATTGAATTGTTTGATACGAGAAAAATAAGAGAAAAAAAAAAGATTTTCTCTTAACTTATTTGGTATGATAGAAAATAGAAAAAAATTTATTAAGTAGACAACTTTGCTCTTATTCTTTTTCATTATATTTTTTTTTACAAATATTTATATTTTATATTTTATATATTAAAATTAAAGCATATAAATTTAATTATTATATGTATACACACACAGGAAACGCGTATGCATATTATAAATGTTATATATTTATAATTATAATATGTAATTTTTATTATACATTTTATTATTATATGTTAACACACACCAAGAAATGAGCATATATTTGAAAGCTATACCCGAAAAAATATATTCATAAATCCAATATAAGATACTCACAACATACAATATTAGAAAGCAATACAACAAAAAATGAAAACAGAGCTCACGTCTAACACGATTTGGAAGGAGAAAACCCGCGGTGGAAGAGAGAAAAACGTGAGGGAGGGGGCATGTTGTGAAGAGAGAAAAAATATAATATATAAATGTGTTTGGAAGAGCTTAGCTTATAAAAATAATTTATGATAATAAATTTATGCAAATGATTTATTAAAATAGTTTGTGATCTTTTTATAAGTTTTTTATAGCTTATTTTTATAAGCTTGCTAGAGAAGTGTCGCGACCGTCCCGTCCGGACGTCAAAAATAGGTAAAAAAAATAGAGGAGTCGCTATCTATATTTTATTTGGGAAAAACATTGGAAAAACTATTTATTTAAGGTAAACTGGTCCTAATAAAAATATAGAGATCAGAACTCGGGAGTCGGTTACGAGTGGGGAAGGTGTTAGCACCTACATCGCCCGTTTAAAAAACGGTACCTCAAGTTGATTGTGCAAAAGAATTTTATTAACCTTTGAAAATATTTATTTTACCCCACTTTTTAAATAATAAAAAAATATAAACAAAACGAAAGGGGAAATTAAATTTTGGCTTGACATAATGATTAATTCTGCTCCTACGTATTCTCGGGTGCGATGGGAAACTCAAAGTCAAGTAGTTCTTGAAAAAAACTTGATTTGTTGGTTGATTTTAATTTTTTGAAAAGGATTTTCATTTTTTGATTTTGTTTTATTGTTTTTAAAGGAATTTTTAAATTTAGAAAATATTTTTGATTAAAAAGCACGAAACTTTCCTTTTTAAAGAAGGAAATGATTTTTTCCATTTATTTTATTTTAGTTTTTTTTTTGAAAAGGATTTATGAAAAAGAACTAAAAAAAATTAGAGACTTTTATCATTTTTTTTAAACTTTGGTCCAAAACAATTTTCTCTTTGATTTTTTCATTTTTTTAAAAGGTTTTTTTTTTATATATTAAACAAAGTGGTGAAATTCACCATTTTTGAAAAGAAACCAGAAAAGAGGGCCCTTCATGCTTGGAACTTCCTGAACCATGAATATAACCCAGGCCCAAAGACCTCATTCTACAATCAGACTTACCAACAAACACAAGGTTAGACAACAAAATATCATAAAACAACAAAATGAAATAAAAAAGACAAGGAGAAAAGATGATACGAACTTGAGATAATCGGTGGAGAAGGAAGCTACACAAGACCTCAGGGATGGCGGCGAGGCATCAGGGTGCGAGCAGTGGCGATGATGAGAGTCACAGAGGAACACGGAGGCACGAGACTGAAGTGAGTGTGCGTGGTTGTGTTGACGATGGCGGCGGGATGCCGTACGCAGTGACGAGGCAGAGTGTGGCGGAGCTGAGTGGCGGTACAACGTTGGGTTGGAGCAGCGTCGGCGGATCCGAGCGTAGATGGCGGCGGGATGCTGTGCGCAGTGACGAGGCAGAGCGTGACGGAGTTGAGTGGCGGGACGGCGTTGGGTTGGAGCAGCAGCGGCAGATCGAGCGGAGATGGCGGCGAAGGACCGAGGCAGAGACTAGGGATGTCAACGGGGCGGGGCGGGCACGGATATTGGCTACCCGCTACCCGCCCTGTTGGATAAAAAAACTATCCGTATCCGCTCCGTACCCGCACGGATATCCGTTTAACGGGTTTTCACGGGTATCCGCGGGTTTTCACGGGTATCCGCGGATATCCGTGGGTAGTTATAAAAAAAAATCCTTTTTTAATTAAAAAAAAAAATTTTTTTAATTAAAAAGAAATACATAAAACTTAAACAAACCACCACATTAATATCTTCCGATATTTGAACAAAATAGCACCTACGAATTAATACATCACACTTAAAATATCCATGAAACAACACAATAGATGAAAATTATCTAGAAAATGATATAAGGACTTTGAGAGTAGATATATATAATAAAGGGTATTATAGTAATTAAGTAACGGGTACGGGTATCCGTGGGTACGGATAGTGTGATACCCGTCCCCGCCCCGTTTATAAACGGATATTAGAATTACCCGTTTATTTTACCCGCGGGTACCCGTTTAACTACCCGTCCCGTACCCGTTGCGGATTTTATCCGCGGGTATGGATAAAATTGACATCCCTAGCAGAGACTATATACTTCCATTTTTTGTTTTTGTGATTTTGTCTACTATGTTGTTTTGGTTTTTTTTAATTATTTGGAATGAGATGGAGGGTTATGAATTGAAATGGAAGATGATGGTTTTGTTCTGAGTTATTGAAAGAGAGGATGATGGCTAGAAAGGATCCCTCAAGAACTGATTTTCGTCCCCCCTTCCTCAGAATTTAATTTTTCTGTATGCTCTCTCTTCTCTACCAGTTACCCCCTTTGTGTTGTTGCTGTTATCCCCCTTCCTGTGATTTTTTATCAGTATTTAAAGAGAAGAGAATAAGTGAAGATCCATTCAGTTTTGACATTGGACAAGTTGAAATAGAGTGTTGCGGTGATTCAACTCTCTTTATGAACTCCAATTTTGTTCGGGGTACACTGACAAGCAAAAGGACAAGTGACTCCAAAGAAATTTCCCATAAAGAACCCACGGGTTGGATTACCCGTCAGAAGCTAGAACAGGAAAAAATGAGCTTATGGGGTGGATTTCCCGTCAGAAGCTCGAACATAAAGCTAAATGAGCAAACAGGGTGGATTGCCCGTCAGAAGCTCGTACATAAAGATAAAAGAGCTTACGGGGTGGATTGCCCGTCAGAAGCTCAAACAGAAAGAAAAAGAGCTTACGGGGTGAATTGGCCATCAGAAGTTCGAACAAAAAGACAAAAGAGCTTACGGGTGGATTGCCCGTCAGAAGCTCGAACAGAAAGACAAAAGAGCTTACAGGGTGGATTACCCATCAGAAACTCGAACAGAAAGATAAAGAGCTTACGGGGTGGGTTGCCTGTCAGAAGCTCGACAAAAGAGAGCTTAAAGGGTTTGGTACCCGCCGAAGCTTGAAAACAAAAAAGAGCTTACGAGGTCAGGTACTCGCTGAAGCTTGAAAAAGGATAAAATAGCTTACGGAGTATGGTACCCACCGAAGCTTGAAGACAGAAAGGAGCTTACGAGGTCTTGTGCCTGTTAAAGCTAACAAAGACATGACTTTCGGAGCTCTATGCTCGCTAAAGCCCAACTACAACAAAACAAAGCTTAAGAGGCCCTATGCCTGCTAAAGCTAACAAGACATGACTTTTGGAGCCCTGTGCTCGCTAAAGCCAAACTACAACAAAACAAACCTTAAGAGGCCCCATGCCTGCTAAAGCTAACAAGACATAACTTTTAGGGCCCTGTGGCCGTTAAATCTTGAAAACAAAAATAGCTTACGGGGTCTGGTACCCTCCGAAGCTTGAAGATAAGAAAGCTTACGAGGCCCTATGCCTGCTAAAGCTAACCAAAGACAATAACTTATGGGCCCTATGCCCGTTAAAGCTAAACGAAAATACACAAGAAGCTTATGAGGCCCTATGCCTGTTAAAGCTAACGAGACATGAATTTTGGGGCCCTGTGCCCACGAAAGCTGAACAAATGCAGTACAACGATGTTGACTTGTTGATGCATGACAAGATGAGACAATGCATGATGTAAAAGATGTTCTTTTATGACTGATGAAAATTGTGATAATGATGAGGTTGATGAAGAGGATGCCATAGTGGTTCTGTTTCGTGGCGGTACGAGGTGAAAGGGGCTGGGTTCGATGGCGAAGAAGCAAGCAACGATGGCGGCGGTTCATGACGAAGCTGCTTCAGTGGTTACGGAAGATGAGCATGCGGCGTTCGAAGGAACAGAGAAGCAGTGGGGATGGCGAAGATGGCGGAGGGGTTTGTAACAAGGTTCTGTTGTACTACATTTTGACTTTTGTTGTTGTTTGATTGTTTTGGAGGTGGAATGAGGTTATCGTGGTTATGGAGATGGTTTTGTTTGAGGTGTTGGAAGTGGTTTTCTGGGTATTGAGAAATGAGTTTATTCTGATGGTTGGAGGATATGGTTTTTGGGCGGTTTCAATGTAAGAGGAAGGTGGAGGAGGAGCTTGGGGCTGTAAAAATGAAAGAAGAAGTTGGGAGCTTCAAAAAATTGACACACCATCTTCTCCCAATTTTCTTCACTTTCCATCTTCTTTTTTCATTTTTACAGCCCCAAGCTTCTCATCCACCTTCCTCGTACATCAGCCGTAAAAGAACATCTCTTACGTCATGCATTGTCTCATCTTATCATGCATCAACAAGTCAACATCTTTGTAGTGCATTTGTTCGGCTTTCGTGGGCACAGGGCCCCAAAATTCATGTCTTGTTAGCTTTAGCGGGCATAGGATCTTATAATCTTCTTGTGTATTTTCGTTTAGCTTTAACGGGCATAGGGCCCATAAGCTATTGTCTTTGGTTAGCTTTAGTAGGCATAGAGCCTCGCAAGCATTTTTATCTTCAAGCTTCGGCGGGTACCAGATCCCGTAAGCTCTTTTTGTTTTCAAGATTTAGCGGGCATAGAGCCCTAAAAGTTATGTCTTGTTAGCTTTAGCAGGCATAGGGCCTCTTAAAGTTTGTTTTGTTGTAGTTTGGCTTTAGCTAGCACAGTGCCCCAAAAGTCATGTCTTGTTAGCTTTAGCAAACATAGGGCCTCTTAAGCTTTGTTTTGTTGTAGTTGGGCTTTAGCGGGCATAGATCTCCGAAAGTCATGTCTTTGTTAGCTTTAACAGGCACAAGGCCTCGTAAGCTCCTTTCTGTCTTTAAGCTTCGGTGGGTACCATACTCCGTAAGCTATTTTATCCTTTTTTCAAGCATCGGCGGGTACCAGACCCCGTAAGCTCTTTTTGTTTTCAAGCTTCGGCGGGTACCAAACCCTGTAAGCTCTCTTTTGTCGAGCTTCTGACGGGCAATCCACCACGTAAGCTCTTTATCTTTCTGTTCGAGTTTCTGATGGGCAATCCACCCTGTAAGCTCTTTTGTCTTTCTGTTCGAGCTTCTGATGGGCAATCCACCCCGTAAGCTCTTTTATCTTTACGTACGAGCTTCTGACAGGCAATCCACCCCGTTTGCTCATTTAGCTTTCTGTTCGAGCTTCTGATGGGCAATCCATCACGTAAGCTCTTTATCATTCTATTCGAGCTTCTGACGGGCAATCCAACCCGTGGGTTCTTTATGGGAAATTGCTTTGTAGTCACTTGTCCTTTTGATTGTCAGTGTACCCCGAACAAAATTGGAGTTCATATCTTTACTCGCTTCTTATAATGATAATAGGTTAAATAATGTTACACCTATTATCTAACAAGAAACTAGTAAAGAGGGGTAGTTGTGAACACCTAATTTTGCCTGGGTATTTTCTCCTTTAATATTTTGAAATTAAAAAAATAGAAAATACTGAAAAATAAAAATTGTTCATGTTATTGGCCTAATTTGTTTTTGTTACAAGTTTTTTAGTCCATCATCCAGCCCATTACATCTTTGGCCCAACAACTAATTAAAATAAAACAAAAAGACAAAAATTAGTTAAAGCTGAAAAGCAAATAATAAATAAATAAAAATGAAAAATTGCCATACATCCTTTGTCATCCACGTACAATGTCCTTAAGTTCCTCTACCATGGTTTTTCTTAAGTTCCCCTCTTTAACCAACATACTCCCAAGCTCTCTTTTGAACTGACAACAAAATAACAGTAGGATAGGGGGCTAGTTCAAGCTTCAACTGTCAAAACACCTAGCCCAAGAAATCAGAATCCTCTTTTAGCTAAATTTCAGAGCTTGGGAAATGGGTCATGCCTTGTTCAGAGGAAGAAGATACAAAAATGGAAATTGAGAGAACTGAAGAGAGTTGAATCACTGCAACACTCTATTTCAACTTGTCCCAATGTCAAAACTGAATGGATCTTCACTTCTTCTCTTCTTTTTAAATACTGATAAAAAATCACATGAAGGGGGAGAACAGCAACAACACAAAGGGGGTAACTGTTTGAGAAGAGAGAGCATACAGAAAAATTAAATTCTGAGGAGGGGGGGACGAAAATCAGTTCTTGAGGGATCCTTTCTAGCCATCATCCTCTCTTTCAACAACTCAGAACAAAACCATCATCTTCCATTTCAATTCATAACCCTTCATCTCATTCCAAAAAAAAAAAAACAAATCAAAACAACACAGCAAACAAAATCACAAAAACAAAAAAAGGAAGTAGAAAGTCTCTACCTCGGTCCTTCACCGCCATCTCCGCCCGGATCCGCCGCTGCTGCTCCAACCCAACGCCGTCCCGCCACTCAACTCCACCACGCTTCGCCTCGTCACTGCACACGGCATCCCGCCGCCGTCTACGCCCGGATCCACCGCTGCTGCTCCAACCCAACGTCGTACCACCACTCATCTCTGCCACGCTCGGCCTCGTCACTACGCATGGCATCCCGCCGCCATCGTCAACACAACCACGCACACCCGCTTCAGTCTCGTGCATCCGTGTTCCTCTGTGACTCTCATCATCGCCACTGCTCGCGCCCTGATGCCTCGCCGCCATCCCTCAGGTCTTGTGTAGCTTCCTTCTCCACCGATTATCTCATGTTCGTATCTTCTGTTATCCCTGTTTTTTTATTTCATTTTGTTGTTTTATGATATTTTGTTGTCTAACCTTGTGTTTGTTGGTAAGTCTGGTTGTAGAATGAGGTCTTTGGGCCTGGGTTATATTCATGGTTCAGTAAGTTCCAAGCATGAAGGTCCCCCTTTTCTGGTTTCTTGTTAAATAAAAAATCTTGTTTCTTTTTAAAAATGGTGAATTTCACCACTTTGTTTAATATATAAAAAAAAATTTAAAAAAAATGAAAAATCAAAAAGAGAAATTTGTTTTGGACCAAAGTTAAAAAAAATGATAAAAGTCTCTATTTTTTTTATTTTTTAGTTATTTTTCATAAATCCTTTTCAAAAATAAAATAAAATAAATGAAAAAAATCATTTCCTTCTTTAAAAAGGAAAGTTTCGTGCTTTTTAATCAAAAATATTTTCAAAATTTAAAAATTCCTTTAAAAAGATCAAAAAATGAAAATCCTTTTCAAAAAATTAAAATCAACCAACAAATCAAGTTTTTTTTTTCAAGAACTACGTGGCTTTGAGTTTCCCATCGCACCCCGAAATACGTAGAAGCAGAATCAGTCATTCTTTCAAGCCAAAATTTAATTTTCCCTTTCGTTGTGTTTATATATATTTTTTATTTAAAAAGTGGGGAAAAATAAATATTTTCAATGGTTAATAAAGTTCTTTTGCACAATCAACTTGAGGTACCATTTTTTAAACGGGTGATGTAGGGTGCTAACACCTACCCTACTCGTAACTGACCCCCAAGTTCAGATCTCTATATTTTTGTTAGGACCAGTTTACCTTAAATAAATGGTTTTTCCAATGTTTTTCCCAAATAAAATATTGGTAGCGACTCCTCTGTTTTTTACCTATTTTTCGCGGCGCCAGGACCGGACAGTCGCGACAGTTGGTGACTCCGCTGGGGACTTTTTAGAGTCAGGCCTATCATAGTTGGTTGTGCAATTTCTTTTAATAACTTTGAAAATATTAATTTTACCCCTCTTTGTTTTATTTCTTCTGTAAATAGTTTTATATGCTCTCATAGTTGTCTTTGTATATTCTTGCAACCCTAGGGTAGAGAATTATTTTGTTGTTGGCTGTTCTTTTTGCGTGTGTGGTGTAGTTTTCGTTTTAATAGGTTTTGTGCAGGTTTGTATGCTCCCATCACACACATCACCATCACATATTTCACACACTTTTGGGCTCTATACCCGAGTCTTGGAATGCCATAGGATTAGAAGGGGCTTCAGTGATGTTATTGTGATGCTTTTGCATCCCTGACAGTCATTGATTCTCCCGCTCGGATTGCTACCGGTACATGGACTGCCATATTGTGACTTATTTGTCCCTGTGGTGAGGTTCATGGATTCGGGTCCTCATCTTTTAGATGAGGGTAATCTGGGTATTATGATTTTTAGGATTTTTTTACCCGTCCTATAATTCACTCATAAAGCAAACTTAGTGACTGTAACGCCCTTCGTTACATTAGTAACCCAAAACAAATTATATAAAAATCCTTTAATACATTTAATTAAAATATGTTAGCCATAAGAATTTTATCAATTATATATAAGTCTGGAAAATGTCTCATATTAAATAAAATAGTAATAATGTATCAAAGTAATAAATAATAAATCCATACATCCAAATAAAAAACCCCAAGCCTCCAAAACCGGGCGTCTACTAATAACCCAACGATAAATAAAAAATAAAATAAATATGTCTAGCCACAAACGGCTCCTTATTCAAAATAAAATACTAACAAAGCTAGATAATAAATAAGTAAATTCGCTAAGTCTTCAATCCTCTTGACTTGGTGATATCGTCCTCGTGTTCTGAAAACAACACTTTTAATGAGATATAATCCCAGTGAATAAAAATCAAGTTCTATAAATATTTTCGCAAATAGTGTTGTTCTCAGCCGGTGCGGTAACCGGAAAAACATTCATGGTACCCGCTAATTTTTAAAATATTGAATATAATAAACCTCCAAAATAATAATTATATATACATATATATATACAATTAATGTCAAGCATTTAAAGCACAAACTCATAAACTCAGCAACGGTCACATCACATTTCATTTAATCACATTCACCATGCAAACTCTACACAATGCAACTCCACGGACATGACTCGGTGATTCCCAGAATCACTTAACTTGACTCTTTGGTTCCCAGAACCGGTGTGAATCCCAGATCCACTAAGGTCTATTAGCTCATATCCATGCAATGGCGTCCCACTGCCTTCCCCATCCCAGATGGAGGTATCTAATATTCCATCCCAGATGTGAATATTTTCAATAAATTGATATCCCATCCCAGATGGTGATATCTCTCATCCTATTCCCGGAATAGAATGTACAACCGTCACCCCTTCCTGGAAGGTGATGACCAACTCATATGTACCATGCAACATGTCATCCCAGATGACTGTCAAATGTCATCCCAGATGACTACCAAATATTTCCTCAAACTCCATGCAGCAATTACATAGACACTATAACAGGATTTAAAATACAAACACAACCATAACATATAAGTCCTTAATATAATTTATGCTTGTTATAGTACATGTATTCACTCACAGGGGCGTGGCATATATGTATCAATAGAAATCATCTAATATCAAACATAAATAATGTTATGCCACTGCAATAAGGTTACGCACGGTACGAAATTTGGGCATCTATTTAGCTATTTATTTCCTTTATCATTATCATTTTATTACATCAAACATTAATAGAATAACAAGAAAATTACACTCACTAAACCAATTCATCAAGTGACGTGAAAATATTTCAAAATTCCAAATAAAAATCATGTACTCTAAAATCTTAATTTTTGTAATTAAACAAATCTATATAACAAAGCTTCAAATCAATTGTACCATAAAAGTGTGAGAAAAAGTATTTTTATTCACCTTTTGCAGACCTCCAATGTGCTCTACAAATTACGTACGATAAGGATTTGTACTTCCCTAGAGATTCTTCTCCCGTTTGGTGGCGTTCTTGGATTTATGTTGTTACGGTTGCACTGGCAAGATGAACAGGAACTGACGAAAATGCTAAAAAAACTCCCCCCGCGCGGCGCTCCTTTCCTTTCGTTTCTAACCCTTTTCATATATATATATATGTAGTAGCAGGCACGGCGTCAGGGTTTTTTAGGTTTTGAAAATCCTTTTTAGCTAATACCATGCTTGGGCTTAACGCCCAAGTATCCCCACCCTCCCCCCCTCTTTTTTTCATATACATATATATTTATGTATATATATATATATAATTTTGTATTTTTTTATAATAGTTAATAAATTTCATTAAATCCTTATACTATCACTCTTTTACACTAAATCTCTTATTTATATTTTATTTGTACTATACTTTTTAATAACTTAATATTATTATTATTATTATTTATTATTTTATTTTATTTTATTTTTAAATTAATTATGTTAGAATTTTAGGATGTTACATTTTCTCCCCTCCTTAAAGAATTTCGTCCCCGAAATTCTCACGTCTCGTCCAAACTACACAACGTTAAAGGTAATGCTATGCTAAGTTATGTACCTGTGCCGAAGAGATCTGGATGATGTCGTCTAACATCTTCCTCAAATTCCCTGGTAGCTTCCTCTGGAGTCAACCATTACCAAATCACTTTCACCAATGGGATCATCTTGTTCCTCAGAGTTTTTGTGCTCTTGTCAATTATCTGAATAGGTCTGGGCTTAAAGATTAAATTATCCTTCAATTGTATTGACTCAGGGGCTATCATGTGTGAAACATCTAGTACGTACTTCCGGAGTTGAGAAATATGGAAGACGTCATGGAGATTCGACAACTGTGGTGGAAGAGCCAATTGGTAAGCAACAGACCCGACTCTTTTTAGGATTTGAAACGGACCCATGAAACGAGGAGTTAGCTTGTGAACTTTCATCGACCCCCCTACCCCCGTCTTATGAGTGACTCTCAAAATACATGCTCACTTTCCTAGAATTCTAGAGGCTTTCTCCTTTTGTCGGCATAGCTCTTTTGTCTACTTTGTGCCATGCGCATCCTCTCCCTAATCATTTTGATTCTCTCAGCGGTTTCCTGGACTAACTCTGGTCCTAGCAGGGTCTCCTCACCCACTTCACACCAACATAAAGGGGACCTACACTTCCTCTCATAAAGAGTTTCATAGGGTGTCATGCCTATGCTGACGTGATGACTATTGTTATAAGCAAATTCTACAAGAGGTAAAAATTTATCCCAACCCCCACCTTCATCTAAAACACATGCTCTAAGCATGTCCTCAAGGGTCTGAATGGTCCTTTTCGACTGACCGTCCGTTTGGGGATGATAGGCTGTGCTAAAACTTAACTTAGAACCAAAAGCCTATTGGAAAGCCCTCCAGAATCTAGAGGTAAACCGTGGGTCCCTATCTAGGTATGCCATGAAGCTTCACTATCTCCTTAATGTATAAGTCTGCTAACTTATTCAAACTATAGGTTGTCTTAATTGGCAAGAAGTGAGCAGACTTGGTCAACCTATCCACTATCACCCAAATGGCGTCTAAGCCCAAACGTGCCTTAGGTAACCCCATCACAAAATCCATAGAAATTCTCTCCCACTTCCATTATGGAATCTCCAAGGACTGCAACAACCCCGAAGGCTTCTGATGTTCTATCTTAACCCTTTGGCACACTAAACACCTAGCTACGAGGCTAGCCACAACCTCTTTCATTCCAGGCCACCAATACATCCTCTTAAGGTCTTGGTACATCTTAGTTATCCCAGGAAGTATGGTAAACTTTCCCTTATGAGTCTCCTCTAATATCCTCTCTCTAAGGCTCCCCTCCTTAGGAACAACGGTCCTATTCTTAAACTTCATTATCCCATCAACAGACAACTCATAACCCTCTTGTCCCAACCGAGACTGCAACTCCTGGCCTAAAAGTTGTTCCCGCCTAACCTCATCTCTAAGGCCACTATTAATTTCCAACCTATTCAACTTCAAGCTTAAAACACTTAAGGACACATCCAACACCTCCAGATTCATGTCCCTAAACTCTTCCATGAGGTTCAGCTCTGGCACCATCAAGCTCGACATGTGTAGGGACTTCCTACTCAAAGCATCTGCCACCATATTGGCTTTTCCCGGATGGTACTTAAACTCGAAGTCATAGTCCTTAAGGAACTCCATCCACCTTCGTTGTCTCATGTTCAACTCCTTCTGGTCGAACAAATATTTAAGTCTTTTATGGTCACTAAAAACTTCAAACTTTGCCCCGTAAAGGTAATGCCTCCAAATCTTAAGGGCAAAAACCACAGCTGCTAGCTCTAAGTCATGGGTAGGGTAATTCCCCTCATGTGGCCTAAGCTGCCTAGAGGCATATGCTACCACCTTGCCATCCTGCATTAGGACACATCCCAAGCCATTCTTAGATGCGTCGTAGTATACCACAAAACTCACTAAGGGATCCGGTATAGTTAAGACTGGTGATGACACCAATCTCCTCTTAAGCTCTTAGAACCCGTCCTCACACTCCTGGTCCCACACAAAAGGTTTCCCTTTCCTTGTCAATTGGGTCAAAGGTAAGGCTAGTCTAGAGAGTCTCTCTATGAACTTCCTATAGTAACCAGCTAAGCCTAAGAAACTTCTTACTTTGGTTATCGTCTTAGGTTGTTCCCATCCCAACACCGTATCAACTTTAGAGGAATCAACCACTACACCATCCTTTGAGATTGTGTGTCCTAAAAACTTTACCTCTTCTAGTCAAAACTCACACTTCTCTGGTTTAGCATAAAGGCGCTCGTCCTTCAAGATCCGCAACACCAACCTTAAGTGTTCTCCATGTTCTTCTGGTGTCTTAGAGTATATTAGAATATCATCTATGAACATCACCACAAACCTGTCCAAAAAAAAGGTCCTAAAGATCCGATTCATGTAGTCCATGAAAACGGCTGGGGCGTTGGTCACGCCAAAGGGCATCACTACATACTCATAGTGCCCATACCTTGTCCTGAAGGCTGTCTTAGGGATGTCCTCGCTTCTAACTCTAATTTGATGGTATCCCGATCCTAGACCTATTTTGGAAAACACTGACGCTCCCCTTAACTGATCTAAGAGATCATCTATCCTAGGCAAAGGGTATTTATTCTTGATGGTCACTTTGTTCAACTGCCTATAGTCAACACATAGCCTCATGCTCCCATCCTTATTTTTCACCATTAGGACATGTTCTCCCCAAAGTGACACACTAGGCCTAATAAACCCCTTCCCTAGCATCTCCTCTAACTGTTTCTTAAGCTCGCTCAACTCTAAAGGTGTCATTCTATAAGGCGCTACCGATACTGGTCCACTCCCTGGCACTATATCTATGTTAAACTCAACTTCTCTATTCGGAGGCAAACTAGTGACATCCTTAGGGAAAATATCCTGGAACTCACACACCACAGGTATAGCCGTCACATCACTGTCAGCCTCTATCTTAGCAGAGAATAAGAGTACACATCCTTGAGCTCCCTCAACTAAGCACTTATGACAAGCAACAACAGAAACAATAGAACTGGGTACGGGGAAAATCATTAGACATTGGATGTGAAGAGATAAGGATATTTTTGTCAGAATGCTTATGGCAATGAGTCTAGATGCCAATAAGTCAATACCAAGAATAACATACAATACATAGATAACAATAAGATTGATGTCATAAGGAGTGTCTTGATGCACAAGGAAACAATTTAAACAATCAATGGAAGAACAAGAATATCCCTATAGGAGTAGAAACATATGAATCAAAGGACAAATGAAAGATTGGTATCTCCAAATTTTCACACATAAAGGATGTATCAAGGAATGCGTTGCTCCTGAATCAAACAATATAATAATTTTTTTTTTCTTAACGAGTGGAAGAAATTCAGCCTCCTTCGGATCTAAGCTGCCTCAGAATGATGGTGAATTGTTATTCTTGAATTCAAAAAGCCCCACATGTTAAGGGTCCTAGGTTGCCACCACTTCATTAGTGACTGGCCTCCATTCCCTTTCAGTTGACGGCGAGTCTCCGTCTGCCCTTGCATAACCTTGGCCATACAATCCAAAGTTGCTGCAAGTGCAACATTCGTCCCTCGCCTATTAGTCGCCATAAATCTGCTCACTACCAATGAAATACTGGGTTGATCAGGTCCAATACCCCAAAGAATAGCATGCAGCATCTATAACTCTAACAAGCATCCTAAGCGCCCAAGTTTTATTTTAGAAAAAGCCTCATTACCACAGTCCGATTTAGAATCGAACTGCTCTGATACCATAAATGTAATGCCCTTCGTTACATTAGTAACCCAAAACAAATTATATAAAAATCCTTTAATACATTTAATTAAAATATGTTAGCCATAAGAATTTTATCAATTATATATAAGTCTGGAAAATGTCTCATATTAAATAAAATAGTAATAATGTATCAAAGTAATAAATAATAAATCCATACGTCCAAATAAAAAACCCCAAGCCTCCAAAACCGGGCGTCTACTAATAACCCAACGATAAATAAAAAATAAAATAAATATGTCTAGCCACAAACGGCTCCTTATTCAAAATAAAATACTAACAAAGCTAGATAATAAATAAGTAAATTCACTAAGTCTTCAATCCTCTTCAGCTTCAGTGATATCGTCCTCGTGTTCTGAAAACAACACTTTTAATGAGATATAATCCCAGTGAATAAAAATCAAGTTCTAAAAATATTTTCACAAATAGTGTTGTTCTCAGCCGGTGCGGTAACCGGAAAAACATTCATGGTACCCGCTAATTTTTAAAATATTGAATATAATAAACCTCCAAAATAATAATTATATATACATATATATATATATACAATTAATGTCAAGCATTTAAAGCACAAACTCATAAACTCAGCAATGGTCACATCACATTTCATTTAATCACATTCACCATGCAAACTCTACACAATGCAACTCCACGGACATGACTCGGTGATTCCCAGAATCACTTAACTTGACTCTTTGGTTTCCAGAACCGGTGTGAATCCCAGATCGGCGTCCCACTGCCTTCCCCATCCCAGATGGAGGTATCTAATATTCCATCCCAGATGTGAATATTTTCAATAAATTGATATCCCATCCCAGATGGTGATATCTCTCATCCTATTCCCGGAATAGAATGTACAACTGTCACCCCTTCCCGGAAGGTGATGACCAACTCATATGTACCATGCAACATGTCATCCCAGATGACTGTCAAATGTCATCCCAGATGACTACCAAATATTTCCTCAAACTCCATGCAGCAATTACATAGACACTATAACAGGATTTAAAATACAAACACAACCATAACATATAAGTCCTTAATATAATTTATGCTTGTTATAGTACATGTATTCACTCACAGGGGCGTGGCATATATGTATCAATAGAAATCATCTAATATCAAACATAAATAATGATATGCCACTGCAATAAGGTTACGCACGGTACGAAATTTGGGTATCTATTTAGCTATTTATTTTCTTTATCATTATCATTTTATTGCATCAAACATTAATAGAATAACAAGAAAATTACACTCACTAAACCAATTCATCAAGTGACGTGAAAATATTTCAAAATTCCAAATAAAAATCATGTACTCTAAAATCTTAATTTTTGTAATTAAACAAATCTATATAACAAAGCTTCAAATCAATTGTACCATGAAAGTGTGAGAAAAAGTATTTTTATTCACCTTTTGCAGACCTCCAATGTGCTCTAAAAATTACGTACGATAAGGATTTGTACTTCCCTAGAGATTCTTCTCCCGTTTGGTGGCGTTATTGGATTTATGTTGTTACGGTTGCACTGGCAAGATGAACAGGAACTGACGAAAACGCTAAAAAAACTCCCCCCGCGCGGCGCTTCTTTCCTTTTGTTTCTAACCCTTTTCATATATATATATATATATATATATATATATCTGTGTGTGTGTGTGTGTGTGTGTGTGTGTGTGTGTGTGTGTGTGTGTGTAGCAGCAGGCACGGCGTCAGGGTTTTTTAGGTTTTGAAAATCCTATTTAGCTAAAAGCATGCTTGGGCTTAACGCCCAAGTATCCCCGCCCTCCCCCTTTTTTTTTCATATACATATATATTTATGTATATATATATATATATATATATATATATATAATTTTGTATTTTTTTATAATAGTTAATAAATTTCATTAAATCCTTATACTATCACTCTTTTACACTAAATCTCTTATTTATATTTTATTTGTACTATACTTTTTAATAACTTAATATTATTATTATTATTATTTATTATTTTATTTTATTTTATTTTATTTTTAAATTAATTATGTTAGAATTTTAGGATGTTACAGTGACCAACCGGTTAGAGTCATAACATAAGTCTTACCCGTCTTAGGACACAAAGGGAGCATTTTTTTTTCTTGCTCATGTTCATGTTTTTTGTCAAAGAAAAAAATCAATTTTTTTAGTTTTTTGTGTAAGAAAAAATGATTTATGCAGGTCCTTTTGCTTGTAACAAAAAAAATCCTTTTCATATTTTGTATCTTATGTTTTTCCGTAAATAATAAAAAAGCACTTATGTAAATAATTTTTCTGTAACTCATTCATATTCTTTGTAGAAGAATAAAAAAAGATCACTTTTTTTTTCATGCATCTCATGCATTAATTTTTTCTTTGGGTCAATAAAAAATAAAAAAAAAAAACATTTTCATGCATTACTTACTTTTTATGTCAATCTCATCATAAAAAAAAAATTGAACTCATGCATTCATTACTAAAAATCATTCATCTCAAGCATTCATTCATAAAAAAAAAATGATTCATCTAAAAAATAAGAAGTGTTAGGTCAAAGCAACCATCACACAAGAGGGGGGTGAATTGGGTGATAATAGAAATTTAAAACTTTTTACTAAACAACAAAACATAAATCAGAGTTCTTCAAATAAAGAGAGTGTAGATGGATAAAAGAAGATAATTTAAAAACCATCTAACAAAACTAATAACATATTTTTAACCAGTTTGGAAATAAGGAAGATACATCATTTCACTTGTCTAATTATCTTAGACTAAACATTAACCGGTTAGACAACATCTAGCGGATAAAAACATTTGAAAATAGCTTAGAACATAAAGCTTAAAATCTGTTAGAAAACTTTGTTGAAAATACATAAAACAACAAAGATAAGGAGATAAGGGTAGAGAGAAAATAAACAACAAGATTTATCCTGGTTCACTCATATAAACGATGAGCTACATCCAGCCCCAGCAGTAGCTGAGTTTTTCTCTACTATCACATCAGATAATTACAATGAGTAGTCTTTGCACACCTAGCCTCTCCAAGCTCATTGAGTATTGTTCTTAACCAGCCTCTCCAGACTGTTGCAAGTATTATTTGCACACCTAGCCTCTCCAGGCTCATTGAGTATTGTTCTTAACCAACCTCTCCAGGCTGTTGCAAGTATTATTTTCACCTAGCCTCTCCAGGCTCACTGGATTTTGATGAAGGTTACATAGAGAAAATCTCACAACACTCATGGATTGATTTTACAATAAAGTACAGAGATGAGTTCTTCCTACACTCACAAGAGTGGATATATTTTTAAGCACTTCATAACTGATAAAAGAAATCTCTCATAACACTCACTTGAGTGAATATAGAATGTTTACATTGAGGATGATTTCTGTTGAGATGAAGATGGTGATCCTCTCATTTTTCATCAAGTGTAGCAGAAGCAGTAGCTCCAACAACTCTCATACTTCTTCATCTTCAATGACTTCTGTATTTATAGTCTTCAAGCATTTATGATCCGTTAGAGACATTCCCTCAGATGTTGGCTACAAGCAAAACATCATTAAATGCAATAGAGTCGTTCTAGGCAGCCATTAATACAATAGAGTCATTGGTTGTACTCTAACATGAAGGATCATGGCTTTATGCATCGTGATACAGCCATATCAAAGTTGTGCAGAGAGCTTTTTGTATTTTGCTGAGTACACTTCCCTTTTCGTGTAAGGACCAGAGTTACTAGGGAATAAAGCATGTTGGAAGCATTCTTCAATTGGTCTTTGGTTCTGATTATCCAAGGTTTCTTGAGAGAGTAACTTCTGACTTTTCTTGATAATCGTGAAACTGAGTAGGAGAGAGGGTTTCAAGTCTCTTTCTGGTTCTTGAAATACGATTCTGATAATCCTTATAGAATTCGAATCTATAAGATAAGTGCTTCCATCTTGAAAATAACCACGTCTATCTAGCCATTTGAATTTTCATTCGGGCTAGTAGACGAGCTCCATATTAAGGACTCAGCAATTCCAAAGACTAGTGTGGACGAGCGCTTCTGTCACCTTTAGTGGACGAGCACTTCTGTTACTTTAGTGGACGAGAGCCTTTTGCACTTCAGTGGACGAGAGCCTCTGTTACTTTAGCAGACGAGAGCCTCTATTACTTTAGCAGACAAGAGCCTCTGTTACTTTAACAAACGAGAGCCTCTGTTACTTTAGTAGACGAGCTCCATATGCCACGTCATTGGACGGATACTCCTTTAACTGGTTGAACGTAACCTAGTAGACGAGCTAAATATGTCACGTCATTGGACGGACCATTCTGATACCTTAATAGACGAGCTCCATCTGCCACGTCATTGGATGGACCATTCTGAAACCTTAATGGACGAGCTCCATTTGCCACGTCATTGGATGAGCCATTCTGATACTTAAATGGACGAGATATTCTGATACTTTAATGGACGAGCTCCATTTGCCACGTCATTGGACGGGCCATTCTGATACTTTAAGTAGACGCTGGCTTTCATCACTTTAGTGGACACTGGCTTTCATCACTACACTGTTGGACGTGAGCTTCTATTACTTGTGATGGACGGGAGCTTCTATTACTACACTGTTCGACGTGAGCTTCTATCACTACAGTGTTGGACGTGCATTTCAATTACTTGCGTTGGACGGATGATTCTCTTATTTAATCTGCACACTCGATAGATAGGTTAGCAACCAATATGAAGGTTAATTAAATCATTAACCAATGTTTAGTTCTCATCAAGACTTAGAAATGCACATCAGACATTTTAGAGACTTAACAAGAAGCTCATCTCATGCATTGCCATTTTTGGGAAGAAAAAAAAGTACCTTCATGCATCACATGGATGAAATTTTTTTGAGTCAATAAATATAATTCTTTATCATACATCTCATGCATTAATACTTTTTGGGTCAAAAAAAAAACCTTTTTGCATGCATTTCATATACTCATTTCTTTTTAAGTTGAAAGTTTATTAAAAAAAATTAAAATTAAAATTCATTCCATGCATTGTGCTCCTTGGAGAAAATGGAACCATTGCGCTTATGAAAATATTGTCAATTAAACCATGGATCATGAGGTGGAGCTGGAAACCAGACTTGCTCAGATGACCGAAAAGTGCGGGTCACAACCTTTTGCCTAGTCAAGGAGATTCAGATGTCAATGCCATAGAGGAGTTTCAAGTTGTCCTGCAGAAATCATGTGACGCACGTTCAGGCTCTTATGAGGTGATCTTCTAAGAAGAGTCAATACTTGTGATCCCCGTATTGGAAATTTCAGAGCAACCGAGGTTAGTTTTGTGTATCAGCGATTTACCATGATTATGTTGTATTTTATCATGTGATACTTGAGCTGTGTTCACTTTCTTGAAGCATGAATGTAATGAATTTACATGCATACCTTGTCTCATCCTTTCTTTACATCTCCGTCCACATCACAATGTTTCTCTAGCCGTTCTCGAATCTCATATTCCCTTTCTCTTCTCGAAGTACCTTCTTTTGTTTGGTTAATAAGGCCCACCTTCCTGAAAAATCTTTGTATGAAGCCCACAGGTTCCCATGCCTTTTCAAAAAGAAAATAAAAAAGAAAATAAAATAGGAGCAAATAAATAAACACTTGGTGAGCACCATTTTTTTGTCTTTCAAATAAAGTTTTCAAAATAAAGCAATCATAATCTGAAATGAAGTTTGGCCATCTTTCTTTATCCTTAGCAAAATATCATAATTACCCCTAGTTACCCTTTTTGAGCCTGAAAATTTCCTTCAAAGAACCCTAAGCAAGGATCACCCCTAAATAAGGGGCAAGCAAGAAGGAAATGGTGATCATGAAGCATAAATTGAAAAAAAAAATTGAAAAGAAAAAGAGGAGAATGAAGAATGAATAACTTCGTGTCAAAGACAAATGATAAGGTCAAAAAAGGAAGAATAAAAAGGAAAGTTAACAGAAAGCGAATATTTTCGTAAATCCGAAAATAGCATGGATCATTGATCTTATTCAACCTTAACACATTTGTTTGAGCCTTATACCCTTCCTTTCACGACCCTCAACCAGTGGCCACGTTACAAGCCTGAAAAGTCCATTCTAATCAATGAATGATTGCTACTTTTTCATCAACTTCAATTTTGAGACAAAAAGTTTGTGCTCTTCTAGTTTTTAATTGATTTCTCCTCTTTAAAAAAAAAGAATGAACAAAAGAGAAAAAAGAAAAAAGAAAACCCGTTAGACTGAAAACCTTCATGGGCAGTCTAAGCAAAAGTTAGGGCAAGATCTACATGGGACAAAATTTGTTTTCAAGGGCCTTATTCTAGAGTATTTCCATTATTTGACGCCCTACACTGGGGCAGCTTCATTGTCAAGTTTTCCTTGTTAAGCGCCCTACACTGGGGTAGATTCATTCTTGGATGCCCTACCCTGTAGCATCTCCATTCTTAAATTTTCCTTATCCGGTGCTCTACACTAGGACAATTTCATTCTGAGAATCCTACACTGGAGCACTCCATCCTCAAGGGAACTACTCTAGGGCAATTTTGTTCTTAAGCGGCTTACATCAAGCCCATTTCATTTTCACATGCCTGAGACTATAGCAAAATTCCAGTAGCAGAATCTATTGTATCCAAAATCAAATCAATTCAAACAGGGGCAACATCCTTTTGACCTCCATACCACCTCTTATGTGTCTTGCTTTAAATACCATTTGAGTCATCAAACTTTCAACACCAATCAAGAAGTTGTTCAAGAAATAATGTCCTTTCCTATCATACTTTTGAATCCGTGCATGCTTGTTACATGATGCTTCAGGTAAGGTAAACATGAGTTCAAGTACAATTTAACCATCTAATGATAAATCTTTGATGAACAACTCTGGTCAGAAGAATTCTGAATACAAGGAAGAAAGTGGCATCCTCAATGGGCAATTCAAGCAAGAGCATTGATCCTCACAAATAAGGGTGGTAAAATTGTCCACATCCTAAAAGAGAAAGGACAAGAAAAAGAAAGGAAAAGAAAAAAAATCAAAATCAAAAAAATAAAAAGGAAAAAAAGTAAACAAAAATGGCTCGCTAGACTGAAAACTTGAAAAGGCGGTCTGGCCAAAAGTTAGAGCAACCCGGTAGGTTGAAAATTCACAAAAGTGACCTACGCAAAAAATTAGGGTTAAATGCAAGCAAAGTACAAGAAGTCTCATCAAACTGGGGTAGTTTAAGAGGACAAGTCATGAAAGCTCCCAATACATGAGGACTGGGGCAAGTCACATCCTTGAAGATTGATCAGATAATTTCATCCATTGGGTAATCGATTCAAAGAAGCATATCTCAGCCAAGAAGCAAAACATCATTTGAACAAGCAAACAGTCTCACTCTACCTCATCCTTAATCTCGGCAGCAATCAACACTTTGAGGAGTCAAGGATCAAACAAAAATCTTGTAAATAAAAAATAAAAAAATCAATCACAATTTCCATCAAAGCATATCATGCATCATGCATAAAAAATAACCAAGGTTTTCATCAATCATAAAAAGCATCTCATGCATCATACATTAAAAAAAAAATATCACAATTTTCATCAGATATAAAAGAACTCTCTTACATCATGCATTGTCTCCTCTTGTCATGCTTCAACTTTTGCAGTGCATTTGTTCGGCTTTCGTGGGCACAGGGCCCCGAAACTCATTTCTTGTTAGCTTTATCCGGCATAGGGCCTCATAAGCTTCTTTTGTATTTTTGTTTAGCTTTAACGGGCATAGGGCCCATAAGCTATTGTCTTGGTTAGCTTTAGCAGGAATAGGGCCTCGCAAGCTTTTTTTTATCGATCTTCAAGCTTCGGCGGGTACCAGACCCCGTAAGCTCTTTTTGTTTTCAAGATTTATCGGGCACAGGGCCCTAAAAGTTATGTCTTGTTAGCTTTAGCAGGCATAGGGCCTCTTAAGATTTGTTTTATTGTAGTTTGGCTTTAGCGAGCACAGGGCCCCAAAAGTCATGTCTTGTTAGCTTTAGCAGGCATAGGGCCTCTTAAGCTTTGTTTTGTTGTAGTTGGGCTTTAGCGGGCATAGAGCTCCGAAAGTCATGTCTTTGTTAGCTTTAACAGGCACAAGGCCTCGTAAGCTCCTTTCTGTCTTCAAGCTTCGGTGGGCGCCATACTCCGTAAGCTATTTTATCCATTTTTCAAGTTTCGGCGGGTACCAGACCCCGTAAGCTCTTTTTGTTTTCAAGATTCTGCGGGTACCAAACCCTGTAAGCTCTCTTTTGTCGAGCTTCTGACGATCAATCCACCCCATAAGATCTTTATCTTTCTGTTCAAGTTTTTGATGGGCAATCCACCTTACAGAACAGAACAGAGCTAAAACAACAATCTACCATCACTGTCGTTTATCATTACATAGCTGGCATGAGAGTTGCCCTTTTTTCTTCTTCTTTTTCGCTTTAAACACCAACAGAGAGAAGGGGGAGAGAAGGAAAAAAAAACGAACACAGATCCCCAGTGGAGTCGCCAGCTGTCGCGACCGTCCCGTCCGGGCGCCGCGAAAAATAGGTAAAAAACAGAGGAGTCGCTACCAATATTTTATTTGGGAAAAACATTGGAAAAACCATTTATTTAAGGTAAACTTGTCCTAACAAAAATATAGAGATCTGAACTCGGGAGTCGGTTACGAGTAGGGAAGGTGTTAGCACCCTACATCACCCGTTTAAAAAACGGTACCTCAAGTTGATTGTGCAAAAGAATTTTATTAACCTTTGAAAATATTTATTTTACCCCACTTTTAAAATAATAAAAAATATATAAACACAACGAAAGGGAAAATTAAATTTTGGCTTGACAGAATGATTGATTCTGCTCCTACGTATTCCCGGGTGTGATGGTAAACTAAAAGCCACGTAGTTCTTGAAAAAAACCTTGATTTGTTGGTTGATTTTAATTTTTTTGAAAAGGATTTTAATTTTTTGATTTTTTTAAAAGGAATTTTTAAATTTAGAAAATATTTTTGATTAAAAAGCACGAAACTTTCATTTTTAAAGAAGGAAATGATTTTTTCCATTTATTTTATTTTATTTTTGAAAAGGATTTATGAAAAAGAACTAAAAAATAAAAAAAAAATTAGAGACTTTTATAAAAAAATTTTAACTTTGGTCCAAAACAAATTTCTCTTTTTGATTTTTTAATTTTTTTAAAAGGTTTTTTTTATATATTAAACAAAGTGGTGAAATTCATCATTTTTAAAAAGAAACAAGATTTTTTATTTAACAAGAAACTAGAAAAGGGGGCCCTTCATGCTTGTAACTTGCTGAACCATGAATATAACCCAGGTCCAAAGACCTCATTCTACAATCAGACTTACCAACAAACACAAGGTTAGACACCAAAATATCATAAAACAACAAAATGAAATAAAAAAGATAGGGAGAAAAGAAGATACGAACCTGAGATAATCGGTGCAGAAGGAAGCTACACAAGACCTCAGGGATGGCGGCGAGGTGTCAGAGCGCGAGCAGTGGCGATGATAAGAGTCACGGAGGAACACGGAGGCACGAGACTGAAGCGGGTGTGCGTGGTTGTGTTGACGATGGCAGCGGGATGCCGTGCGCAGTGACGAGGCGGAGCGTGGCGGAGCTGAGTGGCAGTACGACATTGGGTTGGAGTAGCGACGGTGGATCCGGGAGTAGATGGCGGCGGAATGCCGTGCATAGTGACGAGGCGGAGCGTGGCGGGAAGGCGTTGGGTTGGAGCAGCAGCGGCGGATCGGGGCGGAGATGGCGGAGAATGACCGAGGCAGAGACTTTCTACTTCCTTTTTTGTTTTTGTGATTTTGTCTGCTGTGTTGTTTTTATTTGTTTTTTTTTTTAATTTGGAATGGGATGGAGGGTTATGAATTGAAATGGAAGATGATGGTTTTGTTATGAGTTGTTGAAAGAGAGGATGATGGCTAGAAAGGATCCCTCAAGAACTGATTTTCGTCCCCCGTTCCTCAGAATTTAATTTTTCTGTATGCTCTCTTCTCTATCAGTTACCCCCTTTGTGTTGTTGCTGTTCTCCCCCTTCCTGTGATTTTTTTTCAGTATTTAAAGAGAAGAGAAGGAGTGAAGTTCCATTCAATTTTGACATTGGGACAAGTTGAAATAGAGTATTGCAATGATTCAACTCTCTTTAGTCCTCCCAATTTCCATTTCTGTATCTTCTTCCTATGAACAAGGCATGACCCATTTCCCAAGCTCTGAAAATTAGCTAAAAGAGGATTGTGATTTCTTGGGCTGGGTGTTTTGACAGTTGAAGCTTGAACTAGCCCCTTATCCTACTGTTATTTTGCTGTCAGTTCAAAAGAGAGCTCGGGAGTATGCTGGTTAAAGAGAGGAACTTGAGGAAAAACCATGGTAGAGGAACTTAAGGACACTGTACGTGGATGACAAAGAATGCAAGGCAATTTTTCATTTTTATTATTTGCTTTTCAACTTTAACTAATTTTTATCTTTTTTTTTATATTTTAATTAGCTGTTGGGCCAAAGATGTAATGGGCTGGATGATGGACTAAAAAACTTGTAAGAAAAACAAATTGGGCCAATAACATGAACAATTTTTTATTTTTCTGTATTTTCTATTTTTTTAATTCCAAAATATTAATGGAGAAAATACCCGGACTAAATTAGGTGTTCACAAGAAGCTTACGAAAATAAATTGCTGTTAGCTTATTTAAGAAAGGGCTTATTACATAAGCACTAAAATAAGTTGTATATCCAAATACACTTATATTAGAAAGCTATACCCAAAAAATATATTCATAAATCCAATACAAGATACTCACAACATACAATATTTGAGAACAACACAACAAAAAATGAAAACAGAGCTCACGTCTAACACGATTTGGAAGGAGAAAGCCAGCAGTAGAAGAGAGAAAAAACACGAGGGGGGAGGCGTGTGGGAAAACGGGAGAATAAGGCTATATATGTCATTTCACACAATAACCTCTCGTCATTTTCCGTTTTCTTTACAAACATGGAGAGAAATCTTTTTTAGGTGTATCTCACTAAATTTGTTGTCTTCTTTATTTCTCTATTCTACCAAACCCGATAAAATTAACTATTCTCTCCTTACATTTGCTATCTATTCATTTTCTCTTTTATCAAACAATGAGTATTGGATGTTAATCCTTTTGATACCTTGCAAAAAAAAAAATTAGACAATCATCCAATTATACACTCTCACATCATTGAAAAAGAAAAGATTTAATTATAACAGACAGTCACTAGAAAAAAAAATACACTGGCAATCAATAATATATTGATATATTATTGAAAATATTTGACTCTTACAATAAATAGAGCCCACCACCAATGACGATTTGGAAGGAGAAAGCATGTTATAATGGAGAGAAAAGCGTGAGAGAGGAGGCATGTGGGAAAAAGGGAACACAGAGCTATATAGGTTATTTCACATAATAATCTCCTTATTTTCCATTTTCTTTGCAGCCATGGAAGGAAATAATTTTTAGGTTAGTCCCACTAGTTTTTTTCCTCTCTTCTCTAATTTTCTCATTTACCAAATCAGAGAAAACTCTCTTTTCTCTCCTTATATTTTATCTTCTCATTTTCTCTTTTACCAAACAAAGTGTATATGATCTACCAAAAAACAAAGTGTATAGGATGTTAATACTTTTGATGCCCCACAAAAATTTTAAACAATGATCCAATTATAGATTCTCATGTCATTAAAAAAGATTTAATTATAATACACATTTGGTGAAAAAAAAAAAGAATTACACAAACAGCAAATAATATTTTGACATATCATTAAAAATGCTTGACTTTTAGAATAATAACTTTAAAAGTCATACATGAGGGGATGTGTGATCGCCTCACAATGTTAAAAAAATTATGCAGACAATACATCAAAATTAAACTCTTAAAAGTATTTAACTTTTATGATAAATTTTTTTTTGGTGCTCTAACTTTCATGATATTTATATGGTTTAAATGTAATGCACTTTCAAAATAAAGATTTTTCACAGTATCAATCAATTATATATGATCACATCATTAAAAAATAATTGACTTTCATAATAATCACCTTAAAAGGTGCATATATATTGTAATCTATAATTAGTTGATAATATAGAAAACTTTGAAATTTACACGCGGATGAGATACCCTGCATTAACCAAATTGTGTTGCATTTCACAAAACATGCATCCAAACATGTTTTTGTGAAATAAAAAAAATTCTAAAAGATATATAGACAAACGGAAAATCAAACCAAAAAAATATATTTTTTTTAGTGCAGCTCTCCGGTTTAAGTATGTATTTATGTTAACTTAGTTTGTAATCAAACAGCTTATAATAAAAAATCTATGAAAATTTTTATAAAAAAAATAATTTATTCTCTTAAAAATATCATTTCCAAACATGCACTAACTAAAATGGCCCTTTCATCAAACATAGAAGCATTAGACTACAACAACCCCATCAAACTGATAACATTGAAACTAACAAGAACTAAATAGTTTATCAACCAGACTGTTGAAAATTTGTAATAGAAGCTGTAGACGGTTTCAAATTGAATGAAATACAGTTTACTTTCACTCTAAGTGTAAAAAAACAAAGAACACAACAGAAAGAGACAAAGAATACTAAAAAAATTGGAGGAAGGAAAATTGAGCGCTTAATTGGAACACCCTAAACTGGGTTATTATTCACAATCACTTTCAACAGATTTAGGTGCAGACAATGTTTAGCCGTGGACAAAAATCACTACCAATGCACGAGAAATAAATACTAATGAACATTACGTTTATCTTAAAAATTGCAAGGCCTCTGAATTTTTTGAAATGAATTCTTATATCAACATATCTTGCTCAAACAAATCACGAGTCATGCAACACACAAAGATAGCACGAGTCAAATGAGGAGAATAAAAAATTGTGTCAGTCAAATTGCTACGAAGATCCCAATCATATTAAAAGGCACTTGGAAATTTGAGTTCACATGGCATATCTGCAAAATTGAATTGAAAGACAGAAGCAGTTTCTTTGAATTGAAGCTCATCAAAAGTTCAAAAGAAATTACAACAAGAGGACATATTCTGTCCACAAAGATAAAAACACATACTCATTTTGCAATTCACTGACAAGGAATGTATACGAAAGAGAATAACAGAGGCAGTAAAAATCAATTCAAGTACTGAATTTGGATACCAGAAAAGTCAGCATATGTTTGGAAATCCAAAAATCCTCCACGGAGCCAAGTAGTCTCAGCGTTCATCTTTAGTACCATTTTGATTAGAAATGCAGTTATCATCAGCAATAGCTAGGATATCAGAAATGAACTTAATCAAAGAACAGAGTCCCCCCAAGAAGTTATGATCAATAGCACCCTTTGCATCCCCACATATGCAAAGTCAACAAGTTTAACAACAGCACCTGAACTCTTCCCTTGCAACACAGACTCTTTTTCATACACCATGAGAACGGAACAAGAATAGAAATGAAAAATAGTTTGAACCTCAAACCACTTCTTAAGCTCCAACAGCTGTTCCAAAACCCCATTAGACCCCCCGAAAACCTTAGCCGTGAAATAACGATCCGGGCAAGCATCATCATCATTCGAAGGCATATTAAAAGAAACAAACTTGCTGAAAACTAACATAACATCCTCAGTAGACAAGTTTTGAAGAAACTTCCTGTCAGGTTGCCAGGACAAAGAGTCCTCCTTTGAGGACCCCACAAGCTTCAACCCTGAAATCCTAAAACCCAATGGGATGGTAGAGGTTTCTCTATCCTTCTTAAGGAACTTCTGAATGTAATCCTCAGAACCTTGAGGGTACCAAGTTCTGGAACCAATCTTAACATCCATCACAGATGGGTTCATGTAACATGAAACAACATCTTCCAACACAAGGTGGGGGTGTAAGCCAGAGCCATTTGATGCATTCACAAGCTTAGTGCCATGAAAAATTGGGAAGTAACTACGAATTGCTTAAGGAACCCTGGGATCAGAATAGAGAGATTTATAAAATGTAACCTCTTTGGAACCACGTTCATCATCTTGAAGAGGCTTGTAGAAGTTTCCAGAATCATCTATTAGAGGGCCAAGAACACCATTTATGGCTTTATGGCCAGCAACTTGGTGCTCTGGGATCTTAAGCATTTTTGTTGCAGATAACGGAAAAAAAACCTCAGATTAAAGTGTAAAATTTCTACGCAGCGGTTTTATACTTTTATTAGAATTAATACTAATATTTATATGATTGAATCTAAGATCAAAATCTAAGAAGCAAAATAACACAAAAGAAAAGAAAAAAAAACCTTTTTCAAAATGTTCGAAATGGATTTCTAATAAATAAATGAGGATGATAATAAGAGTAAATGTATGGAACATGTGAAGCGCAAGATCCAATGGTATATAGGTAATGATAGAGTCATAGAACTAACATTGAGAGAGGTTACCGGAAAATGATAAGAAACAGCTCCGCCGCCACCGCAGCCATCGGAGAAGGAGTGCGAGTTAGCGACAGGGAAGAGCTTGGGACAATAAGCAAAGCACGCTTCGCGAGGGGTAATCTTGGGATTTCGTTTCAGCTTTGTTTTAACTTTCAACTTTTACGCATAGTATATTCGATCCGATCTGCAAGCGCCGCATGAAAAGTGAAAACCAGGGTTTTATGTATCTAGAATCGGGTCTAGGAGACTCACTCTGGGCCTAACACTTAGCGTTTTTTATCAAATTGAGTTCCTTTTAGAAACTATTTATCAGTTTAGGGTTATTCTGAAACTATTTATCAATGGGGGGTCATTTTGGATATTTTATTATTTTTCACTCTGACGGGTCAAAGGCGCCACTGAAGATGGCGCCTAGCCTTTTTTTTAAAAAAAAAAAAGTCAAAAGGGGAGGCGCCACTGCAAATGGTGCCTTCCCCCTGCAGTGTATTACGTGGTACTGCAGGGGGGCCCCCAACCAAAAATTGGACGCCTGCAATTTTAAAGGAACAACGCTACAATTTTAAAGGAACCATGCTACAAAAAAAATTATACTATAAGTATAGGGAGTAACGATGACATTAATGATAAATTATCTATTTAAAACAACAAGAGGAAATAAAAAAAATCCCGTAATAATGAGTAGCAAATAATATCACAGGAGGCATAAAAAAATAATAGCAATAACAATTTACACCAATAAATATTCATCAATTATTATAGTAGTAAGAAAAATTTACCTTATAAGAACTAAAAGAAAGTCACCTGCAATTTTAAAGGAACAACGCGACAAAAAAAATTATACTATAAATATAGGGAGTAACGATGACATTAATGATAAAATATCTATTTAAAACAATAAAATAGACTTATGATTAGATATTGTGGCAATATATGTGACTGATGTGACAAATCCACTAATTTTATGTTAATAATATTATTAACGTTTCCTTTGCCACATTAACTTTCATATTGCCAAATATTATTTATTTTCCCTGGGCCATGTGTCGTGTTGGGTTACCATGCATGTGCTTGCCTCTTATTGGGAGCCATAAAAAAATAAGAGGCAATAAAAAAAATCCCGTAATAATGAGTAGCAAATAATATCACAGGAGCCATAAAAAAAATAAGAGGCAAGCACATGCATGGTGCAGAGTCGGTTTCACATTTCTTGTTTGCAGAGTCTGTTGCACCTGAATTATTTACTATCATTACCGCTTTTAAGCTTAATTTTCATTTTCAGACAAACCCATCTTCTTAATTTCACTCCGGAGATTTTCTGCAATGCTCTCACCAGAGTTCCATTATGTTAAGATGACAGAAGGAGAATTTCGCTTAAAATTTTAAACTAATAGCAAGCAAACTGTAAAAACAAGAATATGTGAATTAATTTTCTGGCATTTGTACCATCCGAGTATGTGAATTAATTTTGTAAATAAATTGAATGAAATTATAATTCGATAATTATAAAATGGTAGTAGCAAATTATATTTAAACTTAAATGAATTCGAATTAAAAATTCCAAATAAGAACCAGACTTGTGTATTGATAAAATATTGTATCACACTCTGAATTTTGATTAGTAGATACCCGAGGAAAGTCTGATCCAAATAAAAAAAATTTACTACTGTAATAATTGATGAATATTTATTGGTGTAAATTGTTATTGCTATTATTTTTTTATGGCTCCTGTGATATTATTTGCTACTCATTATTACGAGATTTGTTTATTGCCTCTTAGTGTTTTAAATAGATACTTTATCATTAATGTGAGCGTTACTCCCTATACTTATAGTATAATTTTTTTTGTAGCGTTGTTCCTTTAAAATTGTAGCATTGTTCCTTTCAAATTGCAGGCATCCAATTTTTGGTTGGTGGGTCCCCCACGTAATACACTGCAGGGGGAGGTGCCACTGCAGGGGAAGGCACCATTTGCAGTGGCGCCTCCCCTTTTGACTTTTTTTTTTTTTAAAGGCTAGGCGCCATCTGCAGTGGCGCCTTTGACCCGTCAGAGTAAAAAATAATAAAATATCCAAAACGACTCCCCATTGATAAATAGTTTCAGAATAACCCTAAACTGATAAATAGTTTCTAAAAGGAACCCAGTTTGATCAAAAACCCAACAATTGATCTATATTCTTTTTGGTCCACGTCCTGGATGCATCCCTTATAATAACAGTCTTACGTGTTCAAAAGCTTTCTATCATTTTCATTTCTCTTGTATTTATTATATTATATATTATTTTTTGGTACAGGTTTAATATTCTTCTTTAAGACTATAGATTCTTTCTTTTTATTAATTGTGTTTCCCAATTAATTTAATTACATTACAAAATGTGAATACCAAAAAATAATTACCAAATGTAATATGTTAGATTAAAATTAATTTAAATATATTTTATATTGTTTAATATTGAATGTAAACTATTTTATTAGTATGTTAGATTATTTTTTATTATTAAATATATTACATAAAATAAAAATATATATTTAATTATAATCGATTCAATAACTGATATCTTCACCGGTTCAATGACCGATCCGATTTTCAAAACATTGGATAGGGCACCGCCAAACGTAGGAAAAGTTGTTGCACTTTTTTATCTTTACACTTTCTCTTTTACCAAACAAAATGTATAGGATTTTAATCCTTTTGATACCCAAAAAAAAATTTAAACAATCATCCAATTATATACTTTCTTGTCATTAAAAAATATTTAAATATAATACACAGTTGGTATATAAAAAAAATTACACAGACAACCAATCATATATTGATATGTCATTAAAAATGTTTGACTTTTAGAATAATAACTTTAAAAGTCATACATAAGGTGATTCGTGAGAGGTGGCAAAACGGGCTACCCGGCCTGTATCGGACTGGCCCGTATCAGGTTCGGGCTTTTTCAGGCTAAACTAAAAAAGCCCGGATTCAATTCGATCTCTAAAATTGGTGCTCAAGCCTGACCCTATGCAAGCACCGTACTTAGGGCCGGTTCCCGTATCAGGTTCGGGCTTTTTCAGGCTAAACTAAAAAAGCCCGGATTCAATTCGATCTCTAAAATTGGTGCTCAAGCCTGACCCTATGCAAGCACCGTACTTAGGGCCGGTTCGACATATATATATATATATATATATATATATATATATATATATATATATATATATATATATATATGTATGTATGTATGTATATATATATATGTATGTATGTATATATATATATATATATGTATGTATGTATATATATATATATATATATGTATGTATATATATATATATATATATATATATGTATGTATGTATATATGTGTGTATGTGTGTGGGGTATGGTATTCACGAGTTCAATTCGTGATCTGCCAACGTCAATGTCAAAAAATATACTTGCCAATAAATATATATATTCCATGCAAATTTCACTCTAGGATTAGTCTGTGAAAATTGTAAAACTAAAGCAATGGTATATTAGGAAAATGGTCAAAGTTGGAGAAAGGGGGTGTCATAAAAAAAGTCACATGTACCAAGTAATATGGCTCGCCTAGTAAGTCGTAACAGTAGGGACATCAGATATTCCAAGTGGTTTTTTTCACCATCTCAAGTCTCAACTCAAGTAACAGTAGCGAGTGTTTTAATTTTAAGAGATATATGTGGGCTGCCCGAAGTTCGGCCGGGCTAGCCCGGTACGAGTACGGTTATAGGATCGGGTTAAAAAGACGTACTTGTAATTTGGGTTTAAATTTTAGTATCCAAACCCTCTATTTTGTTGGGTTTTTTCAGCCCGATCCGGTCGGACCAGTCCATTATGCCACCTGTATTCGTGATCGACTAATAGCAAAAAAAATTTATGCCGACAATACTTCAAAATTAAACTCCTAAAAATATTTAACTTTTGCTGTCAAAAAAATATATTTAACTTTCTTGATATTTATATGGTTTAATTGTGATGCACTTACGGCATAAAAAAATTTCACACCATCAATCAATCATATATGATCACATCATTAAAAAATATTTGACTCTTATAATAATTAGGGGTGTTCGCGGTTCGATTTGGATCGGTTTTGAGGCAAAAAGCCATTCTATCCGAAAATAAAAAGTGCATGCGGTTCGGTTCGGTTTGGATGATTTCGTTAAAACAATTCGATCCGATCCCATTAAATGTGGTTTGGATCGGATCGGTTGATTCGAGTTTTAGAGATACGTCATTACATATTTATATTACATCAATGAATCAAGATTACAAGCTAAATTGAACAAAATCTTATACTTGTATATACTTGTTTATATATTCATTTAATAACATTTCATAAAATATGTACAAAATAAATAAATATCATCATCAACTAGTTCCATAACATCTTTTTTTATGTTTGGAACCTAGGAATAGTAAAAAAAATATGTCAAATCAAACTAATAAGTATTATTAGGAAAAAAATCAACAAATAAAAAATCAATAATGCAAAAAATAGAATAAATATATATATATAAAATTTTATATATGCGGTTTGGTTTGGATTGGTTCGGTTTAAGAAAATGAATCCAAAGTCCGATCTGATCCGATCCGATCGGTTTTCACAAAACTGCTAGAATATGGGGTCTGGTCTGCAACAAAGGTAAGATTCGCCCCCACCAATCTCTCATCATAGATTGAATGCAACAGGTGTAACCGACGAAATCCCTCCAGGATACAATGGAGAACCTTTGTTTGGTTTGCACACCCTAAACCTAGAGTATCGTCAATGTCATTTTACAGAATAATAGTTTCACTAATTCTCTCTGCGCATTAAGGGAAGAAAGGAAGTGATTTGGAATGGAGAAGGCTAATCCAAATTTGGATACCTTTCCTGTATGCAGAGTGGTTCTATTTATAGACCAACTCATGCCCCTTGGTGAAGGAAAACAACTCTCTAAGAGATTGAATGAGGCAATACGACTGAACATGATATTTAAATTTCAAAGAGTAACATTATAAACATCTTATGTGGTAGCCTAGTGGTTAGGGCTCATGCTTCCTACCTCCTGGTCTTAGGTTCGAAACCCATTGGGCGTTAGTCTCCTTTTATTCCCATTTTTAATAAAACGGTCATAAAATGTTCAAAACTCAACAGGTGAGAATCGAACCGTGTCATAATAGGACACTATGCCAACATCCTACCACTAAACCAACGCATCATTTGATACAAGTAAACAACTGTTAAATGTATATAATGTTAACTTTTACGCAACCTTTCAACTTGTATTTTGGAAATCCCTCACGATCCCCCACCATTTTCAAAATAAACCCAAATCCCATTATTCCGAAAATCGCATGCTTTCAGACAAGGTATCTTGGAGATTTGAACCTTTGCTTAGTAAGCCATGGGTTTCACTCATCCCCGAATAAGCTTTGAACCAAATATTCATTAGAACAAGCGTGCATGACTTAAACATGAAATCTCGGTACCATTGAACGACGTGTTAGCGTGACACATTTGGTAAGGTCTTGTGTTGTGTATCATTTTCATGAGAGCTTACAGAGTCAAGCCCTTTAACTCCAAGAAGAGGCCCCACTTCACTCTCATATAGGTGGACTTTACCAAAAGCACCCCCATAAGTTGGGCACCTCGACACATATATGCTATAGGTCCATTAAGAGTAAAAGCTCACCTCGGCACCTTGGGATGTTTCTATTCGTCAAGTACTTGCAATTACTCTTGCAACATCCCTGGCTGCTTTATGGATTGACGACTGTCCCTACAAACCAACACGGGTCTTTTCAACGTGCTTTGTCCTCACTCACACGCTTCCTTGGAAAACTTCCCAGGAGGTCACCCATCCCAGAATTGCTCCAAGTCAAGCTCGCTTAACTGTGGAGTTCTTAAGTGATGGGCTACCGAAAAGATGATGTATCTTGTTGATATGGGTAGTACCAATCAATTCTTATATGTCATCCTCAACTATACAGTCCCATACTTACACAGTCTCAAGATCCCTCTCATTTGGGTGTGTAATCGGTTCATTCATGTGCCCCTCCACCTAGAAGCCTGCCAGGAGCCGCTCCTTGTCCGTGCCTTCTTGCACCGGCGACCACTCCCCGTCCTCGTCGGCACCCGGGTGTTACAACTCTGATAGTATACTTTGGCATATTGAACTCAAGACTTGAAGCTACTCAAGACTTGAAGCTACTCAAGTGTGAGTCAGGTTTCCACCATTGGTGATCATTTAGATATAGGCTTGTCCCATCCTTGATGATGTTTTCCACATCATATCACTTGTCAGTCCTTTCGTCAAAGGATGCAACATTTCTTTCCATCTTATAAAGACCCTGGATATTACTCCATTTGCAATTAGTTCCTTGACATAACTATGTCTCAGCCCAATGTTCCTGGACTTTCCATTATGAACCTGGATATTTGCCCTTGATAGTGTTGAATACTATCCCATTGTATAGATACTGGCGCCATTAAAATTGGTATCTCATACAAAAAGTTTCTAAGCCATTCAATGTATTTGTTACCTGCTTTCAATACTATGAATTCTACAGCTATGGTAGAATTGGCAATATAAGTTTGTTTCTTGGATTCTCGAGAAATAACCCCCCATCAAATGCTAAGACCCAACCGCTTGTTAAAGCATGGTCTTCTGTATAATTCACCCAATTGGCATCTGTGTATCCTTCTACCGAAGGATAACCATTATAGTTTAAACTATAGTTCATTGCCCCCCTCGAGTATTTCAATACTCTTCGGACAACATGCCAATGGTTTTTGCTTGGATTACCTGTATACCTACTTAGTCACCCTACAACATATGCAATGTTTGACTGGGTATATGTCATGACATACATTAAATATCCAATTACTTTTGAGTATTCAAGTTGTGCTAATAGACTACCTTTGTTTGGTACTAAAGTAATGCTATGATCATAGGGAGTAGTGATAGGTTGGCAATCAAAGTGATTAAATTTATTTAATACCTTTTCTACATAGTGAGATTGGGGTAAACCTACATTCTCACAATCTCTTATTATTCTAATTCCTAGAATCACATCAGCTACCCCTAAGCCTTCCATGTCAAAATTTCTAGATAAGAACCTTTCAGTTTCTTCAACCTAATCTAGATCAGTACCAAATATTAATATATCATCAACATATAAACAAATCATGACCCCTTTTCCTCCATGGAATTTACTATAAATACCCTTGTCAGATTTGTTTTATATCCATTAACGAGCACAACTTGATCAAACTTTTGATCCCATCGCTTAGGATCTTATTCTAGTCCATACAACGACTTATTCAATTTACACACTTTCTTTTCCTGACCATTAACCAGGAACCATTCGGGTTGTGTCATATACACCTCTTCATCTAATTCCCCATTTAGGAATACCACATCCATTTGATGGATGACAAACTTACAGATGGATCCAAGTGCCAATAGCACTCTAATTGAGGCAATTCTTGCCACCAGTGCATATGTATCAAAATAGTCAATCCCTTTTGTATAAATCCCTTAGCAACTAAACTTGCCTTAAACTTATCAATAGTTCCGTCAACCTTCATTTTCCCTTTGAAAATCCTATAGGTTTGGAACCAGGTGGAAGGTCTACTAATTTGCACATTTTATTCCCCATTTATTGAGTCCATTTATTCTTGTTAGCCTCCTTCCAGAAAGCGACAACTTGAGACTTTATTGCCTCTTCAAATGTCTATGGATCATTTTCTGTATAATAATATATTGGTCCATAACCGTCTATGGACTCTCTTGTTCCTTCAACAAGGAACATGAAAAACATTGGCCTCTAATTTTTCTCATTTCTAGATCTCTGACTTTCCCTAAGTTCTAAACCCTCCAAAGTATCTTTATTAAATACATTACCTTTCCGGATTATGTGCATTACTATGAACATTATCCATGTGACTTGTAATTGAAGTAAACTTATTTCCTTGAAATATTAAATCCCCAAACTCAATCACTATTAGTAACAGGATGAGTCGCTAGATTCCATAACCATGAATCTATATGCTTTGATAATCTTAGGTTAGACCGGGAACACACATTCAATTCCCCTTTCACCTAATTTCTTTCTTTTGGTTCAAGAACTTTTACTATTGCCCTACAAACTCAAACTTTGAAAAATCTGAGAACGGAATTTCTATTTTCCAGAGCTCATATGGGGTCATCTTGTTGCATTGTTTAGAACTCTATTTTCTATTTAACAAGCCTTCAACATAGCTTCTCCCCAATTTCATTTTGCTAAACCATCATAGGATACTATGGTTTATACCATTTCTTCTATATCCTAATTTTCTTTTCAACTATACTATTTTGTTATTAGGAATAAGATTCAGTTGTTTGATCAACTATTCTAGTAGACTCAAAGTAACTGGGGCTATAGAATTCTTTTATTCTAATAACTCCTAAAGCATTTAATGCATGTTTAATAGCAAACAACTTCAATTTATCCACACTATATAATAACATATATAAGCATTACAACTTCCGGAAAAAAATAACTTTACAGTTTAAGTTTTATTTGCCTTAACAGTTACCATCAATGCATTCATAATAATTTTAAATTAGGTATGCAAGAAACAGATGGGAAATATTAACCATGTATTCTGGATACATATACATTATTAACGAACAGTAAAAAAAACTAGTTAACACGCCGTACCTGTTCGGCCCTTCCCATTCCCATGCGTCGCAGTTTTAAACCCCAAAGGATGCACTTTTTCCATTTAAACAGTTTTTAAAAAAAAACGTTTATGTTGAAAAACGCTACAGAGTTTTGAACTCAAGACCCGCATGATATCACATTGTGGCATTCTGCCACCCGACTAAGTTGCTGGCTTATGAAAATGAAGAACCATTTTATATATTTAAATATTAACATAAACGTAACTTTCCAATAAGATGTGAGTTTTGGGTGTCAATTCCAACTTCCAACCGGGTTAACAATACCCGTTTGACAGGGAACCGGGTTCATACGAACCATAACCATTTTTTGACATTCTACTCAAGTTTAAAATTATTTTCATCTTCTTTAAGTTTTGTATTCAAGTCGAAACATGTTCTAGGATAAATCTAGATGATTTTCATTATAGAAAACAAACAAGACAATGATCCAATAATTTTTCAGTTTTGTATAATATTTCTTCATGAACATCTATGTCCAATTTAACAACTTATAACACTTCAAAAATTAATTGGTTCTTACATGGATCAAATCCACTAATGCATGCACATGATATAATCATTCATATATTAGACAATTCTATCAGAATAGAGCAACATACTTGCATGCATAATAAACCAAACATTTTTATGTTCATCAAAATTCACATACTTGATTTTATACTAAATCATGCTTCTAAGGCTCTAATACCACATGCTATTTTTAACATAAATAAAGAATGCCTTTATGATTGAACATACATGAATTTAGAATATCAACCATATCATAGCCATAGAAAGTAATTGTGTACCTTTCACCATGGTCACAAATAAAATATTTTGATGAAGTCTAGGAGTACTCATCTCTTCTTGTTCTAAAAAGGCCATGCATCACTTTCTTCCAACGAACAAAGTTTCCACCCTCGAACCTCTCCACTTTGACAATGCCAAATGTAATCTCCCTCAATGTTGCAACCATTATTATAAATCGAAAAATCGAACCTAAAGATTGTTAGAATATGGGGTCTGGTCTGCAACAAAGAAGAGAAGAACAAGTGACATGCGCACCCTCCAAGGTGTGTAGGAACACTAGGCTTTTGGTTCGATTCGCCCCCACCAATCTCTCCTCGTAGATTGGATGCAACAGGTGTAACCGGCGAATCCCCTTCAGGATACAATGGAGAACCTTGGTTTGGTTTGCACACCCTAAACCAAGCGTATCGTCAGTGACATTTTACAGAATAATAGTTTCCTTAATTCTCTCTGCGCATTAAGGGAAGAAAGGAAGTGATTTGGAATGGAGAAGACTAATCCAAATTCGGATACCTTTCCTGTATGCAGAGTGGTTCTATTTATAGACCAACTCATACCCCTTGGTGAAGGAAAACAACTCTCTAAGAGATTGAATGAGGCAATGCAACTGAACATGATATTTAAATATCAAATAGTAACATTATAAACATCTTATGTGGTAGGCTGGTGGTTAGCGCTCATGCTTCCCACCTACCACTGAACCAACGCATCATTTGATACAAGTAAACAACCGTTAAATGTATATAATGTTAACTTCTACGCAACCTTCCAACTTGTATTTTGGAAATCCCTCACAAAAACAAGATCCAAAAAAATCCAATAGACATTGGTTTTGTTCGATTTTCGGTTTTTTTGGATCGGTTTGGATATGAACACCCCTAGTAATAACTATCTTAAAAATTATATATATTGTTATTTTTAATTAAACATTGTAAAAAACTCTGTAGTGTCATAAAACCCTTTGGAATTTACGCGTGGATGAGATGCCCTGCATTAACTAAATTTTGTTGCATTTCACAAAACATGCATCCAAACATGTTTTTGTGAAATAAAAATATTATAATTAATATATATATATATATATATATATATATATATATATATATATATATATATGAGTTAGGCAAACGGAAACAACAAAAAAAAAGGAAAGAAAAAAAACAATTTGTTTTTTTTAGTGCAGCTTTCCTGTTTAAGCATGTATTTATATTGGCTTGTTTTGTATTTAAACAGCTTATAATAAAAAAAGGCTAAATTATTTTTTTGTCTCTTATCTTTATTTTAAATTTCATTTTGGTCCCTTATTTACTTTGTGTTCCGTTTTGATCCCTTATCTGGTAAACGTGAACTCATTTTGATCTTTTTCATTACATTGTTGTCGGAAATCGTCTCCGGTCGCCGGATTTTGGAGAAAAGTCGCCGGAAATCTATATCTCTTCCCGGAAATCAACTATCTACCCCACCATCCACTTTCCTCTCCAACACTGCACAAATATCATTCTCTTCCCTTCTACCACTATCCATCTTCTGTGTTAACTCTCTCTCTCTCTCTCAAAGATTCAAAGGTGTGTGGTGAGGGTTTTGTTAGAAAGAGGGGTCTGACTTGCAACAAATAAGAGACAAACAAAGGTAATACGTAATCTCCAAGGTGTGTAGGAACACTAGGCTTTAGGTTCGATTCGCCACCACCAATCTCTCCTCGTAGATTGGATGCAACAGGTGTAACCGGCGAATCCCCTTTAGGATACAATGGAGTAACCTTGGTTTGGTTTGCACACCCTAAACCAAGCGTATCGTCAATGGTAGTTTACAGAACAATAGTCTTCTTAACTTTCTCTGCACACAAGGGAGAAAAGAAGGTGATTTGGAGTGAATAATGGTTGAGAGATTCTGAGATTTTCGTATCCATTACTGCATGCAGATGGTCCTATTTATAGACCAACTTATGTCACTTGGTGAAGCAAAACAACCCTTCAAAGGATTCAGTAACTGCCAAATTCGTTACTTAAGTAACAATAGCAATAGTGCAGGCAGGAATAGTCCGCACAATAGTGCTTTGCCATTTTAATTTTTCCTGTCCGTTGAATAACAGTCATATTACTCAACAAAAATGCTGCAGGCAGGAATCGAACTCGCACCAACTCAACAAATATGTAAGGTCACGACCGCTGGGTCATTTAATCGTATTATGATAGTTGTGCGTTGTTATATGCTTTTAACCATTTTCTAGATTTTTGAAAATCTCTCACAATCCCCCACCATTTTCAAAATAAATCCAAATCTCATTATTCCGGAAATCGCATGCTTTCAGACAAAGGTATCTTGGGGATTTGAACCTTTGCTTAGTAAGCCATGGGTTTCACTCATCCCCAAATAATTTGGTAGACAAGCTTTGAACCAAATATTCATTAGAACAAGCGTGCATGACTTACACATGAAATCTCGGTACCATTGAACGACGTGATAGTGTGACACATTTGGTAAGGCCTTGTGTCGTGTATCCTTTTCATGAGAGCTTACAGAGTCAAGCCCAACTCTAAGAAGCTGCCCCACTTCACTCTCATATAGGTGGACTTTACCAAAAGCACCCCCATAAGTTGGGCACCTCAGCACATATATGGTATAGATCCATTAAGAGCAAAATCTCACCCTTTTCCTTTTGTCCTTATGGTATCCAAGTACTTTTAAACCTATGGATGTATCTATTCGTTAAGTACTTGCAATCACTCTCATAGTGTACTTTGGCCATATTAAACTCAAGACTTGATGCTACTCGAGTGTGGGTTGGGTTTCCACCATTGGTGATCATGTAGATATGGGCCTGATTCCCATCCCTAATGATGTTTTTCCACATCATATCACTTGTCAGTCCTTTCGTCAAGGATGCAAGATTTCTTTTCGTCTTATAAAGACCCTGGATATCACTCCACTTGCAATTAGTTCCTTTACATAATTATGTCTAAGCCCAATATTCATAAACTTTCCATTATAAACCTGGCTATATGCCCTTGATAGTGTTGACTGACAATCCCATTGTATGGATACTGGCGCCATTAAAACTGGTATCTCATACAACAAATTTCTAAGTCAGAACTACCACTTTGTTACCTGCTGCCAGTGCTATAAATTTTTGCAGCCATGGTGGAACCGTCAATGCCGTCTTATTTCTTGAAACCCCAAGAAATAGAACCCCCACCAATTGTGAAGACTCAACTGCTTGTTGAAGCATGGTTTTCTGTATAATTCACCCAATTGACATCCGTGTATCCTTCTAATTCTGAAGGATAACCATTATAGTTTAAACTATAGTTCATTGCCACCAACAAGTATTTCAATACTCTTGGACAACATGCCAATGGTCTTTTCTTGGATTACTTGTATACCTACTTAGTCTCCTATAACATATGCAATGTTTGGCCGGGTACATGTCATGACATACATTAAATATCCAACTACTTTTGTGCTACTAGACTACCTTTATTTAGTACTAGATTTGTATTATGATCAAAGGGAGTAGTGATAAGTTGAAAATCAAAGTGATTAAACTCCTTTAATACTTTTTCTATATAGTGAGATTGGGTAAACGTAGATTCTCACCATCTCTTATTATTCTAACTACTAAAATCACATTAGCTACCCTTAAGTCTTTCGTATCAAAACTTCTAGATAAGAAACTCTTAGTTTTGCTACCTCGACTAGATCAGTACCAAATATTAACATATCATCAACATTTATATCATCAACTAATAAACAAATCATGACACCTTTTCCATTATGGAATTTACTATAAATACACCTGTCAAATTCATTTATTTTATATCCATTTGCTAGCACAACTTGATCAAACTTTTAATCCTTTTGCTTAGGAGCTTGTTCTACTCCACACAATAACTCATTCAATTTACACATTTCTTTTACTGACTATTTACCACAAACCCTTCAGTTGTGTCATATACACCTCTTCATCTAATTCCCCATTTAGGAATGGCATTTTCACATCCAATTGATGGATGACAAACTTATAGATGGATCCCAGTTCTAATAGCACTCTAATTGAAGCAATTCTTGCCATATGTGCATATGTATCAAAATAGTCAATACCCTCCTTTTGTGTAAATCCCTTAGAAACTAGTCTTGCCTTAAACTTATCTATGGTTCCATCTACCTTTATTTTCCTTTTGAAAATCTATTTACAACCTATTGTTGTGAACCAGGTGGGAGGTCTACTAACTTATAAATTTTATTCCCCATTTATTGAGTCCATTTCTTCTAGTATAGCTCCCTTCCAGAAAGTGACTTCTTGAGACTTTAATGCCTCTTAAAATATTTTTGGATCACTTTCTATATTCTAATAGATTGGCCCATAACTATTTATGGACTCTCTTGTTACTTCAACAAGGAACATGAAAAAGTTTGGTCTGTATGTTTTCTCTTTTCTAGGTCTCTGACTTCTTCTAAGTTCCGAACCTTCCAAAGTATCTTTATTAGATACATTGATTTACGGATTATTTTCATTTCTACGAACATTATCACCGTGACTTGGAATTGAGTTAAACTTATCTTCTTGAAAGATTGCTTCCCTAAACTCAATTGCTGTATTTACAGGATATGAGTCATTAGATTCTATAATCATGAATCTATATGCTTTGCTAATTTTAGCATTTCCCGAGAACACACATTCAATTCCCTTTTCACCTAATGTCTTTCTTCTGGGTTCAGAAACTTTTACTATTGCCCTACAACCTCAAATTTTGAAAAATTTGAGATTAGACTTTCTACTTTTTCAGAGCTCATGTGAGGTTATCTTATTTCTTTGTTTGGAACTCTTTCTATTATCTAACTAGTCTTCAACATGGCTTCTCCTCAATAACCTTTTGCTAAACCATAATAGGATATCATGGCATTTACTAGTTCTTTTAATATCCTATGTTTCCTTTCAACTATTTTGTTTTGTTGTGGGGAATAAGGTACAATTGTTTGGTCAACTATTCTAGTAGACTCAAAATACCTAGGATTATAAAGTTCTCCTACTTTATCACTCCTAAGGCATTTAATGAATGTCTTAAAATAAGCAACTTCAATTTAATTACCCACACTATATAATAACATATATAAGCATCACAAACAATAGGTAACTAAGAATACTTTACAATCTAAAAGTCATTTCATTACTAACAAGCATTCACATCAATTTTAAATCATTTATACAAGATACATAAATATTATCACTGGATTCCACATACATATATATTGTTCATGGAAGACAACCAAATGAGTTGGTTCCTGGCCTGTTGGTAAACAGGCTTGCAGTTTATTCGAAGTGTCCTAGGTTCAAATCACGGTGGATTCAACTTTTCGTTTTTGTGAAAATAACGCAACGAAAATGTTCAAAATAACAGAACCTAGGATTCGAACTCGGGAAGGGACAATGGCTAAAAACACGGATACCACCAGGCCGATGCGAGTATTAGTGATAGTCAATAACCGTTAATTTTATTTGAGCGTCTAATCAGGCGCAACTTTTGGGCTATCCCCAACTACCGCCCAGGTCAACTAGACCCTTTTAACAGTAACCGGATTCAAGAGATCCATAACCATTTTTGGGTATTCAACCCAAATCTAAATCTATTTTCATTGTCTTCATTTATTGGATTTATGTTTAAACATGTTCTATCATAAATCTAAATAATTATCATAATAGAAAACAAACAAACAATGATCAAATATCATTTTCCAGTTTTCTATATCATTCCTCTATGGAAATCCATGTTCATTTTGACAACATAGAACAATTCAAAAACACATCCAAAACATTTATGCTTTCTAAAAAAGCAATAAACAATTTTCATCTTATATTCACAAAATCATGCCCTCATAATATAAGGTTGTCTATTTTAAAAATAATTGGTTCTTACATGGATCAAATCCATTAATACATGCACTTGATATAATCATGTATATCTAAGACCTTTCTATCAAAATAGAGCAACATGCATGCATGCATCATAAACCAAACATATTAATGTTCATCAAAACTCACATACTTGAGTGTATTCTAAGAATCATGCATCCAAGGCTCTAATACCATATGTTAATTTTAACACAAACAAAGAATGCCTTTAGCATTGTACACACATGAATTTAGAACACCAACTATAACATAGCCATGAAAAGTAATTGTGTACCTTTCACCTTGGTCACAAATAAACATATTTTGATGAAGCATATGACTACTCATCTATTCTTTCTTGTAAGAATACCATGCATCTCTTTCTCCCAACGAAGGGAGTTACCACCTTCGACCCTCTCAACTTTGATTAAGTCTAATGTTGTCTCCCTCAATGTTGCAACCATTTTAATAAAACGAAAATTGAACCTAAAGATTGTTAGAAAGAGGGGTCTGGCCTGCAACAAAGAAGAGACAAACAAAGGTAATGTGCAATCTCCAAGGCGTGTAGGAACACTAGGCTTTAGGTTCGATTCACCCCCACCAATCTCTCCTCGTAGATTGGATGCAACAGGTGTAACCGATGAATCCCCTTCAGGATACAATGGAGTAACCTTGGTTTGGTTTGCACACCCTAAACCAAGCGTATCGCCAATGGCAGTTTACAGAACAATAGTCTTCTTAACTCTCTGCGCACAAGGGAGAAAAGAAGGTGATTTGGAGTGAATAATGGTTGAGAGATTCTGAGATTTTTGTATCCATTACTGCATGCAGATGGTCCTATTTATAGACCAACTTATGTCACTTGGTGAAGCAAAATAACCCTTCAAAGGATTCGGTAACTGCCAAATTCGTTACTTAAGTAACAATAGCGATTACATACTGACACATGATACTCGTTAGCCTAGCGGCCAACAGGCGTATCCCTTGCATGCATAGGTCTCCGGTTTGAATCCGCACAATGGTGCTTTGCCATTTTAATTTTTCCTGTCCGTTGAATAACAGTCATATTACTCAACAAAAATGCTGCAGGCAGGAATCGAACTCGCACCAACTCAACAAATATGTAAGGTCACGACCGCTGGGTCATTTAATCGTATTATGATAGTTGTGCGTTGTTATATGCTTTTAACCATTTTCCATATTTTTGAAAATCTCTCACAGGTTTCAATCAATACCCAAAAATGAATGAAAGGAAGGAAAATTCTTCAAAGTGATCCACTAAGGAATTGGAAGAAGAGAGAGAAAAGGAAAATGGGTTTTTCTCTCTCTAAACCCAGATTCCGACGACGTTCCAACGAGTGGGGGTGGTTTTCACCAACTGACGGCAGAAACCTAACGCCGTTAGTGCAAAACTAACGAAAATGACCAAAATAAGCTAACGTTTATAAGATAAGGGACCAAAATGGAACAAAAAATAAATGAGGGACCAATATAATACCTAAAATAAAGATAAGGGATCAAAAGAGTGATTTAGCCAACAAAAAATCTATGAAAAACTTTATAAAAAAATAATTTATTCTCTAAAAAATAATCATTTCCAAACATGCACTAATTAAAATGGTCCGATCATTAAAAATAAAAGTATTAGACTACAACAGCCCCGGGGCGGATCTTCTCAATGAGAGTGAGGAGCATCGGCTCCCCCAAGTTTTTTTTTCTTTGTTGAAATGTATACATATTGTAGCAACAAAGTTATATTATATTATATTATATTATATTATATATATATATATATATATATATATATATATATATATATATATATATTTTTTGCCATACACATTTCAATTGTTTATAGTAGCACAATGGCCAAGCCACTCCCCCTTAATTCTTAGGATTTGTATTCGAATCCTATGGTAGAGGTTTTTCCTATTTTGCATTTTACACGAAAATAATGCAAAAATCGTTCCAAGACTTGAACCCTGCTCATGTGCGTAAAAGTGGTGAAAGGAACCATTAAACTCCGAGAAGTTTATGCAATAAATGTGATATATTACTTAGGAATCTGCCCCTCAAACAATTCAGTCAAGCTCCGCCACTAACAGCCCCATCAAACTGATAACATTGAAACTAACAAGAACTAAATACAGTTTATCAACCAGACTGTTGAAAATTTGTAAAGTGGAATAGAAGCTGTAGACAGTCTTAAATTGATAAAGTTTACTGTTTCGTCCAATATCTCAGGTAGGAGATACTCGTCCGGTTGAACTCAGTGGGAGTGTTTTTGGAATAGCTTGACAGAATTTTGATTCTGCTCCTACGTATCCCAAGTGGGAATCAAAGCAACGTAGTTCTAAGTGAGGGGGTTGGTCCCCTATTTATAGAGATGTTTTGGTATAACAGTTTGAGTTGGACTGTTATTGAGATCCTATCTGGTAGGATCATATTGTTATCATAACTAGATAAAGATAAGGATAAGGCTCCGAGTTATACGGAGGGATATTTGGACCAGCTAGATGTTTGACTTAGTCAGACTCAGTCAGTCGTGACTGGATTGCACGGGATCGAGGTATCTTCATCCACGGTCTATCATGGGATAGGTCCGAGTATTTGAGCTCGGCTAACGAGCGCATTAACGAGTCCTTGGCTTTGGAGGAGTTCGGGTCAAGGCCCACTTATAAGAATAAGCTCGATCAGTCCAGTGTATTAACAAGTCCTCGGCCTTATGCTTTCGGTCAGTACACAAGTCCCCTTGAGCTCTGAGCTTAAATAAGCAAAAGAGCTGACAAGTATTAAACCGAGCTTATGCTTCGCCACGTGGGCTTTCCTCCTTCCGTATTTCAAACTGTCATTTCAACTGACCCTTCCTTCTCACCCTTTGTCAGAGAAGGCAATCATTCCCCTTCAATCTTCCGCTGCACGTTATAGGTTAATAACCCTAGAGTTCCACGCTCATTTAATGAGGGGAAAATTAAAAGTCGCGCCCCTTTTCCTTTTTTATTTAAAGGGACGCGGACCGTCGATCGTATCTCATCATCAACCGTATCAGCTATAAATATCTCCTCTAACTCCACCTTATTCCACCTTGCCCCCTACCTTCCTCCGCTCTTCATCTCTGTCTTTCAAGTCTCTGCAATCGATTTTCTGCCTTTCGCTCTCCAGGTACGCCCAGTCTTCTTCCTTCTTTCGTATTTCTAAGTTTATTTCTGGGTTTCGGTCATAAGTTCATCCGAGTCCACTGAATCGAACACCTCGCCTCTGGTGGAAAGCGAGGTTTCCCCCATTGGGGGTTCTCCTTCCACTTCTGTTCCTTCACAGGAACCAAACATCGGTCAAGTAAGACCGTCCTCCTGCGGGTAGTCTTCTTCTGGGTTTGGTTCTTCTGGGTCTGGTTCTTCTAGGTCTGGTTCTCCCTCCCCCCAAATTTCCAAACCCTCAGCACGCAAACGACGCCAGAGGGTTCCAAAAGACCCTATTCCCGATATTACCCTCCCTGGGTATACCTGGGTTAAGGGCGAAGTTGGGGTTTATTTTTCTAGCTATCAATCTTTGGATTCAATCGCTCGTCTTCGGTCCCAGATTTCTATCTCGGTATCTGGGGACGAGTCCGATTTTATCTGTTCTCCATGCTCGGGTACCGAGTATGTTTTCCTCAGGGCTCGTCCTTCCGAGCCTTCCTTTACATATATGTATAAAACACTTTTTTCTCAACTCCGTGTGTCCCTCCCCTTTACTGAGTTTGAGTGTGACGTTCTGAGAACCATGAATGTCGCACCTACTCAGCTTCATCCAAACAGTTAGGCCAAAGGCCCTTCAAATTCTCTGTAAATACATCGGGATGGAGCCCACTACTCCCAAATTTCTGTACTTTTACCAGACAAGGTTTGTGAGAAAACTGGGTGGATTTCCCTCAATGGGCTGAACCGAAGAGGGTTGATTAGTTTGTATACGTCATCGTATAAAAACTTCAAAGTTGACTTCTTCCGAGTTCGCCCCTCGGATTCTCACCTTTCCTTATTTTTTGATGAAAATGGTAGTGCCAAGTTTCCTTTGTATTGCCAATCGTCCCCTACCAAATTTGTTGGTTTTGAATATGCATCCCTTCCTGCCGAGGATAAACGGGATATTGATATCTTAGAAAAACTTCCTTGGCCTCTCCATTGTGGGCGTCTTCTGAAACTCCCTTTTTCATCCACTCCGAGAGCCGACTTTAAAAGTAAGTGTTCGGCTTTTTAGTTTTTAAATCTTTTTTGTATGTGTTCCTGTACTAACAGCTTTTCTTTTTGGCAGTTATCATGGGGAAATTCGACTTCTCTAAGCTTTTGAAATCTGCCTCGAAGGAGGGTCCCTCAGCGACCGAGAAGAAAAAGAATAGAATTCCTTCGGCCGCTGCTAAGGCCACTGCTAAGGGGACTTGATCATCTTCCCCTCATAAAAGAAAAAGGGTAGAGGTGGTAATTGATGCCGAAGATTCTTCCCCTCCTCACTTGAGTCCCCAACGTCCTACTACTCATGAGACGGGTACTACGGGGCGAGAGGAGCAACTTCCTCCTTCGACCGACGTGAAGTGGTATAACACTTCTTTAAAAGTAAGTACGTCGTCTCTCTGGGGCGAAGACTTCAACCCCTTCCCTTCTTTTGACTCGAATTTCCTGAAGCCTGCCGATCTCCGCTTAATTAAGCAGCATGGGGCTCGGTCTAGCATGGAGGCCCTCTCGCCCATCGTCTCCGAGCCGAGCCGCTGCTCTGTCCCGTTTCTGTAGCCGAGAATTGGTAGAGACTGAGAGAAAATCCCAGCATTTGGAGGCCGAGTTTGCTTCGATCGAGAAGCTAAAGGGGGATCTCGCCCAGATCTCCTCGGAGCGCGATGGGCTGGCCCAAACCAATAATCTTCTGAATACTACCATCGTCGAGCTGAATAGTCAGAACTCCAAGTTGAACTCCCAAGAAAAATTGGTTGAGGAGGAGAAAGCTCGTGCTGAAGAGGAGCTTAAGGAGGCCCGAGTTGTAATTGAACAACTTAAAGCCGACTTAAATGCCAAAACTAAGGCCAAGATGGAGATTCAGGAGGATTTGAAAGAGGCCACCGATTGCATTCTCGCGGAGCATCGGTCTGGTTTTGCCAAGGCCATTGCTCAGGTTCAAATTCTCGCCCCGGGGATTGATATCTCAGGTGCCGACGTACATAAAGAGGTACAAAATGGGGAACTTGTTCCCATTATTCCCGAAGAGGAAGAGGAGGAGGAGGAAGGGGGGGAAAATTCTCCCGAGGACCACGTCGGTGCTGAAGATGGCCACGGGGATGAGTAGCTGTGTTTTTTTGTTTTTTGTTTTCCATACCCCTTGTAACGGGTCTTGCTTTTGTAATTTTGGTTGATTTAATGAAAACTCTTCCATCGTTTTGACGACTTTCTGTAGCGTTTGTTTGGCCGAGATATTCTTCGAATACCTTTGAGTAGGACCGAAATATTTTTATATTCCGACGTTATTTGTATTGCGTGCTCGGCTGTTTAAACTGGACCTTGACTAAGGCTGAGGTATTTCGTCATCCGTATCGAAAACGACCGGTTGTTATTAAATGCCTAATGCATGATTCACGTTTTACACCTGTGTTCACACTTTTTGTGCCCTGGAAACACCAGTGGGTTCATGCAATTATTGCTTTTTGCTGAGTTTCGAGATTTATTTTTTCAATAAACCTTTTCCCAACGCATATCTCCTCTTTCCAACGCCTCTTCCCCCTATAAATAGGGTTGTTTGCTTGCTTTGCTTCATCATTCTTCATCCTTTCAATCAGCCAAGTTCATCCTCTTTTGATCCGAGTAATTCTCTTCATAATATTGCTAGGGGTTTACGTTCCTCTCTCCCAGTTAACATCCTTTTTTTAGCTTTATAGCTGCTAAAAAGGATGTAATTGGGAGATGAGATCCAGAATTCCTTTCGTGATTTAATCCTTTAAAAGGGATGTTAACCGTTGGATGACGTCGGCAAGTGTACCGGGTCGTCGCAAGTAATAAAACACGGTAAGAGTCTACCGAGGTCGAACACAAGGATTGGGCTACCAATTCGACTAATTTCGCGAGAAATTCGATAAGTTGGTTAAGTAGAGAAAGTGGTTGGAGAGAAACTAGGATCACAATTCAAATTAACAAATCAAATCAAATCAATTAAGATATGGTGATGAAATCTGGAATTAAAAGCATCGAAGATTTCGAATCCACCTACCCAATCATGCAAAGTACCCAAGTGATAATGATCTCCTCCCTAGGTTCAATTTTAATGTCAACGGGATCCCTAAATTCTCCTATATCCACTGTCGTGCTCAATAGGACATATTCGATGATTTGAGTTAATTACTTACTAGGTCTCTTAACCCTAATCTCGAATTCTATTAATTCTTGTTCCCTAAGAGTTGCATCGATCTCCTATTCACTCTCGTGAAACACTCGATCGATGTTCCCAATTCAAGTTCTAAAACGCGAATCGCCTCTCGGCCTCAAACACGTTTAACTAGTTGATCACGCAAGCATATAACCAACACAATGAAATCAGAATTGGAAAATAATAATTGAATTAAAAGAGAGAGAGAGTTACATCACATGAATACTATGCCGCCATAGGTGGCTTCATCGATCCCTTAGACAAGGGGATTAGTTCCTCATGTCCGTAACAACGACACACGTACAATCGGAAATCATCCTAAGACTAAGAATTAAGAGAAGAGAAGAGGAGACGCAGCCCCAGAATAAGGATTCTAAATGATCTACAATCAGTTCTGATCCAAAAAAACCTCTAATTCTGTTCTGCAGTGCCTTATTTATAGGGAGGCCACGTGTCACGGCCGTGATGGTCATCACGGCCTGGTCGTGACGGCTTCTGTTTCTGGCGCTTCTGTGGGATTCAAACCCTCGCGACGCGAAGTGTGTCTCGCGACGCGAGCCTTCTTGTCACGGCCCGTGATGTGAATCACGGCTAAGCCGTGACGGTCTCTGACTTGTGTGGGTTTTTGGTCACGGCCGTGATACACATCACGGCTAGGCCGTGATGGTCTCTGACTTGTGTGGCTTTTTGGTCACGGCCGTGATACACATCACGGCTAGGCCGTGATGGTCTCTGACTTCCAAGTCTTCATTATTCGCGAGGCGAGAATCCTGTTCGCGGGGCGAGACCTCCAAAAGTGCTTTTTCCCGCTGCTTCTTGACTTTCCTTGATTCTCAGAGCTTCACTTATTTACCTGAAAACACCAAAAGCAACCAAAAGCATAATTCTATCCAAAATAAGCTAAAAACTACACAAAAGACGCAAAACGAGTCAAAGACTAACTTAGGAACGAAACAAGGCGAATTTGGGCGAAAACGAGAGTGAACTCGACTGATTGGCACGTAAACCACCGTCTTACTAGTTATAAAACTAGATAAGCCAGAGGCTTATCAAACACCCCAAACTTAAACCTTGCTTGTCCCCAAGCAACCTAAAACTCAAAAATGACTCAAGACTTGGCAAACCTAAAAGATCTAATCAATTTCGCACAAATTTCATGCAACTTTACAAAACAGTTTTTCTTCTTTGATTCCCCCCCTTTTTCATCAATGTAATCCCCACATTCATCTACTTTAAACAATTGAGAATTTATCATTCATGCCATCATTACTCTAAGTTGAGGCTCAAAGATACACACAAAGGAAGATCACCTATTTCAAACAATTGCCTTCCTCACAAGGGCATTTAGTATTTCACTCTTTCGCTCAAGTTTGTCTAGGCTATCAACTTTTCACTCACTTTCACATTCTAAGAGCACTTCCCATGAATTTGATTTTCATCTCAAACATAGTTCCCACGAAAACATGCATGCAACATCAATAGGTCTTTCAAAGGTTGTAATGGGGCCTGGCTAAGGGTAGGATAATCAAAGGATAGAGGCTAAGTCCCTAGGATCAATGAGAGCATGAAACTAATATCACAACAATTGAATTCACTCTCATATTATTCTCTTCCTTGCAATTGGTGGCTACACACCTCTTCCTTTTTATATTTATTTTTCTTTGCCCTTTTTGGCACATTTTCAATGCTTTTTATCACCCTTTTTTTTTTCTTTCAAGCCTTCGGCCCTTACTTCCGTTTTTCTTTTTCTCAACTATGAATCATGAACTTGTAGCCACCCCAAACTTAGTTCCACAACAACACTCACAAAGCTAAAATTCCATACTCTCCTAAATCCTAGGATAGGGGAAAATCATGGTTTTTCTAAGTTAATGGCTTGTAATGTAAGGTCATCAAGAACAATAGGCTTCAAGGCTCAATGTGGCTAACTAGGGATCATTCATCAAGGTTGGTTCAATTTATGGCCAAGTAGTTAATTCAAAGAAAATTGCCTAAATCATTTGATGCAACATATAAACATGCAAACCATATAGAGATTCAAGCAAATTCGGGAAAGTGCAACTTACAGTGATTCACACATTCAAAAACAGATTTGGAGGCTCAAATCCTCACCTGGACATTTTGCAAATTGTTTGACCGAGATACGATTCCTAGTGTGTGCACCCCCTCACCCCAAACTTATCATAAATCAAGTAATCACAATAAATCTCAAAGCTCAATTTTCAATTTTTAAGTGGGGATCAACTTTTCTATTATTAGAACCTAGGGGGAAATCATCAATGGTCAATATAATTCATGCAATCAATTTATGCTCAATTTAATCAAAATCCAACAAGCTTGCCGACACAACATTCATACAACAACTCTTGATCTTCTCAAATTATTCAAGAGTGACAACAAAAACAAAAACAAAAAGAAAAAGAAAACAAAAGTTAAGAGAGGAGAGGGATACCTAGCTTGGGTTGCCTCCCAAGTAGCGCTTGTTTAACGTCCCCGAGCTCGACTCAAGTCACCCTGCAGGGTTACTCCGGAGGAAGAAACCGCTTGCCATGCCCTGCCTCAATCCGTTTCCCGTAGGCTCTTGCCCTTTCATATGCTCGCATGTTGTTCCCGGACAACTCATTTAAGTCCAAAGCATCCTTCTATAATCAAGACGTAACTCTCCACCCCGTGATGGTCCTTTTTGAGATCAACTCATTGTCTGAGCTTGACCACCACGGTTGTGCCACCCTTCAATTCCGGTGCCTTACCATTCTTTTTCATGCCTTTGTTGATGAGCTCTTCCTTTGCACATCCATCCCTTGGGGAACTCGGTAAGGCTTCCATATATTTCAACCACTCGAGGTAGACCTCATCCCCCAAAGGGTCTTTTTTCTTACCATCATCATCATGGGATTTTACCAACACTTGAGCAAGTGAAGAACCATGGGCCTCTCTAGTTGCCTTTGCCTTAACAGTTGGATCTACCATATCTACTCTATACACTTACGTCCTCTCTGCAGGGTGCTTCATTGTTTCGAAAAGATTGAAGACTACCTCCTCATCTTGCACCCTTAGAGTGAGTTTCCCTTTTCGCACATCTATCAAGGCACCCCCAGTGGCCAAGAAGGGCCTACCCAATATGAGAGGGATCTCGGCGTCTTCTTCCATATCAAGCACTACAAAGTCCGCCGGAAATATAAGCTTGTCCACCTTCACTAACAAGTCCTCGACCACTCCATAAGGATATTTTATAGAGCGATCGGCTAGTTGGAGCGACATCCGTGTATCCTTGAATTCCTTGATCCCCAACCTCTTCATCATAGAGAGGGGCATCAAGTTGATGCTTGCCCCTAGATCACATAACGCCTTTCCTACAGTCATCTCCCCAATGGTGCATGGTATAGAAAAAGAACCGGGATCCTTCAACTTTGGAGGCAGTTTTCTCTGAAGAATGGCACTACACTCCTCGGTCAAAGCAACCGTTTCCTCATCCACTATTCTCCGCTTCTTGGTGAGAAGATCCTTCATAAACCGGGCATATGATGGCATCTGTTCCAAGGCTTCCGCAAATGGAATGTTAATCTGAAGTTTTCGGAAGACATCAAGGAATTTGTTGAACTGCTTATCCTGTTGAGGCTTTTTCAATCTTTCAGGATACGGTACCTTCATGTAGGGCGGGAGGTCTTGGGGTTCAACCCACTTCTTCTTTCGGAACTCTTCATCTACAAGTTTCAGCCTTCCCCCTTGCTCCGGTGCCTTGTCACTTACCAACTCTTCTTTCTCAGGTTGCTCTTCCTCAACATGTAGTTGTTCCGGGGCCTTGTCATCCTGAGAACTAGTTGCACCCCTGTTAGGTTCCAACACCCTTCCGCTTCTAGTAGATATGACATTGCATTGTCCCTTGGGGTTGTTCTCGGTATCACCTGGGAAAGTGCCTGGGAGACGCTCATTAAGTTGCCTTGCGAGCTGAGCAACCTGCGTCTCTAGATTGTGAATTGACGCCCCTGTATGCGTTGCCAACTTGTCAACTGTCGCAGTCACCTTCTCAAAAGCTGTGTTTGTATCAATTGACATCTTCGCAACTGCCGCGCTCATCTTCTCAAAGGCCAGCTCCCACGGTTGTCTTCCACCATCTGATATTTGCAACTGATTAGGCCCCGGAAGAGCCTGCTGAGTATTGCGCTGCTGAATTCCAGTATTCGGTCTCAGACCCTGTTGAGGTTGTTGCCAATTCTGTTGAGGATGTTGTTGACCGGCTAGACCACCATTAACATCACTCCAAGCAAATCCCGGATGGTCTCTCCTCATGTAGCCCCTATTCTGATTCTGATTGTTCCTCTGATAGTTGTTCTGGGGCACAGTGTCATAGAAGTTGTGGCATGAGTCCACATGTTCCTGAGAGAAATTTAGCGGGCAAATCTGAGTGTCATGATCTCCATTACAATTTGCACAACCCGGAGGCATTCCCTCGTGTATCGCATTAACCCTCTTGTTCCCAGACAAAGCCTCAATCTGCATCTTCAAAAGTCTGTTTTGCTCTAAAATGGCTTCCATTGTCCCAGAACTGATTCCACTTGAGGTCTCCCTACCACGGTTGTAATCATTATATGACATCTTCTCTAACAATGTCCATCCATCCTCCGCTGATAAATAAGAGAAAGAACCGCCAGCTGCGGCATCACAGTTCATCTGATAGCGTCCCCTCAACCCATTAAAGAAATGCTGAACTTTGGAAACCGGGTCAAAGAACGCTGAGGGACATCTTCTCAATAACCCATTGTACCTCTCCCACGCTTCATTGTATGTTTCATCCTCCGTTTGCCTGAATGATGTGACGGCTATTCTTGCTTGTGCCGCCTTCTGAGGAGGAAAATATTTGGTTAGGAACTTCTGTGCCATCTGCTCCCAAGTTCTGATGTTGTTCCTATCCAAGCTGTCAACCCAATCGCGAGCGACATCCCTAAGAGAGAGAGGGAAAAGCCGCAAGCGAAACTCATCCTGAGAGACTCCCCTGGTCTTCTGCAAGTCACAAGCTTCAAGGAAGCGAGTGATGTGTCTATAAGGGTCCTGTTTGCCACTCCCATCAAACTGATTCTCCCGGATCTGGAATGTGACACATGCTTCAACTCTGAAGGAGTCTGTGTTCAGGTTGCCCCTCACAATAGAAGAGTCACAATCACCCAAGCTGGGTAGATAGTACTCGAAGAGAGGCTTGTAACGAGGAGGAGGAGGAGGATTTTCTTCGGCCATTATCTCTATTTTAATTGCTTCCAGCCTCTTCCTTTCTCTGGCTTTTTTTCTTAATTGCCTCTCGGTCCTGGTGATCTCTGAATCGAATAGCAAGTCCTCTTGTGAAAGGGTACCTCGCATACAAAAACACGGCAAGACCAAGTGGAATCAAAGAAGTAGAGAAATAATAATAAAATAACAGAAAAATAAAAATAAAATCAGCTTAACCAATCAATCAAATTTCCTAAAAATTAGAAAAATTGGTTGTGCCAATCCCCGGCAACGGCGCCAAAAACTTGTTGGATGACGCCGGCAAGTGTACCGGGTCGTCGCAAGTAATAAAACACGGTAAGAGTCTACCGAGGTCGAACACAAGGATTGGGCTACCAATTCGACTAATTTCGCGAGAAATTCGATAAGTTGGTTAAGTAGAGAAAGTGGTTGGAGAGAAACTAGGATCACAATTCAAATTAACAAATCAAATCAAATCAATTAAGATATGGTGATGAAATCTGGAATTAAAAGCATCTAAGGTTTCGAATCCACCTACCCAATCATGCAAAGTACCCAAGTGATAATGATCTACTCCCTAGGTTCAATTTTAATGTCAATGGGACCCCTAAATTCTCCTATATCCACTGTCGTGCTCAATAGGACATATTCGATGATTTGAGTTAATTACTTACTAGGTCTCTTAACCCTAATCTCGAATTGTATTAATTCTTGTTCCCTGAGAGTTGCATCGATCTCCTATTCACTCTCGTGCAACACTCGATCGATGTTCCCAATTCAAGTTCTAAAACGCGAATCGCCTCTCGGCCTCAAACACGTTTAACTAGTTGATCACGCAAGCATATAACCAACACAATGAAATCAGAATTGGAAAACAATAATTGAATTAAAAGAGAGAGAGAGTTACATCACATGAATACTATGCCGCCATAGGTGGCTTCATCGATCCCTTAGACAAGGGGATTAGTTCCTCATGTCCGTAACAACGACACACGTACAATCGGAAATCATCCTAAGACTAAGAATTAAGAGAAGAGAAGAGGAGACGCAGCCCCAGAATAAGGATTCTAAATGATCTACAATCAGTTCTGATCCAAAAAGTCCTCTAATTCTATTCTGCAGTGCCTTATTTATAAGGAGGCCACGCGTCACGGCCGTGATGGTCATCACGGCCTGGCCGTGACGGCTTCTGTTTCTGGCGCTTCTGTGGGATTCAAACCCTCGCGACGCAAAGTGTGTCTCGCGACGCGAGCCTTCTTGTCACGGCCCGTGATGTGAATCACGGCTAAGCCGTGACGGTCTCTGACTTGTGTGGGTTTTTGGTCACGGCCGTGATACACATCACGGCTAGGCCGTGATGGTCTCTGACTTGTGTGGGTTTTTGGTCACGACCGTGATACACATCACGGCTAGGCCGTGATGGTCTCTGACTTCCAAGTCTTCATTATTCGCGAGGCGAGAATCCTGTTCGCGGGGCGAGACCTCCAAAAGTGCTTTTGCCCGCTGCTTCTTGACTTTCCTTGATTCTCAGAGCTTCACTTATTTACCTGAAAACACCAAAAGCAACCAAAAGCATAATTCTATCCAAAATAAGCTAAAAACTACACAAAAGACGCAAAACGAGTCAAAGACTAACTTAGGAACGAAACAAGGCGAATTTGGGCGAAAATGAGAGTGAACTCGACTGATTGGCACGTAAACCACCGTCTTACTAGTTATATAACTAGATAAGCCAGAGGCTTATCAATAACTGGGAGAATAGCAGTTTACGGGAGTGGAGAAAGGGGTATCAACCGTCTCCTTCCGAAGCTGGCCGAGTGTCTCATCATCCAGCTTTCTCAGGGGGGAAGCGATTACTTCCTCCATCGAAGGAAGGTCGGGGCATCCGAGTGGGGGGTACCTGGGTTCCTACTTCTAGACCCAGAATGTTCTAGCCACTTGGTCTTGCTCCAGTTCCGAGGATTTTGAGGTTGGCTCGGCCTTATTTTCAATTTCAACACTGTATTTTTAAGGCTCGAATTCGGCCTTGTTTTCGATTTCAGCATTGTACTCGGTTTCCTTAATAACATCCTGGCTCATATTTGGCCTTTAGATTCAAACTTTGTTATATTTTAATTGATGCTTCTCTTGACAATTTCAAGGCTCGAACTCGGCCTTAATAACTTAATAGCTCGAACTCGGCTTGTAGGCTCAAACTTGACCTTTAACAATTTGATGGCTTGTACTCGGCCTTTAGACTCAAACTTGGCCTTAAACAATTTAACGGCTCGTACTCGGCCTTTAGGCTCAAACTTGGCCTTAAAACAATTTAACGGCTCGTACTCGGCCTTTGGGCTCAAACTTGGCCTTAAACAATTTAACGGCTCGTACTCGGCCTCTGGGCTCAAACTTGGCCTTAAACAATTTAACGGCTCGTACTCGGCCTTTGGGCTCAAACTTGGCCTTAAACGATTTAAATATTCGCAGAATAATAAATACATCGGCAAAATAGGGAAATAGACCAATGTTCATAATAAATTCTTTATTGAATAGAAAAGAAAGTCTGCGGTGTGCCTCGTTAAAACCTTCTCGGTCAAAACCTTTTTTTGGGATAAAATACCGAGGTAGGAAAAAGAGTACATCTCCTGACTATATACATCAACTATAATAAAATTTCAAATGGGAAGCATTCCAAGTTCTCGGGATAGGTTTCCCTGACAATTCTTCTAGTATGTATGCTCCGTTTCCCAAGTTTTCTACCACTTGGAATGGTCCTCCCCAATTTACTGCTAGCTTGCCCTCCGTGTGATCTCTTCTTGCTTCTCCCTGCATTCTTAACACCAAGTCCCCGTGCACGAAACTCCTCGGTTTTAGCTTTGAATTATACTTCCGAGTAGCTCTTCGTTTACAGGCTTCCTCTCTGATTTTAGCCTCCTCCCTGATCTCCTCCACCAAGTCAAGTTCGACCCTTAGGTTGCCTTCATTCTCATTCTGCTCATGTTGCATTCGCCGAAAAGACGGCTCACCGACCTTTACTGGGATCATGGCATCCGTTCCGTATGTCAGCCTGAAGGGTGTTTCTTGAGTAGTGGATTGTGGCGTGCAGTGGTAGGCCCAAAGAATACTCGGTAATTCTTCTGCCCAAGCTCCTTTGGATTTTCCCACTCTCTTCTTCAGCTCTCCGAGAATGACTTTGTTGGCTGCCTCGGCTTGACCATTGGTTTGGGGATGTTCCACCGATGTGACGTGGTGTTTAATGCCGAGATTGACATAGAATTCTCGCAATGATTTATCTATAAACTGCCTTCCATTATCGGTGACAATTGCGAAGGGAATTCCGTGCCTGCAGATGAGGTTTTTCCAAACAAACTTTTGTACCTTCTCGGCAGTAATTTTTGCCAAAGGTTCTGCTTCAATCCATTTTGTAAAGTAGTCTACCGCCACCAAGAGAAATTTGACTTGACCTTTGGCCATGGGGAATGGTCCAAGTATATCCATCCCCCATATAGCAAAGGGCCAAGGCGAGTTCAATGTGTGAAGTTCTTCAGGCGGGGTACGACTTACATTGGCAAATATTTGACATTCATCACATTGTTTCGTCCACTCGATGCAATCTGCTCGGATGGTAGGCCAATAGTACCCTGCTCGGACTACCTTGGAGGCCATCGATCTGCCCCCGCAATGAAAACCACAGATTCCTCTGTGAACTTCTTCCATTACATATCTTGACTGGGCTTTAGTCAGACACTTTAACATTGGTACTGAGAATCCCCTTTTATATAACTCTCCAGCAGTAATGACAAAATGGCTTGCTCTGAGCCTGATTTTTTTGGCCTCGACGTGATCTGGGGGCAAAGTACCTGAGGATAAATATTCCCATACGGGTGTCATCCATTCTCGGTCAGCTGGTTCATTAGCCATCACCTCTCCAAGGGTAATACTCGGTTCGTTAACGGTTTCCTGAATAACCGTCCTATGCTGACCTGGCCTTTTGGTGCTGGACAATTTTGACAGTAGGTCGGCCCGGGTATTATCTTCTCTGGGAATGTGTTCAATAGTAAATTTCTCAAAATTGGAAATTAACTCTTTTACTTTACATAAATACCTGGTAAGTTGAGGCTCTTTTGTTTGGTATTCTCCAGAGATTTGTCCTATGACCAGCTGTGAATCACTTCGGCATCTGACAGCTTTTGCTCCCATTTCCTTAGCCAGCATTAACCCTGCTACCAAGGCTTCGTATTCAGCTTGGTTGTTTGAGGTTTTGAACTCAAACTTTAATGATTGCTCTAGGATTAGCTCTCCCGGACCCTCCAGTATTACCCCAGCTCCACTGCCTTTGACATTCGAGGATTCGTCCACATATAAATTCCACCATAAATCTTCGGTTATCGACAGGGGACCTCTCAGCTCGTACTTGAGGCCAAACTCGGATAATTCCACCGACCAAGCAATCATGCGGCCTGCCAATTCAAGCTTTTTGAGAATTTGCTTAATAGGGTGATCAGTTTTGACAATCACCTGGTGACTCTGGAAATATGGACGCAATCGCCGAGCTGCAGTTACAAGGGCTAAAACTAGCTTTTCTATGACTTGATACCGGGTTTCTGCGTCATGAAGAACTCTGCTGATAAAATACACCGGCATTTGCATTTTCTCTACTTCGTGAACAATGACCGCACTGATGGCGTACTCGGTGGCTGAAAAGTACAAATACAACTCTTTCCCCAGAATAGGTCGAGTTAATATTGGCGGTGAAGACAGAAAGGTCTTGAAGTCAAGAAAGGCCTTCTCGCATTCCTTGGTCCACGTGAAAGTTTGAGGTTTCTTCAATAACTTAAAGAAAGGTCGAGCTTTCTCTACAGATCTGGGGAGAAACCGAGATAATGATGCCAGTCGCCCTGCAAGTCGCTGCACTTCTTTAACATTTTGTGGGCTTCACATCTCAATCACAGCTCGGCATTTGTCCGGATTGGCCTCGATTCCCCGGTGTGTCAGCATAAAACCGAGGAATTTTCCACCTTGGACACCAAAGACACACTTTTCCGGATTCAGTCTCATATTGTACTTTCTCAGTTGCTGAAAAATTTCCTCCAAATCCCTCGGGTGGTTGTTTTGGTCATCGGATTTTACGACCATATCATCCATGTAGACCTCCATATTCCTCCCGATCTGTTTTTCAAACACTTTGTCCATGAGCCTTTGATAGGTTGCTCCAGCATTTTTCAATCCAAATGGCATTACCCGGTAACAATAGTTTGAGCCCTCGGTTATAAAGGCTGTTTTTTCCTCGTCTGGGGGATACATTCGTATCTGATTGTACCCCGAGTATGCATCCAAGAAGCTCAAAATTCTGTACCCGGAAGCACCATCCACCAACCTGTCAATACTTGGTAAAGGATAAGAATCCTTTGGGCAAGCTTTGTTTAAGTTTGTATAATCGGTGCACATGCGCCACTTGCCATTTGCTTTTTTAACCAGAACCACGTTGGCCAGCCAAGTAGTGTATTCTATTTCTCGGATAAAGTTGGCTTTAACCAACTTTGTTGTTTCTTCTTCCACCACTTTTCTCCTTTCCTCACCAAGTCTCTTTTTCCTCTGGGCTACCGGTTTTGCCTCAGGACAGATTGTCAGTTTGTGGCATAAGAAATTGGGGTCAATCCCCGGCATGTCTGATGTTGTCCAGGCGAACAAATCGACGTTGCTCCGGAGTACTTCCATTAGTTTCTCCTTTAAATTCGGCTCAAGTTGGCCTCCTAGCTTGGTGCACTGATCGGGCTGTGATCCAAGCTGGAACTTTTCCAATTCCTCGATAGGTTGTGGCCGTTGTTCTTGCATGTCAATCCTCGGGTCTAGTTCAACAGAACTAACCGAGTTCACTGACTCATCTTTTCCTCTTTCAAGCGTCTCTGCAAATGTAGGTTTGAGTTTGCTTACACGCAAACTATCGGCATAGCACTGCCTGGCCATTTTTTGATCAGCCCGGATAGCAACTATGTCTCCGTGTTGGAAGGGGACTTCATAGTAAGATGGGGAGTAGAGACCACGGCTCCCAACTCGTTCAAGGAGGGTCTTCCAATCAAGATATTGTACGATGTTATTGCATTAATCAACACGTACCCGACCAGAATGGTCTTGGACATTTTGCTATCCCCAAAAGTAGTTAGGAGGTCTATGTATCCTCGGGTATCCACTTGCTCTCCAGCAAAGCCGACGAGTTTACTGTCGTATGGCTGAATGGATTTTTCTGGGATCCCAAGCTTCTGAAATGTTGAATAATATAGGATATCAGCCGAGCTCCCCTGGTCGACGAGAGTTCTCTTGACAGAGAAGTTGGCCAATTGCACTGTGATTACCATTGGGTCATCCTGATTAGGATCCACACCCAAGAAGTCTTCATCGGAGAAAATAATCGGTGGGGAAATCCTCGGGGGTTTGCCAGCTACCGAGTTTACAGCCCGAATAGCTCGCAGGTGTTTTCTCCGAGCTGAACTCGTTGTGCCTCCTCTTGCAAATCCACCTGAAATAGTGTTTATTACACCTCAGACAGTATTATCCTCCTCCCTCCTTTCATTCTGCTCCTCCCTATTTTCTCTTCTTTCGTTATTTTGATGACCGCCACCCCTTCCCGGGCTTTGGCCGCCCCCTCTTCTTCTACCTCGGCCACGCCCTTCACCATTGTTGTGACTTCTCTGAACGAAATTACTCAGATGACCAGCTTGCACTAGCTCTTCAATCTTGTCAAGCAAGACCCAGCACTCCTCGGTGGTATGCCCGTAGTTACGATGATACCGACAATGCTTCTGGTGATCAGCATTCTGGGGCGTGTGACCACGGTTGGGGAGTGGCAAAAGCTCTGCGTTGCAGGCTTCCTAAAACACCCGAGCTCGATTGGTGTTGAGAGGGGTATAATGCTCATACTTTGGTCCCCCTATATGAATGCTCGGATGTCTTCTTGAATTTCTGCTTGTCACCTCCAGCTCTTCTCTTCTCCCTCCCTTCTCATCTATCAACATCATCGGTTCTTTCTCTCTTATTAGATTCTTCTATTTCCTCCATATTAATGAATCCGACAGCTTTTCTCCTCAACTCATCCATCTAGGTTGGAGGCTTCCGAGCAAGGTGTCTGGCGAAAGGGCCGGGCTGTAATCCGGTCAAGATAGTATGTAGTGCGACATCGGCACTGAGATTCCGGATTAGGACAGTCTCTTTGCTGAACCTGGCCATAAAATCACGCAGAGACTCGTTTTTCTCTTGCTTAAAATTTACCAACAAGGCCGAGGTTTTTTGATGAGTTCGGCTCGTGGCAAACTGAGCATTGAATTTAATCATGAACGTGTCAAAGGAGTCAATTGACATCGGCGGTAGCTGGGTATACCAGCTTAACGCAGTGTCTTTCAAAGTAGTAGGAAAGACTTACACATAACAGCATCATCATTGGTAAAGAGGTATATTTGGGTGGTGAAAGCATCTAAATGATGTTCCGGATCCGTAGTGCCATCATACCTGTCAATGTTTATTGGTTTGTAATTGGCTAGTAGAGGAACCTCCATGATGGCTTCAGTGAAGGGATGCCTCGGCCTTCACGCGCCAGCCCTTTCATTGGGCCTATTCACCTGAAGTGAAAGTTCAGTGGCCTGTCAAGGAAGTTGCTGCTCGTCTCTTCGGTCAACATGATGAGAAACACGAGGTTGTGAGACTCTTTCTTCTCTACGCGTGTTTCTGGATCCATCATTCTCAGTCGTCTGGCGCTCTCTCTCATGAGGAGAAGAGGCAGATCGTTCTCTGCTTTGTTCTCGCTCACGACGGCTGTTCTGCCGACGAATCTCTTCATTCTCCCTTCTCAGCATTGCCACCTGCGCGAGAAGTTCTTGAATGATGGGGTTGTCGGTTGTCGCAGCTGGGTTTAGGGCTCTTTCTCCATTATCCCCATTGTTGGCGTTCTCCAACCCCTCTCTCCTGCCGTTCCCGCTCCTTGTTCTCACCATTGTTTGTGGTATGCGAAAATTTTGCTTCGATTCCCACAGACGGCGCCAATGTTCCGTCCAAATATCTCAGGTAGGAGATACTCGTCCGGTTGAACTCAGTGGCAGTGTTTTTGGAATAGCTTGACAGAATTGTGATTCTGCTCCTACGTATCCCAAGTGGGAATCAAAGCAATGTAGTTCTAAGTGAGGGGGTTGGTCCCCTATTTATAGAGATGTTTTGGTATAACGGTTTGAGTTGGACTATTATTAAGATCATATCTGGTAGGATCATATTGTTATCATAACTAGATAAAGATAAGGATAAGGCTCCGAGTTATACAAAGGGATATTTGGACCAGCTAGATGTTTGACTTAGTCAGACTCAGTCAGTCGTGACTGGATTGCACGGGACCGAGGTATCTTCATCCACGGTCTATCATGGGATAGGTCCAAGTATTTGAGCTCGGCTGACGAGAGAATTAATGAGTCCTCGGCTTTGGAGGAGTTCGGGTCAAGGCCCACTTATAAGAATAAGCTCGATCAGTCCAGTGTATTAACAAGTCATCGGCCTTATGCTTTCGGTCAGTACATTTACTTTCACTCTTTTTAAATTGTAAATAAACATAGAATACAGTAAAAAGAGACAAAGAATACTAAGAAAAATGGAGGAAGGGAAATTGAGGCCTTAATAATTGGAACACCCTAAACTATGTTAATATTCACAATCACTTTCAACAGATTTAGGTGCAGACAATGTTTAGCCGTGAATTAAAATCACCAGCAATGCCTGAGAAATAAATACTAATTAACATTATGTTTATCTTAAAAATTGCAAGAGCTCTGAAATCTTTTGAAATGAATTCTTATATCAACATATCTTTGCTCAAACAAAGCACAAGAGTCATGCGACACACACACATAAAGAGTGCACGAGTCAAATGTGAGTAAGTCAAATTGCCCGGAAGTTTCCCATCTTATTAAAAGGCGCTTGGACATATTTCCATTACTTTTTCAACCAAACCATCACCAAGGTAAGAACAAGCCAAAAGTAAAGGAAAAGAATTCAAAAATCACTATTGAAAAGCAAAAGGAAAGATAATAATAATAAAGCATAGTTGAAAACATTTAACTAAGCATACCATTAAGAAATCACAACTAGATTAAAATTATCAGTTAAACTTTCTAAAAATTTTTGTTCATCTTATCTGACAAAGTACAGAAATGAAGCTTGAAGTCATTAAATTTGGAAATTTGACTTCACACGGAGTGACTGGAGAAGAGGCGGGGGAGAGGAGGATGAGAATGATAGCGACAGGGAAGAGCTTGGGACAAAAAATAAAGTACACTTTGCAAGGGGTAATCTTGGGATTTCGTTTCAGCTTTGTTTTAACTTTTACGCATAGTATATTCGATCCGGTTCGAAGCAGGGGGTAGCGGTTCAGTGGTTCAATTCAACCGCCTTTCTTAGGAGTTAGGATGCTGCCAAATTGAACATTCTTTGTCAGGTTTGAGGAAGAACGAAGCAGGTTAGAGCGACCGCCGTGGAGGACTCAGCCTTGGGCAGATCTGACGCCGGTCGAGCTTGGGAAGAAGAAGAAGGTTTCGCCCTTCCAATGGACATGGACGGTGATGACCGGTTGGACTTGGGAAGAAGAAGGATATGATTGTGAAATGAAAATGAGATGATGTAAGAGTTTTAGAGAAAAGACAAGAATAATGGTTTATGATCCCGCCCAAATTAGAGCAAGGGTGTAATGTAGGACATGCTCAATTATATTGAGTGAACGATCCAATAAGAATGAGGACCAACCAAGATAAGAGGAAAGAAATTCGGTCAAATCTAGGAGGAAGACATCTCGGTCGGGACAAAAAGACAGCTCGAGACACGGGGAAGACAACTCGGAACAATTGGGCCAAGGCCCAATTCCATGAAAACAATTAGGTTAGGCCCACTAAGAGAGCTATAAAAGGAGGACATTCATCCTCATCAGATTCATTCTCTTCCTCACACCAAAAACCCTAGAACTACGTAGCCTTGATTCCCTTCCATGGGATACGTAGGAGCAGAGCACCGCAATCTGTCAGGCTAAACCCACAAAACCCCAATCCTCTGTCCTAACTGGATATTATTGTTCTTCCCGGAACAGTTTCAGAGTGGAGAGAAAAAGGTTTCAGCAAACTGAGCAAAGAAAATAACAAAAGAAAGATAATGATATATGACCGATAGAGTCATAGAGACGTGCACTGTGTTGTTGGGAAGTGGGATGAGATTATGGGAATATGTGCGAAGATAAAAATTAATGGGGGATATGTAATGGTCGGGTTCGAGTACCGATGGGTTTATTTTGGTACACTTGAACCCGCCCGATTAGAGCCGTGTGAAACTGACACTTAGAACTTTTGACCCGTGAACCCGAAATGACCCGCCCGTAGAACTTCGTCAGCTTCCGGGTTTATCGGGTTTCGGGCTGGTCAGCTAATCTTGTCCATGCCAAATGTAGGAAAAGTTGTGAAATAGACAACTGAAAACACGATAATGGGGTTGAATTGTGTTTATCAGAAATTAAAACAAAGTTAGAAACTTTTTGCACACAAGCTAGGTTTAGACAAATGTGAAAAACACTACACAGACATGTGACCTGTCTGGTGTGATTTTAACTGAGAAGCACACAAGTTGAAAATAAGTTTGATATTCACACTTTAAACCCTCTAGTTAGATTGCAGATAATATAATCAAAGCAACTAAAGAGTTTAAAGGAAGAGAGATAAACACTATTATTTATCCTGGTTCACCCTTTAACACTAGGGCTACGTCCAGTCCTTGGCAGCACCAAGTTTTCTCCACTATAACTGATCAGGTTACAGACACCAAGTATTCTTTGCACACCTAGCCTCTTCAGGCTCCAAGACAAGTATTCTTTACTCACCTAGCCTCTTCAGGCTCACTCAGGTTTGTTTGAGAGAATGATTGTAATTAATACAATTTGCAAGTCTTTCACCAACACTCATAAGAGTGAATTAAATGTAAGCTTAAAAAGACTGCGTGATAACTTCAAATGATTGAAAAATACAGACTGAAAGAATGAAGAAATGAATGTGCAGAATAATGACTCTTTAATGCTGTGAGTTCTCTATCTTCATATTTAATGACTTCTGTATTTACAACCTTCAAGCATTTAAGATCTGTTAGAGACATTCTTTCAAGTGTTGCTATAAGTAGAGCTCCATTAAATGCAATAGAGTCGTTCTGGACAGCCATTAATGCAATAGGAACGTTGGTTGTACTCTAATAAGGGGATCTGGGTTTTATGCATTGTGAAGTAGCCAAATCAGAGTTGTGGAGAATGTTTTTATACTTTGCAAAGCATATTTCTCTTTTCGTGTAATAACCAGGAGTACCAAGGAATAAAACATGTTGGAAACATTCTTTAACTGGACTTCGTTTCTGATTTCCAAGGTTGCTTGTGAGAATGACCTTCTGACTTTCTTGATAAGCGTGAGAGAGAAAGCTTCAGAGTCTTCTTCATGAAGGGACAACTTTCAAAAGCTCTTTGTACTTGTGTTCCTCATTGAAGGGCCACAGACGAGTGTGAAAACTTCGCATAGACAAGTTGAATGTTCAATGCAAATAGTCAATATCCTAGTCATAAGACAAATAGACTTTTGATTCTCTAGACAGGTGGTCTTCTATGTGGACAAACAGGTGAGAAAGTGAATTCTTACTATTGTGATCTGCACACTAGATAGATAAGTTAGAAACTAATATAAAGGTTAATTAAATTATTAACAAATATTTAGTTTTCATGAAAACTTAAAAAAATACACATCAAATATTATAGAGACTTAACAAGTTGTTTCACTTTTGTTTTCTCTTGACGTATAGGCTCTGCCATGTGACATACTGCTTTTCACATACATCTGCCATGTGACCCGTATTATTGAAAAATTAAAAGGTTGACAAAAGTGTGGACCTAAATGACTTCTTGTAGTAAAATCCTCTTTTGACGTAACTTTTAAAAATATATTCTCAGACATGATAGATTTTTGGGAATAAAATTAATGAATGATAATTATAAACTTGAGAAAACTCTATTCCCATGTGTGAATGTGAGAAAGAAACATTCCCGAAAATGTAATTCCTATGAATGTAATTTGTCTGAAAATAAAATATTCCAGAAACCAAACATTACCTAAAGTGTAAAGTGGACTCGCATTTTTTGGCTGAGTTGCCGTAAAAAAAATTAAAAACAAATTGTGGACCCTAATGATGTGGCAAAAACTATTATTCAATAACACTAATTACTTTCACCAGCAAAAACTATTCCAAATCACTAATTACTTTCAAAAAATCGTTTCTAAATTAACACTATTTTGATCAAGTACCCCAATTGAAGAAAGTCGTGATACATAGTTCAGAAGCCACATGATAACCTAATCATATCGAGGTAAGAAAAATTAACAAAACCTTTAGGATTTATTTTCAACCAATTCGACTATGATTCAAAGGTTTCTCCGGTTTGATTTCCGATTTGATTATTAAAACGTTGTTTATTTCTATCAAAGAAGTTCAAATGATCATTATTAGTGATAGTGAAAAAAAAATCATTGCTAATTCTGGAAAGGAGTTAGGATAAACTAGTTGGGTTAATTACACTATTGTCCAAAAGTCATCTAGTTAGACTTTTTATTATAGAGTTAGTTCTTAACAGTTGTAAGAGCATGCAATATATAGCAACTCATACTGATTAACAATTCAAATAGGGATTCTCTAATCTTTGAGACATTGATCTCGAGTTCTCTCCCTTTCCCTCTTCTCTTTCTTTTTCTGTTAAGCTCAAAAGTGGCCTATGCAATGAATAAGGTCTGTCGATACAAGCATGACCCTAATAAGACTAACCATTGGCAAGCGGTAAAGGGAATATTGAAATACCCTAGTGGCACCTTACTATGACTCAGTCACAACTTATTGACATTATTGCCTTTGGTGACTCAGTTTGGGAGTAGACATGGATGATAGGATATCTATGTATTTCTTGGAAACAACTTAGTCTGTTGGTCATCAAAGAAACAATAAGTTGTATCCAAGTCTTGTACAGAAGCTGAATACCAATGTTTGGCATTAGTTATTGCAGAAATTTCATGGATTAAGCCTATCATGAGTATTGAGTGAGCTTCACTAACCAGTCTCCACAACCCCTGTGATATATTATGACCATCTAGGCGAAGTACTATTGGCAGCTAATCCTATTTTGCATTCCAAAACCAAAGTACCAAACCCCTCAAGCTTGACCAGCATTTTGTAAAGTTCAACAAAAACAAATTGAAGTGCATCACATACGATCAGCAGAGCAAGCTGCTGATATACTTACTAACCAATCTCACACTCTAATTTTTAGCACTGTATATACAAACACAAAGTTCAAGACTAATTTCCTCTCCTCTGAGTTGCAGGGGAGTGTAAAGGAGTTAGAATAAATTTTAGTTAGTTGAGTTAGAATAAATTTTAGTTAGTTGAGTTAGTTATACTCCTGTCAACAAGTTAGTTAGAATTCAATTATAACAGACTTTGTTCTTACAATTGTAAGAATATCAAAAGCATGATAGCAGAAAAATAATTTTTTAAGCATAAGAACTTCACAGTGAATAACAAATATTAGCAATAATAATATTCACAGTTTATAGTTCCTTTAAACAGGAATCAAACAAGGATTGGTGTTTCTACATCAGGGTATCAACACAACAGATCCTGAGGTCTTTCGACTTTCAAGATCTTCATGTGCTTTTGCTGCCTCACACAAGGGGTAAGTATGATTAACGCGCACCTTCAAGACACCAGAAACAACATTAGGAAACACCTCTCCCGCAGCCTTCAATAGCTCATCCCGAGTGACAACATATTGCATTAGGCTGGGCCTTGTCAAGAATAGGGATTTTGCAGCTAAGGAAGACAATGGAACTGGATCAGGTGTACCAGATGATTGCCCAAAACTTACCATGTAGCCTCGAAGCTTTAAGCATGCCAAAGATCCCTGGACAAACCATATGAAACCTCCTTAAGGACTTTCTCATAGCACTTTTAAATTATGAAAAGACTGAATAGAAATGTCACTATAGATATAGTAACCCAGAGTGGACAAAATAGGTACTTTGGTGCCTTATCTTTATTTCTATTTTCAATTTGATCATGTATCTTTAATTTTTGTCAATTTCGTCTATTATCTTGCAACTAGTTATTCAATATGACCCTTCATCACGATTTTGTCACTCCCTAACAGAAGTGATGACATAACACTAATCGGTGATGGATACATCATTGCCATGTCATATCAACACCAATGCCACATCATCACTTCCATTAAGGTTTGCAATGGTACCATGATGGAGGACTGTTAGGGGCCAAAATCTGATTCGTGACCCAAATATGCAGTTGGTAACCCAAATGTCACATGGGCCCAAAGTGTGGAGAGTTTATACTAGGAGAGGCAAGAGGCAAGCTGAATTGAGTGCCCTACTGGCAGAGAGAGAAGGATAGTGGAGGGGTAACAAGAACTTTCTGTTATTAGGAAGGGGAGTGCGTAGAGTGAGGTATCTTGGTGAATAATCATTAGTTTGTTATGGATGGAGAGCTCTAGCTCTCTATAGGAGCACTGCTCTGTGGCAGAAGGAGTATTCCCTCTGTAAATTTCCCTAATTCAGCAAGTAATACATACGTCAGCATTCTTTTTCATTCTTTGTTTGCTTATAATTCTACTGCTAGCTACTAGTACGTAACAAACTGGTCCGACCTGCCGGATACGAAGAAGGGATCAGCGGAGCAAGGAGATTTTAGTGGGTGAATGCCACCAAAGAAGAAGACTATGGAAGTGAAGGTAGCAGCATTGGAGGCGGAGTTGTCAAATGTAAAAAGGGCTTTGTCGGTGATGCAAAGCAAAGCCGATGAGAACCAGAGCAAGGCTGATGAGAATCATGAAACTCTCATGACCATGCTTACGAAGTGCTTAGGCAAGAAGCTCCTAGACGAGGAGGAGGAGACGGGTGACAATAGCACCAAGAAGAAACCAGACGAGACAGTTAAAAACAATGAGAACCAGGACTCTTCCACAAAGAAAGAGTCATCCACATCAAGTCTAAAAAAGTTACAAGGAAAGGCTTTGGAGGAGTTTCGTCAGTCGGTGAAAAAGGTTGAGCTGCCCATGTTCGATGGTGATGATCCAGCTGGGTGGATGACACGAGCGGAAATTTATTTCCGTGTTCAAGAGACAAGTCCCGAGGTGAGGGTGAATTTAGCTCAGCTATGTATGGAAGGACCCACGTCTTCAATTCCCTGCTCGATGATGAGAAGGAATTGACGTGGGCGCAACTTAAGGTTGAGCTCCTCGAGCGGTATGGTGGAATGGGAGATGGCGGCGTTTTCGAACAGTTGACGAACCTCAGGCAACGAGGTAGCGTTGACGATTACATTCGGAACTTCGAGTGTTTGATTGCGCAAGTGAGGAGAATGCCCGATGATCAATGTTTCGGGTATTTCCTTCATGGATTGAAAGAGGAAATCCGAGGACGAGTTCGGAGCCTCCTAACCCTAGGACCAGTGTCGCGCTCTCGTCTGATGAATGTGGCTCGAGCCGTCGAGAAGGAGATAGGAGGAAAGGGTGGAAACGCGATGACGTTTGGAGGAGCAGGGAGCAGAAACGGGTTCGAGTCGAGTAATAATAATTTTCGGCCCAACTCAAGTAACCCGGGTCGCAATACGGGTTCAGATTGGGTCTTTGTACGTGGGTCTAAGGAGCAGAATTTGGGAGGAGGGAGCCCATCGAAGGGTGGGTCCTATGGGCAGAGACCCAAAATCGACCCCAATGTTGAGCGGAAGAGGATGAATTCAAGGGACAAGGGTGTTACTCACCTATCGTATCATGAACTCATGGAGAGGAAACAAAAGGGACTGTGTTACAAGTGTGGGGGGCCGTTTCATCCCCTCCACTAGTGTCCGGACAAGCAATTGAGATTGATGGTGTTGGATGATGAAGATGAAGGAGAAACAGATGGGAATATTGTCGCCATAGAGGTAGAAGAAGAAGAGGAGGCTGATGGTGAGTGCAGTGTTATGAGTCTTGGGAGTTTGAATGCAGAAAACAGAGGCGTACCACGTACTATGAAGATTAGGGGTCGAATTAAAGGAGTTCTCGTTCTCATTTTAGTTGATAGTGGGGCAACCCACAATTTCATTTCTAGGAAATTGGTGGCAAAGATGGGTTGGGATACAGAAGACACACGCCCAATGAGAATTAAATTAGGGAATGGGTATAGAGCAGCAACCCAAGGTAAATGTAAGGGCATTGAACTCAAATTGGAAGAGGGGAAGGTGACTGTGGATACCTTTCTGTTTTATTTGGAAGGCATAGATGTGGTTTTGGGAATTTCTTGGTTGGCAACATTGGGAGAAACCCGGGTAAATTGGGGCCAACAGGTGATGAAATTTCAGAAAAATGGAGTGTGGGTGGAACTCAAAGGAAGAGGGGCCAATTATGTAACTGACACAGCCCTACAGAGCTTGTTAGGGAAACCTAAGAGGTGGGTTGAAGGCCTACTTATATCCACCGAGGTGATCTTAAACAGCGAGGCAGAGAAGCAGGTTGAAGTTGGGAAGCTTGAATTTCAACAACAGGAACGATTAGCCAAATTGTTGGCCCAATACGTGGCAGTTTTCCGGGAGCCTACAGGGTTACCTCCGAAAAAGGGTAAGGAACATGCCATCTTATTGTTAGAAGGTCAGGGACCAGTGAATGTGAGACCATATCGCTATCCTCATCATCAAAAAAATGAGATTGAACGCCAAGTGAAGGAGTTGTTGGATTCGGGAGTCATTCGGCATAGTCAGAGCGCATTTTCCAGTCCTGTCATCTTAGTGAAGAAGAAAGATGACTCTCGGAGAATGTGTGTCGACTACCGAGCGTTGAACAAGGTAACAAATCCTGATAAGTTCCCTATTCCGGTAATCGATGAATTATTGGATGAGTTGCATGGTGCCCAATTCTTCTCTAAACTGGACCTCAAGTCTGGTTATCATCAAGTGAGAGTTCGGAAGGAAGATGTGCACAAAATAGCATTTAGAACCCACGAGGGTCACTACGAATATTTAGTGATGCCTTTTGGGTTGATGAATGCCCCTTCCACTTTCCAATCCCTTATGAATGAAGTCTTTAGACCTATGTTAAGAAGGTTTGTGCTTGTATTCTTTGACGATATCCTAGTGTATAGCCCAGATTGGGACACCCACATGAAGCATTTGGCTATAGTTTTAAACACATTGCAGCAGCATGTACTGGTTGCGAATTAGAATAAATGTCATTTTGCCCAATCTTCAATCGAGTATTTGGGACACTTGATCTCCAAGGAGGGAGTTATGATGGACCCAAGCAAGGTGAAGAGTGTTCTCCAATGGCCTACTCCTAAGAATGTCAAAGGAGTGAGGGGGTTTTTGGGGTTGACGGGCTATTACAGAAAATTTATCCATAATTATGGGAAGATAGCTAGGCCTTCGACCGAGCTCACTAAGAAGGAGGGTTTCAAGTGGAATGTGATAGCACAAGAGGCATTTGAGCTCCTAAAAACAAAGATGACTACTGCACCTGTTTTGGCCCTACCGGACTTCACTCAAGAATTCATCATTGAGTGTGATGCTTCGGGAAAGGGCCTTGGTGCCATTCTCATGCAGAATGGTCGACCCATTGCTTATTTCAGCAAGGCTTTGGGCGAAAGAATCCTGTCCAAATCAGCCTATGAGAAGGAATTCATGGCCGTTGCTCTAGCCATTCAACATTGGCGTCCATACCTTTTGGGAAGGCATTTTACGGTACGTACAGACCAGAAAAGCCTAAAACAGTTACTAAAGCAATGCATTTCCACAATGGATCAGCAGAATTGGGCAGCCAAGTTGTTGGGATACAGGTTTGATATTGTAAGAGTAGAATATGTGAATGTTGTGAGTCAATATGACCACACATGTATGCTATTTATAATCTCATATTAGGGTACAAGAGAATCAATAATAAATACAAATGGAATCAATCAAATCACTGATTAGTAACGAACCCCTAATTACTAGCACCTATTTATGTACATATTAAGCACATGTTAAATATGCTTTCTAACACTCCCCCTCAAGCTGGAGCATATATGTCATATGAGCCAAGCTTGTTACAAATGTAGTCCACACGAGAGCCTCTAAGGGACTTAGTGAAAATGTCATTCAACTGGTCACTAGAGTTGACAAAGTCAGTTGTGATTTCCCCTGAAAGCACCTTCTCCCTTATGAAGTGACAATCTATTTCTATGTGTTTGGTTCGTTCATGAAAGACCAGATTTGATGCAATGTGAAGTGTAGCCTGATTGTCACAGATAAGTTTAGTATCTTGGATATCTCCCAATTTTAGCTGTTGGAGTAGTTGCCTGAGCCGTGTAAGCTCACACACAGCTGCTGCCATAGCACGGTATTCAGCTTCTGCACTAGATCTGGCAACAATGTTCTGCTTCTTGCTCCTCCATGAGATCATGATTCCTCCGATAAGAACACAATATCCAGAAGTGGACCTCCTATCTGATGGTGATCCTGCCCAGTCAGCATCAGAGTAACAAGTAATTTTGGCATTGCCTTTATCTTCATATAATAATCCTCGTCCTGGTGCATTTTTTATGTACCGAAGAATACGCATGATAGCATCCCAATGGCTATCACATGGGGCATTCAGGAACTGGCTTACCACACTAACTGCAAAGGTGATATCAGGTCTGGTGACTGTGAGATAGTTGAGTCTGCCCACAAGACGACGATATCTTCCCGGGTCTTTCAATGGCTCCCCCTAACCCGGAAGAAGCTTGACATTGGGATCCAAGGGGGTATCAGTTGGACAGCAATCAAGCATACCTGTCTCAGTAAGAATATCCAGAGCATACTTCCGTTGGTTGATTGAAATTCCCAAAGTAGACTGGGCAACTTCAATCCCTAAAAAGTACTTGAGAGGACCCAAGTCCTTTGTCTGAAAATGTTTGAAGAGGTGTGCTTTGAGCCGCCGGATACCATCTGTGTCATCACCGGTAATGACGATATCATCGACATAGACAACAAGATAGATGTGCCCACCAGAAGGAGAATGGATAGAGAAAACAGAGTGGTCAGCCTCACATCGGGTCATGCCAAACTGTAATAAAGCAGAGCTAAACCGACCAAACCAGGCACGAGGAGACTGCTTCAATCCATAAAGAGAACGACGAAGCCGACAAACAAGTCTAGAATCACCGAAATTGATAAAACACTGGGGCTGGTCCATATAAACTTCTTCCTGTAATTCGCCATGCAAGAAGGCATTTTTAATATCCAGCTGGTGAAGAGGCCAATGATGAATGGCAGCCATGGCTATAAAAAGACGAACAGAACTGATTTTAGCCACAGGGGAAAAAGTATCCCCGTAATCTAGACCAAAAATCTGCGTATAACCTTTAGCCACCAAACGAGCTTTGAAGCGATCAATATGACCATCGGGTCCAATCTTCACCGTATAGACCCAACGACAACCCACACTAGTCTTGTCAGGAGGCAAGGAACAATCTCCCAAGTACCATTAGAATGCAACGCTGCCATTTCTTCCAACATTGCCTTGCGCCGATTGGGATCAGCCATGGCTTCACCAGTAGACTTAGGAATAGACACGTAATCCAAAGCGAAAACAAAGGAAACATAGGAAGGAGATAAACGGCCATAATTTAAAGTACAAGCATAGATGGGATTAGGATTGCGAGAGGATCGAGTACCTTTCCGTAATGCAATGGGAAGTTCAGGTGTATGAGGCGTAGCTGGAGGGGCGGTTGGAGTCGAAGATAAGACTGAAGGATCCCCGGAAGGAGGCACCGCAGAAGCCTGTGTCCGCCGCTGGTAGGTACGCAAAGGAGGTGGAGTGGGAGCAACAATAGGTGCCGGAACAACTAGTGGAATATCTGGAAGGTCCTGAGTAAAGTTGACATCAAGGACGGCGGAGGTGGAGAAGAATGGCACAGCTTCAAAAAAGGTGACATCAACACATACAAGATATCGTTGAAGTTGTGGACAAAAGCAACGATAGCCCTTTTGCAAACGTGAGTAATCCAGAAAGATACATTTGAGAGATTTGGCTGAGAGTTTGTCTTTTCCTGGAGTTAGATCATGGACAAAACATGTGCAACCAAAGACACGTAGAGGGATAGGATAGAGTTCTTCTTGTGGATACAAGAGAGAGTAGGGAACCTGATTATTAAGAACGGAGGAAGGCATGCGGTTGATAAGATAGCAAGCCGTGAGAAGTGCGTCACCCCAAAAGCAAAGAGGAACATTATTGTGGAGGAGTAGCGTGCGAGCTGTTTCAACCAAGTGCCTATTTTTCCTTTCGGCAACACCGTTTTGTTGTGGTGTGTGAGCACATGATGTTTGATGAATAATTCCCTGTGAAGTCAAAAAGGATTGAAACTGGGAGGGCAAATATTCAAGAGCATTATCAGTGCACAAAATTTTAATTGAAGAACCAAATTGATTTTTAATTTCAGCGCAGAAACCTTGAAATATATCAAAAACATCAAAGCGATTCTTCATTAAAAATAACCAAGTGCACCGGGAAAAATCATCAATGAAAGTGACAAAATAATAGTAACCTAAGGTTGAGCAGACACGACTAGGACCCCAAATATCAGAATGAACTAAGGCAAAAGGTGATGCAGCACTTTTATTGACTCGCTGACTATAAGTATGGCGAATATGTTTTCCTAACTGACACGACTGACATTCAAAAAAGGAAACTTTAGAAAATCCTGGAACCATGAGTCGCATTTTATTAAGACTAGGGTGTCCCAAACGTTGATGTTCCAGGGTTTGAGAAGCAGCGGAGACATAGGCCACTGGCGGTGAAAGTTGATATAATCCATGAGACTCATGTCCTACTCCAATCGTCCGTCCCGTACGCCGATCCTGGACATAAACAGAGTTGTTAACAAAAAGAACAGAGTAATCAAGGGTGCGAGTGAGTTTGCTGATTGACACTAAATTAAAAGGACAACCAGGAACATACAGCACAGAATCTAAGGAAAGGTTAGGAAGGGGATGTGTTTGACCGATGCCCTGAACTTGCATTTGAGAGCCATCAGCTAAGGTGACACCAGGCAAAGAATCCAAGTAAGACAGTTTAGAGAAAAGAGATTTGTTACCAGTCATATGATCAGAAGCACCGGAGTCAAGTATCCAAGGTCCAAGAGAAGAGGACTGTGAAACAAAGGCTACAGGATTACCAGATTGAGCCACAACATCGGTAGGTGAGATGGGTTGTTGGGCTGCCTTGAACCGGAGAAAATCAGTATAATCAGCAGCAAAAATAGGTGAGATGGGCTGTTGCGCTTGAATCGGAAGAGGAATCGTTGGAAGCCATGAGAAATGGATCTGAAACAGGGACAGAGAGGGTCGTCGGAGTGAAGGGAAGGCGGCGGAGTGGTCGCCGGACAGTGGGTCACGTCAGAGAGCAGCAGAAAAGCTGTTTGGCTTCAGGCGCGTGAAACGCACGCACCGGAGAGCAGCCGCGCGTGGAGGCGCGTGAGGCGACGGTTGGTGGTGTGCTTCCGGCGTAGTGGTCGCCGGAGGATGGCGGAGAGGATGGTGGGGTCACACCGGAGGATGGAGGCATGGTGGAACGAAAAACAGACCACACAGTGGTTGCGGGTACTGTTCACCCGAAAATAGGAACACCACTGGGCAGAAAAATAACCTAAACTACTGATACCATGTAAGAGTAGAATATGTGAATGTTGTGAATCAATATGACCACACATGTATGCTATTTATAATCTCATATTAGGGTACAAGAGAATCAATAATAAATACAAATGGAATCAATCAAATCACTGATTAGTAACGAACCCCTAATTACTAGCACCTATTTATGTACATATTAAGCACATGTTAAATATGCTTTCTAACAGATATAGTTTATAAACCTGGTCGTGAGAATAAGGGTGCAGATGCACTCTCTAGAATGGGAGAAGAAGGAGAATTTGGTGTTTTGGTGTCTTATCCTATATGGACAGATTTGTCTCAAATCCTTGCAGAGGTTCATCAGGATGTTCATTTGTTGCAAATTATTGAGGAATTGAAGAAGAATGCGGGGTCCAGATCTGGTTTCTCTTACAAGGAGGGGGTTCTCTTGTACGAGGGCCGCTTAGTCATCTCGGCTCAATCGATTTGGATTACTCAGATGTTGAAAGAATTTCATTCCTCTCCTCAAGGAGGACATTCTAGGTTCCATAGAACTTATAGGAGAATTGCTGCCAATGTGTACTGGGTGGGCATGAAAAGAAGGATCCAGGAGTATGTACGGGAGTGTGATGTGTGTCAAAGACAGAAATATCTTGCAGCTTCTCCCGGAGGTTTGTTGCAACCTCTAAACATACCAGAGATGATTTGGGATGAAGTTTCTATGGATTTCATTACCGGGCTCCCACGTTCTAAGGGGTTTGAAGTCATATGTGTGGTGGTGGACAGGCTGTCCAAGTATGGACATTTCATTCCTCTAAAACACCCCTACACAGCAAGGACAGTGGCTGAAGTTTTTACTAAGGAAGTGGTGAGGTTGCATGGGATTCTGGCGACAATTATCAGTGACAGAGACCCTATTTTTGTTACAATTTCTGGAAAGAACTCTTCAAACTGCAGGGGACTCAGTTAAAAATGAGTTCAACTTACCACCCGGAAACAGATGGGTAAACTGAGGTAGTGAATAGATGTGTTGAGACTTTTCTGAGGTGCTTCATTGCTTATCAACCGAGAACATGGCTGCATTGGTTGCATTGGGCTGAATACTGGTTCAATACAACTTTCCATGAGACTACAGGGGTCACACCCTTTGAAATAGTATATGGAAGGAAGCCACCAGTTATCACTAGATTTCTACAAGGTGAGACAAGAGTAGAAGCGGTGCAGAGGGATTTAATGGATAGGGATGAGGCGCTCCGACAACTAAAACAGCACTTTCAGCGAGCTCAAGAAAGAATGAAAGGTCAAGCTGATCGTAAAAGAAAAGGAATCAGTTTTACAGTAGGGGAATGGGTGTTTCTTAAGCTGCGCCCTCATAAGCAACGATCAGAGCTTCAAGGATTAATGCCAAACTTGCAGCAAGGTATTATGGCCCTAATCGGGTAGTAGAGCGTCTCGGAGCGGTGGCTAATAAGCTCGATCTTCCTACCTCTTCAAAAATACACCCGTGTTCCATGTGTCATTATTGAAGAAAGCTATTGGCAAGTATCATGCTGAGGAGGAGCTGCCACAAGGATTAGAAGGGGATAGCTCCATAAGGATTGAACCTACAGCTGTCTTAGCAAACAGGACTGTCTATAAAAAAGGGGACTGCAGTAATCAAGTGCTGGTGCAGTGGAAGGGTAAACCAGCTGAAGAAGCCACTTGGGAGGATGAATTCACTATCCAGGGTCAATTTCCAGAATTCAGCCTTGAGGACAAGGCTGAAATTGAAGGAGGAGGCATTGTTAGGGGCCAAAATCTGATTCGTGACCCAAATATGCAGTTGGTACCCCAAATGTCATATGGGCCCAAAGTGTGGAGAGTTTATACTAGGAGAGGCAAGAAGCAAGCTGAATTGAGTGCCCTGCTGGCAGAGAGAGAAGGATAGTGGGGGGGTAACAAGCACTTTCTGTTATTAGGAAGGGGAGTGTGTAGAGTGAGGTATCTTGGTGAGTAATCATTAGTTTGTTATGGATGGAGAGCTCTAGCTCTCTATAGGAGCACTACTCTGTGGCAGAAGGAGTATTCCCTCTGTAAATTTCCCTAATTCAACAAGTAATACATACCTCAGCATTCCTTTTCATTCTTTGTTTGCTTATAATTCTACTGCTAGCTACTGGTACGTAACAAGGACCACGTTAAATGACGATTTGTAAGATAAGGGACCAAATTTATCCTAAGAAAAGAAAGGTTTATCATGCATCAATGAAGTAAGCTGCTAAATTCACTTCTATATTGTAATTGTATTAATCTGACAAGAATCATTGAACTTGTGGCCCCAATCTATTTATTAAAATTGGAAGCCTATCAATTCTTGCCCTCTGGGTTTACCCATTAATATTCTCAGTATCCTAACTAGTCACAACAAATAAAAGTATCTACTTTCACATCATCACGTCTTGTAAATTGAGAAACGCAATGCTAAATTGGTAATAGGATGAAACACTATATATTCATTTCTAAATAAGATAAGAAACTACTACAGTTCTTCAATAGGATCAATGAATTCATATGTAGATTAGTAACCACAATCACTATAGAGCTAAGTATCTAGGATCTTGTAGGAATCCCAATCACTATAGTTTTAAGTAATTAACGTTGGAAAAATTGAACCATAAATCTAATTGCATTTCTGGATACTCAATTATCAATTTATCATAACAGGAGCACGTGAGAATCAGAAAATAAGCAACTTTTGATGAATACCATTATGCAAGAAACAAGATTAATAATTTTATTTTTCCACTCAAGTATCCAACCAACTGATTTTGAAATCCAACTGGGTGTAATATAGCATAGAATAGGTACTACCTCAAAGGTATCCTTTCCAACAGAATCATAGACTACTTCAACTCCATTGCCTGATGTGATTTCATTGACACGTGCAACGAAATCCTCTTCTGTATAGATTATAATATGATGGCAGCCATCCTCCTTGGCTTGAGCTGCTTTCTCTTTACTGGACACAGTTCCTATAACAGTTGCGCCTGAGCATTTGCCCACCGGCACAATGAGGGATCCAACTCCACCTATTGCTTTGCATGGACAAGAATTGTGTGACCAGGTTCAACCTGTAAAGTGATATGTATATTAATCAATGTTTATCATCAACAACAACAACCAAGCCTTATCCCACTAGGTGGGGTCGGCTACATGGATCATACGGCGTCATAATGTTCTATCATGAATCATGTTGATAGTTAAATCATTGGCCTCCAAATCTTTCTTAATAGTTTCTCCTATAGTTTTTCTTGGCCTACCTCTGCCTCTAGCTATTGGATTGCCCTCCACTTGGTCCACTCTCCTTACTACAGAATCTAAAGGTCTCCTCCATACATGCCCAAACCACCTAAGTCGAGATTCAACCATCTTTTCTACAATAGGTGCTACCCCAACTCTCTCTAATGCTATCATTCATAATCCTATCACGTCTAGTTTTTCTGCTCATCCAGCACAACATTCTCATTTCTGCTACATTGATTTTACTCTCGTGTTGATTTTTTACCGCCCAACACTCCGTCCCATACAACATCGCCGGTCTAATAGCTGTACGGTAAAATTTTCCCTTTAGCTTAAGAGGTACCTTTTTATCACACAAAAAACCCGAAGCCTTCCTCCATTTCGACCACCCTGATTGAATCCGATGGTTTACATCTTCCTCAATTTCTCCGTCATTTTGTATAATAGACCCAAGATATTTAAACCGTGTGACTTGTGGTATGTTGTGGTCTCCAACTTTCACCTCTAAGCTAGAGGTGTTTCTCCTTTTGCTAAACTTACATTCCATATACTCCGTCTTGCTTCTACTCAAGCGGAAGCCATGTGCTTCTAAAGCTTGTCTCCAAGTCTCCAGCCTTCCATTTATATCATCTCTCGACTCTCCAACTAGAACTATATCGTCTGCAAAAAGCATGCATCGCGGTGCTGGCTCTTGAATGTGTTCCGTAAGTACATCCAAGACCAAGGTAAAAAGATAGGGGCTTAAAGCTGACCCTTGGTGCAGACCTGTGGTTATTGGGAAATCTTCTGTGGCTCCACCCTGCGTTCTCACACTAGTCGTGGCCCCCTCATACATATCCTTGATAGCTCGAATATAGGCAATCCGAACACCTTTCTTTTCTAGGGCTTTCCACAAAACCTCTCTTGGCACCCTATCATACGCTTTCTCCAAATCAATGAACGCCATGTGTAAATCTTTTTGATCCCTTCGATATTGTTCCATCACTCATCGTAGCAAGTAAATTGCTTCCATGGTCGACCTCCCGGGCATAAAACCAAATTGGTTGTCGGTGATTTTGGTTTCTTTTCTTAGTCTCCGTTCAAGCACCATTTCCCATAGCTTCATAGTATGACTCATAAGCTTAATCCCCCTATAATTTGCGGAATTTTGTATATCTCCCTTGTTCTTGTAAATCGGGACTAAAGTGCTTCTCCTCCATTCGTCCGGCATTTTCTTTGACCTTATAATCTCGTTAAAAAACTTCGTGAGCCAACTAATGCCTCTATTTCCTAGACTCTTCCATACCTCCACAGGTATATTGTCCGGTCCAACTGCCTTGCCATTATCCATCCTTCTCAAAGCTTCTTTTACCTCATGCTCTTGGATTCTACAATAAAAAGTGTAATTTTGGTCCTCCTCTCTGATGTCAAGCACCCGTGAGCATGATAAAACTTCAAATCCTTCATTAAATAACTTGTGGAAATAATTCTTCCATCTATCTTTAATATATTGTTCCTTAACCAAAACTCTACCTTCTTCATCCTTAATACACTTCACTTGGTCCAAGTCTCTTGTCTTTCTTTCCCTATTTTTAGCAAGCCTATAAATAGATTTCTCACCATCTTTGGTGCCTAAGGATTGGTACAACCCGTCAAAAGCTTTAGTTTTAGCTTCGCTCACTGCCTTCTTGGTCTCTTTTTTGGCCACCTTATAATTTTCCCAATTTTCAACATTTCTACATAAAGACCAAGCTTTAAAACTTTCCCTTTTAACCCGAACCTTCGCTTGCACACTTTCATCCCACCACCAGGATTCTTTACCCCTAGGTCCGAATCCTCTTGATTCACCAAGCGTTTCTATAGCTACCTTCCTAATCCCCTTGGCCATCTTGTCCCACATATCATTTGCACTTCCGTTTGCCTCCCAAAACCCTCCCTCCAAAACCTTGTGTTGGAAGATCCTTTGTTTTTCACCCTTCAGTTGCCACCACTTGATCCTTGAAATCTTTTCGTGGCCTCTTCTCTTCACACTCCTCTTAACTCTTACATCCATGACCAAGACTCTATGTTGGGTAGTCAAGCTCTCTCCAGGTATGACTTTACAGTCCAAGTAAATCTTTCTATCCGATCTCCTAATAAGAAAGAAATCTATTTGAGAGCTTGTCACCCCACTTTTGTACATGATAAGATGCTCCTCACGTTTCCTAAAACACGTATTGGCTATAGTAAGATCGAAAGCAGATGAAAAGTCCAAAATAGACTTACCCTCACCATTTACCTCCCCTAGGCCATATCCCCCATGCAAACCGTCGTAACCTCTAGGTGCCCTCCCTACATGCCCATTTAGATCACCTCCTAAGAAAATCTTTTCACCTAGCAGTATTTCCTGAATTAGGCCTTCTAAATCCTCCCAAAATTTTACCTTGAAGTGTTCTTCTAACCCTACCTGAGGTGCATAAGCACTAATCACATTAAAGGTGTCTTGTTCCACTACAAATTTTAGGGCAATGATCCTATCTCCAACCCTTTTTACATCCACAATATCATTCTTCCAATCTTTATCCACAATTATGCCCACCCCATTTCTCGATTTTACTTTGCCAGTGTACCAAAGCTTAAAACCCGAAGAGTCTAATTCATTTGCCTTTTCTCCCACCCACTTAGTTTCTCGTAGGCACATGAAATTGATCCTCCTCCTAATCATAGTGTCAACTATTTCCATTGATTTACCTGTAAGTGTGCCTATATTCCAAGTTCTAAAGCGAATCCTACTCTCGTGAGCTAGCTTCTTTACCCATACTCGTTCACAAAAATGTGGGAACCCTTGTTTATTTTTCACTACATCCAGGCGGCGATGCAGCGGCCCTTGCTCATTTGACACTGTACTCGAGCTATACAGCGCGTTGTTTCTGGGGAACGCCGAGGTAAAATTAAGAGAAAATGTTTTGGTTTTAGGATGAAGCATGAATTCAGAGGTTAATGGATACTATAGTGATGTATGATAACATCACACGTCTTGCTTTTGCTGCAACATTATTTGCTGCTTTACTCACTGAGGACACAATCACAGAAGATAAGGGATATCTTAATTCATTAATACTGTAGGTGCTTTTGGCTTGACTACTGTTGATAACTTTAGTCTCCTCTTTTCTAGGTGATACCTCATTTTGCATATTATCATGGCTTTAACATCATTGATTAGAACCCATCTAGTATAATATTCGATTTAATAAACTTGGTACTTTGGTTTGGTTTCTACCAAAAAAATTAAAAAAGATGGTACTTCGGCCTCAATTACTAGTAAAATAAAGTGTTTTTTATTGCTATGCAAGTTTGATGACCAAAGTAATAAACACTGTACTGATAAGTTAGACAAATGATGCTACACGAATTGGTACTGATCTATATTCATCCAACATTCTGGATTATTACTGCATTTATATCATGAAAATAAAGCCTTAAATACATGGAAAAAATAGTTTGAAAATAAAATACATGCTTTTTAATTGTTATATCCATAAAAATAGACAAAAGTTCAACCCAGAATAACAACGTATAATCATACTCCATATTAAATACAAGCTCCTGGGAGTTCCTAAAGTCGCAGAACATGGAGTCAAAGACCTGAACTACTACCATCACTCATCATGAAGCTGCTACTAATCTGGAAATAAAGTTAATAAAGATAAAGGGTGAGTCACATAGACTCGGTAAAGGCATAATTACCAAAGAGAACAAGAGACAAACAAGAGTAAGAATCTTTATGAAAACAATTTAGAATATGGTACCCCCAAAATTAGGAAAGTTTATACGTAAAATCACTATCAAGCTCTTTCCAATCCTTAAAGAAAAATAATCTGTCCATAAATATATAAGAATTCAAGAATCATAATCATAATATATATATATATATATATATATATATATATATATATATATATAAAGTAATCCATAGGGTTATACCTGAAAGAACCATAATACAAGTTGGGGACTCAACTCCACCCAACAAGTCAAATTTTATATCATCTCAAGCTAGGGACCTCGCCTAACCCAACAAAATCTCATGGGTAGGAAGTTGGCCCTGTGTGATATACTGATATATACACCTTCCTGTGTGATCTGATCCAATTTCAATCAGGGTGTCATAAATATAAAACATTCTTGGGCCTCCATCTAACAGCTTAAACTTTTAGGAAGTTGGTCCTCGACTTATTTATACTATGACTCCAATAAGGATAAACAGCTTAAATAAGCACATATTCAGGTAAAGCTGGCTAACTAAGCTCTATGTATCTAAAAGAAACAAAATAGACTTTGGAAAAACACTTTAAGTACTTAAGCAAGAACGGAACTTGACAACTCACAAATGTCAAGTTATGAATTATTATAAAATCAGCTACCACTTTAATTGTTGTAACTTGTAAGCTTTCACAAAGGCATATTTTCATAACAATTATGTTATTTGGACATCAGAATGAGGACAACAATTCGACAATGGTTAATGACATTTAAATTTGTGATTAATGGTGTGTTGAACTTGGTTAATGGGTAAATACATAGAAACATAATTCGCTCATCTCCCATGAGAACCGTGAACCAATTCGTGGGTACCAATTCGCGGTACGTTTGCGAACCGGTACGCGTTTGACTAGAGATGCATTTGACCGAGACTTGCAGGTGTAAGAGGAACATACAGTGTAGAGAAGAGGAAGAAGAAGAAAGGCTCCTCCTGACCCTTGCGTTTTTTATTCTCTCTCTGTTAAATCTCTAACTGCTTTGTTTTATCTCTTTAAATCGAGTAAATAGCCAAAATGGTCCCTGAAATTGTGAGATTGTGTCGATTTGGTCCCTCAAATTAACGAAATTTCAAAAAGGTCCCTGAAACTGTCAAACGTTGATCAAGTTAGTCCCTCCGTTAGGCTGGGTTACTTGACGCCGTTAACGGCGCTTACGTGGCACGTTAAGTGCCCATGTGGCATGACAGCTGTACCACAGTTTTAGGGACCAATCTGACACTAAATTTCAGGGACTAAAATGATTCAGGGACCAAATTGATACTCAATTTTTTTTCTAAAAACCTATGGTTCATCTTCTTCTTCCTTCCTCTATCTCTGGTTTGTCTCTCTACTCTCTCTCCTTCGTCGTCTGTTTCTGTCTCTCTCTCTCGCTCTCTCCAACTGCAACTACACAAAAGGGATGCCGATGAGTGGTGGTTCGTTGTTACCATACTCAAGACAAACCAAGAAACCCACAACCATTGCTGCTTTTTCTTTCGTAAGCAAGTTCATGATCTTTTTCTCCAACTGGGTTGGCTCCAGAATATGAATTTGTTGGTCCTACTGTTGTCTGCTATTGATCTGAAATTACAAGTTTAGAATATGAATAGATATAACAAATTCTTATAATTATATAAATATGCTCCATGTGTCAATGGTGTTCTTATTGTTTCCTGATGACTAGTTAGCTGATATGGTCTTGATGATTGTAAACCATGGTCCGTGGATAATATCACTCTTGCTGGTCAAATTATTTTCTTTCTCTGTAGGTAAGCCTATGTGAATCTTGAATTTGCATTTTGTTGAGTTGCTACTACCTATTAGTAACAATGTTAAGTCCCTGATAGAAACTAGTCTTCATTCGTAGGTGTCTGGAAAAAAAAAGGTAAAATTTTAGAGGCTACAATTCAGGAATATTCGGCATGTTAAGATCATCTCAGCAGAGGAATCCTAGATCCAAGGGTTTCAAGGTGAAGCATGCTCTACAAATATGTGTTGTGCTTGGCGTTTGTGTCTGGCTGATTTATCAAGTGGGACACTCTCGTGAGAAGGAGGCATCCTATGGTCAGAATACGAAAACTGACATTGTGAAGTTAGGCAGGAAGGACCCTCATCCTCATGTGGAGGAATCTTCTGTCATAGATGCAAGGCACAAGGAGGAGGATAATGAAGGAGAAAGCAAGCATGAAGAGCAAAATCAGCTGGACGACGTTAATGGTGTGGATGAAGAGATCCTGACACAAAAGCAAGACCAAAATAACAATGAAGAGAATTCTGAGCAAAGGCAAGGGTCGGTGGATCAAGGGACTGAAGAGAGTTCTGAAATTGCTACTAGGGGCAGGGAAAGTGAGGAGCATAACCAAAACTCTAGTGAAGAGAATGACAACATTGCCAACAAGGATAGTGATGACAGTGTAATGAAGGAGAGTGAGCAGAACAGGAATGAGGCGGAGGACAAAGAAAGCAGCGAGATTAGTGAGGAAAAGAGTCAGCAAGAAAATGAAGAGACAACTACGGACAATAAGGAGAATGAAGAGGAGTCCACAGATTGCTATCCAACTTCTGTTTTTCCAGCCTAGAGCTACTCGACCAAGACGGAGTAGCTCTAGGTTGTGGGTTTCTTGGTTTGTCTTGAGTATGGTAACGACGAACCACCACCCATCGGCATCCCTTTTGTGTAGTTGCAGTTGGAGAGAGCGAGAGAGAGACAGAAACAGACGGCGAAGGAGAGAGAGTGGAGAGACAAACCAGAGACAGACGAAGGAAGAAGAAGATGAACGATAGGTTTTTAGAAAAAAAAAATTGAGTGTCAATTTGATCCCTGAATCATTTTAGTCCCTGAAATTTAGTGTCAGATTGGTCCCCAAAACTGTGGTACAGCTGTCATGCCACATGGGCACTTAACGTGCCACGTTAGCGCCGTTAACGGCGTCAAGTAACCCTGCCTAACGGAGGGACTAACTTGATCGACGTTTGACTGTTTCAGAGACCTTTTTGAAATTTCGTTAATTTGAGGGACCAAATTGATATGATCTCACAGTTTCAGGGATCATTTTGGCTATTTACTCTCTTTAAATCTGACCCTTTGGTTTCACTCTCTCCTTATTGAGCCTCTGTTTGGTTTAGATTATTTTTGCCGCAAACGGAGAAATTCTCCTTTCCTAGGTTACTATTCATCCATCTAGTTACTATTCATACGTTTGTTTACGAAACTCCGTTGGAAATAATTGATTCCTGGTGGGTCAAAACTGAGTTTTGTGGAAGCAAAAATTTCTAGCTTTTCCGTTGAAAATAATTGATTCCAGATGTAGGTCCCACAAAATTCTATATATTTACACTTCAAAAGTGATTTTACTTTATCATCCAAACAAAAATAATTCTTCTAAACCCACTTTTAAAATATCATTCCCAAACACAAATCAATTTTTTCAAACTCCATTTTCCAAAATCAATTCTTCCAAAATCAATTCCTCCAAAATCAATTCTATCAAAATTTAAACCAAACGGACCCAATCTCTGACGTTTTGCATCCATCAACAATCAATGTCATTATTTCTTTTCTATTTTAATAATAAAAAATAGCAAATATTACTAAAAAAATTATTAACAAGCGTCTGTTGTTCTTCTTGAGGGGTTATATATTTTTATTAATTAAAGTCACATATAATAGTTATAAATAATATTAGAAAAAAAGTTAGATAAAAATATTGTATTGGTATTTGTCATAAGATAATTTTCTGATACTATTGATAGAAGACCATGTGCTCTTAAATAGAATACAAGATAATTCAAAAAAACGAAACTCCTAATTTAATGCTAATCATTGTACCCACTATCAATTCCTATAATTAATGAGCAATGATTCCTATTCATAAATACAAAATGGGTCATGCTAACGAGTGCCCTTAGGGACACTCTTTAAGGAACCAAGAAAAACAATTTTTTATTGGAAAACTAACTATTTCATATTTTCAAACATTAAATACATCAATTCTCCATGAAAACTTTCTTTTCTTGGTTCCTTAAAGAGTGTCCTAAGGACACTTGTTAGCATTTTCCATACAAAATATACAGCTAATCAAATCTCCTAATTATGGGATTCTAATCCTATTCATAAAAGGAAATAATAATGTTGGATTTTGACACTCCCCCTCAAGTTGGTGAGTGGATGTTATCCATTCGCAACTTGCTAATAATAGATTGAAATGTAGAGCCACTTAATCCTTTTGTTAGAACATCTGCCAACTGATTTCCTGTGGATACAAATGGTGTACAGATTGTCCCATTATCCAACTTTTCCTTTATGAAGTGTCTGTCTACTTCAACATGCTTGGTCCTATCATGTTGCACTGGATTATGTGCAATGTTTATTGCTGACTTGTTATCACAGTATAGCTTCATAGGTCCATTCCACTCAATCTTTAGGTCATCTAGAATTATTTTCAGCCATAGGAGTTCACAAATTCCAAAGGCCATAGCCCGAAATTCAGCTTTTGCGCTTGACCTTGCAACAACGTTCTGTTTTTTACTCCTTAAAGTTACGAAGTTTCCTCTGAGAAAAGTGCAGTATCCGGAGGTGGATCTTCTGTCATCTACGGATCTAGCATAGTCAGTGTCTGTATAGGCCTCCAAAGTCATTTCCTTCCCTTTTTTAAATAAAATTCCTTTTCCAGGAGTTCCATTCCAAGTACTGCAGAATACGGTAAACAGCTCTAAGATGATTTTCTTTGGGATTATGCATGAACTGACTCACCACTCCCACTGCATAAGCTATGTTTGGCCTTGTATGAGACAAATAGATCAATTTTCCAACCAGTTTTTGACAGGATTCTCTGTCCACAGTTGCATCCTCAACAGATTCACTAAGTCTGATTCTGCTCAATAGGAGTTTCTACTGGTTTGCAGCCCAATTTACCAGTTTATGATAATAAATCCAGCACATATTTCTGTTGAGAGATGAAAATACCATGACGAGAATGTGCCACCTCAAGGCCAATAAAGTATTTCAATCTGCCTACCTCTTTAATCTCAAACTCTCTTATCAAACACCTTTATAGGATGTCCATTTTTGCTTGATCATTTCCTGTTACAACTATATCATCCATATAGACAATTAGTGCAGTAACTCCCCCTGAAGCTGAATGTTTAATGAACAAAGTGTGATCTCCTTGACTTTGTTTATACCCCATTGCCTTCATCACCATAGCAAACCTGCAAAACCAGGCCCTAGGGGACTGTTTCAATCCATAGAGAGCCTTCCTTTGCTTACAAACCTTGCCTTTCTCGATGTTGAACCCAGGTGGGGCCTCCATGTAAATTTCTTCTTCAAGGTTGCCATGTAGGAAAGCATTCTTGACATCAAATTGCTGCAAACTCCATCCAAAGTTAGCTGCCAGAGATAACAATATTCTAACAGTGTTCATTTTTGCAACAGGAGAAAAAGTCCCAAGGTAGTCAATCCCATATGTTTGAGTATACCCCTTAGCTACTAACCTTGCCTTGTACATCTGCATTATATTTAACAGTGAATACCCACTTACAACCAACAAGTTTCTTCTCTTTAGGAAGTTCTACCAACTCCCAAGTTTCATTTTTCTCTAGTGCATCCATTTCAACTTTCATAGCTTATCTCCATTCTTTGTTATCCAGTGTTTCATTAGTAGTTTTTGGGATAGTGATAGTGTTCAAATGAGTAAGAAAACTTCTATGATTGCCGGACAGTTTATCATAAGACATAAAGTTGACAATGGATACCTTGGCCTCTGTGTCCATGTTCTAACACCCTTCCTTATTGCAATTGGAAAATCTCCAACATCAATGGCCATATTCTGCTCCTCCAAAACAGTTCCATTATTTTCAGTTTCAGGAATATATTATGCCCTTCCAAAACAGTCTCATCAGTTTCAGTTTCAGGGAGTATATTCTGCTTTTCCAAAACAGTTTCCTCAGTTTTAGTTTCAGGTGTTGGTTCAGAATCGGGAAGTTGCACAGGTTGGATAATAGGTGTTGTCCTTGGTGTGAAACTTGTAGTGGACGAGCAACACTTGGAGTCTGTGTTCCGGTTGTCATTGGACTCGAATTAGGGGAAGTGTGTATAGGACTGGAAGGAATGTGTATAGGACTTGACTCAAGTATATTGGATTCCCTTGGGGAGATGAAAGAAAGATTCTTCAACAAATCATCCTTATCTTCCATGCATGAGTTCTCCCCCCGAAGATAAGGTTGGGAAAATAAACATTCAGTTTCAACAAAAGTGACATCAATAGACACCCAGACCTTTTTTGTGGGAGGATGATAACACTTATATCCCTTTTGGGTAGGGGAGTAACCAATAAATATGCCTTTAATAGCTCGAGGATCAAGTTTTCCTCGATGAGGAGAATGAACATGGACAAAGGACATACACCCAAAGATCCTAGGAACAAGATTATTTGAAGTTTTGAAGTGTGGGTAGAACTTGAAGAACAGTTGAATGGGGCTGCTGTTTTGAAGAGTCTGAGAGGGTAAACGATTAACCAAGTAGGCAGCGGTAAGGACAGCCTCCCCCCAATACTGTTTTGGAACATTTGTGTGGAATAAAGATGCTCGGGTAACAGCTAGAAGATGCCCAATTTTCCGTTCAGCCACCCCATTTTGTTGCGGAGTGAACACATGATGATTCATGAATAATTCCATGTTCATTGAAGAAGGAAGACAATGTATGATTAAAATAATCTTTGGCATTATCAGAACGGAATCTTTTGATGGTTGTCTCAAACTGGTTTCTTATCATTTGAAAAAAAATTGGAATATCTGGCTGACTTCACTTTTTTGGTTCAAGAGATACACCCATGACACCCGAGTACAATCATCAATAAAAATAACAACCCAGCGGGCCCCAGAAATATTTGGAATTTTAGAGGGACCCCAAACATCACTATGTACTAAGGAAAAAGGAACAAACATTCTTTTATTATTGATAGGAAAGCTTACACGTTTGTGTTTTGCAAATTCACAATCATCACAATGAAACATTCCTATGTCTAGTCCCTGAAACAAGCTAGGAAACATTATTTTTAGAGTGCTGAATGAAGGGTGACCTAAACGAAAGTGACACAACCAAATTTCTTTATTGTGGGAAGGAAGTGACTCTGACAACAAAGACAATGGAAGTTGACTCCTGGTGCTACATGTCCCAAAAGCTTCCTCAAGAAGGTAGAGCCCATTTTCCTCCCTAGCAAGTCCAATCATCTTCCCCGTTCCCTGATCCTGAAATTTGCAAAGTGTAGGAGAGAATGTCACTAAACATTGTAAATCCAAAGTAAGTTTATGAATAGAAAGCAGTTTCGCAGATAATTTAGGCACATGTAAGACATCTCGCAAAATTAAATCTTGACTTAGGAGAATATCACCCTTTCCAGCAACTGTAATAAATGTGCCATCTGCAGTTGCAATTTTTTTATTGCTGGGACATGGTCTATATGAGATAAATTCAGTAGAGGCATGGGTCATGTGATCCGTTGCTCCAGAATCAACAACCCATGTCCCTCGTGCTGTAGATTGTAGAACACTTAAGCATAGGCTTGGGAATTACCTGAGAATGCCAAGGATGAACTACCTGTGTCTGTGGGTTTGACTAGAGTGTCTAGAAATTCCCTCAGTTTGTTAATTTCTTCTGTATTGAAATTTGTAAGGGTTCTGGAAGGACTGCCCCCTGCAGCACCTGTTTGAGCCAAGTGGGCTTGTGCTGGTCCTCCTCGTTGAGTGCCTTTGGTGGTCCAATTTCGATTCTGATTTGGAGGCTTACCATGAAGTTTCCAGCATCTGTCTTGGTTGTGTCTTGACTTCTTACAGAAGGTACACCATAGGGAATCCTTATTCTCCCCTCTGTCGATCTCCATCTTGGGGGCTACACCTCCAGGTTGATTGGTCTGCCACTGATCAATCTTCTTTCCCTTGCTTTGTGCAACTAATGCAGAACTTTCAGTGGATTGAGGTTCCATCATCACTCCTCTACGTGCTTCTTCTGCTCGGAAGGAAGCCATGGTTTCATTGAGTGAGGATAACTCCTTACCTAGCACCTGAATTCTTACAGGATCAAACTCACTATTTAGTCCTATCAAGAATTTATAAATTATGTCCTTCTCCTTATAATGTCTAAGTAAATCAGCATCTGCTGTGCATTTTGCTTCAAATTGTTCATAATGGTCTAACTCCAGCCATACATTCCGCAGAGTCTGAGCATACTCACTACCAGATCGATCTCCTTGTTTGGTAGTTGCAATCTTCATTTTAATTTCATAAATTTGGGCAGCAGCACCAACCTTGGAATAGTTTTGTTTATATCTCTCCCGCACATCCTTGGCGGTCTTCACGAACATGCAAGCATCACTTACCTCTGGCACCATGGAATTCCATAGCCATGACATTACAACTACATCTGCTTCATCCCATGCACCAAAGCCACTGTCTGTGGGTTTTGGGGCATCTTTCCCAGTAAGATGATTCAATTTGCCCTTCCTTTTTAGAAAGGTTTGGACAAAATGAGACCATTTGAGGTAGTTTCTGCCATTGAGACGAAGGCTGGGTTGAATATGTTGCAGCTCAACAGTGCTGGCTGTTTGGGTAGGGTTATTGGCTGTTTCGGACATTCTCAGTTTTGTTGGGTGGGATTCAAAGGCGTGGAGGGTGTTTTAGGACAGAAAAACGGCAATATAGGCCGTCAAAGGATGGGGAAAATACTGGCAACGTAGATCGCACAGCGGAAGGAAAAAAAAACCTTGTGGCAATGCAGGCCACGAGTTTACACAGGCTCCCAGGGATTTGGAGCGCTGATACCATGTCAGAAGATAATTTTCTGATATTATTGATAGAAGAGCATGTGCTCTTAAATAGAATACAAGATAATTCAAAAAAATGCAACTCCTACTTTATTGCTAATCATTGTACCCACTATCAATTCCTATAATTAATGAGCAATGATTCCTATTCATAAATACAAAATATACAGCTAATCAAATCTCCAAATTATGGGATTCTAATCCTATTCATAAAAGGAAATAATAATGTTGGATTCTGACAGTATTTTATATTATATACTATGTAATTTATAATTTTTAACTAGATGAAAAATATTTATTAGTAACATACCAAATAGCATACCGATTATGTATACCCCCCACGTACCCAATACATAAGGGGTAGCGTACCGCATACCGCGTACCCGTACCACGTACCGAACAAATTGCGAACCTGGTGACTATGGGTACATATGTAGTAGATGGGTAACTCGTTAATCGATAACTCGGTTGATGATGCACAAAATCTTGGCTAATGCAGCTCAGTAGATGGTTAGTACAGCTCGATGGATGGTTAATGAGTTACCCATCTCAATGTACCCATTAACCAAGTTCAACACACCATTAATCACAATTTTGAACGTAATTAACAATTGTCGAATTGTTGTCCCCATTTTGATATCCAAATAACATAACTGTTTTCATAAACTTCAATTTCTAGCTTATTTAACAAGCCCAAAATAGTATAAATTGGTTTCAGCAGTTGCTTAAATAAACTAAACCAACCAGGACCAAAATGCTTCACGAGTGTTTCTTACAATAGATAAGCCCAACTAAGCCCATTCAAACAGGGCCTAAGTACAAGAACGGACCAAGGACTAAATTACAGAGCAAACTAATAATAGATCTATACAATAACCATAATTGACTAATATTTTAACATGTGCTAAATATACTAAAGAATCTAGAGTGGCATTCTAACAAAAATATAGCAGAAAACAAAAAGGCTTCCTTCATCTATAATGACTACACTGTCTAGTGTCTACACATTATAAAAACTTACCTTGAAACAATGTCGAAGCAAAAACTGAGTTGTCATGCCCTTTGACAGGACGGATGCAGCAATAACTGGCTCAATTGAGGGAGGGACAGGGACCACTCTATCTGCAGGAAGAATCTGCTCTTCTGTGTATGAGCCCAATGACCGACCTGCATAAGCTACAAGATCCCCAACCTGCCTACCGGTGAGTCCAGCACCCACAGCTGTCACAATGCCAACAGCCTCCACACCTGCCACATTAAAAGGGGAAAATAATTCAGGATATGATACCTTCGGCATCAACTTAGCTTTAAATTAAACGTTAAGAAAGTCATAATGTTGATAAACTAATTCTTGAGCTCTGAAGATAAGAAGCAAAAAAGAATCAGAGAACTCTTCTCCAATCAGAGAGAAGGGCAAGTAACAATCAGTGACTTCAAACAAGTTGGTTGGTAATTTGGTATAAGTATTGTGTGTAAAGCAAAACTATCCCCAAAGTGGTAATCCTGGTGGATTTAAGTCTTCAATGTAGCTTGGTAATTATTAAATCAAGCAATATATAGCTAATAATTTGCTTTAAAAAATATAAACAGGATTATGGATGCTTATCAATTTTCTATGCCAAAATGGTGGTTCATTCTTCTTTTACTTTTTTCTTCCCCTTGCTTCCAAAACAAGCACAGTTAAAGAGATGGGAAACATGGGCACTAGAAACAGTTAAAAAAACGTAAATTCTGATAGATAATATAGTTGTAATCGAAGATTTTTGTGAAAGGAATTTCTTCAACCCTTAATTTTATTAGGTAATGATTCCCCATAATTACAGATGTTAGACTTAAGCACATGATCCTTGCAGATAAACATGCTGAACAATGTCGAAAGTTCTTCGTGATCCTTGCCATTGCTGGTCTACCACCTGAGCTTGACTCACTTTGCAATCAGATACTCTTCAACCCTACTGTTCCTTCATATGATACTGTCTCGGAAGAAATATTGAATCTTTCCTATCTTACAATTTTAGACCAGTCGTCATTTGTTCATACCCCACCATGCACCCAAATTTTGATGTGCCACTCATTTTTGGGGCTTTATTAGACATATAGGACATAATCATTTGTTAGAAGTAAATCAAACTAAGAAACCTGGAGTGAAGGGAAAAGAGGGAGCTTTATAAACTCCCTTCCGGAAGTAGACATCAACAAAATTAAGTCCAATTGCTTTGTTCCTCACACGGACTTCACCCTCCTTTGGCTCTCCAATTTCCAATTCCTCCCACTTTAGAACCTGTCATCAATTGCCATTACCAGAAACTCAATAGGCTTAATACAACCACTGAAACACGTGCCTAATCTACAACAATTTAATAATAAGATGTGCTTTTAAAAAAAATTAAGTAATCGCTTTGCAAAATCAATGAAACAAAAAATTAGCATAAACATTGTTTAAGGAAGCAATAGTTAAATTGTAATTCAGTTTCTGGAATATGGGTCTTTCAAATTGATGGGAAAAATGAGTACCCAATAATCCACTTTCATAGTTGAACAGATAAAGATCACTTTTTAATATGAAAAAGAGTAAAGGGGGTGGAAGGATAAGAGAAAGAGACCTGAGGGCCACCATGTTCATGAACTCTGATAGCTTTCACCGTATTGGGTGCAGCTGATAATGAAGCCTTTGTGGTGAGTGTTGTTCTGCTGAAATGCAATGAAAATGATGACAACGTTGGTCGGTGGAAGGAGTAGTGAGAGAAAGGGATTCTGGAACCTTATTAACCCGGTAAATGACAGTTTTGTTGCCATTTTATTATTGAATGATTAAACTCATCATTTACTCCTTATATATCACACTGAACTTAATTTAGTCTATACACAGTAGAGCTGTTCGCGGATCGGTTTGGATCGGTTTTAAGGTAAAAAACCTGAATATTAAAAAGACATATGGTTTGGTTTGGATCGGTTTCTTAAAAAAAATCTGATCCGATTAAATGCGATTTGGATTGGATCGGTTGATTCGATTTTTACCGATACTTCATTATATATTTATATTACATCAATGAATCAATATAACAAGCTAAATTGAACAAAATCTTAAACATTTATATGCTTGTTGACACATTCATGTAATAACATTTCATAAAATATGTGTAAAATAAAAAAATATCATCATCATCTAATTTCAAAACATCTTTTATTTATGTTTAGGACATTAGAAATAATAAAAACAATTACATCAAATCAAACTAGCAAGCATTATTAGGAAAAAAACAACAAATAAAAAATTAATAGTACAAAAAATAGAATAAACATATATTAAATTTTATATATGCAGTTTTGTTTGAATTGGTTCGTTTTGAAAAATGGATCCAAAATCCGAACCGATTCGATCGGTTTTCACAAAACAAGATCCAAAAAAATCCAAAAGACAACGGTTTTGTTCGGTTTTCGGTTTTTTGGATCGACTTTCGGTTATTTTTTGGATCGGTTTGGATATGAACACCCTTAATATACATGAGCATATTTTTTTTAATTACAATTTTTTTAATTTAATACTTCGTCACATTACAATTATTTTGAGTTTGATCCTTATATTGGGACAATCAATTTGAATTTGATCTTTATCAATTATCATGTAACAGCGTTATAACACCAATAAACGACGAGGACCAAATTAAAAATAATTATAAATATAGGGATCAAATTCAAAAATTTGTACATATAGAAACCAAATTCACATATAGCGACCAAAGTATTAGTTTAACCTTATTGAATTTATTATCATTTATTGTTGGGAAAGTAGGTAACGTGGCTCAGCCCCAAGAAAAGAACTCGGTTTCGATTCCTGGAGTCGCCCATTTGGAAGACAGCAGCCCAACCCTATGTGTAAAAAATCGAACATACCGCCATCAACTCGGAAATTAGTCCCATGAAGGGTTCAAATGACCTAAGCTTGTGGTGATAACATGGGGCACCCACTAGGAAGTCAAAGACACTAATTATGGTGGATTAGCAAAAATAAATAAACAATAAGTTAGAATTAAACTTAATTGTATGTGTAATAATTCCGTTAAGAATAAAAAGAGAAATTTATCATTGGGAATGATGCATTCAATATTTAAACTAGTGTTTTATTTAGTTTTTCAATCAACACTTGCAATCCTTAACCAGTGTTAGTAAGACCATGTTATTTATAAGTTTTTGCATTCGTTCATCATTTTTTTTCTCCAAGGGAGGCTTATAGCACCTTAGTACCCGTGACATGTGGGGAGAGGAGAAAAGGGAATGAAAAAGAAGCAGAGTGGAATGCATTATGAGGATTTGAATTCATGCACTCACAATTATATCCTGCACCTGTTGCTTAACCAACTGAGTAGATGGAAGGGGACACCACCATTTAGCATTCGTCCATTGGTTTTCAGGAGCATGTCATTGTTGCTTGCAAAAAATTTAGCAAGGTAACCATCATACCCATTGCCCTCCGGACGAGAGTGATGGATTACAACTTTCCACTTCTTAGCACACAACTAAGAAATTAGTATGACATGCACTTCTGAATTTAAAGAAAAGAGACAAGCAATTTTAAAGGAAGGGTTTTACCAAAATCCAGTCCCTTTTATTTATATTTTTTCAATTCATCCACTTTGCTGCTGCCTTAGCAAATGTTGGACCAGCATTTAGAGAAATTAATTTCCCTAAATGCACCAACTTGATATGAGAGGTGCACCCTTTAAATTGCTAGAAAAAAAAAAAGAAAAAAAAAACTTACTATGATGACAACAGAACACATTTTTAAGACACACATCGGTAGTATTCACAATCTATAGTTGCTTTCAAAAGGAATCAACCAAGGACACGGTGTTTAGCAACTGCAACTGATAGCCTCAGGGTATCAACACAACAGAGCCTGAGGTCTTCCGACCCTCCAGGTCTTCATGTGCTTTTGCTGCCTCAGATAAAGGGTAAGTATGATTAACCCGCACCTTCAAGACACCAGAAGCAACATTAGCAAACAACTCTCCAGCAGCCTCCAATAGTTCATCCCGAGTGACAACATATTGCATTAGGCTGGGCCTTGTCAAGAACAAGGATTTTGCAGCCAGGGAAGATAAGGGAACTGGATCAGGTGCACCTGATGACTGCCCAAAATTAACCATGTAGCCTCGAAGCTTTAAGCATGCCAAAGATCCCTGGACAAACCATAGTATACCTCCTTAAGGACTTTTTCTCACAGTACTCTTAAATTTTGAAAAGAGAGAATAGAAACATCATAGAAAGAGATATAGAAACCCCAAAGTTCAATTTAATATATCCTAACAAAAGAAAGCTTTCATGAGGCAAAAAACAGTTTGATCACCATCAATGAAGTAAGCTGCTAAATGTGCTTCTAAATTATAATTGTATAAATCTGACAGTAATCCATGAACTTCAGCCCCTCAATTAAAAAAATCGGTAGCATATCAATTATTTCCCACTGGGTTTACACATTAAGGGTTTGTTTGCTTTGTTTTTATATTCCTGTTTGTATTTCTTATTTTCAAAAATAATTACAAAAGGAATTGGATACTCTCCTGTGACATAATGGTCATGTTAGAGAGATATAGACACATCTTTTAATTACATGGACCCACCATGATTGGTTGTAGGTCCACTAATTAGAATTTTAAAAATTTGTTCCTTTCTCTCTCTAACAAGAGAGTATCCTGTTTTATGTAAACAGGAGAGAATCCAAATCCATTACAAAACTGCAACATTGTTTTCATTTCGTTTCTTGTTTTCAAAGATTTGTACAGGAAACACAAAAAAGTTGTTTTCAATATTTCCTGTACATATTTTTAAAATAGGAAACAAAATTAAAACAATGTGACAATTTTGTAATTATTTCTGAAAACTGGAAATGCAAACCGGAAATTGGAAACAAAGCAAACAAGTCCTAATATTTTATGTGCTGTAACTAGTCTTGATCGTTGACTACTTTCACATCACATGTCTTGCCAATTAAGAGACCCAATGCTAAACTGCTAATAGGATGAAGCACTATGAATGCACATCTAAGTAAGAAAAGAGATTAATATGTATATTAGCAACCACAATCACTATAGAGTTCGGTATTTAAGATCTAGTGGGTGTTTGTGGATGGTTTAATTTTAAGTAATGATCAACGAAAGATCAACGGAACCATAAATCTAATTGCATTTCTAGATTCTCAATTAATCAGAAAATAAGCAACTTCTGATGCATACCATCATGCAAAACAAAAGATTAATAATTTTATTTTTCCACACAAGTATCCAACCATCTGATTTTGAAATTCAATTGGGTGTAATATTACCTCAAAGGTATCCTTTCCTACAGAATCATAGACTACTTCAACTCCATTGCCTGATGTGATTTCATTGACACGGGCAACGAAATCCTCTTCTGTATAGATGATAATATGATGGCAGCCATCCTCCTTGGCTTGAGCTGCTTTCTCTTTACTGGACACAGTCCCTATAACAGTTGCACCCAGAGCATTTGCCCACTGGCACAATAGGGATCCAACTCCACCAGCTGCTGCATGGACGAGAATCGTGTGACCACGTTCAACCTGTAAAATGATTAAATTCGTCTCTGTTTATAATTTATAATATTCCGAGGATGGCTAAATCAACCAAACATTGGTTTGATAGTTTCCGAGGAATATCATTCCTAGGAGTCCTATCTCCAGGAATAAAAATCTTGGCTGTTTCTAGCTGTCACAAATGCTTATTTTATGAGTTTCATAAACTGTTTTGATCAGCTCACTCAAATAGGATAAAAATGCTTCGTGAGTGTTTATTGCAGTAGATTAGCCCAACTAAGCTCATCCAAAGAAGGTTAAGTTTCGGAAGTAACCAAGGACTAATTATGGAACTAATTAACAGAGCTATAATATAACTACAATTGAAAAATAATCTAACATGTGCTAAATATAAATATACTAATGGGTCCAGATTAGTATTCTAACAAAAATAAAAAAACAAAAGGCTTCCTTCAGCTATAATGAGTACACAATATATAAACCTACCTTGAAACATCGTCGAAGCAAATATTGAGCTGTCATGCCCTTCAGCATGATGGATGCTGCAGCAACTGGGTCAATCGAGGGGGGAACAGGGACTACTCTATTTGCAGGAAGAATCTGCTCTTCGGCATATGAGCCCATTGGTTGACCTGCATAAGCTACAAGATCTCCAACTTGCCTACCAGTGAGTCCAGGACCCACATCTGTCACAACCCCAACAGCCTCCATACCTGCCACATTAAAGCGGAAAATAATTCAATACATAATGATGATATCGTGGGCTTGGGCATCAACCTAGCTCAACCACGTGCAAGAGAGAGAGAGAGAGAGAGACTATACCATCAAACAGTTAAGCATTTGCATTACATGGTCTTAAAACTTAACAAACAGATGTAAAAGATCTTTCCACTAATCCTAGGATCAATTCTTCAAAAAAATGGGATCAATTCGGAGAGTATAAAACCATTCGTGTTTTCACCTAACAATTTAAACTTTTAGGAGAGTTGGTCCCTGACTTGGTATCAAAGCTTTTATGACCAAGTGGAAGGGGATTAGGAGAGTATAAAACCACTCTAGTGTTTTCGCCTAACAGCTTAAACTTTTAGTTGATCCTTGACGCCCCATTCTTCATGATTAAGTAAAATTTCAACACAAGGTTAAGCAGGGCTATGTCTTTTAAAGGTTCATGTGTGAGGACATCTGTTAGAGATATAAATTCATTCTTGAGCCTTTGCCAAACAGCTTTAGCTTTGAGGATTAGGAGAGTTGGTCCTTGACTGAATCTTTCCCTATTTAGAAGCTTAACGGAATTAAATCTCCTGTATACTTTTTATCCATAAAAAAAACATCTCCTGCTTATTACTCCAGAAAAAACAACCAAATTTCTGCCATAAATTGACATAACAAAGGCCATGAAGCAAAATCTGGGCATGTGCATGTGTGCACTTGGCTAGATGTGTGTCACAACGAAAGCAAACATCTGTTTTTTGTCCTTTTTTCCACAAGCACCAGAAATATTACAGGCAGAATAATTTGTTAGAGAAACTAAGAAACCTGGAGTGAAGGGAAAAGAGGGAGCTTTATAAACTCCCTTCCGAAAGTAGACATCAATAAAATTGAGTCCAATTGCTTTGTTCCTCACACGGACTTCACCCTCTTTTGGCTCTCCAATTTCCACATCCTCCCACTTTAGAACCTGTCATCAATTGCCAATACCAGAAACTCAACAAGATTAATCCAACCACTGAAACACATGCCTAATATACAATAATTTAATAATAAGATATAGTTAAAAATAATGAAGTAATCGCTATACAGAATCAATGGAAAAATAATTAGCATAAACATTGTTAAAGGAAGTAATAGTGAAATTGTAATTCAGTTTCTGGAATATGGGTCTTTCAAATTGATGGGGAAAATGAGTACCCAATAATCCACTTTGATAGTTGAACTGGTAAAGGTCACTTTTTTTTTAATGAAAATGGAAGGGTAAGAGAAAAAAGACCTGAGGGCCACCATGTTCATGAACTCTGATAGCTTTAACCATATCTGCTGCTGTTGCTGATAATGAAGCCTTTGTGGTGAGTGTTGTAGCTCTGATCAAAGGTAATGAAAATGGTGGCAAAGTTGAAAAGGGTAGCGGTGACAGAAGTGGGTTCTGGAATCTGATTGACCTTGCGGAAAATAATGACATTTTTCAAGCAGGAATGTATTTTCCTCTAACAGTAATTATTATAATTATTATTTTTTTTAATATTCTTTATTAGTGTTATTATTATTATTTTTATATTCTTTAAGTATTGTTTTAAGTTTTTAGTATTATTAGTTTTTAATTATTATAATTTATTAGTTATTATTATGAACAACCAATAACAGCTTGCCACAAGTAAAGGAGCGGCGGCGCCATTTAGTTTGTCAATCACTACAGGCTACCACTTTTGGATAATATTATTATTATTATTATTATGTCTAACTTAATTAAACTATTAATTTAATGGATTGAACTAATCTAATGGTAACTCATAATTTTAATCACTTCATTCTCCGAAATGATTTTTAAAATATAAGGTGATTTACTTTCATAACTCTTCAAGTTTATCCACCAGTTCTTATTTGACTGATTTCAGTGATTTGCATGTTATTATTGTTCTTGTAATCAGCTTCATCTCCTTTCTTTTAGGTCTCTTTAGAAGGTGATTTTGCCTTGTCCTCATTCTTCTTGGTTCTATTTGCAAGTGAATTCCTTATCTCATCCTTATTATTGTTATTTTTGTGGTCTGTTTTATTGAGCCATGATTGAAATCACCAAAATATAGGTGTTAGATTAGAGTGAGTGGACATGCATATAAAAAAAAAATAGGTAATGCTTTAAGGATTTTAGTTATTAAAATATTGTCAGGTAGTATGGCTTCATTGAGTGCTTCTTTGGTGCGTCAAACAAGAAATGGTCCATCAATGCACTCTGTAATTTTAACCAATTATATAATGCTTGCAAGGGCATTTCTTCCCTTGATCTTATCTTTTTGAGCAATGTTTTTTTATACAAGATGGAGATATCAAAAGATATTCTCATTATTTTTTTAGTGTATTTTTGATAAACGTGTATACAAAGAAGATAAAAAATAAGTAAGATAAAAAGATAATTATATACGATATCCAAAATTTATCTTCAAATAACATAAGTTGAACTTTTTAGCAAAAAAAAAAAAAACTAACTGAAACACATAAATGCTGATATACGACGCACGGTTATCCTACAACCTAACTATTGAGACAGGTGCCTTGAATTCAGTTGTTTAACATTTACCCCAATCCAATGTTGTTGTGTATGTGTGGATTCTCCATTGGTTTGGTCCTACAAGAAAGTAAATTATTTTTAAAAAATCAGGAGAACGGAAAGAATATATAAAATAATATGGGTTTTACTAATCAGTATCCTAAGGATATTGGTTAATGAATCAAAAAATAAAAACTTTGCAATTGAAAATTATAACTTTTAGACTTTGAAAAATTGAATGCACTACTTTTCATGCATAATTTCTATCTTTGTTTTCTTAACCAATATACTTAGGGTTCTAATTAAAACATCCAGAATGTGACTCTACTACCATATTTGAACAATCTTGAACATTAAAATAAATAGCGATATACCGTCCATTCATATGGGTCGCACGGCATTGGTAACTATAATTTTTTTTAAAAGAAAAATTGAAAATAAATTAGTTTTTTTTTATCTAGGAAAGAATTGAATAAAGTAAATTATATATCAATATTGACACAATTGTAAAGCACGAAACCTAATACAAATGATATGAAACTAAGAATGTTCTAAAACTAAAGATGTAAAAAAAAAAAATTTGATGAGATTGGATTTCAAGACTTATTAACAAAAAATTAATTAATTGTTTGACTAGTTTATCAACAATCAACGTTAATAATTTTAAAGATAGATTGATCCATATAAAAGTCCATATGATATCCAATGTGCTCTAACTGCTTTCAATGATTCAATTTTACTGTAATTTTTATGCAAATACTGACATAAACAGATGCATTCTACTATTTCTCTTATGTAACATGATAATGATAATGCGTGTCAGATTATAAAATTGAAGCTACAAGTTAAGATCGTCTTAAATTATCTGCAGCTAGTACTCATCAATTTGCAATGAGTAGATTCAATAATGGCAAAGCTTTTAAATTTTAGTCAATTGAATATCTAATTTAGTAAAGTCAATAATAGTTAAGTTATAGAATTTAAATTTCAAGAAATCTTAATCAGATATAGTAAAGCCAATAATAGAAAAAGCTCTTACTACAAATGAAGTGTTAAACCATAATCGTATTGACAATTTTCAAATTATAGAATGCTTCTACTTATTAATATAATATTCACATAAGTCACTTCAAAAAAAGCATGTGCAAAGTCATGACAGAAACAAAAATTGAAAAGTAGCTGAAGGCAATAGTCCAGTGCATAATGTTGCAAGCAGATAAGAGAATCACAAAATTCAATGGTTTCTCTCGCAATAAGTAATATGTAGATTTTCTTTGCTTGTTTTCTCTTGGAATACATAGTAACATGCCTATAATGAGATAATAGATTCAATAAGAGAATATTCATGACAATACATCTCGAGTGTATATATCCCAGTAAAAACATGTTTCCGTGCAGACTTGAAAACATACGGAATATTACCATGTGTAAACAAACAATAATTCCTGTTACAAAGACAAATAAAACACACATTATTTTAGAATGCTAAGAATTGAACTTTAAGACATAATTGTATGCACATGCAATTTTATGCGTGTGACCTATGTGACAAACCATTACTTATAAATGTGTTGAGTACTTGAGTTTGTAAAACAAAAAAACTATTTTTGTAATTAAGAATTATCAATGACTCGTGCCCTTAGTTAAGATAATCATCAACTACTGATTAACTAATTAAATAAGTACTTACTAAGCTAAAAATACTTCTATAAAAATAGGTTATTGCAATTTCTCTGCCCAAAATGGAAATTTGACACTAAGTTTTCAATGAAATAAGAGGTCACTTAAATCACCTCTCATTGAGGTATCATTGTGATTAGAGAGGGAAATCATGTGATTAAGAGGAAAAGTAATTGCGAGATACTATCATAAATGTAAAAACTTAGTCAGTAGCATAACCCAAACGTTATGCCAAATGAATGATACCCAATAAGCTGAAGAAGAACACTCATCCCTAACAGGTTCATAAAATAAAGAGCAAGCATAAAGCTACAATGAACTAATGATTGTTAGAAGAGAAAGAATTTGATATTAGAGACAGTTGCAAATTCAACAAAATATGAGTTTGTTCCATGATCAAAGTGTAAATCGCAGGAAAATGTTTTCATTAAGGAAAAGAAACAATTTTAATGGATGGTGAAGAAGAATGGATGCATACATGCTTGTTCCAGGCTTCTCAAAATGAATGCAAGAAAAGAAAGGCACTCACACCCAATAATATGAGGTAATATTCAGTAGCATTATAAAATGCGAAACATAGTTGTTAAATCGTGCTATTGTCATCTATACTACTATAGAAAGAGAATTCTCTCACTTGGTATCCACTTTTGTTAAAAACTCAATTTGATTTCTACTTTAATGAACTAAATTCTTGCACTCTTCTATTATCCTTGGTTATCTGTTTCCTTTGAATTCCCGTTTTGGACAGAGCAAGTATCCATAGTGCTAACATGGACCAAAGCAATACAGTGCAATTCAAATTACAATGCAGGAGCTTGCTGCAAAAGGACTTGCTTCTAAGGTGTTAAGATATAATTGGAGAAGCAGAATTTTTATGTTTTTGTTTGCCATGCGGATCCATCGATCACTTATATCCAGAACAGATTTTGATGGTGTTGTGGCCTTCAAAGGCTTACTCTACATTAAAGCTGACCTTGACGTGCATGAGATTTACAAGGGACTTTGGAGAGGAAACTTAGTTCTCATGGATTTCAATCCAAAGTTGCATGCTGGTTTAGGCATTAAAAAGATAGGAACAAAACTAAAGAACACTAAGCTAAATCATACACCTCGTGCTATCAAATTAATCAAACACCTCATTCAACCACACTTGAATGTTGGACCAATTAAGGGTAAATCTTTTTGATCAGGTGACAACAAAGGGTAGTACTTTTTTTAGTCATGGCAATTTCTCATGTAGACAGTAGACCTATATGGTTCAAGCTGTTTTTTTCCTTCAAATTTAGATAGTCCCTGACTGTTTATTGTAGTATCAAATGTTTTAACTTTTGCAATATCAGTAATTTATTTAAGCTAGCTACTCTTTTAAAGCTTACTAACACTCATGCTTCTAACAATAAGATAACACTAATTTGGGAAAAACCATTCAATAATTAACAAATGATTGGAGAGCAGAAATAGTAAACATTTGAAGAACAAAAATCTGAAACAATTGAAGACCAATAAATAGTAAACATTTATTACTAAGCAATTGACAGGCCCCTTTGACAGCTCTAATACTTGAAAGTGTCCCCAAGCAAGGTGTACATGATTAGATAAGTTTACACTTCAACATTGGGCTTCAGCACAAACACAAACTACATCAAGGATATCAGAAAGCTAAATTGCTTAGGGGAAAAATAATTAAATGGCCTTGAGAAAAACATTTACCCATAAAGTGAAAATTGAAATGGACAAAAATACTAATTACAAAGCAAAAAAGAGATAGAAAGAGAAATTACCCATAAGATTTTTGGAAGCTAGTGACATCAAAAAGCTTGTAAGAGATGAACTATACTTTCATTTTGAAATTAGTGAGAATTTTTGCAGTGGGTTGCTGCTATCATGAAGGTAGAGAGCATTTTTTGTGAATAATTAGTAGCCAATATTGGATTGGGTTTCTTCTTTCAAGTAACATCATGTGACTCATTACTTGTACGCCCAGCCAATGAAGTCAACATATTTTCGTATGAAAGCAAAAGTAATATCAGTTTAGGATGAGGAAGCAAAAGTAAAAACAAAAGGGACCCAGATATTTCAGTTTCAAAGAGACAGAGAAACAGAGAAACAGAGAACAAACCACATACATGATGGTGGATTCCGACAGATCTAGGGGTATACAAATTTTTAAGACTAACCAAAATCCCCAAAATAAAAGGCATTATACAGCTCCACAAAAAAAAGGCATTACTTAGCTATATTATAGACAGAATAAGAAGTTATCTGACACACCCCATTTTCAATAGGATGCCGAAGATTAAATGAACTGTTGGATCCTACATTCTTTTGAGATTGAAAGGTTGATTTAGACAAATCAGAAAATAATTCATCTGCATTAAATTTATTTCATCAACATTTGTAAACTATGCTGATATTATCTACATACTCTACGTGATTAATTTAATTTCAATGGCATATATGAGTAAAACATCCACAAATCACACTCCCTTCACATAGCTAATAATAAAAAGTAAATCCAGCAAAGAGGATTTTGGAGAAGAGATTCAACGTTAATGTGATCTAATCTATCTTACATCCAAGAACATGCCTAATGCAGATTTTTGATATGTATGACAGTGGTTCCTTATGCAAGTAGCCCTGAATCAAACCCTACGTTACATTTACAGATATGGCCAATATAGTATTGCATTAAGTAACATAGATACCTCACTATTTTATTTTATTTTTAAAATACAGAATTTCTACTAAAAGCAATGTCATTATTTTCATGTATTTGGTATAGCCTTACCTTTGATCAATGCTTTAGAAATAGAATTGGTCCTATACTCATATTGATATGTTCCCCCAGGGACCTTAGAAGATGAAGCTAGAAACGTATTGGTTAGGGGCCTTACCGTCCAGAATTAGAAAACACTACCTAACTACCATGAATTATAGATATGCTCATTCATATAAAATAAGCATGTAATCTCGAGTTGCGGTGCTGTTTACTAATTTCTGGAATGAAAATATAAAAAAGCATAAGAGGTACAATGAAAATATTCCCAACTATATGCTTGAGACTCTAGCAAACAATGAAAATGATCAATAAAATAAAGTACAACTACAAAAATGTTGCAATTCTTGTTTCTTGAAAATTCAGAATAATATAACTAATTTGGTTAATTGATTATTAATCTCACAATTATCCTTATTTTTTTTAGATAAGCCAAAGGTATATATATAGAGTACAAGGGATACTCCACCCATATACAAAGAAAGTGTCAATTACAAGCCTTTCGGCCCTACCCTGATAACAAAAAACAGAGAAAAAACAGCAACCAAAACAGCACAATTATCCTTATTGATGAACCAAAGTCCATATATTGAATAAAAATCAAAAGACTAAGGACTTTGAGTGGTTCAAACGGCTAAGACAATGACAAATTAATTAAAATATGCATACAAATTACTTTGAGTGGTTCAAAAGACTAAGGACTTTCATCAAACATGTGGTGTGCTATGACTTGCTAGAACCCATGTTCTCAAAACATGTCTCCATTTTTACAACCCAAGTAGTTCTCAAAGTTTGTAATGGAGCAAGAAGATTAAAAATCCCAACATAAGAAAGAATGGAGTTTAGGGGAAACTACCTGGGTGGTGGGGATATGGAGCTTGAAAATAGCTTTCGGTCTCCATTTCTAGCTCCTCCATCTTCCCACAACCAAGCCCCCCATGAAGATGATGAAAATCTGAATGTGGAGACGAGTGATGAGAGATTCTTAACAAATAAATCAACAGTTGATGATAGAATGTTGCAATTTTGGAGAAACTTTATACTGTTGATGACATGTGTAAATCCATGGAAAGTGAAGGAATATCTTGATAGCACTCCCTATCTTATTTAAGTTAGTATGGATTTTGACTACATGTAAAAGGCTATAGATGTAAATTTCAATTATACAGAGACCACTTCAGTTCCTATGTAAATCCAAATGAGAAATCCCATTTATAAAAAATATAAAAAATAGAATGCAAGTAAAAACAAAAAAAGGTAGAGCAAGAGCTATATTATTTCTTTATCAATATTTCAAATATAGCTACTAAAAAACTATTAACAGCAAGAGTAAAAAGTTTAAATCAATGATGACAGTTTGTGTCAAAAGACAAAGATGCAAAAGCAATTTACATATAAATGTAAACTTTGTTGGCCTCATCACTTGTGGAGATCATGAAATAACCAAATCATCAAACTCATTTTCAGTTTTTCACATAATAAGCATCAAAAAATCAAAACTCAAAAGAACTTAAAGAGACTGTCACATTAATTACCAAGCACCGTAGGAATGGCAGTATAAACATGTAAGCATGGTGAGGAAGCTTTATTTTCCTCTCATGCTCCCTTATATCTCTGAAATAAGCAAGTTTGGAAGATAGATTTATTTTGCCTTATGAAATTTAATTCTGAATGAAAAGCCTCTTTATTTTTAATGCTTCTCTTCCTTGAAAGCAGAGCAGGCCAAGCATAACTTACAAACTTAAACTCAACTTTTTTATAAACTCAAGATTGTTCACCTTTTTTATACTATGTTAATGATAATCTATTAATCTTACAGGCATAATTTACTAACCAAGAAGATAGAATCTTACACATGTCAGTATAGACAAATTTGTGTCTATTATCATGATATAGCTAAAATAAATAAAGACACCACCACGAGCTTGCAAGATGGCTTCCCCATTGAAACAAAAAGAACAGTCCCAGACATCTTAACCACCATAATATCCAACCCGTACCACTACATTTCAAGAAGCAAAAGTTTTTTTTATATGTAGAAAGAAATTGAGGTAACTAAGTGAAATGAAACAAAGAAACAAATGATGAAAGGGAATTACAGATACCTTGAGCAAGCTCAAAACTTTGGAAACCTCTTCACTCATCAATCTCAACCTCCTATTGAGATCTTCACAGTATATCAAAACAACATCTTAGACTTTGACGTCGTCACAATCATCGGTCTTCATGGAGTGCGAGATCTCACAGTCACGTATATGTTGATTTAGACTCCTCAGATACTAAGGCTAGTCCTAGCAATAGGAACTGAGAGTGGTGGTTTACACCAAGGTTTTAAATTGTGGTCGCGATTACGGTTTCGTTGCGTCATGGATATTGCAGGAAAATGCGGTCAATGCGGCTGCAATTACGACCGCGATGCAATTTCGACGACTGCCAAAACCAACACGTCGCGGCCCAGATTTTGGTTTCGGACCCAGATTTGAAACCTTGGTTTACACCAATATAAGGAATAAAGGGCAGCTTATATTCATTCTTGATATGAGTGGTGTCGAGAAGAACCACATCACTAAAGTGTCTATAATCAAGCCTACCTTTAGCATCAACCCAGAAAACACTTCTCAATTGCTGCTCCTCATTCAAATCTATTGCATAAAAGAAGTTGGGATTCTCATCTTGCATGCACATAAAATGATCAAGCATAGCTTGAAGATCTCCTTGATCAAAAGCCAAATGCTGCCCATTACCTAATTGATTTCTAGCTATGCCTTTCTGATTCTCAACTATCTCACAATCAACAGATTTCCTAGGCATTGTAGCAAACATCTTTTTTGTTCTTGCCCTAATAGCTTGTAATGCATCATAATTATTATATCCTAGATCTAAGTTTCTATGTCCCCTAAAGTAATAGGCTTGGCCAGGGAAAATTTCATGGTTATGCTCCTTTATGAAACTACAGATAGTCCACCTACCATCTTGCCTTCTCTTGACATGCATGCAGGCCTTGCAATCTGTTTTTGGCCAAGACGGATTCACTCTACCCCATTTCCTTTTTACAGGCCTGCTTGATATGTTGTCTCCATTTGAAAGAGATTCTGGAGTTTCAGCTGCACTGTATTCTCGCTTGCTTCCATATCTGGTACATGCAAATTTTGCATCAACAAAATTTCCATATATTCTAGATCGGCGACTCGCTTTTATTATGGCAGCAAACCCCACAGATTTGGCATATTCTTTGTAATATGAGAATGCTTCATCCTTTGAATTGAACTCCATTCCGTCATGTGGCTCTGAAACTTTTGAAGAATCCAAGTTGATCCCCTGTCTTTATTTCTACAATCTGACAACTCAGCATTTGTATTTGGCCCTGCATTCTCCATATCATTCCCAACAGCTTTAAAAGAATTTTCATTTCCACTATCCACTTGTTCTACCACATCACCATTTGCTTGACGCCTATTGTCTTCATTATGATGATATTCTCCAGAAGGCTGCTCCAGGTCTATCCCCATGGAGAAAATATAAACTTCCCTTTTAACAACCAGTCTACATCTGTACCCGTAAACATTGTAGCTGAGAATCGGCAACTACAGCATAAAATAAAAGGACAAACTAAACCCGTGTAGACAAAAAGAAAATATAATATGACATAATTCACAGTCCGATCAACTTAGTGGAACATTAAACAAAGAATATTTTTCCTCGTCATCCTATGATGGCCGAAACTTAGTGTTTAGGTACTAGGATGTTTGAGTTTTTATTTTTCCAAAATGATCATCGACTTAAGCTCCATAAGATATTTGGATGCTAAGTCTAAGAGATTTGAAAGTTTAAGGATTTCTAACTTGTTTATTATATGTTATTAAAGCTAGGATGTATTACTTTCATTTGTCCAAGATGATGATGGACTTGAGCTTCGTAAGATATTTGGATGTTAAGTCTAAGAGATTGGAATGTTTAAATTTCCATTGTTTTCCAAAATGATCATGAACTTGAGCTCCATAAGATATTTGGATGCTAAGTCTAAGAGATTGGAAAGTTTAAATATTTCTAACCTATAAATCCTATGAAGGTCGAACCTAGAAGGTTATGGACCTAGGATACTTTGTTCTTATTTTTCTAAAATGATCATGGTTTTGAGCTCCTTAATACATATGGATGCTAAACTTAAGATATTGGAAAGTTTAGTGAATGCTAGCGTATTTTACTAGCCTTGGCCGAATACCCTAAGTTTATAACTTAGTGGGATTTTAATTCAACTTTGTTAAGTGATCATTGTTTATGAACTCCTAACACTTAAGGATCATAAATCCATGAGTTGTATAATTTTCGTGAATCTCTAACCCTAAGAACTAGTCTTGGCCGAACCTATACCTTGTGGTTTAGTGTTCTTGTTTGATTTTAACTTGTGATTTTGTGTTCATAACCTTAGACTTCCATCGCGGAGGAAACGAGGACGTTCATGGTATACCTCTTGGAGCATCTAATCTCCTTACCTTTGCAGAAGGTGGAGTTAGTTCTTTGTGGTGTGACAACGAGGAGCTTCGAGTTCGGGAGTCCGGTGATAACCCAGGTGGGGGAAAGAACCAACCTATCGTCGGAATGGATAAGTAGTAGATTATATAATAATTGTGTAGGGCGACCTAAACCCTACTAGTTGTCGAGTAATCGACAAGACTAAAATCACACTGGAAACCTTTTCTGAAAAACCAATGGCGATTCGAGGATTGTAGGTTTATTGACATTAGGTTGATCTTTATATTGTTGATGGTTGATTTGATTTTATTACCTTTATTGAATTGATTTTGTGCTATGTTGATAATATGGGAATATTTTGATTGATATTGTGTTATGCATGATCTGCCTGGTTTTTATTATTATGCTTAGTGGATTTTAAGCAAAGATATATATGTTGTCTAAGAGATGATTGTTTTGGGTGTAAGGATAATGATGATTTAGAAGTGCCTAAGATGGGGAATGTTAAAGAGGTGTTATGACATAGAATATGTGTCAAGTTCTAATGGAAGGTTAAGGCACTAAGATGTTGTTAAAACGGGTTGGTGAGATTCAAGTATAGGTGTTGTTGTCCACAACCGTGTATTGGTAATATAATACACAAGGACAAAAGTGTATTGGTAATATAATACACAAAGACAAAAGTGTATTGGTAATATAATACGCAAGGACATCTGTGTATTGGTAATATAATACACCATGTATTGGTAATATAATACACGTAAAACACTTCTGTGTATTGGTAATATAATACACCGTGTATTGGTAATAAAATACACGTAAAACATTTCTATGTATTGGTAATATAATACATCGTGTATTGGTAATATAATACACGTAAAACACTTCTGTGTATTGGTAATATAATACACCGTGTATTGGTAATATAATAAACGTAAAACCAAGAGTTCTCGCAAGACCACTTCCACCTTAGGGAATGGGGGTGGAACACCTTAACGGGAATGGGGATGGAACACCTTAACGTGAATGGAGGTGTGCACTAAGTGGAACATCCTAACGGGAATGAGGGTGTGCCCCAATGCAAATGATGGATGGTGACAGGAGTGGTAGTGGTCACGATAACATAAAGACATGGTGACAGGATTAGAGAGGTTACGTGTTAGATTGCCTGAGAATAAGGGTAGAGGATGATATATATTAACCTGAGGATGATTCGTTAGTTATGTGTGTTGATTGTCTATGACAATTACTATATAATTTACTATGACTCTTTTTCGCTTTTTGATGATAGAACTGTTTCTTATCCCCTATGTTTCTGTATTTTTGTGGGTTACTTTGGTTTACGCTAGAAGACCCGATGGAGGGTTACGTTGCTGAGGAGCTGGACGGAACTCTGTATGAAATGGAGATTGTTGAGGAGTTGGATGGAACTCCTTATGAACCAGACACTGGGGCTCGAGCTGTGATCCATGACGATTAGAGTCTAGACATTATGGCCAGTGTGTCTAAGGAGTATTTTTATATTTCCGCTAAGTACGTCTATTATTAATTTTTGCCCGTGAGGGATCCTACTGAGAGGATACCCTCGACAATGTTTTGGTATTGTAATGAACAATTAGGTGTGTATTTACATATGTTAAAGTTGTTGTGTTTTTTTTTTTAAATTTGCATAAGTTATATGATAATTAAATAAGTTTTAATTTTTACGTACTTTTCACGATAAGCGTGTGGTTAAGAATTGATTTAAGAATGTAATTAATCTAATAAAACTTCGGAGCACAACGGGGTGTCTCACTAACTCTCGGAACAGGATGATAGTTAAGTAAAACCCTCACTAAATTAGGGACTTCTGGATTCAGACCCTTAACCTTGTAGGTGAAGTTTGCCTGAGAGCACAATACACTGCAAGTTGTGAACACCCCTTTTTATCCGTCTTCATTTTATTTTATTCTAATTTTATGTTATTATATTTCAGGGAGACTAAAAAATAATAGTGAAGAAAGAAAGAAGAAAAAGAAAATAATTTTGGACGAGGAGGTTCCGTCCACTGCAATTATTTAATTTTCTGTTGGACGAGGAGATTCCATCCACCGTCCACTGCAATGATCTAATTTTCTGTTGGACGAGGAGGTTCTGTCCGCTGCAATTTTATAATTTTCTGTTGGACGAGGAGGTTCCGTCCTCTGCAATGATCTAATTTTCTGTTGGACGAGGAGATTCCGTCCATTGCAATTTTAAAATTTTCTGTTGGAAGAGGAGGTTTCGTCCACTGCAATTTTATTTTCAAACTAGAGACTAAAAATAACAGTAAAGAAAGGAGGAAGAAAAGAAGGAGAAAATAACAATCAGCAAAAAGAGAAGAAAGGAGATTAAGTTTCTTCTCACAACCTTAAAAAACCCCATTTTACATATCAGACAAAACTTCTCTTCCTCCTCCCACTCTCCAACCGCCCCTACACCTCTTCTACCCATTGGTCCTTCTTCTTCCTCATCTCCTCCACTCTCTTAATCGCACCATACTTCCAACCGCCTCTACACCTCCTCTACCCATTGGTCCTTCTTCTTCCTCATCTCCTCCACTCTCTTAACCGCACCAAACTTCCTTCTCCCTTCAAACACGCAACCTTCACATCAAATCGCCTCCTTTCCTTTGCTCGCACCACCTCCATCTGAACACACGCGATCTCTGCTCAGAACCGCCCAAGCTCCGGATTTCGTGAGATCAACCTTGAAGCCGTTGGGTAAGGAGAAGCATGAAGCCCTCTCCTCCATCTACAAAAGGAGAAGGGGGAATAACGAAAAAGGGGGGGAGAAGATACGGAGAAAGGATACGAAGACAGAGGGAGAGAGATGTTTTTATCTGATGCTTTCTTTGTGAAGAAAAAAAGATTGAGTTTGAGGTAGAAATGGAGGGGATTTTTGGGTTAAGGATTTGAGTTTTTTTTTCTCTTCTCTGTCATCAGAGTGGTTCCAAATTTTTAGAATAAGAGAAAGTTAAAAGAGTCAGTGAAACTGAAATGTGAGGGTTTTGATCTTAAAGTTTTACTATTGGGAGAAAGCAAAGTCATTGTTATTCTGCTCTCGTTTGGTAATCCTTGTTCTCTTTGTTGATATTATTCATGAGTTTCTCTTGACATTCTTATTTTTGTGTCTCTGTTTATGACGAAAAGAAAATACATGGATATTGAAACTGAATGAGTTAGTATAATGTTTGCTATATGAGTTCTTATGTCTGTTTCAGAAATGATATATCGTAGGGTTCCTATTTCACTGTTTGCCATCATATGTTGAAATGCATGATACACTAGTAATCTTCATATGACTATATTGTTACTAAACACTTAAAATGTTTCATTTTTGTTCTATTTTCATAAGGCAAAACTATTTTTTACATAAAAATAAAATATGATCACTTAAATCCCCTTCAACCGGTTTGTTCCCTTTTTGCAAAATAAAGAAAATTGCCTTTCGACAAATAAATAATTGAACTTGTTTTATTTAGGGATGGCCTATGGACTTGGTTGCCATATTCAATCCCTTAGAACAAAGATTGCCCTATGGACTTATGTGTCATGTTCAACCTATTTAGGACTTTTCAACATTTAATCAAAAAGGTAGAATAAAACAAAAAAAATGAGATCATGAAATAATATTTCTCTTCCTAATTCCTATATGGCATTTTTCTACATACTTAATTAACTCGATGTTATTTTTGGGTTGCTCTATGACAAGTGTCATGCTAAATCCTTTAAAATTTAAGGTTGTCCTGTGGACTTACGTGCCATGTTCAACCTCATTTAGGTTTAATAAAAAAATTTCACAAATATAAAACCGATAAAAAATACAAAATATCTTAAAATTAAAAATGATTTTTCCTTTAAATGATTTTTGGGGTAAAACAAATATTTTCAAAGTTACTAATAATTTACACAACTAATTTGGGTAATCATTTTTATGGATGTTCTAGGGTGCCGTGGGGTTAAGTCTCCATGCCTTCCCTAGACGTAATCGACTCCCGAACCCAAAGTTTTTTTAAAAGGGTTTTTCAACTTTCCCGAAATTAAATAAAGTTGGTGGTGACTCCATGTTATTCTCTAAAAGAAAAGCAGGTTTTCTTTTTGTCCGCCGTTGCGCCGCGATCACGGTCGCGACAGATGGCGACTCCGTTGGGGACACTTTTAAGAGAGTCAAGCCCGTAAAAATTAGTTTTGTAAATTTTTAGTAACTTGTAGCTTATTTGTTTTATCTTTTTTTTTTGCTATATCTTGCTGTTTTTTTTTCTTACAATAATTAAATAACAAAAGAAAAAATGTCTTTTATTTTTAGTGATGTTTGTTTGGATTGTCCTTATTGTTTGGGTTTTCCTTTATTTAAATAAAAATGAGAAAAGTTAGTTGTATATACATTTTAACTCATGTTATTTTTGTATATGTTTCACTAACAATGTTTTTTGTTTCCTCCTCCTTTCTTTTCTTTTTTCCTATATTTTAACAATAGGGTAGAGGACTTATAACCATTTTTATATATACCGGTATTTTTATTTTGCAGGTTTTTCTTGTCTTTTCTTTTCTTTTTATTTTTAAAAGTGTTACAGGTTTGTATGCCCCCTTCACACACATCACTATCACATATTCCACACACTTTTGACTCTATACCCGAGCTTGCTCAAAACCCAAGGATTAGGCTGTGCTCCGATATTGTCATTGAAGAGGTCTTGTACCTCCCTGATACTTGTCGGTTCACCACTCAGATTGTACATGAGATCATGGAATAGTCATATTGAGAGGGTTTATCCCTACTTGTGGCTAGATTCATGAATCAGACCCTTATAAGGGCAATCTGGGGACCATGACTTTTAGAGGTCTAGACCCGTCCCAATTTTCACTAATAGAGCAAACCTAGTAGCCAACCTGTTTAGAGTCCTAACTTAGGGTGTGTCCATCCTTAGGTTTTACCTGGCTTAGGACAAAAGGGGGCGTACTTTTCTTTTCTCTCTCTATTATCATAAGCATAAATTGTCATGTATGTTCATTGTAAATATTCACAAAACTAGGGGTGTCACATTGCCGCCTCAAACCTGAATGACATATTCGAATATTATTACACATCTAATAGGCGATATGTCATAATGAAGGTGATGCATTGGCAGCATACCCGTCAGGGTTTTCAACCCCATTGGGTCTCATACGACATGAATCATGCAAGATATATTTGTTTCACTATACTCATTTTTTGTTTCTCCGCTAATACCTCTTTGTTGGAAGACTTTGGTATTTGTCTTGTAGCAAGAAAATAGAAAAGTTTGGTTCCGAAAAGAGTACTAGCATGGAAAATAAAATACGAGGACATGATGGATAAGGTCCAATATCACACTTCCCAGCTGGTGGAGCGATTTGAAGAAGCATCCATCCACATTCGTATGAACCATTTCCTTCATATACCACCAAAGGTAACCGAGTTCTTCAATCATTTTGGGAAACTTGCCAAAGGGTTTAGGAAAAAGAAAATGAGACTCTTAACATAGTGCTTTGTGGACCTCGGAGAGAGATGGAAGCTATCAATGTATTTCTTTTGATCAAAGACTCATGATTTGTATCGAAATATTTATAATGGAATGGAAGTTTTCATCAATGTTCGTCGAGCGTTTTTTAGATGATATCTATCGAGGAGTGCATTCTCCCTTAGATACGACATCAACTATATATTTACCCTAAAAACGACGTGTTTTCTGCGTAAAAATAAGGACGCTGTTAGTACGGGTGTGGTCTATCGAGGAGTGGATTCTCCCTTGGACTTGGCACCAACTACATTCAAGCTAGAGGGAACCATACGACTAGATTTGATTGCATGATGGGTATTCTTGCTATAGGTGTATACGACAGTCTTCCTAGGAGCACTCTCGCGATCAAACAAAGGGTGTTAACTTGCACATGCATACACACACACAAAAAAAAAGGGTTTACTAATGAGATTCTTGGATGCTTTACAGAGTTACAACCTTCTGAGAATTCGGAAACCACTGCACGACCTAGGAAAGGTGACACCAATCAAACCCGAGTTCACAATACCAGATCTCGGACCAGGATGACTGCCAATATGTCTGAGGAAGGAAGAAACTTAAGCTCTGAAATAGATGAAGTGAAGGGAAGGATAAATGAAATGACTGAAACCCAAGCAAGATTAGAAGCCATACTACAGGATATGAGGGAATCTCTCAGCATGCTTAGTGCGAACAGAGATGCAAATGAACTTGGTACGCGACAGATTTCTTCCGTAGTAACAGCACCAATGTTTTCAAACATTAGCACGGGTCTCATTCAGGGAATATCTGGCCCCAACCAGACACATCACACGGCACCAATAAAACTTCCCATTGGAGAAGGATATCCCCCTTTTGAAAATGCCTATCATGAAGTTCCGGGCTATACTGCACCGACATGGGAGCAACCTCATGTATCTACTCACAGTCAGTCAGCGGGAGTTTAGGATGGTAAGGATAAGATGAAAGATGAATGGATGGAGAAAATAGAAGAACAAATAAGAGCAATAAAAGGTCCAAATACCTACGACCCTCTTCAAATAGAAGAACTATGTCCCACCACAGATGTCGTGATCCCCAAGGACTTCAAGATTCCTGATTTTTCCAAATATTATGGAAGTGGGAACCCACGATTTCACCTCATCAGTTATGTCACCAAGATGGCAATTTGGTCCAAGGATGACAAATTCCTTATTAGCTTTTTCCACAAAAGTTTGACTGGCCTCGCCTTAGAATGGTATCTCCAATTGGACCATTCCAAGATCTCGCGATGGACGGAATTGGCTGACTTATTCATGGACCAGTACAAGTTCAACCTGGATGCAGCTCCGAGTCGTGAACAGTTGACTACAATGCAGAAAAGAAATGAGGAGATCTTCAAGCAATATGCCAAAAGGTGGAGGAGTTTGGCTGCACAAGTTCAACCCCTGTTGACTTTATCTGAAATGTGCTCATACTTTTTAGGAACCCTCGGAGCGCCTTTTATAGGGGGCAGCCTATAAAGATTTCTCCGACTTGATCGCCGCCAGTGAAAGGATTGAATTTTTAGCAAGAGTTGGAAAGCTTCCCATGAATGATGTTGAAGGAAGTGCAACCCAGAAAGGATTCCAACCAAAGAAGAAAGAAGTTGAGGCGAATTATGTACAACGGCAACAGAACATTAATCCTCGGTACCAAGCACCACATAACCCTAATCCATATATTCCATACCAGACACAAATCCTACTTTACCCATTACAATCATCCTCACAAACCAACACTTACCCACTAAACCGCCCAAACTATCCTTCGCCTCGCCCAAATTTCCAAAACCAAGGACGTTCCCAAAATCCAAATCTGTCACCCTTCCCGAGATTGTCCATCTCTAATGCGGATTTATTCCAACAATTGTTTGACTGCCACTTAATTGCGGGAAACCCTGTACGTCCCCTAGAACCACCATTTCCTGCTTGATACAATCCAAATCAGACTTTCAAATAACATGGATGTCACAGAACATTCCATTGAGGATTGCGAAGCTTTTAAGACGACAGTGAAAAGGTTGATTGCTTGTGGAAAGCTAGGGTTTGAAGAAGAGGTCGGGCCTAATATTGTTAAAAATCCAATCCCGAATCATAATGATGGAAATCGGGTGAACAATTTGGAGGTAAGAGGGTCCCCAATCACGAAGGTACGGGAATTGCGAGTGCCAATGCAAAAGATCTTCGAAGAACTAAAGAAGGTGGGATACAACATTGTTGCACTAGTAAGAATTCCAAGAGAATAAAGGAGGTATGCCGACGATCTAAGGTGTGACTATCATCATGGGCAAGTGGGGCACGACATCGAAACTTGTTGGGATTTCAAAGTCCAGGTTCAGGGACTACTCACCTTGGGGGTAATTCAAGCTAGACGGGGTGCTGCCGAGGAAGTCAATGTAGTTGTAAAAGTTGTACTCCGAGTACCATCCTTGAACAAAGCTTCAGCCCCAGAAAGAGTCATTGTAAGGGTGAAGAAGCCAACTCCTTTTGCTTATGATGATACACATGTTGTACCATGGAATTATGAACAGAAGGTTGAACTAGCTGGAGCTGTGGGAGAGACCTCGAAGGCCCAAGTTACTAATATTGTGAGAATTGGAGGTATTATAAGGAGCGGTCGATGCTACAACCCTGTTGAAGAAGAAATGATGAAGGAATCCAAATAAAAGGAGACCGTGGATGAAGGAGAAGAAAAAGAAGAAGAAGAGTTTCTGAAGATCATGAAGAAAAGTGAATATGATGTGGTAGAACAGTTAAAGAAAACTCCGTCAAGGATATCTCTTTTATCGCTTGTCTTGACATCAGAGTCGTATCGTAAGGCATTATTGAAGGTGTTGAATGAAGCATATGTCAAGCATGATGTCACCCTGGAGAATGTGGTAAATATGGTGGACACAATAAGGCGTGTCAACATGATTACTTTCTCGGAAGATGAAGTGGCTTCGAAATCCCGCAGTAGCACCAAAGCCTTACACATTACCCTAAAGTGTAAAGGGTTTGTGAGTGCAAAGGTGCTTGTAAATGGTGGTTCGGCGTTGAATGTGGTTCCAATGTCCACTCTCGAGCAACTAAACATAAGCATGGCAGATTTGACACCACAAGAAATGATTGTACGAGCCTTTGAGGGGACAGCAAGAGGAATCTTAGGGGAGATAACTTTGTCCCTTGAAATAGGGCCTAATTTTTTTTCTGTCCTCTTTTGAAATAGGGCCTAATTGTTTTTCTGTCCTCTTTCAAGTCATGGAGATCCAGCCAGCTTATAATATGCTTATGGGAAGGCCTTGGATTCATGAAGCAGGAGTTGTTCCATCGACTTTGCATCAGTGTTTGAAGTATATTCAAGATAGGTCTGTGATTACTGTCCGTGGTGAAGAGGAAGTTATGCTGACAAAGCCTGCCGCAATACCTTATGTAGAAAGCACATAGCAAATGGAAGATGATTCACTGCGTAGTTTTGAGGTATTGAAGCCAGAGAACAGGAAAAAGGAGCCGCCAATGAAGAATGTGAATGAAGTGGCAATCCGCATCATGGAAAAGAATGGGTATCAAAGAGGAAAAGTCCTAGGGCCTAAGTTTCAAGGGATCTCTCAACCAATTGAAGCAGCTATGAGAGAAGGAAGGCGTGGATTGGGGTATCAACCCTACTTGGCGGAAAAGATGAAATTCATGACTCTCGAGAACAAAAGAGGAGAAGATAATGAGATAAAGTATCTTCCCCTTATGATAGAGACTTTCCCAGTAGTTGCTGAAGTTATCAGTCTTAAAAAGTTATTTTCCCCTCACTTCACTATCAGTACACTTGAAGAGGAGTTGGACGAGAACCATGTCATCTATCTCCCTGCTAGCAATGAAGTTCTCAATAACTGACGGTCTGAACCATTTGTTGATGTTATTTCCATAAAGTAATTATCTTATTGTACTAAATTTGAACTGATGTTTACTTTGTTTGAGACCTGAATGAGAATGTAGCACTTTGTCTGGTGTTTTCCTTTTGGTTCTATCGTTTCTTTTCTCTCTTTCATTTCTTTACTTTGTTTAAGCTTTTCTTTCATCAATAAGACTCTTTCCTATACTTCTCCTATTCCCGATTTTTTCTTTCAGGAATACTTCTTCCACTAAAGATTTACCTCAGGAGAGGAACTTTGGAGACTCATTTATTGATTCCCTCGCGGCCATTGATGAATATAACCTTGAATCCGATGAGGAAGAAGAAGACATTGAAGAATTCATAAAGATGGTGAAACAGTCAGAAGAAGGGATTAGCTCGAATGGTGAGGTTGCAGAAGTGATCAATATGGGAACCGAGGAAGAGGAGTTGAAAATAGTGGATAACCGAGAGCGTGAAGAAATGGTTGCACTATTCAAAGAGTATCTGGACATTTTTGCATGGTCGTACAGAGATATGCCAGGTTTAGATCCTGAGATAGCATCACACAAAATTCCCTTATACCCAGATGTGGTTCCAAAGAAGAAAAAATGAAGGAGAATAATCACAAATAGTGCTGGTAATCTTAATGGTGCTGAGATTCAAAAGTTTTGTGATGGTTTCAAAATAAAACACCACAATTCAGCTCCTTACCGAGATGGTTGTAAATTATAAAGACTGGCACGAAATGCTGCCATATGCTCTACATGCTTATCGGATTAATATACGATCAAGCACTGGGGCAACCCCTTTCTCTTTGGTATACGGGATGGAGGTTGTCTCACATATCATGTAACAGCCTGATTTTAGTTATGCTGTTCAACCGGTTAAAATATAATTAAATTATATTTTAATTTGAGAGTTAGAAAGTGTTTTTGATTAAAATAAAATCATACTCATAATCTACTTAATGGTAGAGGGTTACGATAAAATTTTCGGTTGAAAATTCAGACGAAAGCCGGTCTGCGTTTTCACTGCCGGTACAAGTTTACTATGCATAAAACCTAATTTTGACCCATGAACGAGACAGTTAGTGTTTTCAATATGTTTCATTCAACTTTGGTTATTTTGAAAATTTTCGTTCAAAAATAGAATATAATATTTTATTCGGGCGAAAACGTCAGAAGAATTACGATCGGAAAATACAACCGGGTACGAGATGGAGCAGATTAGGGAGCACAAAAGAAGTGAAGTGACTTGATGGAAATGAGTTATGACACACTCCAAAAGTGTGATCATCACACATTTCAAATTATAACATATTGTATTCTAAAAACCTATTTTTCTCTCTCTTCTCAAACCAAACAAGGGACAAGGTCAAAACTTGTTTTCCAAGCTCATTCCTCTCTCCTCAATTTCGTTCCACTCTCTCCCTTTTCAATATATACACATCTCATTTTTACTTCATCATCTTCCTTCTTCAAACTCCATTAAACCTCCATCTTATTCTTTTCTTCTAAAAGTTCAAGCTATTAAAGCTTTAGTTTTTAGTTTTTATTCATCTTTTCTACTTAAGTTCTTCATTAAAGTTCTTCCTTATACTAAGGGTAATGCCCTCATATGAATATTTTTGCAAGTTTCATCTTTTATTTCTTAGTTTACTTTATGTGTTCTTTATATGCTTTAAACTTATAAAATCTATCTAAAATGGTAGAAAACTCCTTTTGAGTTGAAACCACTTTCTATAGTCTTGTATTAACTTATATTTTCACATACTAAGAGGTTGTGTAAAACAAAAATCTCTACCTATCTATTCCAATGAAGGCCGGATGCTTGCATTTGTGACCTAGGAAGTTTTTGTTTCAACTTTTGGAATATGATCATGTGTTTGAGTTTCTAACTATCCATTGATCTTAAATCTCTAAATCTTGGAAGTTTTGATAGCTTGTTCCTATGATGTCTGAAAATATGAATAAGTAAGCCTAGGATACTATGTTTCAACTTTCCAAGTATGATCATGGATTTAGAACTCTTAATACCTTGTGATTCTAAACCTAAGAGTTATTGTTAAACAAAGAATATTTTCCTCATCATCCTATGATGGCCAAAACTTAGTGTTTAGGTTCTATGATGTTTGAGTTTTTTATTTTTCCAAAATGATCATGGACTTAAGCTCCATAAGATATTTGGATGCTAAGTCTAAGAGATTGGAAAGTTTAAGGATTTCTAACTTGTTTATTCTATGTTATTAAAGCTAGGATGTATTACTTTCATTTTTCCGAAATGATCATGGACTTGAGCTCCATAAGATGTTTGGATGCTAAGTCTAAGAGATTGGAATGTTTAAGTTTCCATTGTTTTCCAAAATGATCATGGACTTGAGCTCCATAAGATATTTGGATGCTAAGTCTAAGAGATTGGAAAGTTTAAGGATTTCTAACTTGTTTATTCTATGTTATTAAAGCTAGGATGTATTACTTTCATTTTTTTCAAAATGATCATGGACTTGAGCTCCATAAGATATTTGGATGCTAAGTCTAAGAGATTAGAAAGTTTAAGGATTTCTAACTTGTTTATTCTATGTTATTAAAGCTAGGATGTATTACTTTCATTTTTCCAAGATGATCAAGGACTTGAGCTCCTTAATATATTTGGATGCTAAGTCTAAGAGATTGGAATGTTTAAGTTTCCATTGTTTTCCAAAATGATCATGGACTTGAGCTCCATAAGATATTTGGATGCTAAGTCTAAGAGATTGAAAAATTTAAAGATTTCTAACCTATAAATCCTATGAAGACCGAACCTAGAAGGCTATGGACCTAGGATACTTTGTTCTTATTTTTCCAAAATGATCATGGTTTTGAGCTCCTTAATACATAGGGATGCTAAACCTAAGAGATTGGAAAGTTTAGTGAATGCTAGCCTATTTTACTAGTCTTGGCCGAATACCCTAAGTTTATAACTTAGTGGGATTTTAATTCAACTTTGTTAAGTGATCATTGTTTATGAACTCCTAACACTTAAGGATCATAAATCCATGAGTTGTATAATTTTCGGGAATCTCTAACCCTAAGAACTAGTCTTGGCCGAACCTATACCTTGTGGTTTAGTGTTCTTGTTTGATTTTAACTTGTGATTTTGTGTTCATAACCTTAGGCTTCCATCGCGGAGGAAACGAGGACGTTCGTGGTATACCTCTTCGAGCATCTAATCTCCATACCTTCACAGAAGGTGGAGTTAGTACTTTGTGGTGTGACAACGAGGAGCTTCGAGTTCGGGAGTCCGGTGATAACCCAGGTGGGGGAAAGAACCAACTTATCGTCAGAATGGATAAGTAGTAGATTATATAATAATTGTGTAGGGCGACCTAAACCCTACTAGTAATCGAGTATTCGACAAAACCAAAATCACATTGGAAACCTTTTCTGAAAAACCAATGGTGATTCGGGGATTGTAGGTTTATCGATATTAGGTTGATTTTATACTGTTGATGGTTGAATTTATTTTATTACCTTTATTGGATGGATTTTGTGCTATGATTGGTGATATGGGAGTATTTTGATTGATATTGTGTTATGCATGATCTGCCTGGTTTGTATTATTATGCTTAGTGGTTTTTAAGCAAAGATATATTTGTTGTCTAAGAGATGATTGTTTTGGGTGTGAGGATAATAATGATTTAGAAGTGCCTAATGTAACACCCTCCCTTGGGCATTACTTTCTAAACACGTACGAAAATAAAATTAAAAGATAATTTGCTGGTGCTTTCGGAAAATAACTTATATAAGTTTATAAGTGTCTGAAATTGGGTGTAAAATTTTTTTCTTTTTTGTCATGACTCCACTCCTAAGCCATAATCAACACACAAACTTACTATCATAGCTTGGCAAGCCTATTTACTTTAAAGGATATACTTAAATATAAGATAGTAGTTTTACAAAAATTTCGACAGAGTCTCCTCTGTAATTCAGACATCCAAAATAAAATAACACCTGTTAAAATGATTACAGTTTCACTCCAGGATTCTAGCTACACTAAATTCAACCAGGCATCAATACATAAAAATAATAGTTATAGCCATAAGCTTTACAAAACCACAAGAAATAGCTTATATTTTCATTTAAAAGATAGGCTCTTCGAGCCTCAAACATTCCATTATAAAATAAAGGCTCTCTGAGCCAAACTCGTACATGCTATCAAAATCAATCTAAGTCTTAACCCTAAGCTGGTCGTTCTAAGAGTTATTCCGCTAGTAATACCTCATCAATCAACTAGATCTAAGTCTCGGAATGACTTAGACAGACTCCTCTGCACCATCTGTGATAGGGTACCCAAGGTACAATATCGAATTTAGAAGAATCCTGAAATGTGTGTGTGTAAGGGTGAGACGCCAATATATAGTTTTAACCCAATAACTAAATACTCGACACCACATAACACATATACATTTACCACACAAGCATTTATAAGCTAATAGTTTATCAGTGGGTTTAACACCCCAAACATCATCCATAAAATTATGCATGACACTTCTATTCATCATCTAATTTTCGTCCTAATCTCATGAGATATCCCAACATCATATGAGTTGATCAGACTCCAAAGCCACACTGGCTAACTTGGCCAACTGCCAACAGGTCCGCGACCTCTTCCCATCTTGAAAACAACAAAGGCATACACAGCCAGGCACTCACAAGGCCAACACATTGCTAATGCCCACAATCAGTGGCTCCGCCATTAGCAAGTAAGATGGGGATCCCAAAGTCCTCCAAGGCACAATGAGATATGCATATCGTAATTACCTCAGCCGCCGGTAATTAATGCATTAAACCACAAATCGCAGGCACGTCTGCCACATGCATGCAAAACACTTTTGTTTTGTTCTTTTCTTTGTGCTCAATCTTTCTCTTGCCGAAGCTCAAAATGGCTTACGACTCACATAGTTTTAAAACACTTTTTAAAACTTTCATCACAACACAGGACCTCACTGTCCATAAAACTTTCATCAAAACATAGGACCTCACTGTCCATAAAACATTTATCAAAACATAGGACCTCACAGTCCAAGTGCTCAATCACGACACCTCTCGACCGGTGCACCAATCGTAGGTTCGTGGCACTAGAAACATCTTCAATGTTTCAACACAGTATACTTCATGTATACAATTCATCAAAGTATACCTCATGTATACAATATAGGCCCTCAAAGTCCAAATGACTGAGTCCATCACAACACAGAACCTTAGTACCCCGACGTCTCGGTTACTAAGTTCCACACCACTATTAACACGAAATCAGTTTTGCTTTCATAAATTCTTTTTCCAAAAGTTGGAAATTCATCAATAAAATCCTTAAATAATAAAACTTGGTTTTCACAAATATGAGTCACTTGAGGTTTTAACTTCCCTAAAATATGTACTGCTGTTTCAAAATACTTGCCTTCTACGATTTTCCAAATCTGTCATCACTCTTTTCCAAATCATTCATCAATTATTACTTTTAAAGCTTCTCAAGCCAATACTTAACTTTTTCCACTGAAAACACTTTCTAAAATCATCTTAATTTCTTTTCAACAATTAATTTCATAAAATAACTTTGTATAGTATTACAAACTTTATTACATAAAAATTAGCAGTACTTAAACATTTTCACAATTTCGCTCTCATTGTGACTCGAGTTACTTTTACACTAATAAATTATCATCATCAAAACTCCTTATTTTTCCAAAATAATACATTTCACCACTATTATATTCCAACGTCTCCCATAAAACATTGAATATAATTTACACAGCTTATTAAAGCTTTTATCTGATTAGTCGGTTGTGCACTGACCACAGTCAGGCTTCTCAAACAACACTCACAAGCAACATTCAACAACAAACCACTAGACAGGTAATGTACCATAGCAATATCATATTCAAATAAATAATTTAAAACAGATCAAACATTGATACTCAGATATACAACACAACATAAACCACATAATCAGATAACCACAACCACATCAATTATACAGAATACACAACAAACAAATGGTCACAAGCAAATGGTTATTGAGAAAAATCCATCAGGCAAGCTCCCCTTACCTCTTGAAGACTCGAACTAAATAATCTCCCGAACTCGATTCGATTCCCCTTCGTCAGTGTAAATCAGCTAACTCCGTAGTTTCCTTCAAGCGAATTGCAACCAAAATAAATCAAATCAAACAACAACACACTTAAATCAATAGGGTTAGGGTTCGGCTTTACCCAATTTTCTAGGTTAGGAAACTTAAAATTTGATTAACTTAGGGATTAATGATCCATAAGTTACTTAAGCATGATTAATCACTTTAACCATGATTATGAACCAAGAACATGAACTAAAACTCATCTAGTTCCAAGAACTAGGGTTTCGGCCAAGAACTGAGTTTGGAGTTAGAAATCTCTAAAATTTCTAAACTCTTGGATTTAATCAACATACACAACCTAGAGTTAGATTCAAGTGTTACAAACAACTTTTGAATCATAAAACCAACAAGTGCTCATACCTAGGGTTTCGGTTTTTGAAGAATCAAATAGGCTCAAGTTAGATTTTTGATCTTCTACATACTTGAATACAAGAACTATCAAGATATAATCATGAATCAAGACATGAAAATGAAACAAAACCTAAGAACACAACTTAACCTAGGTTCGGCCCAGTCCAGAAATTAGGGAAAGAAATTTCACATGCTCTTGTGCTTCTATATAATGAAAATAGAGATGATTATAATATTATAGCAATTGGTTTCATGTCAAAAGGATTTTTCTAGAATTAGTTATGAATTTTTCAATCTAGCTTCAAGAACTTTAAACAAATGAAGAACATGTTGATCGAAGGCATAAACTCAAGAATCTTATGATGAGAAAAGCTTAGAATAGCAAGATTAAGAGAGACTACCTCTTGATGATCAAAGAAAATGATGATTTGGATGATGTTCTTCAAGAATGTCTCATGGTGTTCTTGAGAACTTAAGGAAGAAGATGAACCAAGTTAGGGTTTCAGAACAGTTTCGGTATTTTGGGTATATCTCTCAACATACTTATCCGTTTTGGATGATCTTTATGTCGTTGGAAAGAAGAGAGAAATATGAACAACTTTCATGTTGAAAGTTTTTCGAGATTCAAAATAGAAACTGATCAGAATGGCTATGCAAAATCGGACGAGTTATGAACTCTTTGGAGCAAGAATCATGAATTTGGAAAAGAAATGACTTAAGGAAGGAAATATCCTATTTAAATGAAGAAGCAACCAGCTTATTGAAGAAGAAACAAATGCTTAATGAAGAAGGAGTCAAAACTTGGAGAAGAAGGAAGCAAAACTTGTTTAAGAAGCATTCAAAACTTAATGAAGAAGAAGTCAAAACTTGATGAAGAAGATGTCAAATGCTTAATGGAGAAGAATTCAAATACTTGGAGAAGAAGACAAGGTTGGAGCCGTGTGGATTTGGCAAGAGTTTTGGATCAATTTGTCAAATGGCATTTTGTTGGAATTGTCATAAAAAGACAAGGGTATTTTGGTCATTTCATAACAAAATTCAATGTTGCCATAAATGTGCTATTATTGCCATTTATGATAGGATAAACTTGTCATGAATGCTTGTCAAGTTGGTCAATCCAATGTCTCTGCTACTTTGCCGATTTCCCGATCCATCTGACTCAGACTCTGCATAGAGACATCTCGTCGTATAAACTCGCAACAAACATAATATTTTAATTTTTTTTCCAAAATGTTCAAAACTCCCAGTATCATAGTAAATATGATAAAAATATTTTTCATCTCGTTAACGATTCAAAATTTGATCTTCTGAGCAGTAAACTTTTACTGTCAGTAAAAATACAGAAAACAGCAGACCGGCTTCCGTCTGAGTTTTCAACCAAAAACTTCCCTGTAACCTTATAAAAATAAGTACAACAAGGAAATGACCTTGGTTTATCCAAAATCATTTTCTAGGTCTCGGATAAAAATATATATTTATATATTTATCACCGATATTACGAAACAGCGAAAATCGGGGTGTTACACCTAACCTAGATGATGTGTGTTAAAGAGGTGTTATGGCATAGAATATGTGTCAAGTTATAATGGAAGGTTAAGGCACTAGGATGATGTTAAAACGGGTTGGTGAGATTCAAGTATAGGTGTTGTTGTCCACAACCGTCTATTGGTAATATAATTCACAAGGACAAAAGTGTATTGGTAATATAATACACAAATACAAAAGTGTATTGGTAATATAATATGCAAGGACATCTGTGTATTAGTAATATAATACACATTGTATTGGTAATATAATACACGTAAAACAATTATGTGTATTGGTAATATAATACACGTAAAACAATTATGTGTATTGGTAATATAATACACCGTGTATTGGTAATATAATAACACGTAAAACACTTCTGTGTATTGATAATATAATACACCGTGTATTGGTAATATAATACACGTAAAAATCAAGAGTTCTCGTGAGACCATTTCCACCTTAGGAAATAGGTGTGCAAATATGATGTCTTTGAGTAGCATGAGATTGGGGGTAGAGGATGATATATTAACTTGAGGGTGATCTGTTAGTTATGTGTGTTGTTTGTCTGTGACAATTACTGTATGATTTACAATGGCTCTTTTCCGCTTTATAATGATAGAACTGTTTCTTATCCCCTATGTTTTTGTATTCTTGTGGGTTACTTTACTTATATTAGAAGACCCGATTGAGGATTATGTTGCTGTGGAGCTGGGCGGAGCTTTGTATGGAACCGAGGTTGCTGAGGAGTTGGATGGAACTCCTTAAGAACCAGACGCTGGAGGTCGAGCTGTGATCCATGGCGAGTAGAGTATAGATAGTATGGCTAGTGTGGCTAAGAAGGAGTATTTTTATATGTTTCCGCTAAGTATGGCTTTTATTTTAAGTTTATGCCTGTGAGGGATCCTACTGAGAGGATTCCCTCAATAGTGTTTTGGTAATGTAATAAATAAACAGGTGTGTATTTATATATTAAAACCTTGGTGTGTTTAATTTTCAGAAGTTATATGATTGTTTAAATAAAGTTTTAATTTTTACGTACTTTTCACGCTAAGGGCGCGATTAAGGAATTAATTAATAAGGTTTTAAGCTAATAAAACACTGGGGCACAACGGGGTGTCTCATGTCGAAGTAGAGCTCCCTTCGCTAAGAGCCTTGATGGAAGCAGATTTAGAAGAATTTGAGTGGGTGAAAACTTGATATGAACAGTTGAACATGATAGAAGAGAAAAAACTGGTAGGTATCTGTCACGGGCAACTGTATCAAAGTAGAATGGCAAGAGCTTTCAATAAGACGGTTCACTCTAGAGAATTTTGCGCGGGAGAACTGGTTTTAAAGAAAATCCTCCCTAATCAGGAGGATGCCCGAGGAAAATGGGCGCCGAATTATGAAGGTCCTTATACTGTCAAACAAGCATTCTCAAGGGGAGCTTTGATTATGCAAAACATGGATGGTGAAGAGTTACCAAGGCCAGTAAACTCTGATGCTGTGAAAAAGTTCTATGCTTGAAAAAAAAAAGGAGCCCGCTAGGTTGAAAACCCGAAAGGTCAACCTAGGCAAAAGTTAGGGCAAAGAACAATGAAAACAAAAGAAAATAAAAGGCCCGCTAGGTTGAAAACCCCAAAGGGCAACCTAAGCAAAAGTTAGGGTATAGAAACCTTAGGCTGAAAACCTGCAAAGGCGGCCTAGGGGGAGGATATGGTCCAACACTTCTGCAAGCACTCACCACACTGGGGCAATTTTATCCGACTGAGTATACTGGGGCAAAATTGTTAATGAATGATTGAAGAAGGTGTGTTTGAAGAATCAGAAACAGAAACAGAAGTCAAGGTCTATGTCATCAAAAGTATCTGGGGAATCAATTAAATGACAATCAAAGGACCAACACTGGGGCAAATTTTATGTGATTCTCATAATTTTCTTTGTTTATCTTTGCTTTTAATCTTCATGATCCCTTTTGTAATTTTGTTCTCATATTGTTATTTTCTCTTAACAAACTAAATTCTCGTATTAAGGCAAGAGGCTTTTCCTTCATACTCCCCTGTCGTGTTCACTCTCATCATGGTAATGTCTCAATAAAAGTAAACATAAGTTTAATGGTATGATTTGATAATTCTAACGGTAGCACCAATGAATGGCTTGAACTAGAAGGACTCAATATTTCAAATTCAATGGAAGAGATAGCATGCACTGGACAACAAAAGAATGATGCAAATAAGCTTGGGAGAATAAACATAACATCCACCTCATATGTTTTCAGATTCTTGGGTGACCAATGTTGTTAAAATAATGAATGATGCCTCGTCCCAGAGTGGTCGGTGAACAAGGGTTTGGTTGGGGGAAGTTTTTCCATGGAGCATTTGGTTCCGCTATCTTCAAAAGGAAGGGATTCTCATTAGCTTCAGATTGCTGATTGAATTTTGTCGAGCTCTGAGGCTCACTGCAATTTAATTTTCGAGCTCTAAGGCTCACTGCAAATTTATTTTTGAGCTCGGAGGCTCGCTGCATTCTATTTTGCATAATCAGAGGCCCATCACACTTTTCGAGCTCTGAGGCTCGCTGCGTATTTAATTTTCTGTTGGACGAGGATGTTCCGTCCATTCCTCGTCCATTGCATAGTTAATTTTCTGTTGGACGAAGAGGTTCCGTCCATTGCATATTTAATTTTCTGTTGGACGAGGAGGTTCCGTCAATTGCATATCTAATTCTCTGTTGGACGAGGAGGTTCCATCCATTGCATTATTTAATTTTCTGTTGGACGAGGAGGTTCCATCCATTGCATATTTAATTTTCTGTTGGACGAGGAGGTTCCGTCCGGTGCATATTTAATTTTCTATTGGACGAGGAGGTTCCGTCCACTGCAATTTTGTTTTCAAACTGAGATGTTTCTTTTGATCTCCTCACGTTTTGTGGGACAAAATATGTGTTCATTTTATTTACTTGTTCATTACTACAATACATGAAAAGGCACGACTAATCATGTCTTTTAGTATACAACAAGTAAAAAGGGGCAACTGTGAACACCCATTTTTGTCCGTCTTTATTTTATTTTATTCTAATTTTATGTTATTATATTTCAGGGAGACTAAAAAATAATAGTGAAGAAAGAAAGAAGAAAAAGAAAATAATGTTGGACGAGGAGGTTCCGTCCACTGCAATTATTTAATTTTCTGTTGGGCCAGGAGGTTCTGTCCACTGCAATTATTTAATTTTCTGTTGGACAAGGAGGTTCTCTGTTGGACAAGGAGGTTCCATCCGCTGCAATTATTTATTTTTCTGTTGGATGAGGAGGTTTCGTCCTCTGCAATGATCTAATTTTCTGTTGGACGAGGAGGTTCCGTCCATTGCAATTTTATAATTTTCTATTGGACGAGGAAGTTCCATCCACTGAAATTTTATTTTCAAACTGGAGACTAAAAATAACAGTGAAGAAAGGGGGAAGAAAAGAAGGAGAAAAGAACAATAAGCAAAAAGAGAAGAAAGGAGATTGAGTTTCTTCTCCTAACCCTAAAAAACCCCATTTTACATATCAAACAAAACCTCTCTTCCTCCTCCCACTCTCCAACCGCCCCTACACCTCCTCTACCCATTGGTCCTTCTTCTTCCTCATCTCCTCCACTCTCTTAACCGCACCACACTTCCAACCGCCCCTACACCTCCTCTACCCATTGGTCCTTCTTCTTCCTCATCTCCTCCACTCTCTTATCCGCACCACACTTCCTTCTCCCTTCAAACACGCAACCTTCACATCAAATCGCCTCCTTTCCTCTGCTCGAGCCACCTCCATCTGAACACACGCGATCTCTGCTAAGAACCGCCCAAGCTCCGGATTTCGTGAGATCAACCTTGAAGCCGCTGGGTAAGGAGAAGCATGAAGCCCTCTCCTCCATGTATAAAAGGAGAGGGGGGGAATAACGAAAAAGGGGGGGAGAAGATACGGAGAAAGGATACGAAGACAGAGGAAGAGATATTTTTTTATCTGATGTTTTCTTTGTGAAGAAAAAGAGATTGAGTTTGAGGTAGAAATGGAGGGGATTTTTGGGTTAAGGATTTTAGTTTTTTTTTCTCTTCTCTATCATCAGAGTGGTTCCAAATTTTTAGAAGAAGAGAGAGTTAAAAGAGTCAGTGAAACTGAAATGTGAGGGTTTTGATCTTAAAGTTTTACTGTTGGGAGAAAGCAAAGTCATTGTTATTCTGCTCTCGTTTGGTAATCCTTGTTCTCTTTGTTGATATTATTCATGAGTTTCTCTTGACATTCTTATTTTTGTGTCTCTGTTTATGACGAAAAGAAAATCCATGGATATTGAAACTGAATGAGTTAGTATAATGTTTGCTATATGAGTTCTTATGTCTGTTTTAGAAATGATATATCGTAGGGTTCCTATTTCATTGTTTGCCATCATATGCTGAAATGCATGATACACTAGTAATCTTCATATGGCTATACTGTTACTAAACACTTAAAATGTTTCATTTTTGTTCTATTTTCACAAGGCAAAACTATTTTTTACATAAAAATAAAAGATGATCACTTAAATCCCCTTCAACCGGTTTGTTCCTTTTTTGAAAAATAAAGAAAATTGCCTTTCGACAAACAAATAATTGAACTTGTTTTATTTAGGGATGGCCTGGGGACTTGGTTGTCATATTCAATACCTTAGAATAAAGGTTGCCCTATGGATTTATGTGCCATGTTCAACCTATTTAGGACTTTTCAACATTTAATCAAAAAGGTAGAATAAAACAATAAATGAGATCATGAAATAATATTTCTCTTCCTAATTCCTATGTGGCATTTTTCTAAATACTTAATTAAATCGATGCTATTTTTGGGTTGCTTTATGACAAGTGTCATGCTCAATCCTTTAGAATTTGAGGTTGCCCTGTGGACTTACGTACCATGTTCAACCTCATTTAGGTTTTAAAAAAAATTCACAAATATAAAACCGATAAAAAATACAAAATATCTTAAAATTAAAAATGATTTTCCCTTTAAATGGTTTTCGGGGTAAAACAAATATTTTCAAAGTTACTAATAATTTACACAACTAATTTGGGTAACCATTTTTATGGATGTTCTAGGGTGCCGTGGGGGTTAAGTCTCCATGCCTTCCCTAGACGTAATCGACTCCCGAACCCAAAGTTTTTTTAAAAGGGTTTTCGAACTTTCCCGAAATTACAAAAAGTTGGTGGCGACTCCATGTTTATTCTCTAAAAGAAAAGCAAGTTTTCTTTTTGGTCGCGACACGAGTACAACCCACCACTTTGTATATTATTATTATTATTATTATTATTATTATTATTATTATTATTATTATTATTATTATTATATTGTCTAACCTAATTAAACTATTAATTTATTGGATTGAACTAATCTAATGGTAACTCATATTTCTTAGCACTTGATTCCAGTGTTATTAAAACGGACCAGACCGGCCAGTCCGACCGTTTGGACCGGAAACCGGACTTGTGGTCGATCCGGTCAGCATATCAGACCGGTTAGCCACCTGAACCGATGCTGACATCAGCAAATCGACTTTGAATCGGTGAAGTTTACCTGAGAGCACAGTACACTACCAGTACAATCCACCAATTTTGGATATTATTATTATTATTACTATTAATTTAATGGATTGAACTAATCTAACGGTAACTCATATTTCTTATCACTTCAACCCGGGACTCGAACACAGGTGGAGGCAATAGACAAGGAAGAGTTGTACCAGTAGACCACACCAACTTGTTGTTATACATGTAGAAAATATTATATATATACATATTCTAAAACAACATTTACAAATTTAATATATATCGGTTCAACCTGTGACTCACCGGTTGAATCAATGACCCATTGACCTAGTACCCTGATCGAGTCAATGATCGGTTCAGTTTTAGTAACACTGCTTCATTCTCGTAATTGATTTTTAAAATATCAGGTAATTTACTTTCATAACCCTAAGTTTATCCGGTCGTTCTTATTTGACTGATTTGCATGTCATTATAGTTCTTGTAATTAGCTTCATCTCATTTGTTTTTTGTCTCATTTGAAGGTGATTTGCCTTGTCCTCATTCTTCTTGGTCCTATTTGCAAGTGAATTCCTTGTCTCATCCTTCTAATTGTTATTTTTGTGGTCTGTTTTGGTTGAGAGATGATTCAAATCACCAAAATATAGGTGTTAGATTAAGAGTGTGTGGACATGGCATATATAAAAGAAAAAAACTAGTAATGCTTTAAGGATTTTAGTTATGAAAATATTGTATGTAGAATGGCTTCACCGAGTGCCTAGTAGGCTACGGCCTAAATGGGCTTTTCCAACCAGTTTTCATCCCGAAAGCAACTTTAACAGTAACCAAACCTATTTGTTTATAAAATTACATCAAAGAATCGATTTTGAATAAGGTATAATTGATTTTAGTAAAAGCAGAAAATTCTAACTTTACCTTGTGGAAAATAATGACATTTTTGTTTTTTCTTCCTAAGTGCTAAATACTCGATCAGGAATGTTTTTTTTTTTTTCCCTTTAACACTATAATGGGGGAGGAGACATAGATCTCTTGTCTTCTTTTGGTATACAACATCCTATCTCCATCAATCATATCTTGTCACATATTCTAACTTTTTTTAAAATTGTGAGAAATTTCAACACATGTGTGACAAGATAGAATTGGCAGAGACGGGATATGATATACCAAAATGGGAAATCAGATCCTCGTTCGAGGACGGGATGACTTTTTAATCAAAGGAATACAATTTTTCAATGTACACTCTTTTACACATGGCAAATGTCATTGGCTGGTCAGAAATTTTAAAAAAAATTAAGAAAATTGATTTTCACAAAAAAAAAAATGCAAAGCGCCACGTGGCGCATTTTGGTAAATGATGCCACTACAACTAGTATTACTCACCGGAATGTATCACGTGGTGTTGGAAAAATCAATTTAAATTTCTAAACATTAATTAAAGTTAGAAATTCCAATACATTGTAAATTGTTGGAATTTAATATTTGACTCATGGGGGACTACATTCATCATTGGAAGAAGGAGATGAAGATTTTTCAAAGGAATTGAAAATGTGAGAAGTAATTGATTGACATTTATCCACTCTTAGAAGAAGTCACACACCACCTCTATCTAAAGGGGGTGTTGTGAAGAGTTAAAGCATCCTCCACCATGTCCTAGAGAGGAGGACTAGTATGGGTGATCATGGGAAGAGTGGAAACATCCCAACCAAAGCAAGAGAGAACAAGTTCGTGAGTAGTCACTTGTAGAGGGAGTCTCTTGTGTGAGTGAGTGTTATCATTTCTTGTAAATTGAGTGGGGGGAACTCGAGTTTATAGAGTGATACACAAAGTGAGGTGGATTACATTCTTGTAATCACATTTGAGACAGTGAAACACTTTTGTTGAGACGTTTCCATGGACGTAGGCAAGAGGTGCCGAACCACGTTAAATCTTTTTGTGTTCTCTATTATTCTCTTTGTGGTGTGTTTTTGTGTGTACCATCGAAGATCTTTAGCCATGTGGGTAATTCCATTGGCTCATGCGATTTTACCCAATAGTGGTATCGGAGCAGATGGTTCGCTGGGATGAGTATTGAAGAGAAGGCGGTAGTCAGTGGATCCATGTGTGGGGTCCCTTGTGTCGAAAGTCTTCCTAGTAATGTGGAGGCTATGCGATGTATTCCGTTATGGATGATGGACAAAGGCGGTACAAGTATGAAGAAGAACATGTGTGTGGCCTAATTTGGAGGCGGACTATGCTCTTGATGACACCGTCAAATACAAAAAAAAAAAAAAAGAAAAGAAAGAAGGAGAACCTTTGCTACTTGGAAGGAAAATCTTTGAGAAGGGAAAGCGGTCGTGATAACAAAGTTGAGAAGAAGGTAAAGAAGGTAAAACTTCCGTTTGGAAATTTTAATTAATGGAGGATTTGTTGGAAAAATCAATTTAAATATCCAAATATTAATTGAAGTGAGAAATTCCGATACATTGTAAACTTTTGGAATTTAATATTTGACTCATGGGGAGACTACATTCAACTTTGGAAGAAGAAGATGGAGATTTTCCAAAGGTGTTGAAAATATGAGACGTAATTAATTGACATTTATCCACTATTGGAAGAAGTCACAAACCACCTCTATATAAAAGGGGTCTTGTGAAGAGTTGAAGCATCCCCAACCATGTCCTAGAGAGGAGGACTAGTATGGGTGATCATGGGAAGAATGGAAACATACCAACCAAAGCAAGAGAGAGCGTGTGCGTGAATAGTTACTTGTAGAGAGAGTCTCTTGTGTGAGTGAGTATTATCATTTCTTATAACTTAAGTGAAGGAACTTGGGTTTGTAGAGTGATACACAAAGTAAGGTGGGTTACAATCTTGTAATCACATTTGAGACAGTGAGACATTTCCGTGGATATAGGTAAGAGGTGTCGAACCACATTAAGGGTGCGTTTGGAAGAGCTTATTTAAGCTCATTTTGACTTATCTGATGACATAAGCTCTTATGCAGTGTGTTTGGCAGAACTTATAAAAATAACTTATGCCATCCCATAAGGAGTTTTTGACTTATTTTCATAAGTCACTGGGAGAAGCTTATGGAATTATCATAAGAGCTTATGCACTAAACACCCTCTCCGTGTTTTTCACTATTCGAATCCTCTCATGCCCCTTTCTTTCTTTTTCTTTCTTTAAGCACTTATGGCATAAGCTCTCATGCGATAAGGTCTTATGTGATAAGCTCTTAATTAAGTTGTTTACCCAAACGCACCCTAAATCTTTTTGTGTTCTCTACTATTCTTTTTGTGGTGTTTTTGTATGTTCCATCGAAGATCCTTGGGTGTGAGGATAATTCCATTGGCACGTGCGGTTTTACCCAACACGTGTCGCAACCACCTTCACCCATTATTCCAATCAAATCTATTTTTCGTGTGTTACACTGTTCATATCTCCATTTCACATAGAAACTTCACATACGATGACATGCCAAACATCAAGACCCGAGGGGGAAGGGAAATTTTGGTTGGTAAGTAGACTCTAATTTCTCACCTCTCTTCAATGATTTTATACAAAAATATTTATGGTAAGTTACACAGGTCATAAGAAAATAGTCATTTGAGTAACAAGAGTTATGAGCAGATTAGTTCTTTTTTTTTTTTTTTTGGAGGTGGGGTGGGGTACAATGAGACAGAAACAAAACAGAAGAAAAAAGACTTGGTCTAAGATGACAACGGAAAACAGTTTTAAGTATTATTTTCATGGTGAATACCACACATTGGTAGTATTCACAATCTATAGTTCCTTTCCTTTCAGAAAGAATCAACCAATGACTCGGTGTTTAGCAACTGCAACTGATAACCTCAAGGTATCAACACAACAGATCCAGAGGTCTTCCGACCCTCCAGGTCTTCATGTGCTTTTGCTGCTTCAGATAAAGGATAAGTATGATTAACCCGCACCTTCAAGACACCAGAAGCAACATTAGCAAACAACTCTCCAGCAGCCTCCAATAGTTCATCCCGAGTGACATTATAATGCATCATGATGGGCCTTGTCAAGAACAGGGATTTTGCAGCCAGGGAAGATAATGGAACTGGATCAGGCATACCTGATGACTGCCCGAAATTAACCATGTAGCCTCGAAGCTTTAAGCATGCCAAAGATCCCTGGACAAATCATAGTATACATCCTTAAGGACTTTTTCTCACAGTACTCTTAAATTTTGAAAAGAGAGAATAGAAACATCATAGAAATAGATATTGTAACCCCAAAGTTCAGTATAACACATCCTCATAAGAGAAAGCTTTCATGAAGCAAAATCAGTTTAATCATTATCAATGAAGTAAGCTGCTAGTGCTTCTAAATTATAATTGTATAGATCTGGCAGTAATCCTTGAACTTCAGGGCCCCAATTAAAAAAATCATTAGCATATCAATTATTTTCCTCTGACTTTATCCATTAATATTTTAAGTACTGTAACAAGTCTTGACTACTTTCACATCATCATACGTCTTGCCAATTGAGATACCCAATGCTAAACTGCTAATAGGATGAAACACTATGAATGCATTTCTAAGTAAAAAGAGATTTAATATAAAGTTCTTCAATAGGATTAATATAATATAAGACACACAATTAATAATTTTATTTTTCTACTCAAGTATCCAACCATCTGATTTTGAAATTCAATTGGGTGTAATATTACCTCAAAGGTATCCTTTCCTACAGAATCATAGACGACTTCAACTCCATTGTCTGATGTGATTTCGTTGACACGGGCAACAAAATCCTCTTCTGTATAGATTATAATATGATGGCAGCCATCCTCCTTGGCTTGAGCTGCTTTCTCTTTACTGGACACAGTCCCTATAACAGTTGCGCCCAGAGCATTTGCCCACTGGCACAACAGGGATCCAACCCCACCAGCTGCTGCATGGACGAGAATTGTGTGACCAGGTTCAACCTGTAAAGTGATTATATTAGTCTCTGTTTATAGTTTATAACATTACCAGGATGGCTAAAATCAACCAAACATTGGTTTGATAGTTTCCCAGGAATATCATTCCTAGGAGTCCTATCTCCAGGAATAAAAATCTTAGATGTTTCTAGCTATCACAAAAGCTTATTTTATATGGGCTTCATAAGCTATTTTCATAAGCTCACCCAAATAGGATAAAAATGCTTCATGAGTGCTTATTGCAATAGATAAGCCCAACTAAGCTCATCCAAAGAAGGTTAAGTTTTGGAACTAACCAAGGACTAAATACGGAGCTAATTAATAGAGCTATAACATAACTACAACATAACTACAATTGAAAAATATTCTAACATGTGCTAAATATAAATATTCTAATGTATTCTAACCAAAAAAAAAGAAGGAAAAAAAAGGCTTCCTTCAGCTAAAATGAATACACAATACAGAAACCTACCTTGAAACATCGTCGAAGCAAAAATTGAACTGTCAAGCCCTTCAGCATGAAGGATGCTGCAGTAACTGGGTCAATAGAGGGGGGAACAGGGACTACTTTATTGGCAGGAAGAATCTGCTCTTCAGCATATGAGCCCATTGGTTGACCTGCATAAGCTACAAGATCTCCGACTTGCCTACCAGTGAGTCCAGGACCCACAGCTGTCACAACCCCAACACCCTCCATACCTGCCACATTGAAAGCAAAAAATAATTCAACGATGATACCTTGGGCATCAACCTAGCTTTCCATGAAAATTTAAGAAAGTAATCATCAATGCATATGATGAGAAAGTAATTATTAACTCGAGCTCCAAATATAAGCAATGAAGGACCAGAGTGTTCTTCTCCAACCAGATAAAATGACAAAATAATAGTCAGTGACTTCAAACAGGTTGGTTGGTAAAAGTATTTAGTATGCCAAACAATAATATGGCGTCGTTTCATCCATGTAGCCAACCCCACCTAGTGGGAAAAGGCTTGGCTATTGTTGAATTATTCAACCAAGCATTGCATTATATAGAAATGATTTGCTTTAAAAAGATATACAGAATTATGGATGTTTACCTACTTTCCATGCCAAAAAAGTGGTTCATTCTATTTTTACATTATTTTTCTCTCCATTGTTTCCAAAACAAGCAAAAATCAAGAGAGGGAGAAAGTGAGCACAGGGAAAAGCTGAGGAAACAGATGCTGATAGATAGATCTATAGTTGTACTACTGGTACATCAGAATTTTAAATCATCCTAGTAAAATAACACGACCACGTTGTGTTGCTCAGTTGACAAACTGAGCTCCATGTGGGGCAGAATTTCACTGTGCAGGGAAGTCAAACCTCCTGGTAGGAACACCTCGTGGAAACATAAATTAAAAAAACACTAAATGACAATGAGGAAAAATATTATATAGCAAATTACCAGTAAAACAGCTAACTTGTTAGGCTTTCTATTTTTTTTTTTCAGAAGGAGAAAAATCCAAAAGGGTGCAGGAGCTGGAGGGAGAGGGAGGTAGGGAGAAGGCGAGATAGGCGGAGAGTTGTTCAAACTTAACCTGTTGCTCCATTGCTATGCCCCCAGATACAGGAAAAAAAATTAAATAAAAAGAAGTCCTCTTTGACAGAAATATTTTCTTAAAAATCAATGGTTACATAAACACTCAACCATGCACACATGCACATACAAGAGGAGGAGAGGGGGGGCGGGAAAGACTATACCATCAAACAATTAAGCATTTGCACGGCCTTAAAGTTTTACAAACAGATGTAAAAGATCTTTCCACTAATCATGGATCCATTCTTCAAAAATGGGATCAATTCGGAGAGTATAAACCCATTCTTGTATTTTCTGTTTTCATGTAACAATTTAAACTTTTAGGAGAGTTGGTCCTTGACTCGGTAGCAAAACCTCTATGACCAAGTGGAAGGGAATTAGGAGATTATAAAACCACTCTGGGCTGTGTGTTTTAAAAGTGCATGTGGAAGGACATCTGTTAGAGATATAAATTCATTCAAGAGTCTTGGCCAAACAAACAGCTTAAGCTTTTAGGATTAGTTGATTAGGAAAGTTGGTTCTTGAATGTATCATTCCCTATTTAGAAGGGTAATGGAATTAAATCTCCTTTTATCCATAAAAATCATCTCCTGCTTATTAGTTCAGAAAAAACAACCAAATTGCTGCCATAAACGGACATAACAAAGACCTTGAAGCAAAATCTGAGCATGTGGGAAATTGGCTACATGTGTCACAATGAAAGCAAACAAATAGGTGAGAGAGATGGTGATTTTAGCAAAATTGACTTCCATAACAGAGTAAGCGGGAATAGTTGCCGTGCAAATTTTCAACTAGAAATATAAGTGAAATGGAAGAGTTGTCCACCAAATAATTAATATTATAATATGAATATGCAACAGAATAGAAAGGGAATTAGTTTATTTTCTTGATCATGGCCAACAATCAGTAAAATAATAACTTTGGTTTCTAAGAATTGCATGATCCGAGTGTTTGATACCATTTTACAGTAAACAGTACCAGGGCATCCAATGTTTCATTCATGTAAACTGACAAAAAATCAATGAAAGATTTTCCTTCTACACCATTTGCTCCCGAAACCGAAACACAAAATAAACTATTGAGTGTGAAATATTAACCCCACTGTGGAAAACCAATTCCAAGTGAAATCATCCATAAACAAATTCTCTTCTATATTGAAATTACCAACAACTAGGATCAAGATCAATCTAAAATAATATATAGTATTAGACTATTAGTATATGTCGCTACATTGAGTAAGTGAACTCATAATTAACAACTACTCAGGTGATTAACAGCATTATGGAACAAAGAATTCAGCTTCCTCTTCCATACTATTTTGTCCTTTTTTTCCCACAAGCACTATAAATATTACAGGCAGAATAATTTGTTAGCGAAATTAAGAAACCTGGAGTGAAGGGAAAAGAGGGAGCTTTATAAACTCCCTTCCGAAAGTAGACATCAATAAAATTAAGTCCAATTGCTTTGTTCCTCACACGGACTTCACCCTCCTTTGGCTCTCCAATTTCCACATCCTCCCACTTTAGAACCTGTCATCAATTGCCATTACCAGAAACTCAACAAGATTAATCCAACCACTGAAACACGTGACTAATCTACAATAACTTAATAATAAGATATACTTAACAATAATGAAGTAATCGCTATACAGAATCAAGGGGAAAAAAAAATTAAACATTGTTACAGGAAGCAATAGTGAAATTGTAATTCAGTTTCTGGAATATGGGTCTTTCAAATTGATGGAAAGAATGAGTACCCAATAATCCACTTTGATAGTTGAACTGATAAAGATCACTTTTTTTTTTTATGAAATGAAATGGAAGGGTGAGAGAAAGAGACCTGAGGGCCACCATTTTCATGAACTCTGATAGCTTTAACCATATCTGCTGCTGCTGCTACTGCTGCTACTGCTGATAATGACGCCTTTGCGGTGAGTGTTGCTGCTCTGATCAAAGGTAATGAAAATGGTGGGAAAGTTGAGAAATAGAGGTGAGAGAAGGGGTTTCTGGATTCTCATTGACCTTGTGTATTTATTGAGTTGTGTTATTTCAATATCTGAACGGTATAGTATAGATATAGTATATTGATAGAGTGTGGGTGGAATGAAAATATTTTAAGTTAGAGTATACAATGGGGTGTCATTTTTAGGTGTCTAAATTAATGTGTTTAAATAATATAATTCTATTTATATAATATTTTTGTTTTTTTTTTCCTTCTTCCCAAGTGCCAAGCAGTTTTTTTATGTTATTCATCAAAATAATATTTTTTTACAATATTCATCAAAATAATTTAGTTATATTAAAGGTAGAATATTTAATAATTTAGTTATATTTAAGAAAGTGGATGTTATATATTAGAATAATTGATCCTCAAATTTTTTGAATAGACCAATTTGATCCATAAAAAAAGAAGGGACAATTTGGTCCCCCAAAATTATTACGGGAAACACTCTAGTCCCTCCATTAGATGCATGAGGGGATTAGAGTGTCTCCTGTAATAAAATTTAGGGGACTAAATTATCTTTTTTTTAGGGATCAAACTGAACGAAAAATTTGAGGGAGCAAAACGAGTCTTTACTCTATATATTAAGCAACAAATAGAGGGGTAGAGCACCCACGATCATTGTTTACAAAGATTTCCAAACAGTTAATTAGGAATGTTTTTTTCTCTAACGCTAAATGGGTACCGGAAGAGCATCAGTCATTCCATTTTGATATATCACACTATCACGATCAATCATATCTTGTAAGATATTATAACTTTTTAAAATTGTAAGAAATTTTAACTTATAGTAATTGGTAAAGACAGGAGATGATATAATACATTAAAATGAGACAGCAAATCCTCATCCAAGGATCGGGATGACTTTTTAATCAAAGTAATACAATTTTTTAAACTATTGATTAAAATCATTTACTTTTAAAGTTATTCATCGAAATAATTTAGTTATATTTAAGGTGGTATATTTAATTAATTTTTCTTAATAACCGAGGGCTAAAGCACCCATTATCATTGTTTACAAAGGTTTCCAATAATGGATAAGATCACGAGAGCGACAAAGCTATCTCTTAAAAGTTGTAATGCTACTGCATTCCCTAAATTTGGATTCGAAGTCGAAACCATTTGTTAAGCTGGAAGAGACTTGTGTTATCTCATCCAAGTGTTCTTTGGTACCAATACCATGTACCAGGTTTTAGAAAACAATAGTAGAATAAAAATTTAAGGGAGTAATATTTTAGAATAAAAATTTTATGATTAAAAGTAACCAATAGTAATTTAAGAGAGAAATTGACAGTAATTAATAGTTTTAATTATTGTTGTTATATAAGAGAGTAATTAACGGTAATTTGTTGTTTTAATAGTAGAATAGTAATTTGTAGTTTTAATGATTATTGTTATATTGTTAAATTAATAATAGTTTTAAATTTAATTAATAGTAATTTATAGTTTTAAGAGAGTAATCAATGATTATTGTTATATTATAATTAGCTTTTTCTTTTTAATTTTTTTTATTAGTGTTACTACTATTTTTTAAATATTTTTTAAGTGTAGTTTTAATTTCTTAATGTTATTAGTTTTAATTTTTTTAAAAGAAAGAGTATATGAATAATGGGTAACGGGTTGCGTCATGCAATTTTTTTTTTATAATGAAAATCAGTTTTTTAAATTTTTCTAAAAGAATCTCTTACCACCTAATTATAGCTTGTCACAAGTAAAAGAGTGGCGCCAGCTGCCACCTCCAGTTTGCAATAAAAAATTAATAAAAAATGCCACCTTGGATAAAATTAGATTATTTTGGAAAATGGTTTTAAAAGTATAATATTTTGATAAATAGTTAAAAAAAAATATTTCTTTGATGACAAAATAACAATTAACAAGAATGAGAAGCAAAGTTCCAATGTTTTTAAGATAGGATTACAACAAATTTTGTATTTTGAAATTAAATATAATATATTAAATAAAAATTTGTCCTTTTTATTTTTAAACGTAAGATACCTGGTAAGGAATTATTATTATTAGTTTACATTGTAAAAAATTTTGTGAAATTTTCCTTTTAAAAAAAAATTATTTTTTTTCATCTTTAACCAAGTATCACACACATATAGCAGTGAGACTAACACTCAAATTGGGATAGTGATTAAATAAAACTGTACATAAAATGATGATTTTAGTATTTAAATGCCTTTAACTTTGTCGACAAAATTCTAGTGGTCATGTGAAGTCTTCCCAATAATAGCTTTTGATGAACTATTTTGCAATGCCTCTCAAACTGTGTGCTATTTTACAATGCTTTAGCTTGACCAAAGCATTGAAATTCAGTATAGTTTTATTTTGGTGAATCTGTTTATATCACCAAGTAAATTTTTTTATTCTTCATTATATCAATAAGTTAAAAGTTAATAATGGGTAAACTCGATTATCAAAAAAATAATAATGGGTAAACTCACAAATAATTTCCATTGATCTTGTTAAATGGTATCTAAATGAGAATGCATGCAACCCAAATCAATAGAGTCATGTTCATCATCTGTTGTTTTTTTTTTTTTTTTTGCCCCTTTAATACAGTGTTCAAAAACAAAACAAAAAGTTCTTGCATTTATACACAGTATATGTTCATAAACCTAAGTACATGAACAGGTCTAACATTATTTACTCTAATAACTAATCGTTCATCAGGCCTTTCTTTGCATCCCTATGCTGTTGGATGACCAAAACTGAGCCATGAATATCCAAGTCTGAAGAAGCCAAGACATCACCAACTGTTCCAAGCTCTGGACACTCTTCCCAATCACTCATACCAATTGTTAATGAACAATGTCCTCTACCACCCTTTCCTACTATAAACAAAGAGTACATGTCCCCTAGCTCTTTCAATGACTCCACTGTTTGTGCTCCATCATTCACAAACTTTTCCACATATCCTATTTGACCTGAAGTCACATACCTATTATAGAAATCAACCATAAAGGCATTGTCAATCTCATTCACAGTCTCTTCCCCAGACAATGACATCAAAATTTCTTTGTCCTCAGATTCTCCACTTTCAATCTGTTCATTCTGTGATGAAGATGTCAGCAAGAATCTGATGATTGTCAAATTGATCCGAGGGTGCTTGGAGATGCGTAGGCTCCAAGCAATAGCCTCGCGATCGTCTGAGCCTCCGAAGAAAAGTGTTGCAACATTTTGTATGGTTTCCGAGGCCACTAGTTGTGAGAAACCAGGGACACTAGCAAATCCTCTTTCTACAATGACACCAACAGAACAAGGGGCATGTCTAAGAACCTTCTGATTAGTTATCCTTATGCCTTCCTTCCCGCTTTCCAATTTTCCGTCGATTCGCTGATGCTTGTGGAAGGGAAGTAGAATAACTGATACTTGAAGATCTTCTGCATCATTGCAGATGTCTTCATACAAACTTGGGAAAGGAGACACTGCCCTTCTTTGGTGGACCAAAATCTTTGTTTCTGCAGTGAATGCATCTAAAGCATTATTAATTTCCACCACATCATTGCCACCATAGTCCTCATCATCACTAAGCTCAGCATTTTCCTTTTCATGGTATAACAAGTTAGACTTGATCTTTTTGACAAGCTCTATTAGGTGCATTAAATAAGTGGTGGATGGTGATGCTCTAGAGCCATGTATTGCTAGTACTGATGCAAGTATGGCAGATACTTGGCGAGGATCATATACACAAGCTAGAATTCTAAGCTCATCCTCAATTTTCTGAGGTTCAATAGCAGTATGGTTGTTTGCAAACATTTTCTCTTCCCCCCTTGCTAGAAAAGCCACAATCATTCCTGATATTATTGTGTTAAGTACTATTGCCACTAACAACACATTGTAAGCTTCTGAATCAAAAGTCTGCAAAATAATACAATAGCCAATGAGTTGATGTTATAGATTTGAGATTCATTCTAATTCTGATTAATCCAGTCAAGTCAAGAAATATACTCACAATTACTTGCTTTGCTGCTGCACCAAATAATAGCAGATCAGCATAGCCTCTAGTGTTCAATATGAAGCCAAGAAAAATTCCTTCACTTGTAGGAATTTGAAGGTAACGGCAAACTATAAGAGTACCACTAAGCTTGCTGCCAATGCTCAACAAAATCAATATGGCTGTATTCGCAACTCGATCCAAGCTCCGGCAGACATTTATCAGGTCACATTGTAAACCCAAGTAGCCAAAGTATACTGGAAGTGCAAAGTTGTAAATAGAATAGCCCAGTTTATGTATCAATGTTCTAGCCGTTTTGCCTTCCTTAGGAAAAAGCAAGCCAATGGCAAAGCAATTAATGATACTGTTGTAACCACAAATTTCTACAATCATTGAGCTAACTAGAAGCAGGAATAGGATGAGTAACAGCTCAGGAGCCTTGAGGTACTTCTGGTTTCGATGTCTTTTATTTAACCAAACAGCCAAGTACCTGTTTATAAAAATCACTGTGGTAGTGATCAAAATGCAACCAATACCAGTAGCTATGTGACCTTCTCTTTTCCAATTAATCATCACATTAAAAAATAACAAGCACCCCATTTCTGTGATCAATGCAGAAGACACCGCGATTCGCCCAACATCCGATGCAGCAAACCTCAATTCTGCTGCCAAACGAATCACCATAGGGGAGCTTGTGTATGACACCACTAGCATAATGATCATACAAAAATAATGCATTGGGGCATTATTGGTCTCTAACTCTTGGTACAAATAAAAGGACACAGATAGACCAAAAATGCCACCCATTATTGCACCACCACATGCTACCAAGCTCACCAAACGTAGATTGCGCATGGTGTATTGAATATTCATCTCTAAACCAAATAAGAACATGAAAAGTATGCGGCAGAAGAAGCTCACAACTTCATAGTAATTTATGGAACTGGGAGGAAAGAATGTGTCTTTTATATACTCAAAATTTGACATGGGACCTAGTACCAACCCAGCCTGTTGAACAATGCACCAAGAATTAATAATAAAACTTTCAATTCAATGAAAATGATTAACAAAATTAAGGTGATTGATTACCAGAATTTGTGCAATGGGTCCAGGTTGTCCTACAGTCCTTAGCACAACATTGAAGAAGTGTGAGACAACAAGAATGCAGGACACTTGCATGCCCATTGAGCTTAGAGGGTTAGCTAGATCATTGTCACAAAACATGCTCTGAGTGGAATCCATTGTGCTTGCTTCCTGTGTATGTGAAAATTCAACTCAAATTAGGATGAATCAAATGTTAGAGATGCAATTGATATGAGTTTCTAACAATTCATTTGCATATGGAGATGATGAATTCTTTGAGTTTCAGATCCTATAATATTGGTGGAAGACACATAACAAAACATAAGGCCCCTTTTACTTTTTCTTCCTTTACTTTCTTTCTTTTTTGACATGTTTTTTCTTCCTTTACTTCAGGTAATGGTAATAATTATTATTATTTTGGACTTACAATTAATTGTAATATCTGAAACTAGTAATTATCATTATTTATAAGAAGAACTAATCCAAGAACCACAGCCTATCTGCAACTGCCACACGCATACCAAAATAATGTGAAAATATTTATAATTTGACCTTGATCCTTAGAGCATTTCGCAACTAACTTTCAACCATTAAAATAAGGCATGTACTACTCAAAGAAGAACATTTAGCAATAATATTATTTGAAGATTTGTAAAGTTGAAACATGCTATACTTTGTTAATGACATTCAAAATCATGATTAATGACACATTAAATTTGGTTAATGAATAAACATGTAGCAGACGAGTAATTCGTACGTCATTTTGCAAAAATCAAATCTTACCATTTAGTTTTATTTTATTTTCTTATTGTGCAATAAATGGTTATAAACTAAGGTCTAACTCATATATAAAAACTCAAAGGGGTTGGCTCAGTGGAAGCGTGTTAGGTCCGTCAGGTAGGAGAGTGTGTATAAATTATAAGGATACTTTCATTGGAAGTCTCTGACTCGCTACCATTTTATCCACCAAATGGCTCATATATAAAAAGTTGTAGGCAAAATTTAATCCTATCATCTAAGATCTTATGATTATGACAAAAAAAAATTTTATCCACCAAGCTAATTAGCATTCACATTTTTCAACTTTGAATATAAAATATATAACAGGATGTTAAGAAATTCATATCTTTATAAATATTTGTTGACTTTGGAAAGTTGTCCTAACCTGAAAATGCCATCCATAACCCAACATTTAAACCAAAAAAAAAGAAGAAAACCCTTCAAGGGCTGAACCAAGTTGTTTATAATTTTTTATTTCACAAAATATCCCTATCCCATAACTATAAAAAAAAAAAAATTATCTTCTCTCCCGGGGTTTTATTGTGCCGAGTCTGCTGCCTAACTTGATCCACGAATTACTAAATCTAACTCAAGTTAAGGTATCCTTCCTACACGTCGTCACATGATGTTCCAGCAGTAATTACCACGATTGGAAGGTTAGAAAAACAAAAGTCAATGCTGGTATCAGTTACATCAGCCATATATAGTGCTGTAACTAAGGCAAGGATGTTAACACTTGCCACCTGACATATGTCTTATTCTGATTCTATTGTTGGATTTCAAATATACATATTATTTGTGAAAAATCTTTTAAATTGAACGTAAATTTCATGATAAATTCACGACACATTCAATTACCTCTATTTTTCCATCAAAAGTGAAGGACGTGAATAAAAGAACTTCAAGCAGGAAAAGTTGCTATTAAATTATGAGAAATGATTTTTAAACATAAAAATGGGATAACAATTTAAATGGTTAACATAGTTGAAATACGTGATTAATTGTGGATGATTAATGAATATAACAAGGTGTCGCAACTCATTAATCATCTATTGAATGTAATTAATCACTATTTTTAGGTTAATGAGTTCTGACACATGGTTATATCCATTAACACATAAACGTAATTAATTATGCATTTGAACGGTGTTAACCATCCAAATTGTTATCGAAAATTTGTCTCATTTTTATATTCAAATAACACAACTGTTAAATTATGAACTTAATTAGTATATATGTAAAAAAAATTATTATCAATCAATTATAAATTAACACATCCTTTAAAAATATTTGATTTTTATACTAATTATCCTTTAAATTATGCAATGCTATAAAAAATTGTATTTTTTTTTTACCATGATATAGGTGTAAGTATCCATCAAATTAATCTCGGTCGGGAAATATGGTTGGGTCTCCCCTCATAATCACATTTTTTTTTATCATCCATAAGCGCTCAAACTCAAGACTTTTTCTCAGGGATCCGAGCAAGACTTCCTCTCGGACTAACTTTTTTTTTTTTAAACAAAAAAGTTGTATTTATTTATGTATTTTAAGATTAAAATTATATCCTTTGAAAAAAAGATTAATATTATATAAAACAGATCGAAAATTTGCACTTTCTATATCGAAATTAGAAAATAGAGAAGAAGAAAGTGGGAGTGAAAGACAAAGAGAAGTACCGTTAGTGGTTAGAGGTAAAGAAAAGTATTTGGCTGAAGCAACGATTTCGTCATAATTATCACTCCCATCCCATCCCATCCCATTTGATTGCCGTCTCCTTTGAAAATCCAATTTTCAAACTTCAAAACTCAAACTTGTTCTCTCTCTCTCTGCACCCTCTTCAGCTTTCACAGAATCAAGGTATTCTTCTTTTGATTTTCTCTCTGATTGTTCCGGGAACATATAGGGTTTTTCAATTCCTTTATTTTTTTCTATGATTTTATTGCAAACCAAAAATGGGTTTGTGTTATTTTCTCTTCCTTCTCATTAGATTGTCTTGTTTGGTGGAAAAAATGGTATTTTTAAACAGTATCATTATTTAACAGTAAAGGGGTCGTGGAATCATTTGGTATAGTTTAGTGTTGATTATTATATGGGCTATTGGAATGTAAAAGAAATTCTTATGGGTTTGGTAATTTCGAAGAAATTGATGATCTTCCCTGATGACAATCATCAAAAGCTGCTGTCATTTATATGGTGAAAGAAATAACTTTTTTTTTTTTTTACAGTTCTGTTTCTTAAGTACTTAGGATTGGATTGTATTCATGGTTCATGATGATTAGAGTTTTGTCGATAACTATTGACTTGTCTTTTATGGGTTCACTTCTATGCAGGATAAAGTATCAGCTGATTTTTCCATTGACTGTGATTTGTTGATAGCTTCTGATTCAATGCCTTCTCTCACCTCACCTCAGTGGCATGATAAGGCTACTGGTTTCTTTTCTTCCTCAGGTGTGTTTTGATAAATCTATGCACTGTTTTTTTCCTGGTTTAATCTTTGGCCTCTTCTATTTGGTTGCTGAAATATAAATTCAATGTAGGGGTCAAGCTTAAAGAAGCTAAGGAATCAGCAGGAACATTTGTTGGCGAGGTCACAAAGGATACAAAGAGTAATGTTGCTGAAGTAGCAGGACGAGTTGGAATGATGGTCAAAACTAGGTGGGCACTTCTTCAGCAGCCATCAACAAGACATGCTGTACAGGATCGATTGATATCAGCTGCTGCTACAACCGGTGGCTTCCTAAGGAAAGGCTTATCGGGGACAAAAGATAAGGTGGCTGTGGGTAAAACCAAGGTTGAAGAGGTAATGCAGTTGACTAAATGATATGGGTTGGTCTAGACAAGGAAAAATTCATAATAACTAGGTTTCATTGTTTTCATCATTTCCTCATTAAACTTTGAAAACGGGAGACACAAGGTGGCAGTTTTGTAAATATTGGTGGAAACATGCCAACTGAAAATGGAAACAGATAACAAAGCAAACACACTCTTATTGCAGGATTTTATTTGATTATTACTTGCAATTCTTTCCTTTGGGTAAAGGGAATGCAATCTCGAAAGTGATTTTGGATTACATAATTCTGTATGTTGGATATGGCTGTCTTTTGGTTCGGTTATACTTAGGATTTATTTAATGTTGTTATTTGGGCTTGGTATCAATCAAATGGATTTTTTAAATTTCCTCTATGTCTTGTCTTTCTCTATTCTCGCCTTTATTCTTTCTGTATCTTTATATGCTAGTTGTACAGCAAGTTGTCATCACAATTTTTTTCCTTGCACAAATTTGATACCCAGGTTTTTTACTTTCTTCTTTCTTTGGTTTGGCATCACGGTGATTTATTTCAGGTGGCAAAAAAAACGGCACAAAAAAGTAAGACAATCTTGACAGACATTGAAAGATGGCAGAAGGTAAGTGACATTGGACCAACCGTGACCAATGTTTATTAGTACATATCCTTTTCAAGTATTCTTATTTTAATTTTCTTTTGCAGGGAGTTGCAAGCACTGATGGTAAGTTTCTCAAAACACATAGCTTTGCAAATAAGCAATTCTTTTCATGCATCAGAGTCCTTCACTATGTTAGAACTAACTCCGCGGTCCGACATCTCGAGATAAATTCCATATTGGCACTTTTATAGTAACACTTCCAATTACTAATAAAATATTGTTATATAATAGTTGTATAGCACACTTTGTTTTTTATGGTAGACTTGTACTTTATTTAAAATCGATGCCTGCTTGCATTATGTTATTAAATTATTCATTACCTTGTCACCAGTATTTGGAGTTCCTATTGAGGTTACTGTGCAGAGGCAAGATTGCTGCAAGCCTATTCCTCAGATATTGGTCAATTGTGCAGATTATCTTGTAGTTTCAGGTAGCTGTTTGTAGAGTAAGGCTCTTCATCCATGCATTATTATATGTTTTTGATGTCTCATTTCAATCCAATAGTAATTTCATTTTTCTTGTTGTATGTAGGATTGAACTCACCACATCTCTTTAAATCTGAAGGGGATAAAAAGGTTATTCACCAGTTGGTTTCCCTATACAACCAAGGTAATTCAACCATTCTTTCAGTAATGGAGTAGGTTAAAGTTATTATATCTGGATGATGTTATACTTCCTAAGTATAATCCATGTTACAGATTCAAATGCTTCAGTGCCAGAAGGCACAAATCCTGTTGACGTAGCAGCTCTTGCAAAATGTTATATTGCTAGCCTTCCCGAGCCACTTACCACATTTGAGCTTTATAATGAGATCAAAGGTGCTCGATCCAGTATATATTCCATGAGAAACATACTGAAGAGGCTTTCCAGTGCGAATTACATGACTCTGGAGTTTATAACAGCTCTTTTGCTCCGTGTTAGCCAGAAGTCGCTTCTCAATAAGGTAGGAATTTTTTTTTATATGGGTATGTGTGTGTTTGTTTGGTGGAAGCGGGGATGGGTGGAAGAATGGATCTCTCGTATATGGGGTGAGCACTTACATTTGTTTATTGCTTTATAAACTATACAAGTGGGACTCGTAGCTCATTTCCCTTTGATTATAAGATATACATTTTCTCTCTGTAAATAATGTCCCAGGTAATATACTTGTTTTGATATGCAAATAGCTTTTAAAAACATGTGAAAAATAAATTAAATTTATGCATTTTTTGTTGTTTTGTATGTCGCCATTCAGTTAAAGTCGTTGATTTCTTTCATGATATTTGATCTGTCTCTACATCTTGACCTTTTATTTAACTAAAGAGTTATTGCTTTTTAGCAGCCTCTGACTCTCTGTGGTTCTCTCAAATTTTTGTTATGCCCCCAGCTTACCTTCATATTCGTATTCTTGATTTTCTTAAGTTTGGATTTTTATATTGCTGGTTGACCAATATACTATTCACATGGTAAATGGAGCGTTCTGTTGTCCAATATATTTATAATTATAATTTGGAAAGAATTCATAACGAAACAAGAGTAGTCATTAAGATAAACTGTCCTCACAATAAAACAAGAAAAGGAAGAAGATAGAAAATAGAAAAAAGAAAATTATTATCAAAATTCTCAAGCCCTTTATGGCTGTGAATGTGTCTGTTAAAATTTTTGCCTAAAAGCATTACTCCTAGAAACCACAAAAATGATAAAAAGAGAAGGTTTAGCCTTTGCTTCGACCAACTGTCCATAGAACAACAAACATTGAACTTTCACCAGAGGTCTAGTATGCCTAATTTTGCCTCTTTAGCTGCTATAGGGAGATGAAGCCGTGCAATGGGAGTGTGCTTAGTCAACTGGTATGTAGTATATTGGGCTAGAGAAAAATACCAGTGTTTTCAATTGACATAGTTTTTCTCTTTATCTTCACTCGGACAGGTTGTTTCCTAGCTTATTTTGGGTTTTCTTCGAACGGTCTTCTGTGGGGGGGGTCGTTGTTTGGTTAGGGGAAAGGATTGGAGAGCTCTAACAAGTTTACGTACCTTAATACCTTTTGCCTTTGTTTTAATGTTTTTGTACTTGTTTACTTCTAGAAAGATTTGCTGTGGTCAATTTCTTCTGTTTTTCTCCTCATCTAATTTTTTTTCTTGTAAATTATTTTTCATCTAAAAGTAGAAAGGAAATATCACCCAGTTCCAAGATGCACAACTTGCTTGCTTTGTTGTAAATTATGATCAACAGCTTTCCATGCTACCTGCAATATGATCATCATCTTGCTTTACTGTTTTTGGTTGCCCATCAGTTGGTTGACCTTAAGTACAATCACACTGTTGTTACTTGTTAGATGCTATGTACAAATTTGAATAGCATCCTCAAGATTTTTGACTTTTTACAGATGGATGCTCGGAACCTTGCAATGGAAATGGCACCTGTTATTATGTGGCAAAAGGGACAAAGACCTGAATTTTATAGTCAATATTGGAATCAGATGTCCAAAAATCCTTCCAAAAAGAGCTTGGATCCACCCCATGGTTCAGACAGTGACTGGGACATGCTTGCTGGTAAGCAAAATGATGCCAAAACATGTAAAATAATTAAGACAACCAAATTGACTGAAAATGTTATTAAGTTTACTATTGTTTATAGCCAAAAGGATGATGACCATAGGGTAAATTGCATGAACCTTCACGAGTTCATGGCATCACTGCTCAAGTCAACTCTAGTCTCTAGCTAAGTAGATTCTCTAAGTCAAAATGGGAGGTAGGGAATCCTGCTTCACATTGAGTATAGAATCTTCTATATGCAATAATCTTCACAGAACATAACTTTTATATTGGACATGTGGAAAGAAGACCAACAGAGGCCCATTAATAAAAGTTTATCAAAGGGAGGATAACTCAATAAACAAGGTAGAGGAAGACAAAGGAAAACCTTCGAGAAACCATTAGAAAAGATCTTGATTTCCGAAAATTTGGTTTCTGACAAAGCAAAATGGCAGCCGTTAGATCCATGTAACCAACCCAACTAGTGGGAAAAGGCTTTTGTGGTTGTTGTTGGTTGTAAGCATATGATTATAATGTTTACTGAGACTTAGAAAGCAGAAATTACAACATGAAGGTGCCGCACTGCTTAAATGGTGAAAACTGAACATCACTGAAGTGCCAAATTTGTCCAAAGCACTTTGATGCAACCCTAGCGGGTTTGAATTGTTCCATGTTTCCTTGTGCAAATAAATCACTTGCCTTGTAAATGTATGAAGAGGGTGAAATTGTTTTCTGGCGTTTTATGTCAATGTGGTTGAGAAAATCAATATTATGGACACAAATCAGTCTGTTACTTCTGTAATTAATTGATTTTAGCCTCTTTCTGAGGGGTGCAATTAAACATTTCAAATTTTGCTTTATGTTGTACTTATAACTTTTGGTTCTTCAATCAATATGGCATTCTAATCACGCCACTTGCAAGATATTTTTGAAGGGTGCAACAGTTAATTTAACAATTTATTGGTTTTACTTATATTGCGCTAAACTTGGTCTGCATGAATATACATACAGAGCTTAGAATTAGTTTTGATTGGAGATAACCATTTCTTTTCTTGTTTCTTGTGCTGCAGATGATGGTGAAGCAATAGCTGCATCATCTCCTATTCCTTTGGATGATGGCACGCCAGTTGACTTTGGAGCAATTGAGGTTGTTCAGTTGCTGATAGAACATCATAATGCAATTTTCACTGATGCAAATGAGACAGTCTGGAGATGAATGGCTTTACCCTCCTCATCCTGTGTTGGATTTGTTGATGTGAATATCTTAAGCATGGAATATTAATCTCCTATCTGGTCATGAGGATCATTATACAACTGCTATATTTGAAGTTATCAACAATGGCTACGCTGGGGAAAGATGTTGGATACTGGTCTGTAGACTGTAGCTTTAGTGATCAGGGTATCTGATTTTGAAAGTCTTTTGCATTTATAGGTGTGGCTGTTCTAATTGATAAAGGAAAAAAAAAAAGAATTGTTCAGCTATTATCTATTGCTTGTGGAAACTCATCACTATTGTGCTGTGTTATTGTGGCCTTTAGCTTGGATTGATGTATGTGATCTTTGTTAATAATTTACTAATAGAGAGCCATTATATATAAAGGTCAATTTGGTGTTAAATCTTGTTTTGTCCATGATTGCAAGAGTGCTACGAAAAGGGGGTGCATAGAAGTGTGATTTCTAGAGCTAGGCAAGCATGCAGTATGCACCATGGATTCTTCTAAATATTGGAGAGCAATTGAGACCTAGGAATTCAAGTGTACTTATAATGCAGCCCCGAGTTTTTATTTTTTGGTATGATTTTTTGGGGGGCATATTGGAGGATAATTGAAGGCTATTTTGTTCAAGTTGCAACTCAGAAAGAAGGAAAGGATTAATCTGGAAATAAAACGAAAAGATTTTTAAGACTGTTATAGGTCCCGAGTCATAAAGGTAAGGTTCATAAAATGAAGTATCTCGAAAAAAAATAATTAAATATGCTAAATACTCTCAAATGTGCAGGTATGAAATAAATAAGTTCCTCAACTTGACAGATATTGTGCAGCTAGAGGTTTTTACTTGTAAATCCAAGTAACCTGATACATGTTCATGCAGTGGCAAGTCGCAAAGACAAGATACAGCAATTTAGCATTAACTGTTGTTTCAAATGGATGGTACAAGGAAAATAGGAGCTAAATGATTGCTAGGCATACTACTATAATAGACTAATTAAAATTAAAAAGTTTATTGTTCTGATGATGATGGAACATGCTCAAAGTATTCAAACATCTCAGTTGGGATGTCCTCAAAGAAGCCATTTGGAATTGTACTTTGACAACTTCCTTCCAGCCCAAGAGTTGGCAACCTGGTCACAAACTTCTGGTTGCATACACATTCTGAACAATTTTTCTGCTCAAATATATCAATGAAGTTGGAGTCAAATGGCTCTGGAACAAGGTCCTGGCACCCTGGGAATAGTGGAAAGTCCATTTGTGGTTCAGGGAGTGGAGGAAAGTTGTACTCTGATGAAGACTCAAATGATGGTACCATATGAAATGGGGTGGCCTTAACTTCCACTGCATTGAGATCACTTTCCAAATTTTGGTTTTGGTAGTTTGGCTTTGTCAAATCTGGTAGGTTGACCATCTTGATCACCTCAGTGTTTCCCATATAGGGAGCAGGGTAAGAATTGTACTCGCAACATGGATTTTCCTCTAGCTGATTGGGACCACACGGAGGATCCTGAAATATATATTTTGGCTATGAAGTTTAAGATTTAATGATCTATAAAGTACTAAATCAAGAATCTTTAAAAAGGTTTTGTTAACAATTTGTTAAGGAATCTAACATAAAAGGTTTTTGATGAAAAGTAAAATATTTAATGTGCTGAAAATTAAATACTGTTTTGGATGAAAAGTTGTTAAGGAAGTATTTAATATATGTTATTTATTGAAAGTTTCATTAAAAAAATTGTATTTTAGATTGTTTAATAAGTGAAGACATTTGTTGGCAAAACAACCCAATACAACAAAATTGCTGTGGTATTTGCATTGCATTCTTTACTGCAATGGTTATCCACACACACACAAAGGTTAAACTAATGGATACTTCATCTACCTCACCTCTTCGACTTGTACTTGATTAAGAGGAGCTTTTCCTTTGTTTTTCTGAGGCTTTGATGGTAATGGCCTCTGCAACATCCTCTCCAACCTTTTTCTCCTGCTGCTCCAGAAGTTTTTCACATCGTTGTCGGTTCTTCCTTCCAAATATGTAGCAATTTTGGCCCATTTGTTCCCAAATTGTGCCTGTAATTCTATCACCACCCTCTCTTCCTCTGCTGAAAACTTGCAGCCACTGCCATTGGAATATCATACATTACAAATTACAAATACAAATCATTCTTGTTATAAAAATAAAACAGTCAAGTACATTAAAGTAAGTACCAAAGCGAACATTGTTACATAACGATCAAAGGGCATCCACACAACACAAAACGCAGACTTTATACAAGCACCAGCACTTGAACATTAATGGTAGCAACTATGAAATACAAAACAACAAAGAAATGTTCTAACAACCACTAAGGACACAACACAACAAATACAAAACAACAATATTCCTCAATAATAATAATCAGAAAGGAAAAAAAACCAGAAAAACTAGCAAAATTACATAAATACAAAAACAATAACATAGTAGCAATTCATGTTCTTCATATTTAAAGTCAAATTAAGGTTTCAAATTGAGGTTACAATTGTGTTACACTCTAGTCATTACATGTTAAAAAAACCCTTATTTTAACTTTATAAAAAAAAAAAAGAGAGACAATGCAGATAACATGAAAAAGGTGTCAACTTACGACTTCAAGTTAGGTCTGAGCTTGTTAACCCATCTAAGGCGACAAGATTTTCCAGTTCGATGCAACAAGCCTTTGGATCGAATGGAGCTCCAGTCCCTTGGACCATACTTGTTCACATGCTTTAACAACACCTCATCTTCTTCACCACTCCACGGTCCCTTCTTTATGTATGTTCTATCAAACTCTCTTTCCATTGTTGCATCAAATTCAATCATGATGCTTCTTAATTTTCTCGAGAAAATTAAAAGAAAACACAATGCTATGTTTTATTTATATGGTGCGAGAAAATGTTTGGAATGGTGTTCGTGCACATGATGGCTATGCTCCTGTACGGTTGGATTCAGGTTACGAGATGCACTCGCGTAATTGATGGACTTATGTTCTGGGTTTTGATTAGATTAGAACGTGTTTGTTTTATGATGTTGTGACGTGGCATCATGTGAATGGCTTGATCTCGCCAACTACGATAGACGGAAAGCAAATGATTACTGCTCCCACTTGCACTTGTGACGGTTTTGACGGTTAGTGGGAGCATCCACAACCCCGCCATTTCATTTCCGTTCGAATTGGGATTTTTTAGAAGTATAATTTATTATTTTATTTATCTATTTTTCATTTATATTTGGTTTTAATTTTTAATGACATGCGATTTTCTTATGTTACCTTTGGAATTGAAAGGATATTAAACCCTTTGGAGAATCTGAATATTGTATGTAAATTTTGTTCACATCATTAGTGGCGATTTTTTTTCCTTCTAAATGAAGCTCTATAATTTATTCTTATTAATTATCTATTTGGGTATCTTTTATAAAATTAAAAATTTAGCCCTAAACCCTAATCCCCAAGTTGAATTTGAAAATAACCAATCAAGATTAGGAGCTTCACAATTGTTATTAAGGAATAAAGACTAGAAGAAATTTGTTTTATTATTAATTACAATCGAGGAATGTCAAATTTGGCCACTACAAAAAAAAAAGACTTTTAGCGGCAATGACTAATGCTTTTAGCAGCAATAAAAATCACCGCCAAAAGTTTTACCGGAAATTATCCAATAAACAGTATACTAGAGTCATTAAAAGTTTTCCCGACAATTAATTATTGATGGTAAAGGGTCAATACTTTATTGCTAAATCTAAGAACTTTTAGTGGCAATTTTTATGGCCACTAAATGTGGTTATCCACATTTGCCATCTATAATCTCTAGACTATTTGATTAGCAATAGTTGTAATAGCAATTATAAATATATCTAAAGAAATCAATAGCAAACATTCCAAGGTGAAAACATTCTCTACTATGAAGAAAACATTTCTAATATCAATCATTCAAATAAATTGTATCAGGAAGAAAGCATTTCCAATATCACATAAAAAAACACTACAAGATGAAGTTACTAAACAATACAAGAAGAATTAGATGGCCAGAAACTTGGCCTTTTAAAATCTAAAAGCCTGCTCTAAGAGTATGATGCGGCAATAGAAACCATCAATAAGCTCAAACAGCAGTATAAACCTTAAAGACTTCTTCAGCCTTTATTTGTTAGCAGCACACCATGCTAGAGCAGGTGCAACAAGCCCAATACCATCCATCATCCTAGACTCAAGGTCTTTGAGCATTTGTTGTGCCCTTTCATACCTGCAGTTTATGAAGTCAACCAAGTTAGATGGCTTTTAGGACTTGCAGTGCACAATGTTATATAGCACTCTGCAAGATTGAAATGCAAAGAAGCAAACATGGAACAATCTCAACCCTACAAGATATATGTAGAATTTGATTGTCACAAGAAACAAACCTTCCAGTTATCAAACTGAATTAATGAGTTAAAAGCAAAGCTACACAGACCATATTTCTCAATGATTTCATAAAGCTTCAGCATATCATTTTTCACAGTATTGATCTGCCAATGGAGCTAATATAAGATATTGATAAAAGTGTCAGGGCAAAGTATGTTAGCAGGATGTATCAAAAGCTAGAAAAGCATGTATATTTAAAGGCTAGAATAGATATTCAGATAAATTCAGCACTGGTAAGTTTAATTTTAGATTCTCCATATGCTCCATAGCATTTAATAAAATTGCAACTAGTTTCATCTAAATGAATTTCTGGACAATTTATGAAAATTATGCAACTACACAAGCTCTAAAATAGTGAAGAACCAATTTAAAGATCCCGAACTGTACCTTAGACTGATCAATTTCAAGAAGATGTTATAGTGAGATGACTCCAGCAAGTGCTTCAAGTGCTAATCCTGCAAGGGAGAAATAAGGCATGTAAGGGAGAAATAAAATATCAACACATTTCTATGTAAATTATCACCAGCAGCATAGGTACTAGACTCTGGATTATCAATCAGAATTGCATATATAAGAGACAATATAATATTGAGCATGAATACCTTTTCATCCATCAAGGTTCCTATGCTTTTGGATGCTCCTCTGTGAGAAATCTTTTGCTTTGCTCTATTGCTTCTATTTACTTGGCTATGCTTCTATTATTGCAACACAAAAAATAGAATCATATAATTTATTTATAAAAACCAAATAGAAACAATGCAGCATTCCACAAAATATACAAGCTATGCGACTTTGTGTGTTGTTTTTAGGTTTCATCTAAAGTTGTTACCTTTGCTTTATAAAAAACCCAATAAGAGATCAGACCAATCCACTAGTCCCTTGGTATACAATTCGGTCTATTTTTCAGCAAGGCATCTTTAGTCATATGTTTTGCCATATACATGCTTCTCAAAATAATTTCAGAGGATCTTCTGGCTTGAACCAGAAAAGAACAACTAAAAAATCTGTTATGTAAACCTACACAAGGTAGACAAAAAATGAAATCAGCTGGAATTTATAAAATACTGTTAAACCTCAGCTTCCACTTTCATCTTCTCAAACAATTTAGTTTTCTCATTCGGTTTGGGTTTGAACTAAGGCATTAGAAGGAATTGTCTTTTTTTCTTTTTCTAGTTTATTAGTTATCACTGACATCACACGAAAAGGTGGAAATATTAAGTAAAAGACAATTAATTTTCATCAAGTACAAAAAGAAACAAACCTTTTCATCAATCAGTTTTGGAAGACTTTTTGTACCCATACAATGGACATCTTCAAACTTAGCACAATTTCGTCTATTAATTTCACTTACTTTCTACATTTAATAAAACAAAATATTAGTCAACTACTGTTAAAACATCATAGTATGTAAGAATCTATTTGTTTTATGACTTACTTGCACAGCTTCAGAAAACAAATAATGAACCAAATCACGATATTGACTTGGCTCAACCCTATCATCAGGTAATGTAGATGCAACATCTTCTTCCGTTTTACTAGGGTCATATAAATCTCCCTTCCATTGCCTCCACTTCTCATTAAACTCAGTTTTCAACATTTCTCTTGTTGCATCGAGTGGGTGGCACTGGAGAGTACGGCTGCTCGTGGTGGTTCTGGAGCTTGCGGCGTCGGCAGCGAGTGGAAGAGAAGAGTGTGGCGGTAGCACGACGTCTACGAGCAGAGCGAGGGAAGAGTCCTCCTATGCGAGCGGCTACAAGGGTTTTGAATCAGAGAAAATAAAAATTGAAGAGAGAAAAAAAGAGATTGAAGAAAAATGAGAGGGGAGTGAATGAGGGAAAGTTATTTGGAAAAGAAGTTTTGGCGCTATACTACCCGCGCTCATGAAAAACAAAATTTGAATTTATTTTTTATGATTTTTTTAAATAACTTACGAAAAATAAGACTTAGGTAAAAAAAATTATAAAGTGATAAATTCATAATTACTCTAAGTATATGTATATGTATAATGACGAAACCATACATCAGTAGATACGGGTAGTCTATACCCATGATTATGAATCTATCACTAAATGATATAGCAATGGATCAACAAATTCGTAGGTATAGATTATCATGTAGTTTTTTCTTACTCAGCATGTGTTGTAACTTGTAACACTAGCCACATCTTTATATTGCATCATAAGACAACTCCTGAGCATATATAGGATAAGGTTCAAAAAAAGGGAAAGCAATTATATATCTAATCCGTTTTACATGCAATAACATATTGACACGTTCATGGACTTTTGTATACATGTTCAATGCAAAATCATGAATTTGAGACACATTCATGCACGCACGGTGGTGAGTGGTGATGATGATGTGCATAGGGACAAACATGATTATTTTCTGCTGGTCAGGGATGTTAGGTTTTTCGCTCCCTTCTTATATGAAGAAAGATCCAAATGTTTAAGTTTATTTTGTCTCACTTATTTAAGTGGAGAAAGGTTGGATTAGGGTTGCAAAGAGGTCTCATTGTAGTAAGAATATAGCAGCCAACAAGAGAGAAGAGAGGAGAGAAAGCCAACCCGCATACCCACTAGACAGTCACCATAAAATCACGACAGAGGATTCGTTCCCCGTTAGATCGGATTGAAATTTCTATAGCAGGTTCAGGACGTGTGGTTCTTCATTCTCACCATTCGGATTCTCAACACGAGGTCTGAAGTGATAGATATTGGCTTCACACAGTAGCTCTATTTTTGGGGTAAATTTCATCTTCTTGTTTCTCATTTGTAAGCATTGGTGCTTGGTTGTTTTGGTTGATTGTTAGCACGGTTTGTGCACTTGTTGGAGACTCTTTTGTACCCTTATTTGATCATAGTGGAGTTGTTTCTTTGGTCTGGACGACCCGTGGTTTTTACCCTTGCTTTAAGGGGTTTTCCACGTTAAAATCTTGGTGTCTCTTTTATGTTTGTGTTGTTCTATTTGCTGCCATATATTTGTTGTTGCTCCTCACAGATTCTTGCAAGTTTGGGGGGATTTATTTCCACTGCGTATTGCTTTGTTATTGTGTTACATTGTTGCATTGTTGTTCCACCCATCAGGGTGGCATCGGAGCTACTTGGCTTGGGGCATTTTGACTTGCTTGAATGATGGAGGCAAATACAAAGATGGTCTGTTTGAATGGCACTAATTATCATTTGTGGAAGAGCAAGATGAAGGATTTTCTCTTTGTGAAGAATATGCATCTTCCTGTTTTTGCTACTCAGAAGCCAGATGCCAAGTCGGATGAAAAATGGGATTTTGAACATCAACAGGTGTGTGGTTTTATTCGGCAATTTGTAGAAGATAATGTTTATAATCATATTGTTAATGAGACACATGCAAAATCTTTGTGGGCAAAGATAGAGTCCTTGTATGACTCTAAATCACGGAACAATAAATTGTACTTGCTGAAAAGCTTTACTAGTTTGAGGTACAAGGAGGGGACTTCCATATTTCAGATCACTTGAATGAATTTCAAGGGCTCCTTGATCAGATGTCGGGAAGGGTATCAAGTTTGATGATGAGTTTTTGGGATTATTTCTATTGTTATCTCTACCAGAGTCTTGGGAGACATTTCGGGTTTCTATCACAAGTTCATCCCCTAAAGGTGTTGTTTCTTTGGAAATGGCAAAGGGTAGTGTTCTTAATGAGGAGATGAGAAGGAAGGTACAGGGTACTTCATCTCAGTCTAAGGTGCTTGTCACTGAAAATAGGGGAGAAGTCAGAGAAAAGAACCGAAGGGTGGTAGAGAGAAAAGCAGGAGCAAGTCCAAGTCTCGATACAAGAATGTGGAGTGTCATTATTGTCACAAAACAGGGCACATACAGAAGAAATGTTTTCTGTGGAAAAAAGAGAACAAAGACAAGAAGGGTAAGCAGAAAGAGAGGGATCATGATGATGATGACCGTGTCACTAGGGGTGGACAAGGATCCGAGATCCGACCCGAACCCGAGTAAACCGGAAAAAAATAAGTGAATGGGTGGGTTGATGCGGGTCAATGGGTCAAACGAGTTTAAAATTCGGTTCTATATGGGTTCAATCGGTCGGGCTCGGGTGTTCAAATTTTTTTCCGTCGGAACCCGAGCCCGACCGAACCATATGCGTTTTTGTGTTTAAATTTTGTACCGAGTAATAACTGTATACAACTGTATTGCATCATAATAGAAAAGAGAGAAACACTCTGACTTTTCAGAACCTTTATGACTTATCCCCACTCCCAGCTAAGTAGCTAACAGCCTAACACACGGTCATAGCCTCATAGACTTTTCAGAACCCTTATCCTTGCCTCTCACCTCACCATGTATTCTATAGCCTCTCTCTAACTCTCTTGTTCCTCTTCTCAGACGTCGCAGACGTAGACATGGAAGGAGAAGACGAGTTGCTGCCCAAACGTTGCCATCGACCTCGATGTGGTAGGAGAAGGTCAATATACAGTAAGGCACACCAAATATGGCCCTGTTCTTTAAGCTTCACCACCGCGAGAGGCACACCTGATCCGGCCTCTTCTCATGCCGCGAGCTGCGTCGGACCTCCGCTACTCTTTGCCGTCGAACATCTCGCTGTTGGGTCACTCGAACACCTTGCCATCATACGCCTCTTTGTGTTCTCCAGTGTCGAACATCTTAGTTGTTTCATTTTCTCCTCCATTTTTTTTTTGAAATATTATTTCTTGCTTAAATCGTTCAAACTTCGTGGGTTTATTGATGTTGTTGTTGTCGTCGTTGAAGTTTAATGTATTTGAATTCTGGACTTCTGGGTTTAGTTTCTCGTTTCTTCTGCTCTTTTTTCTGTATCTGGAAAAAAAAATTGTACTTGATCGGAAACCATTTCGAACCGCCCGCTGACCTGCTTACCCGCACAACCCGCGCCCGACTAATCCGAAGCCACCAAACGGACGGAAATGGGTGCTATATTTAACTATTCGGTTTCATTCGGATTGGGATTTTTTCACCCGAAACCGACCGGTGTAATTGAAAGGAGGAACAAAACAAATATCTTCTGAATTGCTTGTGTTACTTTCACACAGCATAGAGGTATTCTATTTATACACTAGAATAATTAAATACAACTGATAATTACAAGACAAATAAATGAGGCACCTATTTCCTATAGACATTTCCTAATTTTATGACTAGAGAATACATGAACCTCATTAATTTACAATGGCTATTTCCTAAACTATTAATGACAGTCCATGAACCTTTGGACGGTGGATTCCAACATTAATGACAGTCCATGAACCTTTGGACGGTGGATAATCTTTGGATGGTGGATTATCTTTGGACAGTGGATTCCAACACTCCCCCTCAAGCTGGGGAATGGATATCAATCATTCCTAGCTTGCAAGTAAGTTGGTTGAATCGATCCTTTGGCAAACCCTTTGTTAACACATCTGCTAGCTGCTGCCCAGAGGGAATGTAGGTTGTTGTTATCAATCCACTATCCAATTTTTCCTTGATGAAGTGTCGATCTATCTCAATGTGTTTTGTCCTATCATGCTGAACAGGATCATGAGCAATACTGATAGCCGATTTATTATCACAAAACAATTTCATAGGACCTTCACACTTTATCTTCAAGTCATCGAGCACAATTTTCATCCACAACAATTCACAGATTCCTTGTGCCATAGCTCTAAATTCTGCCTCTGCGCTTGATCGAGCCACTACATTTTGTTTCTTACTTCTACAAGTAACAAGGTTCCCACATAGGAACATGCAATAGCCTGATGTGGATCTTCTATCACTTACTGAACCTGCATAGTCGGCATCTGTATAAGCCTCCATAGTCAAGTTTACACCTTTTTTGAACAAGAGTCCTCTTCCTGGAGTAGCTTTGAGATACTGCAGTATACGTTCTACAGCCTGTAAGTGTCTCTCCCTCGGATCATGCATGAACTGACTCACAACACTGACCGCATATGCTAGATCTGGTCTAGTGTGTGCCAAGTAAATCAACTTCCCCACAAGTCTCTGGTATTGGATTTTGTCAACCTTGGCACTCTCCTCTTCAGTGCTCATCCTGTGATTTTGCTCGATGGGAACACCTGCAGGTTTACATCCAAGTTTCCCTGTTTCCTTCAAAAGATCAAGCACATACTTCCTTTGAGAGATGAAAATGCCTTGTTTTGAGTAGGCCACTTCAATCCCCAAGAAATACTTCAGTTTCCCAAGACCCTTCACCTCAATTCTGCAAATAATTTTTCCTTAAGCAGTTGTCTCTCAACTAGGCCATCTCCTGTAATAATTATATCATCAACATAAACAAGAAGTACAGTCAGTTTTCCTCCTTGTGAATGTTTAAAGAAAAGTGTATGATCTCCTTGGCTTTGTTTGTAACCCAGCAACACCATAGCTTTTGTAAATCTTCCAAACCATGCTCGGGGAGACTGTTTTAGCCCATATAAAGCCTTCCTCAATCTGCAAACTTTGTTTGTTCCACTTGTGGGACCAAACCCTGGGGGAATCTCCATGTACACCTCCTCCTCTAAGTCTCCATGCAAGAAAGCATTTTTGACATCAAACTGGTGTAGTTCCCATCCAGAGTGGGCAGCAAGAGAGAGTAAAATACGAACAGTGTTCATCTTTGCCACTGGAGCAAATGTCTCCTCATAATCAATGCCATAGGTCTGAGTGTATCCCTTTGCCACTAGTCTTGCTTTATACCTGTCTAGGGTACCATCTGACCGGTACTTTACAGTGTAGATCCATCTACTCCCCACTGGTTTCTTTTCCTTTGGTTTCTCAACAATTTCCCATGTTCCATTTCTTTCCAGAGCTTGCATCTCCTCATTCATGGCTTGAACCCAGTTCTTGTCCTTCAATGCTTCTTGTACTGTTCTAGGGATTCTGATAGAGTCAATGGCTGCAATAAAGCTTTGGTGCTGCAAAGAAAGGTTTGTGGTGGAAACAAATTTGGAAATAGGGTACTTAGCACAAGATCTTTTTCCTTTTCTTAAAGCAATAGGTAAGTCATCATCAATGTTAGGATCACAATTATCCAAAGGAATAGGTTCAGAATGAATGAAAGGAATAGATTCAACATGAATGGGACTAGTGTTTTCAATACTTACCATGGGTTCGGATATTTGGGGTTGCATACCGGACCAGGGAAGGGTGTTTCTTCCTTTGATAGACCAGTTTTGGCGAGCTTGCTCTAGTATGAGGAGCAAATTCCTGTGTATCTGAGAGCATATCAGAAGATTGGAGCAAGGGAATGTTGCCTTCTGAAAAAATCTCGCCTTCCAAATCGGAGTATTATTCTCCCCCTGGTCGAGAGGAACTAAAGAATGATTGATTTTCTTGGAAGGTGACATCCATGGAGACATACACTCGACGAGAGGAAGGGTGATAACATTTGTATCCTTTCTTGTCAGGGGCATAACCAATGAACAAACATTTAATAGCACGAGGGTCAAGTTTGCCCCAATGCTGACGATGGACATGAACAAAAGCAACACAACCAAAAACACGAGATTCAAGACTTTGCATAATAGGAACAGATGGAAAAAATGTTTTCATGACATGAACAGGACTCAAACCACCAAGGATTCTAGAGGGTATTCTATTTATTAGATAAGCAAGTAGATTAAAACAGACTTCCCCCCAATATGAATTTGGAAATGACATCTAAAACAATAAAGCTCTAGTAATTTCAAGCAAGTGTCGATTTTTCCTTTCAAAGAACCCCGTTTTGTTGGGGGTATCAACACATGTAAGTTCATGAACAATGCCATGTTGTTTAAGAAAGGTGGAGAAATTTTGGTTCACATACTCTCTACCATTATCAGACCTCAGACGTTTAATTGTATTATCAAATTGAGTTTTAATCATATGATAAAACTGGATAAACAAATGGTACACATCTGATTTATTTTTCATTAGAAAAATCCAAGTAACACGAGTGCAATCATCAATAAATGACACAAACCATTTTGCACCAGAAATATTAGGAAATGTAAGCTGGACCCCAAACATCAGTATGAATAAGAGAAAAAGGTTCATCACTTTTCTTAGCACTTGAAGGAAAACTTACCCGATGATGTTTGGAAAATTCACAAACATCACATTGAAAGGACTCAACCGATTCATTCAAAAACAAAGAAGGAAACACGGACTTGAGTAGAGTGAATGGGGGATGCCCAAGACGATTATGTTGGAGCCAAATTTGGGAGGAACAAGACTTGGATTGATGACAGGAATGTTGCAACTTCACACCAGATTCACCTGAAGTTTCCATCTCAAGGTAGTACAACCCTCCCCATTCCTTGGCAACTCCAATAGTCTTCCCCGTAGTATTGTCCTGGAATACACAATGAGAAGGGAAAAATGTTACAGCGCAATTAAGGTCTTTGGTAAGTTTATGTATAGAAAGAAGGTTAGATGACAGTTTAGGAACATGAAGCACATTTTGCAAATTTAGAAAAGGACTAATTTTAACGTTTCCAAATCCTGCAACTGATGTATGAGAGCCATCAGCTACAGTTATGTGATGACTACCGATGGGGATTTGATAGGATGAAAAATGAGAAGAACAAAAGGTCATGTGATCGGTGGCACCAGAATCAATAATCCAAAAATCCTCGGGACAGTTGAAAGCATGAGAAAATAAAGAACATAGATTCTTACCATTTACACCATTTGAAGAAGTGCAAGACTGCTTACTAGAGTACTGGGTGATAGCTGAGATGTTGGTAATCTCAGTGTTAGACATGATGGTTAGGCGTGATAACAACCAAGAGTGCGATGAAGGTGTAAAAAATACAAGCTGCAATGAAGGCAGCAACAAAGAAGAGGGTTTGTGGTGAAGATGACTTGGGTACTGTAACTAAGAAAGATAAAGCACAATGAAGGTGCTGAACATGTAATGAAGGCACAAGACAAACAGGTCCTGCAATGAAAGCAAGGCACCTAAGGTCACTCAGCAATGAAGGTCGAGGCAGCGGAAAAGCAAAGGCAGAGACTCCCAAGGTCGGGAGCTCTGATACCAAATTGAAAGGAGGAACAAAACAAATATTTTTTGAATTGCTTGTGTTACTTTCACACAACATAGATGTATTCTATTTATACACTAGAAGAATTAAGACTAAACCCCCAATTTGGTCCCTGAGAAAAACACTCGGGTCTGAAATAGTCCCTAACCAAAAAAAACTATCCGTTTAGTCCTTAAGAATGTATTTCCGGGACAGATTAGTCCTTCCGTCAGTTGACCACCTTTGATCGCAGGTAAAATGCTGACGTGTCGGTTCCTATTTCGCATGTGGCAAAACGCATGTCGTTTTTACTTCTCCTTCTTCCTTCAGCTTCTGAGTTTGCTCCTGAACCAACCAGGGAATCATGTTTCTTCAAACACTTCAGCAAAATATAATTTCTAACCCCTCTTAAATAGAATCAAATGATGCAGAGGAAAGCAAACTCAATCCTTAGCATCATGTTACAAACAAATTTCGGATTCCTTCTTTATCTTGAAGTGAAGGTCACGAACAGTAGAAAAAAAGAAAATACAAAGCTCTTCCACTCCTTCACTTTGCTCCACACTTTGCTGCCTGACATCTCCCCGGAGGAACTCTAATCACTGACCCTTTGACAAGAAGCTTTGTTAATGGCATTCAGTTTCTAACCCTAATAAAATTATTGACATTAATCATAAATCTAACTCAAATCATGTCAGGGTATTCATCATGGTAACTGCGGTCTCTGCCACCGCCATAATCGCCTCCTCCATAGCCACCTTCCCGACGGCTACAACCATATCTGCCGCCGCCGCCACGGCTGAATCCACCACCACCGATGCATCAGATCTGGAATAAAATAGAAAATAAACTAAAGCAAGAACTAAATCTGAATCGTGTCAGATCTGATGCATGTAGGAACAATCAGACCTTCGACAACCCCACAGTAGCAAGTTTTCGCATCCCTTCGTTTTTTCAAGTCCATAAAGGAACTTGATGAAGAAATCCCAGGCGCGCCTCCCGTCACTTTGATACACGTCTTTTTTTTTTGGGGTTGCCGATGATTCAAGATGAGGGGTTGAATAATATCCCACTGTGAAGAAATCCTATGGTGCCTCCCATTGTTAGCTGATCTTGGATTGCCCAACGAAGAAGAAGAAGGTCACGAGCCCCACTAACCAAACTCAGAAGCTGAAGGAAGAAGAAGGAAAGAAACGACATGCGTTTTGCCACATGAGAAATAGGAACCGACACGTCGGCATTTTACCTGCGATCAAAGGTGGTCAACTGACGGAATGACTAATCTGTCCCGGAAATACATTCTTAAGGACTAAACGGATAGTTTTTTTTGGTTAGGGACTATTTCAGACCCGAGTGTTTTTCTCAGGGATCAAATTGGGGGTTTAGTCAAGAATTAAATACAACTAATAATTACAAGACAAATAAATGAGGCACCTATTTCCTATAGACATTTCCTAATTTTATGACTAGAGAATACATGAACCTCATTAATTTACAATGGCTATTTCCTAAACTATTAATGACAGTCCATGAACCTTTGGACGGTGGATTCCAACAGGTGTCCACCCCTACGTGTCACTACTGCTACTGGTGATGATCTTGTTATTCTTCGTGACCATGAGTCGATTAATCTTGTATCAGATGAGAGCATGTGGATAATTGATAGTGGTGCTACATTGCATGTTACACCGAGGATGGAGTTCTTCACATCTTATACTTCAGGTGACTTTGGAGCGTTGAAGATGGGTAATGATGGTGTGTCTAAGGTGATTGTGTTGGAGATGTTTGCTTGCAAACCAACATGGGAATGCAGTTGTTGCTTAAAGGAGTCAAACATGCTCCGGATGTCCGCTTTAATTTGATCTCCGTGCAATTGCTTGATGAGGGTGGTTATGATAATCACTTTGGTTCTGGAAAGTGGAAACTTGGCAAAGGTAACTTGGTTGTGGCTAGAGGGGAGAAAATTTCTAAACTGTATTGGACAAAAGCTTTGGTTGCTAAAGACAGTGTGAATGTTGTGGATATGGAGGCATCTTTGTGGCACCGAAGGCTTAGTCGTATCAGTGAAAAAGGGTTAAATTGCTTAGCTAAAAAGGATGTGCTTCCGGGATTGAAGAGTGCAGGGTTGGAGAAGTATTCTCATTGCATGGCTGGTAAATAGACTAGAGTATCCTTCAAGTAACATCCTCCCTCAAGGAAGTCAGAGTTGCTTCAGTTGGTGCATTCTGATGTGTGTGGCCTATTGAAGGTAAAATCCTTTAGTGGTGCCCTATACTTTGTTGCTTTTATTGATGATTGTTCCAGGAAACTATGGGTCTATGCTTTGAAGACAAAAGACCACGTGCTAGAGAAGTTCAAACAGTTTCAGGGTTTGGTTGAGAGACAGTCAGCCAAGAAGATGAAATGCATTCGTACTGACAATGGTGGTGAGTATTGTGGACCCTTTGATGTCTATTGCAAGCATCAAGGTATTGCACATGAAAAGACTCCTCCTAAAACTCCCCAGCTGAATGGTTTAGCAGAGAGGATGAACAGGATATTGATTGAGAGAGTGAGATGTATGATTTCCGAAGCTAGGTTGCCCAAGCATTACTGGGGTGAGGTACTGTACACAGCGGTACATGTTATTAATCTCAGTCCTGCAGTTGCTTTGAACAGTGAGGTGCCAGACAAAATTTGGTTTGGCAAGAATGTCAGTTATGATCACTTGAGAGTCTTTGGTTGCAAGGCTTTTATGCATGTTCCAAAGGATGAAAGATCTAAGTTGGATGCAAAGACAAAGCAGTGTATCTTCATCAATTATGGTCAGGATGAATTGGTTACAGGTTGTATGATCCTGTTGAGAAAAAGCTTGTCAGAAGCCGTGGTGTAGAGTTCATGGAAGATCAAACCATTGAAGACATTGATAAGGTGGAGAAGACTACACCCAAGAATGATAACAACTTGTTTGATGTTGATCTAGTTCGGTTGCCTATTTATAATCCAGATATTGTTGATGGTAATGTTCAGAATGGCGAGCCACATGATTATGTTAATGATCAGCAGCTTGGAGATGAGTTAGATGTTCCAGGTGTTGATGATGAAGAGGAACATGAGATGTCACAGGATGAGAATCTTGGTGATGCTCCCGAACCACCTCAAATTCAACTCAGGAGATCTAACAGGCAGAGACAACCATCTACAAGGTATCATTCTGATGAGTATGTAACCTTGACTGATGAGGGAGAACCTGAGTGTTTTGGAGAGGCCATGGAGAGTTAAGACAAACAAAAGTGGCTGGATGCAATGCAGGATGAAATGAAATCCTTGTATGATAATCACACTTATGAATTGGTGAAGTTGCCTAAAGGCAAGAGGGCCTTGGAAAACATGTGGATTTGTAACGTCCTTTGTTACATTAGTAATCCCAAGATAAAATCAATAAAAATCCTTTAAAACATTTAATTAAAACATATTTCTCATAAAGAAAAATTAAAAAAATATTTAAAGTCTGAAAATACCTCATATTAAATAATGTAGTAATAAAATATCCATGTAATGAATATAAATATAAATAAAAACCAAAAGCCTCAAAACCGGGCGTCTAATTACAATCCGAGAAAAATAATACGTAAACAAAAAAAAAACGTCGTCAGCACCCTCAACCATACTACATTACTAACCAACTAGGTGATAAGAAGATGACTCCTCAGGTCTCTGGGTCCTCAACAGCGATGTCCTCGATCTCTTAAAAAAATACTTATAATGAGATATAAAATCCCAGTGATCAACAAAATATTTATAAAATATTTTCGAAAATAGTATTGTTCTCAGCCGGCGCGGTAACCGAAAAAATTGTCCATGGCACCCGCTAATTTTCCATAATAATATATAAAAAAGAAAATACTTTTAATATCAACAATAATCTCAATGCATCACATTCCATATATCAAATAAATTCTAGATTAATCCAAGCGGCCCGAAGACCTCCTACTTAAATTGGTCTCTTGCCGGCATGCCATAAATTCACACATCACATGACAATGGCGTCTCATTGCCCACCCCTACTCACGAGGAGTGTTTCGATGTCACCCTCCTGTCGGGGATATTTCCATTTCGATACCTCCCATGTGCACATGGTGGTATTTCTCCTTTTTCGACACCCCAACTTGTGGCGGTGTTACTTTCGATACTCCTTTTTAGGTAGTATTACTCATTTTCGACATCCCAACCACATGGCGATGTTACTTTCGATACCCCATTAAGGCGATATTTCTCTTCGATACCCCTATCATAGGTGGTATTGCGGCAAACATCATGAAACTCATCATAAGGCATGAATTTCATGTCTCATACATGTAACAATTCATTCACCATAAATTAAATATTTAATCCTATCATGCATACCAAATAGACTCATATCATGTCTCCAAGTAATTTTATAACTACACTATGACAATCACGAGCGCCGAGACATAACATATGGCATCAAGCATATCATTCAATTCAACTAGTACAAATATCAATCAAACACACATATATATATTCTTTTTGACTATAAACCAATGAGATTTAATTCATGCTATCACTCAGTTAATATATTAAAATTCAATTAAACAAAATCATATACTTCATGAAAACAAAAAAAGAACATGTGTCGTTAGAACTCCAATTTACTTGAATTGATTTTGACATAGTGTACAGGTTTTCACGAAGCAATTAGGAATAAAAGGAAATCCCCTCATGTGGGTTTTGACGCACAGTACCAAGGTTTAGTAGATTTATCAATCTAACCTTTAACCGGAAGGAATTTTATGCACAGAACAATAAATTATCAATAAACAGTTTCTTTTAATTTTAGGGAAAACATATTTACTAATTCAGCTCATCAAATCAATTATAAAAAAAAAAACCCTCAAAAGGTAATCTTTTGTCAACTCAAACTATCATTCATACAATGGAAATGGTTCGTAAAAAGTAGTGTTACTCACCTCTCGAAGGTCTCTAAAAGCTCCCAAAATTTATATATGATAAAACCTACAACTTCGTTAAAAATATTTCTTATCACTGCTGACGTTAATTGACCTGCCTGCTACTGTGCTTGTACTGCCCAAGAAGAAAACACGTAAACCTCTTCCTTTCTACGTTGTGTTGCGGCGCTACTAGCCACTTGCACAGTGACCGAACTTATATATATGCATAATCTTAGGCAAGTCAACTGACGCGATGTTTAGGTTTTATAATTCCTTTTTTTTTGTTAAAATTAGGAATTGCCTTGGGCTTAACGCCCTTGTTTTATAATTCTTTTTCTTTTTTTTATTTTATTTTATATATATATATATTGTAATATTTATTTATTTATAATAGTTAAATAATTTCCATAAATTCTTATACTATTAAATTTTTATACTAAACTTCTTGATTATATTTTATTTGTAATTTACTTTTTAATAACCTAATACTTTTTTTTTCAAATTAATTATATTAATTATATTAGAATTTTAGGATGTTACAGGATTTATAGGGTGAAATATGAGAGTAACTCTACGTCTCCGAGGTATAAAGCCGGATTAGTGGTGAAGGGCTTCCGTCAAAGAAAGGGTGTTGATTTTAATGAGATTTTCTCGCCTGTGGTAAAGATGTCATCCATTAGAACCGTGTTGAGTTTGGCGGCTACTCTTGAATTGGAGGTAGAGCAAATGGATCTGAAAACAGCTTTCTTTCATGGTAATTTGGAGGAAGAGATTTACATGAAGCAACCTGATGGTTTTCAAGTTGAAGGCAAGGAAGACTATGTGTGTAGGTTGAGAAAAAGCTTATATGGTTTGAAGGAGGCTCCAAGGCAGTGGTATAAGAAGTTTGAGTCTGTTATGTGTGACCAAGGATATAAGAATACTACTTCTAACCATTGTATCTTTGTTAGAAAGTTTTCTAATGATGACTTCATTATCCTGTTATTATATGTCGATGACATGCTTATTGATGGGAAAAATGTTTCCAGGATTGACAGGTTAAAGAAGTAATTGGGCAAGTCATTTTCCATGAAAGACATGGGAGCCGCTAAACAGATTCTTGGTATAAGAATCATGCGTGACAGAAAGGAGAAGAAGCTATGGCTATCACAAGAACACTATGTTAAAAGAGTGTAGCAGAGATTCCAGATGGAAAATGCCAAGGCGGTGAGCACTCCTCTTGCTACTCATTTCAAGCTGAGTGCTAAACAAAGTCCTTCAAATGAAGCAGAGAAATTAGATATGGAACGGGTTCCTTATGCATCCGTTGTGGGTAGTTTGATGTATGCAATGGTATGTACAAGACCATATATAGCACATGCCGTTGGTACAGTCAGTAGATTTTTGTCTAATCCAGGTAGAGAGCATTAGAATGCTGTGAAATGGACTTTGAGATATCTTTGTGGTACCACTGGTATGAAGGTTTGCTTTGGAGGTGATAAGCCTACTTTGGTGGGGTACTCAGACTCAGATATGGCTGGAGACATTGATTCCAGGAAGTCCACTTCGGGCTATATGATTAGATTTGCAGGGGGAGCTATGGCTTGGCAGTCTTAGTTGCAGAAGTGTGTAGCATTGTCCACTACTGAAGCAAAGTTCATTGCCATTACCGAAGCATGCAAGGAGTTGCTATGGTTGAAGAAATTCTTGCAGGAGTTTGGTTTTGTTCAAGACAAATATTTGTTGTTTGTTGATAGTCAGAGTGTTATTCATCTTGGTAAGAATCCAACTTTTCATTCTAGGTCCAAGCATATCGATGTGAGGTATCATTGGATACGTGATGCTTTGGATGCTAAGCTGTTGGAGTTGGCTAAAGTTCATATTGATGATAATGGTGCTGATATGATGACTAAAACACTACCAAGAGGGAAATTTGAAACTTGCTGTGATATCATCGATTTGGCGGTTATCTCCGCATAGTTGTGAGGGGGAGATTTGTTGGGTTTTGGGCTCCCTTCCTATGTGGAGAAATGCCCAAATATTAATGTGTAAGCCCATTTTGCCTCATTTGTTTAAGTCGAGAGAGGTCAGATTAGGGTTGCAGAGAGGTCTCATTTTAGTAAGAATATAGCAGCCAACAAGAGAGAAGAGATGAGAGAAAGCCAACCCGCATACCCACCAGACAGTCACCGTAAAATCTCGACAGAGGATTCTCTCACCGTTGGATCGATCGGGCTGAAATTTCTGCAACAGGTTCAGGACGTGTGGTTCTTCATTCTCACTGTTCGGATTTTCAAGACGAGGTCTGAAGTGAGAGATATTGGCTTTGCACGGTAGCTCTATTTTTGGGGTAAATTTCATCTTCTTGTTTCTCATTTGTAAGCATTGGTGCTTGATTGTTTTGGTTGATTGTTAGCACGGTTTGTGCACTTGTTGGAGACTCTTTTGTACCCTTATTTGATCATAGTGGAGCTGTTTCTTTGGTATGGACGACCCGTGGTTTTTACCCTTGCTTTAAAAGGATTTTCCACGTTAAAATCTTGGTGTCTCTTTTATGTTTATGTTGTTCTATTTGCTGTCATATATTTGTTGTTGCTCCTCACAGATTGTTACAAATTTGGAAGGATTTATTTCCGCTGCGTATTGCTTTGTTATTGTGTTACACTGTTGTATTATTGTTCCCCATCAAGGAGCATATACCCATCATGCGAGGGATAATGCATGCACGTATGCTTAGAGCATATCTTCACTCGGATAACTTTGGTGTTATCATGGCAACTGGCAAGTACTGTAGTGTGAGGTCATTAACACTTATAATTATTTACTTATATTTTTATTAGTTAATTATAATTTTTATAAAATAAATATTTATAGTTATAATTTATTAGTAATCAGTAATGATGTAAATAAACAATTTAAATTGTCAAATAGTGTTGGTTCATATCCTAATCTATGCGTACGTCCCCACCCAGTAACAGGCTCCTTCATTCATCAAAGCCGAAACCTAGGGGCATATCTGTTGCAGACTCACAGTATTGGTTGGTAGATTAATGTTGCTGTAGGCTTAACATTTCCCTTCTTTATGTATGTTCTATCAAACTCTCTTTCCATTGTTGCATCAAATTCAATCATGATGCTTCTTAATTTTCTCGAGAAAATTAAAAGAAAACGCAATGCTATGTTTTTATTTATATGGTGCGAGAAAATGTTTGAAATGGTGTTCGTGCACATGATGGTTATGCTCCAGTACGGTTGGATTCATGGGTACGAGATGCACTCGCGGAGTTAATGGGCTACGTTCTGGGTTTTGATTAGATAGAACGTGTTTGTTTTATGTGTTGTGACGTGGCAGCATGTGATTGGCTTGATCTCTCGCTCTTACGAAGGACGGAAAGCAAATGATTACTGCTCCCACTTGCACTTGTGACGGTTTTGACGGTTACTGGGAGCATCCACAACCCCGCCATTTCATTTCCGTTCGAATTGGGATTTTTTTAGAAGTATAATTTATTTATTTTTATTTTATTTATTTATAATTTTTTTTGTTTCTATTTGGTTTTAATTTTTCATCAAATGCGATTTTCTTATGCTTTTGGAATTGAAAGGATATTAAACCCTTTCAAGAATCTGAACATCATATGAAAATTTTATTCACATCATTAGTGGCGATTTTTTTTAAGTGACGCTCTATAATTTGTTCTTATTATTAATTAACTATCTAATCGGGTATCTTTTATAAAATTAAAAATTAAGTTATAAACCCTAATCCCAAGTTGAATTTGAAAATAACCGGTCAGATTAGCAGCTTCGCAATTGTTATTAAGGAATAAAGACTAAAAGAAGTTTGGTCGCTATTTTTATTTTCATTTACAACCGAGGAATGTTAAAATTGGGTTAATCTTAGCCCTGAGAATGCAGCAATGTTAAAACTTTTGAGGGAGAGTTTTACCGTCCTTGTGATACTACACGACTCGAGGGATTAGTCTCCACAGTTACGCGTAGAGAATACTTTGGGAAACCAAAAAAAAAATCGAGTTGACCCAGTTAATACGTATGGGTTGAATTTTAAAATATCAAACCTGATATTATTGTGGCCCATGCAGTTCGACCTGAAAATTAGTGTAGTCCGATGTTTTTTTATTTTTTATTTTTATTACTTGATGTCATTTTGACATATACTATATCATAGCATTTCATTGTTTCACGAGATTATTTATTAGTGACAATATATGGATATGGTCATAGTTAACAAATTTATTTTATATATTAGAGATACTTAAAAACTTAAATGAGTAATTACTAGTGCAGAAAAGTGATTCCATATCGGTTATTTTTGGCTTTTCACATCGGTTTTCAAACTGATGTTGAAAAGACCGATGTGATTTATTGACACTTTTCACATCGGTTTTAAAACCGATGTGTAAAGTATATTTTTAACAACGTTTTTTACATAAACCGATGTGGAAAGTTCATTTATCAATTGGTAAACTATTGGAAATATCACTTTCCACATCGGTTTTAAGAAAACCGATGTGGTAATTAGACTTTACACATCGGTTTTAAAAAAACCGATGTGGAAATTTCAATTTCCACATTCGTTTTCATTAAAACCGATGTGTAAAGTCTAAATTTTTTTTTTGAAATTGTTATTTACATTTATATCATTCATTTTCCATGTTTCAGTAATAATGCAGATTGTGAACACCCATTTTTGTCCATTTTTTATTCTAATTCTCATGATTTTTGTGCTTCAAGGAGACTAATAATAATAAAAAGAAAAAAAATGAAGAAAGTAGGGAACTCATAGCTAATTTGTTGTTAGTCCCGTCCATCATGTGGGACTTGCTGTTGGACGGGGAAGCCCCGTCCATCACATTTGCACTTGCTATTGGACGGGGAAGCCCCGTCCATCACATTTGCACTTGCTGTTGGACGGGGAAGTCCCGTCCATCATATTTGTACTGGCTGTTGGACGGGGAAGTCTCGTCCATCACATTTGCACTTGCTGTTGGACGGGGAAGTCCCCTCCATCACGTTTGCACTTGCTGTTGGACGGGGTGGTCCCGTTCATTGCTTGGCACTTCTTTGTTGGCCCCGCCCATCCCATCAAGATTTTGCCAATGGACGGGGTGGTCCCGTCCCAGTCATTACATTTGCTAGTGGACGGGTGGTCCTGGCCATTGCTTGGCACTTGCTGTTGGCCCCGTCGATCCATGCATTTTGCCAATGGACGGGGTGGTCCTGCCTAGTCATTACATTTCTTGGTGGGCGGGGTGGTCCTGGTCCATTGCTTGGCACTTTTGTTGGCCCCGTCCTATCCATCAGACTTTGCCAATGGACGGGGTGATCCCGTCCGGTCATTACACTTTGCTGTAGACGGGGTGGTCACGCCCATTGCTTTGCACTTCTTTGTTGGGTCCGGCCGATCCCATCGCACTTTGCCAATGGACGGTGTGGTCCCGTCCCTCATTACACTTGGCCGTGGGACGGGGTGGTCGGTCCATTGCTTCGCACTTGCTTTGTTGGCCCCGGTCCCATCAATCGATTTTCCAATGGACGGGTGGTCCTGGCCCAATCATTACATTTTGCCGTGGACGGGGTGGTCCCGTCCATTGCTTCGCACTTGCTGTTGGCCCTCGTCCAGTCCACTGCACTTGCCAATGGACGGGGTGGTCCCGTCCAGTCATTACACTTGCTGGTGGACAAGGTGGTTCCGTCCATTTCAATTATTTTAATTTCTGTTGGACGAGGAGGTTACGTCCACTGCATTTATCTTTTCTTGTTGGACGAGGATGCCCGTCCAGTGTATATCTACTTTTGCATATCTAAGTTTCTGTTGGGACGAAGAGATTCCGTCCACTGCAATTTTATTTTCAGGCTGAAGGCTAAAGAATAAGGAAAGAAGAAGGAGAAGATAAGGAAGAAAGGACGAAGAAAACAAGGAGAAAAAGACAATCAACAAAGAGGAAAGGAAGCTGAGTTATGCCTCCTACCCACTTTACATACCAGGCAAGACCTCTTTTCCTCCTCTACCCATTGGTCATCCTTCTTCTTTACCTCCTCCCTTGTTTTAACCTGGTAACCCTACTCCTAACCCTAAAAAGCCATCATGCACATCAGACAAAAACCCCCATCTCCTTTCTCTTTTCAAGCGTGCAACCCCCACATCAAATCACCACCTTTCTGCTACTCACGCCACCCCGTCTGGGCACACGCTATTTCTGCTCAAAACCCCCCATCTCCTTTCCCTTTTCAAGTGTGCAACCCTCACATCAAATCCCCTCCTTTCCGCTGTTTTCTCGGAAGATGAAGTGACCTCGAAATCCCGATGTAAGGGGTTTGTGATTGCCAAGGTGCTTGTAGATGGTGGTTCAGCATTGAATGTGGTTCCAATGACCACACTCAAGCAGCTGAATATAAGCGTGGCGAATTTGACACCACAAGAAATGATTGTGCGAGCCTTTGATGGGACAGCAAGAGGAATCTTAGGAGAGATAACTGTCCCTCGAAATAGGGCCTAGTTCTTTCCCTGTCCTCTTTCAGGTCATGGAAATCCAACCAGCTTACACCATGCTTCTGAGGAGGCCTTGGATTCATGAAGCAGGAGTGGATCCATCGACTTTGCATCAGTGTTTGAAGTATATCCAAGATGGATCCGTTATTACTGTCTGTGGTGAAGAGGAAATCATGATGACAAAGCCCACCACAGTACCTTACGTGGAAAGTACAGAGCGGATGGACGATAACTCATTGCGTAGTTTTGAGGTATTGAAGTCAGAGAACGAGAAAAGGGAGCCCCCGATGAAGAATGTGAATGAGGTAGTAGTCCGCATCATGGAAAAGAACGGGTATCAAAGAGGAAAAGGCCTAGGGCCTCAGCTGCAAGGGATCTCTCGGCCAATTGAAGCGACTATGAGAGAAGGAAGGCGAGGATTGGGGTATCAGCCCAACCTGACAGAAGGGATGAGATTCATGACCCTTGAGAACAAGGAAGAAGAAGAGCGCGAGAGAAAGCATCTTCCCCTCCTGACGGAGACTTTCCCAGTAGCTGCTGGAGTTACCAGTCCCGCAAAGTCATTCTCCCCTCACTTCACTATCAGCACACTTGAAGAAGAGTTGGACGAGAACCATGTCATCCATCTCCCGGCTAGCAATGAAGTTCTCAACAATTGGCAATCTGAACTGTTTGTTGATGTTAATTCCATGAAGTAATTATCTTATTGTACTAATTATGAACTGTTGTTTACTTTCTTTGAGACATGAATGAGAATGTAACACTTTGTCTGGTGTTTTCCTTTTGATTCCATCGTTTCTTTTCTCTCTTTCATTTATTTATTTTGTTTAAGCTTTCCTGTCATAAATAAAACCCTTGCCTATACTTCTCCTATTCTCGACTTTTTCTTCCAGGAATACTTCTTCCACTAAAGATTTACCTCAGGAGAGGAATTTTGAAAGCTCATTTATTGATTCCCTCGCGGTCGCTGATGAATACAATCTTGAATCCGATGAGGAGGAAGAAGACATTGAAGAATTCATAAAAGTGGTGAAATGGTCAGAGGAAGGGATTAGCTCGAATGATGAGGTTGCAGAAGTGATCAATATGGGAACAAAGGAAGATAAGAAGGAGTTGAAAATAGTAGATAACCCAGAGCAAGAAGAAATGGTTGCACTATTCAAAGAATATCTGGATGTTTTTGCATGGTCCTACAGAGATATGCCAGGTTTAGATCCTTAGATAGCAACGCATAAAATTCCCTTACACCCAGATGTGGCTCCAAAGAAGCAAAAATTAAGGAGAATGCATCCTGAGATGTCGCTGAAGATCAAGGAAGAAGTGATCAAGCAGTAGGAGGCTGGCTTTCTGGAAGTAGCTAGACACCTGGAATGGGTAGCTAATATTGTCCTGGTACCAAAGAAGGATGGAAGGGTCAGAATGTGCGTGGACTACCGAGACCTGAATAAAGCCAGTCCAAAGGATGATTTCCCCCTACCTCATATTGATGTCCTTGTAGACAGTACAGCCAGAAGTCACAGGTTTTCTTTCATGGACGGGTATTCTGGATACAATCAGATCCTCATGGACAATGAAGATAAAGAAAAGACAACTTTTATCACTCCTTAGGGAACTTTTTGTTACAAAGTAATGCCTTTCGGATTAAAGAACGCTCGGGCCACTTACAAACGTGCTATGGTGGTATTGTTCCATGATATGATGCATAAGGAGGTAGAGGTATACGTCGATGATATAGTGGCCAAGTCCAAGGAAGGAGAAAGCCATGTGGTAGTTTTGAGAAAGTTGTTTGAGCGACTAAGGAAGTATAAGTTGCGCCTCAACCCTGCAAAATGTACTTTCAGTGCATCCGTAGGGAACTTACTTGGCTTTGTTGTGAGTAGAGAAGGAATAAAGGTGGACCCTAACAAGGTTGAAGCAATACGTGACATGCCAGCACCTAAGAACGAGCGTGAAGTAAGGAGTTTTCTTGGAAGATTGAACTATATTGCGCGCTTCATTGCAAATCTGACTAGCACATGTGAACCAATCTTCAAACTCCTCAGGAAGAATAATCCAGGAAGATGGGATGATGATTGTCAAGAAGCCTTTGATAAGATAAAGGCATATCTACTGAATCCCCCAGTGTTGGTACCACCTACCCAAGGTCGTCCATTATTACTCTATCTCACTATATTGCCAACCTCAATGGGGGCAATGCTAGGACAACATGATGAATCTGGCAGGAAGGAGTAGGCAATTTATTATCTGAGCAATAAGTTTAACGCCTGTGAGGCTCGTTATATGGCAATCGATAAGACTTGTTGTGCACTAGTATGGGCCTCCAGAAAACTCAGGCAGTACATGTTATATCACACCACTTGGCTAATTTCTCGAATGGATCCTTTGAAGTATATCTTCGAAAGTCCTTATATCTCCTTAAGGGTTTCGAAGTGGCAAGTGATATTGTCAGAATTTGACATCAAATACGTGACCCAGAAGTCCATCAAAGGAAGTGTGATTGCCGACCATTTAGCAAAGAATCCTATTGAGGATGGATGGCCTGTCAATTCTGAGTTTCCGGATGGAGAGGTAATGTCCCTTGAGGAAGACAAAGAACAGGAAGATGTGTGGAAAATGTATTTTGATGGAGCAGTCAATATGCATGGCAGTGGTATAGGAGCAATGGTTATCTCACCAAGTGGCAAGCAATACCCGATGGCCGTAAAATAGAAATTCGAAAGTACAAATAATATTGCAGAATACGAAGCATGTGCTGGTGGATTGCAAATGGCACTTGAACTGGGTATAAAGCAGTTGAAAGTCTTCGGCGATTCAGCTTTAATCATTTACCAAGTCAATGGTGAGTGGCAGACCAAGGACTCCAAGTTGATCCCGTATCAGAAATACTTGACTCAGTTAATTGCAAAGTTCGACGAGATTACTTTCTCGCATTTAAGTCGAGACAAGAATCAGTTTGCTGATGCTTTGGCCACACTAGCTGCCATGACCGAGTTGGATATCCATATCGATGTCCAACCCATCCAAGTTAGAGTGCAAGATGAACCCGCATACTGTGCTCATGTGGAAGGAGAACCCGATGGTAAGCCTTGGTATCATGATATCAAGCAATATATTCAGAACAAGGAATACCCGGTAGAGGCAAGCGAAGTAAATAAAAAGACCATCCGAAGACTGGCTATGGCTTTTTTCTTAAACAACGAAATCTTGTACAAAAGAGGATATGATGGTACCCTACTCAGATGTGTGGATGCTCGTGAAGCTAAATGGATCATGATTGAAGTTCACGAGGGAATCTGCGGGACTCATGCCAATGATCACATGATGGCTAGGAAGATCTTGAGAAGTGGATATTATTGGTCTACTATGGAGTCAGATTGCATGGAGCATGTTCGTAAATGCCAAAAATGCCAGATGCATGCAGACCGGGTTAATGCACCTGCGTTTCCACTGCACAGTTTAGCATCCCCATGGCCTTTTTCGATGTGGGGAATAGATGTCATCGGTCCCATTAATCCCAAGGCTTCCAACGGTCATCGTTTCATTTTGGTGGCGATAGACTATCTCACTAAATGGGTAGAAGCTGCTTCATATGCCAGCATAACTCAAAGGGTGTTTCTCAAATTCCTCAAAAAGGACATTGTCTGTAGATACAGGATCCCAGAGAGGATAATCACAGATAATGCTGCCAATCTTAATGGTACCGAGATTCAAAAGTTTTGTGAAGGTCTCAAAATCAAACGCCACAATTCAGCTCCTTATAGGCCTCAAATGAATGGTGCAGTTGAAGCAGCAAACAAAAATGTCAAGAAGATCATGGCCAAGATGGTTGTAAACTATAAGACTGGCACGAAATGCTGCCATATGCTCTACATTCTTATCGGACTAACATACGATCAAGCACTGGGGCAACCCCTTTCTCTCTGGTGTACGGGATGGAGGTTGTCTCACCTATCGAAGTAGAACTCCCTTCGCTAAGAATCTTGATGGAAGCAGACTTAGAAGAATCTGAGTGGGTGAAAACTCAATATGAGCAGTTGAACATGATAGAAGAGAAAATGTTGGTAGCTATCTGTCACGGGCAATTATATCAAAACAGAATGGCAAGAGATTTCAACAAAAAGGTTCATCCTAGAAAATTTCGTGCGAGAGACCTGGTCTTAAAGAAAGTCCTCCCTAGTCAAGAGGATCCCCGAGGAAAATGGGCACCAAATTATGAAGGTCCTTATATTGTCAAACAAGCGTTCTCGGGAGGTGCTTTGATTCTGCAAAACATGGATGGGGAAGAGCTACCAAGGCCAGTAAACTCTGATGTTGTGAAAAAGTTCTACGCTTGAAGGCCCGCTAGGTTGAAAACCCGAAAAGGTAGCCTAGGCAAAAGTTAGGGCAAAAGAACAATGAAAACAAAAGGAAAACAAAGGCCCGCTAGGTTGAAAACCCGAAAGGGCAGCCTACGCAAAAGTTAGGGCAAAATAACAATAGAAAGGTAAAGGCCCGCTAGGTTGAAAACCCGATAGGGCAACCTAGGCAAAAGTTAGGGCAAAGAAACCTTAGGCTGAAAACCTGCAAGGGCAGCCTAGGAGAAGGATAGGGTCCAACACTTCTGCAAGCACCCACCATACTGGGGCAATTTTATCTGGCTGAGTATACTGGGGCAAAATTATTAAGGAATGATCGAAGAAGGTGTATTTGAAGAATCAGAAACAGGAGCCAAGATCTGTGTCACCAAAAGGCTGAAGGGAATCAATTAAATGAAAATCAAGGGACCAACACTGGGGCAAATTTTATGTGATTTTCGTAATTTTCTTCGCTTATCTTTGTTATTTTAATCTTCATGATCCCCTTTATAACTTTGTTCTCACTGTTATTGTCTCTTAACAACCTAAATTCTCATATTAAGGCAAGAGGTTTTCTCCCACACTCTCCTATCGTGTTCACTCTCATGTCTCAATAAAAGTAAATATAAGTTTAATGATATGATTTTATAACTCTAATGGTAGCACCAATGAATGGTTTAAACTAAGTGGGCTCAATACTTCCGATTCAGTGGAAGAGGTAGCATGCACTGGACGACAAAAGAATGATGCAAATAAGCTTACAAAACATACGGAGTTTATCAGATTCGTGGGTGACCAATGTTGTTAAAAGAATGAGTGATGCCTCGTCCCAGAGTGGCCGATGAACAAGGGTTTGGTTGAGCGAAGTTTTTCCAGGGAGCAATTGGTTCCTATGTCCTCAAAAGGAAGGGATTCTCATTTGTTTCAGATCACTGATTATTTATTTTCGAGCTCTGAGGCTCACCGCACTTTTATTTTCGAGCTCTAAGGCTCATTGCATGTTTACTTTCTGTTGGACGAGGAGGTTCCGTCCATTGCATGTTTATTTTCTGTTGGACGAGGAGGTTTCGTCCATTGCATTTAATATTCTGTTGGACGAGGAGGTTATGTCCATTGCATGTTTATTTTCTGTTGGACGAGGAGGTTCCGTCCATTGCATTTAATTTTCTGTTGGACGAAGAGGTTCCCTCCACTGCATGTTTGAGCTTTGAGGCTCATTGCATTTTTATTCTCGAGCTCTGAGGCTCACAACAAATTTATTTTCGGGCTTTGAGGCTCATTGCAATTTTATTCTCGAGCTCTGAGGCTCACAACAAATTTATTTTCGAGCTCTGAGGCTCACTGCAATTTAATTTTCGAGCTCTGAGGCTCATTGCAAGTTTATTTTCGAGCTCTGAGGCTCACTAAAATTTTATTTTTGAGCTCTGAGGGTCACTGCAATTTTATTTTCTAGCTCTGAGGCTCATTGCAAGTTATTTTCGATCTCTGAGGCTCGCTGCATATTTACTTTCCTGTTGGACGAGGAGGTTCCGTCCACTGCATTTTTATTTTCGAGCTCTAAGGCTCACTGCATTTTTACTTTCGAGCTCTGAGGCTCACTGCAATTTCATTTCCAAACTGTAAGGTTTTATTCTGAGCTCCTCATGTTTTTCGTACAAAATATGTTTCCATTTTCTTTACTTGTTCATTACTACAATACATGAGAAGTCACGACTAATCATGTCTTCTAGTATGCAACAAGTAAAGAGGGGTAACTGTGAACACCCATTTTGGTCCATTTTTTATTCTAATTCTCATGATTTTTGTGCTTTAAGGAGACTAATAATAATTAAAAGGAAAAAATGAAGAAAGTAGGGAACTCATAGCTAATTTGCTGTTGGCCTCGTCCATCATGTGGGACTTGTTGTTGGACGGGGAAGCCCCGTCCATCACATTTGTACTTGCTGTTGGACGGGGAAACCTTGTCCATCACATTCGTACTTGTTGTTGGACGGGGAAGTCCCGTCCATCACATTTGTACTTGTTGTTGGACGGGGAAGCCCCGTCCATCACATTTGCACTTGCTGTTGGATGGGGAAGTCCCGTCCATCACATTTGCACTTGCTGTTGGATGGGGAAGTCCCGTCCATCATATTTGTACTGGCTGTTTGACGGGGAAGTCCCGTCCATCACATTTGCACTTGTTGTTGGACGGGGAAGTCCCCTCCATCACGTTTGCACTTGCTGTTGGACGGGGTGGTCCCGTCCATTGCTTGGCACTTGCTGTTGGCCCTGTCCAGTCACTGCACTTGCCAATGGACGAGGTGGTCCCGGCCAAATATTACATTTTGCCGGTGGGGGTGGTCCCGTCCATTGCTTGGCACTTGCTGTTGGCCCCGTCCAGTCCACTGCACTTGCCGATGGACGGGGTGGTCCCGTCCAGTCATTACACTTGCTAGTGGACGGGGTGGTCCCGTCTATTGCTTGGCACTTGCTGTTGGCCCCGTCCAGTCCACTGCACTTGCCAATGGACGGGGTGATCCCTTCCAGTCATTACACTTGCTGGTGGACGGGGTGGTCCCGTCCATTGCTTTGCACTTGCTGTTGGGTCCGTCCAGTCCACTGCACTTGCCAATGGACAGGGTGGTCCCGTCCGGTCATTACACTTACTGGTGGACGGGGTGGTCCCGTCCATTGCTTCGCACTTGCTGTTGGCCCCATTCCAGTCCACTGCACTTGCCAATGGACGGGGTGGTCCCGTCCAGTCATTACACTTGCTGGTGGACGGGGTGGTCTCGTCCATTGCTTTGCACTTGCTGTTGGCCCCGTCCAGTCCACTGCACCTGTCAATGGACGGGGTGGTTCCGTCCACTTCAATTATTTTAATTTCTGTTGGACGAGGAGGTTACGTCCACTGCATTTATCTTTTCTTGTTGGACGAGGACGTCCGTCCGGTGTATATCTACTTTTGCATATCTAAGTTTCTGTTGGGACGAAGAGATTCCGTCCAGTGCAATTTTATTTTCAGGCTGAAGGCTAAAGAATAAGTAAAGAAGAAGGAGAAGATAAGGAAGAAAGGACGAAGAAAACAAGGAGAAAAAGACAAACAACAAAGAGGAAAGGTAGCTGAGTTACGCTTCCTACCCACTTTACATACCAGGCAAGACCTCTTTTCCTCCTCTACCCATTGGTCCTCCTTCTTCCTTACCTTCTCCCTTGTTTTAACCTGGTAACCCTACCCCTAACCCTAAAAAGCCATCATGCACATCAGACAAAAACCCCCATCTCCTTTCTCTTTTCAAGCATGCAACCCCCACATCAAATCACCACCTTTTTGCTACTCATACCACCCCATCTGGACACACGTTATCTCTGCTCAGAACCCCCTTTTTTCACCTTCTCTACCCATTGGTCATTTATTTTTTCTTCCATCTCCTACCTCGCCGTAACCTAGCAGCCTCACTCCTAACCCTAAAAAGCCTTCATACCCATCAGACAAAAACCCCCATCTCCTTCCCTTTTCAAGCGTGCAACCCTCACATCAAATCCCCTCCTTTCCTCTGTTCAGAACGGCCCAAGCCCTAAGTATTCGTGCAAACCGACCTTGAAGTCAAAGGAGAAGAAGCAAGAAGCGCTCTCCTCCGTCTATAAAAGGAGAGGAAAAAGAAAGTAGTAGGGGAGATTTTTTGAGAGGGGAGAACACTGATCTTGAGAGGAAACGAAAGGTCAGAGAGGAGATAGAGAGGAAAGATACAAAGAAAAGAGAAAAGAAAGAGAGATTTTTGGTTGTGAGGAAGAGAGATCAGAAATCTGAACTTCCTTTTCTCTTCTCTATTATTAGAAGTGGTTAAGAAGGAAGAGCTGAAGGAGCCAAGGAGATTGAATTTAAAGACTTCGATCTTAAAATCTTACCACTGGGAGTAAACAAAGTCATTCTTATTCTACTCCCGTTTGGTAATCTTTGTTCTTTTTGTTGATATTATTAATAAATTTCTCTTGACACTCTTATTTCTCTGTGCTTCTGTTCTTTGAATAAGTTGGTAAAAAGCTTCATTTCTACGTTTCTGTCCTAGTTTCAAGAGATAAAAATTATTTATTTTACATAAAAAATAGAGGATGATCACTTGATTAAAACAACCTTATTTTCGGGTTGCCCTATGACAAGTGTCATGTTCAACCTTTCAAGACTTAGAGGTTGCCCTATGGACTTACGTGCCATGTTCAGCCTCATTTTAGTTTTAATAAAGAGATTCACAATGGGTAAAACAAATATTTCAGAGTTGCTAATAATTTACACAACTAATTTTGGGTAACCATTTATTGATATTCCAGGGTGCCGTGGGGTTAAGTCTCCATGCATTCCCTAGACATAATCAACTCCCGAGCCCAAAGCTTTTCTTAAAAGGGTTTCCAACTTCCTTGAGACAAAATAAAGTTGGTGGCGACTCCATGTTTTCTCTCTGAGAGGAAAAACTAGTCTTTTTTCTTGGTCGCTACACAGATCAATACCAGAATAACATACTCTAAATATTCTCAACAATAACTTTTGTACAACAAAAACACAATTAATATATAATGAATTTATTACGAACAATACATATGTACGTTCAATTACATTCAGACAACAAAGATAATTAGAAACCAAAAAGCTACATGATATATTATAGATTTCATATCAAAATACATATGATCAGTCAAAAGTACACTATAGCTAGTACATGATAAGTTTTTAAACTAACTATATATATATATATATATATATATATACAAACTATGGTTGGTACACTTCAAGAAAGAAAGCTGCCCAACGTCTCCTTATGTTGTTGATGTCGGAATCAGATAATGTAGTTGGATTGTTGAATATCTGCAAGTTTAATTGGACAAAAGATTATATCTTTTAAGTAATAAACTAACATAAAACATACAACGAATCTATAACTGTTACTTCTAATTGTTACCAATTAACATTTACCTTGTGCCATCTTTCAGTGATCCTGGAGGAGATAATTTCCAACATCCACTACATCACATAGTATCCACATTCCCATGATCCACGTTATATACGTGACTACGTACAAATGAAACCCAATTAGAATATGAGGAATTAAATAGAAATCAATAATTATACGCACTGCATTTGATGCATTTTTACTAATAAATATCTTACGCTAGGATAATCCATCTGATAGCCCGACGCCTTTCACCACGCAACATGTGGTTTGCATTAATAGAACTAGCATGACAAAATAAACATTAATTAAAGTATATCTAATAGATTTAAGATAATTAAAACAACCGCATTACTGATTATAAAGTATTTTAATGCTTACGTTTCGATGATCGTCTTCAGTTCATTCTCCGGCTTATTTCCAATTGAGCAGAAGAAGACCACGACGTTCATCCTAGGGTACAAGACCAACAGATGCCAATGCTTGCTGTATTTGCGGAGCAGTTGGCGACTAAGTCATATATAGTTATAATTAAATAACCGGTACTTACTTATTGAGATAAGGCGCAAGGTAGAATTGATGATCGTCTCGGACAAGTATATCACGTATGGTGGTGACCCAGTCTTCTGATGCTAGGAGAACATCACCCTGAATGAACATGGGGTCAATGAACCCATAAAGGGCGAGGTTACCCTGATCAACTAACATACGATGCAGATACCTAATATATTGAAAAAACATGATAATTATCATAGTATTTAAAAATTAATTACTTAACTTATAAATAAAATGTACTTACGTGCACCATAACAACAGGTATACAGAACTAGCCATTTCTTTATTGAGTACAATCTCCATAAGTTCCTTCTTTGGGATATACAATTCATCACCTGGACTGACATCATGTTCCAACCTTACCAAAGCTACGTCATTCTCCATGGTGACAACCTGTATAGCCAGAAGTTTAAAAACATCATCAGGTGCCTCTTTGTCGATCCCCTAAACAACAAAGATATATATTAGTAATCATAGATAATTAAGTTATTTCATTCGTAATTAATTAAATGGTCAAATGAATACCTTGGCAGGAGCAGACATCTCTGGTCTTCCTGGATCCGACCTTTTAGGCAGAATATCATTTCCAACATCCTATAACGAATAAAAATAAAGCATTATCTTTAAACAATAATAAATAATTTCAACTATGAATATAGAAAAACACAACTAACTGAATACCTCAGATGCAACAAGAAAGCTGACCAGTCTTCTTGGCCAGAGGATGAAGTTACCAGGGGCCTGACCCACTGTTTGAACCTCCTCAGTGGGCACATGGACTCGAGCATTAGCATCTCGAATAATCTCAACAACAACCCTCAGCTGATCATCCGGTAATAAACGATGGTGTATGGTATTACCTAAGTTATTATGTGCCCTCCCCAATGCCACTAAGCGGCGATCATGATGATCATCAACATACAGCTCACACCTATCAGGGTCGTCATCATCATCATCATCATCACCATCATCATCATTTTCAGGCTGATGAGGAGGATCAGATGAGCCCTTAGTGTTCACATGGACAGAGGGTTGGGCAGAGGGTTGGACACTGGCTGTCATCTGCTGGGACATAGAAGTCAATATTGCCATCTGGTGGGCAAACTGCTCGGCTATCTCCTGTCTAAGCTTAGCTGCAATCTCCTGTTTTAGCCGTGCTCTATCTGCATAAACATCCATGTGGCATTGGTGTGAAGATGAACCATGGTATTGGCGAATGCCGACGCCCCATCCAACACCAATGACATGGCCCGAGTGGTCTGGTTTACCGATGGCAGCAGCTAAGATATCATCGCGTCCTCTAGGAATAAAGGTTCCTTGGGTTACCTGCTCGTCCAAGGCATCCTATCACATATAAAATATCAGGTCACATTACAATTCGGTAACAATCTTAAAATGACAATTACAATTCAAACTATACTTACAATCTTCTTAGCTACTTGGCGGGCCTCCTCAGATGTATATTGTCCCGTTTTTCTTTGTCGGGCACTCTTCCATTTACAATGGCGTGGGGGTGGAGGTGGATCAACAACCTCTGGACAATTTTCAGCGTTAGGATCCGCCTGAGATGCTGCTTCCTGACGTGCTTTCTTTTCCTCTTCCACCATTATCTGACCAAGCTTTTTATATCCCCCACGAGACATGACATGGGGGTAGACATTCTTGCTTTGGTTTTCCTGCCCCTTTTTCCTCTTCTCCTGTTATAAATAGAAGACAATATTACATAAGTAAATAAAATTAATGAAATTACATAAATTTAGAGACAAATCAAATAAGTTAACCTGAAAGCCGGGATCACGTCGGCTCCGAACAAAGCGATCCCACGTCGCCTGGTCAAGAAACGGGTACACCTCAAGTGGGTTCTTTTCACATGTTGGATTGAATACATAGTATCTGCCCAGGTCGACCTTAAAAGCCCTCCAACGCTCACCAGCATACTTTAGCAAACGCTTCTTCATAACCATCGTATCCGGTATGTCAAAGGTGAGCTACATTAAAACCAAAAGAATCAACGAATTACTGTATGATATTAGTAAGATTAAAATAAAGTAGATACAGATAAACACAGGACGTAAAAGTATAGATACCAGAATACTCTCCCATATATGATCCTTCATGTCTGCCGGTACATCTTTCCAATTATCAATGAGTATACTAGGCCTGCTCCTAGCATGGGTCGCCACAAAACTGTTATACTGCTCCGCCATTGGCCCAATAGGATTGAGGTTATTATCAAAGTCTATTCTTATCCTTTGATTTGAACCACGGTTGGCAGTTAAATTCCTCATTCGTGTGGTACGTCTACCTTTCTACCCGTAGACGGAGTCTCCAACCCGCTGCATGAAGGAGGGATATCCTCAGGATCAATCATGTATACCTGTTTAAACAAAAAAAAAAACTTGTTAGTATGTCAGGATAAATATCATATATAACTTATAAATATCGATCAACGTATGTAAACATAACTTATAAATATCAACGTAAACATATAATATGCCTTTAAACATAACTCAAACTAAACTTACTTTGTGGTCAATTAGTACACTACTTGAACGCGATGACATCCACCACGATAAAGTATGCACCCGGAGAACGAAAGGAAATGTATCAATCCGAACTTTCATCAAGTATATAACATTAGAATCAATGAATAACTATTTTAACTGAATTAAGAAAAAGTTTTTTCCCAAACTGTCCAACTTTGGACAATTCAAGATCCAACACAATGAGCGATACATTAAGCACGTACACGTGTGCTCATTAGTATTGCATCTTAAACGAGAAACTAAGGTTTTACTAATTATGTAGCTTGCATGAAGATGGGGCTTGAAAAGTGAAGAAAATGAGCCAAACAGAGCCCATCACGGCCTAGCCGTGACAGCCATGACGACCATGATAGAGTAGAGCTGAAAAGAAAGAATGGAAAAGTCAGAATTGGTCACGGCCAGCCCGTGATGTCCGTCACGGCCGTGACATGCTAACTGAACCAGACCCTCACAGGCAGAACTAATCACGGGCTAGCCGTGATGGTGGTCACGGCCGTGACAGACTAACCAGTGAAGCAACCTCCAAGGCAGAATCCGTCACGGCCTAGCCGTGACAGGCATCACGGCCGTGACGCGTGATACTGGTGTTCCTTTCTGTGTATCCTTTGTCCACCAATTGGAAAAATCCAGTCTTGGAGCCATTTCCACTATGGTGGATTAGACACAGATTCACACTTTATAACACTTCACACACAGAACAACACATGCAAGTATATTATATTTATGTGTATACACACACACACACACACACACACACAGAGAACAAGGACTCAAGACCCAAACTTCATCAAAGGGGTCACCCTCTTAGAAAACCAGCATTAGAATATTAGAATAAGCTAGAATATTATATCTTCACAAGTCACAACATACCCACACTGTCTGCTCAGTTTTGATATCCTCCACAAAATTCTCTCTTTCTTTGTGCACCTGTGATGAGCCTGAAAACCAGTAACAGGGAAAATGAGGAGTAGTTTCAAACAGTGGAAAACTAAAAAAGATGGAATTCAACGGGAAAAAAAACGCACCTTTTTTGTGTGGAAGAATGAAGATCTTGAAGGTTTGTTGTGGAGTTGTGAGAGAGTGAGTGAGTGTGAAGTGTAGAAATGAGAAACCAGAGAGTGCTGAGATGTGGGAAGAAAGAGAAAGACAGTGTAATGCAGCTTTTCAAATTTGAGCGTATTTTTAGGGTTGGTGTATATATTTGTATGTGCGGCGAGAGAGTGAGAGATGTTTTTCCATTTCTGTCTTGGCTTTACACTCTTGGAACAAAGGAAAAGGACGCGTGACATTGGAGGGAATGAAAATAGAAACAAAAAGAAGGGTTATATTACACATCGGTTATTACAAAACCGATGTGGTTAATTTATATTTCACATCGGTTCTTCTGGAACCGATGTGGAAAGATAAAATTTTAAATTCTATTTTTTTTTATAATTTTATACATCGGTTATCTTTTAACCGATGTGGTTAATCAAAACTTTACACATCGGTTCTATAAAAACCAATGTTAAAAGATAAAAATTCTAAATTTAATTTTTTTTTGTTTTACTTTTAAACATCGGTTAAAAATAACCGATGTGGAAAATATTTACACATCGGTTAGTTTCTAAACCGATGTGGAATCCTTTGATTTTAATTTCAAAAATACCACCGTCTCGTTTTACACATCGGTTTTAAGGAAACCGATGTGGAAACTCCGATATAAAAATCATATTTTGCACTGGTGAATCCATATAAAATATAAGTATCTGTTATAACAATGGTGTATAATAAGATACAAAACAACGTTTTGGATATTTTTTCAAATTTATTGTAAGTCACATTCTTTCGAGTTTATTTTATAAGGTTACTTATTTTATTTATTTCATTTTATCATGGTTTTGAAGTAACATTTTTAAATAAATAATAACAACAAAGTGGATCAATGGGCTTGTATATTTGGCTTGTAACCTTCAAAGAGCCGCATTGAGCTATCAAATTATCATCCAAAAACTAAATAGACCTAGCTTAAGAGTGTCCATTAGTTGACAGTTAGGAATCGAACACTGATCAACAGACTTAAGAAACCCAACATAATATCGACCGAAATTCAATGTTTAGCGAGTGATTTGTTTGGTCACTAACACATGAGATTTCTTGTAGTGACTGTAGCAATATGTTGTTGGGCAGATTACCTAACAAAAGAAAGTACTTATATTCATCAAACACTAGTGAGACAAAGAATCAAACACTAGTGAGACAAAGAATCAAACATCTAGTGTGCATTAAATTCGTATTTTTCTATACAACTTATTATATACTTTCTAACATTATATGATTGCTGAAAATTTCCAGGGTCACATCATAGCTTGCCTATAGCAAACATATTCCCCTTATTGCATTCCTGTAGAAGCAAATTATTTGGCATGTGAACATAAATTTCTCTCGCAGTGGGCTTAGGCAAGGAGGCACCTTATCTCCCTACTTATTCATTCTCTGTGCCAAAGTCTTTTCAGGTCTCATTTTAAGGGTCCAAGAAAGAAAGCTAATTCATGGAATAAGAATTACTAGGTCACTCCTTGAGATGTCTCACTTATTCTTTGCTGACAATAGCATTTTTTTCAGGGCTACTCAAGAAGAGGTGACTGAAATTTCAAGTATCCTCAACATATATCAAATAGCTTTAGGTAAACTCATCAACATAGATAAATCCGAGCTCTCATTTAGCCGCAATGTGCCAGAAGAAAATGAAAATGATGTCCAAGAGTGGATGATAGTAAAGGCACAAGAGAGTTATTCAAAGTACCTTGGTTTACCTACTTTCATGGGAAGATAAAAAATCAGGTTTTTACTTTATCCAGGATAGGGTTTGGAAGAAGCTTAAAGGATGGAAAGAAAAATTTCTATCCTCCGCTAGGAGAGAGGTGCTTATAAAAGCAGTGGCCCAATCCATTCCTACCTGTATCATAGGCTGCTTTCTTTTACCAAACAGCCTGTGTGAGCATTTAGAGAGCATCATTAGTCGTTTTTGGAGGGGAAGTAAAAGTGGGGAAAGAAGAATTCATTCGGTTAGATGGAAAAATCTCAGCACAAAAAAAAAAATCAGAAGGAGATGGGGGTTTCCACTCACTAGTGCAAAATATGTAATAAACGGGAAATGTTAACGTCTGTTAACCAAAACTTAGACGTTAAAAAAGAGGCGGTAGCAGAATTGTAATTATCAGGGTCACTTAAATCACCTTTAACGTCTGCTGTTTAAACAATCGATGTTAAAAGTAATGCGGGTCACTTTTAACGTCAGTTGTATAAACAACTGACGTTAAAAGTGGATCGAATGTTTTTAGTGAATGCATGTATACGTTACAAACCCGCGCGCCTTCTCTTCATTCTCTGCCATTGCACTTTCACTCTCTGCCTCTGCACTTTCACTCTCCGCCTTTGCCAAACCTCTTATGCCCCAACCCTTCTCCTCCACCGCGAGCTCCATTGCACCGCTACCACCGCAAGGTACACTCTTTCTCTCTCTCTCTTTGAATCACTTACAATGTCTTTCTCTCACTTCGCCCGTGCCCTAACCCTGTCTTTCCCCACGCACTCACGAACGAAGAAGAGCACTCGCAGCCCTGACTCATTCACTCGTTCTTAGTCGCCATTGCCGCCATTTCCTGTCTTTGTCTCTTAGTCACCATCATCCCACGGAGGAACCCTCCGAATCGCATCTTCGCCCTCTCTCAACCTCTCTGTCGGCCTCTCTACCGGGGTTTGTTGCGGATCCTCATTCGGTGAGATAAGTTGCTTTTTTTCTGATTTTTTTAAATAAAAAAAATTATAACATAAAAGTTTGAATTCTTTTGGGGCTTGTTATTGTATTTCTCTGTTAAATGTTTTCCAATTCTTATAGTTATGGTTAGTTTTGATCAAAAAATTTTCATGTTGGTCAATAGGACTTATGTTTACATGTTTTTCATTTAATCATGTTGTTCCTGGATTTTTTCTTTTTTTCCCATGTGCATATGTTTTCTTATTTTATTTGACACCTTTAATGATGTCATTAGCATTCTTTGTACTGGACAAAACCATAATCAAATTGTTATGATGTTTGATCCACAACATTTTTATAATTTCCTCTTCTTCTTCTTTTTCTGTTATGTTTGCAACTATTATTATTTGTTAATTTCTCATTCATTTTAAAAGGGGAGGCTTAATTGTTGATGATTTTAAATTGTTGGTGGTGAGGGTGGGTCAGGGGTGGCTGTGAGGGGTGAGGGGGTGAGGATGGGGATGGAGGTGGTGGGGAAGAATGGGGTAAAATGAAATTTTCCCAATAAAAAAATAAAAAATAAAAAACCTGAAAAACCTATTATTGTGAATGTTAAATATTGTCTCTGGTTTGTTAGAAAGTAGGCAAGTCATTGGAAACACTTGCTGTGAGGATATATCATGTCCGTTTGAGGTCCACTTGGGTTTAGTTTTTTGTTGTGGTTGGATTTCTAGTAGGGGTGTGAGTGGGACGGGTTAGGCTTGTCCCTCACCCGACACTAAATAGTGGTAAATTTCTACTTTTGTGAACCAGAATCCGTCCCTAAACCCGAAGGAACCTGATGGTGTATGAGTTTGATTAAGACCGGGCCAATGTAGGACGGGACCGGGTTGGGTACTTCACTCTAAAATTGTAACGCAATTGTAAGTAGTGTTCGAATAATGGCATACTGATTATTTTATTTCGTGTCAATGTATATAACTCCAAGTATAAAGGAGAAAAATCTGCTGATGTTAAAAACTCAATACATGATGATATTGTACTCTATTCACCACTTCTATGTTGATTAGTTCATCCCTGGAAACTCATGTGCACAAACACTAAGGTTCGTGACCTACTCCAGTAATAGTACATAAAATTGGTAACAAGCCAACAAAGCACTACAATGGAAGCAAACTAGTGTATAAGCAAACTGTTATATCCAAAATGAAAATATAACTGGTGGATAAGCAAACTGTTATATCCTAAACCCTAAAAATATAATCTCAAAATGAGCACCGTTATATAATCTCAAACTGAACATTGTTATATAAGCAAACTGAACACTGTGTTATATCCAAAGCACTACACAGTTTCTACTAACAAAAGATGTGCCTGCAGTCAATATTCTATGCACTGCACAGTTTCTATTAACAAAAAATGTGCCTATTAGTCAATATTCAAGCACTACAAAGCTGCCTTGAGAAATAGTATGTTCTGAAACTGAAACTGAAACAAGACTCAAAAACTGAAACTGAAACAGGGCTCAAACTGAAAAATGTGAAATAAAACTGTTCTGAAGCTGAAACAGGACTCAAACTAGAATATAAAGGCTGCACTTGATGCTGTTCATTTGCTCCTTGGGACTCAAGAATCTTAGCTGAAACATCTGTAAAAAAACACATAAATTCAGTTAAATCAAATGCAGATTTTTTAAAAAACTAATCAATAAATAAACAAAGTACTAAACTCACCCTCAACAATCTTATCGGTGCTATCAAATAGATGAAAATCTTTATCGTCAAACTTGAGGCCAGCAGGGTTTAGCCAATTTTGAGTGCAAATGAGAGCTTCAGCCATTCGGGGTGAGAGAGGACTGCGAAAGACATCAAGCACACGTCCGCTGGTGCTAAAACAGAACTCTGAAGCCACAGTAGAAACTGGGACATCAAGTACATCACGAGCAATTACAGAAAGGATTCTGTATTTTGGACAATTTGCCTTCCACCATTCCAAAATATTAAAATCAGCATTATCAATGTCATCCACAGTATCCTCTCCCAAATATCTCTCAAGATCAGATTTTTTAGAATTGGTTTTAGCAATCTTCTGTTTTTTCCATGCTTGCAAGCTATACTCAGAAACACCTTTGATAGTAGTTGACCCTTTAAGACTTTCATCCAAGACTGCACTCTTGGAAGAATCTCCACCATTTTCACTTTCCCTATTTTCAGAAATCCCCTTTGCATAAAATTCATACAAACCATCCAAAGTGTCTTTAACCAAAGTAGACATATTGGCTGCCAATTCTTTGTCATATGTATCCTCTAAACTCCAGGTGATATAATCAAGCTTGTAGCGATGATCCAACACAACCGCAACAAACAACAATGGGTTAAACTTTTCCACATTTCCCCAATATTTGTCATATTTTGCTCTCATAGAACAAGCCATAGACCCCAAAAGTTCAGATTGATTACTCCATGATATCAAAGTAGATTGTATTGATGCAATTTCATGATAGCATTTGCTTGATGTCACATGCAAAGAACCAGAGAAACACAAGGTCATTTCATAGAAAATTTGTAAAAACTGAATAAATATCCTAGCATTTTGCCAATCCAAAATTGTCGGTGGACCAACTTTCTCTTTCCCTTTCTCGTCTTCACGAAACCATTTACGATAATCTGATTCTTGATCATAAAGCCTATCAAACCCCTTTTCAAACTTTTCAGCATGTTCCAACATAATGTAAGTAGAATTCCACCTTGTTGGAACATCCAAGCACACAAGGCTTTGAGACTTAATCATTTCGGCCTCGATGCATTCTTTAAATCTTTTAAGTCTCTAGTGAGAAGACCTAACATATCGCACAACATTCCTAATGCCATAAATGGAGGGTTGTTGTTCCTTTATTCCTTCATTTACAATCAAATTCAGAATATGAGCACAACACCTCATGTGCAAATATTTTCCTCCACACACTAGCCCACCCCTAGCATCTAATTTCTTTTGAAGGTATGAAAGGGCTGTATCATTTGAGCTTGCGTTATCAACTGTGATTGCAAGCACTCTTTCAATGCCTCATTCTCTTAAACACCTCACAACTTCTCTTCCAATGGTTTCGCCATTGTGATTTTCAACTAGGCAAAAGTTCAAAATTCTTTTCTGTAGCCTCCATTATTCATCAATGAAATGTCCATTCAAACACATGTAGGATAAATTCTTGTTTGAAGACCAACAATCTGTTAGTTTTTTCTTTTCATCTAAAAAGAGTTGGTAGCAATCCCTTGAAATGGTATACCTAGATGGTACAGTAAATCTTGGCTCCAACCAAATCATCATCTTACGGAACCCACACCCTTCTACCACCTTAAATGGCATTTCATCACAAATAACAAATTCAGCCATAGCCCTCCTACAATCCTCTAAGTTATAGCCAACACAGTTTTTCCCATCTAAAACATCTCCCTCTTCAATCTTTGGCATATAACCATGAAGCGTTGCCTTCTTCCCCACCTTAGTAAATATCCATTTATGAGACCTATGCAAATGTTTGTTCAAAGAATTTGTGCCATGTTTGGTTGGGTGACAAAGATATACAGCACAACATGAAGTTGACACAGGCAAACACAAGACGGGGGGTTAATTGTGTTTATTAATAATTTTCGAAAACAACATTTTAAAAACTATTTTCTCACACAAGAAATTTAATACAGAAGCAAGCACACATAAAATGATATTTTAGAAACTTAACAAAAGCAATATCAAATCCCCACAATTAGTATAAACAAATAAAGCTGTAAGAGTTTTGGGATAGAAGATTCACACAATTGATTTTATCCCGGTCCACTCTCTTCCAACCAAGAGCTATGTCCAGTCCCTTCGACTTGAAGGTTTTATCCATTATTTCTCCAAATAGATTATAACAAAGTATTCAACACCTCTCCAGGCTACAAGTATTCCTTTCTTACCAAGCCTCTTCAGGCTCTAACTCTAACAAAGAGATTTAACTTATGATCTTCTTAACTCACTATGTGTGAAGATATGAAATTTTAAGATCCGTTGAATATTTTCACAATATTCAAGCTAAAGAATACAAACTCTTGCTCTTGAAAGAATATTAGAATGAGAAATTATAGATTGGCAAAAAAAGTACTTCTTCAGTTGTTGAGGTCTTCTATTTATAGTGACTTTCTTCTTCACCTGAAAACCTTCAACGGTTATTTTGAATATACCTGTTTAGAGATAGTATTAAATGCATAAAATCCATTGTGACTAATAGCTTGATTGTGGCCATTGTGAAATGTACTCTTGGTTGTCACTTTTGCACGATATGGAATGATACACCTCTGAGCAATTGTAACATGAAAAACTGTCTTTCCTCCTTTGTGTAAATTCCAGCTATTCCAGCGTTAAAGGTGACAGGGTACAGAGCGTTTTGCAATTCCCATTGTACTATTTTACTTTCTGAATTTCCTTGATGGTACTACGTTTCTCTCACAAGGAAACAAAGCATTAAAACAGTTAAAACAAATAGGAAGGACCAATACTCGTTTGAAATAAATATCAATCATTTGATATAAATTCAAGTGGACCGTATTGCATTTATTCTTCTTAGAAAGAACATATTAGAGATAAAAACTCGTCTACTAAAAATCTCCGTCTACTCAGTTATATGTGATACTAAGCCTATTTATTCTTTCATTTAACTCGTCCACTAACGTGGCATATCCTCTCGTCTATCAAATATTTGGACTTGCTATATCTCAGTGAGTTATCTTGATCTCCGTCTAGTGACGTGGCAATCGTCTACTCATGAGAAAAATTCTCCTCTACTCGTTATTTTATTTCTCCGTCTATCTATTAAAGCTCTCGTCTACTTAAATAAATAAATAAGTAAATAACTTTACAAAACATTTGAGTAGCTCGTTTATGGACACAGATTCACAATATCAAATCCAAGCAGATATATATGGTAACTTCATCAAGGTTTTCATAACTTATAAGATTCAAGTAATCCTGTAAAACTGGATAACCTTTTTAGATCTCAACTAACACTTTACCAAACAAATTTAATCATTTTGTTAACATCAAAACTTAGAGATTAATTAAATGCAAATCACTTTGGTTCCAACAATCTCCCCTTTTTTTATGATGACAAAAACTAATTAAATTTGAGTAGCAAAATCTAATAAAGCATACAAAGCTCCCCCTAAGACAAAGCAATCAAACTTTTAACAGGAAGAGCATAAGACAGAAATTCAGCAGCACATGTATATAGCTTATTAGATCAGTGCAACTACTTATCAGTTGAGATAGAATCAGAGCTTTATAGTCTTTATCAAACCTATAGATAAGTATCAGAGCAAATAAAATATATCATATCAAAGTGTTAGAGCATGTAGACTTAGGATATATCAGAGCAATAAACAAATCATAGTAAACAGTATCAGAGCATTCAAAACAGATATAGAATGTCAAGGCATAAACATAAAGAGACATGCATATGCAGACAAGTGCATACTTTTCAAAACTTGACTTTTCATATTAAATTTAATTCCATTTCCTTTCTCCCCCTTTTTGTCATCAGACAAAAAGGTTAAAGTGTGGACCATCATTGTCGATGGGGAAACAACAAAATAAAAGCCTGACAAGAGGGTGGGGGTGGAGGAGGAGGATTTGGATTTGGTTTTTGTGGAGGAGCAGGAATTTGAGTTGGCACATTTTGACTCTGTTAAAATTGCAGTATGATGTTCATCATCTGGTCCATCATGACGTTTGTTGGAACCAGGGCTTCTGCTACCCACTCTTTCACTTGTTCTTTAACCTTTGTCTCTACTCCTTCATCTCTAATCCTTGCAATAATTTCTTCAAAATTTGGAGGCAGTGAGAGTGAGGGTCTCGAGCTTTCAGCACTATCTTGAGCATGAGCTAGACTTGGAAGAGTGTCCCATGCTCTGGAAGTTTGAGGCTGCTCTGATGGATAAATGACAGTCAGAGCTATTGGCTGAGATGATTGCTTCTACGAAATGCTTGATCTAGGAGCAGACTCAGCAACTTCCTCATTCTCAGTGACTGATTTAACAGAATCAATCTCAACAGCAGGGTCTTCAACTATAATTTTCTCATCAGTATGCTCCGAAGATGGTGATGGAGGAGGTGAATTAGCATATTGCAGCACTGGTTCTGGTATCTCTTTGGTCCAATGAATAGTGTCTTCATTTTCAAGATGCATGTTGGTAACAGGAAGGCACAAAATGTCCTTGATTATGATGAATCTGCATTTGGAAAGGCCACATTTGCCTCTGACTTTAGGAATGACTCTATTCTCTTCTTGAGTCAGACCTGAAGTAGATGTCTCTCTAGTGCAGTGAATGATGTGAGATCTCCAGAAGTCAGCAGCAGGCTCAGTTTCGGAAACTTGTTCAATTGGAAGAGATTCCTAATACTCCAGCAGAGTGTCATCAAAGGGTTCAGAATCAAGATCCAGCATTATTGATTCATTCTCTGGTTTCTTTCCTCTGAATCATTGCTTCTTCTTGTCCTTATTCTTGTTGAGGTCAATCATGGGCAATCTTGGACATATCATGTAAGGCTTGATTCCAATTTTGGTCTTCTCCAAAGAACGCCTTAACCAAGTTGGAGGGACAAAGTTTGCAGCTCTAACAATCCTGAAGTGCTTAAGTGCTCAAACTCCCATTTCAGCATTTGATACATAAGAAGATAAACAAAATCAGTAGCTTTACCATAAATGGTAGGGTGCCTGAAGGTCTGCCATTTGGTGTTCTTGTCCATAATGATGGGGACATGCCTGAAGGATCTAGATCTTTAGGAGATGTCATCGGTGAGATTCATCTTGGAAGGGTCTGTGTGCCAGTCAGAGATGATGCGTCTCTCAACTCCTTCAGTGAAAGGCTTGAAGGGTGGATCTTTGACAAGGTTAGGATAGATTTTTATCGGAGGGAATTTCTTTAGGGGTAGATGGGTGATGAGAGGTCCAAGGTGATTGTACAGTCTGGATGGTGGAAGGTCAGTAGGAATGTCTGGGTGAGGTGAATGCTAGGGGTAGATAACAGTTTCAGGTTCATAATCATACTTAGGCAATGGATAGAAGGGTCTGATAGAGACAGGTTCAGGTTAATGCTTATGGAAATGCAATTTTCCAATCCTCTTAACTTTGGCCCAGTTTTCAGCCTTATTCTCATACGAGAGCAGATGGAGTGCTGTATAGGGAAATCTGATTTTTCTTATCTTTGGAAGATGTGCACCAGGGCTAATACCGGTATCTGGTTGGTTGAACCATGGGTCATTCTTAGGTATAATGGTTGGGAATTTTGGTCTTTTCTGGTGAGGTTATTTGTGGTTGGTCAAGGGAATTTGTTTGTGGTGAAGGCAGTGTAGGAATGTACACATCATCTAGGATTTCAGGTTGGTTCACAGAAGCTGATACAACCATATCCATCCTATCCTCAAAGCTAGAAACTAAGGCATCTACTTGTTATCTTGGCGGGATCATTAGCAGGAAGAATTACCTCAGTTCCCATGACATCTTTGGCTTTTCTCTGAGGTTGCCTTCTCCTAGTTGAGATTTGGACATCAGCAACATCATCAAAGGGAACAATTCTCTATTTCTTCAACACAGAGTTGATGGGGATCCTGTCCTCATCATCCTCCTCATCCTCCTTGTGAGATAGGATCAAGTTCCTTGTCCTTTTCCGAAAAGTGCAGATTGAGGGGCAAGCTGCGATGGTTCCCTAAATACAATTCCACCAGTGGGCCTCTTAGGCATAAGTTTCCTTGCTACAATGGTTTTCTTTATGACGGTCCTTGTTAATCCAAGGACTTATGCATTATTTTGCTCAACCATTTCTTCTTGGACCTTCATCATTTCTTGATCCTGGCCAAAGCAAAGAATGTGTAAGTGCTTAGATTCAAGTTGGCAATATTCATTTTGCCAAAAACAGCAGCAGACATTGGCTTCTCAGTTACTATTCTTGCTTGCTCTTCAGGTGTCCTAGCAGTAATGAAGTTATACATCCCTTGTGACTTGAAGATTTTTGATAAAAGATGGCAGTAAGGGAGTGCAGAGAGATTCTTCCTATGAACAACAGCATCCCTGAATCTCTAAAGAGAATTCTGGGCAAGTTTATCTTAGTCTCTATAAAGAGATGGCAGAGACAGAACTTGTGCAAGGCTGATAGGTTGTCCTTGGAACCAGTTTTGTGATGAACCACCTTATTCAGCATCTGATGAAGAATACGGACATGATCCTTCATTTCAACTAATTTCCAGGAATGGGATCTTACTGTGGCTTCTTTCATCAAAAAGGCAGCAATGACTTCTGAGCCACCAAGGTCAGTCTCCCATGACTCAGTAAATACCACTCCTTGAGCGCAGAAGATGGCATCAGTAATGGTTTTCTCAGAAACCACGATTTTCTTCCCCAATATAGTAGCGAAGATTTCTGTATTAGTGACTTGAAGTCTTCTCCCTAAGTCCTTTATCAGGTTGGGATAAATGGAAACCTTTTCTGCGAAAAGTCTTCCCCAGCTAGCAGCGTTGATGTTCTTGATGATATCCAAGTTATACTCCTCCAAGATTCCAAAATTGAAGTGATGCTCAATAGCAACATTCAGCTTGTCTATGTTGAAGGTAGAAGAAGATGCCATTTTTGGTGATTTGAGAGTTAGGGTTTTGGAAGCAAAGAACAGAGAGCTCGAGAATACTCAAAGATGACAGGGTAGTGAAAAGTTTCTTAGCGGGAAGAGACTTGCTTAAAAGGTTTTGAATTTCAAAGGTTTTTCTTTTGGAAATAAATTTTAAAAAAATTGACAAGACATGTCATAAAGGATAAAACTGCATTGGTATTTTGAAACTATAAAAAGTTCTTGATGGGATTGATGGAAGTTACTGACTTGGCAAAGAGAATAAAGGATAAAATTATTTTTGAGACAAAATAAATGCAATTAATAAATAAGAGTATGGACGGATCCAAGTGAAATGCAATCAAACATAGACGCGACATGCAGTGGATGCGGTACACAAATACAGTGGACGTGGTATGCAATATACGTGCACTAAAATCATGCAATAAACTTGAAATGCTTTAGACGCACATACATCAACAACAAAATTCTCAAGGCTGGACGCCTTAATCAATCCACACAAAGCATATGAAGATGCTTTCTAATAAAAATAAACATGTCCTCCGCAAGAGGTTTAGTAAAGATATCTGCCCATTGATGGTCAGTATCTACAAATTGGATATCAAAAACACCTTTTTACACATAATCTCTTATAAAATGATGTTTAATCTCTATATGCTTAGATCTAGAATGCAATATTGGATTCTTAGACATATTAATTGCAGCAATATTATCACACATAAGTGGAATACTACTTACAAACATATTGTAGTCCTCCAATTGATGTTTGATTCATAGAAGTTGTGAGCAACAATTTGCAGCTGAAATATACTCAGCTTCAGCAGTTGATAAGGCACATGTCCATAAGACAAGATTGGCTCCAATGAAGTGACATCCTCCATCGGTATCCTTTCTTTCAATTTTGTCTCCAGCATAGTCAGCATCACAGAAACCAACTAATCTGTAAACTTCATTTTTCTTAAAACACAAACCCAGATTAGTAGTACCTTTTAAGTATCTAAATATTCTCTTAACTGCTGATAAGTGAGATTCTCTAGGATCAGATTGAAATCGAGCACACAAACATACACTGAACATAATATCAGGTCTAGACGCAGTAAGATATAGAAGAGATCCTATCATACCTCTATATACCTTTTGGTCTACCTTTTTCTCTTTATCATCTTTGTTTAGTATGGACGTGGGGTGCATAGGGGTATTCGTTGGCTTGCAACCGTCCATTTTGAACTTCTTCATGAGTTCCTTTGTATACTTGGTTTGATGAATGTGCACCTCGTCCATTGTTTGTTTAACTTGAAGTCCAAGGAAGAATTTGAGTTCTCCCATCATGCTTATTTCAAACTCTTTCTGTATTAACTTAGAAAACTATTTGCATAGAGATTCATTAGTAGCTCCAAATATAATATCATCAACATATATTTGCACAATTATGAAATTCGATTTACTGGACTGATCAGCCTCTGGTTATCTAGTTTTATAACTAGTAAGACCATGGTTTTATTCGAGTTTAATCTCGTTTTTGCCCAAATTTGGATATAATTGTCCTCAAGTAAAATTTTGAGTCTCTTGAGTAGTTTTAGGGTATTTTAGTTGATTTTGAGTCAAATAAAGCACTTACTGCTATTTCTTGTTTTCAGGTTAATAAGAAAAGTAATTCTGGGAATATTCGCCCCGCGAGAGGCTACTTGCCTCGCGAGCCTGAAGACCAGCCTGAGCAGCAGATGTCATCCTTTCTGTCTCGCCTCGCGAATCACCTACTCGCCTCGCGAGAAAACCAATCACTGAAGACCATATTCATAATATTCGCCTGGCGAGAGGCTACTCGCATCGCGAGCGGGCGCAGATTCTGAAAGTTATAAATTGCTGTTTTAGGGCAGATTAGACTTCATCTACTTTTCTTTTCATAGTGACGGCTGCGAATTAGTTCCTAGGGTTTTTATGATGTATTTGATGGAGAACTAATTCCCTTGGATTAATCTGCTGTAATTGGTTTCCGCCGCACTTGAGGTTATATAATTCCCATTTGATTTGCTTCTCCCTTTCAATACTATGCTATATGTTCTGTTTGCTTAATTCAGGATTGTATATAATAAGTATTGATTTATTTCGATGATTCTATGTTCCTATAATTAATCGCGTTTGCTTAATTTGCGTGTGTTCAATCGTGTTTGCTTAATTCAAGAGTGCTTCACCCCGTTTGCTTAATTCGGGAATTAGGAACATATATCTCGTAGTGCCAATTTCGCTTGTTAATTGTTGCTACAATCGAAAAGGGATTAGAATCTGCTTAGGGCTTGGAATTTATATGAATCAATGATAGTGGGAAACTGAAACAGCAGGTTAATCGTTTCAATTTATTGATAATTACTTAGTTTGCACTGTTTTTCTTAACTGTTTTCTAAATTGAATTTCAAATCTTAACCCCCCCCCCCCCCCCCCCCCAAACTGATTTTAAGGTTAATAACAATCCAAGAGTCCCTGTGAGACGATACTCGAGTTGTCGCTCCCTAGCTACATATTTTCCAATCACTCTCTTTTGATGAATGTGCACCTTGTCTATTGTTTGTTTAACTTGAAGTCCAAGGAAGAATTTGAGTTCTCCCATCATGCTTATTTCAAACTCTTTCTGCATTAACTTAGAAAACTATTTGCATAGAGATTCATTAGTAGCTCCAAATATAATATCATCAACATATATTTGCACAATTATGAATTTCGATTTACTGGACTTTCTAAACAATGTTGTATCAACATTTCCTCTATTAAATCCAGTTTCCATAAGAAATGAACTTAGCCTATAATACCGAGCTCTAGGTGATTGTTTAAGGCCATATAAAGCTTTCTTAAGCTTATATACATGTTCAGGTTGGGTTTCACTCACAAAACACGGAGGTTGCATTACATAAACTTCTTCATTAACAAAGCCATTTAGAAAAGCACTCTTAACATCCATTTGAAAAAGCATAATGCTATGATGTGCAGCAAATGAAAGTAAAATCATACTTACTTCTAATCTAGCAACCGGTGCAAAGGTCTCAGTATAATCTATACCTTCTTCCTGAGAATAACCTTGAGCAACAAGTCTTGCTTTATTTCTTACCACCTTACCATTCTCATGAAGCTTGTTTCTGTAAACTCATTTTGTTCCAATAACTGATTTATCTTTAGGCAGGGGTATCAGGGTCCAAACATCACTTCTTTCAAACTGATTCAGTTCTTCTTGCATAGCTAGAATCCAACCATCGTCCGGCCAGAGCCTTGTCTCTTGTCTTTGGTTCCAACTCAGAGACTAGTGCAGAATCTTCCTGCTCTCTGAAAGTTGATCTGGTTCTTAGCCTATCATTGGGGTTTCCAATGATTTGATCTCGTGGATGATAATTTCTGAAGTACCAAGATCTATGAACAACATCTTGTTGAGAAGTGGAGGTTTCGGTTGTTGTGGAGGGTCATCCACTTGATCATCGGCTTTTACTTATTTGTATCTCTTGAGATATTTAGATCAAGATTTGCAAAAGCTTCGTCTAGCTCTGATAATTTCTTAAGAGGTTGCTTGTCATCAAACTTGACATGAATAGATTCTTCTACTACTAGAGTTCTAGAATTATAAACTCTAAAGCCTTTTGAAGTTTCAGAATATCCTAAAAATGTCCTATTATCTACTTTTGCATCAAACTTTCCTAGTAGATATTTAGTATTCAATATATAGAATTTACAACCAAAATGATGAAAATATGAAATGTTGGGTTTTCGTCCTTTCCACAATTCATAAGGAGTCTTGCTCAAGATTTGTCTAATGTATGTTCTGCTATGAATGTAACAGGCAGTATTAACAGCTTTAACCCAGAAGTGTCTAGGGACAGAGTTGTCATTTATCATAGTTATATCCATCTCTTGAAGAGATCTGTTCATTCTCTCTACCACACCATTTTGCTGTGGTGTTCTAGGTATGGAGAAGTTGTGAAGAATACCACTCTCTTCACAGAACTTATGAAATAGTTCATTTTCAAACTCTCCCCCATGGTCACTTCTGATTGAAGTGATACACATGCCTTTTTCATTCTGTACACGTTTGAAAAATATAGAAAAGGCCTTGAAAGACTCATCCTTGTGAGCTAGGAACATAACCCATGCCCATCTAGTGTAGTCGTCTACAATGACTAGACCATATTTCTTACCACTGACAGAAGCAGTCCTTGTTGGACCAAAAAGATCAAGGTGTAACGGTTCTATTGGTCTATTACTACTAACAACATTCTTAGATTCAAAAGAACCTTTGACTTGTTTTCCCTTTTGACATGCATCACAGAGAGCATCAGATTTGTACTTAAGGTTTGGTAACCCTCTCACGAGATTATGCTTATTTGGCTTCGAAATTAACTTCAAGCTTGCATGACCTAGCCTTTTATGCCAAATCCATCGCTCATCTTCAATGGACACTAGACATGAGACACTTTGATTTGAGAGGTCCTCCAAGTCAATCTTATACAGATTGTTTTGCCTCTTAGCAGTGAATAAAATTGATCCATTGTTATTTTTAACATTACACATGTTTTTATCAAAAGAAACAACATATCCACTATCACATAATTGACTTATGCTCAGCATATTGTGTTTTAAACCATTTACCAAAAGAACATTATCAATGGAGGGAAAATGATGTTTACCAATTTTACCTATACCAATGATCTTCCGTTTCTGGTTTCCTCCAAATGTAACCCAACCACCATCTTTGTGTTGAAGGTCTTGGAACATACACTTTTCTCCAGTCATGTGACGTGAGCACCCACCGTCCAAGTACCAATATGTTTGTTTCTTTCCCGTTGTTAAGCAAATCTGCAACAGGTATTATCTTATCTTTATGTACCCAAACTGACTTGGTCCTTTCTTGTTAGTGGTCACTGGACGAGAATGTTTAGCATGTTTATTATGTATGTAACTAGATGTAACATCCCCACTTTTTCCACACACTTTACAAAAGGTGTTGGACGGACTTGACTTAGTTATAGCATGTTTATCTGGAGCTTTTGAAGCTCTATGTTGTGCATGCAGTTTTGACTTTTTGTGAGATGCTTTGTAACACCCGGGTGCCGACGAGGACGGGGAGTGATCGCCGGTGCAAGAAGGCACGGACAAGGAGCGGCTCCTGGCAAGCTTCTAGGCAGAGGGACACATGAATGAACCGATTACACACCCGAATGAGAGGGATCTTGAGACTGTGTAGGTATGGGACTATACAGTTGAGGAAGGCTTATATGAATTGATTGGTACTACCTATACTAACAAGATGCATCTTTTTTTCGGTAGCCCATCACTTAAGAACTCCACGGTTAAGCAAGCTTGGAGCAATTCTGAGATAGGTGACCTCCTGGGAAGTTTTCCCAGGAAGCGTGTAAGTGAGGACAAAGCACGCTGAAAAGATCTGTGTTGGTCTGTGGGGAAAGTCGTCAATCCATAGAGCAGCCAGGGATGTTACAAATGGTATCAGAGCGACACCTCTCCCAGTACGGTGTGGTTCGGGGACGAACCAAGCGGAAGCTGGTGGGCATGTAACACCCGGGTGCCGACGAGGGCGGGGAGTGATCGCCAGTGCAAGAAGGCATGGACAAGGAGCGGCTCCTGGCAGACTTCTAGGCGGAGGGACACATGAATGAACCGATTACACACCCGAATGAGAGGGATCCCGAGACTGTGTAGGTATGGGACTATACAGTTGAGGAAGGCTTATATGAATTGATTGGTACTACCTATACTAACAAGATGCATCTTCTTTTCGGTAGCCCATCACTTAAGAACTCCATAGTTAAGCGAGCTTGACTTGGAGCAACTCTGGGATGGGTGACCTCCTGGGAAGTTTTCCCAGGAAGCGTATGAGTGGGGACAAAGCACGCTGAAAAGATCCGTGTTGGTCTGTGGGGAAAGTCGTCAATCCATAGAGCAGTCAGGGATGTTACAAATGGTATCAGAGCGGCACCTCTCCCGATGACGGTGTGGTTCGGGAACAGACAGCGCGAAATCGGTGGGCATGTAACACCCGGGTGCCGACGAGGCGGGGAGTGATCGCCGATGCAAGAAGGCACGGACAAGGAGCGGCTCTGGCGAAGGCTTCTAGGCGGAGGGACATATGAATGAACCGATTACACACCCGAATGAGAGGGGATCCACGAGACTGTGTAGGTATGGGACTATACAGTTGAGGAAGGCTTATATGAATTGATTGGTACTACCTATACTAACAAGATGCATCTTCTTTTCGGTAGCCCATCACTTAAGAACTCCACAGTTAAGCGAGCTTGACTTGGAGCAATTCTGGGATGGGTGACCTCCTGGGAAGTTTTCCCAGGAAGCGTGTGAGTGAGTACAAAGCACGCTGAAAAGATCCGTGTTGGTCTGTGGGGAAAGTCGTCAATCCATAGAGCAGCCAGGGATGTTACATGCTTCATGCTTCTCCTTGTCATAATCGAGGCCAGAAACTGAGCTTATCTGAGCCACCTACAAACTTTGACAGAGTGTCTGTCGAATACATCACATATTGTTTCAGTTTTGCAACTTCACAAGAAACATCAGGCTCACACTCCAGTTTGTCAGTTAGACTGGCATTCTCTGATTTTAGTGTGTCATTTTCATCTTTAAGGTTTTGTTTTTCAGTGCAGACCCTATCATACTCTCTAGACAGTTTAGAAAATTTCTTCTTGAGGCTCTTATACTCTCTAGACAGTATGGACGACTCATGCAACAATTCATCAAAAGCATTTTGAAGAGTGGACTGGTCAAAGTCCATTACCTCAGCATCAGTGTATTCACTTTCTGATGATGTGTCAGCCATGAGACAAATGTTTACTTTTTCCTCAGCTTCATCTTCTTCATCCGATGAAGACAAATCAAGATCCTCCCATGTAGTCATTAAGCCTTTCTTCTTTTTGAAGAATTTCTTTTTATCCTTCAGCTTAGGGCAATCAGCTTTGAAATGTCCAGGTTTCTTGCATTCAAAGCACAAGGGTGGACCTTTTTCCTTTGAGCCTGACTTCTCCTTAGAAATTTTTCTCGCTGAACTATTTCCTTCTGAAACCACCTCTCTTTCTCCACATGTGTTGAATCTTTCTGGAGATGAAAGATAGTTCATCTTCATCTGATCCTTCATCACTATCTGAAGGTTGAGCATCATCTGAAGATTCACAAGCTTTGAGGACTTTTGATGAGCTTGCTTTCTTTGCCTTTAGGGCAATAGACTTTCCTTTTCTGAAGTTGTCTTCTTCATTCAGTTCAAGTTCGTGAACTTTGAGAGATCCAAGAAGCTCTTCTAAAGAAAGATTATTCAGGTTCTTAGCTTCCTGAACAACAGTAACTTTGGGTCTTTATTGCTTGGATAAACTTCTCAGAATCTTTCTAATGTGGTCTCTATTTTCATAAGTCTTTCCAAGAGATCTGAGACTCTTGGTGATAGTTTGAAATCTTCCAAACATCTGATCTATAGTTTCATGATCAGCCATTTTAAATAGTTCATACTAATGAACAAGCATGCTTATCTTTGATTATTTTACTTAAGATGAACCCTCATGAGTTAAGGCAAGAGTATCCCATATTTCTTTGGCAGTGTTGCAGCTGTGAACCTTATCATATTCAGATCTAGTAATAGCACACATAAGATAGTGCTTAGCTTTTAGATTGAGCTGATGTTGATTTTTCTGCTCTCGAGTCTATTGGGCTCTAGGAACAGCAGCTCCAGCTTCATTACTTGGTTCTGTGTAGCCGGTTTCAATCAGCTCCCAAATATCTACATTCTGTGCATCCAAAAAGGCCATCATCCTCTTCTTCCAGTAGTGAAAATCAGTTCCATCAAAGAGAGGAGGTATGTTGATAGCTTGTCCTTCTGCATCCATGGTTGTTGGATCGTACTCCCTCAACACTTGATAGATGCTCAACCCTTTTGAGGCTGAGCTCTGATACCAACTGAAGTTGACACAGGCAAACACAAGAAGGGAGGTTGAATTGTGTTTGTTAATAATTTTCGAAAACAACCTTTTAAAAACTATTTTCTCACTCAAGAAATTTAATACAGAAGCAAGCACACATAAAATGATATTTTAGAAACTTAACAAAAGCAATATCAAATCCCCACAGTTAGTATAAACAAATAAAGCTGTAAGAGTTTTGGGATAGAAGATTCACACAATAGATTTTATCCTGGCTCACTCTCTTCCAACCAAGAGTTACGTCGAGTCCCTTCGACTTGAAGGTTTTATCCACTATTTCTCCAAATAGATTATAACTAAGTATTCAACACATCTCCAGGCTACAAGTATTCATTTCTTACCAAGCCTCTTCAGGCTCTAACTCTAACAAAGAGATTTAACTTATGATCTTCTTAACTCATTATGTGTGAGGATATGAAAATTTAAGATCTGTTGAATATTTTTACAATATTCAAACTAAAGAATACGGACTCTTGCTCTAGAAAGAATATTAGAATGAGAAATTATAGATGGCAAAAAAGTACTTCTTCAGTTGTTAAGGTCTTCTATTTATAGTGACCTTCTTCTTCACTTGAAAAACTTCAACGGTTATTTTGAATATTCCGTTGTGACTGATAGTTTGATCGTGTCCATTGTGAAATGTACTCTTGGTTATCACTTTTGCACGATATGGAATGATACACCTCTGAGTAATTGTAACTTGAAAAACTGTCTTTCCTCCTTTGTGTAAATTCCAGCTATTCCAGCGATAAAGGTGACAGGGTACAGAGCATTTTGTAATTCCCATTGTACTATTTTGCTTTTTGCATTTCGTTGATGGTACTATGCACAAGGAAACAAAGCATTAAAACAGTTAAAACAAATAGGAAGTACCAATATTCGTTTGAAATAAATATCAATCATTTGATATAAATTCAAGTGGGCCGTATTGCATTTATTCTTCTTAGAAAGAACATATCAGAGATAAAAACTCGTCTACTAAAAATCTCTGTCTACTCAGTTATATGTGAGACTAAGCCTATTTATTCTTTCATTTAACTTGTCCACTGACGTGGCATATCCTCTCGTCTATCAAGTCTTTGGACTTGTTATATCTCAGTGAGTTATCTTGATCTCCGTCTAGTGACATGGCAATTAGAGCTCGTCTACTCATGAGAAAAATTCTCCTCTACTCGTTATTTTATTTCTTCGTCTACTCAATTCTATTAAAGCTCACGTCTACTTAAATAAATAAATAAGTAAATAACTTTACCAAATATTTGAGTAGCTCGTTTATGGATGCGGATTCACAAGATCATATCCAAGTAGATATATATGGTAACTCCATCAAGGTTTTCATAACTTATAAGATTCAAGTAATCCTGCAAAATTGGATAACCCTTTTAGATCTCAACTAAAACTTTGACAAGAAAATTTAATCATTTTGTTAACATCAAAACTTAGAGATTAATTAAATCCAAATCACTTTGGTTCTAACACGACGGTGGTTACATTTGGCCTTGCATTCACCCTTAGTCCCTGTCAAAGGAAGCTTGGTAAAATGATCCCAAACCATAGACTTCTTAGCCTTACTACCCTCTCCCTCAACATCAGTTTTACCACCCTCAGTTTTCTCAGATATTGCTGGTGTACAAACAACTGTCGCAGAAGGCAAAGTTGCAAGATGATTTGTGTTTATGGAAGGGATTAGGTTACAATCATCAGTCACAATTCTGATAGATTGACTAGGGTTTCCCTCTGCCATTTCTTTTTAGTTGAACAATAATGAACAACAAAAGTTTGCATCAAAATAAATACTATTACTGCAACCTAATTAAAACACAATCAAAACACTAGTTTCACTTTCACCCAATTACAAAAGAAAGATTACAAAAAAAAAATAAAAAATAAGACATTGCATTGTGGATTAGAACGACAGTTTGCTAACATAAAATAGAAACACGATATTACCATTGCAGAGAAACAAGATGTCAAAATAAGGAGAAGAGCATCAGAGAAATAAATAAGCGGAGAGGGGTTTGCTTACAAAGGAGAATAGGAAGTCAAAAACAGAAACCAACGAGCAAAAAAACAAAGGGAAATTCGGAAACTCTGAAACCAAAAAGAAAATGGAAAAGTATGAGATGAGTTCATATAAAGAGAGAAGTAAACTGCTGAAACAAGAATAGGGTAGAAGAAAACGACCTTAAGGAGAGAATGACGGCCTCCTTGCAGATTAGAAAGGGGCCTCCGTGAAGAGCATAACTGGCGGCCTCCTTGCGGGAGCGAGAACGACGATCCATTGCAAGGATGAGAGGAAGACGTCGATGTGCGAGATGGAGCACGGCGGCGTGTGCGGATGGAGGGACGGTGGCTTCCCGGAGCGGTGGAGCGTGATGACGGTGGCCTTGGAGGGTTGAGAGAAGAAGGGTAAAAACCCTAAGTGGGAGATTGCAAATGAGTGGGTGCTTGGCTGAGTAAATCGAGAATGAGAATAGAAGAGTAAGGTTTTAAGTCAGTAAACGAAAGTAGCGTAAAAATGAAGTAATGAATAGTACATGGGTTGGGCCGGTTAACCCGAATCCCAACCCTAACTCGTTCATAGTCCGTGTTCGGGACATTAAGTGGAACACGGGTTCGTCCCTTGTTTTTTTCTGGTCCGGGTCAGACGCGGCCCGAACACTTCGGGCCAGAATGGGTTATCGGGCCGGGTCGGGTTCTTTATACCCCTAATTTCTAGTTTACTCTGTAATAGGCTTATTTTTGGCATTGAAATGATGACTAAGATATATTAGGATGATGTTTTAGCCAATTAGTCAATTAAGATATATATGGTTGTTAGGTTTTCAAATACCAGTGGGCTTTCCCAATCTCCCCTATTGTGCTTATATTGGATATATGTGTGTATATCTACAGAACCTATCTAGCTATGGATCGTAGTTGGATGGTTTGAAAAGCACAAAAGATGAGTATTTGAAGGGAGTGAATGAATTTATAGAATTTTCTCAAAGGAATGTTCATAATAGTAAAGTAATGTTCTGTTGTCCTTGTGTCAAATGTTTGGATATGAGGAAATGTACGCTCAAGGATATACGTACTCATCTTATTTGTTTTGGTATTTGCTTGAATTATACAAGATGTATATGTCATGGTGATGCGTTGTTAAGTACTAAGCCAAGTGTCTCCCAAAGTGAGGACATTGACAAGAATCTTTTCATTGAGCACATGTGTATGAAAGGTTGTGCAGGGCAACACATTGCCTGACCGTAACTATGAGGCCAAGAAGGTATTTTGTCCGATGGGCATGGAGTATAAGAAGATACACGCATGCCCCAATGATTGCATTTTGTACACGGGTGATTATGAAGAGAATCACACTTGCCCCAAGTGTGTGTTATCACGCTACAAAGTGAAGGATGGTGATGATGTTGATGATCTTGATGATTCGATTTGATATGTGAAAAAAAGGGTCCTCCTGCGAAGGTGTTGTGGTATCTTCCAATAATTCCAAGGTTCAAGCGATTGTTTGCTAATGTGAAAGATGCAAAGAATCTTAGATGGCATCATGATGAGAGGAAACGTGATGGAAAGGTTCGCCATCCGGCTGATTCTGTGCAATGGAAGAATATTGATACTTTGTTTCCGGATTTCGCCGATGAGCCAAGAAACTTAAGGCTTGGGCTTGCTACGGATGGAATGAATCCATATGGTAACTTAAGTAGTATTCATAGTTCATGGCCTGTTCTCTTGATAATTTACAACCTACCTCCTTGGTTGTGCATGAAGCGCAAATACACGATGTTATATATGATGATTTCGGGCCCAAAGCAACTGAGAAATGACTTAGATATTTATCTAAGTCCCTTGATTGAAGACTTGAAAAAGTTGTGGGTCGAAGGTGTTGATGTAGTTGATGGGTATTATCACAAGACTTTCAAGCTACTTTTACATCAGTTGTTAAACTGACGTTAAAAGTTACACTTTTAACGTCTGTTGGAATAACGTCATGCTTTTTTCGGACGTTAAACAACACTTTTAACTGACGTAAAAAGTGCGTCCTGCACTAGTGACTGTTTTAGAGCCTTTAATGAACTCCTATTAGACAAAGCTGGAGAATACTTGCTTACCCAGATTCTCTACTTTCTAAATGTTTAAAGTCTCAATACTTTCCAAATTAATTCAGATTTCCTCGATGCAGTCGAGGGATATACTCCAATTTATACCTGGAGAAGTATCCATCAAACCTCTTGGACTCTTAGAAAGGGAGGCTTGTGGAGGATAGGCAATGGCTCCATTATTAACATATGAAAAGATAATTGGTTTCCACAACAACCAGGGCACAAAATATGAAGTCCAAAGCCATCCAATACAAAAATTTATAAGTTATCCATCTACTGAATGAAGACCTACATTCCTGGAACAGATCCCTAGTTAATTCTACCATTCTACCTTTTGAAGTAGCACAAATCCTTCAAATTCCATTACCATACAACATTCAAACAGACACATTTAATGGGAATATAACAAGAGTGGAGATTATTCTTTCAAATATGGATACCATAAGATTAAATACTGGGAAAGGCAGCATGAACCTAGCTCTTCTACCACCCAGCTCTTCTACCACTAATCTACATTCAGAGGTATGGAAGAAACTATGTCGTCTTAAAATACCTCCAATTCAGGCACACCTAATTTGGAGATTATTGAAGAAGGTAGTCCCAATTAGAACAAATCTTTTCCTCCAGAAGAGTATCTTGTCCGTTGCTCTGTCCCAGATGTCAGAGAGGAGTGGAAACCATAGACCACACCTTCTGAGACTGTATCTTGCCCACACAAATCTGGCTTGCGTCTCCGCTTAGCATTCGTTTTGATGGTCAGCTCGAGGAACCATTTGTCCATTGGCTCCAGTCCTTTATCATTCAAGCTCCGGCAGAATCAGTGGAAATATGCTCCTCAATCATCTATGGCATCTAGTTTTCTCGCAACAAAGTGTGTTTTGAAGATACACAAATTCCTGCATTGGAGACAGTCAGTAAAGCATGCATGATTCTTAATGATTACAAGTAAAACTATATGGTGATTCTAGTTCAAAACTCACATTCTCCTCCTCGGCAAGCTCAAAGAGATGGCAAACCCCAACAGCGACACAGTACAAATTAAACACGGATGCCGCTCGATCGGAGAGTGGATATTGGGGGATAGGTGCGATTGTTTGAGACATGGATGGTTGTGTCTTGGTCGTTGCTACTTGGATTCTTCATTGCATTGACGATGCAAATCTAGCAGAAGCGATTGGTACCAAATTAGGGATTACATTTGCTTTGGAGATGATGTTCTTGGAAATAACGATTGTATTAGATGCCCTTACTTCCATCCCAATGCTACACAAGAGAAATATCCCTAGCTCTTACTTAGGCCTTGTGTTATCCGATTGTATCAGTTTAGAGGCCCACTTTGATAAGTTAGAGCATCTTTAGTGGTTCTTATGGTATAGGTTCTTAACTATATTTAAGTGGGTCTAAATACGTGACATAGGATTTAGAAACACCTTTCATTTTTTCTCTAACGGTAAGAACTACTCCATATTCTTAACTTAGTTTGAATGGGTCTCATAATAAATCCCACATCTTTATATTTTTATTTAACTTTACTTTTATTTCGAATTAAATATAATTTTATATTTCAACAAAAAAATATATAATTTTGTATATATTTTAAATTAAAAAATAAATACCCACAATTTATATATATTTTGAATTTATATTTTAAACAAACCCCCATTTCATTCAGGGAGCCCCTTTTCCTTCAGAGTCAATTGCCTTCTTCCATCCACGCCCCATCATCATCTTCTTCTTTCCCCCATTCACTTCCTCTAACGCCTCTATCGTCATCAACGCCTTCAGTTATTCTTCTACCACCATCATCATCAACCCTCTGCCACCGTCCTCTTCAACCACAGCCACCACCTCCTCTGCCACAATCATCCTCAACCATCGCCACCACCTCCTCGACCCTCTGCCACCGTCACCTCTCCTCCGCCCCACCTCGATTTCGCTGCATGTAGAGGCATTCAAATGGTTCTGAAGCAGGTAGAACCAGATTTCGCCTCGCCTCCTCATTTCTTGTTGCTATTTGGATGCAGAGGTGGTTTTTTCTTGTTGCTGTTTTGGGTTCGTCACCACCTCCTCAAATGGTTCCATTTTTTTTTTATTTCTTTTGCTATTTTTGTTTTTTGATTTTTGATTTTTGGTTCTCTGTTTCGTGTTGATTTCTAGTGAAGAACTGATTTTTGTTCTCTATTTTGGGTTCAATTTCACGGCCATTTCTGTTTTCCCATTTTTTTTTGTTGATGAGTGCTGAACGTGTGGACAGTTGGGAAATGTACTTTAACACCAAAGAAATGATATTATAAGCATAAGGAACCATTCCTTGTATAAGGAACGATGGTTTCCTCTCTCCTCCAGATAGATTCACTCCAACGGTGGCCAAAGTTAAGAACCGGTTCTTAACTTAAGGAACCCCTTAAAAACCAATCGATGGAGTTTCTCTTAGTCTATTCCCACGTAGGTAGATCGAGAAATAAAGCAGCCCATTTTTTTGGCAAAGTTTGTATTGTCTCATCCTAATCAAGTATGGAGTGAGGAAATACCTCCCATAACTGATCATTATATTCTTGAGGACTTCAGTTCCTGATTTTAATGAATTCCCTTTTCTGTCAAAAAATTAAATAATACTTACAAGTTGAGGATAGCCATATGTAATAGCAATGGAAATTTTTATGTGGCAAAGAGTAAGAAGATATTTGGTTTCAGTCATGCAAATAAAGTGAGTCATTACCTTTTTCAGAGGGTCTTTAGTTTGCATTGGTGCTTGTTATTGGAAGAAATTATTTGAGGGTAATGGGACAAATAGGGGTGGAGGGAGGGGGAGGCCTATGTAGGCCAGACATCCCCATGTTTTCATTTTTTTCCCCCCACATACCTGTAGATTTGAGACTTGAACAAATAATAATAGCATGAGGCTTGAAAGAAGACTAAATTCTTGCTTTAGCTTCATCAACATTTTCCTGAACAGTTTGATCAACTTTATATATATTAAATGAGTTTAATTTTTATGCACTTTCAGTGTAAATGATTTTTACACTGACATCTAATAATATCTTGAAAAATCAGCACAATTGTTATTTTTTCTCTCTTAATTATTATAATAAAAGAACATATGTCAAAATGTTAGTGGACGTCGTTGTAAAATTTTTTAACTGACAGTGCATACTACCTTAATCCATATTAAATTATTTGTTTGTGTAATTTATATCAAATTTATATTATATTAAATTATTAATTATATATCAAATATGTTTAACATAATTTATTTCTGCATTACCATCAGAGCCGTCTCTCTCTCTCAACCTTCCATCTATTCCTCTTTTCCTTCTTCCTCGTCCATCAGAAGGGGGTGGTATTGGGCCAATTTTTGGCTAGAATCACCCATCTACATCGTTTTTCTCTCATTTTATCTCAATAAGTGGTTTTTCTACATAGATCTGATTTTTCTTTCATGTTTTTCCGTGTTTTTGTCATCTGCGTGCGGCGGTGTTTTGTTCATCGTCTTGTTGCGGCGTCGTTTGGTTTCCCGTCTTGTTGCGGTGTTCGTTTAGTTCAGATTGACAGATCAGCTTCAATCCATTACATATTCAATCAAAACTTGGGCGTCAACGTTACAGATCCGGAGGCATTGATATTCCGGTCACTTTGATTTTGTCACATTTGTAGGCATTTTGCCGTGTTATGTTATTAACCTGGATACTGTGAGTTTGTTCGCATATTCATCCTATTCGGTTTTTAGCGATATTAAATTTGTGTTGTTTTCAATGTATTTTACCAATTTGAATGAATGAATATATTTTTTAGTCAAAAAAAAATTTTATTTCTACAAAAAGTTGTATGTTTTTAAGTCCTAGTGAGAGACTAAAAATACACTACTTTTGTTAAATTTAGAGACTAAAAATGAATAAGATTTTTATAGCTAAGGACAAAAACAAATTTTACTAATTTTATATAGATCACCATATTTAATTATGTATTTAATTTTGACCTCGTCACATATATTTCCGGGTTCTGCCCCTAGGGACAAATGTCAATGATGATATAATGGGGTTTGGAAAATTATTCCTGTAAAGATTTCACAATTAGAAATATAAATCCTTTGTTTTTGGTGTCGAAATATAAATAAAAAAAAGAGCATTTTTATGAAGGAAAAAAAAAGATATAGTTTCTTTTTTTAGCGAAAGATAAAATTAATATGTTGAGAAATGAACTTTTCTTTTTCCAATAAAATTTTACATTTTTTAATTCTTTTATCAATGTCCTAAGATATTTTAGATTATTTAGCACATATATGATATAACAATGATCATAACCTTAATGCTTGGCGTGTAGTTCGGCCCTAGTTTATTATTTCTTGATGTGAATGTATAACTATTTTTTTTTAATTTGGATTTATTGTTTAATGAAACTTTGTTTTCATTTATTAATAATAATATTTTATATATATATATATATATATATATATATATATATATATATATATATTAATTCGATCTTATTTTTATGGTATATATATTTCATCATACTAGTAAGACAAACATTTTTGCTATAAAGTTTATATAACGTTTGTGAATATCTTAGATATTTTATGTCTTAAAATTCCCTACTCTATATTGAATATGTTAAACAATTATAAACAGAAATGTTTGTTGAACACAAATTGAGGGCATCATATGGTATTTTCTTTGCTTTTTTGGTAGTATTTTTAAAATACGTGTATACGAAGATGATAAAAGTAAGTGAGAGATATAAATAAAAACATACGATGTCACATACAGTGTTTAAATTTTATGTTCAAATAACATAACTCAACTATAAATAGGTGAGACCATCTTATAGAGAATTTCACTTTTTTTTTTTTTTTGATATATAAAAGAGAATTTCACATTTGACTTACAAACTTCATTTGATTATATAAATAAAATGCTCGATATATATTGGTTCATTTTGGCCCTAACAACTCATGAGAGCTAGGTCTAATTCGGCTTATGTTGACTCATTTCCCATCCTACCAAAAATTAGGTTTAGGTAATGAGTAAGTTGAGTCGAGTTAGATTGAGCTCTCACTAAAAAAGTTGAGCTTATTTCCTTTATTTAAGTTTGACTTACATTAAATTTCATGAACATGAAAACTTCCTTAAGTCAAAAAAAAATCATGACGTTCATTTTATTTTTTAGAATTTCAAGGACTTAGTATTGAAATAAAATCTTCTAATAAATATTTCAGTAAATAACACAAGTTATAAAAATACTAACAACACATTTTTTAAAACATATCCAACAATAAATAATATGTTGAAATGAGTGTGATAACGAATATATTACCAACATTTCTCTAAAAGCTAATATCTATATATTTTATAACATAAAAGATGTTTAATTGTAATTTTGATCCTCCTATTTTTAGTTATGTGCAATTTTGGTCCCTATGGTTTTTTTAGCACATTTGATCACCTTTTTTTAGTGTTGTAAATTTGGTCATTATATTCAATATCCACCAATTCTTCAATAATCAATAGAGATGAGTCGTTGCTTTAGGAGCATCGAACCTCTGGTTGAGCTTCTTTAGTAAAGAACCATGTGGTGGAACAAAAAAAATTCCCGAAAATGAGGGATGAAACCAACAAATATCACAGAGAAACCATTTAATCACTGAGAAAAGATCAATCAAAAACTCCATACGCTAAGACCAAATATGCTTAAAAAACACAGCAACCAAAATCACACACTACCAATAATTAATAGGGAACAAAACATGCAATTAAACATATAAAAGGTAATGTACACCAAAATATTCATTCATAAACAAAATTTAAGCTATTTTCTCAACCTAGTAGGAGCAAGTCTTGAAAGCCGGGTTGATCATTTATCTTTAGTCACTTTTAGTATTTGTTTCACTTTGTGTATGCATGTTTGAGTATCCTTTGTACTCGTAATAAATAAATTTTGGCTTATAACAAAATTTAAATTAATGAATAAAGCAATAATTAAGACACGCATAAAATAAAATAAAAAAACTGAGTCTTGACCAGATCTCCAATGCATCACAATAAATATTCGTAGACATTGCCATATTGGAAGCCAGAAGTAAAACCAATCAACCAAATCTGACAATAAAAAGTTCGTGAATTCTCTTGTGCCAATTGAATCTTTAGTGTAATTTTTATGTTGATTTGATAGTCCAATCAGATGGTGCCACCTCAAGATCTCAATGTTAAATTTGACAACTCATAATTATTATTTTAAAAAAAACCTTTTAATTTTCTAATTTGATTTTAGAGCTAAAAGACGCCTTTGTTTCGTTCCTGGTTTCACCACTTTCATCTATCAATACCATGAGTCTGTCCATAACCAATAGCCACCAACCAAGCCATTCACCCCATCACGCACCTTTTTCCCTTATGTAAAAGGGTCCTTTCTATTTTATCCATGTAATGTTCCTTTTCCTTCACCATTCATGGTGAAATTGCTTCAGTGGCGGCACAGCAGCTGAGCTTGACGACGGCGTAGCGACTAAGCTCGACTGCGATAGTGGCTGAGTCTGGCATGGACAACGTCGAAGATGTAGTACGGTGGAGGCGGATCTATGGTGGATGGCGGTAAGTGTTGAAAATCATGAAAAAAAATTAAAAAAATATTCCTAAATCGAAAAACGAAGAAACTAAATGTGGTTTGGGTTGAAAAGATGTAAACTCGGTAAAAAAATGAAGGTGGTTGGAACTGGGTAGCGTTACTACCCGTTTTCTGCAAAACGGGTCTGATTGACCCGGATGGAGGTAAGGGATGAAGCTCAAACGTCACGTTTTTGAAACGATTTATAATTAAATAAGTGTCACTATCTAGCATCATTGCCAATCGTGGTGCAGTGGTTAGCAACCCGTACTCTATTCCTAAGGTGCATGGGTTTGATTGCTGGAAAACACAGCTATTTTTTCAATTTTTTGTCTGGGATTCGATCTCGAGTCCAAAACACACTGGGACAGAATCGTTAACCACCAAGCTAGCACCCACTACTAGGTTTTAAGCTTGTTTTAAATATGCTTTACCTATTTTTAATCGTTACACATTTTAAATTTTATAATTTTAATTCTTTGTGAGTCACATTCAAGTAAAAAAAAAAACCAAATTATAAAAAAAGTGCTTAATTACTCATTAATTTTAATACTTATATATGATATTATATCCTCTTAGAAAATTGAATTTATTTGTTATACTCCTCAGCCACTACCGCAGTCGAGCTCAGCCGCTCCGCCGCCATCGAGCTCAACCATCGTGCCGCCACTGAAGCAATTTCACCATGATTGATGAAGAAGGAAAAGGAACATTACATGGATAAAATAGAAAGGATCCTTTTGCAGAAGGGAAAAAGGTGCGTGATGGGGTGAATGGCTTGGTTGGTGGCTCTTGGTTATGGACAGTGTACTGGCCGAAGAGTGAAACCCGGCCACCGAGCTCGAATACCCGGTCCAGTCCGGAAGTTAAAGATAATAAGTTAAAGATCACCTAATTAAGGGAGAGGATATTGATATTATCCTTAATTAAATCCTGATATTATCTGAAATAACCTTATCTGGTTAAAAGAGATAATATCCCTTAAATTAAGGAATCACGTCTCAAAAGAGATTTAAGAGATAGAAAGAGATAAATCAGATCTCTAAAAGATATGGGAATCCTATTATAAAAGGAGGAGTACCCATGATAGAAACTCACTTTTCACTGAACTCCGGTGACTCTCTCTTAAGCGTATTAGAGAAACTAGCTCGACCAAGAGACTATCAGACAGTCCTTGCTCCCTAGTATTCATAAGATACAAAATTAAGAGATCGAGATCACCACGGCCACGGGTTGAACCGAGAACTACGTCTGGCTTTGATTCCCATCGGGATACGTAGGACCGGAATATTACATTCCGTCAAGTCATAGTCTAAAACAACCCCTATTATTCACCCTTGGTTTGACGTTTACGACGAGGTTAAAAACCGGGATCTCGGCAGCAACATTTGGCGCCCACCGTGGGGCCTAGGTGAAACTTTCCCCGGTTCCACAAGAAAGCTTAATGGTGACCACACGGAACGGTCTGCGAGGAGGGGCGAGCAGCATGAATTATGAGGACCATGAGGCTTCGAACGCCCAGAACCACGTTGGGAGAAATTATGGAACAACTTAAACAGCTGCGGAAAGAAAACGAGGAGATACGCGCGCAAAATCAGAAGCTTTTAAGAGCTCGGAAAAGAGAAAGGTCCCCGACACCTTCCGACGAAGAGCAATCCTCACCCGAGGCTGGCCAGAAGGATCCCTCGGCGCACTCTCCTCGGGGAACTAACTGAGCATCCAAAACTAAACCTCCTATGGGGGTTTCAGAAGTCAAGTCTCACGCAGAAAGGACTAGCCAGAAAGGAAGGACATCGGACCGGCGTCCGAGGTTGCCCTTCACCGATGACATTGATGAGGTAACCGTGCCTAGACATTTTAAGCCCCTTAACATCGACAAATTCAATGGTACCACTGACCCAACCAAGCACGTGGAGTCCTTTATTTCTTCGGTTTACCTGGTGACTGATTCAGAGGCCGTCATGTGCAAAGTCTTCCCAACCACTTTGCAAGGCCCAACTCTAACCTGGCTAACAAATCTGCCACCTCGGTCGATTGATTCCTTTGATGTGCTTATAACTAAGTTCACCGCACAATTTGCAGCAAGTCGAAGGCACAAAAGGCACTCGGTCTCACTGGTAAATTTCAAACAGGAAAGGAATGAATCACTCAGAGATTACATGGCTCGTTTCAATGCTAAGCAGATTTGGATTCCCAACATGAGCTCGAAACTCTGCCTCCACACCGTCATGGGCGGTCTGAAGCCAGGGCCGTTCTTTGAGTATTTATCTCGGAAATCACCGAGAGACTTTGAAGAGCTGCAGGAAAAGGCTACAGGTTTCATGAACTCGGAAGAGATGCTGGAATTCAAACGGAAAGAGAGAAGTTTCGAGGACAAGAGCTCGGCCTCGAACAAAGAAAGAAACAGGGGGGCTGATCCACAAAGAGCCCAAAGGACCAATGAAAGGGAATTATTGGATAGGCAACCCAGGTACCAGTCTTATACTCCGTTAAATCGATCTCGGGCAGCCGTCCTCCAGGAAGTGTGCAATGCCGAGTTACTTACCCTACCTCGACCATCCAAAACACCGGCCAATGCTGACAGAAGCAAAGAATGCATGTGGCATCAAAACTATGGTCACTCCACTGAGGAGTGTAGAGCAGCCCGGAAAAAGATTGAGGATTTGGTACAAGCAGGCCGTCTTGATCGTTTTGTCCGCCGAGATGATAATGGTGGTGGACGGCCCGATCGCAGACGACGGAGACACGGTCACGACAACCGAAACCGAGATGCAAACCTGCAAGGAAACCATCAGGGCGAAGACCGGTTAAATAACCAAAGGACCCCTGCTGATGAATCGGAAGGAGGAATCAGGGGGGTCATCAACACAATCTCGGGAGGATTCGCAGGCGGAGGCGCGACGAGCTCGGCTCGGAGGCGTCATGTAAAAGCCCTCCGATCTGTTAACACAGTGTCCGGAAGGTCCCCAAGAGCCAGACCCCCCATAACATTCACAGATGATGATTTCCAAGGGGTAGATCCAAATCAAGATGACCCAATGGTGATAACGGTCGAGCTGGCCAACTTCTCGGTCAGACGAACACTTATTGACCAGGGGAGCTCGGTCGATATTTTGTAACTGGCAACCTTCAAGAAGCTCGGAATTCCAGAAAAGCTAATAAAGGAGCAGGAAGACAAGCTAGTAGGATTCGTCGGGGAGCAAGTCAAAACCCGAGGTTACATAGACCTCCTAACAACGTTTGGAGAAGGAAGACTCTCCAGATCCGTATCAGTCAGTTATGTTATTGTAGAGGCCAGCATGTCGTACAATATCCTCATTGGAAGACCGGCATTGAATGAACTCGGAGCGATTGTCTCTACCCCACACCTGACAATGAAATTCCCAGTCGACTCTGGGGAGATAATTGCAGTCTGGGCTGACCAAAAGCTAGCCAGGCAATGCTATGTTCACAATCTAAAGGTTGCCCACCACTAGGACGGCCCAAAGAATACCGAAGATGGAAAAGCAGAGGTGGTAAGCTCGGTCAGCTCAGTAACCTCAGCCAGCTCGGTCAGAATGTTTGAGCTGGACCCGAGAACGAAGATGTACGAGTCCAGGGCCGAACCAACAGAGTCTTTAGAAAGGTTCCAGTTGGGAGCCCATCCCGAACAGTGCACCCAAGTCGGTAGTCAACTTGGCCCCTTACTCAAAGAGAGGCTTCATGCGGTCCTAAGGAAGAATGCTGACCTGTTTGCCTGGAAGACATCGGATATGACGAGCATAGATCCAAATTTCATATGCCATAAGCTATCCATATGTCCTGAAGCCAAGCCTGTAGCTCAGAGAAAAAGAAAACTTGGCGAGGAGAGGCGCCGAGAAGTAGCCGAGGAGACCTCCAAACTAGTCAAAGCAAATTTCATCAGAGAAGTGAAATACCCTACTTGACTGGCCAACGTGGTGTTAGTTAAAAAGGCCAACGGTAAATGGCGGATGTGCACCGACTATACCGATCTCAACAAGGCATGCCCAAAAGATTCATATCCTCTCCCCAACATTGACAGACTGGTGGATGGGGCCTCAGGTTACAAAGTCTTGTCCTTTTTTGACGCATATTCAGGTTATAACCAGATCAGGAAGTATCCGCCCGATGAAGAAAAACAGCATTTATGACTGATGGGGCAAACTACTGCTATCGGGTAATGCCATTCGGCTTAAAAAATGCTGGTGCAACATATCAAAGGCTTATGGACAAGGTTTTCGCCAACCAGATCGGAAAAAATTCAGAAGTATATGTTGATGACATGGTGGTAAAATCCGAGGACCCCAGCCGACACCCAGCCGACCTCGAAGAAATTTTCAGCCAGCTTAGAAAGCACAATATGAGGTTGAACCCAGAAAAATGCTCCTTTGGTGTACAAAGAGGAAAGTTCTTGGGATACATGCTAACACACCGGGGGATCGAAGCTAATCCGGATAAATGCAAAGCCATTATGGAAATGTGGAATCCTCGGAATGTGAAAGATATTCAGAGGCTAGCTGGCCGATTAGCCTCACTATCCTGTTTTCTCCGGAAGTCTGCAGAGAAGGCAAGACCTTTCTTCCAGCTCTTGAAAAAACCCAAGGATTTCATTTGGACTGAAGAGTATGAAAAGGCCTTTGAGGATCTGAAACTCTTCCTAGCATCTCCCCCGATCCTCACTTGGCCACAGCTCGGCGAGGATCTGTACTTATACCTTTCTGTCAATGACTACGCAATCGGTGCAGTAATCGTCCAGGAAGAAGAAGAGCAACAGATGCCGGTGTACTATGTAAGTAGGATCCTGAAAGGCGCAGAAACGCGATATCAAGTGATTGAAAAACTAGCCCTCGCCTTAGTTATGGCAGCTCGGAGGTTACGACCCTATTTCCAGTCGCACCAAGTCATAGCCAAGACTGATCATCCAATAAAGCAAGTACTTAGGAAACCTGACCTAGCCGGACGAATGATAGCTTGGTCAGTAGAATTGTCAGAATTCGGTCTACGGTATGAACCGCGGGGGCCAATGAAAGCACAATGCCTCTCTGACTTCATTGCCGAGCTCTCTTCCAAACCGAGGTCGGAGTCCTTCATCTGGCTCCTATATGTTGACGGATCATCTAACTTGAAGGGAAGCGGGGCTGGAATAATTCTCGAGGGACCTGATGATCTAATCCTCGAGCAATCTTTAAAGTTTGGGTTCACTGCTTCAAACAACCAAGCAGAATATGAAGCCCTTATTGCTGGACTAATGTTAGCTAAAGAAATTGGGGTCCGGGAACAAAAATGCCGAAGTGACTCACAGCTTGTAACAGGACAAGTCTCGGGCAATTATCAGACAAAGGACCCCCAACTAACCAGATATCTCTGCAAGGTTAATAGCCTCATTTCTGAATTTGAGCATTTCTCCATTGAGCACATACCTTGGGAAGAAAATTCCATGGCAGATCTGTTGTCCAAATTGGCTAGCACCAAGAGGGCTGGCCAACTAAGAACTTTCATTCAAGAAAACCTCCTCGAGCCGAGCATAAAAAGTACCGAAGTGACAATGACTGAGCACTATGATCGGGGCTGGATGACACCGATTTGGGAGTATTTAACCTCGGACAAACTACCTGATGACCCAAAGGAGGCGAGGCGAATCCGTCTGAAATCTTGCCACTACACCATTCTAGACGGCGAGCTGTACAAAAGAGGATTCTCCAGGCCATTACTGAAGTGCCTCACAAAGGAGCAGCCCGAGTACGTAATGGATGAGATGCACCGAGGAATCTGTGGAATGCATTCAGGTGGCTGATCTCTGGCAACTCGGTCCTACGAGCAGGGTTTTACTGGCCAACCATGAGACTGGATTGTTCTACTTGGACCAATAGGTGTGAGCCCTGTCAGAAGTTTGCCAGCATAGCTCGTGCTCCAGGATAAGAGCTCTACTCCATGTTCTCGCCATGGCCCTTTACTATGTGGGGGATGGACATAGTCGGTCCTTTCTCGATGGCCAAGGGTCAAGTCAAGTTCCTCCTGGTAGGTGTAGACTACTTCACCGAGTGGATTGAAGCAGAACCATTGGCTACGATAACTGCCAAAAAGGTCCAGAATTTTGTATGGAAAAACATCATATGCAGGCACGGCCTTTCTTATGCAGTTGTTACAGACAACGGAAAGCAATTCACCGATAAGGAGCTTGGAGAGTTCTACTCCAACCTCGGAATTAAACATAAAGTGACCTCGGTTGAGCATCCACAAACAAATGACCAAGCATACGCAGCCAATAAAGTCATCTTAAATGAACTCAAAAGAAGGTTAGGACAATCAAAAGGGGCTTGGGTTGACCAATTGCCAAGCATCCTATGGGCTTACCATTGCTCACCACAGTCTTCAATGGGTGAAACACCGTTCAAGCTAACCTATGGGACCGATGCAATGATTCCAGTTGAGCTCGGTGAACTCTCTTGTCGAAGGCAGTTTCACGATCAAAGTAAGAACGAAGAAGAACTCCGAGTTGAGCTTGACATGGTCGAGGAAGTACGAGATATGGCAAAAATCAGAGACGAGCTGTGCAAGCAAAAAGTAACTCGGAAGTACAACTCGAGGTTGCACCCAAGGGAATTCGTGCAAGGTGACTTAGTGCTGAGACTGCAAAGCGACGCGAGAAAAGACCCCGGAGAGGGTAAGCTTGCGGCAAACTGGTCAGGTCCATTCAGGATAGTAGAAAATCTAGGAAATGGAGCCTACAGGCTAGAAGAATTGTCAGGAAAGTCGGTTCCAAGAACATGGAACACTTCCCACCTTAAGTTTTATTTTAGCTAGGGTTAGAGGTGATGCACTCTTTTTCCTATCTAGGTCTTTTTCCCACGAGGTTTTGGCCGAGAAGGTTTTAACGAGGCACACCAGAAAAAATAAATAAAATCATATTCAATTGAGCTATTATGCAAAAATACGGCGTTAAAAACAGCTAAAGACCTAAAGAGGCCGGCAGAGCTAAAATACCGAGCCTATAAAGGTAAAAAAATAGCTAAAGACCTAAAGAGGCTGACCGAGCTAAGATGCCGAGCCTATAAAGGTAAACAGCTAAAGACCTAAAGAGGTTGACCGAGCTAAAATGCCGAGCCTATAAAGGTAAAAAACAGCTAAAGACCTAAAGAGGCTGACCGAGCTAAAGTCGACCGAGTTGAGGTCGAAATGTCGAGCCTATAAAGGTAAACAGCTAAAGACCTAAAGAAGCTGACCGAGCTAAAATGCCGAGCCTATAAAGGTAAAAAAAGAGACTGGCCAAGTTAAAGTCGACCGAGTTCAAGACGAAACACTAAGTCTACAACGGTAATAACACCTTAACGCCTAAAAAGGTATTTCGAGGCCTAAGAGGTGAGAACCTACAAGTACTTCAAGTTCTGATTATTTCGACTAAATCGCGTAACACGCAGAAACTAAACAAGTACTTAGAAAAACAAATGCAAAAAGTAAGCCGCGTGTAAGTCCATTAATAACAACGGGCCAAGCCCAGAATACATAAGAAGTCAAAATAAAAAGGGCACCGCCCAAAAAAGCGACGTGTTTCCTAACCTACTAATACAATGTCAGGAGTCAAGGTCATCGGCATTGGGAGGAATGATAGCAGATTGGACAGGTGGGCCCACTTCACCTTCGGGTCCCTCCTCGATCGCTTGACCCTCATCCTCTTCCCCGTGGGTTACGGCCTCCTCGTCCTCATCCTCCAGCTCGGCCAATGGAACAAGGATTCCATCTCGGTTAAAATCCTTGTCCACGTCAGCACAGGAGAAGTCGGCAGTTGGGTTGAAATGCTGAAGTTGCTTCACGGCTCGGGAGAAACCATTAACATGCTCCCTCATGATAGAAGCCTCAGCTTCAGCCAGATCAGCACGGAGCCTCAGATTCTCCTCCTTCTCGGTCTTCAGTAACTTCTGCAGCTCAAGACCGGCTTCCTTCTCGGCTTGAAGCCCTTCCACAACGTTCTGAAGGTTGAGCCGGTCGGCTCTTTTCATTTCTAGCTCGGCCATAAGGGTGGTATTGCCCCTTTCCAGCTCTGCCTTTTGGGCCTTCAGCTGACCGATGACCCGGCCTTGCTCCTCACACTTGGCCAAGGCCTGAGAGAGCTCGTCTCTCACCCTCAAGGCTCGAGCCGCATCTGCTCTCATCACCTCCATCTTCTTGACATTATCAATAAGCTGTTGACTCCAGAAGCGGGTGATTGAGGCGATGCGGAGAGCATATTAGACACCCCGTTGTGCCCCATTGTATTATTACATTAAATCCTTAATTAGTTATTTACTTAATCGCGCGCTTACTGTTGAAAATACGTAAAAATTTAAAACTTAATTAATAATTATATAACTTATGCAAATATAAAACACACCAAACTATATTACATAATTACACATATAAGTATCCTTTATTTTACACAACCTGCTTATAACTAACTGAACAAAACATCTTATATGACTCACTGGCCTTAAACTAACTACGCCACATTATTAGCATCAGTAGGTTGTTCTTCAACGTCAACTTCATACGGAACGTCGTTCCACTCTTCAACCATCTCCGTCTCGTATGGGGTTCCATCCATCTCCTCCGTAACATAGTCGTCCATATGGTCTTCTAACGTACAAAGTAGACAGACACCAAAAATACAGAAATAGGGAGATAAGAAACAGTTCTATCATCATAAGTGGAAAAGATTCATAGCATATAATACAATAATAGTCACAGACACGCATCACTCAAAATCAACAATCATCCTCAATTAACTATATCATCCTCTACCCTTCAACTCATGCAACTAGACCTTTATGCTGATGTGGCCACTACTACTCCTGTCACACATCCCTCGTTAGGGATGCCAGTCAGTCGCCCAAGTGACACGTTCCCCACGCCGGTGCACATTCTTATCCATGGTAAGAATGCTCATGCAAAGCAATGACACTATAGCTGCACTATATCGTCGGTGCACACCCCCGATTCTCTCTCTCACTCTGTCAAGGGTGCTCATGCAAAGCAATGACACTATAGCTGCACAACCTAAATTCTAATTTGGAACGGTCCACGAGAACTTCGGACCTCGTGTATCTCAAATACACGGTTATGAACACCAATGCAACATATGATTCTCACTGACTTTTATCAATAACAACCTAGTACCTCCAGCTTTTCCTCATAACCTCCACTTACATACTATATCACATTACTTCTATACCATAATAGCGAGGCACTTCTAATTCATATTCAAAACTCTCACCCAAACAAAATACCTCCGAGCAATATATATCTTTCCTTAAAATCATCTAAGCATAGTATTAAACCCAGGCAGATCATGCATACACATTAAACAACAGAATATTCAAACATCTCCATATCATATAAAGCAATTTATCATACCCAACTCATAATAGTTCAACCAAATAAATAACAAAGTCAGATTCTGTCACGGCCTGGCCGTGATAGCCATCACGGCCGTGACAGACAACAAAGACAAGAATCCTACAACACAGAACCTGTCACGGCCTGGCCATGACAACCATCACTACCGTGACAGACGACAAAGAAACATCCTCAATATCATAATTATTCAAACACAAACAATACGTCACATGCAGATGGAATACCTCAACCAGCGTATCACAAACAGTCGAAAGTAAATAATTCAAACATCCTCAAATATGAATAATCAACCTAAGGCGATAAACCCACAATTCCCAAATCGTCATTGGTTTTACGGAAAAGATTTTCAATACGATTTTGGTATTGTCGATTACTCGACCACTAGTAGGGTTTAGGTCGCCCTACACCATTATTATAAATTATATACTACTTATCGATTCCGACGATGGAATGGTTCTTTCTCCCACCTGAGTTTGCACCGAAAACACGTACTCGACGATCCTCGTTATCCCGCCACGAGTTAACACAATCACCTTCAACCATACAACATAATTATAATTAATCAACTAACACCCATCTAGGACACTTTAGGGCTAGGTTCGGCCAAGACTTAGAAATAGGTTTAGGATTATCTTCTTAATGTCATCTTTTGGATCCTAATTACTAGAGTCTTAATTAACATAGATTACTTATTACATGACTAAAATTTGAAACAAAATCCTATAACCTTTAGGGTTAGGGTTTAGGCCAAGGACTGACTTTTAGGGTTCAAAATCCTTAAAATTCCTAATCATGATTAAGTCATAGATTAATGATCCTTGATTAACCTAAATCATGGATTAGTGACTAAACAACTAAAGTTCAAACTCAAAACTTTCTAACTCTTTTATACATAGATTCGGCCTCAACATAATCTTAGGGTTAGGGTTCTTAGTTTAATAAACCAACTTGGATTTATTAATCATACATACTAATAGCTTGATTAACAAGATCATTAATGAAAACCATGAACAAAAACTCTACCAAACCTACTTTGATAGATTCGGCCAAGGCTAGGTTTTCAAGAAAGAAATTTTTGATTGCTTCATGCTCTTGGATTTAGATAGTAGACATGATATCTAGAAGATAGAAAGTAGTTTCATCATCATTAGATTTTCCTAGGAGTTATTATGATTTTTCAAAGTTCTAGGGTTTGAAACTTGAAAATGATGAACCACCATGATATAAGTCTTGAATCAAGAAACTATCTAAAGAACATAGACATGATTTAAGACAAAGATTAGGATTTACCTCTTGAGAATCAATGATGAAGACAATCCAAGAACTTGCTTTGAGAAACTTAGAACTAAGAACTTAGAACTTTAGAGTTTTAGAAGACAAGTAGCCCAAAGAACTAAATGCAAAATGAGAGAAAGGTATTTATAGTAGAAGTGGCGACATTTCAAGAAGGATCTAGATAAGATGAGTTGTCATGTTAAAAGGATCAAAGTGCAATTAAGTTCCAAGGACCAAATTGCAAAGATTCCAATAGTTGAAGGACTAGTTTGCAAATAGACAATAGAATGTCATGATGATGGGTTTAATCACATTAAATGCCATCTTATCCTTGACTTACTTGGCTGAATTTATGAGTGCAAAACAAGTTAAGAAAGTAGATAATTCAATGTATTAGAATAATGAAGAAACTTGTAGACAAATCTAGGTTAAGTAGAAACCTTTAGAAAATTCTAGAATTATCTTGACAATTCCAACTAAAATGGGCAGCCATAATTTACATGGGCTTTAGAAATGGGCTTGAACATTTGGGCTTGATTTCATTTTCTTATGGGTTGTGGGACCCACTTTGAAGATTTTGGCCTTTTAACATAAGATAGGAAAACTTGAATGGCTTTATGGACTCAACTATGGACTAACAAGATTTGGGCTTATAGGCCACGACCATTTAGGATTAGAAAAAGAGAATCTAGCCCAATCCACTTGAAAAAACGAAAAAAAACTAATTTAGGGACAAAAGGGTCATTTACGAAAAGTTCGGGGACTTAACCGTAAATTTCAAATTTTCTATTTAACCCTGAAAAACCTTCTAGACTTAAAAATATGATTCATCCCATTGAATCATATCAAAATCCTAAGATAAACCCTCTATCCACTCTTAGAAACTCTAATTTCCCTTCCGTCGTCTACCCGATTACGTGTTCCGCCTGAAAAACGTAAATTATTTTATTTTTTTCTGAAAAAATTCTATCAATACAGAATCGTAGAAAATAAAATACTAAACTTAAGTCTTTCGTTCACGAATTAAAATTTGGTTTTCTGAACAGTAAACTTTTATCGCAAATAAAACACGTAAAACGAAAACCTAGACTCCGTCTGAATTTTCAACCAAAAACTTCCCCGTAACCTTATGAAAATAAGTATAACAAGGAAATGACCTTGGTTTATCCAAAATCATTTTCTAAGTCTCGGATAAAAATATATATTTATATATTTATTACCGATATTACAAGACAGCGAAAATCGGGGTGTTACATTACTACCCCACTTAAAAAAAATTTCGTCCTCGAAATTTACATACTTCAGAAAAGATGTGGATATCGTTGTTGCATATCTGCTTCACGTTCCCAAGTAGCATCTCCAGTATTTTCATCCCATATGACCTTAACCAAAGGAATTTGTCTACCACGAAGCTCCTTAATCTCTTTATCTGCTATCCTTATAGGTAGAGCCTCATACTCTAGATTCTCTCGCAGTTGTATAGACTCAGACTCAATAACATGTGAAGGATCAGGATAATATTTTCTCAACTGAGACACGTGAAAGACGTCATGAAGGTTTGCTAGGTTAGGTGGTAAAGCAATATGATAAGCTACTGGACCAATCCTTCGAATAATCTGGAAAGGTCCGATGAATCTAGGAGTAAGTTTTCTAGTTTTGACAGCCCTGCCAATTCCGGTCTTCGGAGTGACTCTCAAAAACACGTGATCGCCCTCCTGGAATTCTAAAGGTCTCCTTCTCTTGTTACTGTAGCTCCTTTGCCTATCCTGTGCTTCCTTCATCTATACCTCTACTTATCTCCTGTAAATATGGATCCTGAGCCTGTTTATTCTTAAGATCTCTCATAAAATCACTACTAATAGTGATCATACCTAAGCAAATTTTATCCTCAACCAACTCCATTCCTAAGTTCAAATCTCTGAACTGTTCCAGTAATTCCAACTCTTTAACCATCATTGCGGACACATGCAATGATTTCCTACTCAAGGCATCCGCTACTACATTCGCCTTTCCAGGATGGTATAGTAAATCAAACTCATAATCTTTGATAAACTCCATCCATCTTCGTTGTCTCATATTCAACTCCTTTTGGTCAAAAAGATACTTCAGACTTTTATGGTCACTGTAAACATTAAATTTTGCCCCATAGAGAAAGTGTCGCCATATTTTTAATGCAAACACTATGGCTGCTAATTCCAAATCATGAGTCGGATAGTTCCTCTCATGAATTCTCAATTGTCGGGAAGCATAAGCCACCACTCTTCCCTCTTGCATTAGAACACAACCTACACCTTGGTATGACGCATCACAGTATACGTCAAACGGTCCTAATGGATCCGGTAAAGTCAACACAGGTGATGTGGTCAACCTTTCCTTCAGCTTTTGGAAACTCTGCTCACAGTTGTCCGTCCATACAAAAGCTGCATTTTTCCTCGTCAACTGCGTCATAGGCAACGCAATCTTCGAGAAACCCTCTATAAACCTCCGATAATATCCAACTAACCCTAGAAAGCTTCGTACTTCACTTACTGACTTAAGCCGTTCCCATTTAAGAACCGCCTCAACCTTTGCTGGATCTACTGCTATACCTTCCTTGGTGATCACATGTCCTAGAAATTGGACTTCTTCCATCCAAAACTCACACTTGGAAAGTTTAGCATAAAGTCGCCTATCCTTCAAAACTTGCAAAGACTATCCTTAAATGTTTCTCATGATCTTTCCATGTACGAGAATAGATAAGGATGTCGTCGATGAATACAACAACAAACTTATCAAGGTACGGTCTAAATATCCTGTTCATATAATCCATGAACACTGCGGGCGCATTAGTCACACCGAACGGCATAACTAAATACTCGTAATGTCCATACCTTGTTCTAAAAGCCGTTTTTAGTATATCTTCCTTCTTTACTCTAATCGATGGTATCCGGATCTCAAATCAATCTTGGAAAATACTGCGGCTCCTTTCAATTGATCCATCGGATCATCTATCCTAGGCAACGGATACTTATTCCTAATTGTTACCTTGTTTAACTGTCTATAATCTGGCACAACCTAGCACTTCCATCTTTCTTCTTAACAAACAACACCGGAGCTCCCCATGGTGAAACACTCGACCTTATGAATTCTTTTCCCAACATATCATCCAACTGTTTCTTCAGCTCCACCAATTCTATAGGTGACATCCGATAGGCGCCATAGATATAGGTCCTGTCCCCCCGGTACAAGATCTATGGTGAATTCCACTTCTCGTTCGGTGGTAAACCTGGAACGTCGGGAGGGAAAACTTCAGGAAACTCTCTCACGATAGGCATAGAATCTATACTAGGGGTCTCAATAGTTTCCACCGCGAATAAGACATCACGTCATCGCCGAGAATCGTCACTCCTCATGGATACTCCTTCATTGGCGGTGACTATACTAGAAGACTCAAGAAATGATAGGGTCTTACTAGAACAGTCTAGCATTACATGGTTAGCCGAAAGCCAATCCATGCCAAGAATAACATCTATCTCATTGCATAGGCAAACAGACAAGGTCTACAATAAATGTTCTATCCTCAACAACTATAGGACACTCGTAAACAAATAGACATAGTAGTCAAAGGATTACTAGTTGGAGTAGATATTGTAAGGGTATAAGGTAATTGAGAAACAGTTAATTTTAATTGATCCACACACTCATACGAAATAAATGAATGTGTAGCGCTCGAGTCAAATAACACATACGAGAGTCTACCAGCTATCAAACACATACCTTGTATAAGATCAGCAGATTGAGAGGATTCGGCTCCCTTCACTGGTAAACACTCTTCCAAAGTGGCTCGAGGTCTTGCTCCCTGTTGCCCTGGCGATATCACTCCTCTCCCAGCCTCCACCCCTATTGCCTCCATTTCCTCTTCCTGCAGCTATCGGTGGTCGCCTAGCCTCTTTGTTTGCAATCTCGGGCCATATGACCTATTTTTCCACAATTAAAACAACCAGGTCGCTCCTGCAGTCTCTAAGATAATGCGGTCCTCCACATCTCGAAACAAGATAAACCTTTGCTGCTTGTTGACCGCTTCTAACCACCGATGTCGTTGGTCGTGTTCATGACCGGCCTCGGGCATACGGTCTCTGTCTCCATTGAGAGTTACTACCTCCTCGCCTCTCGAAAACCCTGGTCGAGTAGGACCCCCACTCCTTAATTGTTTCGCTCATTAGCTAGCCTCGAGATCTAGACTTTCGATTGACCTGCATCGTTCCACTAGCTCGGAAAAACTCGGATATCAAGAGATACTATAGCCCTCTCGAAGTTCATGTCCGAGTCCTTCCTCAAACCTTCTACATTGCCAATCTTCATCCTGGGAATCTCCGATAAAATTCAGAATACTTAATCAGAGCCTCGAATCGTGATGCATAATCACCAACAGTCATGTTGCCCTGTTTGAGACTCATGAATTCCCTTTCTTTCTCGCGTCGAACTAGACGCGGAAAATAATTCTCAAAGAAACAGTCACTGAACAGCTGCCAGTTGATAACTCTGCCTTCAGCATCCAGCAATCTTCGCTTGCCTCTCCACCAAGACTCTGCTCCTCCAGTTAGCATGAAAGCAAAGATACGTCACTTTCCTATCCTCTCTCGCAGCGCATGGTATCGAATATCTTTTCGATCTCTTGTATCCACCATTCTGCCTTCTCTGGATCATAATCTCCTCGGAATTGAGGTGGCTTCCCTTTCAGGAAAGTAGCCATTCCGGCATCTTCAGCTGCTGCAGCTCTCCTTTGGTTCTGTTGTTCGTGCTGTTCTTTGTTCATCTCAGAGCATCTCAAGATTCTCGCTGTGTTTGTAACAACAGAGCAAGAACTATGTCTTTCATAGTATCTTGAGTCTCGGATGACTCTCCTCCACTTCCAGGTATGATTATTTTCCACATTGATAGCTCCCACAATTCTTTCGGGAGTTCTCACATTATCGCAATCGAGCGCCCTTTTCCACGAGCCATGATTCTGTAAAAGAAATCATTTGCTCTTATCAGTATGACAGATAATACCACATAGACAAGTATATAAATACCATATGCCATACTAATGCTAATTATCGCATCGGGTTCGGACACACTACCCAACTTCTAAGCATAGTTAAAATCCGATGTGGATTCAACTAGACACGGCCAGTAACACATCCTAGACCTCACAAACCAGATTAGAATCGAATCGCTCGATACCACCAAAATGAGACACCCCCGTTGTGCCCCATTGTATTATTACATTAAATCCTTAATTAGTTATTTACTTAATCGCGCGCTATCGTTGAAAATACGTAAAAATTTAAAACTTAATTAATAATTATATAACTTATGCAAATATAAAACACACCAAACTATATTACATAATTACACATATAAGTATCCTTTATTTTACACAACCTGCTTATAACTAACTGAACAAAACATCTTATATGACTCACTGGCCTTAAACTAACTACGCCACATTATTAGCATCAGTAGGTTGTTCTTCAACGTCAACTTCATACTAACGCCGTTCCACTCTTCAACCATCTCCGTCTCGTGTGGGGTTCCATCCATCTCCTCCGTAACATAGTCGTCCATATGGTCTTCTAACGTACAAAGTAGACAGACACCAAAAATACAGAAATAGGGAGATAAGAAACAGTTCTATCATCATAAGTGGAAAAGATTCATAGCATATAATACAATAATAGTCACAGACACGCATCACTCAAAATCAACAATCATCCTCAATTAACTATATCATCCTCTACCCTTCAACTCATGCAACTAGACCTTTATGCTGATGTGGCCACTACTACTCCTGTCACACATCCCTCGTTAGGGATGCCAGTCAGTCGCCCAAGTGACACGTTCCCCACGCCTGCACATTCTTATCCATGGTAAGAATGCTCATGCAAAGCAATGACACTATAGCTGCACTATATCGCTTGGTGCACACCCCGATTCTCTCTCTCACTCTGTCAAGGGTGCTCATGCAAAGCAATGACACTATAGCTGCACAACCTAAATTCTAATTTGGAACGGTCCACGAGAACTTCGGACCTCGTGTATCTCAAATACACGGTTATGAACACCAATGCAACATATGATTCTCACTGACTTTTATCAATAACAACCTAGTACCTCCAACTTTTCCTCATAACCTCCACTTACATACTATATCACATTACTTCTATACCATAATAGCGAGGCACTTCTAATTCATATTCAAAACTCTCACCCAAACAAAATACCTCCGAGCAATATATATCTTTCCTTAAAATCATCTAAGCATAGTATTAAACCCAGGCAGATCATGCATACACATTAAACAACAGAATATTCAAACATCTCCATATCATATAAAGCAATTTATCATACCCAACTCATAATAGTTCAACCAAATAAATAACAAAGTCAGATTCTGTCACGGCCTGGCCGTGATAGCCATCACTACCGTGATGGACAACAAAGACAAGAATCCTACAACACGTAACCTGTCACGGCCTGCCATGACAACCATCACGGCCGTGATGACAAAGAAAACATCCTCAATATCATAATTATTCAAACACAGAAACAATACGTCACATGCAGATGGAATACCTCAACCAACAGATCACAAACAAATGAAAGTAAATAATTCAAACATCCTCAAATATGAATAATCAACCTAAGGCGATAAACCCACAATTCCCAAATCGTCATTGGTTTTACTGGAAAAGATTTTCAATACGATTTTGGTATTGTCGATTACTCGACCACTAGTAGGGTTTAGGTCGCCCTACACCATTATTATAAATTATATACTACTTATCGATTCCGACGATGGAATGGTTCTTTCTCCCACCTGAGTTTGCACCGAAAACACGTACTCGACGATCCTCGTTATCCCGCCACGAGTTAACACAATCACCTTCAACCATACAACATAATTATAATTAATCAACTAACACCCATCTAGGACACTTTAGGGCTAGGTTCGGCCAAGACTTAGAAATAGGTTTAGGATTATCTTCTTAATGTCATCTTTTGGATCCTAATTACTAGAGTCTTAATTAACATAGATTACTTATTACATGACTAAAATTTGAAACAAAATCCTATAACCTTTAGGGTTAGGGTTTAGGCCAAGGACTGACTTTTAGGGTTCAAAATCCTTAAAATTCCTAATCATGATTAAGTCATAGATTAATGATCCTTGATTAACCTAAATCATGGATTAGTGACTAAACAACTAAAGTTCAAACTCAAAACTTTCTAACTCTTTTATACATAGATTCGGCCTCAACATAATCTTAGGGTTAGGGTTCTTAGTTTAATAAACCAACTTGGATTTATTAATCATACATACTAATAGCTTGATTAACAAGATCATTAATGAAAACCATGAACAAAAACTCTACCAAACCTACTTTGATAGATTCGGCCAAGGCTAGGTTTTCAAGAAAGAAATTTTTGATTGCTTCATGCTCTTGGATTTAGATAGTAGACATGATATCTAGAAGATAGAAAGTAGTTTCATCATCATTAGATTTTCCTAGGAGTTATTATGATTTTTCAAAGTTCTAGGGTTTGAAACTTGAAAATGATGAACCACCATGATATAAGTCTTGAATCAAGAAACTATCTAAAGAACATAGACATGATTTAAGACAAAGATTAGGATTTACCTCTTGAGAATCAATGATGAAGACAATCCAAGAACTTGCTTTGAGAAACTTAGAACTAAGAACTTAGAACTTTAGAGTTTTAGAAGACAAGTAGCCCAAAGAACTAAATGCAAAATGAGAGAAAGGTATTTATAGTAGAAGTGGCGACATTTCAAGAAGGATCTAGATAAGATGAGTTGTCATGTTAAAAGGATCAAAGTGCAATTAAGTTCCAAGGACCAAATTGCAAAGATTCCAATAGTTGAAGGACTAGTTTGCAAATAGACAATAGAATGTCATGATGATGGGTTTAATCACATTAAATGCCATCTTATCCTTGACTTACTTGGCTGAATTTATGAGTGCAAAACAAGTTAAGAAAGTAGATAATTCAATGTATTAGAAGAATGAAGAAACTTGTAGACAAATCTAGGTTAAGTAGAAACCTTTAGAAAATTCTAGAATTATCTTGACAATTCCAACTAAAATGGGCAGCCATAATTTACATGGGCTTTAGAAATGGGCTTGAACATTTGGGCTTGATTTCATTTTCTTATGGGTTGTGGGACCCACTTTGAAGATTTTGGCCTTTTAACATAAGATAGGAAAACTTGAATGGCTTTATGGACTCAACTATGGACTAACAAGATTTGGGCTTATAGGCCACGACCATTTAGGATTAGAAAAAAGGATTCTAGCCCAATCCACTTGAAAAAAACGAAAAAAACTAATTTAGGGACAAAAGGGTCATTTACAGAAAGTTCAGGGACTTAACCGTAAATTTCGAAATTTTCTATTTAACCCTGAAAAACCTTCTAGACTTAAAAATATGATTCATCCCATTGAATCATATCAAAATCCTAAGATAAACCCTCTATCCACTCTTAGAAACTCTAATTTCCCTTCCGTCGTCTACCCGATTACGTGTTCCGCCTGAAAAACGTAAATTATTTTATTTTTTTCTGAAAAAATTCTATCAATACAGAATCGTAGAAAATAAAATACTAAACTTAAGTCTTTCGTTCACGAATTAAAATTTGGTTTTCTGAACAAGAACTTTTATCGCAATAAAAACACGTAAAACGGCAAACCGCTTCCGTCAATTTTCAACCAAAAACTTCCCCGTAACCTTATGAAAATAAGTATAACAAGGAAATGACCTTGGTTTATCCAAAATCATTTTCTAAGTCTCGGATAAAAATATATATTTATATATTTATTACCGATATTACAAGACAGCGAAAATCGGGGTGTTACAGCATAGGCAACGGCTGCCTCCATACTTTCCCCAGGACCTTGCTCCAACAAGAGCCGAGCATCGGACGGCTTCAGTACTTGGCCATCAACACTAGTGCAGAAAAGGGATTCCACGTCGGTTATTTTTGACTTTTCACATCGGTTTTAAAACTGATGTGGAAACGACCGATGTGGTTTATTGCCACTTTACACATCGGTTAAAAAACCGATGTGTAAAGTATATTTTAAACATCGGTTTTCTATTAACCGATGTGGAAAATTAATTTATCAATTGATAAGCAGTTGGAAATTTAACTTTCTACATCGGTTTTGCTTAAAACCGATGTGTAAATTTGACTTTCTACATCGGTTTTAAATAGAACCGATGTGTAAAGTGAAATTTACACATCGGTTCTAAGGAAAACCGATGTAGAAAGTTAAATTTACACATCGGTTATTGAGAACCGATGTGTAAAATCTCATTTTTTTTAATCATTATTTACATTTCAATCATTCCTTTCCTCTCGTTTCAGAATGCAGATCAATAAACAAACCAGCAAGTACCACTCGATCAAACAAGAAACAACAACAACACCAAACCAGTTTTGACACAATCATTCAAAAGCAAAACATACTTCATTCAATTTTCTTAGCACAAACAATCAGCTCTTACACATATGGTGAAAAATACTGACATTTCATCAAATGACTAGTGAGCACAGAATCTGAAAACAGAGGGCATCAGGCCTAATTAATTTCGAATGAATGAAAACAACACTTTATCAAAGCTACATCAAAACACGAGAGAAGAAGAATTGAACCAGACCTGAGCACTAATACATATCATCAGTCAAAGGCACACTATAGCTAGTATATGATAAGTTTTTAAACTAACTACATATATACAAACTATGGGTGGTACACTTCAAGAAAGAAAGTTGTCCAACGCCTCTTTATGATGTTGATGTCAGAATCAGACAATGGAGTTGGATTGTTGAATATCTGCAAGTTTAATTGGACAAAAGATTATATCTTTTAAGTAATAAACTAACATAAAACATATAACGAATCTATACTATTACTTCTAATTGTGTCAATTAACATTTACCTCACTCCATCTTTCAGTGATCCCGGAGGAGATAATTTCCAACATCCACTGCATCACATAGTAGCCACATTCCCATGACCCACGTTGTATACGTGACTACGTACAAATGAAACCCAATTAGAATATGAGGAATTAAATAAAATAGAAATCAATTATTGTACCCACTGCATTTGATGCATTTGAACTAATAAATATCTTACGCTGGGAATAATCCATCTGATAGCCCGAGTACGCCTTTCACCACGCAAAATGTGGGATGCATTAATAGACCTATCATGACAAAAACATTAATTAAAGTATATATAATAGATTTCAGATAATTAAAACAACTGCATTACTGATTATAAAGTATTTTAACGCTTACGTTTCGATGATCGTCTTCAGTTGATTCGCCGGCTTATTTCCCAAGGAGCAGAAGAAGACCACGACGTTCATTCTTGGGTACAAGAGCAACAGTTGCCAATGCCGGCTGTATTTGCGGAACAGTTAGTGACTAAGTCATATATAGTTATACTTAAATAACCGGTACTTACTTATTGAGATAAGGCGCAAGATAGAATTGATGATCGTCTCGGGCAAGTATATCACGTATGGTAGTGACCGGTCTTCCGATGCTACGAGAACATCACCCTGAATGAACATGGGGTCAATGAACCCATAAAGGGCGAGGTTACCCTGATCGACTAACATACGATGCAGATACCTAATATATTGGAAAAACATGTTAATTATCATAGTATTTAAAAATTAATTACGTACTTAACTTATAAATAAAATGTACTTACGTGCACCAAAACGATATGTGTGCAGAACTGGCCATTTCTTTATTGAGTGCCATCTCCATAAGTTCCTTCTTTGGTATATACAGATTCACCAGTAATGGCATCATGTTCCAACGTTACCAAGGCTGCATCATCCTCCATGGTGACAACCTGTATAGCCAGAACTTTAAAAACATCACCATGGCCAGGTGCCCCTTTGTCGATCCCCTAAACAACATAGATATATATTAGTAATCACGGATAATTAAGTTATTTAATTCGTTATTAACTAAATGGTCAAATGAATACCTTGGCAGGAGCGGACATCTCTCGGTCTTCCTAGATCCGACCTTTTAGGCACAATATCATTTCCAACATCCTATAACAAATACAAATAAAGCATTATCTTTAAACAATAATAAATATATTTCAACTATGAATATAGAAAAACACAACTAACCGAATACCTCATATGCAACAAGAAAGTTGACCAGTCTTCTTGGCCGAGGATGAAGTTATCGGGGCCGACCCACTGCTTGAACCTCCTCGGTGGGCACGGGGACTCGAGCATCAGCATCTCGAATAATCTCAACAGACACCCTCAGCTGATCATCCGGTAATAACTGATGGTGTATGATATTACCTAACTTACTATATGCCCTACCCAATGCCACTAAGCGGCGATGATTATGATGATCATCAACATACAGCTCACACCTATCGTGGTCGTCATCATCATCATCATCATCATCATCATCGGCAGCAGCAAGCAGCAGAAGAAGATCACCATTATCATCATTTTCGGGATGATGAGGAGGATCACATGAGCCCTTAGTGCTCACATGGACAGAGGGTTGGACAGAGGGTTGGACACCGACATTGTCATCTCGGCCGGGACATAGAAGTCAATATTGCCATCTCACGGGCAAACCGCTTCTCGCCATCTCTGTCGAAGCTCACCGCAATCTCCTGTTTTAGTTGTGCTCTATCTCGCAATCGAATCCCCGTGGCATTGGTGTGAAGATGAACCATGGTATTGGCGAATGCCGACTCCCATCCAACACCAATGACACGGCCGGGTGGTCCGGTTTCTGATGGCAAGAGATAAGATATCATTAGGCCCTCTAGGAACAAAGGTTCCTTGGGTTAGCCGATCATCCAAGGCATCCTATCACATAAAAATATCAGGTCACATTACAATTCGGTAACAATCTTAAAATGACAATTACAACAAACTATACTTACAATCCTCTCGGCTACTTGGCGGGCCTCCTCGGATGTATATTGTCCCGTTTTTCTTTGTCGGCCCCTCTTCCATGAACGATGGCGTGGGGGTGGAGGTAGATCAACAACCTCTGGAAGATTTTCAGCATTAGGATCCGCCTGAGATGCTGCCTCGCCGACGTGCTTTCTTTTCCTCTTCAACCATTTTCTTAACAAGCTTTTTATATCCCCCACGAGACATGACATGGGGGTAGACATTCTTGCTTTGGTTTTCCCCGCCCCTTTTCCTCTTCTCCTGTTAAAAATAAAAGACAATTAAATTACATAAGTAAATGAAATTAATGCAATTACATAAATTTAGAGACAAATCAAATAAGTTAACCTGAAAGTCGGGATCACGTCGGCTCGAACAAAGCGATCCCACGCCGCCTTGTCAAGAAACGGATACACCTCAAGTGGGTTCTTTTTACTTTTTGGATCGAATATATAGTATCTGCCAAGGTCGGCCTTAAAACCCCTCCAACCCTCTCCAAAGATACTTCAAAGAACGCTTCTTCATAGCGTATGTATCCTGTGATGTCAAATGTCAACTACATTAAGACCAAAAGAATCAACGAATTACTGTATGATATTATTAAGATAAAAATAAAGTAGATACAGAAAAACACAGGACGTAGAAGTATAGATACCAGAATACTCTCCCATATCTGCTCCTTCACGTCCGCCGGTACATCTCTCCACCTATCAATGAGTATACTAGGCCTGTTCCTAGCAAGGGTCGCCACAAAACTGGTAAACTGATCTTCCATTGGCCCAATAGGTTTGAGGTTATCATCAAAATCTACTCTTATCCTTTGATTTGACCCACGGTTGGCCGTCAAATGCCTCATCCGTGTGGCACGTCTACCCTTTCTACCGGTAGACGGGGTCTCTGACCCGCTGCATGAAGGAGGTATATCCTCATGATCAGCCATGTATACCTGTTTAAACACAAAACAAAAAAAAACTTGTTAGTATGTCAGGATAAATATCAAACATAACTTATAAATATCGATCAACGTACATAAACATAACTTATAAATATCAACGTAAACATATAATATGCCAAACTTGATCCAACTTTGGACAATTCAAGATCCAACACAATGAGCGGTACATTAAGCACGTACACGTACGCTCATTAGTATTGCATCTCAAACGGGAAACTAAGGCTTTACTAATTATTGTGGGCATATTCTCGAATCAAATAAATTTTCAAGAAAATACATTAAAACTCCAATGAAAGCTTTCCATCCAAAACGTACATTCTGAGAGACACGCCTAGTTGTTATTGTGCAAAGACAGCAAAGAAGTGAACAAAGCAGAGGCAGTAGCACTATGCAACGGAGTCAAGGACACTCCTCAAATCAAATCCGCAGTCCAGGAAAATAACACCTGTCAATTTCTTGTTCTGCAAATAGAGTAAGAAAGTTGGTCAGCGGCAATGATTGGTAGAAATGCTAAATGTTAGAAATGCTTAAAAATTTAGACAGGCTTGGCAACATCTGTGTGTGTGTAGCATGTAAAAATTTAGACAATTTAGACAATTTGGAGAAGTTTTATTCATAAGTAATAAAATTTGGTTCACCATAAATTAAGAGCAATACATGCATTCCTCATTGTTTATGTCCTTCACACCCAAGTTATACAATTTTAACACATTATAAACCACATAAGCAGGGTAATGGACCCATTAAAAGAAACCAGACAGTAATTGTAAAGGAGGAGGGAAAAAAGCTTCAAAAGTAACATGTCAATGTCGTGGAACCAGCTGGTTCAAAATTATTGTTACAAAAATTATAGTATAGCACTTTATTTCCTTTGCAATCTTTGAACTACTTTTCTTGCAACCGTTTTGGTCCCTGTCAAAGTTTGGAACCTAATGAATATATATATATATATATATATATATTTGTAGTCTGATGTAGTCTTGAAAATACTTTTATCATTAAAAATTAAAGAAAAAAATAGGAGGAATGAAGTCAGCCAATGAGAATATTTAAATAGTGTCCCAATTTTTGTATAAACACAAAGCACACTTTTCATATTGTGCTTTTGTACAATGCACAAATAAATATCATACATAATAAGGAAAGAAGGAAAAAGTCATCATAAATTTTCCACAATCCATTTTAACCAAATAGCAAACAACTTTGATCCACCATGTGCAACAAATATTATTTAACAACAAATAGAAAAAACAAACTTGATTCACGAGAAAAATTTAGATTAAAATCCTACCTTGGGAAAAATGAATAGCATAAAGGTAGGTTTCTAGCTCTGGACCTTACCACAACTTTGTATGTAAATGTTCCAAGAGGTAGCAGAGGTCATATGAAAGACTTTTGGCAGGTTTACATGGAATCAAGTGTTGATGCTTCACCATTGCTTGTGTTTAAAGGATTAGATAGTTATTTGTTCATTGGATCTCACTCACATAATGTTCTCTCTAAAAAATACCATGAAGGTAAAAACAAATTATAGTTAATATTTTTTTTAAAGGTAAAAACAATTATACTAATAATAAAGCAACTAAACAGAGCACAAGACATGGCCAAAATTTAGTCATCAGTAGCAAAATGATGAAAACAGAGCACAAGACATGGCCAAAACAACAACAAAATCGCAGACCCCCACAAGAAGAATTACACAATACATATCATCCCTGATAGAAAAAAAAACGACACAACATAACAGGGATGCTCATAAAAGAACAAAACATAACCATCCAGCTCCAACAACGGCAAAACCCATTACCCATACACATCAGTGAATGAACCACAACAACAAACTGAACAAAGTGAATACTGGAGAATGAAGCAAGGTGAAGGGAAAGTGAAGCAAAGTAAAATGGAGGAAGCACTCACCAGAGAATGAAGCAATGGCGGCAAGAGGACAGAGCGAGGTGAGGGCGAGCATCCAAACGTAAAGGTAAAGCACAGGGTGAGGAATGAACTGAGCAAAGCCTCGTGTTAGCACAGGGTGTTTTCTGTTTTAGGGTTCAGCAAAACTCGAAACTGAAGAAATGGAGGGATAGCGCGCGGAACAGAATAAAAATTGGCAATATTACACATCGGTTATGCCAATAACCGATGTGGTTAACCATATTATATACATCGGTTATACTAAAACCGATGTGTAAACCTTAAACTTTTAATTCACAATTTTTTTAAAAAAAAATTATACATCGGTTATTAAAAACCGATGTGTAAAAGTAAAATTTTAATTTCTATTTTTTTTTATTTATAATTTTATACATCGGTTATCTAGAAACCGATGTTGTTAATTCAATTTTACACATCGGTTCAAATAAAACCGATGTTGAATGTTAAAAATTTTTACTTTAAATTTTTTTTATTTTAATTTTAAACATCGGTTATAAATAACCTATGTGGAAAAGTTTTACACATCGGTTATTTCCTAAACCGATGTGTAATACTTTGGTTTTAATTTCAAAAATGCCACCGCCTCGTTTTACACATCAGTTTCTAAGAAACCGATGTGTAAACTCCGATGTAGAATCCCTTTTCTGCACTAGTGCAATCAGGCCTGCAGGGTCAAACTCATTCCCCAAGAGTGAGCTGATCCCCGGATTGCAGTTCCCATTATACCATTTGATGTCCGAAGAAAGATCGGTCACCATGGGAGCGTCGCTCGACCGCCTAGCAGTAGCAGGAGTCTCTTCAATCATCAGCAGGGGAGGAGGGCTTCTAATCGGAACCTCGGTCGCCAGGTCTTCCCGAGTCCTCTTCGGAGGACGAGTACTCAAGTCAGAAGCTTCAACAAACTTCTTCTACTTCCCCTTAACATTTGAAGCGACAGCTGATCCACCAGCTGCTTGACTAGCCGACTTCTTCTTCAGGGCCTTGTAGTTGAACTTCCCCATTATCACTGCAAGAAGGAAATCGGTCAAGAAAAATAACTATGCTACAGGGTAAGTTACCACTTATCAACAAAAAAGTTACTTACATTCAAAATCAGCTTGCCGAGTGGAGGAAGCCCTAAGCTTTAAAAGCCTTCCACAAGGCAATGGCCGAGGACACAATTTCAGGACCTCGACATTAGCTCGCTCCTGAGAGGTCATGCAGTCGAGGTCATAGCCAGAAAATTTGGAAGGGTGTTGTTGCCAGTAGAAAGGAAATTTAGGGTTCCCAGCCGAGTCAAAGAAGACAGACTCATTACCCTCTAGAGGTCGGATTTTGACGAAATCCGACTTGAAAAATTTGTACGAACTCTTATAGAGTCCAATGATCCCCCTCTCAATCCCACTCAGAGAGATCCAACCAACTCAGTCCCCGAAGCGAACTCGGTAAAAGTACAGGAACTTTGGAGCAGTGGCCTCTATTCCTAGCTGGCCACATAGAATTTGAAAGGCTTTCAGAAATGTCCAGCTATTCGGATGAAGCTGGGTAGGAGCAACGTTCATAGCTCGCAAAATTTCGCACTCGAATGGACTGAAGGGAATAGAAAGCCCAATTTGTTCAAAGAAAGTTTTATATACATATGTGAAGGGTGGCTCAGATGAAGGGGGCAAAGGAAGACATGCTCATCCTCGCCGCAAGGAAGACATTCTACGATGCCTCGTTTAATTGTAACCTTATGTTTCATAGCTTCAAGAGAATCAAAATCCCTAAAATTAGAGTGAAATCCAGCAACATCAGGTTTTACCCAGAAATACCCAGGAATGGTAATTTCTGGGTAAGGAACCCTAGGCATCCTAGACACAGGCCTGCGACGCTTGGGAACAACAATAGCGTCTGGAGCAGCAGAGCTCCTCCCAGAAGAAGAAGAAGAAGAAGAAGAAGAAGAAGAAGAAGAAGAAGAAGAAGAAGAAGAACCCCTATCACCCCCGCCGCCGCGAGAGGAAGAGGGAGAAGAATGGGGAGAGCCCCCAATCAGATGGAGTTCAGGCTCCACGATCTGAACCCCAGAAGTTCCGGGATACCTCAAATGAAGCCTCCATGGATGAAAAGTGAGAAGACAAACCTAAGGGAGCTTGAAAGAGATGAATAGGGCGTACCTTGAGCAGAGAGAGAGAGTATGGACGCTCGGACTAGAAAGGACTCACGGTAAGAAAGTCCAGGGTTTACGGAAGCACAAAGACCCGTCCCAAGGTCTCGTCCCAATTTATGGAAAACAAGTGCAACATCTCCTCCTCGCATTAATGAGGGTTGTTGGGCGAGAGCAGGGAAACGTCCCTTCGAGTCTGACCGAATTCACCAACTAATGGAAAGGCCACACGTGGCAGAGATGTCTGAGTATAAACCGTCATCATGGGAAACTAGGAGCACGCTACTTCTGCACAAACCCTAGGGATGATGTCATAAAAGCCACGCGCCACATAGAGTAACGTTTCCTTTCCATCTCGAGAACCGAGAAAATATGGCGTCAGCACAAAACAAGTAATCATCTCCACCTCGGCTTGCCTTGGCTCCCACGAAAAAGCTTCCACACCATCGACTCAAAGCTTAGGGGGCTTGTGTATGAGCCGAGATATAGAGTTCGGTACCCCGAAAGCATCAAGCTCGGTCACCCGAGCTGCTCACCGAGTTGAAGGATGTATATATATGTATAAAGTATGAAGCTCGGCCAATCACCTCGCCGAGCCTAAAGACAAAAAGATGAAACCGAGTTCTTGAGCTCGGTTAACGTCATGAAAGCTTTTACGCTTTATTAGCTCAAAGCTTGGGGGGCTTGTGTACTGGCCGAAGAGTGAAACCCAGCCACCGAGCTCGAATACCCGGCCCAGTCCGGAAGTTAAAGATAATAAGTTAAAGATAACCTAATTAAGGGAGAGGATATTGATATTATCCTTAATTAAATCCTGATATTATCTGAAATAACCTTATCTGGTTAAAAGAGATAATATCCCTTAAATTAAGGAATCACATCTCAAAAGAGATTTAAGAGATAGAAAGAGATAAATCAGATCTCTAAAAGATATGGGAATCCTATTATAAAAGGAGGAGTACCCATGATAGAAACTCACTTTTCACTGAACTCCGGTGACTCTCTCTTAAGCATATTAGAGAAACTAGCTCGACCAAGAGACTATCAGACAGTCCTTGCTCCCTAGTATTCAACTGATACAAAATTAAGAGATCGAGATCACCACGGCCAAGGGTTGAACCAAGAACTACGTCTGGCTTTGATTCCCATCGGGATACGTAGGACCGGAATATTACATTCTATCAATTCATAGTCTAAAACAACCCCTATTATTCACCCTTGGTTTGACGTTTTACGGCGAGGTTCCGGCAAACCGGATCTCGGCAGGAACAGACAGACTGATGGTAATGGATAGATGAAAGTGGTTAAACCAGGAAAGGGACAAAGGAGTCTTTTAGCTCTAAAATAAAATTAGAAAATTAAAAGGTTTTTTTAAAATAATAATTATGAGTTGTCAAATTTAAGATTGAGATCTTGAGGTGGCACCATCTAGTTGGATCACCTAATCAGGGTAAAAATCTATCAATATACACTTATAAATAGTGAAGAAGTTTTTTCACTGTAGAACAACAGTAATGGAACACGTGTTGGTTGCTGGATTGTTCATCTTTGGTTGAATTTTCTTCAATTTTTTCTCTCACACGGTCAACTACTTTCCTCCTGGCCTGGCCAGCTGGCCTTGTCTTTTTTTCATTTTTTTATACAAAGGTTGCGTGTAGGGAAATGCAGTTTCTCTATCCTACTTTTTCATGGTCATCTCACATCTGATAATAGAGATGTCGTGTTCCCTTTCTTCCATTTTTTCCTACAAGCAATTGTTATCTGACAATTTGACCTCAATCTCATTTTCTCCTCCCATCCCCTTTCATCACTTTCTCTTCTCCATCGTCGGTGCATGGGTATTGTTGAGGATGTAGTAAATAATTGAAACGGGAACAACTACAATGACGCGGTTTTGTCTCCGACGGTCTTCGACTTCTACCCTCTCCGATCCTCTTCCCTCCTTCGGTTTAGCTTCTTTGTTTTTTTGTCGAAGCGATCATTTGGGAATGGGTGATGGGTGAGGTTGTGGGAATGGCAAGGTCGACCAAAACGATGCTTACAAATCTCGCCACCCCCTCAAATCTCAAGGTCCCTTCTCTTTCTATTTTCCTTTCAATTTTCTTAGAATTTGAACTTTTTAACCCCATGTCAACTCATCCTACAGATCACTCAATTTGCACATGAATTATTGCTATCATAGGCTATAGATTGCTATTGTTTACTTTAATCTTTATTTTGTAATCTTTATTTGTACAATGGTTGGGGAACAAAGCACGATGGTCAATGCCTCAATGTGTACATCCTAATCCTTAGAGTAGTTATATTGTTCTGTCTAACATTTTCCTCCTTTGTTCAGTTTTTTTTTTGTTCACTCTCATATTCCTATATAACCATCTGATAAAAAGTGTTGGGTTTGATTCTTTTTCTCATTTTGCGTTTCATCGAATTCTTTGGGAGCCAGCTAAAGCACGGTAAGATTCTAGCTTTGTTCAAAAGTTCCATTTTTCCCTTATAAATGATTGTCATCAATGATCAGATTCCTCATACTGTGTGTGTATTCAATCTTCAAGTGTTTGATTAAAAAGTAATGTGCTTGCTTTTATTTTATTTTGGTTTCTTCTTCAAGATGAATATATCATACAATGGATTTTCATTTTTGTTTTGGTAACATCATTCGCTTTGCCTGAGAAAGTGAATGTTAAGCAATCCGTCGTTGTTTTCTATTCTATAAAGCAAAAACAGAGTGGAAGATGGAGTGTCTCTTTCTTTCACCTGTTAAAACTTGAACCAGAAATTAAATCTATAAACTTTAAAAAAAAAAATTCATTGCTCCTTTTTTCCCTTCAATGTTTGTGCATATAAGAATTAGTGGATCTCTGGCATTGACATATATGGTAGATGTGTGAAGGGCGTCAATGTCATAAATGGCTTTGAATAAGGTTGATAGAAGAAGAACAATTGTTCCAGTTGATTCTAAGATGTATGGTACCTACCCTGTAACATGTATCACCAAATCCTTCTTAATTTATTATATATTGAATTTGGATGACATCTCTCCTTATACCAATTCCATTTTATTAATGAAGATTAGAGTTCTTGAGAATCATACAATTCATCTGCTGGATAGAGCGATACATGAATAATATAAGCCAGTTTTCTGTAGTTTAACATGTGGTTGTATATGTTTTCCATGCATACCATTTATGAGGATGACAAATCCCTGTGTTTCATATATGAAAATATATTTCTTCAGATATCTTGAATCACTTTGTCATAGCATTTGTTTTGTGGGAAAGGGTCTTTGAAGAACTAGCACACACCATTGGTCAACGTGGTACACGATATGAGAAGACCACAATATTTTGTTTTACATTTTACATAATAGTATGTTGTTTGTGTAAAGTCTACTCTATGACTACTGATGCTTTATCATCTTACACTTTTGAAAGTTTTTATTTGCTATTCAACTCCAATACATGGGGTTGTTTGATTAAGAGAGGAGAAGAATTTGAATGAGTTGATGAGTAAAGATATTTACATGAATTTGATATATAACTCTATGATATGTAGGAGAAACACTTTGTGTTAGCTTCAATTGTCATATGTTGAACCTTTCTGTTTGGTTAATTTATTCTTGTGATATTTTTCAACTTTGATTTTCGTTATATTTATATTAAGTCTTTAATATTTTAAGTTACTACTTGTGTTTCAATCTGTATAACAATATATTTGATATCAATATGAATATGTGCATCGATACATTATACAGATGATGTTATAATAGCTCAATCTTTTCAAAGTCCAAAAATTAGAAGCCACCATCCTTGCAAAGTGCACCGTGCATTTATCTTGAAAATCTTTGGTTTCTCTATCAGATTTCTTGCAATCTGCCAAGCTTTGGTTTTTTATTTCAAAATCTGCTCCCTTCAACAGTTGTCATTCTTCTACCATTGTTGAGGTCATAAATTACAATATCATATATTTTTTTGTTATTATTTGCAGGTGTTATCTCCTGGAATTAGATATGGAGGAAATTAGATGACCCGGTCTTAAATTACAAAGTGGTTCAAATGCTTGCTACCTTCTGTTTTTTTTGCGCTACCTTTATTTTTGCATAGTGATACTTAAAATTTTTTATGTAGTGACTTTAAACAATCAATGCCTGAATACCATGATGAAGTGCATAGCGGTAAGATTTTGGTTTACCTATCCTAGTTATTTGGGGGTTCATATCTGATTAAAGTAATATTCTTTGAGCTAGCTCCAGTCTTCCATTTCATTGTTTTGCCTTGACTTTATGTTAACCCATCTTTTGGTTCTTTCAAATTATAAATCAAAATTTGAAAATTCCCTTAATTCATTAGACCGTACATATTCATTTTGTTCCGATTGTTAATGCATATCTATTGAATCTCTGAGGAAATCTATCTTTGTTGTTTATTCTTTTTGCCAATGTGTTTTTTAGTGTACCATACTTTCGTAAATTCTGTATTGATCCTGGACATATTGAGGATGGTTTTGTAGCATTTTTAGCTTTCGGATTGGGATCCTTAACCTCCTCCACCTTAAGGCTCCGAACTTCCTTCATGTCTCATTAACTCTTGATTGCTTGAGAAACCAGAATTTAGAATTTTGATAGGAGGATACACTTAAACTGAAGCATAACTTTAATTTCTTATTTTTATCAATTAAAAGTTTGACTTGCTGCTTAACATAATACAAATATCAATTATGAAAAAAACACTTCGTAGAAATTTTGTAAATTAAGCTGAGGTTATTTTCCATTATGTGCAGCAAGAATGTGAAGAAGCAGTGTTTGACTTAAGTTGTAGGATTTTATTACTATATTTTATTCTGATTTTATATCCATTGTTTCAAGGAGGGTCAAGTACTATAAGACATGAAACAAAGGCTTCAAGAATAGCTTCAGAGTCCGGAGGACTAACTATCGAGATGCTGCAAAGGAGAGTGGAAACTACACATTATCACATCACTACTCAAGTTTTCAAGTTCAAATTGTCCGGTCTCACAACCGATTCCCACTTAATTGTATAGGCTATTTTTGGTAATGTGGAATTTAAGAAATTGTTAGTGCCATTTTGTCTTTAGGAAGCTTTTGTATTGTCTAAATAATCATGTTTCATAATCGTTATTTTTTTATTTATTATGTTTTGTTGTGTGTCTGATATTATATATATATATATATATATATATATATATATATATATATATATCTATATCGAAACTATCCTCCTTACGCTTTGTGTTTCACTATGTGCTATCAAGATGACGGTTGTGAGTTTCCTTCTCTGTGTGGGTTTCTTCATTTGTTGTTTAGATATTGGTATCTTCAGATGAAATGAAGCTTATAAATGGATATCAAAAGGGTGAGAGTGAAGCATTCAAATCTAGCATCTCAGGTAATTAACCAACTACCATTGTTCTGTTTCCCGTTTGCTTTTCTAATGTGATTTGTATGTGTTCTGCCTACAATTGTGCATATGCTGCTGGAAGAAGAACAGTAATGACAAAGAAGACCAGATAAGATTAAGGTTATAAGAATTAAAGGATAAAAAGATGGGTAGCAGGGGTAACATTAATTTAATTTAATAAAAAGGATTTGTGGCAACTACAAAACCCTTCAATGATTCCTATATAAAAAGAAGAGATACATTGAATTTCATCTACTTTTAACTTAAAGATTGTCTCTTTGGTAAGTTAATGTACTCTTTCAGCTGCTCCATTGTTGGGGATCCACACCTTGATATTTGTGTTCCATGATATGCTATTTTTTATTCAATGGAATGAAATCTTTTCACAATTTTGATGTTAATCTTCCCGAAACAATTTTTAGATCTCAATAGGATGCGTTTCATGTGAGAGAGTTTCTGAACTGAGATTTATTGCTTTTCGCAAACAGAGTGTTTTTCCACAACCAATATTCTTATAGGGAAATTGCAGCACCTATGTTTGTTGGGTTAAGTGTTTCTTTATTCCATTCTTGGAAAATTCTGAATATTTGGTCTATTTAGTTGATTTCTTGGGTATTCTTCTTTATGATTGAGGGAATATGTTGAGCCAATTTTTTTTTTCAGATGCTGATTTTAATGATAATTTTCTTGAGTTGTACTACTTATTTCAGTCAACATTATTCTGGTTGGGTTGGGCCATGGGTGCATTTAAAACGGATGGTCTTTTTGTTATTCTTTGACAAATCTATGTTTGCATCTGAACGTGTATTTCAATTCTAAAACCCTTGAAACATCAGTCTCAACCTACATTAGTTCTTGATTCGGTAGTAGACATGTGGTAAGTGTTTCATAGCGGTGAAAAGACCAGCAGATTTAAACATTTATTTCAAACAAAGTCATACTGATTTAGTGATATTACACACACTAATAGAAATAGTTACATGGAGTGAGGATCCATTAAGCTGGACTGAAAAGTGGAACATTTTGGTAAATGTCTCTACTATATATCTAGGTGTTATATATATATATATATATATATATTCTATGCTGGCAGAATATTTGGAAAAGTGAGAAAAAGATGACAAAGCAGATCTAATTATCATACAAGTTTTTATTTACTTTATTACCTTATGAAGTTGTATAAATAAGAGATTCTTTAGGCCTTTTTGATTTCATGTTTCGGTATCATGATATGTTGTGGATTAACCTATGAGACTTTACTGGATCATTGTTGTGCTGTGATTTTGAAAACAAAAATTTGTGATCTAAATTGAGCATTTGGTTTTTAGCAACACAAAAGACTGAAATTCTGGCATGCTGCCTTCTAGAATTGCTGCAACTTGCAGCACCATGTGTGTTTTCTGGTGACCACACAGATATTCAGATTAGTTGAAATTTTGACCGTCCATATCTAGAGAAGCATTGTATGTATCTTTGCGAATTTGAGTGATCATAATTGAGCAAAGTTGGACAAATTATTGGTAGTAATACTGGTTGAAACTCGATTGTTATGTTTTTGTTGTGCTTTTTCACTGGAGTTTCTGATTTTACTGACATAGGAGATGTTTTACTAACATAATTTATTCCAAGTATCTGGTACTCCAAGCAAGCACCATTGGCTATAGTCTTCACATGGTTAAGCAGAGTTTTACTCCATCGATGTTTTATAATTCTGTGTATGCTAAAGGGTGCCAATTTTTTCTGTAACATGTAAGCCTACTTATGTTCATGTATATCATTTTGGTTTTCATATTTTGAGCATGCTCTAGAGCCCACATGTATATCACTTTGGTTTTCTTTCTTTCCTTTTTTTTTGTGGCCAAATAGCATGTTAAAGTATTTTTTACTCTTTCCATATGTTGTTCTATTATATGATCTAGGTGGTTTACTTTGGTTGTTGGATTCATTTTTGTTTTGATTTTGTATTATGGGAATGGGTTCTAATATATTGCAGCAGCCACTATAATTGTATGTAGAATTCACTTAAATCTTCAAATGGTTTTGACTCACGCAAAAAGAGTTTCCCCATCACAGGGATGTAGTGGAGCTGAAAATGGCACCATCAAGATACTAGAAAGATTGATAAAATGTAGAAGATCATTTTTGTAGGTTTTCAAAGTTGTTTTCAGCTGGGTTATCTTTTTTGGGGATGTTGCAGTTGGTTTTGATTTTTTTTTCCTGTAATGGTTATTTATTTTGTGGATTGGCATCCTTGCTACTATCGGCGCTTTCGATGTTTGTCTATTATATTTTAAATCCTTATTATTGTTTCTAACAGGGAAACAATCTTAATATCCATCAAAGGTCAATAATGCAGCTCCTATTAGTCATATGATCACATGCAACAACAGTGCAGAGTATTTGGAACCAACTCAATGAAAATTGCTTGATGAGGCAGATGACTATTGTGATTTTGTTTTCTTTTTATCATGACTTACTATTTTTGCTTTCATGTAATTAAATATTGAATACCTCCTCTGGTCATTAAAACCGCAGTTGGTTTTATTTTTGTTTTTGGATATAGCAATTGCTACTTTTTTTTGTTAAAGTTGCTGCAACATAATTACAGAGAATTTATTTAAAATTAAAATTGTGTTACTGATACCTTTAATGTTATTTGATGTAATATTTTTATTAACCACTTCGAATACTTGATGAGCACATGGTTCTACACTTCGGATATAGTGTTTAGTACAAATTTACTATGTTATGCATTTGTTTTTGAACTCTCAGACCATAGAACAGAGGAATTGAAAAACAACAGATAATTAGTTTAGTACACTTAGCATTTCAATGATTGAAAAACTAAAAACAGAGTTCTTACAATTCATGTCATCTGGTAAGATTAAGCGAAACAAATAAAAATAAAGCACTAATTCTAAATAATACACATTTAGACTGGACTTTCATTCAATTATCCACTACACCCATTTGCAGTACAAAATATGTTTCTTTAAGGATGATGGCTACACTTTGGGTAGCCTGGTACTTCAGATTGGGTCAAAGTGGTCTGCAACTTATCTCTTGCTTCCAAAACTTCAGCAAAACTGCATGTATAATTGCTGAGATCACCAACAATATTTCTGGCTCAACAAGGACCATTGAAGCAATATAAACCTGTTAAAAGGTTAACCATTGATGCAGCAAATTGATAATGGCATGAATCCATTAACAGAGTCAACTAATTGAACAAGCTTAAGTTAATCTTCAATATTACTAATATACTCACTATACCTTTGTTATATATATTTGTTTTTTAAAATACTATAACAACAATACCTCGAAGATAACCCGTGCATTGCACGGGTCCTTATACTAGTACTAATATAAAAGGTGGAGAGGCATTTTTAATATACATACACATGTCAGTGGTAAGATTTTTTGACTTTTTTTAAATATATATTTTTTAACTTATTTCTAATAAAAAACATAATTTTTGTTTACTTTTTTAAATTTTTTTACGTTTATTTTATTTTTAAAATTTTTATATTTGTTAATATTTTTTACTTTTTTTATTCTTTTTTTTTACATTTTCCTTAATTTTTAAAATTTTTGTTCTAATAATTTTTTTCCTAATACATTTTTTTTAATTTATTTGTATACACTGACAGTGTAAAGTTTTTTTATAGTTTAAAATTTTAAATTTTTATATTTTATATATATATATATATATATATATATATATATATATATAAATATTTTTTGGTTTGAATCGAATCAAACCCAAACTAATAATAAATCTATATCTATACTACTTGATAAGGGGAAATTATGATTTTAGTGTAGCACAATAGTGCAAGCCACATGTCAAGTTATGGAATATTTTTATTATTATTTTATTTATTTTCTAAAATTTATATATTTTTTGTTTTAAAATATTTGCAAACCGGTAAAGGTACATTGTTTTGGGAGTCAAACACGGAGGCAATCTATGTATCAATACAAATATAAAAACGGACTAATAACTTTTACTGTTCATCTGATGTGGTAGTGTTTCCCTAATTTAAGGAGTTTAATATTTTTTTAATCCATTATTTGAATCTTATATTTTGTATTATTATTATTATTAGTATACTTGATTGTTTTAATATTATATTGTTTGCTTAACTTGGTTGAGGTGCATTAAATGAGATATGACATTTGATATCATCACAGCTGTTCGATCATTATTATCTTTCTTCTTTTTCATTTTTTTTTCACTAAATTGGGTTAACTTTATTATTTCAATTTTTTTTATTATATAGGTTTAATTATTAAGTTGGTTCCTGAACTAATTTTGATTTTTCAATTAGGTCCCTAAATTAAAACACATTTCTAATTAGGGCCCTTGACCTATATAAATATTCTATTGGGACCCTGAACTAAAAATTTTCTAATTGGGTTCCTGAACTTATATAAAATTTTCAATTAGGTCCTTAAAATAAAAAAGTGAATATATAAAATATAAAATAATAAAATTATAGATGAGGAAATTTTAAAAAAAACATAATAATAAAATGATAAAAACATAATATGAGAGAAAAAACTCACTATTTAAAATAATAATTATAAAAACTTAGTGAGAAAAATTATTGTTTAGTGTAATAATTAAATAAAAATAAATAAATTTGAGAGACAAAATTTACTTCTTTAAATGATAATAATAAAATAACTATTATTTTAAATAGTGAGTTTTTCTCTCATATTCATCTTTTGTCATTTTATTATTGTGTCAATCAATTTTTTTTCTCTAAATTTCATCATCTATCATTATATTATCTTTTATTTTATATAGCCACCTTTTTAATTTAAGGACCTAATTGAAAATTTTATATAAGTTTAGGGACCCAATTAGAAACTTTTTAGGATATGGACCCAATTGAAAATTTTATATAAGTTTTAGGGACCTAATTAGAATTTTTTTAGTTCAATGACCTAATTGAAAATTCTCAAATAGTTGAGGGACCAACTCAATAATTAAACATCTACTATAATATAATGGTTGAACCTCAACTTTACTGTAGCGCAAACAGTAATTTGAGGTGTCAGCTTGTGATAATTTTGTTTCTCTTTTTGAATTTTTTTTATTTGCTTTGTTCACATTTAATGCATTCAATGAAGTTATTGTAGCGCAACCATGATGTTAATGTGGCTGCATCATTTCTTCATCTTTTTTTCCTGATACAAAAAAAAAATCAAAAGGACACAATTTACAACAATAATAAAATAAAATAATATAAAATTAGGTAAATTTTTTTTATTAATTTAAATATTAATAAAATAATAGAATATAAATTTTAAAAAATAATTCACTATTTATAATTGAGTTTTTGGTGTTGTTTTATACTATAATTATGTATATATTAATATTTATATATGTTTTAAAATTAATATGTATACTTTAATGTTTAGTATTTATTATATTTTAATATTTATATATAATTTTTAGCTTAATATTTTTTAATATATTTTATTTATATATATATTAATATTTTTGGGTACTAACTAAACCAAATCAAACCAAACCAGTTTTGATTGGTTCATATTTTTATTTTATTTTATTAATTACTTTTTAAACTTTACTTTTTTTGTTTTTAAATGTTTTAATCATGAAAGGTAGATAAACTATCGTGTTCTTCAGGAAAGTTTAGGGGCGTGAGACCTGAACCAATAATTTTATTCTATATCAATTTATATTTTTATTATTAAAAAAAATAAAGTCTTATTTATTGTTGATTCCATTTTCACTGTTCCTCCACACATAACATACTATTCGTTTCCTCTTTACATACGTAAACAATGTGTGGAGTATGTGATGCAATTTTTTTTTTTTTTGTGAAAAACATGTCCTGCTATCTACTACTACATATTGTAGTATGATAATTTTTTTAATAAAACTTGAGATAGTATAAAAAATAACAAAAAAAAAATATAAAACTAAGTAGAAAATTTTATTATTTTAATTAATAATAAAATACAAGGATATAAAATAGTAGACTGTGTCAGGTTATGGATACTTTTAATATTTATATATGTTTTAAAATTAATATATATACTTTAATGTTTAATATTTATATATAATTTATAGTTTAATATTTTTTTATCTTTATATATATATATATTAGGGTACTAACTAAACCAAACCGAATCGAACCAGTTTTGATTGGTTCGGATTTTTATATTATTTTATTATTGACTTTTTAATTTTTATATATATATATTTTAAATGTTTTAACCATGAAAGGTAGTAAAGCTATCGTGTGATTTGAGAAAGTTTAAGGTCATGAGACCTGAACCAATAATGAACCCGAAAATCCGAACATAACCAATTAAATTGGTTTGTATTTTTGGGTGTTAGGGTCCAAAGCGAACCAAATAAAACCTGATGATCAATGGTTCAGTTATCAGGTTCAAGTATTTTGGAATCAAACCAATTACTATATTTTAGTATATATATATATATATATATACTAATATTTAATATTTAATATTTATTATATTCCTATATTTATATAGAATATAACAGTTTATTATTTTAATATTTTTTACATTATTTATTTATATATAATTATAATTATATATATTAATTAATATCTTGGCGATTTGAACCAATTTTGATTGGCTCGGAATTTATACTATTTTATTATTGACTTTTTAAAGGTTATATTTTTTTTTTAATGTTTTTAGCCATGAAAGGTAATAAAGCTACTGTGTTCTTCAGGGTGTTTGTGGCATAAAGCTACAATGCGATTCATGGGAATTAATTCTAAAGCTTGAAATAAATGCTAGGAAGTCATTACGTGGGACTTAAAATATTTTTAACATACTACTCATTTACTCTTTACATACGTAAACACTGTTTGGGAATGGGTGATATTAATTTTTTTTATAAAGAAAACATGTTCCGCTATCTACTACTACATAATGTAGTATGGTATTTTTTAATAAAACTTAAGATAGTATAAAAAATAATAAAATAAAATAATAAAAAACTAAGTAGAAAATTTTATTATTTTAAATAATAATAAAATACTAAGATATAAAATAGTAGTGTGTGTCAGTTTGTTTACTCTTTTAATATTTATACATATATATATATATATATATATGTATATATTAATATTTTAATAATTATATATGTTTTAAAATTAATATATATACTTTAATGTTTAGTATTTATCATATTTTAATATTTATATATAATTTATAGTTTAATATTTTTTTTATCTTTTTATATATGTTTTTTATATATATATAAATATTTTCGGGTACTAACTAAACCAAACCAACCCAATCCAGTTTTCATTGGTTCGGAATTTTATATTATTTTATTATTAATTTTTTAAACCTTATATATATATTTTAAGTGTTTTAACCATGAAAGGTAGTAAAACTACAATGTTCTTTGGGAAAGTTTAGGGGCGTGAGATCTGAACCAATAATTTGATAAACCCGAAAATATGAACATTAAAGTAGACTATTATAAAAAAAACCAAAAGATATACTTTAATGTATAGTGTTTATTATATTTTAATATTTATATATAATTTATAGTTTAATATTTTTTATAGTTTTATATTATATATAATATATATATATATTAATTAATATTTTCGTGTACTAACTAAACCAAAGTAAATCGAACCAGTTTTGATTGGTTCGGATTGTTATATTATTTTACTATTGACCTTTTAAAGTTTTTTTCTTGTTTTTAAATGTTTTAACCATGAAAGGTAGCAAAGTTACCGTGTTCTTCGAAATAGTTTAGGGGCATGAGAACTGAACCAATAATTTGATGAACATGAAAATCTGAACAGAACCAATTAAAATGGTTTGTATTTTTTTGTGTTAGGGTCCGAACCAAACCAAGCCATACTAGATGATCATTGGTTCAGTTATCAGGTTCAAGGATTTTGGAAATGAAACAATTTCTATATTTAAATATTTATATATATATATATATACATACATACTAATATTTTATATTTATTATATTTCTATTTTTATATAGAATTTAATAGTTTATTATTTTAATATTTTTTATATTTTTATGTATATATTTATATATATTAATTAATATTTTCGGGTCTGAACTGAACCAATTTTGATTGGTTCGACTTTTATATTATTTTATTATTAAATTTTTAAATTTTATATATATATATATATATATATATATATATATATATATATATATTTAAAATGTTTTTAGCCACGAAAGGTAGCAAATCTACCGTGTTCTTCGGGAAGTTTGAGGCATAAAGCTACTATGTGATTCATTTCCTGGGAATTAATTTTAAAGCTTGAAAGAAAAGCTAGGAAGTCGTCATGTAGTTTTTTTGGGCTTTTTTTTTTAAAGTAACTTAATTGCTTAAATTGTTTTCATATATTATTATTATTATCAATATTGATACTATAATATAATTGGGAACCCCACTTTTACTATTTTTGTAACAATCAAAACTAAAAGTAGAGTTTATCATGTTGTGGACTCTTTTAATATTTACACACACACATATATATATACATATTAATATTTATATGTTTAAAATTATATATATATATATATACCTTAATGTTTAGTATATATTATATTTTAATATTTATATATAATTTATAGTTTCAAAATTTTTTATATTATATATATATATATATATATATAATATATTTATATGTTTTATCCATGAAAGGTAGCAAGACTACTATGTTCTTCGGGAAAGTTTATGGATGTAAGACCCGAACCAATAATTTGACGAACCCGAAAATCTGAACCGCACCAATTAAATTGATTCATTTTTTTTTTGTCAGGATCTGAACCGAACCGAATCGAATCAAACCTGATGGTCATTGGTTCCGTTGTCAGGTTCAAGGATTTTGAAAACGAAACAATTACTAATATTAGTATAATATAATTATAATATAAATAATTTAAGTATCTATTTTCAATCAATAAAATATAATATAATTATATTTTAACATAAAAATAACAATTACAATCAAGTTTGAATTAAATATTCTAATAATTTATTTTGTAAAAAATTTAGCCGTATATTACAGGGATACAGTACACTAATTACACTAAAGATTCAATTGGCTCGCGAGAATTCACCTAAAAAGTTTAATAATTATAACTCAATCAAGATTTTATATTTCCCAACCAATCATAACGTTAGAGAAGTCAGCCCTCATTTCACAATCATATCACACACCCGTGACTCCACAGGTCATATATATTATATAGAGAAATGTTTTTCTAAGACCCGTGCCTCCACTGGTCATATATATTATACAGAGAAATGTTTTTCTAACACATTTTTGATGCAGGTCTGCTATTTTGACACAAAATGCAGACAACAATACATACATCGTATGAACAGTCTTTGCAATCAGCAAGATCAGAATGTAGATCACATGATCTGCATCAGAAGACAGCTTTTTTTTTTTTTTTTTTTTTTAATTTAAATTTTTTTTAAATAAATTTTTTGATTAAGTATGGGCATTCACCACATATTTGAAGGCATTCACCAGATAATTGAACTACGTTCACCAGATAATCTAAGGCATCCACAACCCAATTTTAGTATAGGCATTCACCACATATTCGAAGGCATTCACCAGATAATTGAACTACGTTCACCAGATAATCTAAGGCATCCAAAACTTGGTTTTAGTATGGGCATTCACCAGATATTCGAAGGCACTCACCAGATAATTGAACTACGTTCACCAGATAATCTAAGGCATCCAAAACTTGGTTTTAGTATGGGCATTCACCACATATTCGAAGGCATTCACCAGATAATTGAACTACGTTCACCAGATAATCTAAGACATCCAAAACTTGGTTTTAGTATGGGCATTCACCATATATTTGAAGGCATTCACCAGATAATTGAACTATGTTCACCAGATAATCTAAGGCATCCAAAACTTGGTTTTAGTATGGGCATTCACCACATATTTGAAGGCATTCACCATATATTTGTACCCCGTTAACCATATATTTAAAAATAATTAATAAAAAAATTTATTTAAAAAAAAAATTTAAATTTAAAAAAAAAAAAAAAAAAGGTGCTAAAGATGCCATACAAAAAGATCAGATATGTACTGACTCATACGATGTATGTATTGTGTCCGAAAAAGTGTGTCAAAAAATCATTTCCCTTTTTGATGACACACATATATGATAATATATGGTGTCGCACTATGGTACTATACGATGTTGTAGTAGACCTTTTTTTTATAAAAAAATATTTAGTTTTTTTAAAAAAATATTTTGTTCTTTTTTAAAAAAATATTTAGTTTTTTTAGAAATAAAATTTTTGGTTAAGTATGTGTAAATATCTGCTTAATCAGGTATAAATATCTGGTTAATTCAATTCATTATCTGGTTAATGGGTTTTTTGGTTAAGTATGTGCAAATGTTTGGTTAATCAGGTATAAATATCTGGTTAATTTAGTTTATTATCTAGTTAATGAGTTTTTTTTGAGAAGTAAAATTTTTGGTGAAGTATGTGCAAATATCTGGTTAATCAGGTACAAATATTTGGTTAATGGTTTTTTTGGTTAAGTATGTGCAAATATCTAGTTAATCAGGTACAAATATCTGGTTAATTCAGTTCATTATTTGGTTAATAGGTTTTTTTGAAAAATAATTTTTTTGGTGAAGTATGTGCAAATATCTGGTTAGTCAGGTACAAATATTTGGTTAATTCAGTTCATTATCTGGTTAATGGGTTTTTGGTTAAGTATGTGCAAATATCTGGTTAATCAGGTACAAATATCTGGTTAATTCAATTCATTATCTGATTAGTGGGTTTTTTTAGAAATAAATTGTTTTTTTTTTACAAGTCAAAATTTGTAATTTTTTTTAAAGCCAAAATTTGAAAAAAAAACGTTATAATAGCGCTACAGTGCCGTATGTTGTCCCGTATTATGTCACCAAAGTGTATCACAATAACACAACTCTTATTAGTAATGTTATTTTGACATCCAAATTGGACACTATGGGGACACCTTAGTATTTTAGTTGGCTATGAATCACTTTACTCTTTCTCTCTCTTAATCAGTAGTGTTATTTGAACACCCCATTTGGGACACCTCCAACGACACCTAAATATTTGGCTAATCACGTACGAATATTTGGTTAATTCAGTTCATTATATGGTTAAAGGGTCATCTGAAACTTATTCTCCATAACCATGTAAATATTTGGTTAATCACATATAAATATCTGGTTATTTCAGTCCTTCATATGATTAATAGGTCATCATAAATTAACCAAATATTTACACATGATTAACCATATGATAAAATGAATTAACCAAATATTTATACGTGATTAACCAAATATTTAGGTGTCGTTGGAGGTGTCCTAAATAGGGTGTTCAAAAAACATTTCTCCTGTTAATTTTATTGGTTCATATTCTACTAAAATATTGGGGTATCCTCCATGATGTTTAATTTAGTGTCAAAATAACATTATTCTTTATTTATTTATTCAAATTCTAGCATGAGGCTAGCTAATTATTAACAACTCCTACTTGCTGAGTCCAATCGAGGAACTAACATGGCTAGCAAGTGTTTGCTGTGTAGATTAGGATGGATCTGATTTGTAAAAAAACAACGGTCTAGTTGATTGATTTGTTTATTATTTCTTGTTTTCATTTTTTATTTTTAGAAGTAAATAGAATAAAAATTATTATAAAATTATCATATTGTTTTAATTGTTTTATGTACAAGTCTTTAAAAATAAGAAGTATAATAAAAATAATGTGACAGTTTTATAATAATTTTTATTGTAATTACTTCTAAAAATATGAAATGAAAATAGAAAACAATGATCAAACCAATCAGGCCTAAGAGATTGGGCGGTACAAATGTAATTATTCCATTAAGTGATTAGATGATAGAACAAAAAAAAAGGGACAAGAGACACCATAAAACCACAAATTATTGTTATTGACGGAACTGTGGAAGAAAGCTTTGTACCATGAACATAACCACCTAAAAGACAAAAACACCCTTCAGTACTCTCTCATATATGTAACGTCAACCCCTCTGTTAACTGTGTGTGTGTGTCTATATATATATATATATATATATATATATATATATATATATATATATGAGGATTCATTCATTTTAGGAGTAACTCACAAGAGACATTGAATTTCAATAATCCGATCGTCAAATTAAAATTTCTTATTGAGTAAATCAACTCCACAAAGTTTCATAAAATTTAAAAATTATTTGATACTTCATCTAATAACTTCGATTGAACGTATAATACATTTTCTAAAAATGTGAGTAAATGTTGACTATAAAATTACAAAGCTATGAATGTCTAATTTTTCTGAAGTTTGGTGTGCATGATTGTTAAGATAATATGACAATATTCAATGATTAGATTGTTGAAATTCAATGTCATGGTGAATTATTAAGGGAAGTAACTCTGACAATAGTTACTCTTGGAGTAAGTGAATCCTCACCCATACATACATATATATATATATATAATACTATATATTATAAAAAATATTATATCTTATATTTATATATTAAATAATATATATTTTATAAAGGGTATTTCGATAAATTTAATATTATTTTGTTTGTGATGATTATTATCCATTTAAATAAATCTGTTTTTGAAACTACTTTAAATAAATCTAATTCCATTGATATAACTGTCAAATAGTAATCAATATATTAGAAGTTTTAATACATGGATTCGGATACTCTCCAACAGTTCTCGCTTCATCTCCCTCCAAATTCTCTATCGCTCGCTTAATTTCATTCTCTCTTTATTATTTGTCCATCTTTTATCCATTATCTTTACCCTCTCACCTTTATTTTTTCTGCTACAGAGGCAGGAGCCTAGGAGGGCCGGAGATCAAAATCCAAGTTGGTAAAACATGCAAATCAACAACACATAAGAGATTGGTTACAACCGATGAAAAACTACACACGTTATTATATCTTTCCTAGTTCTCCTTAGAATTGGAGGTGTTTCAAATCCCTACGACTAGTTCAGCATAACAAAATCATTACTGTTATTAGCCCAGTTGGTTTAAAATATACTCAATTACCAAAATCCCCAATTTCTTCCCAATATAATCTTCTCCTAACTAAGTTGACAACCCACAACTTGAATCCTAATTTTTTTAAATTTGAATTCTCTCCGCTGCTGATAGTCTAACCAACACTTTGTATGTGAAGAGAGCAGCTACATGTATCTTGAGGTCATGATATATACTTCGTCACGTACAAAAATGTTGGCCAGACGATCCAGCTCTGGAGAGAATCCGGATCCAAATTTTTTCTTTCTGAGTTCTGACTATACCGTACAGGAGATTTTTACACTCATATTTTAATTTGCATATATTACCTCAATGCCTATAAACGGAAGTAGGTAATAATTTATCATAGGAAGTAGAATATATGAAACCTAACTTCAAAGCACAATCCACATCCTAGTGACGTAATTACTTGGACTTGAAAGGCCATGTTCATATTACTTTATATTTATTTTCAAAGTAATATAAAAAATTGAAAAATAAAGATCCAACATTTAACCACTCAATCTTGGAGACTACGATGTATTAACAAAAATTCAATTGTTATACTAAAAGTTGTTAGACTTGGAAGAAAAGTCTAGAATGCCAGATTGGTATATGAAAGTACAGGTTTGTTAATAGGCAAAAGAAAATAATAATGTTAAGAGTACAAGTGGGAGTAGTTTGTCTTCTAAAAAAAAAATGCTAAATATCAATACGAAGATATCGTATGTATTATACTGTGTGACACTGTAACTGTATTGTATCGGGTCTTTTTTTTTAAATAGTTTTTTTAAAATGTTTTTTTTATAAATAATTTTTTTGATTGAGTATGTGTAAATATCTGATGAATTCAGTTCCTTATCTAGTGAATAAGTTTTTTTGAGAAATAATTTTTTTGGTTAAGTATGTGCAAATATCTGGTGAATCAGGTACAAATATCTGGTGAATTCAGTTCATTATATGGTGAATGGGTTTTTTTAAGAAATAAATTTTTTGGTTAAGTATGTGCATATATCTAGTGAATCAGGTACAAATATCTGGTGAATTAAGTTCATTATCTGGTAAATGGGTTTTTTTTTTATAAATAATTTTTTTGGTTATATATGTGTAAATATCTGGTGAATCAGGTACAAATATATGGTGAATTCAGTTCATCATATGGTGAATGAGTTTTTTTTAGAAATAAATTTTTTGGTTAAGTATGTGCAAATATCTGGTGAATCAGGTACAAATATATGGTGAATTCAGTTTATTATCCGTTGAATGAGTTTTTTTGAGAAATAAAATTTTTGGTTAAGTATGTGCAAATATCTGGTGAATTCAGTTTATTATCTGGTGAATGGATTTATTGAGAAATAAATTTTTTTATTTTTTTTAAAAATGTCAAAATTATAAAAAAAAAAAGAAGAGAAAGTGACACTACAACACTGCTACAGTGTGCTACTATAACGTGATATCACATATTGATGTCGGAGCCGTGTGTTCAATTATCACGACTGAAAAAAAAAAATGGTGGGAGTAGTTTGAAAGTACGTACAGTTCAATATCAACTAGTTCAAAGTTAATTTTTATTTTAAACCAGTTGTTGGATTCTCACCTATGCAGACCAATGTACAAATTTAGGGATTATTTTCCTTCAAAGTGAACAAAAAGTGTATAGAGAAAGTTAAGTGCACCTATATATATTTGATTATCTAAATTGAGTTGAAATACACTTTAACTAACAAAAATGAATATACAATTATGTTCTCATTTTATATTAGCTAAAAGAAGCAAGTTAGGTGAAAACACCACCAAAATAATCACAAAAAGAAGAATTAATTTGCACGAGTTTGACTATAGCCTCCAACCTCACAAAATACTCAATTTTTTTTTTTATCGAGTTTGATTATTAGGAAAATTAGAGAAAGTATCCTGAAGAATATTACATGGTTCAATGTTAAAATTCTACCAAAAGAAAAGAGTTCAGTAAATACATATGGTTCCTATATAAAGAATATTACATGGTTCAATTATAGAACCCAGCTTCATATATATATATATATGATTGTGTTATGATGCACCACCAACATTTTACACCACCCACTACACCATTCATGTGCTAAATTTTGGGCCAATCAAAATGCCACATAGGTTGGTCAAAATTTCAAACTTTTTAGTTGTATTATACTGCAGTCAAACTATATGAATACAATATATTGTAGTATAATATATGTGTTTTTTGTATTTGTAAATTTAACTTATATTAAAATAATGTTTTTTTATTAAAAAAAACGGATTATATTGAAAAATATTATTGACAACGAACATTATTTTAATTCATATTAAAATATTATTTTGCAATATAATCAGGTTTTTTAATAAAAAAACAATATTTTAATATTGGTTAAATTTGTCAAAACAAAGAGTACATATACTATACTACAATATATTGTATTCATATATTTGACTGTAGTAGAAATACAACTAGAAAGTTTGAAATTTTGACCAAACCCACATGACAATTTGATTGGTCCAAAATTTACCACATATGGGTGGTGTAGTGGGTGGTACAAAATATGGATAGTACACCTTAGCCCAACCCTATATATATATATATATATATATATATATATATATATATATATATATATATATATAAAATTCTAGCAAAAGAAGATGGTAAATACATGGTATTGGCAATCATCACACTCTATATGTTGAAAACTTTCAAATTTCAGTAAGGTAGTGTTTGGAAGAGGTTATTTAAACTCATTTTGACTTATCTGATGACGTAAGCTTTTATGCAGTGTGTTTGGCAGAGCTTATAAAAATAACTTATGTCATCCCATAAGGAGTTTTTGACTTATTTTCATAAGTCACTGGGAGAAGTTTATGGAATTATCATAAGAGCTTATGCACTAAACACCCTCTCCGTGTTTTTCACTATTCGAATCCTCTCACGTTCCTTTCTTTCTTTTTCTTTTTTTAAGCGCTTATGACATAAGCTCTCATGCGATAAGGTCTTATATCATAAGCTCTTAATTAAGTTGTTTACCCAAACACACCCCAACTGTGAAACTAAGGAAGTTTTTGCTATGCATTCAAAGGGCTATTTTAATTCAAGTTTATGCTGAAAATTGAGTACTCACTGTCGGTGCATACAAGATAATATTGTACAGCTGGTACATTTGATCTTGTCCTGTTCCCGGATAATGTCCTGGCTGCTTCTGTATGAGGACAAAATCACCAGTCTCATTGTTGAATAATACTCACCAAACCTTAGACTTTTTACACAGGGCTACCAAACCCAATAAATGACTCAGATGAGACCTGCACCGACTTACTACTATAAAAGCTGGTCATTTGTGCTTAATTGACACCAACACAGCAATCACCAAGTATCATGGCTTCCTCAGCCTCCTTCCTAGTGCTGCTCCTTGCAGCTCTCACCCTCTCCCCTCAAGGGCTTGCTAACTATGATAAGCCTCCTGTCTACACACCCCCAATAGTGAAGCCACCTGTATACAAACCTCCCATTGAAAAACCACCAGTGTACAAACCTCCAATAGAGAAGCCACCAGTTTACAAGCCACCAGTTGAGAAACCACCTGTATACAAACCCCCAGTTGAGAAGCCACCTGTATACAAACCCCCAGTTGAGAAGCCACCAGTGTACAAGCCACCAGTTGAGAAGCCACCAGTTTACAAGCCCCCAGTTGAGAAGCCACCAGTGTACAAGCCACCAGTTGAGAAGCCACCAGTTTACAAGCCACCAGTTGAGAAGCCACCAGTTTACAAGCCCCCAGTTGAGAAGCCACCAGTTTACAAGCCCCCAGTTGAGAAGCCACCAGTGTACAAGCCACCAGTTGAGAAACCACCAGTTTACAAGCCCCCAGTAGAAAAGCCACCAGTGTACAAGCCACCAGTTGAGAAACCACCAGTTTACAAGCCCCCAGTTGAGAAACCACCAGTTTACAAGCCACCAGTGTACAAGCCACCAGTAGAGAAGCCACCAGTGTACAAGCCCCCAGTTGAGAAACCACCAGTGTACAAGCCCCCAGTTGAGAAGCCGCCAGTCTACAAACCACCTGTTGAGAAGCCGCCAGTCTACAAGCCACCATACGAGAAGCCACCTGTTTACACGCCTCCATACCAGCCACCTTATGGTGGTCACCCTCCAGCAGGTGATAACACCCGTTAATTTCTAAGGCATGTGAGAGGTATTAAATATATGCTAAAATAAGAGGTGTAATTACCATTGCGATGGTTTAGTAATGCAGTTTACAAGTTCTGGAGATGATTGCACTCTTGTCTTCTTCGTTTCAACCCTTTGTTTGTTGTCGACACGAGCATCATAAATGTATGAACTACAAATAGAGAACAGAAAATGGTGCTTTTGTGCTCCAAATTATGAATAAACGAATTTTATGATTTAAATATTGTGTTGTGGTTGCATTAAATATTTGTTAGAATATCGCAACTGTATCTTAAAAAATACCCTCACGTAATATAAGTCCCAATCTCACTCCCACCATGTAAGTAATGTGCTTAAGATACAATTGTGCTCATTTAAGAGTATATCCCACTGGGGACAAAACACGGGGCCGCATTTATTGTATTTATCAATTTCACGCATTCGCATTCGTCTTAATCTATGGTAAGAGTTTTATACATCTATTTTTATATCAATATATTTAATCTACATAAAATTCAATAAATGGCCCAGATGGAATCCATTTCCACAAAACACTAACCTTAAATTACACTCAACTTAAATATAGATCCTATATTCTTGTCAAAGTACGAAGATGAATGAAAGTTAACCTGAGACAGAAGATGAATAGTTAATGAATAAAGACTTCATACTAAACTGCATGCATGCACGGATGATATGTTGTGCCATCTTTGGGTACCACCTCCTATCTCTATCAATCACATATTTTCCCACATATTCTACCATATTAAAATTGCAAAAAAGTTCAACTTAGTGGACATATTCTGTTCCACCTTCATGCACCAGATAGATTTTTTTTTCAGATTAAATTTCGTAGGAAAATTCTTCAGAAACATTGAAATATGTCATACAAATTTAAATTTTCAGAAAAATCTGCATAAAATATTAAAATTTTATACAAATTTATATCTACAAGGAAAAAACTTATTCCTTAAAAAATTACAATAAAATCCGTAGTAAATTCATGTGAAAAAAATCTGTAGAAAAACCCACCAGAAATTCATAAATTTCTAGTAGTGGACAAGAGGCACACAAACATTTTGAACCAGTGATTTCTTTTATCAACTTGGTTTACAAAATATATGGGGAAAATTAAGTTATTCCCGTGTCTTTGCTATTTTATTCGTCACTGCTAATAAAAAATAATTGTTGTATTTTAGAGAGTATTTGTCTTGAGACCAACTACACCGATCAATTTATTCGAGATGGTGAAATACTTTTAAGATTAGTGTTTTATATGTCTCAGCCAAAATCGATAAGTTGATTTATATTTAATTTTTATTTAGTTATTGCCTTTTTTTTTATTGCGTTAATTCTATTTTAATTTTTTCCAACATAAATTATTATTGGAAAAATATGCATGGTTCAATGATAGAACCCCACCCAAAGAAAACGGTTCAGTGATAGGGGTTTAATTAATATTATTTCGGACTCAATTATAAGAAGAAAAAAAAGTATCTATATTTGGTGGACTCAAATATAAGTAAAAATCAATCAATTCAACTCTATTTAATATTAGTGTTCCAAAAATATCCTTGGTTAATTAATGTTTTTATTTTTTTTAAGAACAATGTACACTCCCAATTGTTATAAGTTAGGATGATTTAGTAATTATAACTCATATTTTATATAAATCAAAATAATTAAACTAACTTTCTTATTAAATATAAAGTTGGTTATTCTTTATTATAATTGAATCCGGATGGAGTCCATATATGGTTCCTAACGAATATTACATGGTTGATGATAGAATCCCACCGAAAGAAAATGGTGAATAGCTGGGCGTTTTTTTTTTTAAATCAGAAGAATAGCTGGGCGCTTTGAGTACCCCTTTTAGTGTGAATATTATTGTGGCAAGACCCGGTCATCACTGCACTCAATTTCTGTTGGAATCAAACTTTCTCAAGATAATCAAAGATTAAGGAGCTGTATCCCATTGGATTGAAATATGGAGTTACGTTAGACTGGAATAGAGGTGGATCATGAGTTTTTCTATCTGAAAGAAAGAATAATTAATTTTAGTTTATGCTGAAAATTGAAAATATACTGTCGGTAACATATAGGATAATATTCGTATGGGGGTACACTCACTGGTCTTGTCATGTTCCCCGATAATTAATATCCTAGTTGCTACTATCCATGAGGACAAAATCACCAAGTATGATTGTTTAATAATATACACACCCAACTAGACTTTTGATACGCAATGATTCGGAGATGAGTACTGACAATACATTTTTTAATATATATTTTTTGATATTTTTTTTATTGGTTGAAATTCATATGGATCTCATTAATTCATATGAACCTCACTTGAATTTTAGAGGGCCTAGATGAATTTCAACCAATAAAAAAATTTATTAAAAAATATATGTTAGAGAACATGTTATTTAAAAAAACTCAAATATAAGTAAATTATGTTTTTCAATGATTCATTTAATAATATTATTTTTAAAATATCTTTTATTTAATACAAATTTCAATAACTTATTTAATAAAGATTGAAGTTTTAGATGAAACATAATTTAAATAACAAACCTAATTTTTTATAAGATTCGATAAAATTAACCACCTTAATATATATATTTTATTACTTTTTCCCTTATAATAGGGAGGATAAATTAAGCTGTGTTATTCTGGAACAACACAAGAAAGAATCAGTATGATCATGGCTTCCATACGCTTCTTCCTAGTGTTGCTTCTTGTAGCTCTGGTTTTCTCCCCTCAAGTGCTTGCTTATCAATTTGATAAAGCTCCTATCTACAAACCACCCCCAATAGAGAAGCCATCCGTGTACAAGTCACCAATTGAGAAGCCACCTGTTTACACCATCCCATACAAGAAGCCAAATATAAAACCTCCTCACGGGCCTCCACCACACCATCCAGCGGGTGATGGCACCCGTTTCTAAGGCATATGCAAGAGGAATAGGTATATTAAATATATGCTAAATAAGAGGTGTAGTTACCATTGCGATGGTTAGTATTTAGTAATGTACGTAGTTTACAAGTTCTGGAGATCGATGATTACTCTTGCCTTCTTCGTTTCAACCCTTTGTTTGCTGTCAAGACAAGAGTATTATATGTATGAAATAAAAATATAGACAACAGAAAACGGTGCTTTTGTACTCCAAATTATGAATAAATAAAAAAAGCATTTTATGAATTAAACTAATATTGCGTTGGTGGTTGCATTAAATTGTCAGAAGATCGCAAGTGTATCAACAACACCCTTAAACACCCTCACGTAACATAAGTCCCCAGTCTCACCGGCATGGCTGCATGTAATTAAGTACTATGCTACAAAATTCTGGCTAAAATATGCTGACTGGCCGGTTAAGCAAAGTTATGAAATCAGCGATCCAAGTCAATCGGCTTTTTTGCAGGGAAGTAACATTTTAGATGGTATGGTAGTGGTAAATGAAGTAATTGATTATGCTAAAAGAAAGGGTGAACCATGTATGTTATTTGAAGTGGATTTCAAAAAAGCATATGATTGATTCTGTGTCTTGGGAGTTCCATGATTATATGCTAGGGAGGATGGGCTTCAGTGAGAGATGGAGAATTTGGATCAAGGAATGCTTGTCTTTAGCTTCCGTCTCAGTTTTAGTGAATGGTAGCCCCACAGATGAATTTTCGATGAATAAAGGTCTACGATAAGGAGACCCAATGGCACCATTTCTATTCCTAATATTTGCAAAGGGATTGAGTGGACTGATTAAAAAGGCGGTGGACACGGGGATCTATGATCAATACGTTATTAGGAATAACAATCAGAAGGAGGCACTCTCACACGTGCAATACGTGGATGACACGATTTTGGTGGGGAGGATGTCAGAGGGTAATATTATTGAAAATGACTATGCTATTGAAAACAACTTGAACAAATTTCTATTGATGTGAAGAAAGTATATGTTTACACAAGAGGAATCTCTGCTCTATATATATAGGCAAAGAAGGAAAACAGAAACAGAATTCTGTTATGATAAACAGAACAGAAAATAGAAAGAATGGGAAAGCTGAGCACTAAGATAGATACACCCCTAAGATGCTTATCCATACAATGGCTAAAACAACTACAATGATCAACAATACTGATCCTCAAAAACTAATACAAACTAATATGATAAGCATCCAATTAGAGTCCTATCTTAATACTCCCCCTCAAGGAGCAGTGTGTGGACCTTGAACACCAACCTTGGACAGCAACTCTTGAAAATGTTTTGCTCCTAGAGCCTTAGTAAATATATCTGCTTCCTGTTGCTTTGTGTGCATGTATTCTGTTCTGATAACTCCATTTTGTATGTGTTGTCTGATGAAGTGACAATCCACTTCAATGTGCTTTGTTCTTTCATGGTAGACAGGATTGGCAGCCAGATGTATGGCTGCTTGATTATCACAAAAGAGTTTTGTAGCTGATTTGCAAGGGACCTGTAAAGTTCTGAGAAGCCCTTGAAGCCATATGATCTCACTAGCAGCATAGGCTATTGCCCTGTACTCTGCCTCACTGGATGACCGAGATACGCTTGTTTGCTTCTTGGTCTTCCACGAAACAGAGCTGAACCCAATTTCATTAGGTAGCCGAGTTATAGATTTTCCGGTCGAGGGCGGGAAGCCCGGTCGAGTCACGAAGATCTGTCGTCGCCTCTAGATCATTGTCCCTTGGCAGCAAAATTCCTTCATCTGGAGTCTGTTTCAAATACCTAAGAACCCTTAATGCAGCATCCCAATGTCCTTGCCTTGGGGCCTGCATAAACTGACTTAAAACATGCACAAAATATGTCAGATCTGGTCTTGTAATTGTTAAGTAAATCAACCTACCAATGAGCCTTCTATACTGTGAAACATTTGAATAAAATTCACTTTGGTCTAGAGCCAACTTGTGGTTCCGTTCCCAAAGGAAAAGAGGCAGTGCTTGCAAGCCAAAGATGCCACATTCAGTGAGGATATCTAATATGTACTTTCTTTGGCACAGAAACAACCCCTCTTCACTCTTAGCTAATTCAATTCCAAGGAAATATTTAAGTGCTCCTAGATCTTTCATATGGAAGCAAGCACTCAGATGCTCCTTAAAAGCATTGCAGGAATCATTATCATTACTAGTTATGATCAAGTCATCAACATAAACTAACACAACTATAAAGCTAGTGCCTTGTGTGTAAGTGAACAGACTATGATCTAATTGAGATTCAATGAAACCATAAGAAATAAGAGATTTAGAGAGTTTAGAGTACCAATTTCTTGAGGTTTGTCTAAGGCCATAGAGGGATTTTCTCAATTTACAAACCAAACCTTGTTCAGAAGCTTGATAACCTTGTGGTAGATCCATGTAAACTTCCTCATCCAGATCCCCATGCAAGAAAGCATTACTCACATCCATTTGATGGAGTTGCCACCCCTTTGCCACAGCTATGGTTAAGACACACCTAATGGTTGTCATCTTTGCCACAGGGGCAAAGGTCTCATTATAATCCTCTCCCTCTATTTGTGTGTAGCCCTTTGCAACTAACCTAGCCTTATACTTCTCTATTTCTCCAGTAGACTTGTACTTGATCTTAAAGACCCACTTACAACCTACTGTTTTCTTACCCTTAGGGAGCTTGATTAGTTCCCATGTCTCATTTTCTTCCAGAGCCTTAATTTCTAATTCCATTGCATCCCACCATTCCTTTTTCTGACTTGCTTGAGCATATGATCTAGGTTCTTGATGAGTGATAGCATCAAGGTATGCAAGATACCTTTTGGAGTAATGTGAATTGTCCATAAAATCAGAAATGGGGTAGACTACTCCCTGTTTAGTTGAACCAGTTATGGTGGAGGCTTCTTGAGAGGCTGTGTGAACATAGTAATCCTTCAAATATGCTGGTGACTGTCTGGTCCTAGGTTGTGCAGGGATTGGTTCCTGATACAGAATATCATGCTCCCCCTCACTGTGAACCTCAGTTTCTGGTTCAGCAGGCATGTGTGTGGTAACATCTACCTCATGTTCAGATTCATCTTCCCTTGACTGGTCAGACTCATCATTGTTCTGTGGCTCCTCTTCATCATAGAAGCGTGGTACTTGTTCATCACTGCTACTGCAGTGATTCTCAGTGCTGGTTCTTGTACTAGTCATAAAAGGAAAGACATTTTCATAGAAACAATATCTCTAGAGACCATGAAATCCTTGGTTTTTAGGTTATAAACCTTCCAACCCTTTTGACCAATGGGGTATCCAACAAAAATGCATTGTTCAGCTCTTGCATCAAACTTATCCCTATTCTTGGATGCATTTCTGACATAACATAGGCAGCCTAGAGTTCTCATGTGCTCATAAGAAGGAGATTTGTTAAACAACATCTCATAGGGAGTTTTCCCTTTATTAGCAACAGTAGGAGTTCTATTTATGATATATGTGGATGCAAGCACACATTCTCCCCAAAACTTCAAGGGGAGATTCCCTTGAAACCTTAGAGCCCTAGCCACATTGAGGATATGCCTATGCTTCCTCTCAACCCTTCCATTTTGCTGGGGTGTGGCTATATAAGAAGTCTCATGAAAGATTCCTTCTTCTTCAAAGAATCTTCTCATAACAGAATTCACAAATTCTGTTCCATTATCACTCCTAACACATTTGATTTTCTTATTAAACTGAGTCTTCACCATATTATGGAAATTCATAATGATCTTACTTGTTTCAGTTTTCTCCTTCATTAAGAAAGCCCAAGTCCCTCTAGAATAATCATCTACAATAGTTAAGAAGTAACAAGAACCATTATGGGAAGGAGTATGGTACTTTCCCCATAGATCACAATGAATAAGATCAAAGGCCTCACTAGCTTTATTATTACTTTGACTAAAATTCAATCTACATTGTTTAGATCTATGACAGATGCCACAACAATCTATTTTGCTAAAATTGAAGGTATTGTTAAGAAAAGGGAAAATACACTGCAGTGCCTTATTGGAAGGATGCCCCATCCTCTTATGCCAAAGATTTGTGAGATCCTTTCCAACTGCCAAGGAAGAGCCATCCACTATTCCTTTGATCATGTAAACTCCATCTTGAAGCTCACCCAGTCCAATCAACTTCATTGAGTCCTGGTCCTGGATTTCACAACAATTCATATTATAAGTAACTTTGCATTTTAGGTCATGTGTCAATTTATGTATAGAAACAAGATTGCAATTAAAACTAGGAACATAAAGGACATCATGCAATATTATATCTCTATTTAGATGGTAAGTTCCCATCTTATCTACAATAATAGTATCACCAGTAGGCACAATTATTCTAACAGGTTTCTCTATCTTCCTCACTTCCTCTAGGAGTGTGAAGATGTGGGTCATGTGGTGTGAAGCACCACTGTCTAGAACCCAATTCAGCCCTTTAATTGTGCCTACATTACCCGCCATATCATCATGGTTCATAAGAGTGCCATGAAGGGCATGTCCTTTAGCATTCTGATTGTAATCCTTTGCCTTTTCTCCTTCTGCACAGGCTTGATGAACAACATTACTCTGCCCAGAATTTCTGTTTGTGTTTCTCTGTGACCTCTTGAAATCCCAATTAGGTGGGTATCCCACAATTTCAAAGCATTTTGTCTTGATATGCCCTATCTTGCCGCAGTGATCACATTTCGGCCTTGGTCCATCTCTGAATCTCTGCTTGTTGTTGTTTGAGTAGAAGGCCAAGGCGGATTCAGTCTTGATGTTCCTTTCCCTTTCTGCTTGGAATCTTGATTCCTCTCTCAGTATGTGATTAAAGGTTGTACGTAGAGAGGGCAAGGGATCAGAATTGAGAATTGTAGCCTTGATGTGAGCATACTGATCATTGTCAATGCTTCCAAGGAAAAGATGGACTCGGTTCTCCTCCTCTCTTTGGGCCAGGGCCCTCGATGCTCCACAAGTGCACTCCGGCAAGGGTTGAAGCTCGCTGAGTTCATCAAGATACCCCTTGAATTGGGTATAGAAGTCTTTGATATTCATTCCCGATTCTTGTTGAATCAAGCACAGAGTGCGCCATAGTTGGTGAACCCTGGGTGCATTTTTTTGCGCGAATCTTTCCTCAAGATCATCCCATATCTCTTTCGCAGTGGTCGCATGCGAAATGCTAGCATGGAGTTTGGGGTCGACCGAATTCAAGATCCAGGCCAACACCATAGAATCCGCCTTGTCCCAGCTCCCAAAATCCGCAGCGTTTGAATCAGGCTTTGTAATTGATCCATCGATGAACCCTAGCTTGGTTTTAGCACGCAAGGCTGTCTTCATAGATCTTACCCCAGGTTCTGTAATTGTCGCCATTGAGGACTGAAGCAACCAAAGGGATTCCTGGATTATCATAAGCATTCAGCAAGAAAGCTGGGTTAGGTGGATTCTCATTCACGATACCTTTTCCACTATCAGAGGCATGATTTTCCTTCTCTGATTTCTTGATCTCATTCACAGAATCATCATCCCGCTGTGATGCCATATTGAAAATGACCATGCTATTGAAAACAACTGGAACAAATTTCTATTGATGTGAAGAAAGTATATGTTTACACAAGAGGAATCTCTGCTCTATATATATAGGCAAAGAAGGAAAACAGAAACAGAATTCTGTTATGATAAACAGAACAGAAAACAGAAAGAATGGGAAAACTGAGCACTAAGATAGATACACCCCTAAGATGCTTATCCATACAATGGCTAAAACAACTACAACGATCAACAATACTGATCCTCAAAAACTAATACAAACTAATATGATAAGCATCCAATTAGAGTCCTATCTTAATAAATATGATGGCTATGAAGGGTATTTTGAGGTGCTTTGAATTGGTATTTGGGTTGAAAATTAATTTTCATAATAGTTGTGTGGTGGGAATCAATGATAGAGAGCACTTAATTCATCGTGCAACATCATACTTGAACCGTAAGGTGGGAGATACACCCTTCAAGTTCTTGGGGATTTTGGTGGGAGCGGATCCTAGAAAGGCAAGCACTTGGACTGCAGTGTTACAAACAATGAGATCAAGACTCTTGGGTGGGGCAAATTTCTCTCTTTTGGGGGAAGGTTGACACTACTGAACGCGGTCCTCTCATGCACTCCGGTATATTATCTTTCCTTCTACAAGGCTCCTAAGAAGGTAATCAAAACACTGTCTCAACTCCAATGTAGGTTTCTTTGGGGTGGTGGGGAAGAGTGTAGGAAAATCCTATGGGTTAGTTGGGATCTAGTGTGTAAGCCTACAGTGGAGGGAGGTCTTGGGGTGAAAAATTTAGCAAGCTTTAATTTAGCATTATTAGGGAAATGGCATTGGAGATTGCTTATGGGTGTTGAGGGTCTTTGGTCTGATCTTCTTACGGACAGTGACCGCGCTGTCGCCACGCGCCAAAAAGAACGAGCGATTATTAAAATAATGAAGTATAGAGCGACAACTCGGATATCGTCTCTCAAGGACTCTTAGGTGTTGTTGTTATTAACAGAAAATCAGTAAAAGTCAGTTTTGGGGGGTTTTGGATTGAATGCTAATAAAATAAAGAAAACAAAACAATGAAAACAAAGCAGTTAAAGAGAATAGCAAATAAACTAAAGACGATTAACCTACTGTTCTCGGTTTCCCACTATCATTGGTTCAAGCAAATCCAAGTCCTAAGCAGATTCTAAACCCTTTCCGATTGTAGCATCAATTTACAAGCGAAATCAATACTGCGAGACATATATTCCTATTCCCGAATTAAGCAAACGGGGTGAAGCACTCATGAACTAAGCGAACATGATTGAACACACGCGAATTACGCAAACGCGATTATATATAGGAACATACAATCATCGAAATAAATCAATACTAATCCTATACATATCTGAATTAAGCAAACAGAAACATATAGAACAAGATCGAAAAGGAATAGCAATTCAAATAGGAAATCCAGAACCTCAAGTGTAATTGAAACCAATCCCAGTAGATTAATCTAGGAGACTAGTTCTCCATTACAGAAACACAAAAGTAAAGAAAAGAAAATAAACTACTGACTAAGATTAACTAAGACTGACTAACTCAGCCTGACTAACTCCCTTCAGTTCTGTCTAAAAAGCTTAAATACAATTTCTGGAATCAGCTTTCTCTAGAGTCGAAGCCTCTATCGCGACGCGAATCTTGCGAACAGTCTGCAACCTTTGGTATTCTCGCGAGGCGAACAAACCTTCGCGAGGCGAGAATCTGAAGAGTCTTCTTATTACGCCCGTTATGAACATCAGGGGCCAACCGTGATGCTTTCTGACTTCTAGACTCGCGAGGCGAACGCTTCAACTTCAAAACTGCCACAGCCGTGACCTTCAACACGGGTAAACCGTGATCGTCTCTGACTTTCTGGGCTTGGTGACTCGCGAGGCGAGAGATTCTTCGCGGGGCGAACCAGTATTATTTCCTTTTTATTAACCTGAAAAACAGAAAATAACATAAGTACTTTATTTAACTCTAAATCAACTAAATTAACCTAAAAACACTTTACAGATTCAAAATACTACTTAAGGACAATCAAGTCTAATTTGGGTGAAAATGATATAAAATTAGCACAAAGCCAATGTCTTTACTAGTTATAAAACCAGTCAACCAGAGGCTCATCAGTCAGGTATAGGTCGGAGGTTGGTTTCAGGGAGGTGTCAAGGGAGGGCTCAATCTGGCGGAGGGATTTGGGGAAACTAGCTAGAGGGTGGGGACTGTCCAAATGAGGGTTGGTTATCAACAGGGTTAGTTAGGAACCTATGGAATGGCAGGGAAATTTCTTTATGGAATGAGGCTTGGGTGGGGGAGGGGTGTCTTAGAAGGTCTATTCCTAGGCTTTACAGTATTGCAGTCTGTAAGGAGGCTAGGATCAGTGATCTAGGCGCCTGGAGGGATGGGTCATGGTCCTGGAAGTTGCAGTGGCGTGTGAATCTTTTCATTTGGGAGGAAGAGCTGTTACAAACTCTTATACAGAGGATCCAATCTGTTGCCCCGAATCAGGCCACAATTGATACATGGTCTTGGCAGGGTGATTCAACATGTTTTTATTCTGTTCCTTCAGCATATGAGGTGGTAAACAGGATTGAATTTCTGGTGGATAAGAAATTCTATTGTGCTCTTTGGGACAAGAACACTCCTCTCAAGGTCGCTGCTGTTGAAACCAAAGTGGTTTTACATTTAATAATCTCTAAGTTTTGATGCTAACAAAAGGATTAAATTTGCTTGGCAAAGTGTTAGTTGAGATCTAACATGTGCTTTCAGTTATGCAGGAACACTTTAAAATAAGTAAAATAAACTTGGGATAAGTTCAAATTGAAAAATATGCGTCCACCCCTGTAGACGGGCTGCTCACGTACTTTGGTAAAGTTGCTTAGTCATTTAATTAAGTAGACTGGTTTTTCTTAAGTAGACGAGGTTCTAAATATTTACTAGATAAATACCTAAATAACTTGTTAGGTACAGCAAGTCCAAAGACTTGAAAATAAGCGCGTCCATCTTGCCACGTAAGCAGACAGAAGTAATTAGTTGAATAAAATGAACTAAAACACAAAGTAATATAGTAGACGAGCTCTAATCGCCATGTCACTAGACGGAGATCTTTATAACTCATTAAGAAATATAAAGTCCGAAGACTTGATAGATAAAAGGATATGCCACGTCATCAGACGAGCTAAGTAAAATATAGAATAGACTTGGACTCTCATATGAATGAGTAGACGGAGTTTCTTTGTAGACGAGCTCCATCTTTGAATGAATTAAATGTAATCTGAATCTCTTATATTTATTTCAAATGATTGATATTTATTTCATTAGAATATTTGTTCATCACATTTATTTTATCTGCTTTAATGTTTCAACCTTGTTGAAAAAGAAACATAGTATAATCAAGAAATGCAAAAAGCAGAATCGTACAAATAAGATACTGCAAAGCGATTTGTACGATAACAACTCTATGACTGAAAAAGCTGCATTATACATAAAAGAGGAACTACAAGTGCTCAAACTGCAATACTCAGAGGAGTGAACCTCCTATTTCATGCTATCTCGATAACCAAGAGTACTATTCAAGCATTGCTACAATCAAGCTATCAGTCACAACGGATATCATGCATTAAATGCTATCTCTAAACGGGATTATTCAAAGTAACCGTTGAAGAAATACAAGTGAAGAAGGTCACTATAAATTGAAGACCTCAGATACTGAAAACAACTCTTGCCTACACAATCTTGCTAGCTGAACTTTTGCCAAATTATAATCACTCATTCCATTATTATTCCAAGAGCAAGAGTCTATATTCTTTAGTTTGAATATTGTTGTAATATTCAACTGATCTTAAACTGTCATATTCTCACACATAGTGAGTTAAGAAGATCAAACATTAAATCTCTTTGTTAGAGTTAGAGCCTGAAGAGGCTTGGCACTACTAGAAAAATGGATTTTTCGGACGGAAATGGTTCCGTCCGAAATTTCCCGAAAATTTCGGACGGATTTCGGACGGATTTCGTTAATTCTTATATTTTCCATGATTCGTCCGGAATCCGTCCGAAATCCGTCCGAAATTTCGGACGGATTTCGGACGGATTCGTTAATTCTTATATTATTCTTGATCCGTCCAAATCCGTCCGAAATTTCGGACGGTTTGACCGGATTCATATATTTTCCTTGATCCGTCCGAAATCCGTCCGAAATTTTCGGACGGATTTCGGACGGATTCTGTTAATTCATATATTTTCCATTTTCCGTCCGAAATCCGTCCGAAATTTTCGGACGGATTTCGGACGGATTGCGTTAATTCATATATTTTCCTTGATCCGTCCGAAATCCGTCCGAAATTTTCGGACGGATTTCGGACGGATTGCGTTAATTCATATATTTTCCTTGATCCGTCCGAAATCCGTCCGAAATTTTCGGACGGATTTCGGACGGATTCTGTTAATTCATATATTTTCCATTATCCGTCCGAAATCCGTCCGAAATTTTCGGACGGATTTCGACGGATTCCGTTAATTCTTATATTTTCCTTGATCAAATCCAAAATCCGTCCAAAAATTTTGGGCGGATTTGAGACGATTCCGTTAATTCATATATTTTCCATTATCCGTCCGTAATCCGTCCGAAATTTTCGGACGGATTTCGTTAATTCATATATTTTCCTTGATCCGTCCGAGATTTTCGGACGGATTCCGTTAATTCTTATATTTTCCTTGATCCGTCCGAAATCCGTCCGAAATTTTCGGACGGATTTCGGACGGATTCCGTTAATTCATATATTTTCCATTATCCGTCAAAATCCGTCCAAATTTTTGGACGGATTTCGACGGATTCCGTTAATTCTTATATTTTCCTTGATCCGTCAAAATCCGTCCGAAATTTTCGGACGGATTTGAACGGATTCCGTTAATTCATATATTTTCCATTATCCGTCCAAATCCGTCCGAAATTTTGGACGGATTTCGACGGATTACGTTAATTCATATATTTTCCTTGATCCGTCCAGAAATCCGTCCAAATTTTCGGACGGATTTTGACGGATTCCGTTAATTCATATATTTTCCATTATCCGTCCGAAATCCGTCTGAAATTTTCGGACGGATTCCGGACGGATTCCGTTAATTCATATATTTTCCTTGATCCGTCCGAAATCCGTTCGAAAATTTCGGACGGATTGTGTTATTTTGTATATTTTCCTTGATCAGTCCGAAATCCGTCCAAAAATTTCGGACGGATTGTATTATTTTTTATATTTCCTTGATTTATCTTATATTATCCTTGAAAAAATATTAAATAATTTATCTTATAAATATGATTAAAATATTTGATCTTAATAAATTTAAAAGTAAACAAGATTTATGAAGTGAATTAAATAAGATTTATATTTCTTACAAGATTTATGAAGTAAAGTAAACAAGAAGTACAATTGTTTGATCCTAATAGAACCTAAATGAACTGGTTTGATCCTAATAGAGCCTAAATTGACTTGTTAGGACCTAATTGGGCCAATTGCCCCGATCGGCCCAATTGAACTTCTATGGTCCTAATGAAGCCTAAATGGACTTGTTTGATCCTAATAGAGCCCAAATCGACTTTTTAGGTCATATACGACCTAACTGGGTCAATTTGTACTTCTTTGATCCTAATGGAGCCCAACTGGTTTGATCCTAATAGAGCCCAATTTGGCTTGTTAGGACCTAATTGGGCCAATTGCCCCGATCGGCCCAATTGAACTTCTATGGTCCTAATGAAGCCTAAATTGACTTGTTTGATCCTAATAGAGCCCAAATCGACTTTTTAGGTCATATACGACCTAACTAGGTCAATTTGTACTTCTTTGATCCTAATAGAGCCCAAATAGACTGGTTTGATCCTAATAGAGCCCAATTTGACTTTTTAGGACCTAATTGGGCCAATTGCCCCGATCGACCCAATTGAACTTCTATGGTCCTAATGAAACCTAAATGGACTTGTTTGATCCTAATAGAGCCCAAATCGACTTTTTAGGTCATATACGACCTAATCGGGCCAATTTGTAGTTCTTTGATCCTAATGGAGCCCAAATGGACTGGTTTGATCCTAATAGAGCCCAATTCGACTTGTTAGGACCTAATTGGGCCAATTGCCCCGATCGGCCCAATTGAACTTCGTGGGTCCTAATGAAACCTAAATGGACTTGTTTGATCCTAATAGAGCCCAAATCGACTTTTTAGGTCATATACGACCTAACTTGGGCCAATTTGTAGTTCTTTGATCCTAATGGAGCCCAAATGGACTGGTTTGATCCTAATAGAGCCCAATTCGACTTGTTAGGACCTAATTGGGCCAATTGCCCCGATCGGCCCAATTGAACTTCTATGGTCCTAATGACGCCTAAATGGACTTGTTTGATCCTAATAGAGCCCAAATCGACTTTTTAGGTCATATACGACCTAACTGGGCCAATTTGTACTTCTTTGATCCTAATGGAGCCCAAATGGACTGGTTTGATCCTAATAGAGCCCAATTTGACTTGTTAGGACCTAATTGGGCCAATTGCCCCGATCGGCCCAATTGAACTTCTATGGTCCTAATGAAGCCTAAATGGACTTGTTTGATCGTAATAGAGCCCAAATCGACTTTTTAGGTCATAAACGACCTAATCGGGGCCAATTTGTACTTCTTTGATCCTAATGGAGCCCAAATGGACTGGTTTGATCCTAATAGAGCCCAATTTGACTCGGTAGGACCTAATTGGGCCAATTGCCCCGATCGTCCCAATTGAACTTCTACGGTCCTAATGAAGCCTAAATGGACTTGTTTGATCGTAATAGAGCCCAAATCGACTTTTTAGGTCATAAACGACCTAACTGTGCCAATTTGTACTTCTTTGATCCTAATGGAGCCCAAATGGACTGGTTTGATCCTGATAGAGCCCAATTTGACTTGTTAGGACCTAATTGGGCCAATTGCCCCGATCGGCCCAATTGAACTTCTATGGTCCTAATGAAGCCTAAATGGACTTGTTTGATCGTAATAGAGCCCAAATCGACTTTTTAGGTCATAAACGACCTAACTGGGCCAATTTGTACTTCTTTGATCCTAATGGAGCCCAAATGGACTGGTTTGATCCTAATAGAGCCCAATTTGACTCGTTAGGACCTAATTGGGTCAATTGCCCCGATCGGCCCAATTGAACTTCTATGGTCCTAATGAAGCCTAAATGGACTTGTTTGATCGTAATAGAGCCCAAATCGACTTTTTAGGTCATAAACGACCTAATCGGGCCAATTTGTACTTCTTTGATCCTAATGGAGCCCAAATGGACTGGTTTGATCCTAATATAGCCCAATTTGACTCGTTAGGACCTAATTGGGCCAATTGCCCCGATCGACCCAATTGAACTTCTATGGTCCTAATGAAGCCTAAATGGACTTGTTTGATCGTAATAGAGCCCAAATCGACTTTTTAGGTCATAAACGACCTGACTGGGCCAATTTGTACTTCTTTGATCCTAATGGAGCCCAAATGGACTGGTTTGATCCTAATAGAGCCCAATTTGAATTTTTAGGTCAACTATTAATCTTTATGTTTATTTTGTTATGTAGTTTATTTTGAGTAATTAAATTACTCTCTTCAAATTATTTTATTGGGTGCATTAGCACCGACTTATTTCAAGAAAATGCACGCTTACTAGACAATAATTTGTTATTGTCACTATTATTACCAGTACAAAAAAATATTTTAAATAATATGATTAAGAGAAAAACATTTTCATATTTTCATCCTATTTAATTTTAGAGTTGAAAATAAACTGATTTGACATTAATCAGATATTAAATTTTGGACCGAGTATTTTCTTAGTTGATCAGTTCAACTATTAATCTTTACTCTAATTTGAATTTTGAAATCATATATAACACCCTAGTTTTTACACCTTGTATTAATTATTTTTATTTGGATGTTTATGTTTATTATGTTATGTGGTTTAGTTTGAGTAATTAAATTACTCTCTTCAAATTATTTTATTAGGTGCGTTAGCACTGACTTATTTCAGTAAATGCACGTTTAGTAGACAATAATTACGTTATTGTCACTATTATATCAGTACAGAAAAATATTTTAAATAATATGATTAAGAGAAAAACATTTTCATATTCCTATTCTATTTAATTTTAGAGTTGAAAATAAACTGGTTTGACATCAATCGGAGATTAAATTTTGGACTGAGTATTTTCTTAGTTGATCGGTTCAACTATTAATCTTTACTCTAACTTAAATTTCGAAAACATATCCTTATCAATCTTTATTTTTAGATTCTAAAAAGTAAAAACATGTTTATTCTAGACCTAATATTTATCACTCATTTTATACCTATCACTAAATAATTAGCTTAAAAACTAAGCTTCCTCACTTTTCTCTCTCTCTTTCTCGACGTTCTCTCTCTGTTTCTCGTTTCTTTCTCTGTTTCTTTCTCTTTTCTTCTTTCTTTCTTCCTTTCTTCTCTTTTCTTCTTCTTCCTCCTCACATCATCTTCTTCCTTCCCCCAAACTCACTTTCCTTCCTTCCTTCTTCTCCGTCGCGCGACCACCCCTGAGGCCGCCGTTCGGCCACTGCACGGCGAGAGCAGATGACCCGGTCCTCGCCACGGCTGCTGCTGTCTCGCGTCAGAACCGCCACCCACCGCCGTTCCCAGCCGTGGTAAGCTCCCTTAACCGCCGTTCATGGTGGTTCTACCACCCTTAAGTGTTGAATCTCTTTCTTTTATGTTTTCTCTCATCTCTTTTGTCCATGGTTGTTGTAGAACCTCGATCCACCGCCGTCCTCCGCCATGACCGCCGTTCGCCGCCGCGAGGAGCACCACAAGACCACTTTCAGGTTGTCTTCAAGCTTGGGTGAGTCAAAACCCTCTCTTGTGTCTCGATTCAAAACCCCCAAAATATGATTTGAAACCCTAACCCTAACCCTTTGATTTCAGATTTTAATCTTGAAATTTAAAGTTGTTTTATGAGATTGGGACTGTGAAATTGTGTTTCCCTAAACCAGTTTCATTATTCTGAGTTTTCCCTACATTGTATTAAGGAGCCCTAAAACCCCAATTTAATTTGATTTAAATTTGGGTATGTTTTTGTGAAATTAATTATGATTTAGTGTAATTAGGACTCTTAATGGATGATTTCCAAAGTTCTTTTTCAAGATCTTTTGATCAAAACAAAGTTTCCTTAAAGGGTATTGGGAAGCGTGAGCTTCAAACATGATTTTTTCTGAAAATAATCTTATTTGGTAATTAGATTAAGTGTTTAGATAAAGTTAGAATGTGTGTTTGATTATGTGAAATTGATTTCTTGATTTCTTGTTGTTGTGCGTTGTTGGATTTACTCTCCGAGACGTTGGGACACGACTATGCTTGCTTGATGGAGTAGATATGATCCATTAATATGTTCCTTACAAATTATGATAATTGCAAGTTTTATGATCCATTCTGTTATGGTTTTTATGTTCCTATTTCTTTTTATGTAATATGCACTATTTTTAATTGAATGATAAGTTTGCCATTGTTTATTACTCTATTCCTCTCTCTGACATCTCATTACTTTATTTTTGTAGGCGTATACAGCTGGATGACTTGATGCGTTTTATGCAAGATGAAGCTTTAAAAGCCTTAAATCTCTTTGATGGAGATTCTGATAGTGGGGAAATTAGCAAAGCAGCCTTGAAGAACTGGGTGGTAAGAATTAACTAACATTTGATGCCGACTTTGGAGAACTGGGTGGATATATTTACTGAGGTGTCTGAACAATTTAGTTAATTAATTACACATGTTCTTTTTAGTTAATTGTCAATATGATTCAAGGTGCATTCTATGGTGCACTATCCTATATTTTTATACCACTCTCATTCTCAGTTTTCAGTTGATAACTTGATATTATTGCACTAATAAGATTGACTGCATAATTTCCAGTTCATTGAATGATCCAAGACTATATCTCCATTTTTTTGCAGTCATATGGGGAAAAATAAGCTCTCTGGTCAAATACCAGCAAAACTTTTCAACTCCAGTATGATTCTAGAACACGTGTAAGCTTCATTAATACAGTCAAAAGACTTTATCTAATAAGTTTACTCTTAAAATGACTCAATCCTCCTTAATGTTCTTTCACAAGGCTTTTTGATGATAATCAACTAGAGGGTAGTATTCCACGCACCCTCGGTCTTGTGACCACACCTTGGAGGTGGTGTAAGTATCTTGTCACCCGTGTCAAGTGACTAGTTATGTTGTCTCTGAATTTCTTTGGACTTTCTCTGTATTGAATATTTTCTGTTGACCACAGGCGCTTTGATAGGAATAGGTTAACAGGAGGAGTGCCTTCAAACTTCAACAATCTTGGAAAACTTAGTGAGCTATAAGAAAACTAAAGAAACATGCCTATTAAGCTTCATATTTGTTTATCTGTTAAAATTGGATGTGTTTTCTGAACAATCAATTCTCTGTGAGGGAAGGCATTGACTATATTTTTGCGGTACTTATCTCACAACCAGTTCAATACCTCTCTGCCGATCTTCTTTGGAATGAATAGTCTCACCTATGTGTAAGTAGTAAAAAAGTGATACTCTTATTGTATAATGCATAATACAATGATTTTAATTTGTATATTTTATTGGAAATTATTTACAGGGATATGAACTACAATAGTTTCACTTCTTCTGATTTTATTCCTTCATGGATTACAAATTTGAAAGACCTGACAACAGTGTATGTTGTTCCTTCATCCTCACACTACCTTTCTCTAATTCTCTCTTTCATTCTTTCTGCCATATCTAACCATGTGTGTTTGATATTTCAAAAATAAGAGGTTTTCATTCTTTACGTGTTAGATTACCGGTCTATATTGTGAAAAAAAAAACAGTGAATGTCCATTTAAAGTTTCACCATTTACCCTATTATGTTGCTGTATAAATAATTTTATCCTGTTAAGCTAAGAGTGAATTGTCTTTAGATGCTTTAGTTCATTTTGGAAGCTTAAATAAAATTCACTATACAGGTATTCTGAGAATTTCATCCTCCTTTTGTGGAAATAGTTTTTGCTGATGAATTAGATTATAAGAATGTAAATTTTATAAATATCTCTATTGGGAGATCTTTGGGTGTACTTTATGTTATTGGGGGACATGATTTAGTTTTAGTTGCTTGCCTTGTATGAGTTGCAATATGTAGTGTACATTCAAGGCCATGTTTTTACTCACGATATGTTTTGTACTATTTGAAGATTCATTATCATTGGATAATGTTTGTTATATTCAGTGCAACTTACCTGTTTCAACCTTTTCTCTCTTATTCATCGAATCTTCTGTTCTTTAATCTTTATCAAATTTAAAGATTCCAATATTGATTGTTTGTGTGTCGTTTGTTTTGTGTGTGTAGTGGAAATAATGTTGGTTCTTTTGGCTATCCTAATACTCTTGTGCATTGCAGATTTTTTTGTTTAGCCTCAACATTTGACTATCCTTTGAACTAAAGTGTAGTGTATGCTTAGGCCTAGGAATTATGAACGGACATGAGTTAGATAAAGATTCAAACAATTTGAGGGTTTGCTAGAAATAAAGATCCAAACAATTTGAGGGTTTGCTGGAAAAATCTCTTGATAATTTTTATTATTTGTACTTTCTGCTAGTCGCATCAATTTAAATGCCAATAATTAATAAATAGCCTTCTAATTATGCTTTTTGGTCATTAACAATCTTGCGAGATAAAATATGTCCTAAGCATTTAGCACTTTTTAATTGATAAACAATTAGATTGCACTTTCCAACTATTGGAAGTACCATCGATCTTACTGATCCAGTAGCATGTATATTTGCTCGACGGCTATACTAAACAAGTATAGATCACATGGGCTTCTTTACTGGGCTCGATTCTTTTAGGGTTCTAGAGTACAGTTGAACACATGTGTGCACTTATTTCTGTTTGCTAATTAATTGACTTGCTTGGTTGATGGAAATGTTCATTCTTTTCTTGAATTGTTGGATATAAATCTTTCGGTGTATCGTGGGGGCATCTCCATTGATGCAGGTCATTCTACTTCTAAAGGAAAAATGTCGACAAATTTGGAGAGGCTGGATTCTCGGTTTCCTCAACTTTTTGGTTCATTACATGACTTTCACAGTTCACGGTGGTTTGATCTTCGATAGTTTTTAAGTCATGACTTTTGGATTGCATGCGAGCAATTGGTATTTGATTTTTAGAAGTTGTATGGTACCAAGACTGTATTTTGTAACAATAGTCAAATTCATGATTTTGTGATTGAATGTGAAACTGCAAATGTTAGTGATCGGTGCCATATAATTCGCATAGATAGTGAAACTACAATGTAAGTGAAGTGATCTGTCATGGTCGTGATGGGCATCACGGCCTGGCCGTGACAGATTCTGCCTTGAATGTTGCTTCACTAAATGGTCTCATCACGGCCGTGATGGGTATCACGGCCGCCGTGACGATTCTGACTTTTCATTCTTCCGTGGGAAATCCGTCCCAAATCCGTCCGAAAACAAAAATAAATCCGTCCGAAAAATAACCAACAAAATCACAGCATTCCGTCCCAAATCCGTCCGAAAACAAAAATAAATCCGTCCGAAATCCGTCCGAAAAATAACCAACAAAATCACAGCATCCGTCCCAAATCCGTCCGAAAACAAAAATAAATCCGTCCGAAATCCGTCCGAAAAATAACCAACAAAATCACAGCATCCGTCCGAAATCCGTCCGAAAATAAAAAAATTCCGTCCGAAATCCGTCCGAAAAATAACCAACAAAATCACAGAATCCGTCCGAAATCCGTCCGAAAATAAAAAAATTCCGTCCGAAAAATAACCAACAAAATCACAGAATCCGTCCGAAATCCGTCCGAAAACAAAAATAAATCCGTCCGAAATCCGTCCGAAAAATAACCACAGTCCGAATTTCCACGTTGTCCGAAATCCGTCCGTAAATATTTTCGGACGGAATTTGGGACGGATTTTTTAATTTCCCACGGGGCTTTTTCGGACGGATGCCATTCCGTCCGAAATCCGTCCGAAATGAATTATCCGTCCGAAATCCGTCCGAATTCCGTCCGAAATCCGTCCGAAAATCCGTCCGAAAATGATGGATTTCTAGTAGTGTGGTAAGAAAGGAATACTTGTAGCCTGAAGAGGTGTTGAATACTTGGTTGTAATCTATTTGGAAAAATAGTGGATAAATCTTTCAAGTCGAAGGGACTGGACGTAGCTCTTGGTTGGAAGAGAGTGAACCAGGATAAAATCTCTTGTGTGAATTTTCTATCCCTAAACTCTTCAGTTTTATTTCCTTATACTAACTGTGGGGTTTTGATATTGCTTTGGTTAAAGTCTTTTAAGAAGGATCTTTGTTCTTGTGCTTGCTTCTGTTTCTAATCTCCTTGTGTGCAAAAGTTGTTTTAAATGTTGTTTTCGAAAATTATTAACAAACACAATTCAACCCCACCATTCTTATGTTTTCCTGTGTCAACTTCAGCTGCATTTTGTTGGCAGGCATCCCCACAGCTTTAAACCTCCATAGGAGGGGCATAAGTGTTAACCCAAATAACATGTTGTGTCCTTTCTGTAAATTAGCTGGTGAAGGAACAACACACATTCTTCTCTCTTGCCCTTTAGTTTATAAAGTTTGGCAACGGATCTACAACTGGATAGGTGTTGATGCGGTGCTCCCTATAGTTATGAAGCAACACTTTCTCCAACATGCAGGGCTACTACCAAGGATGTAACATCCTAAAATTCCAAAATGGTCTTTTTAATTAAAGAGATTAGGCTATTATAAAGTTGAGTGTAAAAGATAATTAGTATAAGATTTATTGGAATTATTTAATTATTACAAAAGATATAATATAATATTTTAAAAAATAAATAAATAAGGTGCTGGCCATATCAACGTGAATAGGCACGTTGCACCTTTCTTGAATTGTGGCATTTGCCAAATTCAAGTCAGGCACTTTTGCCTTCTTTTAAAAAGGAAAGAAATAATACAATAATAAATAGAAATAATAGCAATGTGGGTGGGCATGTTTACAAGACTTCAGCCCAAGGTGATACGTAAAGAACCATGGGTCTCATAGGTATTAAAGAATAAAGAGGATAGAATCCGTAGAGATAGGGTTGGTTTTCAACAAAAATAATGGAGATAAATTTGAAGCTCTTAGTGCCGCAACACAGTAAAGAAAAGAGAGAAGAGCAAGGAATTTACGCCACATAGATCCAATAATTTTTAGAGAGAAGAGAAGGAGAATTTCCGTTGAAACGCTAGCATTATCTTTGTTAATACACAGAGCTATTTGAAAGTCTCCGAGAGGTGAGTAAAAATAATTTTTCACACACTTTCATGGTACAATTAATTTGAGGCGTCTACATGTAACTTTGTCTTTTCTGAAATAGTAAAATATGTCAGGGTTCTTGATTTTGAGATTCTTAAAACATCTCACCTTTTGATAATTGATTTTTTATGAAAGAATATATTTTTGTGTAGCAATGTTGTACGTGCTTTTATTTAAGCTATTATGTACTGAATTAGTCCTTTTTGGCTTATCTAATCTACTTTTTTTTATAAAATTTTAAATACCATTTGAATGCAAATTATTTTGAAGTTCACGCTAGACTTTTTGTACCTTATGTTAATAATGTTGCTATAGTGACGAATAGGTAAACCACCAGTTGCATGCTTGGATTCTTGTTTTTAAAAGCCCGTTACTTAAGAATATTGGTATTATAATAAACATATTAAATTTAATATTAATTTGTCATGATAGTTGTGTTACAAATCTGTTACAGTGTTTGTGAAATTGATGCCAGGGAGTTTGAGAAAATTTTGGTACTAATCCAGGATGACATATTGCATAGTGCATATGAGATGATTATCACCTTTCGGGAAGGGATGACGGTTCTGCATTCTATTCCGGGAATAAGATGAGAGATATCACCATCTGGGATGGGATATCAAAACTATTAAAATATTCACATCTGGGATGGAATATTAGATACCTCCATCTGGGATGGGGAAGGCAGTGAGACGCAATTGCATGTATATGAGCTCATACACCTTAGTGGATCTGGGATTTACACCGGTTCTGGGAACCAAAGAGTCAAGTCAAGTGATTCTGGGAATCATCGAGTCATGTTCATGGAGTTGTATTGCATAGAGTTTGCATGGTGAATGTGATTAAATGTAATGATATGTGACCGTGGTTGGCTTTATGAGCTTGTGGTTTAAACGTTTGACATTGATTAATTTATACGTTATTATTTTGGATATTTATTATATTTATTATTTTGAAAATTAGCAGCTACCATGGATGTTTTTTCGGTTACCGCGCCGGCTGAAAACAACATTATTTGTGAACCTTTTTATTAAATGATTTTTATTCACTGGGATTATATCTCATTAAAAATGTTGTTTTCAGAGCACGAGGACGACGACACTAAGACTGAAGAGGCTTGAAGACTTAGTGAATTTTCTTAGTTATTTTTCTAGCTTGGTTAGTATTTTCTTAAATAAGGAGTCGTTTGTGGCTAGACATATTTATTTATTTATCGTTGTGTTTATTAGTAGACGCCCGGTTTTGAGGTAAATGAAATTATTTTGTAATGATTTATCAACATTTCTATTTATTCCTTATGAGACGATTATTTTAGACAATTTTTATTTTGGCTATATTTTTATTATGTTTTATTTTGGGTTACTAATGTAACGAAGGGCGTTACATTTATGGTATCAGAGCAGTTCGATTCTAAATCGGACTGTGGTAATGTGGCTTTTTCTAAAATAAAACTTGGGCGCATAGGATGCTTGTTAGAGTTATAGATGCTGCATGCTGTTTTTGGGATATTGGACCTGATCAACCCAGTATTTCATTGGTAGTGAGCTGATTTAAGGCGACTAATAGGCAAGGGACGAATGTTGTACTTGCAGCAACTTTGGATTGTATGGCCAAAGTTATGCAAGGGCAGACGGAGACTCTCCGTCAACTGAAGGGGAATAGAGGCCAGTCACTAATGAAGTGGTGGCAACCTAGGACCCTTAACACGTGGGGCTTTTCGAATTCAAGAAGAAAAATCCGCCATCATTCTGAGGCAGCTTAGATCCGAAGGAGGCTAAATTTATTCTACTAGTTAAGGAGAAAAAGTTATTATATTGTTTGATTCAGGAGCAATGCATTCCTTGATGTATCCTTTATGTGTGAAAATTTGGAGAGACCAATCTTTCATTTGTCCTTTGATTCATATGTTTATACTCCTATAGGGGATATTCTTGTTCTACCATTGATTGTTTAAATTGTTTCCTTGTGCATCAAGAAACTCCTTATGACATCAATCTTATTGTTATCTATGTGTTGGATGTTATTCTTGGTATGAACTTATTGTCGTCTAAGCTTGTTGTCATTAAGTACTTTGATAGAACTATTTTTTTTGCCTCTTCACAACCAATGTCTTTGATCCTTCGGTGTCAACTCTTATTGTATTTTTTATTTCTTGTAATAAGTGCTTAGTTGAGTGATCTCAAGGATACATACTCTTGTTCTCTGCTAAGATAAAGGCTGACAATAGTGTTACGGCTAAACCCGTAGTTCGCGAGTTTCAAGATGTTTTTCTTAAAGAGGTCTCTAGCTTACCTCCATAAAAGGAAATTGAGTTCAGCGTAGGTCTCGTGTCTGGGAGTGGACTAATGTCGGAAGCGCCTTATAGATTGGCACCCCTAGAGTTATGTGAGCTTAAGAAACAATTAAAGGAGTTGTTAGAAAATGGGTTTTCACACGTAGATTTGTCTATTAGAAAAAATGGGATTTTAGGGTTGTTGATTCTTTAACATGATATTCTTAAAATATTTTTATGTTCATCTGATGAATTGGTTTGATAAATGTATTTTTCTATAAAGAAATAATTTTTAATTTTTATTTATCGTTTTGCTTGCATATTCTTCTTTGATGGTAAAATTGCCTAAGCTAATTTCACTCTCATGTGTGTCAAATTACCTTTTCAATTCCAATGGCTTCCCTATGCATCACGTTCTTGTCTCTCTTTAAAGACAAATCATATTTTTATTTTAGAATCTTAGCATGTTCCTGACGCACGATTTCACCTTGTTGAGGTGCTTTGGTTTCTTTTATATTTGAAAATCTAATTCATTATTATTTAATTATACTGTAAATAAAGTTCTACTTTGATTATTGTTAAGAAATATGTTTGATTTTGTCATAAGTTTTGAGTGCTTTAGTAGGGAAAGAAAATGATTAGAGTATGAGATTATGTGTGAACAATAGACAATTGAACAAAGTAACCATTAATCAGAAGTATCTTTTGCTTAGGATAGATGACTTTAGATCAATTGAGTAGAGTGGCGGTTGATTCTAGTAAAGTAAATGTATAGATATAGGATGAGAGAAGACTGAGAAAGTGAAAGACGTGAGAAGTTTCCTAGAATTGGAGGAATGTTATAGGAAGTTATAGAAGGGTTCTCTAGACTGCCCTTACCTCTCACCAAATTGACTAGGATAGGAAAATCAAGATTGTAAGGATAAAATTCAAAGTTTTGAATGGTCATAAGAGCCTTAAATAATTAATAAAAAGAGAAATTTAAATATGAGGCAAAGAAGGTGGACATAATTTCTTAAGAACTATGATTTTGAGTTAGAGCACATCCAGGAAAAACCAAGATGTATCAAGATTTAAAGAAGATGTATTGATGAACGAGGATAAAAATTGATGTTATATTAAAGAAGATATATATATATATATATGTGTGTGTGTGTGTTTCAAATTTTATTATCATGTAATTTCATTATATATATATATATATATATATATATATATATATATATAGAGAGAGAGAGAGAGAGAGAGAATCATTTTCCTTAAGTTTTTAGATTGCTTCTCAAGTGACCAAATATTAATCGCGATTAATAGACTCTTTGGATTTGCATTCCATATAGATTAATGGCATGACTAATATTAACAAACTTATATTTCTTGTGAAAAATTGAAAAAAAAAATGCTATTTTTTCGTATACGCCTACTCAAAGATCAAGATAAACTGATTTCTTAGTACTATTATGGTGTTTATTCATTGAGTTTTTCTTTTTGGTTACAGTTGTTTTTGCGCAATGCCTCCACGGTTTAATTGCAAGTTTACTAAATCTTATTCTTGAATTTGTTATCACATTTCTTTAAGTAAGATAATCTTGTCAATAGAAAGTGAACTATTTATTTTTCTAATGAAATTATCATCTTGGGCTTGATAAGACTTAGTATGTGGGGTGGATGCTGCTACTACTTCTCCTTTCCTTCTTTGTTTTTTTTTTTTTAATTTTTTTTATTTTTAAAATTCTCTAATCTGTAGATAATATAAGAAAATTGGTATAGAGTCTATAAAATACTATTAGATATACGTAAGGATGTATAACACATTACTTCAATTTCTTTTGTGGATTGTTTGTTATGAATTTATTTTTTGAGAATGCTTATAATGATGAAATGCAAGTGAAGGTGTTATAATTATAGGGGGATGGGCATAAACAAATGCTTTAAGTGCATGATTTCATTATATAAATGTTTTTATTGACTCCACTTTAAATATATTTTTATAGTTAGGGTGCCACGAACTGTACACTTATTACATGGTGAAATAGTTATGGCTAAATCTATTGACGAGGTGACTAGGAAATGTAGGTCCCGTTTTGTTAGAGCGAAGTGAGAAGATCTCGTTAGGACCAGATTTAGTTCAAGAGACCACAGTTAGGATTCGAATGATTGAGGGAAAGATGCGCACTACGCAGAATATGTGAAAAATGTTATGCCGGAAAGAAAAGAAAGCCTTTAGAATTTTAGGAAGAGGAAAATGTATTTTTAGAGTTGCTCCTAAGACCGAAGGTAGGGAGGTCATTGAAGGTCAAAATGTTAAATCCTCATTTCATGGGTCTCTTTCAAATCCTAGAGAGTCGGGCCTCTTACTTACCAATTGGCTCTTCCACCACAGTTGTAAAATCTCCAAGATGTCTTCCATGTTTCTCAACTCCGGGAGTATATACCAGATGTTTCACACGTGATAGCTCCTGAGTCAATACAATTGAGGGATAATTTGATCTTTGATCCCAGACCTACTCAGATCATTGACGGAAGCACTAAAACTTTGAGAAACAATACGATCCCATTGGTGAAGGTAATTTAGGAAGGTTTAACTCCGGAGGAAGGTACTTGGGAACTTGAGAAAGATGTTACACATCATTATTCAGGTCTCTTCAACACATGAACTTAATTCAATGTTTTACTATCTTTAGTCGCTATGTTTGTTTGGGTAGAATGCAATAATTCCGGGAACGAAATTTCTTAAGTATAAGTGAAATGTAACATCCTAAAATTTCAAAATGATCTTTTTAATTAAAGAGATTAAGCTATTATAAAGTTGAGTGTAAAAGATAATTAGTATAAGATTTATTGGAATTATTTAATTATTACAAAAGATATAATATAATATTTTAAAAATAAATAAATAAGGTGCTGGCCATATCAACGTGAATAGGCACGTTGCACCTTTCTTGAATTGTGGCATTTGCCAAATTCAAGTCAGGCACTTTTGCCTTCTTTTAAAACGGAAAGAAATAATACAATAATAAATAGAAATAATATTAATGTGGGGTGGGCATGTTTACAAGACTTCAGCCCAAGGTGATACGTAAAGAACCATGGGTCTCATAGGTATTAAAGAATAAAGAGGATAGAATCCGTAGAGATAGGGTTGGTTTTCAACAAAAATAATGGAGATAAATTCGAAGCTCTTAGCGCCGCAACACAGTAAAGAAAAGAGAGAAGAGCAGGGAATTTACGCCACCTAGATCCAAGAATTTTTAGAGAGAAGAGAAGGAGAATTTCCGTTGAAACGCTAGCATTATCTTTGTTAATACACAGCTATTTGAAAGTCTTTGAGAGGTGAGTAAAAATATTTTTTTCTCACACTCTCATGGTACAATTAATTTGAGGCGTCTATATGTAACTTTGTCTTTTCTGAAATAGTAAAATATGTTAGGGTTCTTGATTTTGAGATTCTTAAAGCATCTCACCTTTTGATAATTGATTTTTTATGAAAAAATATATTTTTGTGTTGCAATGTTGTACGTGCCTCTGTTTAAGCTATTATGTACTGAATTAGTCCTTTTTGGCTTATCTAATCTACTTTTTTTTAATAAAATTTTAAATGCCATTTGAATGCAAATTATTTGAAGTTCACGCTAGACTTTTTGTATCTTATATTAATGATGTTGCTGTAGTGACGAACAGGTTGCATGCTTGGATTCTTGTTTTTAAAAGCCTGTTACTTAAGAATATTGGTATTATAATAAACATATTAAATTTAATATTAATTTGTCATGATAGTTGTGTTACAAATCTGTTACAGTGTTTGTGAAATTGATGCCAGGGAGTTTGAGAAAATTTTGGTACTAATCTAGGATGGCATATTGCATAGTGCATATGAGTTGGTTATCACCTTCCGGGAAGGGATGACGGTTCTACATTCTATTCCGGGAATAAGATGAGAGATATCAACATCTGGGATAAGATATCAAAACTATTAAAATATTCACATCTGGGATGAAATATTAGATTCCTCCATCTGGGATCGGGAAGACAGTGGGACGCCATTGCATGTATATGAGCTCATACACCTTAGTGGATCTGGGATTTACACCGGTTCTGGGAACCAAAGAGTCAAGTCAAGTGATTCTGGGAATCACCGAGTCATGTTCATGGAGTTGTATTGCATAGAGTTTACATGGTGAATGTGATTAAATGAATGAGATGTGACCGTGGTTGGTTTTATGAGCTTGTGGTTTAAACGTTTGACATTCATTAATTTATACGATATTATTTTGGATATTTATTATATTTATTATTTTGAAAATTAGTGGGTACCATGGATGTTTTTCCGGTTACCGCGTCGGCTGAGAACAACACTATTTACGAACCTTTTTATTAAATTATTTTTATTCACTGGGATTATATCTCATTAAAAGTGTTGTTTTCAGAGCACGAGGACGACGACACTAAGACTGAAGAATTTTCTTAGCTATTTTTCTAGCTTGGTTAGTATTTTCTTGAATAAGGAGTCATTTGTGGCTAGACATATTTATTTATTTATCGTTGGGTTTATTAGTAGATGCCCGATTTTAAGGTAAATGAAATTATTTTGTAATGATTTATCAACATTTCTATTTATTCCTTATGAGACGATTATTTTAGACAATTTTTATTTTTGCTATATTTTTATTATGTTTTATTTTGGGTTACTAATATAACGAAGGGCGTTACAAAGTAGATACTCCAACTAAGGGTGGAAGCATATTTGGCTCGCGACAGTTTGGTCTCTATGGCTTTTCAGGAATGACATAATATTCAACAACTGAAAATTGGAGCTTCATAAGGTGTTCGACTTGAGTAGGCTAAGAGCATAGAATTGGTGTGTTCATTCATCTAAGGTTGTTCATTTTTCGTTTACTGTCTGGTGCACAAACCCAGTACAGTTCTTGGAGTATTGCAAAGGGATGTAGGGGCAACAATCCATCTATCTTTTGGCGTGAGTATGGATCTAGGATATATAGGGGATCAGTTCTGTTCATATGTGGTGTATCTTGGCATTTCATGCGGCTGGGGTAATTTATTAGCTTCTTAAGTGTTTGATGTCGGGTTTGGTACTGCCTGTGTGCAGTGTATTCTTTTTTCCTCTTATCATGTTTTGGTGGTTAAGTGTTCTTGTATAGTCTGTATCTATGTTCTCTGTTTTTCTTCTTGTGCTGTGTTGTTGTTGGGGTTTGAGTACACCTAGTGCTCCCATGAATGAAATTCTTTGTTTATAAAAAAAAGTAATGCTTAAGATACAATTGAGCTCATTTAAGAATATGTAAAATAATACCTCACACTGTATATTTGTTCAATTTATAAGGCCGTATGTAAATTGGAATACATTGATCGAGTTCTGAGCTCACTAGGGTCTCCTACTTATACCCTTCAGTTTCTAACTGATTATACAAGGCTTATCTGTTATAATAACAAACTAATCCTGCTAAGGACCTAACTGACTGAACAGATATAACTAACAGATACAATTTACATTCCTTCGTTCCCCCTCAAGTTGGCGCATGGAGGTTGATAATGCTCAACTTGTCAAGTAGAGTTTCGAATCTGTCTCTGCCAAGGGGCTTGGTGAAGATGTCTGCTACCTGCTCCTTTGTCCCAATTTTCAATGGCTCAATGTCACCTGACTGAACTCGTTCTCTGACAAAATAACAGTCCATCCCAACATGTTTTGTTCTCTCGTGGAAGACAGGATTCATTGTGATATGTAAAGCTGCTTGGTTGTCACAAAACATCTGAGTTGGACCTTGTGGTGATGGTGTCAGTTCATTCAGCAACCATCTTAGCCAAATGACTTCACTCATGGTTGCTGCCATTGCCATGTACTCGGCTTCAGCTGATGACTTGGCCACCACTGTCTATCTCTTTGTCCTCGAAGAGATTGGAGAACCTCCTAGCATGATCAAGTATCCAGTGCAAGATCTCCTTGATCAAGTACTGTGACCTTGCTACTTCAATCCCAAGGAAGTATTTCAAAGGCCCTAAGTCTTTAATATTGAAAGTCTTATTGAGAAATTCTTTAACTTTCTGCATAAGTTGTGGATCATCTCCTGCTAGAATTACATCATCTACATAGATGAGGGCAATGAGAAAAACTCCATCCTTGTTGTAGATGAAAAGAGAATGGTCTGCTTTGCATTGTCTGAAACCAATGGAGTTGAGTGCCCTTGTGAACTTTTGATACCAATTTCTGGAAGCTTGGCGATCTCCATAAAGTGATTTCTTCAATTTGCAAACCCTTGTTTCTCCTTTCTTTGCAAATCCTTGTGGTATTTGCATATAGATATCCTCATTCAAGTCTCCATGTAGGATTGCGTTATTTACATCAAGTTGATGGACTAGCCACCCTTTCTTTAATGCTATAGCCAATAGACACCTCATTGTTACCAACTTTGCCACGGGTGCAAATGTTTCATGGAAATCCTCCCCCTCAACTTGAGTGAACCCTCTTGCCACTAGACGTGCTTTGTATCTTTCAACTTCTCCATTTGACTTGTACTTGATCTTGTAAACCCATTTAGAGTCTGCAACATTCTTTCCAGGAGGCAGAGCTTCCAATGTCCAAGTCTGATTGTCTTCTAAAGCTGCAATCTCCTTTCTCATTGCCTCTTTCCAGTGATCATGAGCTGCATCTTGAAAAAAATTCTTTGGCTCATCTTGTGAGGAGATGGCCACTAAGAAGACAGTGTGTGAAGATGAAAACTTGTTATATGACAAATAGTTAGATAAAGGGTACACTACTGAGTTACCAGATATATACAGGGTTGTTTGAAGGATGACTGATAGGTGGTAAGTCCACCTTATAGTCTCTGAGACTTCTTGGAAGCTGTCTCAGTCTTCCATTGTGCCTGTCTTCATTTTGAGCATCACTCTCTGTGTTCACATCTTCATTATCATCTACCTGCAACTCTGTTTCATGAACATTCGATGGTGCTACAGGCTGTTTATTTAAAGGTGCTGTGGGCTGAACCTGCACCATATCCTCCTCCCGGATCATAGAAGGAGCTTGCCGCTTACTTGTACCCGTTATCTCAGAGTTTTCTTCCTTCTTGAAAGGAAACTCCTTTTCAAAGAAAATAGCATCTCTAGACACAAAAAGCTCTTTATTGGAAATATCATAGAACTTATGTCCCTTTTGACCAGAGGGATAACCAACAAAGACACATGCCCTCCCTCTTTCATCAAATTTACTTTCTTTCCTAGTTTTCAAAAAATATGCCAAACAACCAAAAACTTTTAAGTATTTGTAGCTTGGATTTTTCCCAAACATGATCTCATATGGTCTCTTACTATTTATTACTTTAGAAGGCAGCCTATTGATGATATGCACTGCTGTAATAATGCATTCACTCCGAAGTTGAATAGGCAAACCTGAGTGGAACCTAATGGCACGCCCTATCTCTAGAATGTGCCTATGCTTCCTTTCCACTACCACATTCTGCTGGGGAGTGTAAGTGCAAGTTAGTTCCATGATTATTCCTTTATCTTCATAGAATCTTTGCATATGACTAGATGTAAATTCTAAGCCATTACCATTCCTAACCCTCTTAACTCTCTTGCCAAATTGAGTCTCTATCATGCATATGAACATAGGCAAATACCTTTCTACCTCAGACTTATGCTTCATAAGATATACCCATACCCCTCTACTATAATCATCAACTATAGATATAAAATAATAGGCCCCTGATGTGGATGCGGTAGAATACCTACCCCATATATCACAGTGTATTAGATCAAAACAAGAAGTTGTTTTTATTGAACTTGATGAAAAAGGTAATCTAGTTTGGTTTGCCCTAATACATGAATCACAAGGTACATTATTTAGATTTTTAACTACATCAAAAACAGAATCTATATACATCATTTTAGCATCTGAAGTGTGGCCAAGTCTTGCATGCCATATCTTAGCATCTGCTGACTTGTCCACCTTCATAGTCACTCCTTCATTCCTTGTAGATTCAAGAAGATATAGTCCATTTTGATGCTTACCCTTTCCAATCAGGGTCTTCGAAGCTAAGTCCTGAATTATGCATGAGTTGTGGCACAATTATGATCTTTTGGTAGTCTACTAACTGAGAGAAGACTGCATTGAAAATCAGGTATATATAAGACATCATGCAATCTTATACCATTAGAGAGTTCCAAATTTCCTGAACCTTTTACAGGAACATAAGTACCATTTGGAATTTTAACAGGTTGTTTATCACAAGACAGTTTATCACATAACAATTTATCATCACAAATAATGTGTTCTGTGGCCCCTGAATCTATGATCCAGGGCCTTTCTAACATGATGTTACCTGCCATGTTCACTATGGATTTCTTCTGCTGTGTTCCCATTTGATAATCACCATCTTGCTTTAGCTGCTGTATCAACCTTTTACCATAGCATTACACCGCATCCATTGAGCAAGATTGGGCGAATCCGCAGAGGGCATGGAAATCGACCCATCAACGAACCCAAGCTTGTTCTTTGCATACAATGCATTTCCCTTATCTGTGACCCATTTGTTAGAAAATGGGGTCTGGCCTGCAACAAAGAAGAGACAAACAAAGGTAATGCACAATCTCCAAGGCGTGTAAGAACACTAGGCTTTAGGTTCGATTCGCCCCCACCAATATCTCCTCGTAGATTGGATGCAATAGGTAAAACCGGCGAATCCCCTTCAGGATACAATGGAGTAACTTTGGTTTGGTTTGCACACCCTAAACCAAGCATATCGTCAATGATAGTTTACAGAACAATAGTCTTCCTAACTCTCTCTGCGAACAAGGGAGAAAAAACGGTGATTTGGAGTGAATAATGGTTGAGAGATTCTGAGATTTTTCGTCTGTTTTAATGCGCATGTAGATGGTTCTATTTATAGACCAACTCATGTCACTTGGTGAAAGAAAATAACTCTTTAAAGGTTCCACCAACGGTCGAGTTAAACAGTTAAGTAACGTAAGGGTTCACAAACTAACATGTGATACTCATTGGCCTAGTGGCCAGCGGCTATGTCTCTTGACTAAAAGACCCGGGTTCGATTCTACCCTAGTGCTGTTTTGCACATTATTAACGTTTAAAATAAAACATCGTTTAAAACTCAAAATTTGACAGGCTTAGGAATCGAACTCGCGTCCACTAGGAAATATGGGAAGCGTCGCAACCGCTATGCCACATATCAAACTTGTGCTAACTTAACATCGTAATGCTTATTTATTTGACCGTCAATAACCTTTAACTTTGTGAATTTTGAAAATATCTCACAATCCCCCACCATTTTCAAAATAAATCCAAATCCCATTATTCCGAAAATCGCATGCTTTCAGACAAAGGTATCTTGGGGATTTGAACCTTTGCTTAGTAAGACATGGGTTTCACTCATCCCCAAATAAAATGGTAGACAAGCTTTGAACCAAATATTCATTAGAACAAGCGTGCATGACTTACACATGAAATCTCGGTACCATTGAACGACATGGTAGTGTGACACATTTGGTAAGGCCTTGTGTCGTGTATCCTTTTCATGAGAGCTTACAGAGTCAAGCCCAACTCTAAGAAGCGGCCACACTTCACTCTCACATAGGTGGACTTTACTAGAAGCACCCCCATAAGTTGGGCACCTCAGGACATATATGCTATAGGTCCATTAAGAGCAAAAACTCACCCTTTTCTTTTATGTCCTTATGGTATCCAAGTACTTTTAAACCTTGGGATGTATCTATTCGTCAAGTACTTGCAATCACTCTCACAGTGTACTTTGGCCCATTGAACTCAAGACTTGATACTACTCAAGTGTGAGTCGGGTTTCCACCATTGATGATCAAGTAGATATGGGCTCGAGTCTCATCCCTAATGATGCTTTTCAACATCATATCACTTGTCAGTCCTTTCGTCAAAGGATGCAAGATTTCTTTTCATCTTATAAAGACCCTGGATATTACTCCATTTACAATTAGTTCCTCGACATAACTATGTCTTAGCCCAATGTTCCTAGACTTTCCATTATAAACCTGGCTATATGCCCTTGATAGTATTGACTTATTATCCCATTGTATGGATACTGGCACCATTAAAATTGGTATCTCATACAACAAATTTCTAATCCATTCAATCTCTTTGTTACCTGCTGGCAGTGCTATAAATTTTTGCAGCCATGGTGGAACCGGCAATGCCGTCTTATTTCTTGAAACCCAAGAAATAGCACCCCCACCAATTGTGAAGACTCAACTTCTTGTTGAAACATGGTTTTCTGTATAATTCACCCAATTGACATCCGTGTATCCTTCTAATTCTGAAGGATAACCATTATAGTTCAAACTATAGTTCATTGCCCCCAACAAGTATTTCAATAATCTTGGACAACATGCCAATGGTCTTTTCTTGGATTACTTGTATACCTACTTAGTCTCCTATAACATATGCAATGTTTGGCTGGATACATGTCATGGCATACATTAAATATCCAACTACTTTTGAGTATTCAAGTTGTGTTACTAGACTACCTTTATTTAGTACTAGATTTGTATTATGATCAAAGGGAGTAGTGATAGGTTGACAATCAAAGTGATTAAACTTCTTTAATACTTTTTCTATATAGTGAGATTGGAGTAAACATATATTCTCACAATCTCTTATTATTCTATCTTCTAAAATCACATTAGATACCCCTAAGTCTTTCATATCAAAACTTCTAGATAAGAAACTCTTAGTTTTGCTACCTCATCTAGATTAGTACCAAATATTAACATATCATCAACATTTATATCATCAACAAATAAACAAATCATGACACCTTTTCCATTATGGAATTTACTATAAATACACTTGTCAAATTCATTTATTTTATATCCATTAGCTAGCACAACTTAATCAAACTTTTGATTTCATTTCTTAGGAGCCTGTTCTAGTCCTTACAATGACTTTTTCAATTTACAGACTTTCTTTTCTAGACTATTAACCACAAACCCTTCAGGTTGTGTCATATACACCTCTTCATCTATTTCCCCATTTAGGAATGGCATTTTCACATCCAATTGATGGATGACAAACTTATAGATTGATCCCAGTGCTAATAGCACTCTAATTGAAGCAATTCTTGCCATATGTGTATATGTATCAAAATAGTCAATACCCTCATTTTTTGTAAATCTCTTAGCAACTACTCTTTCCTTAAACTTATCAAGGGTTCCATCTACCTTTCTTTTACTTTGAAAATCCACTTTCAACCTATTGGTTTGGAACTAGATGGGAGGTCTACTGATTTCCATATTTTATTCCCCATTATTGAATCTATTTCCTCTTGTATAACTCCCTTCCAGAAAGTGACCACTTTAGACTTCATTGCCTCTTCAAATTTCTATTTTTTTGTATGATAATAGATTGGTCTATAACTGTCTATGGACCCTCTTGTTCCTTCAACAAGGAACATGAAAAACTCTGACCTCTATATTTTCTCATTTCTAGATCTCTGACTTTCCCTAAGTTCTGAACCCTCCAAAGTTTCTTTATTAGATACATTGCTTTCCGAATTATGTGCATTACTATGAACATTTTCCATGTGACTTGGAATTGAGTTAAATCTATCTTCTTGAAATATTACATCCACAGACTCAATCACAATAGTAACATGATGAGTCGCTAGATTCTATAATCATGAATCTATATGCTTTGCTAATTTTAGCATAGCCCGGGAATACACATTCAATTCCCCTTTCACATAATTTCTATCTTTTGGTTCAAGAACTTTTATTATTACCCTACAATCTCAAACTTTGAATAATATGATAATGGGTTTTCTATTTTCTAGAGCTTATATGGGGTTAATTTATTCCGTTGTTTGGAACCCTATTTACTATCTAACAAGTCTTGAATATGGCTTCTTCCCAATATCAATTTGCTATGCCATTATAGGATATCGTGACTTTTACTATTTCTTCTTATATCCTAATTTCCTTTCAACTAACTTATTTTGTTAAGGGGAATAAGATACCGTTGTTTTTGTCAACAATTCTAGTAGACTTTATAGTAACTATATGACTATAGAATTCTCCTACTCTATCACTCTTAAAACATTTAATGAATGTGTTATGATAAACCACTTCAATTTACCCACTCTATATAATAACATATATAAGCATAAAAATTTATGGGTAATTAAGAGTACTGTTATAAATAAATGACATTTGTTCACAATGTGACATTGGCCTGATGCTCCTCAAACTCTTTCGTCCGAATTCTATTCCCAGCGTTGGCAACTTTTCATAAATTCTGTTGATTAAGTTTTGTCAAAAACGGTTTAAAAACCCACAACCTGATCGTGTATGAATGAGCACGTCTACCACCAGACCAACATACCATTTGACTACAACAAGTAACTGTCACTGCCAATTAAAACAACGCAACATTTGGGCACCACACCTGCACCAACCGGATCAACCAGACCCAATTTGCAGAAAAATGGGTTCACACAACCCATTCATGACCCAGGCATTCAACCCAAATCTAAACCTATTTTCATTGTTTTTGTGTATTGGATTAATGTTTAAACATGTTCTATCATAAATCTAAATAATTGTCATAATAGAAAACAAACAAACAATAATTAAATATCATTTTCCAGTTTTCTATATCATTTATTTATGTAAATCCTTGTCCATTTTGACAACCTAGAACAATCTAAAAACACATTCTGAACATTTATACTTTTACAAAAGTAATAAATAATTTCCATCTTATATTCACAAAATCATGCCCTCATAATATAAGGTTGTCTATTTTAAAAATAATTGGTTCTTACATGGATCAAATCCATTAATACATGCACTTGATATAATCATGTATATCTAAGACCTTTCTATCAAAATAGAGCAACATGCATGCATGCATCATAAACCAAACATATTAATGTTCATCAAAACTCACATACTTGAGTGTTTTCTAAGAATCATGCATCTAAGACTCTAATACCACATGTTAATTTTAACACAAACAAAGAATGCCTTTAGCATTGTACACACATGAATTTAGAACACCAAGTATAACATAGCTATGAAAAGTAATTGTGTACCTTTCACCTTGGTCACAAATACACATATTTTGATGAAGCATATGACTACTCATCTATTCTTTCTTTTAAGAAGACCATGCATCTCTTTCTCCCAACTAACGGAGTTACCACCTTCGACCCTCTTAACTTTGACTAAGTCTAATGTTATCTCCCTCAGTGTTGCAACCATTTTAATAAAACGAGAATCGAACCTAAATATTGTTAGAAAATGGGGTCTGGCCTGCAACAAAGAAGAGACAAACAAAGGTAATGCGCAATCTCCAAGGCGTGTAAGAACACTAGGCTTTAGGTTCCATTCGCCCCCACCAATCTCTTCTCGTAGATTGGATGCAACAGGTAAAACCGGCGAATCCCCTTCAGCATACAATGGAGTAACCTTGGTTTGGTTTGCACACCCTAAACCAAGCATATCGTCAATGACAGTTTACAGAACAATAGTCTTCCTAACTCTCTCTGCGCACAAGGGAGAAAAGAAGGTGATTTTGAGTGAATAATGGTTGAGAGATTCTGAGATTTTTCGTCTGTTTTAATGCATGTAGATGATTCTATTTATAGACCAACTCATGTCACTTGGTGAAAGAAAATAACTCTTCAAAAGTTCCACCAACGGTCGAGTTAAACAGTTAAGTAACGTAAGAGTTCACAAACTAATATGTGATACTCATTGGCCTAGTGGCCAGCGACTATGTCTCTTGACTCAAAGACCCGGGTTTGATTCCACCCTAGTGTTGTTTTGCACATTATTAACGTTTAAAATAAAACATCATTTAAAACTCAAAATTTGATAGGCTTAGGAATCGAACTCGCATCCACTAGAAAATATGGGAAGCGTCGCGACTGCTATGCCACATATCAAACTTGTGCTAAGTTAACATCATAATGCTTATTTATTTGACCGTCAATAACCTTTAACTTTGTGAATTTTGAAAATCTCTCACACCATTCTCCGTAATTTCCATCATGGAGGGGTTCACTAACAAAGATTTGCCCAGGATGATCTGAGGCATGAAGGAAGACGGGGGACATGATATCAAGATGATTTTCATTACCTAGACACTTGATTTCTTTGTTATCTTTATTCTCCTCTTTTGTTGAAGACAAATCTGCTGATTTGGGTGAGTCTTCTTTGCCTTCCACCATGATTGCAGAATCAGAAAGACGGTATCACTCTTTTCAGGATTTTCGGTTCACGATACCATGTAAAATAATACCTCACACCGTATATTCATTAAATTGATAAAGCTGTATGTAAATTGGAATACATTGATTGAGTTCTGAGCTCACTAGGGTCTCCTACTTATAACCTTCGGTTTCTAACTGATTATACAAGGATTATCTTTTATAATAACAAATTAATCCATCTAAGGACCTAATTGACTCAACAGATAGCAGATATAACTAACAGATACAATTTACATTCCTTCAGAATACATATATCTTACTAACCTTAAGACTTACACACTCATAGATCCTATATTCTTATTGAATGAAAGTTTAACCTCATACAGAAGATGAATAGTGTTAACGAAAGTCTCCATACTAAACTACATCCACCTAAAATAACATGGAATTTCGTAGCTTTGGATTTTACTCAATGGTGGTAACTTAAGTTCCAAGAGAAGATGAAGAAAAGCAAATTCAATTTCCTACTGAAAACCAATGGCTCCCGATCTCTGAAAAAATGACAGCAAATATAGAGATGAAAATTTCTGAATTAATGTATGTGGTAAAATATCTGACACACAACTTAGGTGTTTTTCCTTTTCACTTGCTTCGAATGGATGTATTAATGATTAATCAATGAAAGGTTTTGGTATCTCATGTCTTCCTGCATCGATTCTGGGATTTGGGATGCACCGATCGTTAGTTGAGCACGCAAAGTTTTACCTTCAGTTTAGCACAGAAAGCTGTCAACATGCATGTAAATGTTAATATTAATTAGTTGGCCATTAAGCAGTTCCACTCCTCCTATTATTCGCTATCTGTAATTTTGGTTTCTAATTTTTTTTTATGTACATTTAATCCCTTTATTATTTTAGTTGCAAATTTAGTCATTCCATCCAATGTCCATCAAATTTTTGCAGTTGAGTTTATGTGGTAAAGGACCTTGTGGTGGAATCAAAAAAGATTCCAGAAATGAGGAACAAAATCAGTAAATAACATAGAGGAACTACTGAATTATGCTTAATCGGAAAGGCAGAGGTGGGAGAACCTCAACCAGAGATTTAGTGCGCTTAGAGCAATGATTTCTCTTTGTTCATCATTGAAAATTTGATAAATATGGGACGAAATGACCGAATTTGCAACATTAAGAAATAAAGGGACCAAATGTGTCCATAGTAGGATGACCAAAGTTGCAATTAAATGACAAATGACCATATGTATTTCTATTCTATAGTTATTATCGAAATGTTAAGATTAAAATTACAGTAAAGTCTCATACATTGCACCCATAACTGATTGGTAGTTGTTGCCCGTCTTTTTTTAAAAAAAACAAAAAGGCGTGCAAAGGCATCAATGTAAGAATCAGACATCTCAACTATGTTGGCACCCCTAATTCCACTAATCATTTACAGTACATCCAAATTTTATTAAAAAAGAATACAAAATATCAAGTGATTTTTTTTTTATAAGCAAAAGTATATTAATGATGAGTACAAGGGATGCTCAAACCCATATAAAAGAATATTGTCCCTTAGCAGAAAACAGAATCAAATATACAAAGATCACCTTTCATTTAATCCTAAAAAATAGCATACCATCTAAATCCAAAACATGTCCTCCCTAAAAAATACCAAAACCTGATCTATATCCAAGAAACCAGAGGAGCCATTCTTCATTCGTAGTCTCAATCCTCAAAAAAAGCTGATTGCCCAAATAGTTACAAACACAGTAAACTGAAATCCCAATTACAAACAAAGACACGCGACCATCACATAGAAAACAAGCTGAAAATTTGGCTTCAACCAACTAAATCCTTTAAAACATTTTCCTCATAACATATATAATCCAATCTGACCAACTTAAGCCCCCCCAAACACCATGAATTTAGGTGCCTCACACTGTTGCTTTAACCAAGAGACTGTGGTGTTCCTTAAATTGCTAAGAAATGATGTGCCCAAACCAAAAGAGAAAGATCATGAAAGTTCATATCAGGACCTTCCTAGCCAAGAAAACAGCAAAGAAGAATTATCACTGATCATTAAAATCCTGCCAACTAGGAAACAATTATACCCCCAAGTATTAGAGTTTATTATATCTGTATTTTCTATTTAGTTGGGCTTTCTCTTATTGACTTAATTTTATAGGATTAGTTCCCTTGACTCAGTCTTCCTTCTATCTTTTCTGTTTTGGCCCAAGTGTTATATAAACACTCAGCCCTGTTTACATTGAACAATTAATTTCAATATAGAAAATACACTTTCAATTTTCAATATGCTTCAACATCCATCTTCTCTACGTACGAAACCAAGATGGTATCGGAGCTCAAAATTGAGCTCTGGTTTCCATACTCTTGGAGTTTTTCCACCCAATTTCTTTTCTTCTAATCGATTCCTCTCCATCGTCTCGAAGATGGCAAACCAGATAAATATGATGATTACGCGACCAATCCTCTAAACCCTTATTATGTTCAGGCCAATGAGAATCCCTCTTTGGTTCTTGTAAATCCCGTTCTCGATGGAAAGAACTATCATACTTGGGTTAGGTCAATAAAATTTGTTCTGGAAACCAAGAACAAAATGAAGTTTCTTGATGGCACTATTGAACAGCCTAAAGAAGGGGATGCGTTATACGAGCCCTGATGCCGCTGTAACAACATTGTCCTCTCATGGATTCAACATGCAGTTTCTCCAATTATCTTGAAATCAAGCCTTCGATTGAACAAAGCCTCGGATGTTTGGAAGAATCTTTAAAACCGCTTTGCTCAAGATGACATTTTCAGAATTTGACATTCAAGATGACATATGTAAGCTGCATCAAGGTAATTTAGATGTTTCTGAATATTTTATTGAACTTCAAACCATGTAGGATGAATTCAATAACTACAGACCATTGCCAACATGTAATTGTGCTAATCCTTGTGCTTGTAAAGGTGAATTTGACAAAATTAAAGGATATAGAGATCAAGACTATACTATACGATTCTTGAAAGGTCTCAATGACCAATATTCCCATGTCAAATCTCAAATTATGTTAATAAATCCTTTACCTGATGTTAATAAGGCTTTTTCTATGGTTACACAACAAGAAAGACGGATTTCTATGTCTGATATAGCTGACAACATCACTGACTCCAAAGCCCTTTCCTTCAATACCAATCAATTCAATGGAGGATCCAAGAGAGAAGGTTTCTCCAACAGAGGCAAAGGTAGAGGCAAAGGAGGAGGACCTAACTCAATGTACTGCACCAATTGCACCAAAACAAATCACACCATAGAAACCTGTTACTTCATACATGGGTTTCCACCTGGTTATCAAACAAAGAATAAGTCTGCCAACTCTACTGCTGTCATTGATCAACAAGAGAAACAAATTCATCTTGCCGAGTCTTCAAAACAGGGATTCAGCCTTACTCAAGATCAATAGCAAGGTCTTCTTGAGATGCTGCAAGCCAGAAATCCTAATAATGCAAGCACACACAAGGCAAACTCCATCTTGACAGGTCCTTTAACCTTCACCAACAATTCTAATAAACCTATCATAGGTAAGTCTCATGATTTATGGATTTTAGACACAGGAGCTACTGATCACATTACCTTTAATCTTCATAATTTTGTGGATTACCATAACATACCTCCTGTGTATATTACATTACCTGATGGAAACCAAGTCACTTCCACTATAACAGGAAAAATTTCTCTTTTTCCTGATCTAACTTTACATAATGTCCTTTATGTGCCAAATTTTCATGTAAATCTGATTTCTATCATAAAACTTCTTAGACAAAATCATTGCAAGTTAATTCTTGAACATGATTCTTGCCTTGTTTTGCAGAATTACCCCAGGAAAACGATTGGTATAGCTAGATTCCAAAATGGACTTTATGTGCTTCAACAATCAACTCCAAAAGGATCTTCTACTCACAATTCTAATCCTGAGTGTTTTTCTGCAATTAAGACTCAAAATGATTCTCTTCTTTGGCATTTTAGATTAGGACATTTATCAAGGAATAGACATAAATGTATATCTGATTTTTTCCCCTTTATTCCTTATGACAATAAAAAATTTCCATGTGACGTTTGCCATTACGCTAAACAAAGGAAATTACCTTTTGCAAATAGTTTTACACAATCTGCTGCTATCTTTGATATTTTACATGCTGATATTTGGGGCCCTTATTCTCATGCTTCTATTTCAGGTCATAAGTACTTCCTAACCTTAGTTGATGATTTCAGCAGATTTACATGGGTTATTCTCATGAAATCTAAGGTAGAAACTAGAAACCATAACACTAATTTCATTGCATATATTGAAACTCAATTTCATACTAAGTTAAAATGTTTAAGAAGTGATAATGGTTTAGAGTTTATTAGCCTGATTATTTTTTTAGCAAAGGGATTATCCATCAAAGAACCTGTGTAGAGACCCCACAACAGAATGGTGTAGTCGAAAGAAAACACCAACACATCCTAAATGTTGCTCGAGCTCTTTCTTTTCAGGCAAACTTACCTGCAAAATTTTGGCATTTTTCCATATTGCATGCTATTCATATCATCAATAGAGTACCAAGTCCTCTACTTCAAGAAAAATGTCCTTATGAGCTTTTATACACAGAGCCACCTAATTTAGTACACCTTAGGGCTTTTGGTTGCCTCTGTTATGCTTCTTCCTTACAAGATCATAGAACTAAGTTTCAATCTAGGGCAATAAAAGGTGTTTTCCTTGGCTATAGAGAAGGCACAAAGGGATTTCTTTTATATGATATTAAAAACCACAATTTCCTTGTTTCAAGGAATGTTATTTTCTATGAAACTACTTTTCCCTTTCATGCTTCAAATCCAAACTCCTCAGTTGATGTTACTACTTTTATCAAGCCTACTATTTCTGCTAATCCTGACCTTGTTTTTGATTTTCAAGATGATCATTTTTTTGAACAAAACCTTCCCGACACTAGTGGAAAATATACATTAGACGGTAAAGGTTTACGTCAGTTAACCAAAAGCTAGACGTTAAAAAGGGGGCGGTGGCAGTTTTGTAAATATCAGACTTCATTAATTCAATTTTGACGTCAGTTGTTGTAAGGACTGACGTTAAAAGTGAAGTGACTCACTTTTAACGTCATTTCAATAAACAACTGACGTTAACAGTGAACATTTTAACCTCAGTTCTTTATCGAACTGAAGTTAAAAGTGAGTCACTTCACTTTTAACGTCAGTCCTTACAACAACTGACGTTAAAGGTTATTTTAATAATTTTTTTATCTAGTATACGTACCCTTCCGCATTGCCTTCCTCAAAGTTTCAGTTTCACAATTGCTTTGATGTTTTGTGTTTCTGTTTTGAAAACTAAAATATACGTGCGAAGTAGAACTTGAATCAATAACCCAAACCGGATCTCATTCATGAAGTGTAATACAGACTGATATAGAAGATTAAAAGGTTTTAAAATCCTATAAAAAGTTACATTGAAAGAGTTTAAAATCCTAAACATTTGTTGAGGCTTCGTTCCCTTCACGGGTGAGCAAGAGAGGAGAGTCGAGCGACTGAGTTTTCCAGAATTCAATGAGGAGGTTGTGTGGCAAAGCATAAGGCCACTTTTGGAACCCCTTATCACACCCGAACCATTAAAGCTACATCCCATCAGAGAGTTTTATGAAATATGCCAAAGGGAAAACTATACTCCGAATGTGACCATGTCTAGCAGTGATGGTGTTACTCATGTTGGAATCGAGGTACATGCTGATAATGTGGTCATTCATAAGCTGGGGTTTTGGAACTATAGAAGCCGATTCTCCGGAAGGATGATAAGGTGAGCAACTCACATTATGTGATTTACAGAACCTTATCACCCATGTTATGTGATTTACACAACCTCAGAAGTTGTTTGACCATTAAGACAAAGATCTTTGAGTCTAGGAATAGGAAGAAAGAGTGATGAAGTTAATCTCCATGGCAGAGCCATATTTGTGAAGCAGAAAATAAAAGGAAGGAAGGAAGCTATTTATTGGAGCAGAGGATGAAGTTACTAGGCGTGGTAAGTTGCTAAAAAATTAAGTTGATCATTAAGAGGATTAGGTTCCAAGGTGAATGGGTAAGTAGCACAGTAGTCAAAGGAATGAATGTTTTTGCAGAAACTTATATACCTTTAACGTCAGTTGTTTAATACAACTGACGTTAAAACTTGTTTAAATAAAAAATATTTATTTTTAACGTCAGTTTTTTATACAACTGACGTTAAAAGTGTGATTTTTACTTCAGTTAAATAAATAGCTGACGTAAATAATCCTATATCCCTATCTGAAATGCCCTGTTGTCACTCTTAACACAGGTCACTCCATATATATAGTGCAGTTTATTTCTAAACTTTTTTTTAAACAAGTTTATTTTTAATCTTCATTAATTAGCTTGAATTAGTAAACAAATTCTTGTGCAAATTAAATTAAATAAACACTTAACATAAAAACAAGTTATATGTATAATCAAATCGTATCTCATTGAAGCGATTCATAAGTTACAATTAAATGATTAAAAGATAAAAAATTTCTGGAACATAGCCCTAAAATATAAAAAAGTTTTGCTACAACATCATTTTCTTCTCAATCCTGTCCTCAGAAACTCCAATGGATGCATCTCCTCCCTCACTTGAATTCCATGATGCAAAAGTGAATCCACAATGAAATGGATCTTTGCATCTTCTCCTTCACTGGAATTCCTTGATGCATCGTCTTGAATCCACAGTCACTTGCTTCCAAAGCAAAGTGAAAGGGATGACGGGGATGAAATAAAGTGAGGGAATCACATTATGTGATTCACCCAACCTTACCATCCATGTTATGTGATTTACTCAACCTCAGAAGTTTTTTACTATTAAGAAAGAGACCTTTAAGTCTAGGAATCGGAAGAAATAACAACACCTCAAATATGATAGAGGCATATTGTGAAGGAAAAAGCACGAAATATAGAGGAAAAGAGGGGGGTGTGATACAGATCGACTGATACAGAAAAATATGGCTCTTTATATAGAGAAGAGAGACTACCTGAATTTCTAGAAAACTGAATGGGTAAGTAGCACAGTAGTCAAATGAATGAATGTTTTTGCAGAAACTAATAAACTTTTAACGTCAGTTGTTTAATACAACTGACGTTAAAAGTGTTTTTTTTTTTAAAAATATTTATTTTTAACGTCAGTTTTTTAAACAATTGACGTTAAAAGTCAGTTAAATAACTAGCTGACGTAAATAATCCTATATCCTATATAGAGAAGAGAGACTGATTTTCTTGAAAACTGATCTATAAACTTAATGCTCAGGGGTAGGTAGCACAGTAGTCAAAGGAATTAATGTTTTTGCAGAACACTTTTAACGTCGGTTGTCTTCAACAGCGGACGTTCAAAGTATTTTTTTATTTTTTACGTCAGTTTCTTAATAAAACTGACGTTAATTAAATATCTTTTAACGTCAGTTTTTACAAACAACTGACGTAAAATGTTGTTTTATTTTGATTATAACGTTTACACCCGCGCGCCTTCTACACTTCGCTCTGTACGTCTCTTTTCTCTTTTCATCACGCTCAACCCTCACTCTCAAACCTCACTCTCACTCTGCCCTAATCTCGAGCTCATCTCCACCGCAACCATCGCGAGGGCTTCTTCGCCACCACCGTGAGGTACACTCTTAGCCCCTAACTCTGTCTTTCCCACTCATTCTTTGCAATAACTTGACATCTCTCTTTCCCCTTCCCGCGCACTAACTCTCCTTGTCCCTCTGCTCTCAGTAACCACATCGAACGTTGGCCACCACTCGAGCTTCCCCCCCACCACCACGCGAGCGCCTATTTCTGGTGAGTCTTTAGGGCACATTTTTTTATTTTTGGTTTTGAGTGTATGTTGAAACTGTAGTCTCAGTAATTGAAACTTAAAACTGTGAGTTTGAGTTGTTTGGAATGTCTCTATTTTTGGTTTTGAGTGTATGTTGAAACTGTAGTCTCAGTAGTTGAAACTTGAAATCGTGAGTTTGAGTTGTTTGGAATGTCTCTATTTTTGGTTTTGAGTCCATGTTGCTCTGCTGGTTGATCTATCACGGCCGTGATGCTCATCACGGCTAGGCCGTGATCAATTCTGCATGTGAGGGTCTGGTTCAGTTGGCACGTTACGGCCGTGATGGACATCACTTCCAGACCGTGACCAATGCTTGGCAATCTTCAAAAACTATAGTTTTCAATCTCCCGTATTGTCCTTATATTGGATAGATGTTTTGTATATCTACAGGACCTATCTAGTTATTTTTATTTATACTTCTGTATTTATTTTGAGTTATAACCTATGTTAATACATATATATTGTTTCTGAACAGGCATACATATGGATCAGTCGGATAGCCCACATGCACGGGAGGACACTGTGGGGGCTACGCAGGACCCAATCACGCCTACGCCTGATTCTAGTGTAAGTTTACATGTTATATACTATCTTTAGTCCTTCTTTTTAATGTAAGTTTATAATGTTACAACCCTCTATTTTATCATTTTTTTGGTCCATACAGACATCACAGGCTCATAGGAAACGGGGTAGAGGAGCCACCTCGTTGAAGAAACTAGAGAAGGACAGGCAAAGCGGACAGAAGCTTGAGGTGTCCTTCGATGCTAATCTAAATGCTCAGGGACCCCGTGCTAAATAATTTAATAAGTGGACGTTTCTACAAGCGAAGCAGCACGTAAGCATCAACTACAACCACTGGAATGACGTTCCACAGAACGTTAAGGATCAGATTTGGGAGGCTATCGTGGTATTTTACCTTTACATTTGTTTGATTTACATTATTAGATAATTATCCGAGTTATAATCCATCCAGTTGTTATGTATTTAATGTGTAGGTAGCTTGGACTGTGCCAAATGACGAGGATCATCGTCATAAATGTATGAAAATGGCATCAAAGCGTTGGAATGGGTTCAAGCATGATCTTACCAGGTACTATGTATCTGGGAAGAAGCGGCTTGATAAAATGTTCTCGAATTATCCCTGGATTGATCAGGATACTTGGGATATGTTGGCCAAGAGTCGACAGGATGGAGAATTTCAGGTTGGTTGATTAAGTTAATTTTGTATGCTTCTTATAGATCATTTAACTGTATTTAATTATGTATTTTTTTTTGAATAGGCTAAGGCAAATAAGGGTCGGCAGAATCAGGCGAAGAACGTCCACCGCCACACCATGTCTCAGGGTGGGTACCAGACTCGGATCGAGCAGATGATGGCGGATAGGCTGAGGGCGAAGCAGGAACAACACTCTACTAGGATTGAAAGAGGATAGGTGCCTGAGGGCACACCATTAAGTCCTCCGTCGGACATCAACCGTGAGGATGTCTAGTTAGCCGGCCGCATGACAAAGACGGGATCTTTTAAAGTTGATGCCACTCGCGACGTGGCAGATAAGATTGTAAGTAAATAATTAACTTGATTTCAATTGATATTTGTATAGATATTTGCAACACTTTTCACTTGCACGTTTTTTCATTTTTTTTCATTGTAGATGGATCTTAAATCACAATCCTCCCAGGGCTCATTCGTCCCTTCTGGACGGCGGGACGTCTTGATGACTGCTCTAGGCAAGAAAGACCATCCTGGTCGGGTTCTCGGTGTTCCTGGGAACGTGACCATCAAAGAATATTATGGCAAGTCTGCTTCACGAAAGAGGGTGGTCGTTGAAGCATCAATTTTGGCTGACATTACTCAGCACCTCATGTCCAACCCAGCTATTACAACACATATGATGCAAAGCTTAATATCCAACCCAGAATTCAAGCAGGCGCTTGCCAGAGAGCTTTCCTCCGTCGGTACATCCCAGGACATCGCAGGGCATGCCAACCCTTCACATGTGAGCACAAAAGAGAGTTATAGTAGGGCACATGTGGAGGACGACGAGTTGGCAGCTAGGGCGCGGGAGTTCGAAGTCCAACGCCATGAGCATAAGTTGGAAATGAAAAGGCGTGAGCTTGAGTTGGACTCCATATGACGTGAGCTCGAAATGTTAACAAAGGTATGTATTCATTATTAATGTTCAAATCAGTCAAATAATTACTTGTGTTTTTTTTAATTATCAACAACTTATCTATTTTATTTTTCCTAAACTGAAGGCCAAGTCGACATTGGTGTCGCTGTCACCTATCACTCGTTTGTTCTCACTTGGTGAGGATTATGCGTTTGATATTTTTGAATCTCCATTGGAGCACGATGGATGGGTGGCACGCCCAGATCAACGGAGGATATTTTCCTTCTGTGGTGACGATCTCGGGAACGCCTGCAGAAATAACGTCTGGATGAACAACAATGTTTTTAGTCTCTGGTGCACGTAAGTTAATTTTAATTTTATAACTTATTTATTTTTGTTATTTTTCCATTTAATAATTTATTTTAATTTCAATATATATATTATGTAATTAACATCCACACCTTTTCATATCTTAGGTATCTCCATCGTCTTCAGCTTGATAAGGGCGTTGCATCAGTTCTGACTTCTTAGATCCGTCAATCCTTCCTGCCTGAATTCTTTCTTTGGCGATGCATTGAGTAAATACTTAGGGAACTTGTTGGGAGACAATCCGAAATAATTATATCTGGCTCCCTACTGTATGAAAAACCATTGGCAGTTGTTCGTACTTCACCCGTCTAGGCATACTGTCATATTCTTTTGCTCTCTCCACCAACAGCCGCCACAGGTGGTGTTGGAAGCTGTAAATAAGTAAGTAAATAATCTTAAATTTAATTTAATTTTTAATATCAGTTGTTTTTAGTTTATTACACACATGATATATGAATTTGTTAATTGATCGACATGATTATTTGTTTATGATAGCGCGCTGAAGGCGAGTAGCATAAGTTGTGCCAACGGGAGAAGTAGGACTTCTAAGGCTAAAACAAATCCTGTATGGAACATCCTCAAGGTTTGGTAGTTTATTTATCAAATAATTAATATTATAATTACTAATTTATATGTATATTCAACTGACGTTGAAATTAATTTTGTTGGTAGTCTCGATTTCAAATTGACGGGTGGTCGTGCGGCTATTATGTGATGCTTCATATGCTGAACATAGTCTCCGCATCTATTACGGATGGATGGAATAAGGTAATATTTAAACAACTTGTTAAATTATATATTATAGTTTTGAAGATGACTTGCATTGATGTTATTGTTATTATTTGAACGTGTGTAGGCATTTAACGACCAATCGCCTATTAAAGAAGATGAGTTAAGAGACTTGAGGATGCGTTTCGCTGAATTCTTCTTCAAGTATGCGGCTGAAAAAGAAATTGACAAGATACTTCCGCACTACTTAGATGAATAGTTTTTTTGTTAGACTTTATAAACTAATTAATAACATGTATATATATATATATATCCTTAGATTGGTAGTTTTGTTTTTAGACATTGGAGACTAAAATTTATATATATATACTTGTAGATATATAGTTATGTTTTTCCTATACATGGGTTTTGGTTTTAAGTCCCCCCATTGTTTCATTTTTCCTTTGCAATTCTGTAATGTGTGTGATATTCTGTGTTACTGGGATATTTATTGAGTGCAGGGATAGCTGAGGGGAGTGATATTTTAAAACTGAATTTAAAAAAAAAATCTATTAACGTCAGTTGTATCAAACAACTGACGTTAATAGTATTTTATAAAATATACAGTATACTATTAACGTCAGTTGTAATAAACAACTGACGTTAAAATTAAAACCTTTAACGTCAGTTTTTTATAACAACTGGCGTTAGTTTTAACAAAATTAACGTCAGTTGTGTTAAAGAACTGACGTTAATAGTTTTATATTTAACGTCAGTTCTCAACTCACGTTAAAATATTAACTATTAACGTCAGTTGTATTTACGTCAGTCAGTATTCTGACGTAAAAAATCAATTTTAACTGACGTAAAAAGCACTTATTGCACTAGTGTGAGGAAGATAATATAGCTGCAGCTGAAACAGAACAAGGAGATCCAGAACCTGCAGTGAATACTGAACCTGTAAGATGGTCAAAAAGGATTAGAACAAAGCCTGGTTATTTACAAGAATATCACTGTAGCTTATTTTCAACTATTGGTAATCCTATAACTTCCAGATCATCATCTTTTACCCTTTCCTCCGTTCTTACATATGAAAAATGTTCTTCTTCTTACAAAAATTTCTGTTTAAATGTTGTTATTTATTCTGAACCACAAACTTATGCTCAAGCATCAAAACTAGAATGTTGGCAGAAAGCAATGAACTCTGAACTAGAAGCTCTTAAACTTAACAATACTTGGTCCATTGTGGCTAAAGGTACAAAGCCAGGTTAGTGGCTAAAGGTTATAACCAAATGGAAGGAGTGGACTATTTTGACACTTTCTCCCCTGTTGCAAAAATGACAACTGTTAGAACTATTCTTGCCTTAGCTGCCACTAAATCATGGTTTCTTGAGCAATGTGATGTTAACAATGCTTTTCTCCATGGAGATTTACATGAAGAAGTGTATATGACATTTCCTCCAGGGTATGCTTCTAACCCTATTTCATCCACAACAAAGGTTTGTAAGTTACACAAATCAATATATGGGCTTAAACAGTCCAGTCGACAATGGTATGAAAAATTATCTTCTGCTTTAATTTCCATTGGCTATATTCAATCCGCTGCTGATCATTCTCTATTTGTTAAACATACTACTTATACAATTACTGCCTTATTAGTCTATGTAGATGACATTGTGCTTACAGGTAATTGTCTCTCTGAAATTCAACATGTAAAGGGTTTTCTTCACACCGCATTCAAAATCAAAGACCTGGGATCTCTTAGATATTTCTTAGGTCTGGAGATTGCTCGATCCACAGAAGAAGTAATGGTTAATCAAAGGAAGTATGCTTTAGAGCTACTTGAAGATAGTGGCTTCTTAGCAGCCAAACCTATTAATACTCCTTTCACACCCTCTACCAAACTTCAAAAAGATTCAGGAAAATCCTTTCCTGATGAAACAACTTATAGAAGACTTATAGGAAGATTATTATATCTCACTGCAACAAGGCCAGATATTGCCTTCGCTGTCCAGCAACTTAGTCAATTCGTTTCTAAACCTTTGGAACCTCATTACCAAGCAGCAACTCGAGTCTTGAGATATCTAAAGGCTTCTCCTTCCAAGGGCATTTTTTACCCTGCTTCAAATTCTGATATTTTAACTGGTTTTGTAGATTCTGATTGGGCTTGCTGTGCTGATACTAGGCGTTCCATCACCATATATTGTGTCTTCTTTGGATCCTCCATCATCTCCTAGAAATCGAAGAAGCAAAACACTGTATCCCGTTCTTCCTTAGAAGCAGAATACCGAGCACTAGCCAGCCTTACCTGTGAGATTCAATGGATCCATTATCTCTTCAAAGACCTGCACATTGAATTTGCAAAGCCAACATCCATTTATTGTGATAACAAGTCTGCGATCTACTTGGCTCACAACCCAGCATTTCATGAGAGATCAAAACACATAGAGATCGATTGCCATGTGATTCAAGAAAAGATTTAACCTGGGCTAATCCACCTTCTGCCTATTCCCTCATCATCTCAAATTGCTGATGCATTCACAAAGCCGCTGCATTCAAGCTCTTTTAACCTCTTTATCTCCAAGCTGGGACTTTGAGACATTCTTCGTCCACCTTGAGGGGGCATATTAGAGTTTATTATATCTGTATTTTTCTATTTAGTTAGGCTGCCTGTTATTGACTTGGTCTTATAGGATTAGTTCCCTTGACTCAGTCTTCCTTCTATCTTTTCTGTTTTGGCCCAAGTGTTATATAAACACTCAGCCCTGTTTACATTGAACAATTAATTTCAATATGGAAAATACACTTTCAATATTCAATATGCTTCAACATCCATCTTCTCTACGAAACCAAGACCAAGCTTAAAAGCCAAGCCGCATCCACAATCACCCTAAAAAATCATGGTCGCCCTTATCCCATCCTCACAACTTTTTTCCATTCTCAAAGAATAATCTGATATGCCTCCCAAGATCCATGTGACTCCAAAAGAGAAGCCACTAATACTAGCCCACCCAACCTGCACAGACATCAAACAAAAAATGGTACAATGTCCATCTAAAAAAACGTTAGACTGAAAAAATTTGTCAAGTATCTCCTATTTTCACTCATTTTACTCTCAAGCTCTTGTCCTCACAAATTTTCACTCAAAGCAGCCATCATGTATTCTGTAAATCCAGCATCAACAAAACCGGGCCTCTCGATCTGGAATCAAGACCTTGGTGATATACCAAGCCACCATCATAGAATATTATCAAGACCAAACTGCAGGACCCAACCAAAGGAGCACCACCCATCATAAAATGTTGTCAATCGCAACTGCATGGCACCATAAACTGAACATTCCAAACACCACACAACAATATATAACATCAACAAGAAACACCACAATAAGATAATTTAAACAAGCATTAACACACAGCTGTCAGTGACATATTAAACAATGTACTGGATTCAAACACAAGTCAGAAAACGGTTGGATAGAGCCTGCAGAAACTGATAAAGCCAAAAATCAAGCCCAAGATCTAGTCTTAATCAAATCCACTAGCCTAATCAAGTCAAAGTGGTAATTTTTGAAGATGATCGCTTTTCTCTCTAGCCACAACAACCACACTACCGTATGCCATATCAAAAAACCTTTTTTCCTACTCTTTCTACCTACAAATAAACTTCCATGCATCAAATACAGTTCTGGAAGTGTAGTGGGTAAAACAACCTCAAAACCAAGCCATAGGTATACTTTCATCCAGACTACGGAGGCAAATCTACAAGATAAGAAAAGATGCCCTGTGTCCTCAGTACACTCTCCACAAAACACACAAACAAGGTCCTGTTGTTCTACCGAAACCCTCCTCCTGAACAGGTTTAACTTAGTAGGCACTCTATCCAGAATAGCCTGCCAAGAGAAAGCTAGAACCTTAGATGGTTCTTTACTCTTCCAAAAACTTTTGAAAATCTGAATCTCCCTCTCCTGTAAATTTGGTGAGGGCCCACAATTTGCTTGCAACCACCTATAACCTGAATTTGAAGATAACTTCATAGTGTCGTCCCATAACCAAATCCATTCATTCTCCCTATCTCTCAACAGCACAATTGAGTATATGAGCCCTTGCATATCCCCCATCATTTCCTCCTCCCAATTAAACAGATTCCTTCTCCAACTCAAGTTGCACTTCCAATTGTTATTTTGCCACTCCCCTAAGGTTTCCACCCTCCTATCCTTATCCTCTGAGATACTAAATAGCCTAGGGAAAGACTCCTTTAGACTTTGATTCCCTACCCACACATCCTCCCAAAAGTTCATTGAATCACTGATGCGTGTCGATTCCGACAAGTGTACCGGATTCGTCGCCAAGTAATAAAAAGATCGATCTCATAGAGACCGTGATCTCAAATAACAATTAATTATTAAATCAATTAAACTGGACTGGAATAAGATTTGGTTTTTGAAATCGGAATCAAGTAACAATCAAATTTAAAATTGCAATTAAACAGAATAGGAAAGTAATTCAAATAAGGGTTTTTCAAATCTAAAGAGATTCCTAGGAATTGGGTTACCAACATGACTGCTTATGTTACTAAATTGACTATCCCTTGTTAATTATCAAAATTTCTTTGAAGGCGAATTTATCCTAAATAAGTTAACCGTGCCCAATTAAACCAACCCCTACTCTTATTCTCCTCAAATTATTCAAAAACAAAACGAACTAAAAAGGGAAAGAAAACTTGGGTTGCCTCCCAAGAAGCGCTTATTTACGGTCTTAAGCTTGACCATACTCCCTTCAATCAACCGGAATCGACTGGGCTTGGAAGTGCAAGAACACTTCTCTTCCATGGAAGTCCTTCAAAGAGCCTATTTTGTTCGTATGGCCAATTGCGCTTTCGCTTTGCTCTTTTCACTCTGAGTTTCATGGCCTTACTTCCTTCCGTCGGAAGTTTTAACTCCACATGATGAGCAACTCCAACTTCATCACCATTTGGTGCATCATTTGTCATGCAAAGCTTCGGAGTTGCTTCCATGTTAAGCTCTGCCTTCACCTCCGGAGGCATTATATCGATCCTGCACACATGACTCTCAAAAGGAGGGTTGTTATATGAGTTAGTCAAATCAAAATATACCCTACCTTCCTCTACATTCAGAGAGAGCTTGTCATTCTTTACATCTATTATTACTCCAGCTGTGGCCAAGAATGGCCTTCCAAGAATGATAGGGAATTTAGAATTCCCGTTCATATCCAACACCATGAAATCTGTAGGAATGAAAAAATTTCGTACCTTTACGGGAACATTCACTAGTATGCCTAGAGGAGTTTTAGTGGAGCCATCCGCAAATTGTAAAGAGGATTCGGATGGACTCAATTTCTTGGTTCCTAACCTCTCAAAGATAGTATGTGGCATCAAACTCGCACTAGCCCCTAAGTCACATAAGGCTTGGTCTATTTTTAATTCTCCAATTGAGCAAGCAATAGAGAAACTTCCTGGATCTTTTAGTTTAGGAGGCATATTAGTTTTTATCATGGCATTATGCTCCTCAATTAAGCTCTTAGTTTCTATTTCAACTTGCTTTCTCTTGATCAACCTTTGGGAAAGGTATTGGGGATTGGTAAGGCGGTGGAGGGACATAATTTGGCTCTATCTCTTCATCTTCGCTCATGTCCTCCTCACATTCCACATCCTTTTCAACTACCCCAAGCTTATCATCCCTTAAGTATATAGCATTACAGTGCTCATTGGGATTAACTTCGGGTTGTCCTAGGAATGTACCCTTAGTTCTGGTATACGTACTAGCTTGTTGGGCAATCTGAGTTTCTAAAATTTATTATGGATGGCTAAGTTATCTACCTTAGATGCTAACTCTTTTATTGCCTCATTGACTACCCTACCTTGTTGCCTAAACTCTTCATTTTGTTTTGTTTGAGTTTCAACAAAATTTTCCAAGAGAGACTCAAGTCTAGACTTTTGTACCTGAGGATACCCTGATGCGGGTTTCCTATTACCTTGGCCTTCTTGGAATTCGTGGTTCAACGTGTTGCTGTAGTTCCCGTAGGAGAGGTAAGGGCTATTCTTCCTTCCTTGGTTGTAAGAATTCGGAGGAGCGTAGTTTGGTAACTTCGGGTTCGTGTCATAGAAATTGTGACAAGAATTCACTTGTTCCCCCGAAGCACCAGATCCAGGAGCAATACCACGTGGGCACTCCATTATGTCGTGTCCCTGCATTCCACAAATCTCACAAACAGTATTAGTAGCACCTGTTGAACTCACATTAGCCTTTTCAAGTTGATCAAAACGTTTATTCAATGAGTCAAATTTAGACATAATTAGATCAGTCCTATTCATTTCAAACTTACCCCCCGAAAGATTTTTCGGGTTATTACCTCTTTCCAAGCCCCATTGGTGGTAGTTGGTGGCTACGTTTTCAATAATATTGAATGCTTCAGTCAGAGGTCTATTCATGAAGGCTCCACCAGCTGCGGAGTCAAGTGACACCTTCGAAGAGTAATCCAATCCGTTGTAGAAGGTATGCACTAATAACTACCTCCCGAGCCCATGATGTGGGTAAGACTCCAGCAACCCTTTGTAGCGATCCCAAGCTTCGGATAAGCATTCTCCATCCTTTTGGGAGAAGCCGGTGATCTGAGTTCGTAGGTAAGTCATCTTGGATGGAGGGAAGAATTTCTCCAAGAATTCCTGCTCCAATTGGTCCCAAGTCGACAAGGTATTAGCGGGCACTTGCTTCAGCCAAGCTTTTGCCTTTCCAGTAAGAGAGGAGGGTACAAACCTCAAGCGAATAGCATCGATCTTGGTGCCATGAATTCTAATTGCATCGGTGAAATCCAAGAATGTCTCCACATGATCAGTCGGGTCCTCCGAGGGCAATCCTCCGAATTGATGTTGCCTAATCATGCTAATTAGCATAGGCGGTATAGTGTAGTTCTCCGCCTCGATTTCTAGCCTAGCAATCCCAGTTCGCAAACCCCTAGAATTTGGGGCTGCGTAGTCCTTCAGTGGTTTTATATCCGGTAGATTCGCCATGAGTGGAATGGGAATCAACCTCTCCCTCTCTCTTTTTAGTCTCCTACGTCTATGAAAGGTCCTTTCGATTTCGGGGTCGACTTCAATAAGGTTTCCAAGACTTAGGGATCTTTGCATAAAAGAGAAAAACACCTATAAGAGAGAGATGGATACTCTAGAAAGAGGAAAAGAAATAAATGAAACAAGAATTTTTTTTTAAAAAGAAATAATTAAAAAGAAAATGTCTAGAAAAATCAATTTAAAAATTAAATTGAGATTCAAGAAAGCACAGTCCCCGGCAACAGTGCCAAAAACTTGATGCGTGTCGATTCCAGCAAGTGTACCGGATTCATCGCCAAGTAATAAAAAGATCGATCCCCCAGAGACCGTGATCTCAAATAACAACTAATTATTAAATCAATTAAACTGGACTGGAATAAGATTTGGTTTTTGAAATCGGAATCAAGTAACAATCAAATTTAAAATTGCAATTAAACAGAATAGGAAAGTAATTCAAATATGGGTTTTTCAAATCTAAAGAGATTCCTAGGAATTGGGCTACCAACAAGACTGCTTATGTTACTAAATTGACTACCCCTTGTTAATTATCAAAATTGCTTTGAAGGCGAATTTATCCTAAATAAGTTAATGCTCCCTCTCGGGTTACAAAAACCGTGCCCAATTAAACCAACCCCTACTCTCGTGGTAATTGAATTTAGATTGAACCATTTAAGCTTTGTGACAATTCGTTAACCCTCGAAGGACCGCTTCTAACTCTCGTGATTTAAGTCCTAAGTTTGATTCCTATAGATCCAATACCTAAGTTCAAGGCTAGGTTCCTCCTTAGAGTATCTATGACATGCAAATAAGTGCGTACCAGATTCACAAGTAATTCATGCGATAGAAACCAAATCGAAAGCAAAATCGAAATTAACAAAGGAAAACATCAATTCATAACATCAAACAGATCTTGGGCATAGCCCCAATCCCTAGAAATAAAACTACTACTCAAGCATTGCCATGGTGATGACAAGCTTGATTAACAAAAACATGAATGAAAACCTGAGAGAGGAGAATAAGAAGAAGGGAAAACCCTAATTTTGCCTAAGGTAGCAGCCCAAAAGTCTCCAAAGAGTCCCCCAAAAGTCGAGCCTAATTGCCCTATTTATAGATTAGGGTAACTTCAATCCAAACAATCACAATTTCAGATCAAATCAGTTTCTAAAGATCCATATATCACGTGTCACAGCCGTGATGCTTGTCACGGCTAGGCCGTGACGGATTCTGTCTTGGAAGTTGCTTCGTTGGTTGGTCTGTCACGGCCGTGACCACCATCACGGCTAGGCCGTGATCGGTTTTTCCTGTGAGAGTCTGGTTCAGCTGACATGTCACGGCCGGGATGGGCATCACGGGCTGACCGTGACCAGTTCTGACTTTTCCATTCTTTCTTTTCAGCTCTACTCGATCATGGCCGTGATGGCTGTCACGGCTAGGCCGTGATGGCTGTCACGGCTAGGCCGTGATGGACTCTGTTTGGCTCATTTTCTTTACTTTTCAAGCCCCATCTTCATGCAAGCTCCATCATGGTTAATCTTGAGCATTTTAATCCTTAATTCCTGCACAACAACACCACAAAACCGCCTTACCCGTTCCAAGTTAAAAACTAACCAAAATCAAATTAGAAATGCCTAAACTATATGAAAATGCATGCAAAATAACAATGAAATATGAGGTGAAATCACACTCATCAATCACCCTTTCCTATATTTTTTCTCAACCCCAAATTGAATCGGTCTTCCAAATGTCCATACTTACCAATTTTACAGTTCACCTTCCACCAATTAGAAGCTCTCCCCTCTCCATACTGAACTTCCCTAAGGAGAGACTCTCCCACTGCTAACTGACCATATCTAGAAACCACCACATCTCTCCAAAGCCCTTTTTCTTCATTGATCAGGCGCCAACACCATTTTGCTTGAAGAGCCAGGTTAAACCAATCAATCTTCTTTACCCCAGGCCCCCTTCATCTTTTGGTTTGCATACTGTTTCTCAACTCACCCAGGATATCTTCCTTCTTTCTTGAGACGTTCCCCAGAGAAAGTCTCTCTGAATACGCACTAATTTTTTCACCGCCTTTCCTGGAATTCTTAGGAATGATAAGTAGTAAATCGGGAGGCTATTCAGCACTGAATATCAAGTCAATGTTGATTAATTATTTATTTCTATCTTGTTCAATTTTGTTTCAACAATGGAAATGTAGAAGGGCCGAAATTGGGCCCTTCTACATTATTGTACTTCAATCATTATTATGAGTTCACATAAACATTTCACTACACTTTTATTTATTTATTTATTTATTTATTATTATTTATTTATTTATTTATTATTATTATTAGAAGAAGAAGAATTGCTGAATATTTCGTTACAATTGAATAATAGTGTCCCATTTTTTATACTCCCAATTAATTATGAATTATCAGATCATTAAAGAGTTTAATTTCTATGTGTCATCAATGTAAAAGATTTTTACACAAAAAATATAATAATATATTGACAAATCAACATTATTGTTATTTCTCTCTAAAAAAACTACACTTTTAATGGCAATTATTATGGTCTTTAGCGGGAATAATAATGGCCGCTAAAACTTTTACCAGCAATTATCAATTTAGTCGACGTATCCGTATCGCTAAAAGCTTTCCCGACAATTGTAGAAAATATTGATAAAGACCCAATTAATTGTCTCTAAAAATTGAAAGTTATAGTAACAATTATTACCGGCAATAGTAATTGCCACTAAATACGATTTTTGAATTGTCACCTAAGATCATTTACCGGTTTTTTTTATTGCAGCTAAAAATCTTACCTGCCTTTTGCCAACAAATGTTAAGATTATTTGCCACTCGATTATGCATGACTTGATTTACAAAAAGTTTTAGCTACAATAAACTTTGCTCCTAAAAAACTTAAATAATAATATACAAACATTTCATAAACCATAATAAAATTCATTATATTAAAAACAAAATATATTTCACTAAATCCACAACAAAAAGATAACAAGTATCAAGTGTTAATTAACTTTAGAATTATCATCAACAAAAGATAAAAAGAAATACACGATCAATAGGATCATTAGCATAAACAGGATTTTTCATGACCCCATATCGCATGATCATAAGCATAAACAACATAAACAATTGTAATCAGAACTCCTCCATACAATTTCTTCAATTTGTTGATCCTATGATTGAATCAATAGCGCTGCACCTTCACGGCACTTGATCATAAGGACACCAAACTTCTGCTAAATTGATCATGGTCTTTCGTATAATTCTCCGTTCTAATTGAGGATTAAAAAATGGTAATAAAGTAAGAAAGTTTCTGAACACGTTACCAACATCATAGTGATTAGACACAAGTAAAAAACTTAATAGGGCATACCTCAACAAGTCTTTTCCTACTTTCAGCATCCCACAGGATAACATAACCTTCCCTGTCACCAGTGACAAAAGCACCAGAGACACTAAACAGAAATTAAATTAATCAAGTTTAAAGCTTTATAAATAATAATGGCAACTGATAGATAAGAAGGCACATAGCGGACTGAATGCAATGTTCACAGTATAAAACTAAGCAAAATAGTGTTCAACTTAAGTTACACCTTTAAAAGGTTGAAGAAAAGACTAATCACTCATCCAACCTTGATTAGCTCTGCTATTCTTTCACCCAGCTACACCAAAAATAAATAAAAGTTAACAATCTGATGGATGGATATATATATATATATAACTAGAAATAAACAATCCCAATATAAAGTTTCTGATCTTGTAACCAATCTCAGTCACCCATCCCTTATTCACTTTCTATGTCTTGTGTGTGTGGTTGTAGCAATAAATTGTAATAATTCTATGAATAAAAGACATAAGATTTATATATAATGCAAGTGTGAGGTTGTAATAGGATAAGGAATTACTGAATTAGTAATGTAGATGCCAAATTGATAATAGCTTATAGTTGTAAAGGAGTGAAAGTGATGGAAATGAAAAGGAGATCAGAACCTCGTCACTGAGATAACAAAGATCACCAGAAGATGCTAAATTGGTGTCATGAAAAGCTGATCACATGGAGAAGGCCAAAAATCGTTGCTTTTGTAGCTTTAAAGAGTAACAATAAACTTCCTGCATGAAGTATAAACTGATATTAACATGTTAACATCCCATGACAGCAGGAGCAAATCTGAACTAGAGATCATAACACCACCAAAAGGCCTTAGCAATAGAAATTAAATAGACAAAACAGCAGCATGTGTAGAGCCAAATACCAAAACAAAGATGCTACTCATGACAGCCGCATAATAGTCTCCCTTCAAATAAGGACATCAACAATCATTATGATAAACCACCAGAGATAAGTAATCTCCAGCACAAGTTCCAGCAAAGCTAAACCATATTAGTCCCTACTAATCAAAGAACCTATGATCATATGGAATATAAAGCAACTCAAAAAATAGGAAGCAAAGGAAAGTAATCCATCATTACACTTCCTCTTACTACTCATTAAACAAATGACATGTCAATTTGTCAATACCCGACGTTCTTCCATTATCCTTTAGTCTAAAATATTTAATATAACATGACCATTCTCTCAATTTGAATTTGAACCTAGCATATATTGTAATTTAGTCCCATTTTCAGTCAGGTTTTTTGGGATCCACCATTGTCCATTCCTTTAAGTCAGCACTCACAATGAAAAGTTAAAATACTGTTTCTTATCCTTTAAAAAAATCTTTAAAAAGTTTTTCTTAGTTTTACAACCCCACCAAAAAGTCTCTAATCTAATTTTTTAGGCATCACTTTCAACACTTCACAGCAAGTATATCAATTACTTGGTTTATATAAGATTATCATATAGTATGAGTACGGTTCCAATTTAACTTTACTGTTTGATCTAAGGATTTATATAATATGAAAAGTCTGACCAATTCAAACTCAATATTGTTATATGATGTGCATGATACAGCAACATAATAGGGTAAATGGTGAAATGAAATGAGTAACAACCATGCAATTCCAATTCCAATTTTACTGATTCACACTTTCAATTCCGATTTCCATTCAACATTCCACTGAAACTTACCCAATGCCATTTGAACTGGATGAATAGGAAATCTGCAATGCTACTCTACCATCTACTGACCCGGCTGCAAATCCTGCAAGGACCTTTAAATTAAAAAAAATTCCTAACTCTGACTGTCTAGGCACAGATGGTTTAGTAATTTCGAATCTCATATATATATTAATGGTATCTACTATCTAGAACACCAAGTAACTACGAACATGACAAAAGTCAAAAAAATTCTCAAGGTGGATCAAAAAGAAAAAAAGCAATGTTATTTACATGAATTTTAAGAGGTAATATTAACTAGTCAAAGTAACACACTGCTCAGTTGACAAAATTAACTAAGATAGACATCATAGTTCATACCTTTTGCATAAGGAATTGAACTGACGCATCTTAATTGTGTACCATTGTATGGTTCCTTTGATTGAACAGGTTTCTCAGAGGTGGCCATTTGGTGTCGCAGTGAACATAATACATAAAGGATTGTCTTACTGCAAATAATCGAAGGATTATAGTACCAAAATCCAGAAAAGAAAAATAAAATTACTGTACAAACATATCAAAATTGTTGTGAAACCCAATCGTTAATACAGAAAAAGAGAAAATTAAAAACTAATAAAAAAAATAAAGAAAAGGCAAATCATCGATTAGAGAATTGAATACAATAGAGCAATACAATGATTAAATAGAAAACTTAATCAAATTGGAACGATATAAATATTAATTATTACAAAAAAATAGCTATTGTCACTTTCATCTTGTGCCTTCAGAGGATTGTTACAGTTTCATCAATGATTTACTCAATTACTATTGTCAGCACAAGGTAGACACAAATCAATTACTTCCATTCCCTCTCTATCTCTCTCCTCTATCTCTCTCTTTCCCGTCTCTATCCTCTCTCTAAATTATTAAGGCTTTTAATGGGCTTGTGAAATTATTTTCATTTAACTTAGTATGAAATGAGTTAATCACTAAAATATATAATTCATTTCTGTGATTTTTTTTTACGTAGTTACATATTAAAATAGGAAAATGTTCTTTTGAAATAAACTTGTATTTAAATTAAGTGATAGTCTATTTACCATTAATTTGATAAAATCGATTAAGATCTCAACTCTAACTCTGTTTCTGTTACTTCACTTTACAATTGTTTGAAGATCTGTGTTTTTGTCATTTCGGTCCATGTCATAAGATGATTCTAGAAATTTGAGGTTGCTGTTGCTGAGATGAGTTTAGGCTAAACTACTGTAATCAGATTCTTCTTATGCTGAAATTTCAATCGACTTAACATATATAGACAGTATATGTTGCTTTCAGAAAATACTAAACAACCATAATTCTTTTCCCATAATTGTTGTGAATGAACACTGATTCTTGGATAGATGAGTTTTACGTGCTACTTTGACTTATCCAACAACCACCCTTGATTTTTATCAAAATTTTCCTGATTGTGTAGTATTCGTTGCTTTCAATTATGATTAGGTGATTACCATTCAAATTTATTCAGTCTACACTACTTGCCACTAAAATTATGCTTTCGGTGTTACCAAGGTTAGAGGCAGGTTAAGGACGTCTCTTCTTAATGGTAATAATTATTTCTTTCTTTAATTTTTGGGAGGATCTATTAAAGAGTTGACTGTTAATTTTTCTTGATGGTGAGGTGATGTTGAAGCAGGTCTTATCTATTTTGTGAAGTAGCTAGTTGTTCTTTAGTTCTTTTTTATAAACTTTATGATTTGTTTTTTATTTCATACAGTGATTCAATGGATTTAGTAACATAGTGGATGAATCACTATCCATTCTAAAATGAAATGATCCAACTTGATCCAGTTCACTAATGTTTTTTTTTAATGGATGGATTGGATGGATAACTCTTCGAATAGACTGGATGGATGATAGACAAATAAATATTTTTGCCACCCCTAGTTACTGGCTTATACTTATTTTATTTTTTTAGTTAAAAAAAAAGAGAGGCTAATACTTATTAGTTACAGTAAAATTAGTTTAAATCATGAAATAGTGGTAATTATCTTACGTCCACTAAATAATTGCCATTAAAAATGAATTTTGGTGTAATATTAGTTATTAAAATAAAAACACACGTATCAACATATTAGTAGATATCAGTATAAAACAATTTACACTTATAGTACATATTAGTTTAATCCTATTAAAAATATATAATCTTTATAATAACCATTGTAAATGTCATACAAAAAATGATTTCTGATTTATTTATAATATAAAAATTTTATATTGAGAGTGTATTAAGATTAAATTATTTATTTACCTTTTACTTGATACTTATACCTATCTTAATTATTATTCTCTCCGTATATACGTGGATAAACCTTAAATTTAGTGCCTATAGAGAGGTTTTTAAGAGTTTTTATTTGTTACCATCAGTTAAAGATTTTAAAACGCATTCTTTAAAAAAAAAATGGTCATTGATCAGGAGTATACTCCATCAAAAGCAGTGATTAATCACCTGCGGGGGAATGAATGACACCTAAAGACTGGAAACCTCCTCCCAGCAGAAATTCACTCCATACACAAGAGTTGAGATCCCAACCACTTGATTAAGAGGGCATAAGTTCACTATCATTTATGCTAACCTCCGTTAGTATTCTTTAAAAATTTAATAGTCAATAAAAAAAACTTCCAATTTAATATTATTTTTAAATAATAAATGAAAAAAAAAAAACTTTTAAGGCAATCTGTCATACATAGGAGTAGTGAGTTTGCTTTATTTTAACACAAGATTATTACTTCTGGGACATGTTTATCGATTGAGTAACGATAGTTGGATACATTTTTTATGTTCAATATCATATATATATATATATATATATATATATATATATATATATTTGTTTATTTTTTTTTCTCTCATCACATGTATTTAGCACTTAAAATATTCTATCACCATATAATGTCTATACTTGATATCCCAAAAGTATGTATATTTATCTTTTCTCTTGTCAAATTATTATTACATGTTTTTCGGTTTGACACCTGTACTTATTATCAAATTTATGGCTCCTTCTAGCGTGAATGATGTGGAGATGTCACTGACGTGCACACTTGATTTTGAACATTAGATGAAGAGGCTGCACTTATCATGCACTCATACTTAAGGATGGCAATTTTATTCGTATCCGTGAATATCCGTGGATAAAATTCGTAACAAGTATGGGGTGAGTAGTTAAACGGGTATCCGTGGGTAAATAAACGGGTTATTCCAATACCCGTCTATAAACAGGGCGAGAGCGGGTATCACACTATCCGTATCCGCGGATACCCGTACTCGTTACTTAATTACTATAATACCCTTTATTATATATTTCTAATCTCAAAGTCATTATATCATTTCCTAGATAATTTTCATCTATTATGTTGTTTCATGAATATTTTAAGTGTGATGTATTAATTTGTAGATACTATTTTGTTCAAATACCGGAAGATATTAATGTGGTGGTTTGTTTAAGTTTTATGTGTATTTTTTTAAATTAAAAAACAGATTTGTTTGTTTTTCATATCTACCCATGGATATCCGTTGATACACGTGAAAACCCGCGAATCTGTTAAGAACCCGTTAAACGGGTATCCGTACGGGTACGGGGCGGGTAGGGGGTAACCAGTGTCCGTGTCCGCTCCGTCCCGTTGACATCCCTACTCACCATACTAAATTTTTTTCCATCATCTCTCAACATCTGTCTCTTCTATTCCTAGTTTCTTTCCCCCCGTCAGATTTTGAAGCCACCATCAAAGCATCGCCTCGGGTTGGTCAAAGCTTCGATCACAAGGTCTCCCTCCCTCCCACCCTCTCTCTCTCTATACGCACTTTGTATCCCCTAATTCTCACCCGCACCCACAAGCCCCCATCTTTGCAAAACACCTGGCACCCCGAGATCTCGTGTAACATTCTGATTTTTCTACTTTCTAAGATCTGTATAAATATAAATAAACATTTATATTTTTATCTAAAACTTAGAAAATGATTTTGGGAAAAACCAAAGTCATATTCATATTATACTTATTTTTATAAGTATACAATGAAATTTTAGGTTGAAAATTCAGACGGGACCCGGTCTACGTTTTCACTGACAGTAATATTTTACTGCTCGAATAACCTAATTTTGACTCGTGAACGAAATGCTTAGGGTTTTTATGAAGTTTCCAACGATATAGGTTATTTTGAAAATTTTCAAAATAAATAGGTTGTTATACTCGATTCGGGAGTAAAAACATAAATCAGGTAATCGACGGAGTCGAGAATGGACTTGCAGAGACAAAATCCGACATTCAATGGATGAAGACAAGTGATGACTCATAGGGGTGAGTCATATAGATGACTCATGTTAGTAATGATGACTTTTTAGGGAATTTACTAATATATCCTTAATGTTGGTTTTATTCACAAGTTTGTCATTGTAAAAGATTACCATTTTGTCCCTGGAACTTTATGCCTTGTGTAACGCCCTTCGTTACATTAGTAACCCAAATTAATTTCAATAAAAATCATTCAAAACATTTAATAAAAAAAACACAAGTCATAATTTTTTCTCAAATATCTAAGTATGAAAATACCTCGTATTAAATAAAATAATAGTATTTACAAAGTATTGAAAAATATTATTAAATCCAATCATTTGAATAAAAACTAAAAACCTCAAAACCGGCCGTCTAATTACAATCTGAGAAAAATAGTATGTAAACCAAGGAACGTCGTCCGCATAATACTCTAAACCATACTACATTACTAACCAACTAGCTAATCAAAGATAACTCTTCAGATCTCTGGATCCTCAACAGCGATGTCCTCTGTCTTTGAAAGCAACACTTATAATGAGATATAAAATCCCAGTGATCAACAATACAGTTTATAAAATGTTTCGAAAATAGTGTTGTTCTCAGCCGGTGCGGTAACCAGAAAAACTGTCCATGGTATCCGCTAATTTCCCAAAATAATATATAAAAAAATACTTTTAATAACAACAAAAATTTCATCAAGCCAAATGCATATAGCATAAGATCAACTCATCTCAATGCATCACATTCTACATACCAAGTAAATTATAAATTAATCCAAGTGGCTCGAAGGCCTCATAACTAAACTGGTCTCTTGCCGGCATGCCATAAATCTCACACATCACATGACAATGGTGTCTCATTGCCCACACCTACTCATGAGGAATGTTTCGATGTCACCCTCCTGTCGGGGACATTTCTATTTCGATACCTCCCATGTGCACATGACGGTATTTCTCCCTTTTCGACACCCCAACGTGTGGCGGTGTTACTTTCGATACCCCTTTTTAGGCGGTATTGCTCTTTTTTGACATCCCAATTATATGGAGATGTTACTTTCGATACCCCATTACGGTGGTATTACTTTTCGATACCCCTATCATAGGTGGTATTGCGGCAAACATCATACAACATATTATAACTCAATTATGTCATGTCTCATGCATGTAACAAACTATTTCCCTTAATTTTAAACATATAAACTTCAGCCAATAACAAACAATCATGAATATCACAACATATCATACATGAATAAGCACGTTACAACATCAATTAATCAATTAATTCCCCTATTAAACAAAACCACAATTTTAGAATTTAGGTTACTAACAATCTGTATCAAGTCAATTAAAGACTCCCAAAACCACATGGTAATCCCTTATCAACAAAAGCAATCATATATACCATGGAAAGGGTTCATAAAAAGTATTGTTACTCACCTCTTGAAGACCTCCAAATAGATCTAAGCGTTTCCTACTGCGAATCCTAACGTTTGCCAAAAGTTATCATCATCTTCCTCTTCCTAGACTCCCTCTTCCACAACTATCTCTTCTTAATCCTTGAATTTCTTCTCTTCTTAGTCGTTTCTGAGTTTCTAGGTGTAATTAGGGTTCAAAAACGCACCCTAAGAGTGTTAAGATTCTATTTATAGAGCCCCCAATAGCCCAAAACGTGTAAAAACGTGCTAAGCCCGCTTACTCTGCATATGGTGCTGTATTTCGCACATATCTTGAGTTATAGACATTCCAAAATTATAAATTATATATCGTTGAAAAGATAAAATAATTTTCTACAAGTGTTATGAAGATCACAAAATCTGAAACAGACGTTTAGATAGTCAAAACGTGGATAGAATTTTAAAAACGGTTCCGAGACTGGAACATGAATAGTGTGTACGAATTTGGTCATAACTTGAGCTACAAGAATCCAATTTGGAAGAATTTGGTGTCTGTGGAAAGCTAAGAGACAGGGCTATATTTCTTTTGCAGATCTAGAATTCAAACAAGTTCTCTTTAGTTACGAAATACCCATCTGAAGTTAGGTATATAGTCATATTATACGAAATTGAGTTTAAAACACTCAAACTATCTATTTATAATGGGTAACACAGCATGGACCTTGATATGCTTATGTTTCCTATCATTATTGCTGCAATAATTTAGTCCAGGGTAGGTTCTTATCCTTCTTTTTTTATAAAAAAAACATGCAATTTGGCTAAAGCCAAATTTTTTATATTGCTAACAAAGAATCCTACGTGTTATTCACGTAGGTTTCTTAATTAATTAATTAATTAATTTTTATTTTATTTTTTAAAATCAATTTTACATTATTGTGGAACCCACTGGATTTTTATTATAAAGAAAACAATTATAATAAACTCTTATACTACCTTTATTTTCTTAAAATAATTATATTTGAATTTTTAGGATGTTACACCTTGGACCCAATTACACCCCTAATCCCACGGCCCAAGCACCCTTGGAGAGCCCACTCCATTTCTATAAAAGGCAATGTTCATCAGCTTCATCAATTTTCTCCATTTTTCCATTAAAAAGCTTAAGTTCCATAGCCTTATTTTGTGAAGCAACTACTTGAATCCTTGCTCATCTTTGAATTCCAAGAGGTATACCATGCTTCTCTCACTCAATCATCATCATGTTCTTCAATTATTTTTTTGTTTTGAAGCCATGATCATATTTTTCAATTCTTAGATCTAAAACTTTTAAAATTCATAGAAAATTGTAGAAAAATCTAATGAGCATGAAACCAATTCCTATGCTCTTATTATTCTCTCTATATTCAAGATCCAATAGTATGCATCAAACTAAAATTTCTTGCCCTATGATCTTCACAAGGCCGAACCCTAGTTTGGTGTGTGTGGGGGGGGGGGGGGGGACTTTGTTCATTTTTTTGACATGTCTTGCTTGATTAAATCCTTATAGTTCATATATGTATTGAATCCATGATTGTTGAATCAAAATAAAACCTCTAAGCCATTATTTTCTTCATGACCGAAATTATTTTCTTGAGGAGTTGAAAGATTTTGTTTCATTTTTCAACGTATGATAATTTATCTTAACTCTACACTACTCTAAGGTCATGGATCTAAGAGTATGTGAAATTTTCAGATCTCTAACCCAAATTTTGTGTCATGGCCAAAACTAGGGTTTTGAAGGGTTGGAGTATTTTATTTCAACCATTTTAAGTTAATCATTGTTTTAGGGTTTTTGAGTGATTAAGAATCACTAATCCAAAAGCTTAGGAATTTTAGAAAATTTTTATCCATCCAAACACCTCCTGGTTGAACTCATCATGTAGGAACATATGTATATTTAGTTTTTGGATTGTTAATTGGTTGTTGTGATTTACTATGAAGGATAATTGTTGTGGATTGTACTAAATTGTGAGGTGGAATCGGAAACGAATTGGAAAGAAAACTTCAAGAGGAAAACTGTAACTTCAAGAGGTAATGGGAGCTTACCTGAGGAATTTTCCCCGATAATTATATGCGTGATTTAGTGTATGATTTGTAGTATTTGATTGAGATTAGTGGTGGTTGTTTAATTCTGTGCTAAGCTGTTATTTTATTTGTGTTTGATTATTTGCAGTTAGGTATTATAGTGTTTTGATGTATGATCTGTCTGGGTTAATTACTATAATATTGTTGCTGATTGTTGTTTGAGAAGCCTGACAGTGGTCAGTGCCCAGTTAATTAATCAGATAAAAGCTTTAAGAAGCTTTATGAATTATATTCAATATTTAAACGGAGAAATATTAAAGTATAATATTGATGGAATATTTTATTTGAGGAAAACAAGAAATATTTGAAAATATCATTATTTTAATGATTTATCGGTGTAAGAGTGAACCATGAGTCACAGTGAGGACGTAACCGTTAAATTATTTTTTTTACTGCTGATTTTTATGCGAATAATTCCAAAATAATATAAAAAGTTATTTTATGAAATTAATCTTCGAAAATAACTTAATTTCCATCTTAGAAAGTTATTTTAAAAGGAAAGTCAAATTTCGACTTAAACATTTTTAAAATGCTAAACGATGGTAATTCGAAAAAGTATTTACGGCAAGTAATTGTAAAGTGGCAGTCTTTATTTTAAACCAAGGTTTAGTCTCATGTGACTCTCTTCTTGAAAAATAAAATTTTCAGAAAAAGATTTTCAGAAGAAAAATGAGTTTCTTAGTAATTTGATAATTTTATAAAGGAATTTATAGCAGAAATGAGTTTACGAAGATTTGACGTTATTGCGGGAAAATGGAGTTTCGAAAAGAAAATGGATTTTAATATGATTTGACGTTTTATATAAGAGTTACAATAGAAATGATTTTTTCTGTAAACGAGTTTAACTTAACGACGTATTTGTTAATCATGATATCTTAATGATATTCATGCCTTGACGTATTTGTTAGTCTTGATATTTTGATGATATTCATATTATAATGTATTTGTTAGTCATGATATCTTGATGATATTCATGTTATAGTGTATTTGTTAGTTATGATATCATGGTGATATTCATGTTTCATGTTGACCATTGTGCTCTAATGGACAATGTGCCATTTAAAGTTGACCATTGTGCCTTAATAGTTGATGTGCCATTTTCTTTGTGGACCATCGTGCCGGGAGTTTTGGGCAATGTGCCATTTGTTTTGTTGACCATTGTACCTTAATGGACGATGTGTCATTTGTTCTGTTGACCATCGTGCCGAGAGTTTTGGGCGATGTGCCATTTGTTTTTTTGACCATCGTGCCAGGAGTTTTGGGTGATGTGCCATTTGTTTTTTTGACCATTGTATCAAGAGTTTGGACAATATGCCATTTTGATGTTGACCATTGTTCTTTTGTTGACAATGTGTCATTCAAGAGCTTGATCAACTCTTTTTACTCGACTTTGGGATCTTGGGAGATTAGCTATAAAATTAGATGTTGAACTGTGAAGTGTCATGAATCTTTTTATAAAGGACAATGATTTTGTGGGTATGAAACCCATTGGTAAATTACTTGTTATTTTTGAGAAGTTTATGCTATATGACTTTATATGCCGATATGCTGTTTTATGTGTCACGCATGTAGTTCTCGTGCTTATATCCATATATTGGTGTCTTACCCTTACAATATATCAGGTTTTACTCGTTTTTACCGATGTACCTTGGTACTGGTAGTAGATGGTGCAGAGGAAGTCTTAACTTCAATTGGGGATGCTAATCCCGATCTTTACAGAGGCTGGTGATAGTGGTGAGAACTCCAGAGTTCTTCCGTTTGATGTTTTATAGAGTGACAAGCTTATGATTTTTCCTTGTGTTGTGTAATCTTGAGAAAATTGGTTTAGGGGATTCTGAAATCCTTGGTATGGTTTGTAAATTTGTCAGTATGGAAATAATCTCAAGAAAACTTATATGTTGTGGAGCTTGATTTATGAATAAACCCAAATTATGTGTATTGTCAAGCATAATGTGGTTTTACTTTTGTGATGTGTGTGTCACTTTGCTGAAATATGCAGGAAGAAAATTTTTACACCCGAGTTTTCTGACCTAAAGTAAATTAATTTTTCGAAAACAACCAACAAATTAATTTTTGATTCATTTCCACACACGTTACAAAATAATGCTTTTTTTCTGCACACTTACAAAGTAATGCCCAAGGATGTGTTACATCTCGCGGCTTGCCTTCGATGATCTCAGACAATGGCGACATATGGTTTAAGATTCAGTTGCGAAGAAACGGGTGGTTCTGTTTTTTTTATCATGGGTTCTATTCTTTGTCATACGGTGGCGACAATTTCTATTTTTTTTTTCGTGGCCGCAAGTGACCGCAGATCTATTTTGTGGTTCTTTTGTTTCATCATCAGGTGTCAGGAAAAATGTAAAAAGAAAAACAGAGGAGAGACACTGGTATTAGAAGATTGCTAAGTCCAACAGCAAAGATGTAACATCCTAAAAATTCAAATATAATTATTTTAATAAAAAAAGGTGGTATAAGAGTCTATTATAATTGTTTTCTTTATAATAAAAATCCAGTGGGTTCCACAATAATGTAAAATTGATTTAAAAAAATAAAATAAAAATAAGGATAAGAACCTACCCTGGACTAAATTATTGCGGAAATAATGATAGGAAACATAAGCATATCAAGGCTCATGCTATGTTGCCCATTATAAATAGATAGTTTGAGTGTTTTAAGCTCAATTTCGCATAATATGACTAAATACCTAACTTCATACGGATATTTAGTAACCAAAGAGAACTTGTTTGAATTTGTGATCTGCATAAGAAATATAGCCCTGTCTCTTAGCTTTCCATAGACACCAAATTCGTCCAAATTGGATTCTTTTAGCTCAAGTTATTACCAAATTCGTACACACTATTCATGTTCCAGCGCCAGAACCATTTTTTTAAATTTTATCCACCTTTTGACTATCTAAACGTCGGTTTCAAATTTTGTGGTCTTCATAACAGTTGTAGACAATTCGTTTATCTTTCCAACGATATAAAATTTATAACTTTTTAATGTCTATAACTCAAGATATGTGCGAAATACAGCACCATATGCAGAGTAAGCGGGCTTAGCGCGTTTTTACACGTTTTCGGCTATTGGGGGCTCTATAAATAGAATCTTAACACTCTTAGGGTGTGTTTTTGAACCCTAATTACACCTAGAAACTCAGAAACGGCTAAGAAGAGAAGAAATTCAAGGATTAAGAAGAGATAGTTGTGGAAGAGTAAGTCTAGGAAGAAGAAGATGATGATAACTCTTGGCAAACGTTAGGATTCGCAATAGGAAACACTTAGAGCTATTTGGAGGTCTTCAAGAGGTGAGTAACAATACTTTTTACGAACCCTTTCCATGGTATATATGATTGTTTGTGTTGAAAATGAATTACCATAAGAAATTGGGGGTTTTAATTGATTTGATGTATATTGTCAGTAACCTAATTTCCAAAATTGGGGGTTTTTGTTAAAAGGGGAATAAGTTGATTAATTGATGTTGTAAGATGCTTATTCATGTATGATATATTGTGATATTCGTGATTGCTTGTTGTTGGGAGAAATTTATTTGTTTAATTCGTGGAAAATAGTTTGTTACATACATGAGACATGACATATTTGAGTCATAATATGTTGTATGATGTTTGCCGCAATACCACCTATGATAGGGGTATCGTGTAACGCCATTCGTTACAATAGTAACCCGAAATAGATTCACATAAAAAAAATGTCTAAATAAAATTTTCATAAATACAATTGTCTGAAAATACCTTAATGATTATTAAATTAAAATAATGGTAATAACTCCTTATGTAAATGAAATGAATTACCTCAAAACCCGGGCGTCCACTAAAATAACCCAACGTAAAAAATAAAATACTAATAAAGCTAGATAATAAATGAGGAAAATCACTAAGTCTTCAGTCCTCTCCAGTTCCAGTGATGTCGACCTCGTGCTCTGAAAACAACACTTTTAATGAGATATAATCCCAGTGAATAAAAATAATCGTTTGATAAAAAAGTTCACAAATAGTGTTGTTTTCAGCCGGCGCGGTAACCGAAAAAACATTCATGGTACCCGTAATTTTTTTAAAATATTGAATATAATAAACCTCCAAAATAATGATATATATAAATAAAATTAATGACAAGCATTTAAAGCACAAACCCATAAACTCAGCAGTCACATCTCATTGCATTTAATCACATTCACCATGCAAACTCTACACAATGCAACTCCACTAACATGACTCGGTGATTCCTAGAATCACTTAACTTGACTCTTTGGTTCCCAGAACCGGTGTGAATCCCAGATCCACTAAGGTCTATGAGCTCATATCCATGCAATGGCGTCCCACTGCCTTCCTCATCCCAGATGGAGGTATCTAATATTCCATCCCAGATATGAATATTTTATTAATTTGATATCTCATCCCAGATGGTGATATCTCTCATCCTATTCCCGGAATAGAATGTACACCGTCATCCTTTCCCGGAAGGTGATGACCAACTCATGCATAATGCAATATGTCATCCCCGATGACTCTCAAGGTTTTCCAACTTTATCTGTCAATAACAATGTTACAATGTCATGCCAAACCAACACTATAACATCATATTATACATATTAAAGATTATTAATCAACAATAATTCATACTGTAATCAAACAAATTTTAATTTAGAAACCATTGAACAAAACATGCTTAAAATGACTTGTTACGGGAACGGGTTCACAAAAAATGAACCTACATTCCAATTTCTAATTTAAATTGGCCTTCATCAGTGGAATAGAGTTTCACGTAACAGGGAAAAAATTAATCACACTACAAATAATGAATTTGACTTTGACAATTGTTTTGCCATCAAATAATCAAAATAAAGAATGTACAGCAATTCCACAAAATTAATATAAAGCTATTTATTTATGGATTCCAGGAAAATATATTTAATAATTCGATTCATCTAACAACATCTCAAAATAATTTAAGAGTCTCAAATCAAGAACTAAGAAACCTAAAATATTTTACTATTTCCAAAAGACAAAGTTACATGTAGAAGCATCAAATTATCTGTACATGAAAGTGTGAGAAAAGTTATTTTTAGTCACCTTTTGTAGACCTCCAATGTGCTCTAAAAATTACGTATGATAAGAATTAGCGCTTCCTTAAAAATTCCTCTCCCGTTTGGTAGTGTTTTTGGATTTGTATACTGCTATGACTGTATTGCGACACGAAAAATCCTCTCCCTCACTCGTTGTGCGGCGCTCCAATTCCGTGTACAATAGCTCGGTTTATATATGTGTGTGTGTGTGTGTGTGTGGGGGGGGGGGGGGGGGGGCAGAAGAAGGCATTTTTAGGTTTCTTTGTTTTTTTTTTAAAATTTTCTTTAGCCAACGTTGGCTGCTTGGGCTTAACGCCCAAGTTATCAGGATGCGTTTTTTTTTCTTCATTTATATATATATATATATATATATTTATATATATATTTCTGTATTCTTTATAATAGTTAATAAATTTCAATAAACACTTATACCATCATTTCTTTATACTAAATCTCCCATTTATATTTTACTTTTACTACCCTTTTTAATAACTTAATATTATTATTATTATTATTATTATTATTATTATTTATTTATTTATTTCAAATTAATTATGTTAGAATTTTAGGATGTTACATATCGAAAAGTAATACCACCGTAATGGGGTATCGAAAGTAACATCGCCATATAATTGGGATGTCGAAAAAGAGCAATACCGCCTAAAAAGGGGTATCGAAAGTAACACCGCCACACGTTGGGGTGTCGAAAAGGGAGAAATACCGCCATGTGCACATGGGAGGTATCGAAATAGAAATGTCCTCGACAGGAAGGTGACATCGAAACACTCCTCATGAGTAGGGGTGGGCAATGGGACGCCATTGTCATGTGATGTGTGAATTTATGGCATGCCGGCAAGAGGCCGATTTAATTAGGAGGTCTTCGGGCCATTTGGATTAAAACAGAATTTACTTGGTATATGGAATGTGATGTACTGAGATAAGTTGTTGTTACATTATATGCTATTGAGTTGATGAGATTATTGTTGATATTAAAAGTATTTTCTTTTATACATATTATTTTGGAAAATTAGCGGGTGCCATGGACATTTTTTTCCGGTTACCGTGCCGGCTGAGAACAATAGTATTTTCAAAAATATTTTATAAAACTGTATTGTTGATCACTGGGATTTTATATCTCATTATAAGTATTGTTTTCAGAGCCCGGGGACATCGCTCTTGAGGATCAAGAGATCTGAAGAGTTATCTTTGATTAGCTAGTTGGTTAGTAATGTAGTATGGTTTAGAGTATTATGCGGACAACGTTCTTTGGTTTACATACTATTTTTCTCAGATTGTAATTAGACGCCCGGTTTTGAGGCTTTTAGTTTTTATTAAAATGATTGGATTTAATGATATTTTTCAATACTTTGTAAATACTATTATTTTATTTAATACGAGGTATTTTCATACTTAGTTATTTGAGTAAAAATTTATGACTTGTGCTTTTTTAATTAAATGTTTTGAAGGATTTTTATTGAAATCAATTTGGGTTACTGATGTAACGAAGGGCGTTACATTTTTTGTATCAAAGCAGTTCGATTCTAAATCGGACTGTGGTAGTGGGGCTTTTTCTAAAACAAAACTTGGGCGCATAGGATGCTTGTTAGAGTTATAAATGCTACATATTATTCTTAGCGATATTGGACCTGATCAACCCAATATTTCATAGGTAGTGAGCAGATTTATAGGACTAATAGGCGAGGGACGAACATTGCACTTGCAACAGCTTTGGTTTGTATGATCAGAGCTATGCAAGGGCAGACGGAGACTCTCCGTCAACTGTAGGGGAATGGAGGCCAGTCACTGATGGAGTGGTGGCTACCTAGGACCCTTAGCACGTGAGACTTTTCGAATTCAAGAAGAATGATCCACTATTATTCCGAGGCAGCTTAGAATCCGAAGGAGACTTGATTTCTTTAACTCGTATAGGGGAAGAATTTACTATATTGTTTGATTCAAGAGCAGCACTTTCTTTGATATATCCTTCAAGTGTGAAGTTTGAGTTGCCTATCTTTCGCTTGTCCTTTGAGTCATGTGTTTCTACTTCTATGGGGATAATCTTATTGCTTCTAGTACTTGTTTAAATCGTCTTCCTATGCATCGGGGTGTTCCTTATGCCATCGATCTTATTTGTCATCTATGTCTAGGTTGGATGCTATTATTGGTAAGGACTGATTGTTGTCGAGACTTGTTGTCAGAAAGCACTCTGATGGAACTTCTTCTTTTTTGCTTCTTCACAACCAATGTCGATTGATCCTTAGGTGTCGACCCATATTGCATTTGTTGTTTCCTGTAATAAATGCTTAGTTGAGAGAGCTCAATGATCGATACATACTCTCTCTTTTTTGTTGGTAAGGTAGAGATTTATAGCGATGTGGCAGTCATACCTGGAGTGTGAGAGTAAAAATAAAATTTTCTTACCCTTCCTTGGTACGTTTAATTTTGGATATTTACATGTAGATCAGTCTATTATAAAAATTAAAAAAAATGGAATTTAGGGTACTTGATTCTTTATATGAGATTTTTGAATGTTGATGATGAATTGATTTTAATAAATTTATTTTCCTTGAATTTATAAGGAATTACTACCAATGGTAGTTTTGTTTGTGCGTTCATGTTGGTCTTTTCTCGTTTACACTATTCTCATCATCTATACTTATGCCAACACTGTCAAAACCCATTTCCATATCTAATTGAAATGTCCTATTAATTTTTTTTAATTCCTCCTGTGCGTGAAGTTCACCTCCATCGCGTCAAGGCCAATTTATTGAATTGTAATTATATTTCTAACTTCCTCTGACTCATGGATTTAATTGTGGCATGAATTCTATTTTTTGTTTGTTTGAATCGAATTATATATATTTAATATTTAAATTAAATTATGGTTCACTTTATAAATTTAAAAAATATGTTTGATTTTGTATTAAGTTTTGAGTGCTTTTAGTGGGAAAAGATGATGGGAGTATGAGGTTATATGTGGGCAATATGCAATTGAACAAAGTAACTATTAAGGATAGGTATCTTTTACCTAGGATAGATGAGCTTAGATCAATGGAGTAGGGTAGTGGTTGATTCTAGTAAAGTAGATGCAAGGATAGGGTGAAAGAAGCCTAAGACAATGACAAGTGTAAGAAGTTTCCTAGAATTGGAGAAGTATTATAGGAAGTTATAAACGAGTTCTCTAGACTAGCCTTACCTCTCACCAAGCTGATTAGGGAAGGAAAATCTCTTGTATGGGATACAACTTGAAGTTTTTAATGATCAGTAGAGCCTTAAACAGTTGTTAAGAGATAGAGACAGAGACATAGACGAAGAGTTAAATATAAGGCAAAGAAGGTGGATGAATTTTCTTAGGAACTATTATTTTGAGTTGAAGTATAGTCCGGGAAAGGCTAATGTAGTGGTCGATACTCGGAGTAGGAAATTTCCGCACAAGTCTAACTTGAAGTTGCAAGTGATGAACCTAATAGAAGAGTCTAGAGACATGAATTTGGATATCTTTTTAAGGCTTTAAACTTGAAATTGAATAGGTTGACAATTTGTAGCGACCTCAAAAAATAGATTAAGCAAGTGTAGTTTTTAAACAAGGATTTGAAATATCTTTTGGATCAGGAGAATTATGTGTTATATAATAATGGTGTAGTGTTGTTTAAGAATAGGATCATTGTCCCTAAGGAGGGGAGCCTTAGAGGGAAAAAAATGTTAGAAGAAACACATAAAAGAACGTTAACCATGTGATTAGGAATGTAGATCCCCTTTTATGATAGTGCGAAGTAGGTGAGAAGATATTGTTAAGATCAAATTTAATCAAAGAGATCGCAATTAGGATTAATAATTTGGGGAAAGATTCGCATTGCGTAGAATAGATAAAAAGTGTTATGTCGACAAGAAAAGAAAGCATTTAGAATTTTAGGAAGAGCAACATGTAATCTTGAGGGGCACTCTTAATTTTTGGATGGGGAGGTCAATGTCATTCAGAAAACTGACTCTTTGTTTCAGGGAACCTTTCCTAATTCTCAAAAGAGTCGTGCCCGTTTCTTACCAATTGGAAAATCTTCATGATGTTTTCCATGTGTCGTAACTTAGAAAATATGTATATGATGAGTCTCATGTGATAGCTCCCGAGTCTTTACAATTGAAGCTAATTTGATCTATAACCCTAGGCCTAGTCAAATCTTGGACAAGGGCACAAAGACTCTAAGTAACAAGACAATTCCATTGGTGAAAGTGTTATGGGAAAGGATTAACTCCGAAGGAAACTACTTGAAAGATGGAAGAGGACATCGTATGTCAATACCCAGATCTTGTTGTTTAAGGTAAGGTAACCTTATGTTTGGTTTTCAGCATATGTTACAATATGTGTGTGAGTATGTGATGAATTTTGGGGACGAAATTCTCTAAGGAGGGGAGAAATGTAACATCCTAAAAATTCAAATATAATTATTTTAATAAAAAAAGGGTAGTATAAGAGTTTATTATAATTGTTTTCTTTATAATAAAAATCCAGTGGGTTCCACAATAATGTAAAATTGATTTAAAAAAATAAAATAAAAATAAGGATGAGAACCTACCCTAGACTAAATTATTGCGACAATAATGATAGGAAACATAAGCATATCAAGGCCCAGGCTGTGTTGCCCATTATAAATAAATAGTTTGAGTGTTTTAAGCCCAATTTCGCATAATATGACTAGATGCCTAACTTCAGACGGATATTTAGTAACCAAAGAGAACTTGTTTGAATTCGAGATCTGCATAAGAAATATAGCCCTTTCTCTTAGCTTTCCATAGACACCAAATTCGTCCAAATTGGATTCTTGTAGCTCAAGTTATTACCAAATTCGTACACACTATCCATGTTCCAGCGCCAGAACCGTTTTTTTAAATTATATCCACGTTTTGACTATCTAAACGTTGGTTTCAGATTTTGTGGTGTTCATAACAGTTGTATACAATTCATTTATCTTTCCAACGATATAAAATTTATAATTTTTTAATGTCTATAACTCAAGATATGTGCGAAATACAGTACCATATGCAGAGTAAGCGGGCTTAGCGCATTTTTACACGTTTTAGGCTATTGGGGGCTCTATAAATAGAATCTTAACAGTCTTAGGGTGCGTTTTTGAACCCTAATTACACCTAGAAACTCAGAAACTGCTAAGAAGAGAAGAAATTCAAGGATTAAGAAGAGATAGTTGTGGAAGAGTGGGTCTAGGAATAGGAAGATGACGATAACTCTTGGCAAACGTTAGGATTCGCAGTAGGAAACGCTTAAAGCTATTTGGAGGTCTTCAAGAGGTGAGTGACAATACTTTTTACGAACCCTTTCCATGGTATATATGATTTTTTGTGTTGACAATGAATTACCATAAGAAATTGGGGGTTTTTAATTGATTTGATGCATATTGTCAGTAACCTAATTTCTAAAATTGGAGGTTTTTGTTAAAAGGGGAATAAGTTGATTAATTGATGTTGTAAGATGCTTATTCATATATGATATATTGTGATATTCGTGATTTCTTGTTGTTGGGAGAAATTTATTTGTTTAATTCGTGGAAAATGGTTTGTTACATGCATGAAACATGACATATTTGAGTTATAATATATTGTATGATGTTTGCCGCAATACCACCTATGATAGGGGTATCGAAAAGTAATACCACCGTAATGGGGTATCGAAAGTAACATCGCCATATAATTGGGATGTCGAAAAAGAGCAATACCGCCTAAAAAGGGTATCGAAAGTAACACCGTCACACGTTGGGGTGTCGAAAAGGGAGAAATACCGCCATGTGCACATGGGAGGTATCGAAATAGAAATGTCCCCGACGGGAGGGTGACATCGAAACACTCCTCATGAGTAGGGGTGGGCAATGGGACGCCATTGTCATGTGATATGTGAATTTATGGCATGCCGGCAAGAGGCCAATTTAATTAGGAGGTCTTCGGGCCATTTGGATTAAAACAGAATTTACTTGGTATATGGAATGTGATGTATTGAGATAAGTTGTTGTTACGTTATATGCTATTGAGTTGATGAGATTATTGTTGATATTAAAAGTATTTTCTTTTATACATATTATTTTGGAAAATTAGCGGGTGCCACGGACAGTTTTTTTCCGGTTACCACGCCGGCTGAGAACAATACTATTTTCGAAAATATTTTATAAAACTCTATTGTTGATCACTAAGATTTTATATCTCATTATAAGTATTGTTTTCAGAGCCCGAGGACATCGCTGTTGAGGATCCAGAGATATGAAGAGTTATCTTTGATTAGCTAGTTGGTTAGTAATGTTGTATGGTTTAGAGTATTATGCGGACGACGTTCTTTGGTTTACATACTATTTTTCTCAGATTGTAATTAGACGCCCGGTTTTGAGGCTTTTAGTTTTTATTCAAATGATTGGATTTTAGGTTATAAGTATACGATGAAATTTTAGGTTGAAAATTCAGACGGGACCCGATCTACGTTTTCACTGACAGTAATATTTTATTGCTCGAATAACCTAATTTTAACTCGTGAACGAAATCCTTAGGGTTTTTATGAAGTTTCTAACGATATAGGTTATTTTGAAATTTTCAAAATAAATAGGTTGTTATACTCGATTCGGGAGTAAAAACATAAATCAGGTAATCGACGGAGTCGAGAATGGACTTGCAGAGACAAAATCCGACATTCAATGGATGAAGACAAGTGATGACTCATAGGGGTGAGTCATATAGATGACTCATGTTAGTAATGATGACTTTTTAGGGAATTTACTAATATATCCTTAATGTTGGTTTTATTCACAAGTTTATCATTGTACAAGATTACCATTTTGTCCCTGGAGCTTTATGCCTTGTGTAACGCCCTTCGTTACATTAGTAACCCAAATTAATTTCAATAAAAATCCTTCAAAACATTTAATAAAAAAATCACAAGTCATAAATTTTTTCTCAAATATCTAATTATGAAAATACCTCGTATTAAATAAAATAATAGTATTTACAAAGTATTGAAAAATATTATTAAATCCAATCATTTGAATAAAAACTAAAAGCCTCAAAACCGGGCGTCTAATTACAATATGAGAAAAATAGTATGTAAACCAAGGAACGTCGTCCGCATAATACTCTAAACCATACTACATTACTAACCAACTAGCTAATCAAAGATAACTCTTCAGATCTCTGGATCCTCAACAGCGATGTCCTCTGTCTCTGAAAGCAACACTTATAATGAGATATAAAATCCCAGTGATCAACAATACAATTTATAAAATGTTTCGAAAATAGTGTTGTTTTCAGTCGGTGCGGTAACCGGAAAAACTGTCCATGGTATCCGCTAATTTCCCAAAATAATATATAAAAAATACTTTTAATAACAACAAAAATTTCATCAAGTCAAATGCATATAGCATAAGATCAACTCATCTCAATGCATCACATTCTACATACCAAGTAAATTCTAAATTAATCCAAGTGGCTCGAAGGCCTCATAACTAAACTGGTCTTTTGCTGGCATGCCATAAATCTCACACATCACATGACAATGGCGTCTCATTGCCCACCCCTACTCATGAGGAATGTTTCGATGTCACCCTCCTGTCGGGGACATTTCTATTTCGATACCTCCCATGTGCACATGGCGATATTTCTCCCTTTTCGACACCCCAACGTGTGGCGGTGTTACTTTCGATACCCCTTTTTAGGCGGTATTGCTCTTTTTCGACATCCCAATTATATGGAGATGTTACTTTCGATACCCCATTACGGTGATATTACTTTTCGATACCCCTATCATAGGTGGTATTGCGGCAAACATCATACAACATATTATAACTCAATTATATCATGTCTCATGCATGTAACAAACTATTTCCCTCAATTTTAAACATATAAACTTCCGCCAATAACAAACAATCATGAATTTCACAACATATCATACATGAATAAGCACGTTACAACATCAATTAATCAATTAATTCCCCTATTAAACAAAACCCCAATTTTAGAATTTAGGTTACTAACAATATGCATCAAGTCAATTAAAGACTCCCAAAACCATATGGTAATCGCTTATCAACAAAAGCAATCATATATACCATGGAAAGGGTTCATAAAAAGTATTGTTACTCACCTATTGAAGACCTCCAAATAGCTCTAAGCATTTCCTACTGCGAATCCTAACGTTTGACAAAAGTTATCATCATCTTCCTCTTCCTAGACTCCCTCTTCCACAACTATCTCTTCTTAATCCTTGAATTTCTTCTCTTCTTAGCCGTTTGAGTTTCTAGGTGTAATTAGGGTTCAAAAACGCACCCTAAGAGTGTTAAGATTCTATTTATAGAGCCTCCAATAGCCCAAAACGTGTAAAAACGTGCTAAGCCCGCTTACTCTGCATATGGTGCTGTATTTCGCACATATCTTGAGTTATAAAAATTCAAAAATTATAAATTATATATAGTTGGAAGGATAAAATAATTGTCTACAGCTGTTATGAAGATCACAAAATCTGAAACCGACGTTTATATAGTCAAAACGTGGATAGAATTTACAAAATGGTTCCGGCGCTGGAACAAGAATAGTGTGTACGAATTTGGTCATAACTTGAACTACGAGAATCCAATTTGGACGAATTTGGTGTCTGTGGAAAGCTAAGAGACAGGGCTATATTTCTTTTGCAGATCTAGAATTCAAACAAGTTCTCTTTAGTTACGAAATACCCATCTGAAGTTAGGTATATAGTCATATTATACGAAATTGAGTTTAAAACACTCAAACTATCTATTTATAATGGGTAACACAGCATGTACCTTGATATGCTTATGTTTCCTATCATTATTGCCACAATAATTTAGTCCAGGGTAGATTCTTATCCTTCTTTTTTTAAAAAAAAAAATAAAACATGCAATTTGGCTAAAGCCAATTTTTTTATATTGCTAACAAAGAATCCTACGTGCTATTCACGTAGGTTTCTTAATTAATTAATTAATTAATTTTTATTTTATTTTTTAAAATCAATTTTACATTATTGTGGAACCCACTGGATTTTTATTATAAAGAAAACAATTATAATAAACTCTTATACTACCTTTTTTTTATTAAAATAATTATATTTGAATTTTTAGGATGTTACACATTGGACCCAATTACCCCCCTAATCCCACGGCCCAAGCACCCTTGGAGAGCCCACTCCATTTCTATAAAAGGTAATGTTCATCATCTTCATCAATTTTCTCCATTTTTCCATTTAAAAGCTTAAGTTCCATAGCCTTATTTTGTGAAGTAACTACTTGAATCCTTGCTCATCTTTGAATTCCAAGAGGTATACCATGCTTCTCTCACTCAATCATCATCATGTTCTTCAATTATTTTTTTGTTTTGAAGCCATGATCATATTTTTCAATTCTTAGATCTAAAACTTTGAAAATTCATAGAAAATTGTAGAAAAATCTAATGAGCATGAAACCAATTTCTATGCTCTTATTATCCTCTCTATATTCAAGATCCAATAGTATGCATCAAACTAAAATTTCTTGCCCTATGATCTTCACAAGGCCGAACCCTAGTTATTGGGGGGGGGGGGGGGGACTTTGTTCATTTTTTTTACATGTCTTGCTTGATTAAATCCTTATAGTTCATATATGTATTGAATCCATGATTGTTGAATCAAAATAAAACCTCTAAGCCATTATTTTCTTCATGGCCGAAATTATTTTCTTGAGGAGTTGAAAGTTTTTGTTTCATTTTTCAACGTATGATAATTTATCTTAACTCTACACTACTCTAAGGTCATGGATCTAAGAGTATGTGAAATTTTGAGATCTCTAACCCAAATTTTGTGTCATGGCCAAAACTAGGGTTTTGAAGGGTTGGAGTATTTTATTTCAACCATTGTAAGTTAATCATTGTTTTAGGGTTTTTGAGTGATTAAGAATCACTAACCCAAAAGCTTAGGAATTTTAGGGAATTTTTATCCATCCAAACACCTCATGGTTGAACTCATCATGTAGGAACATATGTATATTTAGTTTTTTGATTGTTAATTGGTTGTTGTGATTTACTATGAAGGATACTTGTTGTGGATTGTACTAAATTGTGAGGTGGAATCGGAAACGAATTGGAAAGAAAACTTCAAGAGGAAAACTGTAACTTCAAGAGGTAAGGGGAGCTTACCTGAGGGATTTTCCCCGATAATTATATGCGTGATTTAGTGTATGATTTGTAGTATTTGATTGAGATTAGTGGTGGTTGTTTAATTCTGTGCTAAGCTGTTATTTTATTTGTGTTTGATTATTTGCAGTTAGGTATTATAGTGTTTTGATGTATGATCTGTCTGGGTTAATTACTATAATATTGTTGCTGATTGTTGTTTGAGAAGCCTGACAGTGGTCAGTGCCCAGTTAATTAACCAGATAAAAGCTTTAAGAAGCTTTATGAATTATATTCAATATTTAAACGGAGAAATATTAAAGTATAACATTGATGGAATATTTTATTTGAGGAAAACAAGAAATATTTGAAAATATCATTATTTTAATGATTTATCGGTGTAAGAGTGAACCATGAGTCACAGTGAGGACGTAACCATTAAATTATTTTTTTGCTGCTGATTTTTATGAGAATAATTCCAAAATAATATAAAAAGTTATTTTATGAAATTAATCTTCGAAAATAACTTAATTTCCATCTTAGAAAGTTATTTTAAAAGGAAAAGTCAAATTTCGACGTAAACATTTTTAAAATGCTAAACGATGGTAATTCGAAAAAGTATTTACGGCAAGTAATTCTAAAGTGGCAGCCTTTATTTTAAACCAAGGTTTAGTCTCATGTGACTCTCTTCTTGAAAAATAAAATTTTCAGAACAAGATTTTCAGAAGAAAAATGAGTTTCTTAGTAATTTGATGATTTTATAAAGGAATTTATAGCAGAAATGAGTTTACGAAGATTTGACGTTATTGCGGGAAAATGGAGTTTCGAAAAGAAAATGGATTTTAATATGATTTGACGTTTTATATAAGAGTTGCAATAGAAAGGATTTTTTCTGTAAACGAGTTTTACTTAACGACGTATTTGTTAATCATGATATCTTAATGATATTCATGCCTTGACGTATTTGTTAGTCATGATATTTTGATGATATTCATATTATAATGTATTTGTTAGTCATGATATCTTGATGATATTCATGTTATAGTGTATTTGTTAGTTATGATATCATGGTGATATTCATGTTTCATGTTGACCATTGTGCTCTAATGGACAATGTGCCATTTAAAGTTGACCATTGTGCCTTAATGGTTGATGTGCCATTTTCTTTGTTGACCATCGTGCCGGGAGTTTTGGGCGATATGCCATTTGTTTTGTTGACCATTGTACCTTAATGGACGATGTGTCATTTGTTCTGTTGACCATCATGCCGGGAGTTTTGGGTGATGTGCCATTTGTTTTTTTGACCATCGTACAGGGAGTTTTGGGTGATGTGCCATTTGTTTTTTTGACCATTGTATCAAGAGTTTGGACAATATGCCATTTTGATGTTGACCATTGTTCTTTTGTTGACAATGTGTCATTCAAGAGCTTGATCAACTCTTTTTACTCGACTTTGGGATCTTGGGAGATTAGCTATAAAGATTAGATGTTGAACTGTGGAGTGTCATGAATATTTTTATAAAGGACAATGATTTTGTGGGTATGAAACCCATGGGTAAATTACTTGTTATTTTTGAGAAGTTTATGTTGTATGACTTTATATGCCGATATGCTGTTTTACGTGTCACGCATGTAGTTCTCCTGCTTATATCCATATATTGGTGTCTTACCCTTACAATATATCAGGTTTTACTCGTTTTTATCGATGTACCTTGGTACTGGTAGTAGATGGTGCAGAGGAAGTCTTAACTTCAATTGGGGATTCTAATCCCGATTTTTGCAGAGGCTGGTAATAGTGGTGAGAACTCCAGAGTTCTTCCAGTTGATGTTTTATAGAGTGACTAGCTTATGATTTTTCCTTGTGTTGTGTAATCTTGAGAAAATTGGTTTAGGGGATTCTGAAATCCTTGGTATGGTTTGTAAATTTGTCAGTATGGAAATAATCTCAAGAAAACTTATATGTTGTGGAGCTTGATTTATGAATAAACCCAAATTATGTCTATTGTCAAGCATAATGTGGTTTTACTTTTGTAATGTGTGTGTCACTTTGCTGAAATATGCAGGAAGAAAATTTTTACACCCGAGTTTTCTGACCTAAAGTAAATTAATTTTTCGAAAACAACCAGTAAATTAATTTTTGATTCATTTCCACACACGTTACAAAATAATGCTTTTTTTCTGCACACTTACAAAGTAATGCCCAAGGATGTGTTACATCTCGCGGCTTGCCTTCGATGATCTCAGACAACGGCGACATATGGTTTAAGATTCAGTGGCGAAGAAACGGGTGGTTCTATTTTTTTTTTTATCATGGGTTCTATTCTTTGTCATACGGTGGCGACAAGTTCTATTTTTTTTTCGTGGCCGCAAGTGACCGCAGATCTATTTTGTGGTTCTTTTGTTTCATCATCAGGTGTCAGGAAAAATGTAAAAAGAAAAACAGAGGAGAGACACTGGTATTAGAAGATTGCTAAGTCCAACAGCGAAGATGTAACATCCTAAAAATTCAAATATAATTATTTTAATAAAAAAGGGTGGTATAAGAGTCTATTATAATTGTTTTCTTTATAATAAAAATCCAGTGGGTTCCACAATAATGTAAAATTGATTTAAAAAAATAAAATAAAAATAAGGATAAGAACCTACCGTGGACTAAATTATTGCGGAAATATTGATAGGAAACATAAGCATATCAAGGCTCATTCTATGTTGCCCATTATAAATAGATAGTTTGAGTGTTTTAAGCCCAATTTCGCATAATATGACTAGATACCTAACTTCAGACGGATATTTCGTAACCAAATAGAACTTGTTTGAATTCGAGATCTGCATAAGAAATATATCCCTGTCTCTTAGCTTTCCCTAGACACCAAATTCGTCCAAATTGGATTCTTTTATCTCAAGTTATTACCAAATTCGTACACACTATCCATGTTCCGGCGCCAGAACCGTTTTTTAAAATTCTATCCACGTTTTGACTATCTAAACGTCGGTTTCAGATTTTGTGCTCTTCATAACAATTGTAGACAATTCGTTTATCTTTCCAACAATATAAAATTTATAATTTTTTAATGTCTATAACTCAAGATATGTGCGAAATACAGCACCATATGCAGAGTAAGCGGGCTTAGCGCGTTTTTACACGTTTTGGGCTATTGGGGGCTCTATAAATAGAATCTTAACACTCTTAGGGTGTGTTTTTGAACCCTAATTACACCTAGAAACTCAAACGGCTAAGAAGAGAAGAAATTCAAGGATTAAGAAGAGATAGTTGTGGAAGAGTGAGTCTAGGAAGAAGAAGATGATGATAACTCTTGGCAAACGTTAGGATTCGCAGTAGGAAACGCTTAGAGCTATTTGGAGGTCTTCAGGAGGTGAGTAACAATACTTTTTACGAACCCTTTCCATGGTATATATGATTGTTTGTGTTGACAATGAATTACCATAAGAAATTGGGGGTTTTTAATTGATTTGATGTATATTGTTAGTAACATAATTTCTAAAATTGGGGGTTTTTGTTAAAAGGGGAATTAGTTGATTAATTGATGTTGTAAGATGCTTATTCATGTATGATATATTGTGATATTCGTGATTGCTTGTTGTTGGGAGAAATTTATTTGTTTAATTCGTGGAAAATAGTTTGTTACATGCATGAGACATGACATATTTGAGTTATAATATGTTGTATGATGTTTGCCACAATACCACCTATGATAGGGGTATCGTGTAACGCCCTTCGTTACAATAGTAACCCGAAATAGATTCACATAAAAAAATGTCTAAATAAAATTTTCATAAATACAATTGTCTGAAAATACCTTAATGATTATTAAATTAAAATAATGGTAATAACTCCTTATGTAAATGAAATGAATTGCCTCAAAACCCGGGCGTCCACTAAAATAACCCAACGTAAAAAATAAAATACTAACAAAGCTGGATAATAAATGAGGAAAATCTCTAAGTCTTCAGTCCTCTCCAGTTCCAGTGATGTCGACCTCGTGCTCTGAAAACAACACAGTTAATGAGATATAATCCCAGTGAATAAAAATAATCGTTTGATAAAAAAGTTCGCAAATAGTGTTGTTTTTTATCAGCAGAAAACCTAAAAAACATTCATGGTACCCGCTAATTTTTTAAAATATTGAATATAATAAACCTCCAAAATAATGATATATAAAAATAAAATTAATGTCAAGCATTTAAAGCACAAACCCATAAACTCAGCAACGGTCACATCTCATTGCATTTAATCACATTCACCATGCAAACTCTACACAATGCAACTCCACTAACATGACTCGGTGATTCCTAGAATCACTTAACTTGACTCTTTGGTTCCCAGAACCGGTGTGAATCCCAGATCCACTAAGGTCTATGAGCTCATATCCATGCAATGACCTCCCACTGCCTTCCCCATCCCAGATGGAGGTATCTAATATTCCAACCCAGATGTGAATATTTTAATAATTTGATATCCCATCCCAGATGGTGATATCTCTCGTCCTATTCCCGGAATAGAATGTACACCGTCATCCCTTCCCGGAAGGTGATGACCAACTCATGCATAATGCAATATGTCATCCCCGATGACTCTCAAGGTTTTCCAACTTTATCTGTCAATAACAATGTTACAATGTCATGCCAAACCAACACTATAACATCATATTATACATATTAAAGATTATTAATCAACAATAATTCATATTGTAATCAAACAAATTTTAATTTAGAAACCATTGAACAAAACATGCTTAAAATGACTTGTTACGGGAACGGGTTCACAAAACATGAACCTACATTCCAATTTCTAATTTAAATTGGCCTTCATCGGTGGAATAGAGTTTCACGTAACAGGGAAAGAATTAATCACACTACAAATAATGAATTTGACTTTGACAATTGTTTTGCCATCAAACAATCAAAATTAAGAATGTACAGCAATTCCACAAAATTAATATAAAGCTATTTATTTATGGATTCCAGGAAAATATATTTAAAAATTCGATTCATCTAACAACATCTCAAAATAATTTAAGAGTCTCAAATCAAGAACTAAGAAACCTAAAATATTTTACTATTTCCAAAAGACAAAGTTACATGTAGAAGCATCAAATTATATGTACCATGAAAGTGTGAGAAAAGTTATTTTTACTCATCTTTTGCAGACCTCCAATGTGCTCTAAAAATTACGTATGATAAGGATTTGCTCTTCCGTAAAAATTCCTCTCCCGTTTGGTGGTGTTTTTGGATCTGTGTACTGCTATGGCTGTATTGCGAAACGAAAAATCCTCTCCCTCACTCGCTGTGCGGCGCTCCAATTCCGTGTACAGTAGCTTGGTTTATATATATATATATATACACATACATATAGGCGTTTTTAGGTTTCTTTTTTTTTTTTAAATTTTCTTTAGCCAACATTGGCTGCTTGGGCTTAACGCCAAGTTATCGGGAGGCATTTTTTTTCATATATATATATATATATATATATATATATATATATATATATATATAGTTTTGTATTCTTTATAATAGTTAATAAATTTCAATAAACCCTTATACCATCATTTCTTTGTACTAAATCTCTCATTTATATTTTATTTTTACTACCCTTTTTAATAACTTAATAATATTATTATTATTATTTATTTATTTATTTCAAATTAGTTATGTTAGAATTTTAGGATGTTACATTTTCTCCCCTCCTTAAAGAATTTCGTCCTCGAAATTCGCTTCATACTCACGCACTTATTTTAACATATGGTATATTCAAACTTAAAGGTCACCATACCTTAGGTAATAAAATCTGGGTACTGACGGACGATGTCCTCCTCTATCTTCCAACTGGCTTCCTTAGGAGTCAATCCTTCCCATAACACTTTCACCAATGGAATCGTCTTGTTCCTCATAGTCTTAGTGCTCTTGTCCATGATTTGACTAGGCTTTGGCTTATAGATCAAATTATCCTTCAATTGTACAGACTCAGGAGCTATCACATGAGATTCATCAGGCACATACTTTCTGAGTTGCGACACATGGAAAACATTATGAAGGTTTGCCAACTGTGGCGGAAGAGCCAATTGATAAGCAACAGGCCCGACTCTTTTAAGGATTTGGAAAGGTCCCATGAAACGAGGATTTAGCTTGCGGACTTTCATCGACCTCCCTACCCCCGTCTTAGGAGTGACTCTCAAAAATACATGCTCACTTTCCTGGAATTCTAGAGACTTTCTCCTTTTGTCGGCATAGCTCTTTCGTCTACTTTGCGCCGTGCGCATCCTCTCCCTAATCATTTTGATTCTCTCAGAGGTTTCCTGGACCAATTCAGGTTCTAACAAGGTTTTCTCACCTACCTCACACCAACATAAAGGGGACCTACGCTTCCTCCCATATAGGGCCTCATAGGGTGCCATGCCTATACTAGCGTGATAACTGTTGTTGTAATACGCAAACTCAATGAGAGGTAGGAATCTATCCCAACTCCCTCCTTCATCTAAGACACACGCCCTAAGCATGTCCTCAAGGGTCTGAATGGTCCGCTCTGACTGACCATCCGTTTTGGGGATGATAGGTTGTGCTAAGGTTCAACTTAGTCTCAAAGGCCTGCTGAAAAGCTCCCCAAAATCTAGAGGTAAACTTCGGGTCTCTATCCGACACTATAGATGTGGGTATCCCATGAAGCTTGACTATTTCCTTGATATAAAGGTATGCCAACTTGTCTAAGCTATAGGTTGCCTTAATTGGCAAGAAGTGGGCAGACTTGGTCAACCTATCCACTATCACTCATGGCGTTTAAGCCCAAACACGTCTTAGGTAACCCCATCACAAAGTCCATAGAAATTCTCTCCCACTTTCATTCTGGAATCTCCAAGGACTGCAACAACCCCGAAAGCTTCTGATGTTCTATCTTAACCTTTTGGCACACTAAACACCTAGCTACGAAGCTAGCCACATCCTTTTTCAATCCTGGCCACCAATACATCCTCTTAAGGTCTTGGTACATCTTAGTTATCCTAGGACGTATGGTAAACTTTCCCTTACGAGCTTCATCTAATATCTTCTCTCTAAGGCTCCCCTCCTTAGGAACAACGATCCTATTCTTAAACTTTACTAGCTCATCAACAGACAACTCATAACCCTCTTGTCCCAACCGAGACTGCAACTCTTGGTCTAAAAGTTGTTCCCGCCTAACCTCATCTCTAAGGTCACTATTAATTTCCAACCTATTCAGCTTCAAACTTAAGACAATTAAGGATACATCCAACACCTCCAGATTCATGTCCCCAAACTCTTCCATGAGGTTTAGCTCTTGCACCATTAAGCTCGACACGTGTAGGAACTTCCTACTCAAAGCATATGCCGCCACATTGGCCTTTCCCGGATGGTACTTCAACTCGAAGTCATAGTCCTTAAGGAACTCTATCCACCTCCGTTGTCTCATGTTCAACTCCTTCTGGTCGAACAGATATTTAAGGCTTTTATGGTCACTAAAAACTTCAAACTTTGTCCCATAAAGGTAATGCCTCCAAATCTTAAGGGTAAAACCAAGCTGCTAGCTCTAGGTCGTGGGTAGGGGAATTCCCTTCATGTGGCCTAAGCTGTCTAGAGGCATATGCTACCACCTTGCCATCTTGCATTAAGACACATCCCAAGCCATCCTTAGATGCGTCGCAGTATACCACAAAACTCACTAAGGGACCCGGTATAGTTAAGACTGGTGATGACACCAATCTCCTCTTAAGCTCTCGGAACCCGTCCTCACACCCCTGGTCCCACACAAAAGGTTTCCCTTTCCTAGTCAACTGGGTCAACGGTAAGGCTAATCTAGAGAACCCCTCTATGAACTTCCTATAGTAACCAGCTAAGCCTAAGAAACTTCTCACTTCGGTTATTGTCTTAGGTTGTTTCCATCCCAACACCGCATCAACTTTAGAGGAATCAACCGCTACACCATCCTTTGAGGTGGTGTGTCCTAAAAACATTACCTCGTCTAACCAAAACTCACACTTCTCCGGTTTGGCATAAAGGCGCTCGTCCCTCAAGATCCGCAACACCAACCTCAAGTGTTCTCCATGTTCTTCTGGTGTCCTAGAGTACATTAGAATATCATCTATGAACATCACCACAAACCTATCCAAAAAGGTCCTAAAGATCCGATTCATGTAGTCCACGAAAACGGCTGGGGCGTTGGTCACGCCAAAAGGCATCACTACATACTCATAGTGCACATACCTTGTCCTGAAGGCTGTCTTAGGGATGTCCTCACTTCTATCTCTAATTTGATGGTATCCCGATCCTAGACCTATTTTGGAAAACATTGATGCTCCCCTTAACTGATCTAAGAAATCATCTATCCTAGGCAAGGGATATTTGTTCTTGATGGTTACCTTATTCAGTTGCCTATAATCAACACACAACCTCATACTCCCATCCTTTTTTCTTCACTAAAAGCACTGGTGATCCCCAAGGTGACACACTAGGCCTAATGAACCCCTTTTGTAACATACCTCTATCTGTTTCTTGAGCTCGCTCAACTCTAGAGGTGTTATCCTGTAAGGCGCTACAGATATTAGTCTACTCTTTGACACTAGATCTATGCTAAACTCAACCTCCTATTGAGACTTGCGCATCATAGAGATAGTCGCTACATCATTGTCTGCCCCTATAGTAGTAGTGAATGAGAGTATGTATCCTTGAGCTCTCTAAACCAAAAACTTATCACAAGAAACGACGAATAAAATAAGGGTCGACACCGAAAATCAAAAGACATTGGGTGTGAAGAGATAAGGATATTTTTGTCAGAATACTTATGGCAATGAGTCTAGATGCCAATAAGTCAATACCAAGAAAAACATACAATACATAGATAACAATAAGTTTGATGTCATAAGGAGTGTCTTCATGCACAAGGAAACAATTTAAACAACCAATGGAAGAACAAGAATATCCCTATAGAAGTAGAAACCTATGAACCAAAGAACAAATGAAAGATTGGCATCTCCAAATTTTCACACATAAAGGATGTATCAAGGGATGCGTTGCTCCTGAATCAGACAATATAATAATTTTTTTAACGAGTAGAAGAAATTCAGCCTCCTTCGGATCTAAGCTGCCTCAGAATGATGACGGATTGTTCTTCTTGAATTCGAAAAGCCCCACGAGTTAAGGGTCCTAGGTTGCCACCACTTCAATAGTGACAGGCCTCCATTCCCCTTCAGTTGACGGCGTGTCTCCGTCTGCCCTTGCATAGCTTTGGCCATACAATCCAAATCTGCCGCAAGTGCAACATTCGCCCCTCGCCTATTAGTCGCCATAAATCTGCTCAATACTAATGAAATGCTGGGTTGATCAGGTCCAATATCCCAAAGAATAGCATGCAGCATCTATAACTCTAACAAGCATCCTATGCGCCCAAGTTTTATTTTAGAAAAAGCCCCATTACCACAGTCCGATTTAGAATCGAACTGCTCTGATACCATAAATGTAACGCCCATCGTTATAATAGTAACCCGAAATAGATTCACATAAAAAAAAATGTCTAAATAAAATTTTCATAAATACAATTGTCTGAAAATACCTTAATGATTATTAAATTAAAATAATGGTAATAACTCCTTATGTGAATGAAATGAATTGCCTCAAAACCTGGGCGTCCACTAAAATAACCCAACGTAAAAAATAAAATACTAACAAAGCTAGATAATAAATGAGGAAAATCGCTAAGTCTTCAGTCCTCTCCAGTTCCAGTGATGTCGACCTCGTGCTCTGAAAACAACACACTTAATGAGATATAATCCCAGTGAATAAAAATAATCGTTTGATAAAAAAGGTTCGCAAATAGTGTTGTTTTTTCAGCGCAACCGGAAAAAAACATTCATGGTACCCGCTAATTTTTTAAAATATTGAATATAATAAACCTCCAAAATAATGATATATATAAATAAAATTAATGTCAAGCATTTAAAGCACAAACTCATAAACTCAGCAACGGCCACATCTCATTGCATTTAATCACATTCACCATGCAAACTCTACACAATGCAACTCCACTAACATGACTCGGTGATTCCTAGAGTCACTTAACTTGACTCTTTGGTTCCCAAAAACGGTGTGAATCCCAGATCCACTAAAGTCTATGAGCTCATATCCATGCAATGACCTCCCACTGCCTTCCCCATCCCAGATGGAGGTATCTAATATTCCATCCCAGATGTGAATATTTTAATAATTTGATATCCCATCCCAGATGGTGATATCTCTCGTCCTATTCCCGGAATAGAATGTACACCGTCATCCCTTCCCGGAAGGTGATGACCAACTCATACATAATGCAATATGTCATCCCCGATGACTCTCAAGGTTTTCCAACTTTATCTGTCAATAACAATGTTACAATGTCATGCCAAACCAACACTATAACATCATATTATACATATTAAAGATTATTAATCAACAATAATTCATATTGTAATCAAACAAATTTTAATTTAGAAACCATTGAACAAAACATGCTTAAAATGACTTGTTACAGGAACGGGTTCACAAAACATGAACCTACATTCCAATTTCTAATTTAAATTGGCCTTCATCAGTGGAATAGAGTTTCCCGTAACAGGGAAAAAATTAATCACACTACAAATAATGAATTTGACTTTGACAATTGTTTTGCCATTAAACAATCAAAATAAAGAATGTACAGCAATTCCACAAAATTAATATAAAGCTATTTATTTATGGATTCCAGGAAAATATATTTAATAATTCGATTCATCTAACAACATCTCAAAATAATTTAAGAGTCTCAAATCAAGAACTAAGAAACCTAAAATATTTTACTATTTCCAAAAGACAAAGTTACATGTAGAAGCATCAAACCATCTGTACCATGAAAGTGTGAGAAAAGTTATTTTTACTCACCTTTTGTAGACCTCCAATGTGCTCTAAAAATTACGTATGATAAGGATTTGCGCTTCCTTAAAAATTCCTCTCCCGTTTGTTGGTATTTTTGGATCTGTGTACTGCTATGGCTGTATTGCGAAACGAAAAATCCTCTCCCTCACTCGCTGTGCGGCGCTCCAATTCCGTGTACAATAGCTTGGTTTATATATATATATATATATATATATATATATATATATATATATATATATATATATATATATATATATATATATATATATATATATATATGATCAGGAGGCGTTTTTAGGTTTCTTTTTTTAAAAAAAAAAAATTCTTTAGCCAACATTGGCTGCTTGGGCTTAACGCCAAGTTATCACGAGGCGTTTTTTTTTCTTCATATATATATATATATATCTATATATATATATATATAGTTCTGTATTCTTTATAATAGTTAATAAATTTCAATAAACCCTTATACCATCATTTCTTTATACTAAATCTCCCATTTATATTTTATTTTTACTACCCTTTTTAATAACTTAATATTATTATTGTTATTATTTATTTATTTATTTCAAATTAATTATGTTAGAATTTCAGGATGTTACATATCTAAAAGTAATACCACCGTAATGGGGTATCGAAAGTAACATCGCCATATATTTGGGATGTCGAAAAAGAGCAATAACGCCTATAAAGGGGTATCGAAAGTAACACCGCCACACGTTGAGGTGTCGAAAAGGGGGAAATACCGCCATGTGCACATGGGAGGTATCGAAATAGAAATGTCATTGACAGGAGGGTGACATCGAAACACTCCTCATGAGTAGGGGTGGGCAATGGGACGCCATTGTCATGTGATGTATGAATTTATGGCATGCCGGCAAGAGGCAGATTTAATTAAGAGGTCTTCGGGCCATTTGGATTAAAACAGAATTTACTTGGTATATGGAATGTGATGTACTGAGATAAGTTGTTGTTACGTTATACGCTATTGAGTTGATGAGATTATTGTTGATATTAAAAGTATTTTCTTTTATACATATTATTTTGGAAAATTAGCGGGTGCCATGGACAGTTTTTTTCCAGTTACCGTGCCGGCTGAGAACAATAGTATTTTCAAAAATATTTTATAAAACTGTATTGTTGATCACTGGGATTTTATATCTCATTATAAGTATTGTTTTCAGAGCCCGAGGACATCGCTGTTGAGGATCCAGAGATCTGAATAGTTATCTTTGATTAGCTAGTTGGTTAGTAATGTAGTATGGTTTAAAGTATTATGCGGACAACGTTCTTTGGTTTACATACTATTTTTCTCAGATTGTAATTAGACGCTCGGTTTTGAGGCTTTTTGTTTTTATTTAATTGATTGGATTTAATGATATTTTTCAATACTTTGTAAATACTATTATTTTATTTAATACGAGGTATTTTCATACTTCGTTATTTGAGAAAAAATTATGACTTGTGCTTTTTTGATTAAATGTTTTGAAGGTTTTTTATTGAAATCAATTTGGGTTACTGATGTAACGAAGGGCATTACATTATTTTTTGTATCAGAGCAGTTCGATTCTAAATCGGACTGTGGTAGTGAGGCTTTTTCGAAAACAAAACTTGGGCGCATAGGATACTTGTTAGAGTTATAAATGCTACATATTATTCTTTGCGATATTGGACCTGATCAACCCAATATTTCATAGGTAGTGAGCAGATTTATAGGACTAATAGGCGAGGGGCGAACATTGCACTTGCAGCAGCTTTGGTTTGTATGATCAGAGCTATGTAAGGGCAGGCGGAGACTCTCCGTCAACTGTAGGGGAATGGAGGCCAATCACTGATGGAGTGGTGGCTACCTAGGACCCTTAGCACGTGGGATTTTTCGAATTCAAGAAGAATGATCCACTATTATTCCGAGGCAGCTTAGAATCCGAAGGAGACTTGATTTCTTTAACTCGTATAGGGGAAGAATTTACTATATTGTTTGATTCAGGAGCAGCACTTTCTTTGATATATCCTTTAAGTGTGAAATTTGAGTTGCCTATCTTTCGCTTGTCCTTTGAGTCACGTGTTTCTACTTCTATGGGGATAATCTTATTGCTTCTAGTGCTTGTTTAAATCATCTTCCTATGCATCGGGATGTTCCTTATGCTATCGATCTTATTTGTCATCTATGTCTAGGTTGGATGCTATTATTGGTAAAGACTGATTGTTGTCGAGACTTGTTGTCATAAAGCACTCTGATGGAACTTCTTCTTTTTTGCTTCTTCACAACCAATGTCGATTGGTCCTTAGGTGTCGACTCATATTGCATTTGTTGTTTCCTGTAATAAATGCTTAGTTGAGAGAGCTCAAGGATCGATACATACTCTCTTTTTTTTGTAAGTTAGAGATTTATAGCGATGTGGCAGTAATACCTGGAGTGTGAGAGTAAAAATAAAATTTGCTTACCCTTCCTTGGTACATTTAATTTTGGATATTTACATGTAGATCAGTCTATTATAAAAATTAAAAAAAATGGAATTTAGGGTACTTGATTCTTTATATGAGATTTTTGAATGTTGATGATGAATTGATTTTAATAAATTTATTTTCCTTGAATTTATAAGGAAATACTACTATTGGTAGTTTTGTATGTGCGTTCATATTGGTCTTTTCTCGTTTACACTATTCTCATCATCTATACTTATGCCAAGACTGTCAAAACCCATTTCCATATCTAATTGAATTGTCCTATTGATTTTTTTTTTAATTCCTCCTGTGCGTGAAGTTCACCTCCATCGCGTCAAGGCCAATTTATTGAATTGTAATTATATTTCTAACTTCCTGACTCATGGATTTAATTGTGGCATGAATTCTATTTTTTGTTTGTTTGAATCGAATTATATATATTTAATATTTAAATTAAATTATGGTTCACTTAATAAATTTAAAAAATATGTTTGATTTTGTATTAATTTTTAAGTGCTTTTAGTGGGAAAAGATGATGGGAGTATAAGGTTATATGTGGGCAATATGCAATTGAACAAAGTAACTATTAAGGATAGGTATCTTTTACCTAGGATAGATGAGCTTAGATCAATGGAGTAGGGTAGTGGTTGATTATAGTAAAGTAGATGCAAGGATAGGGTGAAAGAAGCCTAAGACAATGACAAGTGTAAGAAGTTTCCTAGAATTGGAGAAGTATTATAGGAAGTTATAAACGAGTTCTCTAGACTAGCCTTACCTCTCACCAAGCTGATTAGGGAAGGAAAATCTCTTGTATGGGATACAACTTGAAGTTTTTAATGATCAGTATAGCCTTAAACAGTTGTTAAGAGATAGAGACAGAGACATAGACGAAAAGTTAAATATAAGGCAAAGAAGGTGGATGAATTTTCTTAGGAGCTATTATTTTGAGTTGAAGTATAGTCCGGGAAAGGCTAATGTAGTGGTCGATACTCGGAGTAGGAAATTTCCGCACAAGTCTAACTTGAAGTTGCAAGAGATGAACCTAATAGAAGAGTCTAGAGACATGAATTTGGATATCTTTTTAAGGCTTTAAACTTGAAATTGAATAGGTTGACAATTTGTAGTGACCTCAAAAAATAGATTAAGCGAGTGTGGTTTTTAAACAAGGATTTGAAATATCTTTTGGATCAGGAGAATTATGTGTTATATAATAATGGTGTAGTGTTGTTTAAGAATATGATCATTGTCCCTAAGGAGGGGAGCCTTAGAGGGGGAAAAATGTTAGAAGAAACACATAAAAGAACGTTAACCATGTGATTAGGAATGTAGATCCCCTTTTATGATAGTGCGAAGTAGGTGAGAAGATATTGTTAAGATCAGATTTAATCAAAGAGATCGCAATTAGGATTAATAATTGGGGGAAAGATGCGCATTGCGTAGAATAGATAAAAAGTGTTATGTCGACAAGAAAAGAAAGCATTTAGAATTTTAGGAAGAGCAATATGTAATCTTGAGGGGAACTCTTAATTTTTGGATCGGGAGGTCATTGTCATTCAGAAAACTGACTCTTTGTTTCATGGAACCTTTCCTAATTCTCAAAAGAGTCGTGCCCGTTGCTTACCAATTGGCTCTTCTGCCACAATTGGCAAATCTTCATGATGTTTTCTGATGTCCGCGTCGCGCGGGTTGCGCGACGCTCGTTGCGAATCCGGCAAGTGTACCGGACTGCCGTCAAGTAATAAAAGATATCGAACCCACAGAGACTGTGTTCCCGAATCACAATTAATTTCGAATCGATTGAATCTGAACTGTATGAAAGGGTTTTGGAAAAAGGGATTTTGAATTTGAAATTTAAAAGATAAACAAACAGAAAACAAATGTTTTTGGGGTTTTCGATTTAAACGGATTCCTAGGGATTTGGGTTACCTTTGAGGCTGTTTATGTTGCAAATCTGATTTACCTTTGTTGATTACCGAGATTGCCTTGAAGGCGAGTTTATCCTCTAATAGCTTAAGCTCCCTTTCGGGTTACAAAAGCCGTGCCCAATTGACCCGACCCCTACTTTCGTGGTAGTCGATCCCAGATTGGACCCTTTGCGTTTCGTGACAACTCGTTGATCCTCGAGGGACGGCTTCTAACTTTCGTGATTTCAGTCCCAAGTCTGACTTCTATAGGTCCGACACCCAAGTTCACCGCTAGGTTCCTCCTTGAAATGTCTCGGTCATGCAAATAACCTAAGTTCACCGCTAGGTTCCTCCTTGGATCATTTACATCTCACAAACCAGTGGCTGCCGGGCTTTTACGAGTGAATCACCCTAGAAATCCTAAGTTCACCGCTAGGTTCCCCCTTAGAACGTCTATGTCACGTAAATAAACGGTTGCCGAAATTTATGAGTGAATAACACGCTAGAAATCAGATCTAAAACAATTATAAATCAACAATGGTTTCAACATCAAATTTACATCATTTACAAACTTGCCTCGGGCAGAGCCCTAGTCCCTAGAAACTAAGCTACTAACTCCAGTCTTGCCATGGAGATGACAAGCTGGGTTGACAACATAATAAAAATCAGAAAATAGAAGAGAGGAGGAGAAGAGAAGAGATCCTAAATCTAAGCCTAGAGTATAGCCCCCTAATGTGTTGTGTTCTATCCTCCTTGTTGTGTTCTATTGTCCTCCCCCAGATCTGATGCCTTGGTCCATATTTATAGAATTGGGGAAGTTAGAGTCCCAAACCAACTCAAAATCTGATCCAATTCTGTTACTTCTGATCCAATTAATGCGCGTCACGGCCGTGATGGCCATCACGGCCTGGCCGTGACGGATTCTGCCTTGAAAATTCTTCACTGGTTGGTCTGTCATGGCCGTGATGCTCATCACGGCCTGGCCGTGATTGCCATCACGGCCGTGATGGCCATCATGGCCTGGCCCTGACAGCTTCTGACTTGTGGTGGTTTTGGGTCACGGCCGTGATGGCTATCACGGCTAGGCCGTGACAGACTCTGACTTGACCTTTCTTCTTTTTCAGTTTTGCTCGATCATGGCCGTGATGGGCATCACGGCTAGGCCGTGATGGGCTCTGTTTGGCTTATTTTCTTCAGTTTTAAAGCTCCATCTTCATCCAAACTTCATCATGGTTGATCTTGAGCAATTTACCCTTTATATCTGCAAAACAACACACGAAAACCGCCTTACCCGTTCCAAAGGAAAATTAACCTAAAATCTAATTAAAAATGCCTAAACTACATGAAAAATGCATGCAAAATGATAGACAAAGATGATGTGGAATCACACTCATCAAATCACCCCAAGCTTAAAACTTTGCTTGTCCTCAAGCAATTACTCAGGCCATAAGATAAATCAATCAAATCATGGATAGTGAACTAAGAACCCTAGAAGCTAATCCAAGTAATAGGCATTTTTAATAAGCACTCAAGAGATAATCAAGTTCAAGTCCAATTAGAAGCTAGGTTCTTCAAGTTCATATCCTCACTGATTTGGGCACTCATCTCACCTCACTCAAGTGTTTTAGGGTTTATTGACAATTCACTCCATTTCCTCAAGGAAAGTATTTTACCATAGGCTTGACTATTAACCAAATCTCTACTTTATTTAAGAAAACACTTAAGAATCAAGAGGTCTTTTCCTTTGGTTGTAATGTGGCCATGGGATTTATTATTAGGTGGGAAAATCAAAGAAAGGGAATTTCAAGAAGGCTAGACAGATTATTAAACATTTCAAAGTATGACACCTTCTAAAATACCTTTTGAGGGCTTTGATTTACTTTTTCCACATTTCTTCTTTTTTTTCTTTTTTCCTTTTTTTTTTTTTTCATTTCTCACTTTCTTTGTCATCCCCTTCTCCATTTTTTTCTGTTTATTTCATTTTTATTTGTTTGGAGAAGGGGAGATTTTTAGCTCAAGAGAAATATTTTCATCCCATTCTTTTTCCAACTACCATTTTGCCCTTTTTGTAATACTTTAGAAGGTGCCATACCAAGCATATTCATCAAATTAATTCATGGTACCAAGAAAAGTATTTTTTTCTTTAGGCTCAAAATTGGGCAACTAAGGGGTAGCATTTATCATTCAAAGCTCGGGAGGCCGGAAAAATACCTAGTGCCTCAATCATTTCCAAAAATGATTTCAGAAATTTTTAAGTTTTGAAATGGTTTCAAGTCAAGTTCTAGAAAATACAGTCCAAGAGGAATTACAACACTCTAGCACAAGAAATGGGGTAGATTTAGTGAATACCCCTTTTGGCTCAAAATCTTACATTTAGTAGTTCAAAAATCAGTGAGGTACACAAGTTTAAGGAACCACATGCTAATTATCAACTATCAAATGATTATCTCAAGAATTTTTATTTTTAGCCATATCACAAGAATAATGAAAAATTGGGTTCAAAATTCACTATCTCAATTCATTTGGCTCCAAGTTTTTACAATCGGATGCATGTTCTAAGTGAGGGGAAATCTAGAGAATGTGATCATACCAATCTAAGCCTATGTGAATGCAACATGAATGCAACAATGCAAATGCAAAAATAAATACCCTCACCCCAAGCTTGATTACTTACATTGTCTCCAATGTAAATAATCAAGTCGGAGAGAGGAGAAAAATGGAACAACTTACCGCGTCGGTAGCGGGTGTTGGCTTCACATTCCAGTCAAAACTTGGGTAGAAATTTTATCACGGCCGTGAGGCTTATCACGGGCAGGCCGTGATCAATTCTGTCCCTCGGGAGTTGCCCTCACGTCAGGCGTGATCTACATCACGGCCGGGCCGTGATGCTCTCTGGCCTTGGCATCCTACTCATCACGCCCGTGATGGTTGTCACGCGCTAGGCCGTGTTCCTTTCTCGTGCTCTTGTTAAATTCATCACGTAGTGACCACCATGTCACGCCAGGGCGTGATGGCCTCCGACTTTATCTTTTTATGCTCTTCTTCTCTTTCTCAACCTGAAAACACTAGACAAACCTATTAATGATATTTTTGCCTCTTGATCTTCTCAAATTATTCAAGAGGTTAATTCAAAAACAAAAGGAAAAAGGGAAAGAAAACTTGGGTTGCCTCCCAAGAAGCGCTTATTTATGGTCTTAAGCTTGACCAAACTTCCTTCAGTCAACAACCGGGTCACTAGGGCGTAGATGTGCCGGAACACTTCTCTTCCAAGGAGCTCCTTCAAATAGCCGTTTCTGCTCATACGGCCAGTAACGCTTCCGCTTTGCTCTTTTCTCTCGGAGCTTCCTAGCCTTCCTTCCTCCCGGCGGAAGTTTTCTTTCAGTATGGACAGCAACTCCAACTCCATCACTGTTGGGTGCATCATTACCCTTGCATATCTTCGGAGTTGCTTCCATGTTAAGTTCTTTCTCTACCGCTGGAGACTTTACATCAATTCTGCACACATGGCTCTCAAAAGGAGGGTTGTTACAAGAGTTAGTTAACTTAAAATTTACCCTACCTTCCTCTACATTTAGAGAGAGTTTGCCATTCCTTACGTCTATTACCGCTCCAGCGGTTGCCAAGAATGGCCTTCCTAAAATGATGGGGAATTTAGAATTCCCTTTCATGTCCAATACCAGGAAGTCGGTAGGGATGAGAATTTTCCCTACCTTTACAGGAACATTCTCTAGTATGCCTAGAGGAGTCCTAGTTGAGCCATCCGCAATTTGTAAGGGGAATTTGAATGGTCTCAACTCTTTGCTTCCCAACCTTTCCATGATAGTGAGGGACATCAAGCTCGCACTAGCCCCTAGGTCACATAAGGCTTGGTCAATTTGCACTTGTTCAATCGAGCAAGCGATGGAGAAACTACCTGGGTCTTTCAGTTTAGTAGGCATTTTAGTCTCTACATCTACTTGCTTTTTCCTAACCAACCTTTGTGGGAAAGGTATCGGGGGTTGGTACGGTGGTGGAGGGACGTATTTCGGTCCTGGCTCTTCTTTTTCGCTCATGTCTTCCTCCGGTTTCACCTCCATTTCAGCTACCCCCACCCCAAGCTTATCATCCCTCAAGTGTATGACATTGCAATGCTCATTGGGATTTGCTTCGGGTTGCCCCGGGAATGCACCCTTAGGTCTCGAATACGTGCTGGCTTGTTGGGCAATCTGGGTTTCTAGCATCTTGTTATGAGTTGCTAAGTTGTCTACCTTAGATGCTAGATCCTTTATTGCCTCACTCACTGCCCTTCCTTGTTGTCTAAACTCCTCATTTTGTTTTGTCTGAGTTTCGACAAAACTTTCAAATAAAGTTTCGAGTTTAGATCTTTGTACCTGAGGGTACCCCGGTGCCGCTCTCTTATTACCTTGACCCTCTTGGAACTCATGGTTGAGCGTATTGCTGTAGTTGCCGTAGGAGAGGTAAGGGTTGTTCCTTCTTTGGTTGTAGGGATTTGGGGGAGCATAGTTGGGCAGCTTCGGGTTCGTATCATAGTAGTTGTTACAAGAGTTCACTTGCTCACCCGAAGCGCCGGATCCATGTGGGCATCCCATCATGTCATGTCCCTGCATTCCACAACTCTTACAAACAAGGTTAGTAGCACCTAATGCACTCACATTAGCTCTTTCAAGCCGATCAAAACGTTTATTAAGTGAGTCTATCTTCGACATAATAAGATCGGTGCTATTTACCTCAAACTTACCCCCCGAAATCTTGTTCGGGTTATTACCTCTTTCGGATCCCCATTGGTGGTAGTTGGTGGCGACATTCTCGATGATGTTGAATGCCTCAGTGAGAGGCCTATTCATAAACGCTCCACCGGCTGCAGAATCTAGTGACACCTTCGAAGAGTAATCCAATCCATTATAGAAGGTGTGCACTATTAACCACCTCTCGAGTCCGTGATGTGGGCACGACTCCAGCAGTCCCTTGTATCGATCCCAAGCTTCTGATAATGATTCTCCGTCTTTCTGGAAGAAGCCGGTGATCTGGGTTCTTATGTAGGCCGTCTTGGATGGAGGGAAGAATTTCTCCAAGAACGCCTGCTCCAATTGGTCCCAAGTAGTCAAAGTGTTAGCTGGGATTTGCTTTAGCCAGGCCTTCGCCTTTCCAGTGAGAGATGAGGGGAACAGTCTCAAACGCACAACATCGACTGAGGCTCCATTAATCCGGATTGCATCGGTGAACTCTAAAAATGTTTCTATATGATCGGTTGGGTCCTCCGAAGGCAATCCTTGGAATTGATGTTGCCTAATCATGTTGATTAGCATGGGCGGTACGGTATAGTTTTCCGCCTCAATCTCTGGCCTTGCAATCCCAGTTCGCAAGCCTCTCGCATTTGGGGCTGCGTAATCCTTCAAAGGTTTTGTATCCGGTTGATTCGCCATGAGTGGAACGGGACTCAACCTTTCTCCCTCTCTTTGTAGTCTTCTACGTCTGTGGAAGGTCCTCTCGATCTCCGGATCAATCTCACTAAGGCTCCCAAGACTTAGAGATCTTTGCATATAACACAGAGAGATGGATACAATAGAAGGAAAAGATTTTTTTGATTTTTTTTTTTTTGAATTTCAGAAACAAAAATCAAATAAAAAGAAAAGGTCCAGAAAAATCAATTCAAAATTTGAATTGAGATTCGAAAAGGCACAGTCCCCGGCAACGGCGCCAAAAACTTGATGTCCGCGTCGCGCGGGTTGCGCGACGCTCGTTGCGAATCCGGCAAGTGTACCGGACTGCCGTCAAGTAATAAAAGATATCGAACCCACAGAGACTGTGTTCCCGAATCACAATTAATTTCGAATCGATTGAATCTGAACTGTATGAAAGGGTTTTGGAAAAAGGGATTTTGAATTTGAAATTTAAAAGATAAACAAACAGAAAACAAATGTTTTTGGGGTTTTCGATTTAAACGGATTCCTAGGGATTTGGGTTACCTTTGAGGCTGTTTATGTTGCAAATCTGATTTACCTTTGTTGATTACCGAGATTGCCTTGAAGGCGAGTTTATCCTCTAATAGCTTAAGCTCCCTTTCGGGTTACAAAAGCCGTGCCCAATTGACCCGACCCCTACTTTCGTGGTAGTCGATCCCAGATTGGACCCTTTGCGTTTCGTGACAACTCGTTGATCCTCGAGGGACGGCTTCTAACTTTCGTGATTTCAGTCCCAAGTCTGACTTCTATAGGTCCGACACCCAAGTTCACCGCTAGGTTCCTCCTTGAAATGTCTCGGTCATGCAAATAACCTAAGTTCACCGCTAGGTTCCTCCTTGGATCATTTACATCTCACAAACCAGTGGCTGCCGGGCTTTTACGAGTGAATCACCCTAGAAATCCTAAGTTCACCGCTAGGTTCCTCCTTAGAACGTCTATGTCACGTAAATAAACGGTTGCCGAAATTTATGAGTGAATAACACGCTAGAAATCAGATCTAAAACAATTATAAATCAACAATGGTTTCAACATCAAATTTACATCATTTACAAACTTGCCTCGGGCAGAGCCCTAGTCCCTAGAAACTAAGCTACTAACTCCAGTCTTGCCATGGAGATGACAAGCTGGGTTGACAACATAATAAAAATCAGAAAAGAGAAGAGAGGAGGAGAAGAGAAGAGATCCTAAATCTAAGCCTAGAGTATAGCCCCCTAATGTGTGTGTTCTATCCTCCTTGTTGTGTTCTATTGTCCTCCCCCAGATCTGATGCCTTGGTCCATATTTATAGAATTGGGGAAGTTAGAGTCCCAAACCAACTCAAAATCTGATCCAATTCTGTTACTTCTGATCCAATTAATGCGCGTCACGGCCGTGATGGCCATCACGGCCTGGCCGTGACGGATTCTGCCTTGAAAATTCTTCACTGGTTGGTCTGTCATGGCCGTGATGCTCATCACGGCCTGGCCGTGATGGCCATCATGGCCTGGCCCTGACAGCTTCTGACTTGTGGTGGTTTTGGGTCACGGCCGTGATGGCTATCACGGCTAGGCCGTGATGCACTCGACTTCACCTTTCTTCTTTTTCAGTTTTGCTCGATCATGGCCGTGATGGGCATCACGGCTAGGCCGTGATGGGCTCTGTTTGGCTTATTTTCTTCAGTTTTAAAGCTCCATCTTCATCCAAACTTCATCATGGTTGATCTTGAGCAATTTACCCTTTATATCTGCAAAACAACACACGAAAACCGCCTTACCCGTTCCAAAGGAAAATTAACCTAAAATCTAATTAAAAATGCCTAAACTACATGAAAAATGCATGCAAAATGATAGACAAAGATGATGTGGAATCACACTCATCATTTTCCATGTGTCGCAACTTAAAAAATATGTATATGATGAGTCTCATGTGATAGCTCCTGAGTCTTTACAATTGAAGCTAATTTGATCTATAACCCTAGGCCTAGTCAAATCTTGGACAAGGGCACAAAGACTCTAAGTAACAAGACAATTCCATTGGTGAAAGTGTTATGGGAAAGGATTAATTCCGAAGGAAACTACTTGAAAGATGGAAGAGGACATCGTATGTCAATACCCATATCTTGTTGTTTAAGGTAAGGTAACCTTATGTTTGGTTGTCAGCATATGTTACAATACGTGTATGAGTATGTGATGAATTTCGGGGACGAAATTCTCTAAGGAGGGGAGAAATGTAACATCCTAAAAGTTCAAATATAATTATTTTAATAAAAAAAAAGGATAGTATAAGAGTTTATTATAATTGTTTTCTTTATAATAAAAATCCTGTGGGTTCCACAATAATGTAAAATTGATTTAAAAAAATAAAATAAAAATAAGTATAAGAACCTACCCTGGACTAAATTATTGCGGCAATAATGATAGGAAACATAAGCATATCAAGGCCCATGTTGTGTTGCCCATTATAAATAGATAGTTTGAGTGTTTTAAGCCCAATTTCGCATAATATGACTAGATGCCTAACTTCAAACGGATATTCGGTAACCAAAGAGAACTTGTTTGAATTCGAGATCTTCATAAGAAATATATCCCTGTCTCTTAGCTTTCCATAGACACCAAATTCGTCCAAATTGGATTCTTGTAGCTCAAGTTATTACCAAATTCGTACACATTATCCATGTTCCAGCGCCAGAACCGTGTTTTTAGATTCTATCCACGTTTTGACTATCTAAACGTCGGTTTCAGATTTTGTGGTGTTCATAACAGTTGTATACAATTCATTTATCTTTCCAACGATATAAAAGTTATAATTTTTTAATGTCTATAACTCAAGATATGTGCGAAATACAGCACCATATGCAGGATAAGCGGGCTTAGCGCATTTTTACACGTTTTAGGCTATTGGGGGCTCTATAAATAGAATCTTAACACTCTTAGGGTGCATTTTTAAACCCTAATTACACCTAGAAACTTATAAACGGCTAAGAAGAGAAGAAATTCAAGGATTAAGAAGAGATAGTTGTGGAAGAGTGAGTCTAGGAAGAGGAAGATGATGATAACTCTTGGCAAACGTTAGGATTCGCAGAGGGAAACGCTTAAAGCTATTTGGAGGTCTTCAAGAGGTGAATAACAATACTTTTTACGAACCCTTTCCATTGTATATATGATTGTTTGTGTTGACAATGAATTACCATAAGAAATTGGGGTTTTTAATTGATTTGATGCATATTGTCAATAACCTAATTTCTAAAATTGGGGGTTTTTGTTAAAAGGGGAATAAGTTGATTAATTGATGTTGTAAGATGCTTATTCATGATTGCTTGTTGTTGGGAGAATTTTATTTGTTTAATTCGTGGAAAATAGTTTGTTACATGCATGAAACATGACATATTTGAGTTATAATATGTTGTATGATGTTTGCCGCAATACCACCTACGATAGGGGTATCGAAAAGTAATACCACCGTAATGGGGTATCGAAAGTAACATCGTCATATAATTGGGATGTCGAAAAAGAGCAATACCGCCTAAAAAGGGGTATCGAAAGTAACACCGCCACACGTTGGGTGTTGAAAATGGAGAAATACCGCCATGTGCACATGGGAGGTATCGAAATAGAAATGTCCCCGACGGGAGGGTGACATCGAAACACTCCTCATGAGTAGGGGTGGGCAATGGGACGCCATTGTCATGTGATTTGTGAATTTATGGCATGCCGGCAAGAGGCCAATTTAATTAGGAGGTCTTCGGGCCATTTGGATTAAAACAGAATTTACTTGGTATATGGAATGTAATGTATTGAGATAAGTTGTTGTTACATTATATGCTATTGAGTTGATGAGATTATTGTTGATATTAAAAGTATTTTCTTTTATACATATTATTTTGGAAAATTAGCGGGTGTCACGCATAGCTTTTTTTCCGATTCACGCGTACCGAGAACACAATACTATTTTCGAAAATATTTTATAAAAATGTATTGTTGATCACTAAGATTTTATATCTCATTATAAGTATTGTTTTGCAGAGGCCGGGGACATCGCTGTTGAGGATCCAGGGATCTGAAGAGTTATCTTTGATTAGCTAGTTGGTTAGTAATGTAGTATGGTTTAGAGTATTATGCGGACGACGTTCTTTGGTTTACATACTATTTTTCTCATGTTGTAATGAGACGCCCGGTTTTGAGGCTTTTAGTTTTTATTCAAATGATTGGATTTAATGATATTTTTCAATACTTTGTAAATACTATTTTTTTATTTAATACGAGGTATTTTCATACTTAGTTATTTGAGAAAAATTTTATGACTTGTGTTTTTTTAATTAAATGTTTTAAAGGATTTTTATTAAAATCAATTTGGGTTAGTAACGAAGTACGTTAAGATGCATAGTTCATACACCAGGAACTCATGAAATCACAAAGACCCTTAGCTCGCCTCTATCTCCTCTTGTGATGCGAGTATTAGATGGAGGCCTCGGTGCATCCGGAATTCAAGGTATCTCTAATGGTGGCAATTGTGACAAATTCCCAGTTGTCTTCATAGTGGTTTTGTCAAATACTATTTTGATCTTTGCAGATCCTAAGACATACAAACCCACGGCCTCAATTTGTGTTTTGTTTCCATTTTTGTTCGCAAGTTCGAGAGAGTAAACAAAAAATTGTTCACTCATTTTCTCACAAATTGTGATGGCGGCGGGTCAGCAAAGATGTCGCCAAATTGAGAGGGTAGAGAATGTAAAAAATCCAATGTGTGCGGTCCATGATAAGATATATGGAATATCTTAATTTAATGACTAAAATTTGTCCATATTCTTGATATTTTCTTCTTCTTCTTCCTGTTTGGTGTGTGAAGTCCAAGATTTGTGTTTCATCACCTCTAAAGTGCTCTGAAAAATCTAATTTACCTTGTTTGAAAATAATCTCATTTCTCAGCATCCATAATGTCCACATAGTCACATGCCAAAATAAGGGGTTTTTGATCAAATTGGGTTATTTTAGAAACTATTTATCAGTTTAGGGTTATTTTGAAACATTTTACCAGTTAGGATCATTTTGGACACGTGGCATATTTTATTTTTTTTCAATATGACGAGTCAAATGGCCCACTGATGCGCGCTTTTGAAGGCGCCATTTGAAGAAGCGCCTACCACTTAACTAAAAAAAAAAAGGACAAAAGGGAGGCGCCACTGCAAATGGCGCCTTCCCCTAAAGTGGCGCCTCCCCCTGCAGTGTACCACGTGGCACTGCAAGCGGGCCCCCCAGCCCCAACCAAAAATTGGACGCCTGCAATTTTAAAGGAACACTACAATTTTAAAGGAACAATGCTACAAAAAAAATTATACTATAAGTATAGGGAGTAACGATGACATTAATGATAAAGTATCTATTTAAAACAATAAGAGGAAATAAAAAAAATCCCGTAATAATGAGTAGCAAATAATATCACATGAGACATAAAAAATAATAGCAATAACAATTTACACCAATAAATATTCATCAATTATTACAGTAGTAAAAAAAATTTACCTTATAAGAATTAAAAGAAAGTCACCCGCAATTTTAAAGGAACAACGCGACAAAAAAAAGTATACTATAAATATAAAGAGTATCGATGATATTAATGATAAAATATCTATTTAAAACAACAAGAAGCAATAAAAATCGGTTGCATGCATCCAAATGAAATGATTATGTGCTAAGAGTAATGTTATTTTCAAGTTAAAATTAAATACCATGAGGATATTTTATTTTTTAGTAGGTTATGAATTATTATTTTTATTTTATTGATTCATAATCTACTAAAAAATATGATATCTTTTATGATATCCAATTTTAATGTCAAAATAACATTACTCTATAAGCTCGTTTGATGATCAGGATAGGATAGGAGAGATAGGATAAGAGAGCATGATAGAAGTATGATATGATATGAGCTGAATAAGTTATTATCCTATCCGACCTTTCATATCCACAAAATAATCAACTAGATAGTATTATAATGTTAGTGCGAATTTTAAAATTTTTGTTTTTGTTTTGTTTCATATTTTAATGGTAGCCGCCACCATTATTGCCGCCACCATTATTGTCATGTTTCATATTTTAATGGTAGCCGCCACCGATATTGTCATGTTCCCAAATAACATCCTAGTTGCTACTATCTCTGAGGACAAAATCACATGTATGATTTAATACACACCCACCTTAAGACTTTTGATACCCAAATCATAAATGACTCAGATTGAGACCTGCGCCGCCTGACTGTATATAAAGCCGTGTTCTGTTCTTGAACAACACAAGAATCCATCAGTATGATCATGGCTTCCTTACCCTTCTTCCTAGTGTTGCTCCTTGCAGCTCTGGTTTTCTCCACTCAAGTGCTTGCTAATTACAATAAATATCATGATAAGCCTCCTAAGTATAAACCCATTTACAAGACACCCATTTACCAGCCACCAGTTTATAAGCCACCCATTTACAAGCCATCAGCTCTTAGGCTGCCACCCATAATCAAGAGGATCCCACCCTTACCACCATTCAAGAGGATCCCACACTTGCCACACCCAAAACCCCCGCCCCCACGTGTGAAGCCAGCAGGTGATGACAATCGTTTCTAAGGCATGCAAGGGGTATATTAAATTAAATATATGCTAAATAAGAGGTGTACTTATCATTGCAGGTGTTGTCTAAGGTGTACCATCTATCAAAGTGGCACAATCTGGGTTATACAAATTGTCGTTTGACCATATAATTCAAGTGACAATCTCAATGGTCCAGATTGTATCACTTGGGTAAAACACCGATACATCATTTTAATGGATGGTGCACCATATCGTTCATCCCATTGCAATGGTTAGTATTTAGTGATGTACTAGTTTACAAGTTCTGGAGATCGATGATTAATCTTGCATTCTTCGTTTCAACCCTTCGTTTGCTGTCAAGCAAGAGTATCATATATGTATGAAATAAAAATATAGACAACAGAAAACGGTGCTTTTGTACTCCAAATTGTGATTAAATGAAACGTAATTATATAAGTCCCAGTCTCACTTGTATACTCTCATCACTGGATTCAATTCATATGATTCGATTATCTCATTCCTTTCTCTCCACTGTTAACTACTTCCAACATCCATTCACGACTAGCGCTGACTATTGATTTTGAATGAATCGTGATACCGATCCGATAGGAAAAAATATATTTATACGGTGTCCAACAACAATTGATTGTCCAAATATTAACACTCTAATTAAATTACACGTGTCCTTAGCTTAAACCTAGATCCACTCTATGCACTTTAATTAAATTACACGTGTGCTTAGAGTACAAAGATGTTTTTTTTTTCTTGGTAGAGTGCGAAGATGTTTGAAAGTTTAATCTTAGACCAAGATGAATAGTTAATGGAAGTCTCCATTTACTAAACTGTATGCACCTTCCTCGCTTTTGATTTTACTCAATAGTCAATACTATACCTTAAGTTTCAAGCGAAGAGGAAAACACATTCAATTTCCAAGTGAAATGCAATGGCTCCCGAACCACTGAAAAAGTAACAGCAACTATAGAGAGGAAAATGTCTGAATGTATGTGGCATTGGCAATATATATCCTTTCTTTTATATAATTATGTGGCATTATATCTGATACACACATAATTAGGTGTTTTTTCTTTTCACTCATGCTTCGAATGTGGATACACTAATTATTAATTAATGAAAGGTTTTGGTATCTCATGTCTTCCTGTTTGATTCTGGGATTTGGGATGCAGTCGTCTTAGTTGAGCACGTAAAATTTTACCTTTGGTTCAGCGCAAAAAGCAGTAAACATGCATGTAAATGTAATGTTAATTAGTTGACCATTAATTAAATTCAATTTGTTAGGCTACGGTCATGCATGATATTTGACAAAGGTGGTGTTTGGAAGAGCTTATTTAAGCTTCTTTTGACTTATCTGATGACATAAGCTCTTATGCAGTGTGTTTGGCAGAGCTTATAAAAATAACTTATGCCATCTCATAAGGAGTTTTTGACTTATTTTCATAAGTCACTGTGAGAAGCTTATGGAATTATCATAAGAGCTTATGCACTAAATACCCTCCCAGGTGTTCACTGTTCGAATCATCTCATGCACCTTTCTTTCTTTAAGCGCTTATTACATAAGCTCTCATGCGATAAGGTCTTATGTGATAAGCTTATAATTAAGTTGTTTACCCAAACACACCCAAATTCTGAAAGATATAAAACATATATAGCAGGATAAGTTTTAAGACTCAGTACTGAATACAAATGCACTCAAGTGTCACTAACTAAAAATAATACAAGTATGCTTTTCAAGGTAATAAGGATTAAATATTATTTTGTAAAAAAAAGGGATTAAATATTATAAATATATATTTCTAATTAATGTTTTTGATAAATATTTAATAAATTATTAGCAAATCCAAACCTAGCAAATCTCTAAAGGATACCGAGTGACCCTTCTGTGCCAAAGCATCCGCACACCTATTCGCTGATCTCTGCATACAGACCACTCCCACGAGCCACTCTCTTTTGCACAGAAGACCAAGAATATCATCCAGCAAGACTCTTAAGAGCCGGGTTAGAAAAAAGCCCAGTAATAAATAATAATGGACTCCACCGCACCACTTTGGAATCAGGCTCAATGATGATCCATGAAAATGTCAGCTCCCTTGCAATCTTTAGCCCCGAGAGTATACCCCGCATCTCTGCCTAGAGAGCATTGCTTGAGGTAACTTTGCAATGAAAACCCTTCACAAAAGAACCATTTGAATCCTTGAATAAACCACCACAAGCTGTGTTTCCTCGTTGACATCCATAAGCTCCATTAACATTCAGCTTGATCCATCCTGCAGGAGGTTTCAACTAGGTTTATTGGGCAACAAAGTTTTGAATCTTGGACATGCATCGAGGATTAACAATGTTATTAGCAATGAAGTGAGCTTGATTGTTTATAGAGAGGACTTCCCCCCATATTGGATTGATTAGAAAATACCAAGGAATTCCTATTTTTCTAGAGAGCCCAGCAAGCAACACCAAAGACTAAAGTCCACTTCCAACGAGATAAACCAATGTCATTATGAGACAATTCCAATTTCTTAAATCTTTAGTCACAAATATTGGTATTGGTAGATAAAGAAATATAAAGATAGGTGACTATTTCCATATCCCAAAAAAAAATTGTTTGAGATTGATTAGACAACTATGATTCAGTTTGGTAAAAACTATTGAATAGTGAATAAAGCAGCTGATATCGGAGAGCAAATAAACCTAACTGATAAATGTTATTTATTTTAAATTAATTATCACTTTTAATACTTTAATTAATTATAAATTATTTATTTTCCCAAAAATTAAAATATTAATCCTTTTATTTTATTATTAATTATAAATTATATTTATTAAATAAAATGATATAACAAAAATAAAATGACATGTTGATATAAAAATAAAACTCATGAGTTCTTTGCTTTTGGTTGATGATCTTGGTCTAAGGTTCCAACTGATCAAAAAAAGAAAAAAGTTCCAACCTTAGTTCCTTGTTTTTGTATTTGCCGTTGTTGTTTTCGCTTCTTTTCTCTTACTGAGAAAAAAAACTTTGCAGAAAATTTTCAAATTTATAATTTTATTCTATTTCTAATTGGAAATATTTCCTAAAATTCGTTGTAGGAATTTAATTTACAGCAATTCTATTTGACCTAACTTGTAGCTTATGTTTGATTTAATATGATAAGTAAAAGTATTAATTAAAACATTAAACGATAAATGATTATACCTTTTTTTATTTTTGAAGAAATACTAGCAATACACTCTCTAACATATACTTTTCAACAGATTTCTTTCTATTGGTTGAAATTCATGTGGGTCCTAAAAAATTAAAGTGGGACCCACATGAATTAATGAGACCTACATGAATTTCAACCAATAAGAGATAATGTGTTAGAAAGTGTGTGTTAGAGAATGTGTTATTAGCACTCCTCTTATTTTGGTGGATCGATAAATGATCATATGTATTTCATTATTTCTATTTCTATTCTATAATTATTATATCGAAATCCAGTCAATTTTTTTTTTATTCTCGAAACGTTATGATTAAAATTAGGCTTTAATTGGTAGACCGTTAATGTAAAAAAAATATATATATATAGTCAATCAATCAAAAATTATCATATAAAGTAAAATATTTGACTTTTATCTAAACTACCTTAAAAATTACTTATATCTTAATTTTTATTGAATGACAGTATGAAAAAATTTATACAATCAGTACATATAAACTAATCTCTTAAAATTATAGCTAAGTCGCATACAATGCACCCACGATTGATTAGTAGTTGTTGCCCGTCAATGTTTTTTTTTTTTATAAGCAAAAAATATATTAATTGAGTACAAGGAATATTCAATCCATATATAAAACAACAAAGAAGAAATACAGTGGAGAATAACCACTAGAGCTACTTCACAACCTAAAGTACAAAAGAAGTAACAAGAAGGTTGAGTGATAGCTAACATCATCCTATCATAAGTAAAGCATCTGAACCAAGGCCGGACTCCCTGATCCAATTGTCCAGCCCGAAGAATTCATGAACAGCAAAAAGTATTGAGAGTAGTAGCTTAAGCACCAATAGCAGCTGCTGCAACACAAGAAAAACCTGCAGGATAATCCTCTCAATCCTTAAAATAGCCTAATACCAGATTCCTTGTAAAACCTGATAGAGTTTGGACCCTGCCTAAACACAACACAAAAGACCGTCAATGTTGATTAATTATTTATTTCTCTCTTGTTCAATTTTGTTTTATATGTGGAAATATGGGAAGGCCGCCTTCTACATTATTGTACTTCAATCAATTTTTTTTTTTGACCGGACATTATTGTACTTCAATCATTATTATGAGTTCACAGAAACATTCCACCACACTAATAATTATAATTATTATTATTATTATTGAATATTTCGTTACAATTGCATAATAGTATCACATTTTTTATACTATCAATTATTTATGAATTATCAGATCATTAAAAAGAGTTTTAATTTTATATACCGTCAGTATAAAATACTTTTACACAAAGAACTAATAATATTTTGACAAATCAGCATCATTGTTACTTCTCTTTAAGTTATTAAAATAAAAATACACATGTCAAAATATTATTGGATGTCAATATAAAACTTTTTACACTTATTATACATATTAATTTAATCCTATTTAAAATATTTAACTTTTATAATAACCATTTTAAATGTTATACAAAAAATGATTCATGATTTATTGATACTATAAAAGGTTTATATTCACATAGTATTAAAATTAAATTATTTATTTATCTGTTACTTGATACTCATACCTAACTTAATTATTATTATATATATATATATGGATTTGTTTTTGATATTCTATATATATATATGGATAAACCTAATTTAGTGCCTATCTTTTTTGGTGGATTAAAGTTTAGGTGGATTGAAATTAGCGCCTATCTTAGAGAGGTTTTTTTTTTTGGTTACCATTAGTTAAAGATTTAAAAACGTATTCTTTAAGAATTTAATAGTCAATAAAAAAAAAAGCACTTTAATATTATTTTAAAATAATAACTGGAAAAAAAACTTTTAGGGTGTGTTTGGATTGATGGAGAGGGATGAAATGAAATGTAATGAAAATGAATGGAAGGGTGTTACGTTGTTTGGATAACATAAAAGTGAGTGGAATATAATGGAATGGAACCCATTCCATCCAATTCCATTGTTTTGCTTCATTTCTCTTCCCTCCCAAATTGGAGGGAATGGGATGGAATCACAAATTGATGTTTTAAAAATTAACAAAACTACTATTTTATCCTCGTCAACCCTAATTTATCTTACACATCTCATTTAATTAACAAGGTCACAGCTTCCTCTTTCTCTAGGAAGAAGGTCCCACAACAAAATTAGTCATTTCAATGAGCACTGTAAGTGTAGTAATGTATCAGAGTAGTATAAAACCTGTACAATACTTGTATACCAATTACCAATTCTGTTAGAAGTTAGTTACATTATGTTAGAAGTTAGTTATAGTCTGTTATGTTAGTTAGAGTCTGTTGCTTGCACACCAAGTCTTCTAAGGGTTATAAATACCCTCACTGCTGTAATATTAATAAGAGCAATCAATCATCATTTTGCATCAGCCATGAAACTTCAGCCTCACTATTATACTCTAGTTTCTCTTTATGGTATCTAGAGCTTTTCTTTTCCCTGGGCCAAACCTTCAAGGTCTCTAGCTATGGCGATTTCGTCTTCATCTTCTCCAAGCCCTTCGAATCTCAGCAATGGTGGTGGACGATCGAATTCCACAACAAACTTTTCTTTCGCGCCTACACTTTCAATCAAGCTGGATGACAAGAACTTCTTGCTGTGGAGTCAGCAAGTCGAAGGTGTCATTGCCTCTCACAAACTGCACCGCTTCGTGGTAAATCCTCTCATACCCATGAAATATGCTACTGAAACAGATCATGAATCTGACATTATATCTGATGCTTATGACAAATGGATCGTACAAGATCAATTGCTGTTTACATGGCTTTTATCCACATTTTCTGATTCAATCTTACCTAGAGTAATCGGTTGTAAACATTCTTGGCAAGTTTGGGATAAAATACACAAATTATTTTATGCACATTTGAAGGCAAAGCTTAGGCAATTGAGGTTAGAGTTAAAGAGTACAAAGAAAGGAACTAGGTCAATTTCTGAATATGTTCTACGAATTAAGGCCATTGCTGATTCACTTTTGGTCATTGGTGACTCCATCAGTGAGCAAGATCAAATTGATGCCATCCTAGAGGGATTGCCTGAAGAATACAATCATTTTGTCATGATGATATATGGAAGGCCTAATTCTCCATCACTGTTTGATATAGAAGCTTTATTGTTGGTTCAAGAGGCTCAACTTGACAAATTTCGTCAAGAACTAGCCATTCCTAATGTCTCAGCAAACATAGCACAAGCTCCTCAGATACAGCAACAGTTCAATTCAGATTCTGCAAACCTTCATCAAACACAACACCAGTATGACTCCAACTATCAATAACCATTGTAAATGTCTTACAAAAAATGATTTCTGATTTATTTACGATATAAAATTTTTATATTGAGAGTGTATTAAGATTAAATTATTTATTTACCTGTTACTTGATACTCATACTTATATTAATTATTATTCTCTCTGTATATATGTGGATAAACCTTAAATTTAGTGCCTATCTTATAGAGGTTTTTAAGAGTTTTTATTTGTTACCAGCAGTTAAAGATTTTAAAACGTATTCTTTTTATTAAAAAAAATGGTCATTGATCAGGAGTATACCCATCGAAAGCAGTGACTAATATCCTGTGGGGGAATGAATGACATCTAAAGACCGGAAACCTCCTCCCAGCGGAAATTCGCTCCATATGCAAGAGCTTAGATTCAAACCCCAGCCACTTGGTTAAGGGGGCACAAGTCCACCATCATTTGTGCCAACCTCCGATAGTATTCTTTAAAAATTTAATAGTCAATAAAAAAAAACTTTCATTTTAATATTATTTAAAAATAATAAATGAAAAAAAAAACTTTTAAGGCAATCTATCATACATAGGAGTAGTGAGTTTGCTTTATTTTAACACAAGATTATTACTTCTGGGACATGTTTATCAAATGAGTAATGATAGTTATACACATTTTTGATGTCCAACATCGTGTGTGTGTGTGTGTATATATATATATATACATACGTATTTATATTTTTTTCTCTCTCATCACATGTATTTAACACTTAAAATACTCTACCATCATATGGTGTCTATACTTGATGTCCCAAAAATATGTACATTTATCATTTCTCTTATCAAATTATTATTACATGTTTTTCAGTTTGACACCTGTACTTATTATCAAATTTATGGCTCCTTCTAGCGTGAGCGATGTGGAGATGTCACTCACGTGCACGACTTGATTTTGAATGTTAGATGAAGAGGTTGCACGTATACTATCATGCACTCACCATACTAAATTTTTTCCATCATCTCTCAACGTCTGTCTCCTCTATTCCTAGTTTCTTCCCCCCCGTCAGATTCTGAAGCCACCATCAAAGCATCGCCGCGGGCTGGCCAAAGCTTCGATCACAAGGTCTCCCTCCCTCCCTCCCTCCCTCTATGCACTCTGTATCCCCTGATTCTCACCCGCACCCACAAGCCCCCATCTTCGCAAAACACCTGGCATCCCACAACGCGAGATCTCGTGTAACATCCCGATTTTTCTATTTTCTAAGATCTGTATAAATATAAATAAACATGTATATTTTTATCTAAAACTTAGAAAATGATTTTGGGAAAAACCAAAGTCATATTCATATTATACTTATTTTTATAAGTATACGATGAAATTTTAGGTTGAAAGACGGGACCCGGTCTACGTTTTCACTAACAGTAAGATTTTACTGCTTAGATAACCTAATTTGAATCGTGAACGAAATACTTAGGGTTTTTATGAAGTTTCCAACGATATAGGTTATTTTGAAAATTTTCAAAATAAATAGGTTGTTATACTCGATTCGGGAGTAAAAACCTAAATCGGGTAATCGACGGAGTCGAGAACGGACTTGCAGAGACAAAATCCGACATTCAATGGATGAAGACAAGTGATGACTCATAGGGTTGAGTCATATAGATGACTCATGTTAGTAATGATGACTTTTTAGGGAATTTACTAATATATCCTTAATGTTGGTTTTATTCACAAGTTTGCCATTGTACAAGATTATCATTTTGTCCCTAGAACTTTATGCCTTGGACCCAATTACCCCCCTAATCCCACGGCCCAAGCACCCTTGGAGAGCCCACTCCATTTCTATAAAAGGCAATGTTCATCATCTTCAATTTTCTCCATTTTTCCATTAAAAAGCTTGAGTTCCATAGCCTTATTTTGTGAAGCAACTACTTGAATCCTTGCTCGTTTTTCAACTCCAAGAGGTATACCATGATTATCTCACTCAATCATCATCATGTTCTTCAATTATTTTTGTGTTTTGAAGCCACGATCATATTTTTCAATTCTTATATCTAGAACTTTGAAAATTCATAGAAAATTGTAGAAAAATCCAATGAGCATGAAACCAAATTCTATTCTCTTATTATCCTCTCTATATTCAAGATCCAAGAGTATGCATCAAACTAAAATTTCTTGTCCTATGATCTTCACAAGGCCGGACCCTAGTTAGGAGGAGGGGGGGAGGAACTTTATTCATTTTTTTGACATGTCTTACTTGATTAAATCCTTATAGTTCATATATGTATTGAATCCATGATTGTTGAATCAAAATAAAACCTCTAAGCCATTATTTTCTTCATGGCCGAAATTATGTTCTTGAGGAGTTGAAAGATTTTGTTTCATTTTTCAACGTATGATAATTTATCTTAACTCTACACTAATCTAAGGTCATGGATCTAAGAGTATGTGAAATTTTGAGATATCTAACCCAAATTTTGTGTCATGGCCAAAACTAGGGTTTTGAAGGGTTGGAGTATTTTATTTCAACCATTGTAAGTTAATCATTGTTTTAGGGTTTTTGAGTGATTAAGAATCACTAATCCAAAAGCTTGGGAATTTTATAAAATTTTTATCCATCCAAACACCTCATGGTCGAACTCATCATGTAGGAACATATGTATATTTAGTTGTTTGATTGTTAATTGGTTGTTGTGATTTACTATGAAGGATAATTGTTGTGGATTGTACTAAATTGTGAGGTGGAATCGGAAACGAATCGGAAAGAAAACTTCAAGAGGAAAACTGTAACTTCAAGAGGTAAGGGGAGCTTACCTGAGGGATTTTCCCCGATAATTATATGCGTGATTTAGTGTATGATTTGTAGTATTTGATTGAGATTAGTGGTGATTGTTTAATTCTGTGCTAAGCTGTTATTTTATCTGTGTTTGATTATTTGCAGTTATGTATTATAGTGTTTTGATGTATGATCTGTTTGGGTTAATTACTATAATATTGTTGCTGATTGTTGTTTAGGAAGCCTGACAGTGGTCAGTGCCCAGTCAATTAACCAGATAAAAGCTTTAAGAAGCTTTATGAATTATATTCAATATTTAAACGGAGAAATATTGGTGTATAATATTGATGGAATATTTTATTTGAGGAAAACAAGAAATATTTGAAAATATCATTATTTTAACGATTTATCGTTGTAAGAGTGAACCATGAGTCACAATGAGGACGTAACCGTGAAATTATTTTTGTACTGCTGATTTTTATGCGAATAATTCCAAAATAATATAAAAAGTTATTTTATGAAATTAATCTTCGAAAATAACTTAATTTCCATCTTAGAAAGTTATTTTAAAAGGAAAAGTCAAATTTCGACTTAAATGTTTTTAAAATGCTAAACGACGGTAATTCGAAAAAGTATTTACGGCAAGTAATTCTAAAGTGGTAGCCTTTATTTTAAACCAAGGTTTAGTCTCATGTGACTTTCTTCTTGAAAAATAAAATTTTCAGAAAAATATTTTCAGAAGAAAAATGAGTTTTTTAGTAATTTGATAATTTTATAAAGGAATTTATAGCAGAAATGAGTTTACGAAGATTTGACGTTATTGCGGGAAAATGGAGTTTCGAAAAGAAAATGGATTTCGATATGATTTGATGTTTTATATAAGAGTTACAACAGAAATGATTTTTTCTGTAAACGAGTTTTACTTAACGACGTATTTGTTAATCATGATATCTTAATGATATTCATGTCTCGACGTATTTGTTAGTCATGATATTTTGATGATATTCATGTTATAGTGTATTTGTTAGTCATGATATCTTGATGATATTCATGTTATAGTGTATTTGTTAGTCATGGTATCATGGTGATATTCATGTTTCATGTTGACCATTGTGCTCTAATGGACAATGTGCCATTTAAAGTTGACCCTTGTGCCTTAATGGTTGATGTGCCATTTTCTTTGTTGACCATCGTGCCGGGAGTTTTGGACGATGTGCCATTTGTTTTGTTGACCATTGTATCTTAATGGACGATGTGTCATTTGTTCTGTTGACCATTGTACCTTAATGGACAATGTGCCATTTGTTCTGTTGACCATCGTGCCGGGAGTTTTGGGCAATGTGCCATTTGGTTTTTTGACCATCGTGCCGGGAGTTTTGGGTGATGTGCCATTTGTTTTTTTGACCATTGTATCAAGTGTTTGGACAATATGCCATTTTGATGTTGACCATTGTTCTTTTGTTGACAATGTGTCATTCAAGAGCTTGATCAGCTCTTTTTACTCGACTTTGGGATCTCCGAAGATTAGGTATAAAGATTAGATGTTGAACTGTGAAATGTCATGAATCTTTTTATAAAGGATAATGATTTTGCGGGTATGAAACCCATTGGTAAATTACTTGTTATTTTTGATAAGTTTATGCTATATGACGTTATATGCCGATATGTTGTTTTATGTGTCACGCATGTAGTTCTCGTGCTTATATCCATATATTGGTGTCTTACCCTTACAATATATCAGGTTTTACTCGTTTTTACCGATGTACCTTGGTACTGGTAGTAGATGGTGTAGAGGAAGTCTTAACTTCAATTGGGGATGCTAATCCCGATCTTTGCAGAGGTTGGTAATAGTGGTGAGACCTCCAGAGTTCTTCCGGTTGTTGTTTTATAGAGTGACCAACTTATGATTTTTCCTTGTGTTGTGTAATCTTGAGAAAATTGGTTGAGGGGATTCTGAAATCCTTGGTATGGTAATTTGTAAACTTGTCAGTATGAAAATAATTTCAAGAAAACTTATATGTTGTGGTAGCCTGATTTATGAACAAACCCAATTTATGTGTATCGTCAAGCATAATGTGATTTTACTTTTGTAATGTGTGTCACTTTACTGAGGTACGCATGAAGAAAATTTTTACACCCGAATTTTTTAACCTAAAATAAATTAATTTTTCGAAAATAACCAACAAATTAATTTTTGATTGATTTCCGCACACATTACAAAATAATGCTTTATTTCTGCAACCTTACAAAGTAATGCCCAAGGATCTCGTGGCTTGCCTTCGATGATCTCAGACAGCGGCGACATATGGTTTAAGATTCAGTGGCGAAGAAACGGGTGGTTCTGTTTTTTTTATCACGGGTTCTATTCTTTGTCATACGGTGGTGACAAGTTCTATTTTTTTTTTCATGGCCGCAAGTGACCGCAGATCCATTTTGTGGTTCTTTTGTTTCATCATCAGGTGTCAGAAAAAATGTAAAAAGAAAAACAGAGGAGAGACACTGGTATTATAAGATTTCTAACTCCAACAGCGAAGATGCATAGTTCATACACCAGGAACTCATGAAATCACAAAGACCCTTAGCTCGCCCCTATCTCCTCTTGTGATGCGAGTATTAGATGGAGGCCTCGGTGCATCTGGAATTCAAGGTATCTCTAATGGTGACAATTGTGACAAATTCCTAGTTGTCTTCATAGTGGTTTTGTCAAATACTATTTTGATCTTTGCAGACCTGAGACATACAAACTCACGGCCTCAATTTGTGTTTTGTTTCCATTTTTGTTCGCAAGTTCGGGAGATTAAACAAAAAATTGTTCACTCATTTTCTCACAAATTGTGATGGCGGCGGGTCAGCAAAGATGTCTGCCAAATTGAGAGGGTAGAGAATGTAAAAAATCCAGTGTGTGCTGTCCATGATAAGATATGTGAAATATATTAATCTAACGGCTAAAATTTGTTTCTCACGATGAGGGACACTAGAAGCTTGCTCACCCTAGAATTTATCTCAAATCTATATCCAGTTACTATTACTACCTACCTACTTTGTCCATATTCTTGATATTTTCTTCTTCTTCTTCCTGTTTGGTGTGTGAAGCCCAATATTTGTGTTTGATCATCTCTAAAGTGCTCTGAAAATCTAATTTACCTTGTTTAAAAATAATCTCATTTCTCAGCATCCATAATGTCCGCACAGTCACATGCCACAATAAGTGCCTAATTTTCCTTTGTTTTTTGTTCTTGAAAATTCCCTTGTGTTGCTCATAGTGTGTGACCAAATCCTGAGGCAAAACAAAATTAAACCCCAGCCTAATCATTTATATATTCATATATTTTAAATAATTAAGCTACTAATTTTTTATTTTCTTATATATTAATGATAATTTATGCAAGATCTTATCTCATTATTTAATATAGTAAAGAGCTACCCAAATGAGTGACTCAATTGATTGTACAAGCTGAGTTTGTGGGGGAAATATTTGAGTTCGAATGCACATAACATATTTTTGGGGAGAGTTGAAGAATCTTAACTGTGACTAAGAACTCGAGCAGAGATTGGTCTCATAACGGATCCAAAGAATCTAAGCTTGTGGGATACTTCATCGATCCATTGAGAAGCGAAAAGTCCCAGTAGGTTTCAAATCAAAAAATAAAGAGTAAACAGTTAATATGGTTCAATACACTAGTCTAAAGACTAGGTTTTTTTTTAATATCATTTCAATTTTAAAAAATTCATAACAGCATATGTCACTTTTTTTTTATCAATTAACTTTATCTTTCAATAAAGCAAATCAAGATACTGCTATAAGTTTTTATTACCTCCAAATAAATAAATAAAAAACCAATATCGTAAATGATGAATCCATTTAATAAATTATTATACTTATAAAAAATGGTTGAATGATTGAATTTGCACCAAAAGAAAATGGTTCAGTGATGATAGTGGTAAATGCTTGGATTCCAAAAGAAAATTCCACGGGTACGTCAATAATACTAGTAGAATTCCACTAAAAGAAAATGGTGAATAGTCCTACCCGGGTTCTTTGATTATTGTGGCAAGACCCGGTCTTGGCAATCATCGCACTTGGAAGCAAACTTTCGAGTTACGTTAGATTGGAATAGAGGGTGGATCATGATTCATTTTTTGGATCTGAAAGGACAATTAATTTTAGTTTACGCTCAAAATTGAAAACTCACAGTCCATAGCATATAGCATAAGATTCGTATGGGTACAACCACCGATATTGTCATGTTCCCAAATAATATCCTAGTTGCTACTATCTCTGAGGACAAAATCACATGTATGATTTAAATCACACCCACCTTAAGACTTTTGATACCCAAATCATAAATGACTCAGATTGAGACCTGCGCCGCCTGACTGTATATAAAGCTGTGTTCTGTTCTTGAACAACACAAGCATCCATCAGTATGATCATGGCTTCCTTACCCTTCTTCCTAGTGTTGCTCCTTGCAGCTCTGGTTTTCTCCACTCAAGTGCTTGCTAATTACCATAAATATCATGATAAGCCTCCTAAGTATAAACCCATTTACAAGCCACCCATTTACAAGCCACCGGTTTATAAGCCACCCATTTACAAGCCACCAATTTATAAGCCCCCATACAAGAGGCCACCATTTTACAAGCCACCAACTTATAAGCCCCCATACAAGAAGAAGCCACCAGTTTACAAGCCCCCCATTGAGAAGCCAACAGTTTAATACGCATACCCCCCGCCCCCATATGTGAAGCCAGCAGGTGATGACAATCGTTTCTAAGGCATGCAAGGGGTATATTAAATTAAATATATGCTAAATAAGAGGTGTACTTACCATTGCGAGGTATTGTCTAAGATGCACCATCTATCAAGATGGCACAATCTGGATTATGCAAATTGTCATTTAACCATATAATCCAAATGACAATCTGAATGGTCCATATTATGTCACTTGGATAGAACACCGCTAGCTACATCATTTTAGTAAATGGTGCACCGTAGCGTTCATCCCATTGCAATGGTTAGTATTTAGTGATGTACTAGTTTACAAGTTCCGGAGATTTTTGATTAATCTTGCCTTCTTCGTTTCAACCCTTTGTTTGCTGTCAAGCAAGAGTATCATATATGTATGAAATAAAAATATAGACAACAGAAAACGGTGCTTTTGTACTCCAAATTATGAATAAATGAAACGTAATTATTTAAGTCCCAGTCTCACCCCATGTAAGTAAAAGTGCTTAATTAAGATACACTTGTGCTTTTTAAAGAATATATCTCACTGCAGGACAAAACACCAAGCTTAATTAAACAATAATGATATTTTGACTGTAAAGGGAAATGGAAGTTAGTTGTAGTTTCTCTTATTCAGTTATGTAATACTGTTAGTTATAGTTAGTCTGGTACTGATATTGTTAGATCAGTTAGCTTGGCTTAGCCTTCTATATATGGCGTCACTGTATACTCTCATCACTGGATTCAATTCATATGATTCGATTATCTCATTCCTTTCTCTCCACTGTTAACTACTTCCAACATCCATGCATTCACGACTAGCACTGACTATTGATCTTGAATGAATCATGATACCTCCGATAGGAAAAAGTATATTTATATATACAGTGTCCAACAATTGATTGTCAAAATATTAGCACTCTAATTAAATTACACGCGTCCTTAGCTTAAACCTAGATCCTCTCTCAGCACTCTAATTAAATTAAACACGTGCTTAGAGTACGAAGATGTTTTTTTTTTTTTTTGGTAGAGTGGGAAGATGTTTGAAATTTTAATCTTAGACCGACCGAAGATGAATAGTTAATGAAAGTCTCCATTTACTAAACTGTATGCACCTTGGTCGCTTTTGATTTTACTCAATAGTCAATACTATACCTTAAGTTTCAAGCGAAGAAGAGGAAAACACATTCAATTTCCAACTGAAATGCAATGGTTCCCGAACCACTGTAAAAGTAACAGCAACTATAGAGAGGAAAATGTCTGAATGTATGTGCCATTGGCAATATATATATATATATCATTTTTTTATATACAATTATGTGGCAATATATCTGATACACACATAATTAGGTGTTTTTTCTTTTCACTCATGCTTCGAATGTGGATACACTAATTATTAATCAATGAAAGGTTTTGGTATCTCAAGATTTCCTGCTTGATTCTGGGATTTGGGATGCAGTCGTCCTTAGTTGAGCACGTAAAATTTTACCTTCGGTTCAGCGCAAAAAGCAGTAAACATGCATGCAAATGTAATGTTAATTAGTTGACCATTAATTAAATTCAATTTGTTAGGCTACGGCCATGCAGGATATTTGACAAATTCTGAAAGATATAAAACATATATAGCAGGATACGTTTTAAGACTCAGTACTGAATATAAATGCACTCAAGTGTCACTAACTAAACATAATACAAGTATGCTTTTCAAGGTAATAAGGATTAAATATTATTTTGTAAAAAAAAAAAGGGATTAAATATTATAAATATATATTTCTAATTAATGTTTTTGATAAATATTTAATAAATTATTAGCAAATCGGCCAAACCTCTAGTGTCGCGACCGTCCCGTCCGAGCGCCGCAAAAAATAATATAAAAACAGAGGAGTCGCCACCAATATTTTATTTAGAAAAAACCATTGGAAAAACCATTTATTTTAAGGAAACTGGTCATTTTTTTTTAAAAAAAAAGAGAGATTTGAGTTTGGGAGTCTGTTACGAGTAGGGAAGGTATTAGCACCCTACATCACCTGTTTAAAAACGGTACCTCAAGTGTTTACCACACTTTGAAATTAAAAAGAAAAAACAAACACAACAAAATAGAAAATTAAATTTTGGCTTGACAGAATAATTGATTATGCTCCTACGTATTCCCGGGTGCGATGGGAAACTCAAAGCCATGTAGTTCTTATAAAAAAGTTTGATTGGTTGGTTGATTTTATTTTTTTGGAAAAGATTTGATCTTTTTGATTTTTTTTGTTAAAAAAGGATTTTATTTTAAAATAAATTCACCCTTGCACAGAGTTCAAGATAGCAGTGTTATACGATAAACTCTTACAATTCATACGACACTTGAGGATGAATAAGTTCATACATCAACATCGTAGATTGTTGCGTGAATTCAAAAAATATTTTTATAAAATTGGTTAAAAGTGTAAATTGAAAAACATTTATTATTTTTTACAAAAGGGAATCCACTCTTGCACAGGGTTAACGATAGCAAAGCTATACAATGAACCCTTACAATTCATATGACACTTGAGGATGAAAAAATCCATACATCAACGTCGTAGATTGTTGCGTGAACTCAAAAGATTTTTTATAAAAAGAATTTCCCTTTTTAAAAAAGGGTTTCATTTGGGAAGGATTTTCATTATGAAACAAAGAGTCAAAAAATCTTTAAAAGGGATTTATTATTTTACTTTTTTTTTTGAAAAGGGAATTTGTAATTTAAAAAAAAAATATTTTTCAATTGATGAACAAAGAAGCACCAAACTCCTCTTTTTTTAAGAAAGAAATGATTTTTTTCCATTTTTTTTATTATATTTTTTTTGAAAAGGATTTTATGAAAAACAACTAAAAAAAATTAAATTTTAAGAGACTTTTTCATTTTTAAATTTTTTTTAAAAAAAAAGAAAGAAAAAAATGAAAAATGAAAAACACAAAAAAAAGGGAGAGGAGACCTAGTAGTTAGCCCAATGCTTGTATTTCTGATGGGCCTCACTGCATCCTTGACCTGGTTAGAAACACTTAAACAAATAAAAGGAGAAATTGGACCTAACAGACAGAGCCCAAAGCATCACTTTAAAAAAAACAAATTTCTTTTTTGATGATTTTTTTTTGTTTGACCCAAATTCTAAAAAAACAGCACAATAAAAAAAAAATCTGGGCCACCAGCTACAACCAAGCCCAACCTATTAAAATCTCATAACCTAAATAATGATAACATAAAAGTACAAAGTCAAAACAAAAAGAATATTAAAGGAGGCTATCAGAGTCTTGGAGACTCCATTGTTACCACTGCTGCAGAGATGGACCAAGGAGCACGTGTGGACGACCGGCACGTGGTGGCTTGTGCAGTGCAGATCGGACATAGGCGTGGCTTGGACGCAGCTTGGTGGAGCTGTAGCGGCGTTCAGAGGCGGAGCTTGGGTCAAGGTTGAGCTTCAACGACGTGCGGCTCGGACGGCGTGGTGGTGACGAGCGGATCTGGGTGGCTCGCACGGTTCTTTGGCAGAGCTACTGTGGCAACGGCTCGCGATTCTCGTAACGACGCGTGGCGGAGAACAGCGTTTGGGGCGGTGGCCAAGAAGCGGATCTGGTCGGGCTGTTACAGTGATGAACGAGGATCGTACGGCGGTGGCGGTGGACCGAGGTGGAGCCTGGGACAGTTCTTCTTCCTCAGAGCTATGACCCGTATTCCTTCTTCTCTGTTGTTATTCCTTTTTTGTTTTGTTTTTTTTTTCTTTTTGTTGTTGCTTGTTTTTGGAAGATGAAACTGAAAATGGAGAAGAACCGAGCAACGAACTCTTAAGTGTATTTTTGATTGATTTTTTTTTTTATAAGATCCAGAATCCCCCATTCCTGAGAAGTGTAACGTGTGTATATATAGGAACCAAAGAGGGTAAAGCCAAAAATTGATATTGGCCTACTGAGGGGTAAGGACGAAAACTGCAGAGGGAGGGTGGTGCTCCCACTACTCTGTATAGCTGATGATACAGGTGCAGGGGTTGTGCCTCTTGTTTTAGAATAAAGCACAAGAAAACAAAAGAAAGAAGAAAAAACAAAAGCTGGTTTATACTTCAAATGGAAGAAGACAAAGCAAGGATGGAAAAAAAAGGACAAAGAATTAAAAATTATTTTTATATTGTTTTCAAATAAAAATCAGAAGTCTTTTTTTGACTTGGATCATGGGCTCAACAAGCCACTTGCAACCAGAAATGAAAATGGGGCACAATAATCGTATAATGGGCCAAGAACAAAAACATATTTTTCCTTTTGCAAAGTTTTTTTTAAAACATTAATTAAAAAAACATCCAGACAAAATTAGGTGTTCACAACTGCCCCTCTTTACTTGCTTTTTATTAGATAGTAGGTGCAACCATAGTTAACCTGTTATCGTTATAAGAAATGGGTAAAGACTGATTAATAATAACCATTTTAAATGTTATACAAAGAATGATTAATGATTTATTGATAGTGTAAAAGATTTATATTCACATTGTATTAAAATTAAATTATTTATTTATCTGTTACTTGATACTCATACCTAGCTTTGTTATTATTATTATTATTATTATTATTATTATATATGGATTTTTTTTGATATTATATATTATATATTATATATATGGATAAACCTTTAATTCAGTGCCTATCTTTTTTGGTGGATTAAAGTTTAGGTGGATTGAAATTAGTGCCTATTTTAGAGAGTTTTTTTAGAGGTTTTTTTTTGTTACCATTAGTTAAAGATTTAAAAACGTATTCTTTAAGAATTTAATAGTCAATAAAAAAATCACTTTAATATTATTTTAAAATAATAACTGGGAAAAAACTTTTAAGGTGTGTTTGGATTGATGGAAGGGGATGGAATGAAAAGGAATGGAAGGATGTTTCATTATTTGGATAACATAAAAGTGAGTGAGTGAAATGTAATGGAATGAAATGAAACCCATTCCATCCAATTCCATTGTTTTACTTCATTTATCTTCCCTCCCAAATCTGGGGGAATGGGATGGAATCACAAATTGATGTTTTAAAAATTTACAAAATTATTATTTTATCCTTGTCAACCTTAATTTATCTTACACATCTCATTTAATTAACAAGGTCACAGCTTCGTGAAGAAGGTCCCGCAACAAAAATAGTCATTTCAATGAGCACTGTAAGTGCAGTAATGCAACACGCTTCGTAAAGATGGTCATTTCGATGAACATAGTTGAAGAAGAAAACTCAGATGGGGTCATAGAAAAGGACAAAAAGTATAACTGAATACCGAGACGTAAATTGAGACACCAGTTGTATCATGCGGGCAATAGTTTATCTATAAAAATGAAAGGGCAAATTCTTGCCACAAAAAATAGATTTTAAATTCTTAGCAGATTTTGGCAAAGCCTGGAATGGAGGAAGCTACGTTGGAGGAGAAGGAGGAATAATGCTTGTTGATTTACTTTTTTTTATTCAAGACATAATAAATAAATATTAATGTTTTAAAGTACGGAAGGATAATATAGAAATAAAAAAAATTATAAATCATTTTATTTCAATTCACTTCTCAAAAAATGGAGTATCCAAATGATAGAAGGGAATATTTATTCCATTTCATTCCACTCTCCTTCCTTATATTCCATTTCATTCAATTTCATTTCCTTCCATCCATCCAAAAATATCCTTAATGCAATCTGTCGTAGATAGGAGTAGGGAGTTTGCTTTATTATCTTACAAGACAAGATTATTACTTCTGGGACATTGCTTATATAATTATTATTACATGTTTTTCAGTTTGACACTTGTACTTATCAAATCTATATCCAGTTACTACTTACCTACCTTCAGTCTTGATATTTTTTTCTTCTACCTCTTCCTGTTTGGTCTCTGTGAACCATTAATCTTAGCACTAACAGAGTGGGTAATTTTGTTAGTAAACAGTTGAGTTTGACTTGTATGGGATTTGGTAATGTCTTCTAGAGGCTATTATTCTTCTTCTGATTGTTGTTCCAGATCTGATGCTTCACCTTCATCTACAGCTGAGCTCAAGATCTACCGAGCCTTCATCTTTTCTGTTCCAATATTCTTCACTTTCATTCTCCTCTTTCTCTTCTACATCTTCTATCTTCGACCTCGAAGGGTTGATTGGTCCTCTCTTAGGATGAGACCCTTTACAGTTGCAGACAACAATAATAACAACAACACGGTAATATAGTCCTCTTTTGCTTGTTTTCGTTTCCAGTAACTTAGTCCTTACAATTTGCAATTTAGTCATTCGCTATGAAGCACGGACACCTCTTCAAAGTGCGGTGTCGTGTGTCGGACACGTCTCGGACACCGACACTTCTTGGATACTTCTATATATATATAAGCAGTGTCCCGATGTTAAATGTTTTGGAAATTAACCGTGTCGCGGTGACCGTGTCGTGTCATGTCGTGTCCGTGTCAGAGTCGCTGCTTCATAGTTCACTGGTTCTAGTTATATGTACCAGTTAGTCCTCCAATTTGGGGTATTCATATCAACTGCAAGTAGACAATTATTAAATTCAGTAGGGATGTGGAAATCCAATTCAACTTGAAAAACTTAAATCCAATCAAAATTGAATAAATTTGATTTTCATTTTAGTTTTAAGGTTTAACTAATGTGTAGGTCCGTGAGGAAAATTTTCAAATAGCTCTCTTTACTTTAAAAGTTTGTAATTATCCTAACACATAAAAATTTTGTAGTTGAGTCCCTCTTACATTTTTCCATTATTAGAGTTTTGTTAGGATCCCAAAAAGTACATGGACCAACTGAATTTTCCTAAAAAGTATAAGGACTAAGTTGCTAATTTACCAATTTGATTTATATAGAATTATATGTTGGAATTAATGTAGAAAACTCACCTTTCTTTCTATGATTTGTTTACTTTCTAGCAGTGTGAATTGGGGTTGAAGAAAGAATTGAGAGAGATGCTGCCGATTATTGTATACAAGGAAAGCTTCTCTGTTAAAGATACACTGTGAGTTGCAGTGCATTGCCCTTTTTTTGGTATTCCTCCATGGAATTAACATGTATGACACATTAAGTGAAACTAGACTAGATATAAGGAACTTGGAACAGTAAGTCAATTGAAGCAACCATGAACAGAACACCAAAGCAAAGCAAAAAATGTAACCCTTACTCCTTAAGAAATTTAGGGGCAAAGAGAGAGCATTATACTTCCAACTAGGCTCATCAAAGATTTGGGATACTGCATTTTAGTTGTCTCTCTGTGCCTCATGCTAACCATCTCTGCTCATGTGGCTATGCAATATTTCAGCCATCGTTTTGCTGTGTTGTATCTCCAGCTATGTGTGCATTGATAAGAAGCTGAAGCTTCAGCTTGAGAAGGAGTGTTAGCACACTAGTCTAGGTTCATTTGAACTCTGCTCCTTCCGAACTACAAAAAATGGCATTGACAAAATGAACCAAATTGACCTAGTTTCTCTATGTTCTCATGGAAGGACACCGTGAGAGAGAGACCTCAGCTCGGAGAGTAGCTTCTAAATAGCATACAATTTCAATTACTTATATTCTTTGACAAATGCCCATGGAGTTTTCTATTTGTTAAGTATACCTTCTATTTGTTAGATGTTAAAATTATTTGTTAGAACATTAATATAGAGATGTTTGCCAATTTCAGTTCGATTGTTTTCTCCCGATACTGTCAAGAGTTAATGTTGTATACTTGTAGTAGACATTAAATGCTTTAGGATAGGACAATTAATGTTGCAATATTCTGGAGTTGCACTTGACCTAATGGAAATCCTGCCTGTGTTGTGCTTTGTGACAAAGCTAAACATAGCCGGTCCCAAGCCCGGATAAAAGGAGAGGGTTGTGTTAGGCCATCGACAGCCAACGTAAAACTTAGTCGAATCTCTATGACATGGATCAACGACGTAATAACGTTAATGCTAGGTCGTTGCCCAGAAGCAACGCGCTGTATAGCTCGAGTACAGTGTCAAATGAGCAAGGGTCGCTGCATCGTCGCTTGGATGTAGTGAAAAATAAGCAAGGGTTCCCACATTTTTGTGAACGAGTGTGGGTAAAGAAGCTAGCTCACGAGAGTAGGATTCGCTTTGGAACTTGGAATATAGGCACACTTACAGGTAAATCAAAGGAAATAGTTGACACTATGATTAGGAGGAGGATCAATTTCATGTGCCTACAAGAAACTAAGTGGGTGGGAGAAAAGGTAAAGGAATTAGACTCTTCGGGTTTTAAGCTTTGGTATACTGGCAAAGTAAAATCGAGAAATGGGGTGGGCATAATTGTGGATAAATATTGGAAGAATGATATTGTGGATGTAAAAAGGGTTGGAGATAGGATCGTTGCCCTAAAATTGGTAGTGGAACAAGACACCTTTAATGTGATTAGTGCTTACACACCTCAGGTAGGGTTAAAAGAACACTTCAAGGTAAAATTTTAGGAGGATTTAGAAGGCCTAATTCAGGAAATACCGCTAGGTGAAAAGATTTTCTTAGGAAGTGATCTAAATGGGCATGTAGGGAGGGCACCTAGAGGTTACGACGGTTTGCGTGGGGGATATGACCTAGGGGAGGTAAATGGTGAGGGTAAGTCTATTCTGGACTTTTCATCTGCTTTCGATCTTACTATAGCCAATACGTGTTTTGGGAAACGTGAGGAGCATCTTATCACATACAAAAGTGGGGTGACAAGCTCTCGAATAGATTTCTTTCTTACTAGGAGATCGGATAGAAAGATTTGTTTGGACTGTAAAGTCATACCTGGAGAGAGCTTGACTACCCAACATAGAGTCTTGGTCATTGATGTAAGAGTTAAGAGAAGTGTGAAGAGAAGAGGCCACGAAAAGGTTTCAAGGATCAAATGGTGGCAACTGAAGGGTGAAAAACAAAGGATCTTCCAACACAAGGTTTTGGAGGGAGGGTTTTGGGAGGCAAACGGAAGTGCAAATGATATGTGGGACAAGATGGCCAAGGGGATTAGGAAGGTAGCTATAGAGACGCTTGGTGAATCAAGAGGATTCGGACCTAGGGGTAAAGAATCCTGGTGGTGGGATGAAAGTGTGCAAGCTAAGGTTCGGGTTAAAAGGGAATGTTTTAAAGCTTGGTCTTTATGTAGAAATGCTAAAAATTGGGAAAATTATAAGGTGGCCAAAAAAGTGACCAAGAAGGCAGTGAGCGAAGCTAGAACTAAAGCTTTTGACGGGTTGTACCAATCCTTAGGCACCAAAGGTGAGAAATTTATTTATAGGCTTGCTAAAAATAGGGAAAGAAAGACAAGAGACTTGGACCAAGTGAAGTGTATTAAGGATGAAGAAGGTAGAGTTTTGGTTAAGGAACAAGATATTAAAGATAGATGGAAGAATTATTTCCACAAGTTATTTAATGAAGGATTTGAAGTTTTATCATGCTCACGGGTGCTTGACATCAGAGAGGAGGACCAAAATTACACTTTTTATCGTAGAATCCAAGAGCATGAGGTAAAAGAAGCTTTGAGAATGATGGATAATGGCAAGGCAGTTGGACCGGACAATATTCCTGTGGAGGTATGGAAGAGTCTAGGAAATAGAGGCATTAGTTGGCTCACGAAGTTTTTTAACGAGATTATGAGGTCAAAGAAAATGCCGGACGAATGGAGGAGAAGCACTTTAGTTCCGATTTACAAGAACAAGGGAGATATACAAAATTGCGCAAATTATAAGGGGATTAAGCTTATGAGTCATACTATGAAGCTATGGGAAAGAGTGCTTGAACGGAGACTAAGAAAATAAACCAAAATCACCGACAACCAATTTGGTTTTATGCCCGGGAGGTCGACCATGGAAGCAATTTACTTGCTACGACGAGTGATGGAACAATATCGAAGGGATCAAAAAGATTTACACATGGCCTTCATTGATTTGGAGAAAGCGTATGATAGGGTGCCAAGAGAGGTTTTGTGGAAAGCATTAGAAAAGAAAGGTGTTTGGATTGACTATATTCGAGCTATCAAGGATATATATGAGGGGGCCACGACTAGTGTGAGAACGCAGGGTGGAGCCACAAAAGATTTCCCAATAACCATAGGTTTGCACCAAGGGTCAGCTTTAAGCCCCTATTTTTTTACCTTGGTCTTGGATGTACTTACGGAGCACATTCAAGAGCCAGCACCGCGATGCATGCTTTTCGCAGATGATATAGTTTTAGTTGGGGAGTCGAGAGATGATATAAATGGAAGGTTGGAGACTTGGAGACAAGCTTTAGAAGCACATAGCTTCCGTTTGAGTAGAAGCAAGACGAAGTATATGGAATGTAAGTTTAGCAATTGACGAAACACCTCTAGCTTAGAGGTGAAAGTTGGAGACCACAACATACCACAAGTCACACGATTTAAATATCTTGGGTCTATTATACAAAATGACAGAGAAATTGTGGGAGATGTAAACCATCGGATTCAATCAGGGTGGTCGAAATAGAGGAAGGCTTCGGGTTTTTTGTGTGATAAAAAGGTACCTCTTAAGCTAAAGGGAAAATTCTACCGTACAGCTATTAGACCGGTGATTTTGTATGGGACGGAGTGTTGGGCGGTAAAAAATCAACACGAGAGTAAAATCGATGTAGCAGAGATGAGAATGTTGTGCTGGATGAGCGGAAAAACTAGACGTGATAGGATTAGGAATTAAGGATACATCCAACACCTCCAGATTCATGTCCCCAAACTCTTCCATGAGGTTTAGCTCTTGCACCATTAAGCTCGACACGTGTAGGAACTTCCTACTCAAAGCATATGCCGCCACATTGGCCTTTCCCGGATGGTACTTCAACTCGAAGTCATAGTCCTTAAGGAACTCTATCCACCTCCGTTGTCTCATGTTCAACTCCTTCTGGTCGAACAGATATTTAAGGCTTTTATGGTCACTAAAAACTTCAAACTTTGTCCCATAAAGGTAATGCCTCCAAATCTTAAGGGTAAAACCAAGCTGCTAGCTCTAGGTCGTGGGTAGGGTAATTCCCTTCATGTGGCCTAAGCTGTCTAGAGGCATATGCTACCACCTTGCCATCTTGCATTAAGACACATCCCAAGCCATCCTTAGATGCGTCGCAGTATACCACAAAACTCACTAAGGGACCCGGTATAGTTAAGACTGGTGATGACACCAATCTCCTCTTAAGCTCTCGGAACCCGTCCTCACACCCCTGGTCCCACACAAAAGGTTTCCCTTTCCTAGTCAACTGGGTCAACGGTAAGGCTAATCTAGAGAACCCCTCTATGAACTTCCTATAGTAACCAGCTAAGCCTAAGAAACTTCTCATTTCGGTTATTGTCTTAGGTTGTTTCCATCCCAACACCGCATCAACTTTAGAGGAATCAACCGCTACACCATCCTTTGAGGTGGTGTGTCCTAAAAACATTACCTCGTCTAACCAAAACTCACACTTCTCCGGTTTGGCATAAAGGCGCTCGTCCCTCAAGATCCGCAACACCAACCTCAAGTGTTCTCCATGTTCTTCTGGTGTCCTAGAGTACATTAGAATATCATCTATGAACATCACCACAAACCTATCCAAAAAGGTCCTAAAGATCCGATTCATGTAGTCCACGAAAACGGCTGGGGCGTTGGTCACGCCAAAAGGCATCACTACATACTCATAGTGCACATACCTTGTCCTGAAGGCTGTCTTAGGGATGTCCTCACTTCTATCTCTAATTTGATGGTATCCCGATCCTAGACCTATTTTGGAAAACATTGATGCTCCCCTTAACTGATCTAAGAAATCATCTATCCTAGGCAAGGGATATTTGTTCTTGATGGTTACCTTATTCAGTTGCCTATAATCAACACACAACCTCATACTCCCATCCTTTTTTCTTCACTAAAAGCACTGGTGATCCCCAAGGTGACACACTAGGCCTAATGAACCCCTTTTGTAACATACCTCTATCTGTTTCTTGAGCTCGCTCAACTCTAGAGGTGTTATCCTGTAAGGCGCTACAGATATTAGTCTACTCTTTGACACTAGATCTATGCTAAACTCAACCTCCTATTGAGACTTGCGCATCATAGAGATAGTCGCTACATCATTGTCTGCCCCTATAGTAGTAGTGAATGAGAGTATGTATCCTTGAGCTCTCTAAACCAAAAATTTATCACAAGAAACGACGAATAAAATAAGGGTCGACACCGAAAATCAAAAGACATTGGGTGTGAAGAGATAAGGATATTTTTGTCAGAATACTTATGGCAATGAGTCTAGATGCCAATAAGTCAATACCAAGAAAAACATATAATACATAGATAACAATAAGTTTGATGTCATAAGGAGTGTCTTCATGCACAAGGAAACAATTTAAACAACCAATGGAAGAACAAGAATATCCCTATAGAAGTAGAAACCTATGAACCAAAGAACAAATGAAAGATTGGCATCTCCAAATTTTCACACATAAAGGATGTATCAAGGGATGCGTTGCTCCTGAATCAGACAATATAATAATTTTTTTTAACGAGTAGAAGAAATTCAGCCTCCTTCGGATCTAAGCTGCCTCAGAATGATGACGGATTGTTCTTCTTGAATTCGAAAAGCCCCACGAGTTAAGGGTCCTAGGTTGCCACCACTTCAATAGTGACAGGCCTCCATTCCCCTTCAGTTGACGGCGTGTCTCCGTCTGCCCTTGCATAGTTTTGGCCATACAATCCAAATCTGCCGCAAGTGCAACATTCGCCCCTCGCCTATTAGTCGCCATAAATCTGCTCAATACTAATGAAATGCTGGGTTGATCAGGTCCAATATCCCAAAGAATAGCATGCAGCATCTATAACTCTAACAAGCATCCTATGCGCCCAAGTTTTATTTTAGAAAAAGCCTCATTACCACAGTCCAATTTAGAATCGAACTGCTCTGATACCATAAATGTAACGCCCATCGTTATAATAGTAACCCGAAATAGATTCACATAAAAAAAATGTCTAAATAAAATTTTCATAAATACAATTGTCTGAAAATACCTTAATGATTATTAAATTAAAATAATGGTAATAACTCCTTATGTGAATGAAATGAATTGCCTCAAAACCCGGGCGTCCACTAAAATAACCCAACGTAAAAAATAAAATACTAACAAAGCTAGATAATAAATGAGGAAAATCGCTAAGTCTTGATCCTCTCCGAGTTCAGGTGATGTCGACCTCGTGCTCAGAAAACAACACACTTAATGAGATATAATCCCAATGAATAAAAATAATCGTTTGATAAAAAGGTTCGCAAATAGTGTTGTTTTTCAGCCAACATAGGACCGAAAAACATTCATGGTACCCGCTAATTTTTTAAAATATTGAATATAATAAACCTCCAAAATAATGATATATATAAATAAAATTAATGTCAAGCATTTAAAGCACAAACTCATAAACTCAGCAACGGCCACATCTCATTGCATTTAATCACATTCACCATGCAAACTCTACACAATGCAACTCCACTAACATGACTCGGTGATTCCTAGAGTCACTTAACTTGACTCTTTGGTTCCCAAAAACGGTGTGAATCCCAGATCCACTAAAGTCTATGAGCTCATATCCATGCAATGACCTCCCACTGCCTTCCCCATCCCAGATGGAGGTATCTAATATTCCATCCCAGATGTGAATATTTTAATAATTTGATATCCCATCCCAGATGGTGATATCTCTCGTCCTATTCCCGGAATAGAATGTACACCGTCATCCCCTTCCGAAGGTGATGACCAACTCATACATAATGCAATATGTCATCCCCGATGACTCTCAAGGTTTTCCAACTTTATCTGTCAATAACAATGTTACAATGTCATGCCAAACCAACACTATAACATCATATTATACATATTAAAGATTATTAATCAACAATAATTCATATTGTAATCAAACAAATTTTAATTTAGAAACCATTGAACAAAACATGCTTAAAATGACTTGTTACAGGAACGGGTTCACAAAACATGAACCTACATTCCAATTTCTAATTTAAATTGGCCTTCATCAGTGGAATAGAGTTTCCCGTAACAGGGAAAAAATTAATCACACTACAAATAATGAATTTGACTTTGACAATTGTTTTGCCATTAAACAATCAAAATAAAGAATGTACAGCAATTCCACAAAATTAATATAAAGCTATTTATTTATGGATTCCAGGAAAATATATTTAATAATTCGATTCATCTAACAACATCTCAAAATAATTTAAGAGTCTCAAATCAAGAACTAAGAAACCTAAAATATTTTACTATTTCCAAAAGACAAAGTTACATGTAGAAGCATCAAATCATCTGTACCATGAAAGTGTGAGAAAAGTTATTTTTACTCACCTTTTGTAGACCTCCAATGTGCTCTAAAAATTACGTATGATAAGGATTTGCGCTTCCTTAAAAATTCCTCTCCCGTTTGTTGGTATTTTTGGATCTGTGTACTGCTATGGCTGTATTACGAAACGAAAAATCCTCTCCCTCACTCGCTGTGCGGCGCTCCAATTCCGTGTACAATAGCTTGGTTTATATATATATATATATATATGGCATCAGGAGGCGTTTTTAGGTTTCTTTTTTTAAAAAAAAAAAAATTCTTTAGCCAACATTGGCTGCTTGGGCTTAACGCCAAGTTATCACGAGGCGTTTTTTTTTTCTTATATATATATATATATATATATATATATATATATATATATATATATATATATATATATATATATATAGTTCTGTATTCTTTATAATAGTTAATAAATTTCAATAAACCCTTATACCATCATTTCTTTATACTAAATCTCCCATTTATATTTTATTTTTACTACCCTTTTTAATAACTTAATATTATTATTGTTATTATTTATTTATTTATTTCAAATTAATTATGTTAGAATTTCAGGATGTTACATATCGAAAAGTAATACCACCGTAATGGGGTATCGAAAGTAACATCGCCATATATTTGGGATGTCGAAAAAGAGCAATAACGCCTATAAAGGGGTATCGAAAGTAACACCGCCACACGTTGAGGTGTCGAAAAGGGAGAAATACCGCCATGTGCACATGGGAGGTATCGAAATAGAAATGTCATTGACAGGAGGGTGACATCGAAACACTCCTCATGAGTAGGGGTGGGCAATGGGACGCCATTGTCATGTGATGTATGAATTTATGGCATGCCGGCAAGAGGCAGATTTAATTAAGAGGTCTTCGGGCCATTTGGATTAAAACAGAATTTACTTGGTATATGGAATGTGATGTACTGAGATAAGTTGTTGTTACGTTATACGCTATTGAGTTGATGAGATTATTGTTGATATTAAAAGTATTTTCTTTTATACATATTATTTTGGAAAATTAGCGGGTGCCATGGACAGTTTTTTTCCAGTTACCGTGCCGGCTGAGAACAATAGTATTTTCAAAAATATTTTATAAAACTGTATTGTTGATCACTGGGATTTTATATCTCATTATAAGTATTGTTTTCAGAGCCCGAGGACATCGTTGTTGAGGATCCAGAGATCTGAATAGTTATCTTTGATTAGCTAGTTGGTTAGTAATGTAGTATGGTTTAGAGTATTATGCGGACAACGTTCTTTGGTTTACATACTATTTTTCTCAGATTGTAATTAGACACTCGGTTTTGAGGCTTTTAGTTTTTATTCAATTGATTGGATTTAATGATATTTTTCAATACTTTGTAAATACTATTATTTTATTTAATACGAGGTATTTTCATACTTCGTTATTTGAGAAAAAATTATGACTTGTTCTTTTTTGATTAAATGTTTTGAAGGATTTTTATTGAAATCAATTTGGGTTACTGATGTAACGAAGGGCATTACATTATTTTTTGTATCAGAGCAGTTCGATTCTAAATCGGATTGTGGTAGTGGGGCTTTTTCGAAAACAAAACTTGGGCGCATAGGATACTTGTTAGAGTTATAAATGCTACATATTATTCTTTGCGATATTGGACCTGATCAACCCAATATTTCATAGGTAGTGAGCAGATTTATAGGACTAATAGGCGATGGGCGAACATTGCACTTGCAGCAGCTTTGGTTTGTATGATCAGAGCTATGCAAGGGCAGGCGGAGACTCTCCGTCAACTGTAGGGGAATGGAGGCCAATCACTGATGGAGTGGTGGCTACCTAGGACCCTTAGCACGTGGGATTTTTCGAATTCAAGAAGAATGATCCACTATTATTCCGAGGCAGCTTAGAATCCGAAGGAGACTTGATTTCTTTAACTCGTATAGGGGAAGAATTTACTATATTGTTTGATTCAGGAGCAGCACTTTCTTTGATATATCCTTTAAGTGTGAAATTTGAGTTGCCTATCTTTCGCTTGTCCTTTGAGTCACGTGTTTCTACTTCTATGGGGATAATCTTATTGCTTCTAGTGCTTGTTTAAATCATCTTCCTATGCATCGGGATGTTCCTTATGCTATCGATCTTATTTGTCATCTATGTCTAGGTTGGATGCTATTATTGGTAAAGACTGATTGTTGTCGAGACTTGTTGTCATAAAGCACTCTGATGGAACTTCTTCTTTTTTGCTTCTTCACAACCAATGTCGATTGGTCCTTAGGTGTCGACTCATATTGCATTTGTTGTTTCCTGTAATAAATGCTTAGTTGAGAGAGCTCAAGGATCGATACATACTCTCTTTTTTTTGTAAGTTAGAGATTTATAGCGATGTGGCAGTAATACCTGGAGTGTGAGAGTAAAAATAAAATTTGCTTACCCTTCCTTGGTACATTTAATTTTGGATATTTACATGTAGATCAGTCTATTATAAAAATTAAAAAAAATGGAATTTAGGGTACTTGATTCTTTATATGAGATTTTTGAATGTTGATGATGAATTGATTTTAATAAATTTATTTTCCTTGAATTTATAAGGAATTACTACTATTGGTAGTTTTGTATGTGCGTTCATATTGGTCTTTTCTCGTTTACACTATTCTCATCATCTATACTTATGCCAACACTGTCAAAACCCATTTCCATATCTAATTGAATTGTCCTATTGATTTTTTTTTTAATTCCTCCTGTGCGTGAAGTTCACCTCCATCGCGTCAAGGCCAATTTATTGAATTGTAATTATATTTCTAACTTCCTGACTCATGGATTTAATTGTGGCATGAATTCTATTTTTTGTTTGTTTGAATCGAATTATATATATTTAATATTTAAATTAAATTATGGTTCACTTAATAAATTTAAAAAATATGTTTGATTTTGTATTAATTTTTAAGTGCTTTTAGTGGGAAAAGATGATGGGAGTATAAGGTTATATGTGGGCAATATGCAATTGAACAAAGTAACTATTAAGGATAGGTATCTTTTACCTAGGATAGATGAGCTTAGATCAATGGAGTAGGGTAGTGGTTGATTATAGTAAAGTAGATGCAAGGATAGGGTGAAAGAAGCCTAAGACAATGACAAGTGTAAGAAGTTTCCTAGAATTGGAGAAGTATTATAGGAAGTTATAAACGAGTTCTCTAGACTAGCCTTACCTCTCACCAAGCTGATTAGGGAAGGAAAATCTCTTGTATGGGATACAACTTGAAGTTTTTAATGATCAAGTATAGCCTTAAACAGTTGTTAAGAGATAGAGACAGAGACATAGACGAAAAGTTAAATATAAGGCAAAGAAGGTGGATGAATTTTCTTAGGAGCTATTATTTTGAGTTGAAGTATAGTCCGGGAAAGGCTAATGTAGTGGTCGATACTCGGAGTAGGAAATTTCCGCACAAGTCTAACTTGAAGTTGCAAGAGATGAACCTAATAGAAGAGTCTAGAGACATGAATTTGGATATCTTTTTAAGGCTTTAAACTTGAAATTGAATAGGTTGACAATTTGTAGTGACCTCAAAAAATAGATTAAGCGAGTGTGGTTTTTAAACAAGGATTTGAAATATCTTTTGGATCAGGAGAATTATGTGTTATATAATAATGGTGTAGTGTTGTTTAAGAATATGATCATTGTCCCTAAGGAGGGGAGCCTTAGAGGGGGAAAAATGTTAGAAGAAACACATAAAAGAACGTTAACCATGTGATTAGGAATGTAGATCCCCTTTTATGATAGTGCGAAGTAGGTGAGAAGATATTGTTAAGATCAGATTTAATCAAAGAGATCGCAATTAGGATTAATAATTGGGGGAAAGATGCGCATTGCGTAGAATAGATAAAAAGTGTTATGTCGACAAGAAAAGAAAGCATTTAGAATTTTAGGAAGAGCAATATGTAATCTTGAGGGGAACTCTTAATTTTTGGATCGGGAGGTCATTGTCATTCAGAAAACTGACTCTTTGTTTCATGGAACCTTTCCTAATTCTCAAAAGAGTCGTGCCCGTTGCTTACCAATTGGCTCTTCTGCCACAATTGGCAAATCTTCATGATGTTTTCCATGTGTCGCAACTTAAAAAATATGTATATGATGAGTCTCATGTGATAGCTCCTGAGTCTTTACAATTGAAGCTAATTTGATCTATAACCCTAGGCCTAGTCAAATCTTGGACAAGGGCACAAAGACTCTAAGTAACAAGACAATTCCATTGGTGAAAGTGTTATGGGAAAGGATTAATTCCGAAGGAAACTACTTGAAAGATGGAAGAGGACATCGTATGTCAATACCCATATCTTGTTGTTTAAGGTAAGGTAACCTTATGTTTGGTTGTCAGCATATGTTACAATACGTGTATGAGTATGTGATGAATTTCGGGGACGAAATTCTCTAAGGAGGGGAGAAATGTAACATCCTAAAAGTTCAAATATAATTATTTTAATAAAAAAAAGGATAGTATAAGAGTTTATTATAATTGTTTTCTTTATAATAAAAATCCTGTGGGTTCCACAATAATGTAAAATTGATTTAAAAAAATAAAATAAAAATAAGTATAAGAACCTACCCTGGACTAAATTATTGCGGCAATAATGATAGGAAACATAAGCATATCAAGGCCCATGTTGTGTTGCCCATTATAAATAGATAGTTTGAGTGTTTTAAGCCCAATTTCGCATAATATGACTAGATGCCTAACTTCAAACGGATATTCGGTAACCAAAGAGAACTTGTTTGAATTCGAGATCTTCATAAGAAATATATCCCTGTCTCTTAGCTTTCCATAGACACCAAATTCGTCCAAATTGGATTCTTGTAGCTCAAGTTATTACCAAATTCGTACACATTATCCATGTTCCAGCGCCAGAACCGTGTTTTTAGATTCTATCCACGTTTTGACTATCTAAACGTCGGTTTCAGATTTTGTGGTGTTCATAACAGTTGTATACAATTCATTTATCTTTCCAACGATATAAAAGTTATAATTTTTTAATGTCTATAACTCAAGATATGTGCGAAATACAGCACCATATGCAGGATAAGCGGGCTTAGCGCATTTTTACACGTTTTAGGCTATTGGGGGCTCTATAAATAGAATCTTAACACTCTTAGGGTGCATTTTTAAACCCTAATTACACCTAGAAACTTATAAACGGCTAAGAAGAGAAGAAATTCAAGGATTAAGAAGCGATAGTTGTGGAAGAGTGAGTCTAGGAAGAGGAAGATGATGATAACTCTTGGCAAACGTTAGGATTCGCAGTAGGAAACGCTTAAAGCTATTTGGAGGTCTTCAAGAGGTGAATAACAATACTTTTTACGAACCCTTTCCATTGTATATATGATTGTTTGTGTTGACAATGAATTACCATAAGAAATTGGGGTTTTTAATTGATTTGATGCATATTGTCAATAACCTAATTTCTAAAATTGGGGGTTTTTGTTAAAAGGGGAATAAGTTGATTAATTGATGTTGTAAGATGCTTATTCATGATTGCTTGTTGTTGGGAGAATTTTATTTGTTTAATTCGTGGAAAATAGTTTGTTACATGCATGAAACATGACATATTTGAGTTATAATATGTTGTATGATGTTTGCCGCAATACCACCTACGATAGGGGTATCGAAAAGTAATACCACCGTAATGGGGTATCGAAAGTAACATCGTCATATAATTGGGATGTCGAAAAAGAGCAATACCGCCTAAAAAGGGGTATCGAAAGTAACACCGCCACACGTTGGGTGTTGAAAAGGGAGAAATACCGCCATGTGCACATGGGAGGTATCGAAATAGAAATGTCCCCGACGGGAGGGTGACATCGAAACACTCCTCATGAGTAGGGGTGGGCAATGGGACGCCATTGTCATGTGATTTGTGAATTTATGGCATGCCGGCAAGAGGCCAATTTAATTAGGAGGTCTTCGGGCCATTTGGATTAAAACAGAATTTACTTGGTATATGGAATGTAATGTATTGAGATAAGTTGTTGTTACATTATATGCTATTGAGTTGATGAGATTATTGTTGATATTAAAAGTATTTTCTTTTATACATATTATTTTGGAAAATTAGCGGGTGTCACGGACAGTTTTTTTCCAGTTACCGCGCCGGCTGAGAACAATACTATTTTCGAAAATATTTTATAAAAATGTATTGTTGATCACTAAGATTTTATATCTCATTATAAGTATTGTTTTCAGAGACCGAGGACATCGCTGTTGAGGATCCAGGGATCTGAAGAGTTATCTTTGATTAGCTAGTTGGTTAGTAATGTAGTATGGTTTAGAGTATTATGCGGACGACGTTCTTTGGTTTACATACTATTTTTCTCATGTTGTAATGAGACGCCCGGTTTTGAGGCTTTTAGTTTTTATTCAAATGATTGGATTTAATGATATTTTTCAATACTTTGTAAATACTATTTTTTTTATTTAATACGAGATATTTTCATACTTAGTTATTTGAGAAAAATTTTATGACTTGTGTTTTTTAATTAAATGTTTTAAAGGATTTTTATTAAAATCAATTTGGGTTAGTAACGAAGTACGTTAAGATGCATAGTTCATACACCAGGAACTCATGAAATCACAAAGACCCTTAGCTCGCCTCTATCTCCTCTTGTGATGCGAGTATTAGATGGAGGCCTCGGTGCATCCGGAATTCAAGGTATCTCTAATGGTGGCAATTGTGACAAATTCCCAGTTGTCTTCGTAGTGGTTTTGTCAAATACTATTTTGATCTTTGCAGATCCTAAGACATACAAACCCACGGCCTCAATTTGTGTTTTGTTTCCATTTTTGTTCGCAAGTTCGAGAGAGTAAACAAAAAATTGTTCACTCATTTTCTCACAAATTGTGATGGCGGCGGGTCAGCAAAGATGTCGCCAAATTGAGAGGGTAGAGAATGTAAAAAATCCAATGTGTGCGGTCCATGATAAGATATATGGAATATCTTAATTTAATGACTAAAATTTGTCCATATTCTTGATATTTTCTTCTTCTTCTTCCTGTTTGGTGTGTGAAGTCCAAGATTTGTGTTTCATCACCTCTAAAGTGCTCTGAAAAATCTAATTTACCTTGTTTGAAAATAATCTCATTTCTCAGCATCCATAATGTCCACATAGTCACATGCCAAAATAAGGGGTTTTTGATCAAATTGGGTTATTTTAGAAACTATTTATCAGTTTAGGGTTATTTTGAAACATTTTACCAGTTAGGATCATTTTGGACACGTGGCATATTTTATTTTTTTTCAATATGACGAGTCAAATGGCCCACTACAGAAGGCGCCTTTGAAGGCGCCATTTGAAGAAGCGCCTACCACTTAACTAAAAAAAAAAGGACAAAAGGGAGGCGCCACTGCAAATGGCGCCTTCCCCTACAGTGGCGCCTCCCCCTGCAGTGTACCACGTGGCACTGCAAGCGGGCCCCCCAGCCCCAACCAAAAATTGGACGCCTGCAATTTTAAAGGAACACTACAATTTTAAAGGAACAATGCTACAAAAAAAATTATACTATAAGTATAGGGAGTAACGATGACATTAATGATAAAGTATCTATTTAAAACAATAAGAGGAAATAAAAAAAATCCCGTAATAATGAGTAGCAAATAATATCACATGAGACATAAAAAATAATAGCAATAACAATTTACACCAATAAATATTCATCAATTATTACAGTAGTAAAAAAAAATTTACCTTATAAGAATTAAAAGAAAGTCACCCGCAATTTTAAAGGAACAACGCGACAAAAAAAAGTATACTATAAATATAAAGAGTATCGATGATATTAATGATAAAATATCTATTTAAAACAACAAGAAGCAATAAAAATCGGTTGCATGCATCCAAATGAAATGATTATGTGCTAAGAGTAATGTTATTTTCAAGTTAAAATTAAATACCATGAGGATATTTTATTTTTTAGTAGGTTATGAATTATTATTTTTATTTTATTGATTCATAATCTACTAAAAAATAGGATATCTTTTACGATGTCCAATTTTAATGTCAAAATAACATTACTCTATAAGCTCGTTTGATGATCAGGATAGGATATGGAGAGATAGGATAAGAGAACATGATAGAAGTATGATATGATATGAGCTGAATAAGTTATTATCCTATCCGACCTTTCATATCCACAAAATAATCAACTAGATAGTATTATAATGTTAGTGCGAATTTTAAAATTTTTGTTTTTGTTTTGTTTCATATTTTAATGGTAGCCGCCACCATTATTGCCGCCACCATTATTGTCATGTTTCATATTTTAATGGTAGCCGCCACCGATATTGTCATGTTCCCAAATAACATCCTAGTTGCTACTATCTCTGAGGACAAAATCACATGTATGATTTAATACACACCCACCTTAAGACTTTTGATACCCAAATCATAAATGACTCAGATTGAGACCTGCGCCGCCTGACTGTATATAAAGCCGTGTTCTGTTCTTGAACAACACAAGAATCCATCAGTATGATCATGGCTTCCTTACCCTTCTTCCTAGTGTTGCTCCTTGCAGCTCTGGTTTTCTCCACTCAAGTGCTTGCTAATTACAATAAATATCATGATAAGCCTCCTAAATATAAACCCATTTACAAGACACCCATTTACCAGCCACCAGTTTATAAGCCACCCATTTACAAGCCATCAGCTCTTAGGCTGCCACCCATAATCAAGAGGATCCCACCCTTACCACCATTCAAGAGGATCCCACACTTGCCACACCCAAAACCCCCGCCCCCACGTGTGAAGCCAGCAGGTGATGACAATCGTTTCTAAGGCATGCAAGGGGTATATTAAATTAAATATATGCTAAATAAGAGGTGTACTTATCATTGCAGGTGTTGTCTAAGGTATACCATCTATCAAAGTGGCACAATCTGGGTTATACAAATTGTCGTTTGACCATATAATTCAAGTGACAATCTCAATGGTCCAGATTGTATCACTTGGATAAAACACCGCTATATCATTTTAATGGATGGTGCACCATATCGTTCATCCCATTGCAATGGTTAGTATTTAGTGATGTACTAGTTTACAAGTTCTGGAGATCGATGATTAATCTTGCATTCTTCGTTTCAACCCTTTGTTTGCTGTCAAGCAAGAGTATCATATATGTATGAAATAAAAATATAGACAACAGAAAACGGTGCTTTTGTACTCCAAATTGTGAATAAATGAAACGTAATTATATAAGTCCCAGTCTCACTTGTATACTCTCATCACTGGATTCAATTCATATGATTCGATTATCTCATTCCTTTCTCTCCACTGTTAACTACTTCCAACATCCATTCACGACTAGCGCTGACTATTGATTTTGAATGAATCGTGATACCGATCCGATAGGAAAAAATATATTTATACGGTGTCCAACAACAATTGATTGTCCAAATATTAACACTCTAATTAAATTACACGCGTCCTTAGCTTAAACCTAGATCCACTCTATGCACTTTAATTAAATTACACGTGTGCTTAGAGTACAAAGATGTTTTTTTTTTCTTGGTAGAGTGCGAAGATGTTTGAAAGTTTAATCTTAGACCAAGATGAATAGTTAATGGAAGTCTCCATTTACTAAACTGTATGCACCTTCCTCGCTTTTGATTTTACTCAATAGTCAATACTATACCTTAAGTTTCAAGCGAAGAAGAGGAAAACACATTCAATTTCCAAGTGAAATGCAATGGCTCCCGAACCACTGAAAAAGTAACAGCAACTATAGAGAGGAAAATGTCTGAATGTATGTGGCATTGGCAATATATATCCTTTCTTTTATATAATTATGTGGCATTATATCTGATACACACATAATTAGGTGTTTTTTCTTTTCACTCATGCTTCGAATGTGGATACACTAATTATTAATTAATGAAAGGTTTTGGTATCTCATGTCTTCCTGTTTGATTCTGGGATTTGGGATGCAGTCGTCTTAGTTGAGCACGTAAAATTTTACCTTTGGTTCAGCGCAAAAAGCAGTAAACATGCATGTAAATGTAATGTTAATTAGTTGACCATTAATTAAATTCAATTTGTTAGGCTACGGTCATGCATGATATTTGACAAAGGTGGTGTTTGGAAGAGCTTATTTAAGCTTCTTTTGACTTATCTGATGACATAAGCTCTTATGCAGTGTGTTTGGCAGAGCTTATAAAAATAACTTATGCCATCCCATAAGGAGTTTTTGACTTATTTTCATAAGTCACTGTGAGAAGCTTATGGAATTATCATAAGAGCTTATGCACTAAATACCCTCCCAGGTTTTTCACTGTTCGAATCATCTCATGCACCTTTCTTTCTTTAAGCGCTTATTACATAAGCTCTCATGCGATAAGGTCTTATGTGATAAGCTTATAATTAAGTTGTTTACCCAAACACACCCAAATTCTGAAAGATATAAAACATATATAGCAGGATAAGTTTTAAGACTCAGTACTGAATACAAATGCACTCAAGTGTCACTAACTAAAAATAATACAAGTATGCTTTTCAAGGTAATAAGGATTAAATATTATTTTGTAAAAAAAAGGGATTAAATATTATAAATATATATTTCTAATTAATGTTTTTGATAAATATTTAATAAATTATTAGCAAATCCAAACCTAGCAAATCTCTAAAGGATACCGAGTGACCCTTCTGTGCCAAAGCATCCGCACACCTATTCGCTGATCTCTGCATACAGACCACTCCCACGAGCCACTCTCTTTTGCACAGAAGACCAAGAATATCATCCAGCAAGACTCTTAAGAGTCGGGTTAGAAAAAAGCCCAGTAATAAATAATAATGGACTCCACCGCACCACTTTGGAATCAGGCTCAATGATGATCCATGAAAATGTCAGCTCCCTTGCAATCTTTAGCCCCGAGAGTATACCCCGCATCTCTGCCTAGAGAGCATTGCTTGAGGTAACTTTGCAATGAAAACCCTTCACAAAAGAACCATTTGAATCCTTGAATAAACCACCACAAGCTGTGTTTCCTCGTTGACATCCATAAGCTCCATTAACATTCAGCTTGATCCATCCTGCAGGAGGTTTCAACTAGGTTTATTGGGCAACAAAGTTTTGAATCTTGGACATGCATCGAGGATTAACAATGTTATTAGCAATGAAGTGAGCTTGATTGTTTATAGAGAGGACTTCCCCCCATATTGGATTGATTAGAAAATACCAAGGAATTCCTATTTTTCTAGAGAGCCCAGCAAGCAACACCAAAGACTAAAGTCCACTTCCAACGAGATAAACCAATGTCATTATGAGACAATTCCAATTTCTTAAATCTTTAGTCACAAATATTGGTATTGGTAGATAAAGAAATATAAAGATAGGTGACTATTTCCATATCCCAAAAAAAAATTGTTTGAGATTGATTAGACAACTATGATTCAGTTTGGTAAAAACTATTGAATAGTGAATAAAGCAGCTGATATCGGAGAGCAAATAAACCTAACTGATAAATGTTATTTATTTTAAATTAATTATCACTTTTAATACTTTAATTAATTATAAATTATTTATTTTCCCAAAAATTAAAATATTAATCCTTTTATTTTATTATTAATTATAAATTATATTTATTAAATAAAATGATATAACAAAAATAAAATGACATGTTGATATAAAAATAAAACTCATGAGTTCTTTGCTTTTGGTTGATGATCTTGGTCTAAGGTTCCAACTGATCAAAAAAAGAAAAAAGTTCCAACCTTAGTTCCTTGTTTTTGTATTTGCCGTTGTTGTTTTCGCTTCTTTTCTCTTACTGAGAAAAAAAACTTTGCAGAAAATTTTCAAATTTATAATTTTATTCTATTTCTAATTGGAAATATTTCCTAAAATTCGTTGTAGGAATTTAATTTACAGCAATTCTATTTGACCTAACTTGTAGCTTATGTTTGATTTAATATGATAAGTAAAAGTATTAATTAAAACATTAAACGATAAATGATTATACCTTTTTTTATTTTTGAAGAAATACTAGCAATACACTCTCTAACATATACTTTTCAACAGATTTCTTTTTATTGGTTGAAATTCATGTGGGTCCTAAAAAATTAAAGTGGGACCCACATGAATTAATGAGACCTACATGAATTTCAACCAATAAGAGATAATGTGTTAGAAAGTGTGTGTTAGAGAATGTGTTATTAGCACTCCTCTTATTTTGGTGGATCGATAAATGATCATATGTATTTCATTATTTCTATTTCTATTCTATAATTATTATATCGAAATCCAGTCAATTTTTTTTTTATTCTCGAAACGTTATGATTAAAATTAGGCTTTAATTGGTAGACCGTTAATGTAAAAAAAAATATATATATAGTCAATCAATCAAAAATTATCATATAAAGTAAAATATTTGACTTTTATCTAAACTACCTTAAAAATTACTTATATCTTAATTTTTATTGAATGACAGTATGAAAAAATTTATACAATCAGTACATATAAACTAATCTCTTAAAATTATAGCTAAGTCGCATACAATGCACCCACGATTGATTAGTAGTTGTTGCCCGTCAATGTTTTTTTTTTTTATAAGCAAAAAATATATTAATTGAGTACAAGGAATATTCAATCCATATATAAAACAACAAAGAAGAAATACAGTGGAGAATAACCACTAGAGCTACTTCACAACCTAAAGTACAAAAGAAGTAACAAGAAGGTTGAGTGATAGCTAACATCATCCTATCATAAGTAAAGCATCTGAACCAAGGCCGGACTCCCTGATCCAATTGTCCAGCCCGAAGAATTCATGAACAGCAAAAAGTATTGAGAGTAGTAGCTTAAGCACCAATAGCAGCTGCTGCAACACAAGAAAAACCTGCAGGATAATCCTCTCAATCCTTAAAATAGCCTAATACCAGATTCCTTGTAAAACCTGATAGAGTTTGGACCCTGCCTAAACACAACACAAAAGACCGTCAATGTTGATTAATTATTTATTTCTCTCTTGTTCAATTTTGTTTTATATGTGGAAATATGGGAAGGCCGCCTTCTACATTATTGTACTTCAATCAATTTTTTTTTTTGACCGGACATTATTGTACTTCAATCATTATTATGAGTTCACAGAAACATTCCACCACACTAATAATTATAATTATTATTATTATTATTGAATATTTCGTTACAATTGCATAATAGTATCACATTTTTTATACTATCACTTATTTATGAATTATCCGATCATTAAAAAGAGTTTTAATTTTATATACCGTCAGTATAAAATACTTTTACACAAAGAACTAATAATATTTTGACAAATCAGCATCATTGTTACTTCTCTTTAAGTTATTAAAATAAAAATACACATGTCAAAATATTATTGGATGTCAATATAAAACTTTTTACACTTATTATACATATTAATTTAATCCTATTTAAAATATTTAACTTTTATAATAACCATTTTAAATGTTATACAAAAAATGATTCATGATTTATTGATACTATAAAAGGTTTATATTCACATAGTATTAAAATTAAATTATTTATTTATCTGTTACTTGATACTCATACCTAACTTAATTATTATTATATATATATATATGGATTTGTTTTTGATATTCTATATATATATATGGATAAACCTAATTTAGTGCCTATCTTTTTTGGTGGATTAAAGTTTAGGTGGATTGAAATTAGCGCCTATCTTAGAGAGGTTTTTTTTTTTGGTTACCATTAGTTAAAGATTTAAAAACGTATTCTTTAAGAATTTAATAGTCAATAAAAAAAAAGCACTTTAATATTATTTTAAAATAATAACTGGAAAAAAAAACTTTTAGGGTGTGTTTGGATTGATGGAGAGGGATGAAATGAAATGTAATGAAAATGAATGGAAGGGTGTTACGTTGTTTGGATAACATAAAAGTGAGTGGAATATAATGGAATGGAACCCATTCCATCCAATTCCATTGTTTTGCTTCATTTCTCTTCCCTCCCAAATTGGAGGGAATGGGATGGAATCACAAATTGATGTTTTAAAAATTAACAAAACTACTATTTTATCCTCGTCAACCCTAATTTATCTTACACATCTCATTTAATTAACAAGGTCACAGCTTCCTCTTTCTCTAGGAAGAAGGTCCCACAACAAAATTAGTCATTTCAATGAGCACTGTAAGTGCAGTAATGTATCAGAGTAGTATAAAACCTGTACAATACTTGTATACCAATTACCAATTCTGTTAGAAGTTAGTTACATTATGTTAAAAGTTAGTTATAGTCTGTTATGTTAGTTAGAGTCTGTTGCTTGCACACCAAGTCTTCTAAGGGTTATAAATACCCTCACTGCTGTAATATTAATAAGAGCAATCAATCATCATTTTGCATCAGCTATGAAACTTCAGCCTCACTATCATACTCTAGTTTCTCTTTATGGTATCTAGAGCTTTTCTTTTCCCTGGGCCAAACCTTCAAGGTCTCTAGCTATGGCGATTTCGTCTTCATCTTCTCCAAGCCCTTCGAATCTCAGCAATGGTGGTGGACGATCGAATTCCACAACAAACTTTTCTTTCGCGCCTACACTTTCAATCAAGCTGGATGACAAGAACTTCTTGCTGTGGAGTCAGCAAGTCGAAGGTGTCATTGCCTCTCACAAACTGCACCGCTTCGTGGTAAATCCTCTCATACCCATGAAATATGCTACTGAAACAGATCGTGAATCTGACATTATATCTGATGCTTATGACAAATGGATCGTACAAGATCAATTGCTGTTTACATGGCTTTTATCCACATTTTCTGATTCAATCTTACCTAGAGTAATCGGTTGTAAACATTCTTGGCAAGTTTGGGATAAAATACACAAATTATTTTATGCACATTTGAAGGCAAAGCTTAGGCAATTGAGGTTAGAGTTAAAGAGTACAAAGAAAGGAACTAGGTCAATTTCTGAATATGTTCTACGAATTAAGGCCATTGCTGATTCACTTTTGGTCATTGGTGACTCCATCAGTGAGCAAGATCAAATTGATGCCATCCTAGAGGGATTGCCTGAAGAATACAATCAGTTTGTCATGATGATATATGGAAGGCCTAATTCTCCATCACTGTTTGATATAGAAGCTTTATTGTTGGTTCAAGAGGCTCAACTTGACAAATTTCGTCAAGAACTAGCCATTCCTAATGTCTCAGCAAACATAGCACAAGCTCCTCAGATACAGCAACAGTTCAATTCAGATTCTGCAAACCTTCATCAAACACAACACCAGTATGACTCCAACTATCAATAACCATTGTAAATGTCTTACAAAAAATGATTTCTGATTTATTTACGATATAAAATTTTTATATTGAGAGTGTATTAAGATTAAATTATTTATTTACCTGTTACTTGATACTCATACTTATATTAATTATTATTCTCTCTGTATATATGTGGATAAACCTTAAATTTAGTGCCTATCTTATAGAGGTTTTTAAGAGTTTTTATTTGTTACCAGCAGTTAAAGATTTTAAAACGTATTCTTTTTATTAAAAAAAAATGGTCATTGATCAGGAGTATACCCATCGAAAGCAGTGACTAATATCCTGTGGGGGAATGAATGACATCTAAAGACCGGAAACCTCCTCCCAGCGGAAATTCGCTCCATATGCAAGAGCTTAGATTCAAACCCCAGCCACTTGGTTAAGGGGGCACAAGTCCACCATCATTTGTGCCAACCTCCGATAGTATTCTTTAAAAATTTAATAGTCAATAAAAAAAAACTTTCAATTTAATATTATTTAAAAATAATAAATGAAAAAAAAAACTTTTAAGGCAATCTATCATACATAGGAGTAGTGAGTTTGCTTTATTTTAACACAAGATTATTACTTCTGGGACATGTTTATCAAATGAGTAATGATATTTATACACATTTTTGATGTCCAACATCGGGTGTGTGTGTGTGTGTATATATATATATATATATACATACGTATTTATATTTTTTTCTCTCTCATCACATGTATTTAACACTTAAAATACTCTACCATCATATGGTGTCTATACTTGATGTCCCAAAAATATGTACATTTATCATTTGTCTTATCAAATTATTATTACATGTTTTTCAGTTTGACACCTGTACTTATTATCAAATTTATGGCTCCTTCTAGCGTGAGCGATGTGGAGATGTCACTCACGTGCACGACTTGATTTTGAATGTTAGATGAAGAGGTTGCACGTATACTATCATGCACTCACCATACTAAATTTTTTCCATCATCTCTCAACGTCTGTCTCCTCTATTCCTAGTTTCTTCCCCCCCGTCAGATTCTGAAGCCACCATCAAAGCATCGCCGCGGGCTGGCCAAAGCTTCGATCACAAGGTCTCCTCCCTCCCTCCTCCCTCCCTCTATGCACTCTGTATCCCCTGATTCTCACCCGCACCCACAAGCCCCCATCTTCGCAAAACACCTGGCATCCCACAACGCGAGATCTCGTGTAACATCCCGATTTTTCTATTTTCTAAGATCTGTATAAATATAAATAAACATGTATATTTTTATCTAAAACTTAGAAAATGATTTTGGGAAAAACCAAAGTCATATTCATATTATACTTATTTTTATAAGTATACGATGAAATTTTAGGTTGAAAGACGGGACCCGGTCTACGTTTTCACTAACAGTAAGATTTTACTGCTTAGATAACCTAATTTGAATCGTGAACGAAATACTTAGGGTTTTCATGAAGTTTCCAACGATATAGGTTATTTTGAAAATTTTCAAAATAAATAGGTTGTTATACTCGATTCGGGAGTAAAAACCTAAATCGGGTAATCGACGGAGTCGAGAACGGACTTGCAGAGACAAAATCCGACATTCAATGGATGAAGACAAGTGATGACTCATAGGGTTGAGTCATATAGATGACTCATGTTAGTAATGATGACTTTTTAGGGAATTTACTAATATATCCTTAATGTTGGTTTTATTCACAAGTTTGCCATTGTACAAGATTATCATTTTGTCCCTAGAACTTTATGCCTTGGACCCAATTACCCCCCTAATCCCACGGCCCAAGCACCCTTGGAGAGCCCACTCCATTTCTATAAAAGGCAATGTTCATCATCTTCAATTTTCTCCATTTTTCCATTAAAAAGCTTGAGTTCCATAGCCTTATTTTGTGAAGCAACTACTTGAATCCTTGCTCGTTTTTCAACTCCAAGAGGTATACCATGCTTATCTCACTCAATCATCATCATGTTCTTCAATTATTTTTGTATTTTGAAGCCACGATCATATTTTTCAATTCTTATATCTAGAACTTTGAAAATTCATAGAAAATTGTAGAAAAATCCAATGAGCATGAAACCAAATTCTATTCTCTTATTATCCACTCTATATTCAAGATCCAAGAGTATGCATCAAACTAAAATTTCTTGTCCTATGATCTTCACAAGGCCGGACCCTAGTTAGGAGGAGGGGGGAGGAACTTTATTCATTTTTTTGACATGTCTTACTTGATTAAATCCTTATAGTTCATATATGTATTGAATCCATGATTGTTGAATCAAAATAAAACCTCTAAGCCATTATTTTCTTCATGGCCGAAATTATGTTCTTGAGGAGTTGAAAGATTTTGTTTCATTTTTCAACGTATGATAATTTATCTTAACTCTACACTAATCTAAGGTCATGGATCTAAGAGTATGTGAAATTTTGAGATATCTAACCCAAATTTTGTGTCATGGCCAAAACTAGGGTTTTGAAGGGTTGGAGTATTTTATTTCAACCATTGTAAGTTAATCATTGTTTTAGGGTTTTTGAGTGATTAAGAATCACTAATCCAAAAGCTTGGGAATTTTATAAAATTTTTATCCATCCAAACACCTCATGGTCGAACTCATCACGTAGGAACATATGTATATTTAGTTGTTTGATTGTTAATTGGTTGTTGTGATTTACTATGAAGGATAATTGTTGTGGATTGTACTAAATTGTGAGGTGGAATCGGAAACGAATCGGAAAGAAAACTTCAAGAGGAAAATCAGAACTTCAAGAGGTAAGGGAGCTTACCGAGGGATTTTCCCGATAATTATATGCGTGATTTAGTGTATGATTTGTAGTATTTGATTGAGATTAGTGGTGATTGTTTAATTCTATGCTAAGTCATTATTTTATCTGTGTTTGATTATTTGCAGTTATGTATTATAGTGTTTTGATGTATGATCTGTTTGGGTTAATTACTATAATATTGTTGCTTGATTGTTGTTTAGGAAGCCTTGACAAGGGTCGCTGCTCAACTAATTAACCAGATAAAAGCTTTAAGAAGCTTTATGAATTATATTCAATATTTAAACGGAGAAATATTGGTGTATAATATTGATGGAATATTTTATTTGAGGAAAACAAGAAATATTTGAAAATATCATTATTTTAACGATTTATCGTTGTAAGAGTGAACCATGAGTCACAATGAGGACGTAACCGTGAAATTATTTTTGTACTGCTGATTTTTATGCGAATAATTCCAAAATAATATAAAAAGTTATTTTATGAAATTAATCTTCGAAAATAACTTAATTTCCATCTTAGAAAGTTATTTTAAAAGGAAAAGTCAAATTTCGACTTAAATGTTTTTAAAATGCTAAACGACGGTAATTCGAAAAAGTATTTACGGCAAGTAATTCTAAAGTGGTAGTCTTTATTTTAAACCAAGGTTTAGTCTCATGTGACTTTCTTCTTGAAAAATAAAATTTTCAGAAAAATATTTTCAGAAGAAAAATGAGTTTTTTAGTAATTTGATAATTTTATAAAGGAATTTATAGCAGAAATGAGTTTACGAAGATTTGACGTTATTGCGGGAAAATGGAGTTTCGAAAAGAAAATGGATTTCGATATGATTTGATGTTTTATATAAGAGTTACAACAGAAATGATTTTTTCTGTAAACGAGTTTTACTTAACGACGTATTTGTTAATCATGATATCTTAATGATATTCATGTCTCGACGTATTTGTTAGTCATGATATTTTGATGATATTCATGTTATAGTGTATTTGTTAGTCATGATATCTTGATGATATTCATGTTATAGTGTATTTGTTAGTCATGGTATCATGGTGATATTCATGTTTCATGTTGACCATTGTGCTCTAATGGACAATGTGCCATTTAAAGTTGACCCTTGTGCCTTAATGGTTGATGTGCCATTTTCTTTGTTGACCATCGTGCCGGGAGTTTTGGGCGATGTGCCATTTGTTTTGTTGACCATTGTATCTTAATGGACGATGTGTCATTTGTTCTGTTGACCATTGTACCTTAATGGACAATGTGCCATTTGTTCTGTTGACCATCGTGCCGGGAGTTTTGGGCAATGTGCCATTTGGTTTTTTGACCATCGTGCCGGGAGTTTTGGGTGATGTGCCATTTGTTTTTTTGACCATTGTATCAAGTGTTTGGACAATATGCCATTTTGATGTTGACCATTGTTCTTTTGTTGACAATGTGTCATTCAAGAGCTTGATCAGCTCTTTTTACTCGACTTTGGGATCTCCGAAGATTAGGTATAAAGATTAGATGTTGAACTGTGAAATGTCATGAATCTTTTTATAAAGGATAATGATTTTGCGGGTATGAAACCCATTGGTAAATTACTTGTTATTTTTGAGAAGTTTATGCTATATGACGTTATATGCCGATATGTTGTTTTATGTGTCACGCATGTAGTTCTCGTGCTTATATCCATATATTGGTGTCTTACCCTTACAATATATCAGGTTTTACTCGTTTTTACCGATGTACCTTGGTACTGGTAGTAGATGGTGTAGAGGAAGTCTTAACTTCAATTGGGGATGCTAATCCCGATCTTTGCAGAGGTTGGTAATAGTGGTGAGAACTCCAGAGTTCTTCCGGTTGTTGTTTTATAGAGTGACCAACTTATGATTTTTCCTTGTGTTGTGTAATCTTGAGAAAATTGGTTGAGGGAATTCTGAAATCCTTGGTATGGTAATTTGTAAATTTGTCAGTATGAAAATAATTTCAAGAAAACTTATATGTTGTGGTAGCCTGATTTATGAACAAACCCAATTTATGTGTATCGTCAAGCATAATGTGATTTTACTTTTATAATGTGTGTCACTTTACTGAGGTACACAGGAAGAAAATTTTTACACCCGAATTTTTTAACCTAAAATAAATTAATTTTTCGAAAATAACCAACAAATTAATTTTTGATTGATTTCCGCACACATTACAAAATAATGCTTTATTTCTGCAACCTTACAAAGTAATGCCCAAGGATCTCGTGGCTTGCCTTCGATGATCTCAGACAGCGGCGACATATGGTTTAAGATTCAGTGGCGAAGAAACGGGTGGTTCTGTTTTTTTTATCACGGGTTCTATTCTTTGTCATACGGTGGTGACAAGTTCTATTTTTTTTTTCATGGCCGCAAGTGACCGCAGATCCATTTTGTGGTTCTTTTGTTTCATCATCAGGTGTCAGAAAAAATGTAAAAAGAAAAACAGAGGAGAGACACTGGTATTATAAGATTTCTAACTCCAACAGCGAAGATGCATAGTTCATACACCAGGAACTCATGAAATCACAAAGACCCTTAGCTCGCCCCTATCTCCTCTTGTGATGCGAGTATTAGATGGAGGCCTCGGTGCATCTGGAATTCAAGGTATCTCTAATGGTGACAATTGTGACAAATTCCTAGTTGTCTTCATAGTGGTTTTGTCAAATACTATTTTGATCTTTGCAGACCCTGAGACATACAAACCCACGGCCTCAATTTGTGTTTTGTTTCCATTTTTGTTCGCAAGTTCGGGAGATTAAACAAAAAATTGTTCACTCATTTTCTCACAAATTGTGATGGCGGCGGGTCAGCAAAGATGTCTGCCAAATTGAGAGGGTAGAGAATGTAAAAAATCCAGTGTGTGCTGTCCATGATAAGATATGTAAAATATATTAATCTAACGGCTAAAATTTGTTTCTCACGATGAGGGACACTAGAAGCTTGCTCACCCTAGAATTTATCTCAAATCTATATCCAGTTACTATTACTACTTACCTACTTTGTCCATATTCTTGATATTTTCTTCTTCTTCCTGTTTGGTGTGTGAAGCCCAATATTTGTGTTTGATCACCTCTAAAGTGCTCTGAAAATCTAATTTACCTTGTTTAAAAATAATCTCATTTCTCAGCATCCATAATGTCCGCACAGTCACATGCCACAATAAGTGCCTAATTTTCCTTTGTTTTTTATTCTTGAAAATTCCCTTGTGTTGCTCGTAGTGTGTGACCAAATGCTGAGGCAAAACAAAATTAAACCCCAGCCTAATCATTGATATATTCATATATTTTAAATAATTAAGCTACTAATTTTTTATTTTCTTATATATTAATGATAATTTATGCAAAATCTTATCTCATTATTTAATAGAGTAAAGAGCTACCCAAATGAGTGACTCGACTATACAAGCTGAGTTAGTGGGGGAAATATTTGAGTTCGAAGGCACATAACATATTTTTGGGGAGAGTTAAAAATCTTAACTGTGACTAAGAACTCGAGCAGAGATTGGTCTCATAACGGATCCAAAGAATCTAAGCTTGTGGAATACTCTGTGGATCCATTGAGAAGCGAAAAGTCTCAGTGGGTTTCAAATCAAAAAATAAAGAGTAAACAATTAATCTGGTTCAATACACTAGTCTAAATACTAGGTTTTTTTTTAATATCATTTCAATTTTAAAAAATTCATAACAGCATATGTCACTTTTTTTTTATCAATTAACTTTATCTTTCAATAAAGCAAATCAAGATACTGCTATAAGTTTTTATTACCTCCAAATAAATAAATAAAAAACCAATATCGTAAATGATGAATCCATTTAATAAATTATTATACTTATAAAAAATGGTTGAATGATTGAATTTGCACCAAAAGAAAATGGTTCAGTGATGATAGTGGTAAATGCTTGGATTCCAAAAGAAAATTCCACGGGTACGTCAATAATACTAGTAGAATTCCACTAAAAGAAAATGGTGAATAGTCCTACCCGGGTTCTTTGATTATTGTGGCAAGACCCGGTCTTGGCAATCATCGCACTTGGAAGCAAACTTTCGAGTTACGTTAGATTGGAATAGAGGGTGGATCATGATTCATTTTTTGGATCTGAAAGGACAATTAATTTTAGTTTACGCTCAAAATTGAAAACTCACAGTCCATAGCATATAGCATAAGATTCGTATGGGTACAACCACCGATATTGTCATGTTCCCAAATAATATCCTAGTTGCTACTATCTCTGAGGACAAAATCACATGTATGATTTAAATCACACCCACCTTAAGACTTTTGATACCCAAATCATAAATGACTCAGATTGAGACCTGCGCCGCCTGACTGTATATAAAGCTGTGTTCTGTTCTTGAACAACACAAGCATCCATCAGTATGATCATGGCTTCCTTACCCTTCTTCCTAGTGTTGCTCCTTGCAGCTCTGGTTTTCTCCACTCAAGTGCTTGCTAATTACCATAAATATCATGATAAGCCTCCTAAGTATAAACCCATTTACAAGCCACCCATTTACAAGCCACCGGTTTATAAGCCACCCATTTACAAGCCACCAATTTATAAGCCCCCATACAAGAGGCCACCATTTTACAAGCCACCAACTTATAAGCCCCCATACAAGAAGAAGCCACCAGTTTACAAGCCCCCCATTGAGAAGCCAACAGTTAAATACGCATACCCCCGCCCCCATATGTGAAGCCAGCAGGTGATGACAATCGTTTCTAAGGCATGCAAGGGGTATATTAAATTAAATATATGCTAAATAAGAGGTGTACTTACCATTGCGAGGTATTGTCTAAGATGCACCATCTATCAAGATGGCACAATCTGGATTATGCAAATTGTCATTTAACCATATAATCCAAATGACAATCTGAATGGTCCATATTATGTCACTTGGATAGAACACCGCTAGCTACATCATTTTAGTAAATGGTGCACCGTAGCGTTCATCCCATTGCAATGGTTAGTATTTAGTGATGTACTAGTTTACAAGTTCCGGAGATTTTTGATTAATCTTGCCTTCTTCGTTTCAACCCTTTGTTTGCTGTCAAGCAAGAGTATCATATATGTATGAAATAAAAATATAGACAACAGAAAACGGTGCTTTTGTACTCCAAATTATGAATAAATGAAACGTAATTATTTAAGTCCCAGTCTCACCCCATGTAAGTAAAAGTGCTTAATTAAGATACACTTGTGCTTTTTAAAGAATATATCTCACTGCAGGACAAAACACCAAGCTTAATTAAACAATAATGATATTTTGACTGTAAAGGGAAATGGAAGTTAGTTGTAGTTTCTCTTATTCAGTTATGTAATACTGTTAGTTATAGTTAGTCTGGTACTGATATTGTTAGATCAGTTAGCTTGGCTTAGCCTTCTATATATGGCGTCACTGTATACTCTCATCACTGGATTCAATTCATATGATTCGATTATCTCATTCCTTTCTCTCCACTGTTAACTACTTCCAACATCCATGCATTCACGACTAGCACTGACTATTGATCTTGAATGAATCATGATACCTCCGATAGGAAAAAGTATATTTATATATACAGTGTCCAACAATTGATTGTCAAAATATTAGCACTCTAATTAAATTACACGCGTCCTTAGCTTAAACCTAGATCCTCTCTCAGCACTCTAATTAAATTAAACACGTGCTTAGAGTACGAAGATGTTTTTTTTTTTTTTTGGTAGAGTGGGAAGATGTTTGAAAGTTTAATCTTAGACCGACCGAAGATGAATAGTTAATGAAAGTCTCCATTTACTAAACTGTATGCACCTTGGTCGCTTTTGATTATACTCAATAGTCAATACTATACCTTAAGTTTCAAGCGAAGAAGAGGAAAACACATTCAATTTCCAACTGAAATGCAATGGTTCCCGAACCACTGTAAAAGTAACAGCAACTACAGAGAGGAAAATGTCTGAATGTATGTGCCATTGGCAATATATATCCTTTTTTTTTTATATACAATTATGTGGCAATATATCTGATACACACATAATTAGGTGTTTTTTCTTTTCACTCATGCTTCGAATGTGGATACACTAATTATTAATCAATGAAAGGTTTTGGTATCTCAAGTTTTCCTGCTTGATTCTGGGATTTGGGATGCAGTCGTCCTTAGTTGAGCACGTAAAATTTTACCTTCGGTTCAGCGCAAAAAGCAGTAAACATGCATGTAAATGTAATGTTAATTAGTTGACCATTAATTAAATTCAATTTAATTTGTTAGGCTACGGTCATGCAGGATATTTGACAAATTCTGAAAGATATAAAACATATATAGCAGGATAAGTTTTAAGACTCAGTACTGAATACAAATGCACTCAAGTGTCACTAACTAAAAATAATACAAGTATGCTTTCCAAGGTAATAAGGATTAAATATTATTTTGTAAAAAAAAAGGGATTAAGTATTATAAATATATATTTCTAATTAATATTTTTGATAAATATTTAATAAATTATTAGCAAATCCAAACCTCTAGTTTTAAATACTTTCAAGAAATTAATCCTTCTTCTAAGAATCTCATCATGAGATTCTCATGTTTGTAAGAAATTCCTATTTTAGAAATTCTTCATTTTTATAGGAATATTTTTAGACTTTATTTGAAAAGCAACATTTTATTTACAAATGCATTTCTTTTATTTTCTTTTTTTTATAAGAAAATGATAAATTACACAAAGATGAATTAGGATACTTGTAGCCCTAATATCTTGTTGAATCAGAACATCAAGCACCGGCCATGGCAAATCTAGCACTGAAGTACTAAAGGATAGGGGTGTTCATCAACCGATCCAATCCAATGCCAACCGCACTAACCGAACCGAAAAACCGATAACCGAAAACCGAAATAACCGCAAACCCAAAAAAACCGAAATTTTTCATTGGATCGGATTTCGGATCCTATATGTAAAACCGATCCAATCCAAACTGAACCGAAATTATTTAGTTCAATGAAAATAAGTTGATCTTTATATTATAAAAGTAATTATTAGTCTTTATATTTTTATAAGTTATCATCTAGTCCTTATATTAGAGAGTTTAATTGGTATGTAAATGTAATGTTAGTGTAAAAACTTTTACACTGTTAACCAATTATAAATCATGTTATGAGTGACTTGTAATATATTTAGGATAATAATCAAACATTTATAATGATTTAACAATTTATAATTAGATGATAGTGTAAAATATCTTTAGGCATGAGAGTGTATATCAATTCATATATATCCCATTAAAACACTTATTAGAAATTGTCAAATGTCAATATGATATTTTAAAATTAATTTTTATTTTAAATAAGTAACAAATTCATATGACTATTTAAATACTCGATCAAATCCAAATCGAATCAAAATATTGGATGTTCTTTGATATAAATAACTATGTAAATATGTATCGATAGAAACCGAATTATCCAATCCAATCCAAACCGCATTTGATTGGATTGGATCGGATCGGATTTTTTGAAGGAAGCAAACCGATCCAATCCAAACCGCATGTTATTTTTATCATTGAATCGGATGACTTTTTTGCTCAAAACCGATCCAATCCAATCCGCGAACACCCCTACTAAAGGATACCGAGTGACCCTTCTGTGCCAAAGCATAATCCGCACACCTATTTGCTGATCTCTGCATACAGACCACTCCCACGAGCCACTCTCTTTTGCACAAAAGACCAAGAATATCATCCAGCAAAACTCTAAGAGCTGGGTTAGAAGAAAGCCCAGTAATAATGGACTCCACCGCGCCACTTTGGAATCAGGCTCAATGATGATCCATGAAAACGTCAGCTCCCTTGCAATCTTTAGCCCCGAGAGTATACCTCGATATCTGCCTAGAGAGCATTGCTTGAGGTAACTTTGCAAGGAAAACCCTTCACAAAAGAACCATTTGAATCCTTGAATAAACCACCACAAGCTGTATTTCCTCGTTGACATCCATAAGCTCCATTAACATTCAGCTTGATCCATCCTGCAGGAGGTTTCAACTAGGTTTATTGGCCAACAAAGTTTTGAATCTTGGACATGCATCGAGGATTAACAATGTTATTAGCAATGAAGTGAGCTTGATTGTTAATAGAGAGGACTTCCCCCCATATTGGATTGATTAGAAAATACCAAGGAATTCCTATTTTTCTAGAGAGCCCAGCAAGCAACACCAAAGACTAAAGTCCACTTCCAACGAGATAAACCAATGTCATTATGAGACAATTCCAATTTCTTAAATCTTTAGTCACAAATATTGGTATTGGTAGATAAAGAAATATAAAGATAGGTGACTATTTCCATATCCCAAAAAAAAATTGTTTGAGATTGATTAGACAACTATGATTCAGTTTGGTGAAAACTATTGAATAGTGAATAAAGCAGCTGATATCGGAGAGCTAATAAACCTAACTGATAAATGTTATTTATTTTAAATTAATTATCACTTTTAATACTTTAATTAATTATAAATTATTTATTTTCCCAAAAATTAAAATATTAATCCTTTTATTTTATTATTAATTATAAATTATATTTATTAAATAAAATGATATAACAAAAATAAAATGACATGTTGATATAAAAATAAAACTCATGGGTTCTTTGCTTTTGGTTGATGATCTTGGTCTAAGGTTCCAACAGATCAAAAAAAGAAAAAAGTTAAAACCTTAGTTCCTTGTTTTTGTATTTGCCGTTGTTGTTTTCGCTTCTTTTCTCTTACTGAGAAAAAAAACTTTGCAGAAAATTTTCAAATTTATAATTGGAAATATTTCCTAAAATTCGTTGTAGGAATTTAATTTACAGCAATTCTATTTGACCCAACTTGTAGCTTATGTTTCATTTAATATGATAAGTAAAAGTATTAATTAAAACATTAAACGATAAATGATTATACCTTTTTTTTTTAAATGCTAGCAATACATTCTCTAATGCATACTTCTTTTCAATAGACTTCCTCCTATTGGTTGAAATTCATGTGGGTCTTACAAAATTCAAGTGAGAACCACATGAATCAATGATACCTGTATGAATTTCAACCAATAAAAGATAATATGTTGGAAAGTGTGTTGTTAGCACTCCTCTTTTTATGGTGGATCGATAAACGATCATATGTATTTCATTATTTCTATATCTATTCTATAATTATTATATCGAAATCCAGTCCAAAAAAATAAGTTATTATCAAAATGTTATGATTAAAATTAGGATTTAATTGGTAGACCGTTAATGTAAAAAAAAAATACATAGTCAATCAATCAGAAATTATCACATAAAGTAAAATATTTGATTCTTATCTAAACTACCATAAAAGTTACTTATATCCTATTTTTTATTGAATGATGGTATGAAAAAATTTATACTATCAATACATATAAACTAATCTCTTAAAATTATAGCTAAGTGGCATACAATGCACCCACAATCCACAATTGATTAGTAGTTGTTGTCTGTCAAATTTTTTTATTTTTTTATAAACAAAAAGTATATTAATTGAATATAAGGGATACTCAACCAACATGCAAAACAACAAAGAAGAAATACAGTGGAGAATAACCACTAGAGCTACTTCACAACCTAAAGTACAAAAGAAGTAACGAGAAGGTTGAGTGATAGCTAACATCATCCTATCATAAGTAAACCATCTGAACCAAGGCCGGACTCCCTGATCCAATTGTCCAGCCCGAAGAAATCATGAACAGCAAAAAGTATTGTGAATTGTAGCTTAAGCACCAATAGCAGCTGCTGCAACACAAGAAAAACCTGCAGGATAATCCTCTCAATCCTTAAAATAGCCTAATACCAGATTCCTTGTAAAACCTGATAGAGTTTGGACCCTGCCTAAACACAACACAAAAGACCGTCAATGTTGATTAATTATTTATTTCTCTCTTCTTCAATTTTGTTTTATATGTGGAAATATGGGAGGGCCGCCTTCTACATTATTGTACTTCAATCAATTTTTTTTTTTGACCGGACATTATTGTACTTCAATCATTATTATGAGTTCACAGAAACATTTCACCACACTAATTATTATTATTGAATATTTCATTACAATTGCATAATAGTATCACATTTTTATACTATCAATTAATTATGAATTGTCTGATCATTAGAAAGAGTTTTATTTTTATATACCGCTAGTGTAAAATACTTTTATACAAAGATCTAATAACATTTTGATAAATCAGCATCATTGTTACTTCTTTTTAATTTATTAAAATAAAAACACACATATCAAAATATTAGTAGATATCAGTATAAAACTTTTTACACTTATTATACATATTAATTTAATCCTATTAAAAATATTTAATTTTTATAATAACCATTTTAAATGTTATACAAAGAATGATTCATGATTTATTGATAGTGTAAAAGGTTTATATTCACAGTGTATTAAAATTAAATTATTTATTTATCTGTTACTTGATACTCATACCTAACTTAATTATTATTATTATTATTATTATTATTATATATATATATGGATTTTTTTTTATATTCTATATTCTATATTATATATATGGATAAACCTTTAATTTAGTGCCTATCTTTTTTGGTGGATTAAAGTTCAGGTGGATTGAAATTAGTGCCTATTTTAGAGAGTTTTTTTAGAGGTTTTTTTTTTGTTACCATTATTTAAAGATTTAAAAACGTATTCTTTAAGAATTTAATAGTCAATAAAAAAATCACTTTAATATTATTTTAAAATAATAACTGGAAAAAAACTTTTAGGGTGTGTTTGGATTGATGGAAAGGGATGGAATGAAAATGAATGGAAGGATGTTTCATTGTTTGGATAACATAAAAGTGAGTGAGTGAAATGTAATGGAATGGAATGAAACCAATTCCATCCAATTCCATTGTTTTACTTCATTTCTCTTCCCTCCCAAATCCGGGGGAATGGGATGGAATCACAAATTGATGTTTTAAAAATTTACAAAATTACTATTTTATCCTCGTCAGCCCTAATTTATCTTACACATCTCATTTAATTAACAAAGTCACGTCTTCCTCTTTCTCCAGGAAGAAGGTCCCGCAACAAAAATAGTCATTTCAATGAGCACTGTAAGTGCAATAATGCAATACGCTTCGTAAAGATGGTCATTTTGATGAACATAGTTTGAAAAAAAAAACTCGGGGTCATAGAAGAGGACAAAAAGTATACATGGGTACCAAGAAGTAAATTGAGACACCAGTTGAATCATGAGGGCAATAGCTTATCTATAGAAATGAAATGGCAAATTCTTAACTAAATCTCATCTAAGGCCACCAAAAATAGATTTTAAATTCTTAGCAGATTTTGGCAAAGCCTGGAATGGAGGAAGCTACGTTGGAGGAGAAGGAGAAATAATGCTTGTTGATTTATTATTTTTTTTATTCAAGGCATAATAAATAAATATTAATATTTTAAAATATGGAAGGATAATATATGAATAAAAAAAATTATAAATCATTCCATTTCACTTCTCAAAAGATGGAAATGATGGAAAGGGATATTTATTCCGTTTCATTCTCCTCCCCTCCGTTATGTTCCATTTCATTTCATTTCTTCTCTCTCCATCAATCCAAAAATACCCTTAATGCAATCTGTCATGCACAGGAGTAGGGAGTTTGCTTTATTATCTTACAAGACAAGATTATTACTTCTGGGACATTGCTTATATAATTATTATTACATGTTTTTCAGTTTGACACCTGTACTTATCAAATCTATATCCAGTTACTACTTACCTACCTTCAGTCTTGATATTTTTTTCTTCTACCTCTTCCTGTTTGGTCTCTGTGAACCATTAATCTTAGCACTAACAGAGTGGGTAATTTTGTTAGTAAACAGTTGAGTTTGACTTGTATGGGATTTGGTAATGTCTTCTAGAGGCTATTATTCTTCTTCTTCTGATTGTTGTTCCAGATCTGATGCTTCACCTTCATCTACAGCTGAGCTCAAGATCTACCGAGCCTTCATCTTCTCTGTTCCAATATTCTTCACTTTCATTCTCCTCTTTCTCTTCTACATCTTCTATCTTCGACCTCGAAGGGTTGATTGGTCCTCTCTTAGGATGAGACCCTTTACAGTTGCAGACAACAATAATAATAACAACAACAACACGGTAATATAGTCCTCTTTTGCTTGTTTTCGTTTCCAGTAACTTAGTCCTTACAATTTGCAATTTAGTCACCGGCTATATGAAGTACGGACACCTTTTCAAAGTGTCGTGTCGCGTGTCGGACACGTCTCGGACACCGACACTTCTTGGACACGTCTATATGTATATAAGCGGTGTCCCGGTGTTAAATGTTTTGGACATTAGCCGTATCGCAGTCTCCGTGTCGTGTCGCGGTGTCCGTATCAGAGTCGGTGCTTCATAGGTCACTGGTTTTAGTTATATGTACCCGTTAGTCCTCCAATTTGGGGTATTCATATCAACTGCAAGTAGACAATTATTAAATTCAGTAGGGATGTGGAAATCCAATTCAACTTGAAAAACTAAAATCCAATCAAAATTGAATAAATTTGATTTTCATTTTAGTTTTAAGGTTTAACTAATGTGTAGGTCTGTGAGGAAAATTTTCAAATAGCACTCTTTACTTTAAAAGTTTGTAATTATCCTAACACATAAAAAATTTGTAGTTGAGTCCCTCTTACATTTTTCCATTATTAGAGTTTTGTTAGGATCCCAAAAAGTATATGGACCAACTGAATTTTCCTAAAAAGTATAAGGACTAAGTTGCTAATTTACCAATTTGATTTATATAGAATTATATGTTGGAATTAATGTAGAAAACTCACCTTTCTTTCTATGATTTGTTTACTTTCTAGCAGTGTGAATTGGGGTTGAAGAAAGAATTGAGAGAGATGCTGCCGATTATTGTATACAAGGAAAGCTTCTCTGTTAAAGATACACTGTGAGTTGCAGTGCATTGCCCTTTTTTTGGTATTCCTCCATGGAATTAATACGTATGACACGTGTGAAACTAGACTAGATATAAGGAACTTGGAACAGTAAGTCAATTGAAGCAACCATGAACAGAACACCAAAGCAAAGCAAAAAATGTAACCCTTACTCCTTAAGAAATTTAGGGGCAAAGAGAGAGCATTATACTTCCAACTAGGCTCATCAAAGATTTGGGATACTGCATTTTAGTTGTCTCTCTGTGCCTCATGCTAACCATCTCTGCTCATGTGGCTATGCAATATTTCAGCCATCATTTTGCTGTGTTGGATCTCCAGCTATGTGTGCATTGATAAGAAGCTGATGCTTCAGCTTGAGAATGAGTGTTAGCACACTAGTCTAGGTTCATTTGAACTCTGCACCTTCCGAACTACAAAAAATGGCAATGACAAAATGAACCAAATTGACCGAGTTTCTCTATGTTCTCATGGAAGGACACCGTGAGAGAGAGACCTCAGCTCGGAGAGTAGCTTCTAAATAGCATACAATTTCAATTACTTATATTCTTTCACAAATGCCCATGGAGTTTTCTATTTGTTAAGTATACCTTCTATTTGTTAGATGTTAAAATTATTTGTTAGAACATTAATATAGAGATGTTTGCCAATTTCAGTTCCATTGTTTTCTCCTGATACTGTCAAGAGTTAATATTGTATACTTGTAGTAGACATTAAATGCTTTAGGATAGGACAATTAATGTTGCAATATTCTGGAGTTGCACTTGACCTAATGGAAATTCTTCATTCTAGCAGAAGATGCCTGGCTCAGAAAATCTGTGTTAATAATACTGTGAAGGAAATATGTAGAACATTGCTACTTGCTTGGGTGCTATACTGTGCATTGATCTTTAAGTTGGATTTGTACAACTTTGATATTGCTGATACACTGAGCTTTATGGCTTCATTTGTTTTGTGGTTTGTGGTTTGTGCTTTTGTCACCTTGCTTGAATCAACACCTGTGTTATCTTTAGCTTTCCTCATCTATAAGGTATTTTGTTGTAGATGCTCGGTATGCCTTTTGGAATACCAACCAGAGGATAGACTTCAACAGATACCTGCATGTGGCCATGCATTTCACATGAGCTGCATTGATCTTTGGCTTGCCAACCACAGCACCTGCCCTCTCTGCCGCTTGTCCCTCCTAACTTCTGCTAAATCTTCAACTGAGACATCCAATATACAGGTAGATTAAGTAATTTCACTAGTTATTTATGGATACTTCTAGAGGTCTTCGTTCAATGCTCGTTTCTGACATGTACAATGATTTTTTGATTACTTAGTTGTTAATCGATTAATTGTTGGTAGTGGAGCATTTGCAAGTGGCTACTCTAGTGTCGTACATAGTATTTGTGTTCTAGATTAATAAAAAAAAATTGATTCACATGTCTGTCAGTAATGAGCACTCAACATATAATATCTTTGAACTTAAATTCCAAGCGTGTTCATACATATATTGATGCACATGTATAATTGATTACTTGTGGACGTTAGACGCAGGAATACTCAATATTTAGATGTTGACAATTTAAACATAGTACTGTTTAGATTGTTGATCATGCATGCACAGATACTGACAACTGAAACTCTCTGACAGAGATCACAGAGCTACGAAGAAACACAAGCCACGGAATTGTCAGAATCAAGGTCTACTAGGCATCTAGAAACCACTGGCCTCCAGAATGTCTCTGAAGAAGTTGCAATCAGTGCTCATTGCATTGATGTTGAAGGAGAAAATGCACGAAACAATCAATAGAAACATGAAGATATGAGAGATTCTGGTAACTTTTATTTATTATTACTATTATTATCATTTCTATTACATAAGGGGTGCAAGTACCTGGGTAGGGAAGGGGTAAAGGTGGTTTAGGTGGAGGATCAAACCTTTAATTTCAACATCACACCCAAGTCTTAAAGACATCTGGGACCGTGCCAATTGAGCAGCTAGCTTGTTGATGGTTTTAATTGTTTGGCTTTATTACACAGTAGCTTTGTCTTTCTATTAAGTTATATATCTCATATCTGTTATCAACATGCATTCCAAAAATTCAGCCATGTTGAAGGTTACATGAAATTGTCCATTATCGGACTAGTTCTTTTATTAATTGCAAATTTGCTGAAAAAGCAGATTCAATTTCTTTTCTTGGGTTATTTTTTGTTTTTCCGATGATTGTTTTTTTTCCGGGAAGGGTTCTAATGGGAGAAATAGTAAGGAGACTATTGATCTACATGAGGAGTGGAAGGGGGAGGCGGGACACTGGGAATAGTGTGCTGGAAAGAAAATATTCAATTTACTTATGTATGAAACTTGTAAAATGGTTAAGTACCTTGTAAATTTATTATTTACTTTTCAAAGGAAGGATGATATTTACTTTTCAAATGGTTGAATATCACATGACATTGGACGAGGTTGGAATCCATGGCTGAAAAAAATGGATCGAGATAGCTATTAAGCAAGAGCTCTGATACCATAAAGAGGTTTAGAATAATGGTTTGCCTTGATTTGATATTAAACACAGCTATCAATATATAGCTGGAACAGTTACAAGAAAGGAGGAATCTTAAGCTAATTACACGGAGCTCCGTGAGGAGCTGATGCTGCCTATATTTGAATTTAAATGCAGCATGATAAAAGGGATTGTTACAACTGAAAAATACAGGGACTGTTACAACAGGTTAAATTCAAACTAAAGATCATGTATTATCCAATAGAATCCTTGTTAGATTAATAGTAAGATTTCCATTTAGATCAATTTAAGGCATGCAAACTTTTAAATTCCTTAAATTGTTTGTGTTAGATCTGTAAAATAATTCATGAGCTTCACCTAACAATAAGCTTTTGGGGAGTTGGTCATTGACATGATGTCAGAGTCTCATAAGCTAGGGTTTGTGCATGATCTACGCTTCAAGCCTCAAGGACTCTTGTATGAGGTGCAGTGTTAGAGATTGGCAGAGTATTAGTATTTAATTATGTGACAGTTCTCGGTTATGTTACCAAGTTAGGAGTCAGATACAAATCAGTTTAAGAGTGTTGGAATTCAATCATTGTATAAATATTGCAAGTGCTGTAACATTCAACTAATACTTTTCATCTTCACTATCAACATTTTCTCTCTCTTTCCTCTGCTTTCCCACTGTTTCTCTCGCACTTTCTCGACGTGAACTCTGATCACGTTCTACAACTCATTAATCACGGTATTAGAGCTCTCTTTTTTTCCCTCATGGAGTTCACAATCAATTCCACTTCGAGCTCAACTGTTTCTGCTCAATCTTCCTCTGATTCTTCTTCTCTCTGGTTGTTTACCTTCAATCATTCACTTTCCATAAAATTAGATAAGAATGATTACCTTCTGTGAAAGCAGCAAATTGCTACTGCAATCTGAGGCCACAAGCTTGAAGAGATTTCCCATGAAAGCGGCGCTGTTCCTCCGTGATTTGCATCTCCAGCTGATGAAGTAGGTGAACAATTTTATCATGAGTTTCTGGAGTGGTAGCAACAAAGACCAGTTGCTCCTCTCCTGGATGCTATGTTCAATGAGATATAAAACCATTCATGACCCTTCATCTAATAGTTTAAGATTTTGAGAAATAAAGATTGTTTCATAATGTTTGTCTTTTCTAAATCTTTATTTAAGGTAAAGTAAAAAACTGTAAGTTGATTTCTCTCTTTTATTGTAATTACCTCTTTGCTGCTGCTGCTGCTGCTGTTGTTTTTGGCCCATTGGTGAAAGGATAATTACTTGATTTATGATTCAAACTTTACATTTAGCGTCTGTATCAAGTTGATAATCACTGCTGTTATCACGTCCTTGGAATCCAGACTTAGTGAAGTGACAACCTTATTACTTCTTCCAACTCAGTTGAAGTCTCCATAATGTGCACAGCAATCTGTATGGATAGATACTTTGGCAAGAAATATCTTCATTCCATGAGCTACAGCAACTCGGACTTATGGAATACTGAATGGATCTAAAAAATATTCTTATTTTTTCTTATGTACCTAATATAGCTTACATCAAATGTGACAACTTACAAGTATGTATTTTTCTTTTTTTTTTAAAAATGCTAAGTTAATGGATTGATCCTCTCTCTCTCTCTCTCTAACCACTTTTATTCTTCCCACTAATCAATAACATTAACTACTACTTACCGGACTTTCCATGTTTCATTATCAGAATCTTTCCTTACCATTCTTTCAATCCTCTAAAGGATAATAGCTGCCATCTCTATAAGCTTCTGGGGATAAGTAGAGCCACTTTGTATGTCATTGTGAAAATTAGACCATCATTCCATCATATTAGAACCTTTTATCCACGGATTTCATTGTGATAGTAGACAAAAACTACACTGGTGAACATATGGAGATATAGTATACGAACAATTCTACGCACGGTTGTGTATATCATCACATATGTGGAAAGTTTTAAAACTTGCCACGGAGTATAATGAGACAGCTGTGGCTACAGATTTCAACAGCACTTTGCTACCTTTTCTTCTCTACAATGATAATTGTATATCACCAACAATCGACACTTGGTTGATAACAAGTAAAATTGTGGTTAAGGACGTGCCAAAGCCCGTCTAAAGAGTTTAATAACAGAACCTTGTTTCTACGGATGAAGCACATGTATCTAGTGCTATAGATCGATATTGCCAAAGATGAGCTTGTAAGGCCGTGGAAAAGGGGTTTCCAATACCCCGTTGACTTTGCTGGTGAAGAAGAATGGTTTTCCTGATTGTGCAATGGTTAATCTTCTAGGTTTTGACGTTTGACTAAAAACACCAAGCAAAAATTAAAGGGTCCTCTAACTATCATTTTCTTCTCCAAGACAATTTTTTCACCTTTATATGTATTTGGAATTAGAATTATTTTTTAATACAAAAAATTAAGAAACGAGGGTCCAACCGGGTTCTAACCGGTGACCTCTTGATCTGCAGTCAAATGCTCTACCACTGAGCTATGGACCCTTGTTTGGCATTAGAAATTATAATTCGTGGACATGTCTCGTAGTACAGCAATATCAGCATTATAAACAGTGACGAGTCTTTATGTACATTTGTGTCACTAAGGAACAACTCAACAACATACGAATGGTCGATCAATCTCAGTGAGCAGATGAAGTGACTAAGACCTTGTAACTAATTTGTCAAACGTCCCTTATCTTCATCCTAACTTCTGAATATGGAATAAGTGGCTCCTTTGGACTTAAAGGAGGACTGCTGAATTTACGAAGCAGAATTTTGAAGCATGGTAAAAGTACTACGTAAAGAGTTCCCAAAATAAAAGGTGATGCGGCCAGCCACCCTAATAACTGCAAAAATTTGATAAACAAATAATTCAGATGTGATCACAATGTAAACTTCGAAAACGAAATGAAAAATGGGTCCTGCAGCAGGCAAAGTGCAGATTCAAGCAGAAAGGCATATGTATAGATCAAAAACATTAAATACTTCAAGCAAGCTTGCAAAAGAATATGGCACTATTTAAGAAATGATTAAAAATAAATTGAGATAATCAGTCGAATGCTGTTAAACCAGCTAGAATTTATGCATGCATTAGGTGGGCAATATCTCAATCCTACACGCTGCTCCATGATTAATAATATTCATATGCTGCTCCATTTAAAACTAGAATTTGCTTAAGAAACAAGAAACGACAGGGTGAGGGTAACCAGTTTGGAAACACCTCTTCAGTCTTCAGTAATTGTATTCCTACTCTCCACAAAATAATCCCACATATATCCCTTTCAAGTCTCAATTTACACATTTAACACACATTGTAAAAAACGTAAAGGCCTGTTTGCTTTGTTTTCATTTTCTGTTTTTAGAAATAATTATAAAATTGTCATTTTGTTGTCATTTTGTTTCATGTTTTCAAAAATTTGTACAAGAAATACTGAAAACAATTTGTTCTTGTTTTCACTGTTTCTTGTACAAATCTTAAAAAACAGGAAAAAGAATGAAAACAACGTGACAGTTTTGTAATTATTTTTGAAAATAGGAAATGAAAACAGGAAACTGAAAACAAGGCAAACAGGCCTAAGCTTTCATTAGCTTAAGACAGTCAGTTCACCTTTTATGATTTATTCATCTTTTACTAAAGGTAAGTAGTATAAAGCTAAAAAATTAAACTCACTTAAGTAAATGAAAATACCCATTATATTCATGAGGTTCCTGCCTAGCATGTAAACCTGCCATTTCTTCCCACTTTGATAGGTGTAATAAAAAAATGTCCGACATCTACCAATACTCCACAACTTTCCAATCCATGTAAGTCATCACTTGAAGTTATTTACTTATTTCTGTATCGCCAAAACTTCAAATTGTCATGTATTAGTGACCAATATAGGTCAAGAATTCAATGCCACTGGAAATTTATCAATGACATTAAACTTAAACAATTGATTCATTACTGTTATAAAACCATTTCTGGGCCTCCAGATCCAGTTTTATTTTTGTCCAACACAATGTAGAATTTTAAACAAATGCATACTAATTTAAATTTATGGTGTGATGGTACCTACCGCATGGGCAATGCTTAATAGGACTTCATGTGAAGCTTGACCAGTAAGAACTTTCTTTAATGCATCAGAAGTTAAAGGGAAATGAGGTCCACCGGTGATAACTTCACCAAAGCGCAGAAAGGGTATAACCAAACTGAAATGCCACAAAAATCTTCAATTAGGACTTAAACATCATGTTCTCACTAGAATAAAATCAAATCGAAACACACATACAAGTCAAAGATGAAATATAACAACATTGGCTTGGAAATCAAATAAACCAAATCTAATACATGACGAAACAGGGATATAAATATCCCTTTGCAGAAAAATATTAATACAAAATAGATAGTGGCGTTTGAACTTGGAATTCCAACTATGCACCCTTTTCTGAAAGTAAAAACATCTCTGCTATATTAACATGATTTTACCATTTATATTGTGCAGTATTCCTTACCTGTCAACTCTATCCATGTTTCAGTATGTCAAAATCATGTCTGCAAGTGTCACAATATGTCTGTCAAAATTTCCTAGGATGCAAATTGCAAAAATCTCTTTTCCAAGAGATTTTCCTTTTAAAAGAAAAGATAACTTTGTAACAAAAAAAGAGCCATAAAGAAGTTTACGATATATAGTTGCACAAAATATCCAGATCTTAACATCATCTACAAATAAAATATAATGATTGACCATAGAGATGGAAAACAGATGCACATAGACAGTATCGAAATTCGCACAGTACCTCAACTCTATTGGAGTAGCAATAAAGTTTGCGAGTAACACGGTTGGAGCATGACAAAATGATTCAAGCAATGCAATAGCGATCCCACAGAGGAATACAGTGACACCTGTTTGAAAAGCATTAGCATGTATATTATGTAATGTAATGTCATGCTTGTTATAAGAGAGAAAAAGAAAAAAACAATTATAATATGACCAACCATTTACTAATGTAGGGTTCATGAATTTTACTTTTGTGTTTTTCTATCTTGTAGCATAGATAAATTCTAAAATACTCTCAATCTCTCAAAGTAATAATCTATTCAGGGTTTCAACCGTTCAGATCTAATTTAAAAAATACTTTATTTGCGATCCAACAGCCTGGCCTGGGTATGGTTATACAGTGCCATGTAAAACATTTTCATAATTCATTTGACTAATGTAATGTTTCGAGAGTACATGAAAACCTCTCCGTAACCTTTAACACGCGGACAGAACAAGATAAAACAGGATAGAATAGAAAGCAACAAAACATTAATAGAGTGGTTTTGTAAAGTTCTCTTTGATTCCATCCCTTAGTGAAACAGAAATGTCTCACTTTTTAACCTCGTGTACTGTTATGCTCTATTTATAAAATCCACTAAACATAGAATGGAACTCTTATGTTACATTCCATGCTGTTCTAACACGTTCAGGTGAGGTGTGTTCTCCTCAATATTTCACATAAATGATTCTATTTTAAAGCAAGAACCCTGTAAGGGTTAATTACATTACATTGCAAGTTACAACATACCACAAATAGGAAATACTCCAAGTGTAAGGCCGAGCGCTGCAGAGAAAGCCAACAGCTCTGGTTCAGCACCTCTGAACAAAAATGGAGAAATTAACTAACAAACTAACGTTGATATGAAATATAATTAACAATGGAAAAAGGTTTCTAAATGAAGAACACATGAGCGATTTGTGACATTTAAAAAGGGATAAGAGGTGTTAATAGGGAAGCAAATGAAGATTACACCATTAGCACTTGAGAGATTGATGATTAGAGAATAATAATGCATAAAACCATACAACAAATAAAAGGAATGGTACCCGCTGAGAACCAAGAGAAGGGGATCGGTGAATTTGTCTTGGAACCAACTGCTTATACCCATTTTCCTACAAAATGATCGAATCGAGATGAAATTTTTGGGAAGGATATAACAGTTAGGGTTTTCTGAAATCCTAAAACACCTCTACAGCACTATAGTCCGCTTCGTGTAACAGAAAATCAGAAATTGCCAATTTGTTTGTTATTGTTTTTCTCTTCACCAAATATATTTTGAAATAAATTCGGAATGAATAAATGAATGACGCGTTAGTAGCACCGGATATTCTTTTTTCTTTGGTACGCAAAGGCGCAAAGCTATTGCTTGTTAAGAAAATCTTTTGCTGTACTAAATCGCAAATAACCCGTTAACTGCTAAGTTTGAAAAAGCTTATTTAAATTCCTTTAACTTATCTGATGATATAAATTATAAAAAAAAAGAAAGGTGTGTTTGAGAGAATTTAATAAAAAAAAACACTTAGAGATCTATGTTTAGAGTTTTTGACTTATTTCATAATTCATAATCTTTCTTCCAAAGACTTATGAAAATTAAAAATCATTCTATGGCATAAGTTATTTTTATGAGCTAAAGCAAACACACTCCGTATTTTTTCACTATTCGAATCTTCTCAAATGCTCCTTTCTTTCTTTTCTTTCTTAAACACCACTTAAATCTAAAAAGCTAGTCCATTAAATGAGGGTTGTACAGTGATTTATAAGTTTTAATTAGATATTTACTCAAACGCAATTATAGATTTTTATTAAATAGTATGTCTAGTTAATATGCGATTTGGGTTTTTCCAATGGACTAATGACACCAATAATATTATCTAGGATGCCATGCACGAGAAGAAGAACAGAGAGAAAAGATAGATTTCATTGTAATGAATTTTGGTTTATCTGAATTCTCGTGATTTAGTTGACCCTCAGAGTATTGATACTCTTGTACAAGTGGGTCACACCTCTAACTAACACAGCTGGCACTCTAACCGCCTCAACAGAAACTGTTAGTACTCTACCACACTTTGCTTATACACTATACATGTATTTACATATGTATTTTACAATATACAAGCATCATACTCTAATATTAGACTTCGTAATTATGTCGACATGATGGGAAACAAAAAAAAAATTAAAAACATACAAACACTGCTCATCCTCTTATATATTTTTTTAATAATGCATGTTGATTCAAAAAGAAAACTTAATAACGTATGTTGATTTATGATTAATTAGCAATATATTGCTTGCTCTATCTCTAATCTATTTGCCTAAAACAAATTAATCTATAATATCTATTAATATGTTAACCAACTAGTCCATGATAATCTATAATCATCATGATTTTTATAGTATAAGATTCTCAAAAAATTTCATTAGATGGAAAGAGTTTGAATCTCTTAAACATATAATTTTGAGTTTGATATATGAATTCATGTATATAAATAAAAATTCTATTAGGAGAAATTCTCACTTATATACGACGATGATATCTCGAGAGATTAGTCTTGAAAAAGGATAAGCTAAAAAAATATTGATTCACCAGATCTTACAAGAATGAGTCAATGGTCTAAAGAAACAAACCAAACTTAAACACCTAAATACTGAACTTATGTTAGCTATTTTATACAAATGCAAAGAGACTTTATTAGCATTCAGTGTAAATTTTCAATTTGAAGATTTCTCGTCTATACCATTCTCAACAGCTAGCACCTAGACTGCTTCGTAAAACCACACTAAAGTATAGTATTATCTAATCAATATCAATATGAACAATTGAATTCAGATCTCCAGAAGGCTGAAGCTTCATGTTCTCTTAATTACATATTCACTGCCACTGTGTATTCCTCCCCACAAGCACATTTTACCACGTGACAGACCTCCTGTAAAATCAGACGCATTCGTAAATGCAGGGAGAAGTTCAAGGAAATCAAAACACAAACACGGATTTGATTTATATATATAAAAAAGTACAACTAAAAATTGACATTTGATAATCCCTATTTTATGCCCACATTTGATCACATGCTATAAAAAATTTGTCGATAATACTTAAGTGCCTTAAAAATTTTTCCAGAGGATTAAACATATTTTACCTTGATTTTCTCAATTTGTTTCTCCAAAGACTGCAAGTACTCAGTCTCTCCAGCTTTGTCTGACAAAAGGGCATTATATTCCTCTTGAAGAGCCGTTATATCTGCTGCTTGAAGCTCTGGCTAGCATTTCTCATGCATTAGGAACAAAGAATTAAGTAAAGATATTTTACAAATCATTGATAAAAGCCACAAAATTTTTATTGACTGTCCTAATAAGACGAGAAAAGAAAGAAGCTAACCCATCAAAGGCCTAGTGTTATAATAAAGGTTAAAGTAATCTTTTGATCCCTATACTTGTGATTTGATTTTTCATTTGGTCCTATATACGTAAAAAGTTATCAATTTGGTCCCTATACGTGACACTGATTTTCAATTTGGTCCTTTCCGCCAATTGGTCCCTATATAAGAGGGACCAAATTACAAATTATTATCACTTATAGGGACTAAATTGAAAATAATTGTCACATGTAGGGACCAATTTCAAAAAAAAAAATTGTTGAATTGATCCCTACATGTGACAATAATTTACAATTTGGTCCTCTTATATAGGGACCAATTAGCGGTGATGACCAAATTGAAAACCAGTGTCATGTATAGGGACCAAATTGATAACTTTTTATATATAGGGACCAAATTGAAAATCAATATCATGTATAGGAGCAAAAGATTAATTTAACCTATAATAAAAACATACTTCTGTATAGGAGACCATCATGATAATCACACATATCTTAGGAACAGCAGAATAACAGCCAACCTTAAAATCAATCACCCTGCTCTTTAAGTCCGCAACAGCCTCTTTCATCTGAGATGATAAAGAAATAATCGTAAGATGCAGAGAGAGTATACAGACAATTAGTAATTAGCATAATATAAATCAAAACCTCCAATTCTCATTTTCAAAAATGCATTAAGGGCTGGAAAAAATATCCACATATATGGCTGAATAAGGCACACACATTTGCCAACAACGCAGAAAATTTTCCATCCCATGGTTATGCTTTGGGTCCATTTTTTGCATCCCTCTATTTGCAAAAGATTAATTTTGATAACCATAAATAGCTATTTTAAATAACTAAACAGAACAAAAAAATTGATCTCAACCAATTAACTTCATAAAAGCTTGAAAATTGAAAATTTTCACAAAATAGTTTTTTTGCCAACCTGTTAAGAGTAATAACAAGGGTTCAGTAGTGGAGAATTTTATCTGTGTTATCACCAAAAATAAAATAACTTAGCTGATAGTCGAAAACGACTGTTAGCTTATTGATTTGGAATAACAGCCGATAAAATACGTAATCGATCTCGAAAGATGAAAATTCGGCTAGATGCATATTGGGTTGGGCTTTGAAAAAATGGGCCTGCTTAATGGCAAAAATTTTGTGATCAGCCTAGGGTTGAAAGTTAGCTTGTGGTATGGCACGTGCTGGTTCCTAAAGATGAGGGTAATGGATGAAAGTGTGTTGGTTCCTAAAGATGAGGGTAATGGATGAAAGTAGTTGCAACACACGTTTGAAGTTGAGAAGAGGCTCGAGCTCGAGGATAAGTTGTTAACGGATGCCAAGGAACGTGCATGGAAAGTAGGAGCGCAAACTCTTTGAAGATAGCCGTTGCAGCAAGAGTGAGTTGGGCAGTTACAGATCATGGTTGCCGAACGTGGGTAGTTGCATGTGTAACATCCCAATGTTTTGAAGACCTTCATCTAAGCCTGAGTTTAAGTCCTAAGGATGATTTGGAGGATTAGGGATGATTAGAGATGATGGAAATGATTAAAAAACTGAAATTTTATTGAGGTAATCGATTACTAGATAGGTGTAATCGATTACAGGTTCTCTGAAGCAGTAAAATGAAAAACAGACAGCTAGTAATCAAGGTTTACAAAACCGGACCGGCCATCGAACCGGTGAAGACAGCGATTCGAGATTCAATGGTCCAATCGAGGTTGAACCGTTTATAATTAAATAATATTATTTTAATTTTTAATATAATATTTGTAACAATATTAAACAAAAAAACAACATAACAACTAAAATTATTAAGCACAATTTTTTTTATTTTGAAATTAAACTAAATAAATATGAAGATATATGTTAAAATCATCTTCATAGGGAAAACCAACCCAAAATCTACAACCAACCCACATATGTTAGAAAACAAAAGAATTGGGTTTTGGCTAGGATGATCCAAATCCTTTTATACTAATTTTTTTTTTTAGGAAACCGGTTCAGTAGGTTCACTCTGACGGCTTTGAACCGATTTTAACCGATTTTTGCATCTGGTTTACCACACAGGTCGATTTTCCCCTCTTGTGGGACCGCCATGGTCCCTGTTCCCGATTAAACCTGGGCTTGACCGGCCGGTCCGGTTTTTAAAACCCTGCTAGTAATCGATTACGATAGCAAATTTTCTATAAAAACCCCTGTTTCGAACCAGAAATGTAGAAATGAGTTTTAGGGTTCCGAAAACGTGATTCTTACAGAGAGAGAGAACGAAAATCAAGCAAAAACATGAAGATAACAAGAATTGAAGCTAGAATCAAGTACTTGGAGGTTGAAGAACACGAAGGTTGAGGAGAAGAAGAAGAAGATGAGGAGAAACAAAGGGGTTCAAGATCTTTATAAGAGGTGAGGAATCACAATCTTTAAACCCCTCTACGCTTTAAGATGTTTATGTTACAAAATGCATGCATAAAGTTTTATGAAAGGTCTAAGGAAATTTTATGATTAAAGTTGATGAGTTGCTATATCTATGAAGTCTTACATCCACAAGTAGTTTATTGTAGAGAACATATTTTGAAGGAGGTTTTGAGGATCTTTAGATATTTATGAACAATAGACATTGAAAAGGGGTGTTTATGTTTAAAAGTTCTTCCTTTGTGAAAAAGTAGAAAATAGCCCCTAAGGTGTTTGATGAAATGCTTGAACCAATATATGGTTGCTTTTGAGTTATTTTCTAGATATTGGTCAAGTGTTATATATATCTATTTGAAATATTAGAAGTTGATGTTTGATGAAAGATATGTTCTAAGGAAAGACTTAATGTTAAAGTGTTTCAAAAGATATTTGATGGTAATGCCTAAGTTGAGGCATCTATGAGACTTTATGATCATGGGCTATGGTTTTTCCTAAATGTTCATGGTTGTGGAGTTGATGTACAAAATGATGTTTTGATGAATAATCTCTTAAAAGTTATGAAAGTGATTATTGTGATGTTGATGATCATATGCATAACATTTGCATTTGAGGTAAGGCAGTGGACGCCATGCCAGGTAGTGAGCTCACGTTCCAAAGAAGTTGAGGCTACTTTCTCCATTTGATGAGATAGTAGATCCATTGGATGAAATTATAAATCCATCTAATGAGACATGCATGTGATGATGATATTTTATTAAAACTTAAGATGTTAAATGTCATCAGTGGCACTGCACTAAAGCTTTTGAGGTTATAAGATTACAACATGATATTTTACACAAGATTCCTTATGATTTGAGGTCATTCATGATGTTTCCAAACCTATACTATGAGATTGTGAAGTTTGTGATGTTAAATGGTATTCTTGATGTTTCACTAAAGCTTTTGATGTTATAATATTATGATATGGTATTTTATTTAAGTTTGAACAGCTTTAAGGATATTTATGAGGTTTCATTAAAGTATCAAAAGTATGTTATGATAATGTTTAATATAAAAGTATAAAAGTATTTTATGATGAATTATATACTTTTCATACTCATAGAATTGATGTTAGCTTGAGGGGATTTTCCGGAGGTCCTCCGATTTGGTTGTATTGTTGTTTTCTTACTTGGTTGTAGTTCCTCGTTGAGACGTAGTCTCACGTTAGTAGTACAATCAGATGTGGACGCAAGTTTTAGCAAGGACTAGCATGAGGAAGTGGTGATGAAGATTGAAGATTAGAGTTTTTAGTTAGTTGCCCAGTGACATGTCAAAGTCATTAAGACTATGTATTTTAGTTTTGATGTAAAAATGTACTTTATTAGAAGAAATGAGTTTGTATAAAGAGATTCCGCAAAGTTTTCAAATTATGATTAAAGAGATGTATGAGATTTTGTTTATTCTGATACACATATAATAGTTAGACATGTATAATTGTTATATGTGATGTAACCTAGTAGGGGTGTTACAGCATGAATTTAAGGATTTCAGCCAATAGGGTTGGCTATAGTAGGGCTTGAGTTTTGCTTATAAATACCCTTTGTAAAGAATTGTAATGGATCGACACCCAATCAATACAATACAAGCTTTTTATGCTTAGATTTTCTGCGTGTTTCTTGCTTTCTTATTGCTTCCTTCTACATTTCTTTCAGTTATCTTTTGCTTTACTTTGCTTATTTTTAAACACTTGGCCGTTTGTTCTTTTAGCATTTTAGCCTTTAGCTTTTAAGTTCACCCTTCAACCAAACGCTTTCTTTAGTAGTTTGGGAACCCATTGCCGAGGGACAGATTTTCCCCCTTGGTGTCTTTTGCTTGATTATTAGGAAAATCAAAGTGTGCAGCGCAGCCAGTTTTGCTAATAGGCTGAGTCACAATTTCGCACGACAACACCATGATTAGAAGAAAACACTATACAACTAAAATGAGTCACAATTGTAACCAAGGCAGGACAAAACTGGAGAAAAATAAACATAAATTGAAGAAGCTGCACTGTTTAAAAAGCATGTCAGTCAAAGTGTCTATCAACCTACTTATCCTATTTGTATAAGTAAAGCCAATTTTCCAAAAATTCATCTGACTAAGCTTCGAAGACCCTGAATGCAATTATATTTGATATGAAAACAGAGTTTCTGAGGAATAATCTTCTGATGTGATTTTTTTAGTCTTCCACTACCAAAGAACCTTCTTGTATAAAAGTTACCTTGTTGTTCTCCATAAGAACCTTAGCTTTCATAAGAAGAATCTCATCAAGCCTTGCTTTAGCTGAGTCCAATTTGGTGATTAAGTTCTTCCTTGCATCACACTCCTGTTATACAAAGATAAATTACCAGATTCTAACTCCATGCAGCATTTAGCAATGAAAGTAGTAGTCTACCAGGTTATCCATGACAAGGTCACCATCAGTACCAGCCTTCCCTGTACAACAAGTTTATAAAAAGAAAGCCAGGATATCAAATTTAATTTTGAAAAATGATTTTGCAATATAAACTGCTTGTAAGTTGAAAATTGTAACCCAATCGTTTTCCCTCTTCCTTAAATTAATAAAAAAAAAAACCCAACAACAAGAGAATGGCTTTCAATTCAGTCTTTAGTTTAGACAACGAAAGCACCTATTCATTATTGATTTTGTTACAGACAGAAGATAGAGGTATTCATGGGCTGGTTTGAGTTTCAAACTGAAACTAAACCAACCTCCACCGGTTCTTAATTTTAAGAAACCAAACCAAATCAAGCCATCTGATGGAACCAATCAAACCAGCAAACAGACACTCATAACTCAAATGCATCTCAAAATATATCAACAATAAGAATCTGAAAATGTAAAACAATCACACAAAAGCTTAAAGCCATGCCTTCAGTTTTACTTATTTGCCCATTAACTTTTTCCTTGACCTGCATAAATTAAAGATAAAAGTGATTTGCAGATATTAGTAAGAAATAAAGAAAAGAAATATATAAGACCTGAAATTGAAGGAAGTTTTCTTTTTCTTTACCCTTCTTGTTGGTCAATAACTTATCAAACAATATTACTGCCTAAGAAGTAAGCAAGCTCAAGTTTGCTCAAATATATACCAAGGACACTTATTTTCAGGGGATACATTGCACATATAAAGATACTCTTGAATATAAACAGTTTAGAGAAATTTGTTGAAAAGGAAAAGGCATACCAACTCCTGCTCGTTCAGTTCTGTGTTAATCTTCCTAGTTCTGAACCATTCCTGCTAAAGATTTCAATATAGTCCATAGTTGCAACAAATCAAATGAAACTCACATGAACAAAGAATTGCAGACTTGGACACGAGATAGGATTAATGTGAAGAAAACAAAAAGAATACTAAATGGATAAAAAGGCAGGGTAATGTTGAGTCAAAGACAGTGACACCAAATTTCCATGCAGAACATGTATTTCAAATGGTATTATTTCCTGGACATAATTATCCCTTTGATGTCAACATTTGCTGCCAATTACTCATTCGTGCAATGAGCCTGCCAGTCCAAAGGTTATGCATCCACAATAACAGAGGATAATAAAATCAAACCTGTTGCTGCTGTAACTTGGCAATCATGTCCTCTGCAACCTTGGTATAGTAGGCTCTGATAGAGTAAAGCAATTTAGATGGATAGCCATCAAATGTATAAGAAAATTGACACAGAATCTTCAGTTACCTCTTCTCTGAAAGTTTGGCAGATAACCCAACTCTCTCTTGCTGAATAAGTTCCAGAGTCTGTTGGTAGAGAGTCATGAAAACACCAGGATCACAGCATAAGGTATCAGATTTTTTCCCTTTCCATTTCTCTTTTTCCTTTTTAATTTCTTCACTACTAAGGGACATGCCAAAATGAGAAATAAGCTCCAAATTCTTCACAACTAATCCTAAAGCCCCAAACAGATTTATCATTTTTCACATCCGCAGATTAACTCTGCCCTAATACTTAATTTGGAAATCAAATTAAAACACAACTGTTAAATTTAAACTTCTATATTAATTCTTGCAAATATAAATTTCCAGGCTACTACGATTGAGTTTTGCATAGCAAGTTAAAGTGTGTACATTTATGCAGGCAGTATCGTTGTTTAAGGTAGGCCAGGACAATTGATCACAGAAGAGAAAATAGCTAGTTCAGTTACAACAACAACAGTCTTTTCCCACTATGTGGGGCCGGGTACTTGGATTAAACATCACTATTGTGTTATACATTGTGGTTACATTTAATACCACAGGACAAGCATCCATTCATACATTGTGGTTACATTTGTAGTTCCCTTAAGGACAGACTGGCATGTAAACAAACAACACAGGTATAAACAATATAGTGGTTACCTTACCTGGGTAAGCGTGGATATATCAGACTCCAAAGAAGCGGTCATCTTCTGTTTTTCCAATATCTTTGAGCATATCTCACCTTTTGCCTTCTTCATCTGTTCACTATCTTCCTTGAGTTGCGAAATTTCAGATTTTGCTACACATGATATAAGAAAATAATAAGAAATTGTGGTATATCAGATCCACCATCCGAATTCAAAACCACATGAATACAATAGTTCATAATATTTTATCAATTTCAACACGATTTAGGTTTTACTTATAGCTTTCATATTAGTAGAAAATTTAAGGTTAAACTAATCATTTGGTCCTTATACGTCACATTGATTTTGAATTCAGTCTCTACGTGAAATTTTTTGAAATCGGTACTTATGTATACAATTATTTTTAATTTGTTCCTCGCCCTCGCCATTTATCGGCCGTTTGTTGGAGTTGAGTATTGAGACCAAATTGAAAGTCGTTAGCACATATGAGGATCAAAGTAAAAATGATTATGGATAAAAAAAAATTGAATTTGATCCCTACGTCTTACAATTATTTTCAATTTCGTACTTTAACTCCGATAAGTGATATTATAACATTAAAAACGACAATGACCAAATTAAAAATAATGGTATATACGGGATCGATTTCAAAAATTTTCATAGGGACCTAAGGATTAGTTTAACCAAAATTTTAAAAAAGAAGCGCAAGTGTGAAGAAGAGAGACCTGAATCAAGGTCTTTTTCCAAGGTGCGTACGTTGGTTAATTGCATGTGCTCTTCTACTGAAATCTTCGCCGCTTGATCCTCCACATCTGAATTCAATTTCAGTTTACATATTCATATCCAAAAAAATCAGAACAAAAAACAGAGAAAATAAAAACGGTTGGGAATGGATTTGGTACCGTTCATTTGAGAGCGCAAAGTCTTCATGTACTGCAAGTACTCCTCCATCTCCTCTCCTTCGCAATCAGAGAAAGATCGATTCAGCTAAACGAGTTTCTCTCTGAAAAAAGCTAAGCTGCTCAAGCCTCAATGGTGACGACCGTTTATATACGAGAAAATTTGGAGGGAAAGGGTTTTGATCTAATGTGAGCTTCCCTTTCTAACTATGCTGCTCCGCATCGTATTATTAGAGAGGTGTATTCAATCATGGTTTTAAAAGATTTTAATACATTGTTTTAAGATAAAAAAGTCATGAGTTATTCGATTAGGATTTTTAAGTAGTCTAAAAAAGTCTTGTGTATTAAATCAGGATTATCAGAATTTTTTTAAAAAAGAGTCCAAATTCGTTGGTATTCAATCAAGACTTTTTACAAATAATAAAAAGTCTTGTGGTATTCAAATACTCCCAGATTTCAATGAATTTCTGTCTAGGGTGGATTTCATGAGATATTTTAGAGAGACCTGTAAATAGCAAACTCATCTCAAAATCTCACTCCATCCCCTCAGACTTTTCTGCACTGCAAACTTCTACTATTTGCCTCTCTTTGGTCTTTGCCTACATATATATTGAAATGCTTCTTCTGGATTTTAGTTTTTAAATACTTTGCCTAAATTTCTTCTTGATGTACGTTAGTGTATTGCAATGGCCACCATTGTCCCGCCCCCCCCGCCCGCCCGCCCGCCCCTGGCCTTTATCCACTTCAACCATAACTATTTTTAATCAAACAAAAAATTAATAAAAAACCAAACATATATGGCAGTGGTGGTTTTCATATAGGAATATGTTTACAATATTTTTTTAAACAATATTACAATAAATAGCTATGTTAAGATATTTTTTTTAGTGCTATTTGATTGTACTTTGGTTGAATTATTATGGTTGTGCTTTGGATAAATGATTTTACTGTATATTGTTTGCAGACCATTTTCTTTGCTTAATTTGGAGGATGCACTTTGGTTATATTTTATTTGCATAGTTTTCTTTGCTTATTTTCCAACCTAAATTTTTATAACTTATTGAACACAAGGCTATGGATTAATGATTGATTTTTATTGCAAAATAATATTCTGATGATGGTTTCAAATTAATAGTTCATAGTTTAACACCATGGTTGTCTTATATGTATCAGGATAAGTTTTAAAAAATTCATGTTTTTTATATTTTTTATTTTTTATTTTATCGTTCCGATGAATTTTCAATTGGACCAACAGAATAATCTTCATCTTCAGTATTACGAGTTAATGAAGACGATAATTTTGAACTTATTGTCCAAACCCAAGAGCAGAAACAAGATGTTGATAATGTGTGGAGGGCTAACATAACTTTAGATATGTGGAAAAATGCTACTTAAGAAGATTTAACTTTTCTTCATTAAAAAATTGTCATTTTATTTTTTATCTTTTTCATTAACACTTGTAATTTTGAATGTTTGTTAAAACTCCTTGTAGTCCTTTCAAATCTTATAAGTCCATGAAGTCTTTTGAAATCTTATAAATTCATATAATATAAATCCTTTAAAATCCAATCTACAAAATCTTGATCATAAAAATCTTGTAAAATCATTAAACTCCTAATAGTCTTTTAAAATCCATAAAAATTTTTTACTCCAGAATAATCTTTTAAAATCCTAATTGAATACATCCCCCGTAGTTTCGTTTTTCCTATATACTCCTACAACTTTGATTTCAGTAGCCTGAAAGATCTCTTCAAATTGGGTCTAGCCTTAAATAGGATCAAAAGTGTAACCAAAAAAGGATCAAAAGTACATTCCTTTTTTAAAAGTGAAATAATGGTTGAATCGAATTTTTAACCACTTTCGTGTTGATTCAACTAATTTTTACACAGTTCGTGCTGGATCCAACTCTCTCTCTCAGTCTTCCCTCTACTCCTCTTTTTCTTCTTCCTCATCCACTAGAAGGGGGTGGTTTTTAGCCATTTTTTGGTCTTTGTTTTTTTCTTTACTTTTATCTAAATGACTGGTTTTTTCACATAGATCTGGTTTTTCTTTCGTGTTTTTCCGTGTTTTCGTCATCTGTGTGGAGCTGCGTTTTGTTCGACGACTTGTTGCGCCGTCGTTTGGTTTCCCGTCTTGTTGCGGTGTTTGTTTGGTTCAGATTGGTAGATCAGCTTCGATCCATTACAGATTCAATCAAGATTTGGGTGTCAACATTACAGATCCGGAGATATGGGTATTCCGGTCACTTTGATTTTGTCACATTTGTAGGCATTTTGATGTGTTATGCTATTAACCCGAGTGCTGTGAGTTTGTTCGTAGATTCATCCTTTTTGATTTTTAGCAATGTTGAATTTGTATTGTTTTCGATGTACTTTATCAATTTAAATGAATAAATATCTTTTTAGTAAAAAAAAAAACTAATTTTTACACGGTCAAATTGCTTCTCTGCTTCTCTATTTCAACCAAGACCGGAGAAGCATCTAGTTCGCTGTATAAACAATTAAACCAATTTTTAAAACATTGGTTATAGCTTTGAGAGTCAAATTAAAGTTATAACTTCAAGTACTTATTAGACTGTTACTTAATAAACTCAATATGTAATAAACGTATAGACATTGATTCTCTATAAACTATGTTTTTTTAAGCAAAAGCATACCATAATTTATTGATAAAAGAAAGAAAAACAAAGGAACAAAGACCAAAACCCATGCTCAGCAAATTTAGGACCTCCCTTGAATTGTGTGTTGTACTCTTTAGCTCTCTGAGTAAGTGTTATGTTCTTCCTCGATTTATACTTCTGAGATTTAGACATAACTATTGTAAAATCATCCTCAACGGCATTGTCGTTCTACTCTGTTGAGGGAAGGTCATTTTCTATGACATTCTCATCGTCATCTCCCCAAAGCTTAGCAATTATTTCCATATCATGAATAACATTAGGATTTGAATTTAATCACTGAGTCTCAAAATTATTACCACTAATTGTTATATAACAAGAAGTCATGGAATGCTCGTTTGAGACATGACCATTTGTGGAAGCAATTTCAATATCTCTGTTGGGAACCACCTTCGGTATTGAAGCAGAGGCATCATTTTTGTTCTTTGTGCTACAATCATCTTCTGGGCTAGAACCATGCATCCCATTACCATTGGTAGTGAAATCCTTGACTGCAATAGGTAGAGGGATGATATCCTCTGGTGAATCCGAGTGCAAGGACTCAACATCAGTTTCATAAATTGATTTAACAGAATTAGCATCTGCATCAATCTCAGCATCAACATTATTACCCAGAGAAACATGATCCCCTGGTTTAAAATCAGAAGAAGAACCATCATTTCCCACTTTATCAACATGAGCAACTTTAGGGATATATGTAGGAACAGATTATTACCTTATCTTTTTTTATAGCAACATCTTTATGAATCTTAGGAGCGTTACCAGAATTCTTTTTGGAATTCGAAAGTGTATGACCAATAGCTTGGCAATGAGGACAAAAATATGAGAGATTGTCATATTCAATACCAACATGAAATGTAAAACCTTCTCTTTCAACCATTATTTCCTCGTACAATCTACTTGAGAGATCAAGATTAGCAAGAAAGATTTTACTATTTCCAAAAACATTTATCCATCTCATTATATTATACTATTCTCTTATAAACCATACATTTTTTAACAATGTTACATTAATCTACCAAAATCATGGTATTGTAATTATCTAATTTTTTTAAAATTTTTCTTCAAACAATTCTTTATCGAACACAAGAAGCTATGATTTTCTTTTTTAAATAGAAAAAAGTGATCTGAAATAAACGATTCCTAGTCGGGAGTGGGGACTGGGGATAGAAGTTTCAATATTCGTCTATCAATAAAATGGGCTCGCACACATGATTTTATAGCATCTTCTTTGAGAGATCTATAGCTCACTTTTATTGATCCTCCGGCCTTCAAGTAAAATTATGCTTATGGCATCTTGTTAAAAGTATGTCGTCCATGTTTTTTATTGAAAAAATAAAAAAATAAAACTTCTAGCTCGTGTTATCTAAGGTGCACCACCCAAATGATAAAATATAACACATTCATTTTATCACTTGGGTTAGTCAAAATGTCAAAAGGTGGGAATTGGAACACGAGTTGAAAAGTCAAGTAACCCAAGTGAGAAAATGAATGAATTAGATTGTGCTACTTGGATGGTGCACCACTACACCACTTTGATGAATGGTGCATTATAGTCACCCTTCAAACAAACTTTACCTTCGATCTACCAAAAAAAACTTTACTTTGGTTACCCAATATCAGCTAAGGAAAAGGCGTGAACGCTCTCAACTGATCAAGCTGGCTGATCATTCAACATTCATAGTCTCAGAATAAAATTATGGTAAATTTTTTAATGGAAAGAACCTTTGTCCATTCCTATTCTCAAATTTATCCTCATATATTCACCTCAACCCTATAATATCAGTGTACGAAAGTACAAAAATTCATACATCTCCCAACAAGCAAATAAAACAATATAAGGAGAGAGATACAAACGATCACTTCATGCAGCTCATCTCTTGGTTTTGTCAAGAACTTCGATGTATCTCTTTGGAACTCCATAGTGTTCAACCAAATGCTTTCCCAAGTCATCAATAACTCCTCCTTGAACCAGAACTTCATGCCCTTTCTTACCTGCAAGCACATAATTTCATATCTTAGATAGACGATGTAATAAACACATATCATTTTATTAGATGCAAGTATACAGCTAGAAAATCAAACTCCAGCACTCATGATCCTGAACATCTGAAGAGTGTGTCTGGCCACCACCCCTAAGGCCATTCCAAACTAAACATTCATGAGATAAAAATAAACCCAACACTTCGGTTTGGTTTGGTATGTTTTTGTTGTTTTCATTTTTAGATGGTATGTTTTCAATTTTTACTAATAATTACAAAAAATACAACATTCTGTTTCTTGTTTTCAATCTTCTGAGAAGAAAGTGGTGACAAAAATGGTTTCAAGTCTGAAAATAGGATCAAAGAGTAAACAAGGTGACATTTTATAATTATTAGTTAAAATATATACACCAAAAATGAGAACAGAAAACAAATCAAATATTGCCTTAGCTATTTCTATTAATTCTACATTTAATATATAAAAGAGAAAATTTTAAATAGAATTTCAAATTTCATATAACAATGATATAATATTTTCTTATAATATTTAATAATTTTTATATAATACTATATATTATATTTTTATTTCAATATTATATAATATAAATTAATATAATATAAATTTAATTGAAAATAAATCTATTTTGGTTCACCTCATCCCTAAGGGCCTACTCACTCACTTTGTTAGGTTGGCACAATGAAGCATGCAAAAGACATTGAAAGTTAAATAAAAAATATTTAATAATTTCTAAATAAGTCTCTATAGTCTATGCTTAAAAAAAATTGTAATTGGATATCTAAACTTGTAAATAATTTATAACTGACATTCACGTTTCTGTGACCAAGAAATACCTGGTAGTTCTGCAACAGTGGTACTGCAAGCAAACTTCTTCTGCAGTTCTGATGCTAGTGCTTCAGCATCTATAAGAAAGGTTTCCATGCCGGAGAGTTTGGTTACCTTCTTGTTGCCTTGCCTCCGTTCTGTCACTAACTGAATTGTTTTAAGTGCGCCTTTACGAACAACAGATTCATTTCCTCTAGTCACAACATGGTGAGGTTGCATACGGCTCACAAATGTTGGCCCTAAATCTTTCTTGTGAATTTCTGTAGGATACGTTGTTCCCTTTTTAATAGCCCCCTTGAACAGTGCATCACATAATATTGCATCTAGAACCACAACGGACTTATTTGTTGGCTTCACAAGATTTTCTTTTTCAATGTATTTGAAGACAACATCAGAAGCTTCAGAAGCACTAAAAAGTTTCTTAATGTCAGCTCCAACCGATGAAAAGATGGGATTGACATGTACACTTGGCTTGTAGATTTCAGTCACTTCAAGAGTTTTGGACGAACAAACTTCATTGGCAGATTGAACACTGGGCTGGTCACTTTTCTCTACAGGCCTTTTTTCAGGCTTAAAGGATGAATAATCAGCATGGTTCCGGTTTACTGAAAGTAGCACGACTTCTTTTTTGTATTTATCTTCTTTCACTGACATCTGTACAAAATGTAAATCAACATGAAGAACCCACAAACAGCATGGCACATAACTTTAATGCAAAAGCTTTATTAGCAGAAAACAAATGACCTAAAGGTCAATAAATTTTGCAAATGACTTACACACAAACATACATATAACAATTAGACCTGATTTTGATCATTAGTTTGTCTCATTGACTCTTGTTATGATTGACTTGTTACTTATGCCACAAATTAAAAATGTTTGTCTTAAGATATGACTTTTGATTATAAATGATGAGTTTGTTTTAAACTTTAAGTCATAAACCAAACATTCAAAACGTAAAAATAAACATAAGGCCTTCAGGAACAGATGTTCAAACTGAAGGCTGCAGGAAAAGGGTCAAACTGAATGCTACAGGAACAGAGGTGCAAACGCAAAGGATAGGGGACTTCCAGAAAAACCTGTGGCTGCCAGGAAATGCCAAGGTCTGACCAGAATTCGCCTGTTGGAGAAGCCTGAGAGCTGGGTTTTGTCAAAGAAGAGAGGAGGTGGAGCTGGATTCAATCGAAAAAGTAAAGAAGAATGAACCCCAAATCCTAAAGAAAGGGATTGAAATCTTAAAACTAACCCTAAGTTAAAGCTGACTTGTCGAAGAGAGGGGTGGGGCAGAATCGGTTTTTTGCCCATGAAGGTGTAGTGGCCGCAACTCCCGCAAAATGGCCATGATCACTTCCATTTTCAGCTCTCGTCAAACACATCATGGTGGCAGGCCTATGGCGGGCAGCAGTCGCAATGCTATGCGACGCCATGATAATGCCACTGTTGAATTGGAAGGTTTTAGATAGGGAAGGAGGAAAAAGAGAAACAAACTAAAATAATAAGACTGATATTCAATTTATGTTGTGATGATGTGTTTACAAAAGACAATCCAATAATCCTATTTATACTAAAAGTAGAATCCTAATTTAGGATACTCTAAGATATGAAAAGATATTATCAGATATTTCTCTGATTTTCTAACACTCCCCCTCAAGCGCTTACTAAGCTTTAAGCTTGTTACATGAAAACAATGTATTTCCCCTCAAATTAAAATTAAAAAATTTAAAAAAAAAAACTGAGCTCCACGAAAATAATGGTTGGAAGGCAACTCAAGAATGTTGAAGAGGCCGGAGAGAGTTGCTGGAAAGATAACTTAGCAAGTTAGCTGGAATGATCATCAGCCTGACAAATTTCTTGGCAAGCAATCTAGCAGCAAGGGCTGAACTTCTTAAAACTTTATTTGGAAGCTTCAACAACAATATCGGAAACCCAAATTATTTCAGATTGAAATTAAGTTAGACAACTACTTCCGGGACTGAGACGAGGCCAGTGCATCTAGGACAAGGGGCCAAGGCTAGTGCATCTGAGACAAAGATGGGCCAGTGTATCAAGGAAAAAAGTCGGGTCAGAGCATCTGGGACAATGAGTTGGGCTAGTGTGAGTCATAGCCAACATAAGTCAATCATCGACAAAAATAGAAGTCATGACTAATATGATTCATATGTGGGAAAAGAGTCACCACCAGAATGATCATCGATGGGAACAAAATTCACCGCTAATATGATTCATCCATGGGAAAGGGGTTACCGCCGGAATAATCGTCGGTGGGAAGAGAAGGCACACTGGTATGAGGGGGAGTCCTTAGGAGTATCTGAGGAGGTAGAACTAGCCATGGGTCAGAACACAAATGCAAATAACCGAAATCACAGGTACCTGAACCGTACAACACACAGGGACGTTGCTCAAAAGAGGTCCGATGAAGAAGGTGAGCACAGATCCAAAGAGAGTAGGGAACAGCAAGTTCGGCGGGCAGGCGAGTCCGACGGTGGTGTCAGCGGCCAGAGACGACGAAGGCGGACGGCAGCTGACAACGGCTAACAGGACAGGAACGCAGGTCGGAAAGAAGAAGCACGCGCCATAAAAGAACACAACGGAGGAGAGAAAAAGATTTTTTATTTTTTTTGTATGGCTAAGAAGATGATTAGAGTTCCTTCAGACTTATCGGAACTCCGCAGCGGAATAGTGACGGGACAGGTCACGAAGGATGGTACCTTTGGCTCTAGATACCATGTTGAATTGGAAGGTTTTAGATAGGGAATGAGGAAAAGAGAGAAACAAACTAAGAAATATTAAGACTGATATTGAATTGATGTTGTGATGATGTGTTTGCAAAAGACAATCCAATAATCCTATTTATACTAAAAATAGAATCCTAATCTTAATCAAATAGAGAATCAAATCATAAAATATAAATAAGAAATAAATCCTAAGAGATTATCTAGGATACTCTAAGATATGCTAAGATATAAAAATATATTATCAGATATTTCTCTGATTTTCTAACAGCCACCATTCCGAACAATCAACCACTATGATCCTAACAGAAGAAAACCTCACCGGTTAACCTTATGTTTGGATGGATGGATGGAGTGGAGTGGTTAGTAATGGAGAAGGGTGGTAAAAATGCATTAACCCATTGTTTGGGAGTTTCTTGAGTAATGAAGTGGAGTGGTTAAGGATGGTAACCCAAACCACTCCATCCCATCTAAACCCTCTAATTTTCATACCCTCCAAATTAGGGGGTTTGGGATCTCCCTCCATTCTCACATTAAACTTCCATACAGTGGAGTGGTATGCTTTTATCATTTCACTCCGCTACTAATCACACCACTCCATCTCCTTCAAACTCCCTAAATTGGAGGGTATAAAAATAGAGGCTTTGGATGGTTTGGAGTGGTTTGACTTCCCATCCCCAACCATTCCACTCTATTGTTTAAAAAACTCCCAAAAAATAGGTGAAGGGTTCCTTACCATTCTACTTCATTACTAACCATCCCACCCCATCCTCCCAAACATACCCTAAGGCTTTGTTCGTGAGTTTGGAGGGGAAGGAAAAAGAGGGGATCAAAGGGGAAGGAAATGGGAGGGAGGGGAGATGAAGGAAAGTATTATCCCTCCCATTATTTGTGAGTGCATATTGTACGAGGGGAAGTAAATGGGGGGTTTATAACATATTTTTACAATCTTACCATTATTTTAGAAAATTAACATAAGTAATATTTTTTAAATAATATTAATACATCTTTCAAAAAAAATATATTAATGCAAATTAGTAAAGGTAAATTAGTAATTTAATTATTTTCCTCCAAAAAAACCCCAAATTGGGGCAAACTAGTGGGCTTAGGAGGGGTTTTGGGGGTTTTCTAAAATCCTCAAAACCTTCCCCTCCAAATTTTTAAACTACTCACAGACAAGGGAGAGATTCTCACAAACCTTCCCTTTCCCTTACTTCCCCTCCAAAACAAAACTCACAAACAAAGCCTAAGGGAAAAGGGAGCGAAGGGACAAATCAACAAAATTCGGAGACCAAGATCAGTATATAATTCAGAAATCAGTATGACTAGGTTAAGAAGAAAAAAAATCAGGGGAGGTTGCTGAACGAGAAAGTTCCACCACTCACATACACTACAAATTGGCAAGACCTACTTGATACGTCAGCACATTCTATAGTTAAAATTTTATAAATTCATGCAAGAATAAATTTGCAGTCAACATCAGCAAGCTTCTATTGATATACCAAGCCAGAGGAGGATTTTGCTTGTAACCACTTTGACAACTTCTTGTAGGATGATTTCTTGATGTCTAAAGTTATTCCTGGGGGCCTACATGGCAATACATGATTTGACCTACAACAGTCGGAAACAAACATTTATTAGATCACTTGAGGTAAAGAAAAAGAGAAATTTTGAAGTAACAAATTGTCAAATCCTCTAATCACTTCAAACTTCAACCGAAATTTACCAAATAATTTGCAAGAAGGAATACTTCATTGTTATGGATCAATAATAAAGGAATTGGCCAATTTGCCATAAGGATACAGCAAACCAAAAACTAATTTTAAAACATGACCTCCTCACAATTTTATTTGCGACAATGTTACCCTCATTATTTTCAATTCATACACTTAAGTCCCCTTGTCAGTTTGATGCTGAAGAGGCAATATCTTACTTGATCTGCCGACCTGCATAAATTTTGATGACATGGCAGACTGTAGTTTACATTGCTGACAAAGTAATGACATGACAAATGCCACAACCACAAAAGCAAAAAGTGTCCATGTCAAAATCAAGCTGCCAAGGGGTATCGTACCAATTTGAAACCAACAGCACTAAGAATGTCGCAATTAAAACTAGAGAACCAAAATTAAATTTAGTGAACTAGAGAAACCAAAAGCGTGATTTATTAAGCAATAAAAATCCCACAACAGCTTTTCACATAGTTTTCTTTAATACACTAACACTTTCAGACCTTAAAATTAAAATCTTTTCAAACAAAAATTCAAAGCTTAATTTTTCAGCATTCAGTGCTAAATTTTAAAGTATATCGCAAATGCCAGTAATGTTGCTCAATATAAACATCAAGAGCTTGGAAATCACTACCAAAGTTCTCGTGGTCATTAAAAGTGCACTCCATACAGGTCACATTTTGGTTTATATTTAAGACCTGCCTTACTAGACAAATTTATCAATTAAAATTTCTAAAGTGAACCTAATTGTCATCCATAATTCTCTGCTTTGCTGGATTTTTTGGTCAATCTGGTTCTAATGGTTTGACTTGGTCATCCAAGAGCCCAAATTCCAAAGGGTGTGTGTGTGTAGACTGTAGAGAGAGAAAGAGAGAGAGAGAGAGAAGAAAGAGTTAATCCCACCATAGAGTGCTTCCAGGCATGGGAAGGTCTTTGTCCTTCACTGTTGTATGCAATGCTTGTAGAAGGCACTTATCTAAGAGTAAATCTATGTCTGCAGTTGATAGACTATATTGGTCATTTGGGTCATTAGCAGAGCCAGTATCTGGTAACTTCAAATCAGTCATGCCTACAGTTATTTCATTTGCTGTGACATTTTCATCATTATTCGGTGTTGTCAATGCAGGGTTGGACTCAGCTTGTAACTCATTTACATCCAGAGATTCCTCCACTTCGATGCTTTTTGTGTTGTTCTGTTGCTCAATTGATGCCTCAGAAGCAATCTCAGTCAAATCAGAATTCTGAGAAAGTGATGATAAAGAAGGACCCCCAAACACAGCATCTTCAAAAAAGCCTGCATTAGGCACATAATGGCCCTCAACTGATTCCCTGAAAATACAACCAAGCAGAAAAAATCACTTCAATTATGGAAGATGTGTTGCTTCTAATTAATTAATCAAAACAATCGGGCTCTAGCTATACTTGCCAAAGCAAATCCCGATAATAATGAGTTATTCTTAACGCTTTTCCACGTAATCCAGCTTTTAATGCTTCAGTGCTGCTCATTGTGGTACTCCCAACCTTCGTAAGAATGAATGGAATTTTAACAATCATTGCCAGCTTACAAGTATCGATGATAAGATCTGACAGTGAAGGTGAACAGGAACAAACAATGTAAAGAATTTACCGCAATTGGAGCAGGATTTCCAGGTACTTTCACCGCCCATGATTCCCCTGCTACAAATGATGGAAGACCTTCAGGAGGCACATCTATACCTGGGAACATCAAGTCTGCTCCTCCTATAACATACCGAGAAACCTCACCAGCCTTCAGCATGAAAGCAGGCAGCAGCTCAGGAACCGTCCAGAGAGCATAAACTGCAATGACAATAGCAGAAGCAGGAAAAAAATATTCTTCATTAAATTCATAAACATAAACCAACTTTCAAGTTCTTTATAGTCTGTATGACATCAAAGAGTGGTATCAGGTATTCATCAACTTGAGACTCAATCTTAGGCCTTGGCAACCAGAAAATATTCTTGAAAATTATTTTAATTGAAACTTTATCATGGAAAACATTTCTTGTAAATTATAGCAGCAATAGTAATAAATTAATAATCGATACAGTTCTAAGCCACTAGCTAGTACCGCATCCGATGGTCCAAGATTAAATTACACAACAATGGTAAAAGCTTACTACTTGAATTCACTAATTTGTAGAAATAAAACACCACAATAAAACAACAAAATTCAAGCATCCCATCTAAGCAACGTGCACGTGCCAAAAACATTCCTTTGGATTTAAGTTGCGTCACTTGCGTGTAATCCACTGAAATTTGAGTGGATTTCATTTCACTTTAATTTTAATTACTTGAATTGATAATGTTTCCCTTATCACTTCACCCGCTTTACATATTCTAAGTACGGTGATAACGTAAATTACACATGAGTCGAAATTAATTCCCAAATCAATTCAATTCAATTCTATATTTTAATGATTCCAAACACTGAACCACAAAAATGGAACACATACCTGTGGGGAAAATTTCGGAGCCACGGCCATCAACATCAAAAAACATAGGAAAACCTCCCTCCACACTATATACATGTACTCGATTCTGTAACTTGGCCACTGTTATCTCTGCCTGGTATGTTTAAGGCGATAAACACAAAATAGTTAGTCTATAACCAATCATAAATTGTCAAGTCATTAAAAATGTCTCATTCTTATAAGTCACACGTAGAATGAGTTATGATTGGTGATATTGTAAAAAACTTTAGATTGACGCTGTATCAAAATTAAACTTATAGACAAATTGCTGCTACTAATGTGAAACATAACTAATTCAGTGCACTGCAGAATAAAAGAGATAAGTAGATAACTAAGAGCATTGACCACAATACAGTTTAAACCCTCACTATAATAGGTTTTACATCACTTATAGGATACGGAAAAATAAAATCCATCAAGAAATTCATGTTACTAATATCTATAAACTATGGTATGCTATGCTTTTTTTTTTTTTTCATGGACGAAGCTAATTCATAAAATTGGAGCAACATTATGATGAATCAATAGCAAGAAATGATGAAATAAAAGAAATGATACCTTAGGAGGAAGCAAGGCATCTAAGTCGGAATCAGAAGCTCTAGGAAATTTGTCCTTAATGTTTCTCCTCAGTTTCTTCCTGTCCGCACCGGATAGCCTCTGGTGAGACTTTGCCTCCACCGCCTTCTTGAACATCCTCTCCTATTCACTATATTCTTCTCTCTATGTGTGTTAATGTGTGGGAAGAAAGAAACACTCTGATGTTTTAGTTGGAGGATCAAAATCCGATACGAGATATGAGGGATGATGGGAAGTTCTGGAATCGAGAACACTCTAATACACGTTTCGGCCGATTAGTGATGCTGTGTGTATATATACGGACGCCGTATTTCACATCGCTTCTTCAGAGTCGTGAATACTTCATATTTCAACTTCAAAGCATACACATTCATATATTAGACATTATTTATATCTATATCTCACTTATTTTTTATCATTTTTATATATACATATCTCGAAAATACAAAATATTACTTCTATCTAATCAAATATTTATAATGAAAAAAATATTTCAACATCCCAGCTTTCTAACACATTATATGACACCCTATATTTGAAATCATGGTTTTATTGGGTTGCGTCAAAAAATAAAGAGAAAATATAAAAAAAAAATGTGTGAAGTAGATTTATATATTATTGGTGTTAGTTTTAGATGTACAAATAAGAATCCTTGATTTATAAATCGATTGTCAATTGTCAATTACTTTATTAGATTGGATTTTTTTTATAAGTAAAAAATATATATATGAAAGTGCAAAGGGTATTCGAAACTGTATACACGGAACGTATAAAATTATATTAGATTAGATAATTCGATAAAAAAACATATTATTATTTGATTTAGTAAAAAAAATATTGTTAATTGATATATGGGTATGTTTGGATTATATGCACAAATGTTTACTGTTACAATCAATTATGATAAAATCAATTTTATGTTTGGATATGTTTGTTGAAAAGTAATTTTAATATAATCTATTTGGTTAGAGTTATATAAATAAATCATTTTTATATAGTAAATTACAAAAAAAAAATGTATGAAGATTATATAATTTTAAAATATTGTTTGGTAGTTAGTTTTGCAAAAGTGAAATATGAAGAATGTTATTAGTTTAAAAATAATCTAACAACTTTTTAAATAAGTTTCAAACTTCTAGATTTACTTAAAACAACTTTGTTCTAAAAAAACACAGTTATTTTGTAATTTAATTAATTTACCCAAACATACCGGTTTTTACTGAAAAGTAATTTACCCACACAAGCTCTAAGTATCTAATGTATGCAACAACAAAAAATTACAAATTTATTATATGGATCTAATATAGGTGATTAATCATAAATTTAAAAAATTAATTATAAATTCAGTATAACTTATATAAAGGTTAAAATACCCCTTCTAAAAAAATGGGTTAAAATATATTTTTGGTCTAAGTCATCAATGTTATACCATATTAGTCCAAAATTTGCAATAACAATTTTTATCATTAGTCAATGAAGATATTGTTATCTCGCCGAAATGCAAGAAAAATCATTAAAATCTAGGTTTTAAATGAGAGAAATCAAAACAAAAATAGGATTTTAGAGCTAATGTTGCTTAGGGGATATACTCACCAGAACCAAGTTCATTAGAATCTTTACAAACTTATCCATCCTCTCGAAATCGGTTTCTTCTTGGGCTTCTCGCTTTTTTATTTTTAATTATAAAAATATGACTTGTTGCAATTTTTTAGAACATGGATGCCTTCCCATTTATTCAAAAGCTAAATTTGGTGGCAATTGGAAAATGAAATCAACTATGAATCTTACATCCTTTTAATATGTTAATTTGCTCCTACCATTCCATAACATGAATTCGGCATCTTGTGCAACATAAATTCCACCACCAAGGGGAAAAAGGAGAATGGTACGGTGTAAAGAAAGAAAAGCCCCCATTGTGGTGGATGATGTCTTGGGCACCAAGTAACTATTTGATGAAGGCGTGGGTTTCCTTGAGGGGAGAAAATTTTGAAAACTCGTTGAATGCTAATTATGTTTTTTAATATTTTTAATTAAAAATAAAATTTTATAAAATGCTTTTGGTCATTAAACCATTTAACGATATTGTTGAGCTTACTTTACCGTCTCCAAATCTTTTATTCGAGTTATTCAGGTTTACTATTCATACTTAACCCACTTTGACAATTTCAATGATAAAACGTGTGCGATAAATAACTTTAAGAATACGATTAGGGAATTCACTATAATAGAAAAATGAAGTCAAATAGGGTTCAAAAAGAAAAAAAATAAGAAGAAGGAGAAGGAAATTAAAAAAGAAGATGAATAAAGATTCTTATAAATTTAACGTAAGTGGCTTCAATGGTGCACCAAATATGAATGAGGTGTATAAAACATTCACTTTTTGACCCGAAATAGCAAGGTTTAGGTTTTTTTTGGTTGTAAAATTAGACTTCAGATATTAATATTTACAAGGTAATAAAAAATGACTTTTTAGTAAAATCAGCAACTAATCCTTTCTCCGACCATCGCCATCGCCACCTCCTCGATATCTCTGACGAGTCTTGTACTGACGACCACCAAGGCTATTCAACATTTTAGAGCTCATCCTTCATGGTCATGGTGGATCTTCAAGGATGAAGCATAGAAACAAAAAGCTCCCACCCCATTATCCTCTCACCATCATAGATTTGGGCTCATATCGTCTCCTCTTGAGAGAGTTTTATGCAAAAGTTCCTCATGCGGCGGAGTACGATGTTGACATGGTTAGTTTTTGGATCTAGTGCTATTAAGTCTCTAAAATTCCTGATGTGCATTTTCCTAAGTTTTGATGAAAACTAAACATTTGTTAATGATTTAATTAACCTTTATATTGGTTGCTAACCTGTCTATCCAGTGTGCGGGTCAAAATAGTAAGAAGTCACTTTCTCACCTGTCTGCCCACATAGATGACCACGTGTCTGAATAAGCAAAAGTCAACCTGTCTGTTGACTAGGATATTGACTTTCTGCACTGGAGTTTCAACTTGTCTTTTGATAAGTTCTTGTACTTATATGTGGTTCTTCGATAGGGAACTCAAGTAAAAAGAGCTTTTGAAAGTTGTCCCCTCATACAGAAGACTCTAAAGCCATCTCTTTCTTCGTTTCACGTCTATCAAGAAAAATCAGAAGTCGTTCTCACAAGCAACCTAGAAAATCATAGATGAAGTCCTGTTTAAGAATGTTTCCAACATGCTTAATTCCCTAGTACTCTTGGTTATTACACGAAAAGGGAAATATGCTCTGCAAAGTATAAAAGCATTTTGCACAACTCTGATTTGGCTACTGCACGATGCATAAAGCCATGATCCTTCATGTTAGAGTACAACCAACTTTCCTATTGCATTAATGGCTGCCCAGAACGACTCTATTGCATTTAATGGAGATCTGCTTGAAGCCAACATTTGAAGGAATGTCTCTAACGGATCTTAAATACTTGAAGGATATAAATACTGAAGTCATTGAAGATGAAGAAAAGAGAACACACAACATTAAAAGAGTCATTACTCTGCGCATTTATTTCTTCATTCTTGCAATCTGTATTCTTCAATCATTTGAAGTTATTACGCAGTCTTTCCTAAGCTTACTTTTAATCCATTCTCTAAGTGTTGGTGAAAGAACTATCAGTTTGATTGTATTCATTACAAACAAACTTCTCAAACGAGTGAGCCTGAAGAGGTTAGATGAGCAAAGAATACTTGTCTTTGAGCCTGAAGAAGTTAGGTGTGCAAACAATACTTGGAGTCTGTAACCTGATCAGTTATAGTGGATAAAACTTGGTGCTGCCAAGGACTGGACGTAACTCTTTGTGTTGAAGAGTGAACCAGGATAAATAGTTGTGTTAATTTCTCCTACCTTACACTCTTTAGTTGCTTTGATTACATTATATGCTTTTTAACTAGAGGGGTTAAAGTGTGAATATCAATCGTGTTTTCATTTTGTATGCTTGTGTGTTTTTCTGTTAAAATTACACCAGACAGGTCACCTGTCTGTGTAGTACTTTCACACTTGTCTGATCCTAGCTGCTGTGTGCGAAAGGTTTTCGACTTTGTTTTAATTTCTGATAAACACAATTCAACCCCCCTTCTTGTGTTTATAGTTTTCTATTTCAGTTGGTATCAGAGCTCAGCCTCTGGGTTGAGCATCTAACAGTGTAGAGGTAAAGGTCCTGAAGAATAGACATGACTGTTGAAGCTAGTTCAAGTGGGAGTCACCAGACTGAAGGAGCTTCCCTAACCAGACCTCCATTCTTTAATGGAAAAAACTACCACTGTTGTAAAGATAGATTTCAACGATTCATTATATCTACAAAGCCGGATACAACATCATTTGTGCTCTCCGTCCTGAAGAATTTGAAAAAGTTTGTGCCTGTGATTTTGCTAAAGAAATATAGGATACATTAGCTGTCACACACGAAGGAACAACCAAAGTTAAAGAATCAAATATTGTCATACCTGTTAGAAAGTATGAACTATTTCTCATGGAGGAAGGAGAATCTGTTGCTCAGATGATAGGAAGATTCCAAACTATCATCGATGGCCTAAAGTCTCTTGGCAAAATTTATACTAATGTTGAGAAGGTTAGAAAGATACTAAGAAGTCTACCTAAGCAGTGGAGACCTTTGGTCACTGCTATTTCTCAAGCCAAGGATCGCAATACCTTGACCATGGATGAACTTCTTGGTACTCTCACTGTTCATGAGCAAGAACTTGGAGATGAAATTTGTAACACCCCGTTTTCCGTTAAGCGCTTTTATATATGCCTTGTTTGTTAGGAAGTTTTAGAATGAGCTAAGTGGGGTTTTAGGTGGAAAATCCCTTTTCTTAGGCTTGTGTCTTGTGACTGTCTGGGTCACAAGCACGACCGTGCGTGTTGGGCTAGCGTGTCTCGCTACGCTAAGTTGAGCATGTCAGTGCTCAATAGTGAGCACGCCCGTGCTCAATAGTGAGCACGCCCGTGCTCAATGGCAGACCGAGCCTCGTAGGCGCTAAGTTGAGCAAGGTCGTGCTCAAGGGGGACTTTAAAAAGAGAACGGTAACCAAGGGTTTTCTCATAAACCCTATTTTGGCACAAACAGGAACCCTGTTGCAGCTACAACCTTTCTCTTCCCTATTTTCTCTAAACCCATTGCGTTGTTAGAGCTTTAAAGTGTAACATCCCTGGCTGCTCTGTGGATTGACGACTGACCCCACAGACCAACACGGGTCTTTTCAGCGTGCTTTGTCCTCACTCACACGCTTACTGGGAAAACTTCCCAGGAGGTCACCCATCCCATAATTGCTCCAAGTCAAGCACGCTTAACTGTGGAGTTCAAAGAGGTGTCGCTCTGATACCATTTGTAACATCCCTGGCTGCTTTATGGATTGACGACTGTCCCCACAAACCAACACGGGTCTTTTCAGCGTGCTTTGTCCTCACTCACACGCATCCTGGGAAAACTTCCCAGGAGGTCACCCATCCCAGAATTGCTCCAAGTCAAGCACGTTTAACTGTGGAGTTCTTAATTGATGGGCTCTCGAAAAGAAGATGCATCTTATTAGTATAGGTAGTACCAATCAATTCTTATAAGCCATCCTCAACTGTATAGTCCCATACCTACACAGTCTCAGGATCCATCTCATTCGGGTGTGTAATCGGTTCATTCATGTGTCCCTCCGCCTAGAAGCCTGCCAGGAGCCGCTCCTTGTCCGTGCCTTCTTGCACCGGCGACCACTCCCCGCCCTCGTCGGCACCCGGGTGTTACATAAAGACTCTTGGGAATGTCTAGTTCGTCTGTGCCAAATCGGTATAGGTAACTGTTTCTCCTTTTTTGATTTCCTCTCTATTATTATTTAGATTTGGGAACTAATTGGTAAATGTTCTTGTTTGACCAAGTTTTGGAAGCTGACTGAGCCGCTCAAGGAGAACTCATTGGTTATTGTTTGGTCTACCGTTTGAGTTATCGCTACCGAATTCTTCATACCAGGTATGGGGAAAAGGATAATGTACTCATTAGGCAAGGGGGTAGCGTAAGATGAGAGGTTCCCATATCCCCATTATTTGTTAATTGTTATGAACGTTTGAATATGTTTAAACTGTTGTTGATGCCATGATCTGTTTGGTTGTATGAATTAATTGCTATACATTTAAGTTGGTTAATGGTATACTTGTTATATATGCCTATTGTCTCATGATTGCTACGTTATATGCCTAATGATGTAAGATTGGTTGAATCTGGATATGATATGAGAATTACTATGCGTTGTTGTTATACATCTATTGGCTGAATATTGATTGGCTGAGTTATGTGGTTGTTATGTTGAACATGTTAATAAGACCGAAAATGGATAAGTTAGGACTCTTAATTAACATAACGGTTAAGGGATTAATTCCCCAATATTTCATAATACATGAACTGCTAGTAAGGGGTGAGGTTTGATGCCAATTAGATTAGTCAAAGGACCCTAGGATCTGATTTGAGAGTGTTATGGTGTTTTTGGCTCCAAGAACATAACTTCAATCTGCCCAGAACAGTACGGTTGGCCCAGGATCATGGTCGTGATGAACAGGGAGCACGGGCGTGCTCCCAGTCGAATTTAGGAAGATGGCCGTCTAACAGCCTAATTTTTAATTACGATGTTTAACCGGTTAAAATATAATTAATTATATTTTAATCTGACAGTTAGCAAGTAATTTTAACAAATAAAATCATATTCATAGTCTTTCTTATGATAGAAGGTTACAGAGAAAATTTTGGGTTTAAAACTCAGACGGAAATCGGTCTGGGTTTTTTTTACTGACAGTATAATTTTATATCGGCAGAAAACCCTAATTTGACCCGAAACTGAAATTTGTAGATTTTTTATATTTTGTCCGTGAGGAATTCTATTTTCCAAATTTCCGATCAGAAATAAAATATTATATTTATTCGGACGAATTTTGGTAAAAGTTCGAACGGAAAACAGTCGGTGTTTTCATTAATAGTAAGATTTTAATGATCAGAAAACCTAATTTTGACCGGTGAACGAAATGGTTTATATTTAAATCATATTTCCAATGAGTTTGGTTAGTTTGAAAATTTTCAACCAAAAACGAGATATCACGCTTTGATTCGAGCGTAAAACCCTAATAGGGAAACCGACGGAGTCGAAAATGGAACTGCAGAGACCCGTCAAGATATAGGGATGATGATTCATACATGATGACTCATGGAGGACAAGCCACCAAGTGTTTATGAGCATTAAATGCTAGTAATCATGACTTTTAGGTAAAATGACCAAAATATCCCCAAGCTTTCGCGGGTATTAACAAGACACATCTACGCACTCCTAACCACTCATTTTACATGGTTGTAAACCTCCCACATCTCTCCAATTTCGTGTATCCACATTGCATAAACCATACCTATTTCATTTTGCTTTCGTTTCATCATTTTCCTCTCAAAATCCGAAATCGGGTAAATAACGGAGCTGCGTACGGGGTTTCCGAGAACCGCTAACGGATTCAATCGATGAGTCATGGATGACTCATTAGATGTGGCCCAAAATCAGTCACACCTCCCTTCATTCTCCACCAAGTATTTTAACCAAACCATGGTTACAAATTAACTCTAGTTAGGTTATTATAACCATAGTTAAGTTATTATATTATTTTCTAAACTTAACCTATGTCAACTAACCTAACCTTGGTTCATTTTTAAAATTAAACAACTCACTCCCTCACACTCTCATTTTAATGGCTGCCTTCCTTTCCCACACTTAACACATTTCTTTCTCTTTCTATTTTCATTCTAACTTGTTCTTCACCAAGAACACTAAGAACATCCTTTGTGTTCTTGAGAAGTTCTTCATTTATCCTCAAGTTCTTGATAAAACTTCTTCATTACAAGGTGAGGAATCCCTTCCTCGTCATATTAGCTTCATTAATCATGCATCAAATCTTCACTTTCATCAGCTTTTCACAAATCTCCATGTCTAGATCTAGAACTTCAAATAATTATAGAAAATTGTAGAAAAATCATTTTAATGTGAAACCAATTTCTATGATCCTTAAATGACTTCTACTTTCATCATCTAAGAGTATGTAAGCAAATGAATTTTCCTTCCTATTTTTCTATATATGACTGAATCTAAGTATTGGTGGGCAAATGAGATTTTGTCCAACTTTTAACTTAGATGAAGTTGTTTGTAAGCTCTCTAGGGTTTCTATGTTCTAAATCTAAGAGTTTAAAATCAAAAGAAATTCATAACCCTATTTTCTAGTCTTGGCCGAAATTGGGTTCATATAAACAAAATAAGTTTTCTTCAATCTTTAACGAGATCATGATTTGTATAAACTATTTAAGGTGTGTAGGTTCTAGATCCAAGAGTTTGTGAGCAAAAGGAATTTCTAGCCTATTTTTATTATTATGGCCGAAACCCTAACCATAGAGGTTAGAGGATTTTGTTTCATATTTCTGAATTGTAACACTTGATTTATGTTAGCTAACACTCTAGGAACTAAGATCCAAAAGATGGAGTTGAGAAAATAACCCTAGCCTATTTTTGATATCATGGCCGAACCTAGCATGAATTAGTCATAGTTGGTTTTTGTTTGATTTATTTGTGTTATGTTGTTTTGGTTGAAAGTTAACCATTAATTGTGGTAGAGTAACGAGGATCAAAAAGTTCGGGACTTCGGTGATAAGTTCAAGTGGGGGAAAGAAACAATCTACCATCGAAAACGATAAGTAGTATATTCTATAATAATTGTGTAGGACGACTTAAACCCTACTAGTAGTTGAGTAATCGACAAGACCAAAATCACATTGGAAACCTTTTCTGTAAAACCAAAGGTGATTCGGGGATTGTAGGTTTATCGACGTTAGGATGATTTTAGATTGTTTATGGTTGATTTGACTTTATTATCATTATTGAATTGATATTGTGTTATTTTGGCGATATTCGAATATGTTGTTGATATTGTGTTATACATGATCTGCCTAGTTTTAATATTGTGCTTAGCGGATTTTAAGCAAAGATATATATATATATTGTTCGGGAGATAATTGTTTGGGTGTGAGGATAATGGTGACTTAGAGGTGCCTAACCTAAATGAGTTATTTTAAAGAGGAAGGGTGACATAGAATATGTGTTAAGTCTTTGATGGAAGGTTAATGCACTAGGATGTTATTAATATAGGTTAGCGATATTCATGTGTTTACGTTGTTGTTCACAACCGTATATTTGGAATATAGGAGGTCAAGAGTTCTCGTTAGACCGTTCCACCTTAGAATTTAAGTTGTGCAACTATAGTGTCATTGCTATGCATGAGCACCCTTGATAGAGATGAGAGAACACCATGGTGTGCACCGACGGTACTGTGCTGTTATAGTGTCATTGATTTGCATGAGCATTCTTACCATGGATAAGAATGTGCACCGGCGTTGGGAACGCGTCACATGGACGACTGACTGACATTCTTAACGAGGAATGTGTGACAGGATTAGTGGTGGCCACTTCAGTATAAAAAGTGTAGTTGTGTGAGATTGGGGTAAATGATGGTACATTAATTTGAGGATGATTTGTTAGTTATGTATGTTGATTATCTGTGACATTTATTGTATGATATGCTATTACTCTTTTCCGCTTTTGATGATAGAAATGTTTCTTATCCCCTATATCTTTCTGTGTGTTGTATTTTATTTCTGATGTGATCGTACGAGAAGACCCGATGGAGGAACCAGTTGCTGAGGAGTTAGATGGAACTCCGTATGAACCAGAGGTGGGAGAACGGGCTGTGGATTCCAGCAATGTAGTTTAGTGTCTAGGGCCAGTGAGTCTTATGAGATTTTTTTTTCCCGCTGATTATAAGTAGTTTGTATAACTAAATACCTGTGCGGGATCCTACTGATATGATACCCTAAACAATGTTTTGGTAATGTAATGGACAAACATGTGTGTATTTATATATTGTAACTTTGGTGTGTTTAATTTGCAGAAGTTATACGGTTGGTAAATAAGTTTTTAATTTTTACATATTTTCAACGAAAAACGTGCAATTAAGTAAATAAATAATAAGGTTTTAATTTAATGGCACAAAGGGGCACAACGGGGTGTCTCATTTGGTGGTATCAGAGCAGTTCGATTCTAATCGGACTGTGAGGTCTAGGATGTTGTTACTGGTCGTGTCTAGTTGAGTCCACATCGGATTTTAACTATGCTTAGAAGTTGGGTAGTGTGTCCGAACCTGATGTGATAATTAGCATTAGTATGGCGTATGGTATTTATATACCTGTCTATGTAGTATTATATGTCATACTGATGAGAGCGGATGATTTCTTTTACATAATCATGGCTCGTGGATGAGGAAGTTCGATTATTAGTGGTGACAGATTTCTTGAGGGAATCATTGGAGCTGACAACAGTGAGGTTAATCCTACTGGAAATGGAGGAGAGTCATCTGCGACTCCCAATATCATTGAAACGATAGATGCTGCCTTATTATTACAAACACAGCAGAATGCGGAGTTGCTGCAAATAAACACAGAGCAGCAGGAACTGCATAATCAAATAACATCTATTGAAGCTGAAGAGGCGGGATTGATTACATTCCTGAAAGGGAAGCCACCACAGTTCCGGGGGGACTATGACCCAGAGAAGGCAGAATGGTGGGTACAAGAGATAGAGGAGATATTTGACACCATGCGCTGCAGAGAGGAAAGGATAGTGAGTTATGCTGCCTACATGTTAACTGGAGAAGCGGAGTCTTGGTGGAGAGGTAAGATAAGATTACCGGAGTCAAAGGGCAGGATTATCTGTTGGCAGTTATTTACTGAATGCTTCTTCAAGAAGTATTTTCCGCATGTAGTCCGACGTGCGAATGAGAGGGAGTTTACTAGTCTCCGACAAGGAAACATGACTGTTGGTGATTATGCATCACACTTTGAGTCTCTAATTAAGTTTTCTGAATTTTATCAGAGATTCCTAGATGATGATTGGCGGTGTAGAAGGTTTGAAGAGGGACTGTGACATGAGCTGCGAAGAGTTGTAGTGTATTTAGATATTCAGAGTTTTTCGGAGTTGGTTGAGAGTTGCAGTGTTATAGAGAGCATAGACCACAGAGGCAGACTGCTGAGCAGAGGTAGTAAAGGAGTGGAGGTCCAATTCGATCAGGTCTCCAGAGGAGAGAAGGTGATGGTTCTCAGGAGAGACAAGGACCATATAGCAGACCAGTACAAACACTTGCACCCTTACCTTACAACACCAGTGAGTGGAACGGGCCAGGTGCAGAGAGGCTTAGCTTGTTTCAAATGCGGGGGATCATATCATGTGAGAAATTGCAGCGAGAGACGTGTTTGTTACATCTGTGGTAAACCAAATCACTTGGCTCGTGAGTGCATACATAGAGGAATGCAACAATTGGTAGATGTGGGTAGAGAAGGCAGTGTTCAGAGAGGTAGAGCTGAGAAAGAAGTCCCAATAGCAGGACCACGGGTGGCTAGACCTCAGACCACTGGGAGAGTGTCTACTGTGCGGGGAGCTGAATCCTCTCAACATGCGGATCTTGTAAAAGGTATGTATTTGATAGATGGTAGACCTTGTTTGTTTGTCTAAGTAACATGATAGACAAGAAATTGATGAGAGTTTTTGTTGAGGTATAGTTGTGACTGGTAGGATGTGAACCCTTAAGATTAATATCAGTGAGTAAGACAATTACTATACGTCAAATGTTGATCAACACATAGTATTACTAAGAGAATCTAAGGTAATGATCAAATACTCGTAGTTAGTATGGATGGTATGAATTTGTAAGATTAAAGGAAAAGTACCTATAGTAGTTTTACCTAAGATGAATATGAGGAGAAAAGATGATTTCTGATGTAAATTGAGGTTACTAGAAAAATTTAAATCTTGTTAAGTTAGATAATCCTAACATGTGTTGTTCTTTTGATTGCAGATTATCTTAAGGAGTGTTGAGATGTTTATTTGGAGACTTGAAATGTGTGATTTTGATATAATTTTTAATAGTGAAATACATTCTAAGGAACTAAGACTGTGATTGGATACATGAAGTAGGAAGTTAGGGTAGTATTGATTGTGGTCTTAATGGCGGGAGTTGGATGTTGAAATAATGTTCTCTAGTGGATCAGTAGTAAGAAGAAAGAAAGGATTAAGTTTTAAGCATGTCCTTCAAGGATGATAGGTCAAGGTGAAATTTTAAATACAATGAATATAATGTAGGGATGGATTGTCTCGAGGATAAATAGAACGATAGAAGAATGAATTCTGTTATAAAGTTACCGCTGTCACCTATGGGAAAGACATCGATGAGATATATAATTTGGGATCTTTAGATTAAGATACGATTACAAGATGATGTCTAGTTTTGAGTTAAGAAATTCCGAGGACGGAATTTTTTTTTTCTAAGAGGGGTAGTAATGTAACAGCCTGATTTTTAATTACGTTGTTTAACTGGTTAAAATATAATTAATTATATTTTAATCTGAGAGTTAGAAAGTGATTTTAAATCAAATAAAATCATATTCATAGTCTCTCTTATGGTAGAAGGTTACGGTGAAATTTGGGTTTAAAACTCAGACGGAAACCGGTCTGCATTTTTTTCACTAACAGTATAATTTTAAACCGGCAGAAAACCCTAATTTGACCCGAAACTGAAATTTGTAGATTTTTTATATTTTCTCCGTGAGGAATTCTATTTTCCAAATTTCTGATCAGAAATAAGATATTATATTTATTCGGACGAATTTTGGTAAAAGTTCGAACGGAAAACAATTCGTATTTTCAATGACAGTAAGATTTTAATACTCAGAAAATCTAATTTTGACCCATGAACGAAATGGTTTATATTTAAATCATATTTCCATTGAGTTTGGTTAATTTGAAAATTTTCAACCAAAAATGAGATATTCCTATTTTCTATGAGTTTTGTCCAACTTTTAACTTAGATGAAATTGTTTATAAGCTATATAGGGTTTCTATGTTCTAAATCTAAGAGTTTAAAATCAAAAGAAATTCCTAACCCTATTTTCTTGTCTTGGCCGAAATTGGGTTCATATAAACAAAATAAGTTTTCTTCAATCTTTAACTAGATCATGATTTGTATCAACTATTTAAGGTGTGTAGGTTCTAGATCCAAGAGTTTGTGAGCAAAAGGAATTTCTAGCCTATTTTTATTAATATGGTCGAAACCCTAACCATAGAAGCTAGAGGATTTTGTTTCATATTTTTGAATTGTAACACTTGATTTATGTTAGTTAATACTCTAGGAACTAAGATCCAAAAGATGGAGTTGAGAAAATAACCCTAGCCTATTTTTGATATCATGACTGAACCTAGCATGAATTAGTCATAGTTGGTTTTTGTTTGATTTATTTGTGTTATGTTGTTTTGGTTGAAGGTTAACCATTAACTGTGGTAGAGTAACGAGGATCGAAAAGTTCGGGACTTCGATGATAAGTTCTGGTGGGGGAAAGAAACAATCTACCATCGGAAACGATAAGTAGTATATTCTATAATAATTGTGTAGGGCGACCTAAACCCTACTAGTAGTTGAGTAATTGACAAGACCAAAATCACATTGGAGACCTTTTTTGTAATACCAATGGTGATTCGGGGATTGTAGGTTTATCGACGTTAGGATGATTTTATATTATTTATGGTTGATTTGACTTTATTATCGTTATTGAATTGATATTGTGTTATTTTGGTGATATTGGAATATGTTGTTGATATTGTGTTATGCATGATCTGCCTGGTTTTAATATTGTGCTTAGCATATTTTAAGCAAAGATATATATATTGTTCGGAAGATAATTGTTTGGGTGTGAGGATAATGGTGACTTAGGGGTGCCTAACCTAAATGAGTTATTTTAAAGGGGAAGGGTGACATAGAATATGTGTTAAGGCATTGATGGAAGGTTAAGGCACTAGGGTGTTATTAATATGGGTTAGTGATATTCATGTGTTTACGTTGTTGTTCACAACCGTATATATGGAATATACGAGGTCAAGAGTTCTCGTTACACCATTCCACCTTGGAATTTAAGTTGAGTTGTTCAACTATAGTGTCATTGCTATGCATGATCACCCTTGATAGAGATGAGAGAGAACCAGGGTGTGCACCAACGGTACTGTGCTGCTATAGTGTCATTGCTTTGCATGAGCATTCTTACCATGGATAAGAATGTGCACCGGCGTTGGGAACGCGTCACCTGGACGACTGACTGACATTCCTAACGAGGAATGTATGACAGGATTAGTGGTGACCACGTCAGTATAAAAGTGTGGTTGTGTGAGATAGGGGTAGATGATGGTACATTAATTTGAGGATGATTTGTTAGTTATGTATGTTGATTGTCTGTGACATTTATTGTATGATATGCTATGACTCTTTTCCGCTTTTGATGATAGAAATGTTTCTTTTCCCTATATCTTTCTGTGTGTTGTATTTTATTTATGATGTGATCGTACGAGAAGACCCGATGGAGGAACCTGTTGCTGAGGAGTTAGATGGAACTCCGTATGAACCAGAGGCGGGAGAACGAGCTGCGGATTCCAGCATTGTAGTTTAGTGTCTAGGGCCAGTGAGTCTTATAAGATGTTTTATTTTCCGCTGATTATAAGCAGTTTGTATAACTAAATACCTGTGTGGGATCCTACTGATAGGATACCCTAAACAGTGTTTTGGTAATGTAATGGATAAACCTGTGTGTATTTATATATTATAACTTTGGTGTGTTTAATTTGCAGAAGTTATATGGTTAGTAAATAAGTTTTAAATTTTTACATATTTTCAACGATAAGCGCGCGATTAAGTAAATAAATAATAAAGTTTTAATTTAATGGCACAACGGGGTGTCTCGGACCGCGCATTTAGCACGGTCGTGCAGGACAGTGAGCACGACCGTGCTCCACTTAAGTAGTAGCACGACCGTGCTGGGGTGAGCTCGCCCGTGCTCCCCTTACTGGTCAGAACGTGAATTAAAGGTTCTAATGGGGCGTGTCACCCCAAATGTCCCCAACAATGTAATAAGATACCAATCGAATAAAGAAGAGCTAGATAACTTAATTAAAGATTAATTAAGATGAATAAGAACGATAAGTTGGTTAAGCCGGTGCCCTTTGGCCTACCGCACGTTGATATGCTTTGGCTCTTTTTGGCCAAAGTGGCCTCGTTGCTTTTCGGTCGAGGTGTTGATAAGTTAGACCTTGGTGCTTTTTGGCCAAGGGGGCCTTGACCGAGAATGGTTAAGGTGTTGATGTTGACGTTGATGATAGGGATAAGTCTTTGGTGCTTATTGGCCCAAGCAAAGGAGGTGGTTTCCTTGTTTGTTGTTGTGCTCATGCATTCATACGTTCAAGCCGTTAGTGGGGGAAGTCCAACATAGGGGAGGTCGTCCTAAAGTACGGTGATCTGGCTAAGTCTCAACTGGTTTACCCAAGGTTTGGTAAACCATGCACCCCGCTGTGGCGTACCTTCGTTATGGTGCGTCGGCTATCCAAGGGGTTCACCTATGGTTTGGTGGACTGCCTGCGTTGGTGCTTTTATGGCCAATGTGGATATGTAACTCCAAAGTTGCCTTCCTGAGATAGTTTGGATCTACATGCATAAAGGAGTAGTGGAGTAGTGTTGCACCCCATAGCATATGTTGGGGTAGATGACATGTTGACGTGATTATAATATGTTGATGTTATGTTGTATATTACTATGACATGTTATGATGTATGTTCATCCTGCTTAACTACTTCCATGCCGTTGTGTTTACATGATTTCTTGCTCCCCGTTTCTCTTTTCTGTTGTTGGCATGTTTATCTTTATGTAGAGGACGGTGAGCAGCCAGTGGAGGAGTGACTCTGAGGAGCCGCGACTCTAGCTAGGATGCTTAGTTTTATAGTTTGTTGTTAGTTTCTTTTTCAATTGTATTCCGAGGGTTTTATTCCAGAACGGTTATACCAGCTCTGTATGTGACATCAGGGTTGGGTTATGTTTATGTTGTGTTTACGTTTATGGTTATGTTTTAAAACTATGTTTTTTTTCCGCGTTGAGATGTTACAATGTGGTATCTTTTTCCCAGTTTTTATTTTATTGAAATAAATTCATGTTTTTATATTACCTCTTTCAGGTAAATGTTTTATATTAATATGCGGGATAGAGGGTGTCACATTTAGTGGTATTAGAGCAAGTATGTCATATCAGGCCGTGGCATGAGTCTGTTGTGAGTCTGTGGTGTGCTCTTGTTTAAATTGTCTATACTTGTTATAGACAATGATGCTTAAAGTTTGAGCCTATCGCTTTTCCTGCTTAAGTTCTCTGTATTTATTGGCTGTTTGGACATGTACAGGAACTCATGACTGGAAGAGGCAGGAATGATCAGGCAATCGCTGACGCGTTGGCATTCCTTGCCAATGCAATCGGACAAGTTCAAAACAACAACAACAGAGGAACGACTGAGTTTCAGGGTCTTGACAAGTTCCAGCGGAACAATCCGCCGTCTTTCAGAGGAGTTTATGACCCCGAGGGAGCTTTGTTGTGGATGATTGAAATCGAGAATATCTTCAGAGCTATGGACTGCAATGATCAGCATCGGGTTATCTTGGTCACGTTTATGCTCACCAAGGAGGCTGGGCACTGGTGGGAGAACTCTTGTCAGAGGATGGTGGCTGAGGGTACAACAGTTACCCGGGCTGTGTTCAGAGATAGGTTCATAGAGAAGTATTTTCCTGCGGATGTACGTGACAGGAAGGAGATGGAATTCTTGGGGCTCAAGCAGGGAAGTATGTCAGTGGGCGAGTATGCGGCATATTTCGAGGAGCTGGCTGGGTATTACATGCCATATCATGTCATGGTTGACAATCTGTCAAAGTGTGTCAAGTTTGAGGATGGCCTTCGTCAGGAGATCAAGCAGGCGATCAGTTATCAGGAGATTAGAGTCTTCCCAACCTTGGTGAACAAGTGTAGGATCTATGAGGATGCCTACAAGTCCAAAGTGGCCAGTTTCAGGAATTCAGACAACCAGGGTGGCAAGAAGATCGAGCAGAAGGATAAGGACAAGCAGCGTTACACTCCAGCCGGCCAGGATTTCAGGCAGAGTGGCAGGAAGCCACAGTTTTCTTATGATAGGTCCAGGGGTGGTAACTCCAATTCCTCTTGGCCCATTAAGTCTGGTAAGTGCGGCGCACCAAATCACTTCACTACCCAGTGCAAGTAGTCGAACGTCATCTGTTTTAGGTGTGGCAAGTCTGGTCACATCAGTCGAGATTATGGAGGAGCAAAGTCAGAGCCTCCAAGTGTTAGCAAGAGTCAGCAGTCTCAGGCTAATCGACTGAAGACTACTGGAAGAGTCTTTACTCTTAGTGAAGCTGAGGCCTCCGAGTCTGATGACTTGATTCAAGGTACGTGCTTAATTGATGGAACTCCTTTAACTGTATTGTATGACTCGGGTGCTACGCACTCGTTTATATCACATGATAAGGTCAAGAGTCTTAATTTGCCTGTTACTTTTCTTGAGTATGACTTGATTGTTTCTACACCTACAAACAAGCCTGTTCTTACTTCTCATGCATGCAAGAACTGTCATATTACCATTGATGGTAGGACCTTTATTGTAAATCTTGTGTGCTTACCTTTAAAGGAGCTTGATGTTGTTCTTGGCATGGACTGGTTATCTTCCAACCATGTCCTTTTGAATTGTTTTGATAAAACCATAGTTTTTGGAACTCCTGTGGAGTTTAAGAATCCCATCTTTCTATCTGCCAACCAAGTTAAGGCTTCGATGAAAGACGAGGCCCAAGTGTACATGATGTTATCTTCCCTGGAAGTAGAGAGCCCTCCTGATGTCGGAAGTGTGCATGTTGTGCGGGAATTTCCTGAAGTGTTGTCGGGGGATGTTTATAACTTGCCCCTTGAGAGAGATGTTGAGTTCACCATAGATTTAGTGTTTGGCACCGGGCCGATATCCATAATGCCCTATAGAATGTCTCCTCTAGAGCTAGCTGAGTTGAAGAAGCAGATCGAGAATTTGATCCAGAAGCAGTTTATTAGGCCTAGCATCCCCCCTGGGGTGTGCTAGTGTTGCTAGAAAAGAAGAAGGATGGCAGTATGTGGTTGTGTGTTGACTATCGACAGCTCAACAAGGTGACCATTAAGAATCGGTATCCCCTCCCTAGGATTGATGATCTTATGGATCAGTTGATCGGAGCTTGCGTCTTCTTGAAGATAGATTTGAGGTTAGGGTACCATCAGATATGGGTTAAGTCTGAGGACATCCCAAAGACAGTGTTTAGGAAGCGTTATGGTCACTATGAGTACTTGGTTATGCCCTCCGGTGTGACCAATGCTCCTGCTCTGTTCATGGACTACATGAACAAGACCTTTCACCCTTACTTGGATAAGTTTGTGGTGGTTTTTATAGATGACATCTTAGTGCACTCCAAGACAAAGGAGGAACATGAGGAACACTTGAAGGTTGTTTTCCAGACCTTTAAGGAAAAGCAGTTGTATGCTAAGTTGTCTAAGTATAAGTTCTAACTAGAAAAGGTAAATTTCTTAGGACACGTCATCTCTAAAGGTGGGATAGTCGTTGACCCGGCTAAGGTAGAGACGATGCTCCAGTGGGAAGCTCCAAAGTCAGTGACCGAAATTAGGAGTTTCTTTAGTTTAGCAGGGTACTATAGGAGGTTTATAGAAGGTTTCTCTAAGTTAGCCTTACCCTTAACCCATATTGTTTGTGTGGGACTCTAAGTGTGAAGAGAGTTTCCAAACACTTAAGGATATGTTAACATCAGCACCGGTGTTAGTTTTGCCAGACCCTAGTAAACCTTTTGTAGTGTACTGTGATGCATCGAAGCAAGGTCTAGGTGGAGTGTTGATGCAAGATGGTAAGGTAGTGACTTATGCTTCTAGGCAGTTGAAAACCCATAAGAAGAACTACCCTACCCATGACCTAGAGTTAGGAGCTGTGGTGTTTGCCTTAAAGATCCGGAGGCATTACCTTTATGGAGCAAAGTTTGAGGTTTTTAGTGATCATAAAAGTATCTCTTTGATCAGAAGGAGTTGGATATGAGGCAAGGTGGATGAAGTTTTTAAAGGATTACGAGTTTGGTCTAACCTACCACCCAAGAAAAGCCAATGTAGTGGCAGATGCTCTAAGTAGGAAAACCTTACACGTCTCCACTTTGATGGTTAGGGAGATGGATCTGATTGAGGAGTTTAGAGACCTGAGTTTAGCTTGAGAAGTTACCCCTAAGAGCATTAGACTTGGAACCTTGAAGGTTGCCAACAGTTTGATGGATCGAGTTAGAGAGGGTCAGAAGATAGACCAATTTCTCTTAGACCAGAGAGAGTTGCTTGCTCGGGATAGAAACCTTAGCTTTAAGGAAGGAAGTGACGAAGTTTTGAGGTTCAAAGATAGAGTCTGTATACCAAATGCCTAGAGCTTAGAAAGTTGATCCTTGAAGAAGGACATAGGAATGGACTGAGTGTGCACCCAGATGCCACTAAGATGTATCAGGATCTTAAGAGGATGTTTTGGTGGCCTAGGATGAAGAAAGATACGGCTGAGTTTGTGTATGCTTGTTTAGTGTGCCAAAAGGCTAAGATAGAACACCAGAAGTCATCAGGAAGGTTGCAACCGTTAAGTATCCCAGAATGGAAGTGAGATAGTATCTTCATGGATTGTGTCTGGTCTCCCTAGGACTCCAGCTGGTTTTGAGGCTATTTGGGTTGTTGTGGATAGACTGACTAAGTCCACCAATTTCATTCCCATGAACACGGAGTATCCTTTAGAAAAGTTGGCCCAGTTGTACATCAAAGAGGTAGTTAGGCTACATGGTATACCCTCTAGCATAGTATCAGATAGAGACTCGCGGTTTATCTCTAGGTTTTGGAATAGATTATAAGATGATTTAGGAACCAAGCTTAGGCTAAGCTCAGCTTATCACCCACATACTGATGGTCAGTCTGAGAGAACCATCCAGTCCTTAGAGGGCTTGCTTAGAGCTTGTGTGCTAGAACAGTCGGGAAGTTGGGACAAGTTTTTACCCTTGATAGAGTTTACCTACAATAATAGTTTCCATTCCAGTATTGGGTTGACACCTTATGAAGCTCTTTATGGGAGGAGATGTAGGACACCCTTGTGTTGGAGTGAACCTGGTGATAGTATGGTGTTAGGACCTGAGATAGTGCCAGAAACCACCAAAAAAGTGAGGATGATTCAGGAAAATATGAAAGTAGCACAAAGTAGGCACAAGAGCTACCATGACAAAAGGAGGAAGGCACTCGAATTCCAGGAAGGTGACCATGTGTTCTTGAGAGTTACCCCGACAACTGGGGTTGGTAGAGTGATGAAAGTGAAGAAACTTACTCCTAGATTCATTGGTCCTTACCAAATTTTAAAAATAGTCGATGAAGTCGCCTACCAAATAGCCTTACCACCATTCTTGTCCAATCTTCATAGTGTCTTTCATGTGTCTTAACTCAGAAAGTACATTCATGACCCTAGTCACGTGATAGTCCCTGATATCATACAGTTAAAAGAGAACTTGACTTTTGAGGTATTACCCCTTCGAGTCGAGGATAGGAGGGTGAAGCAGCTAAGAGGCAAGGAGATTCCTTTGGTCAGAGTCGTTTGGAGTGGGGCTACTGAGGAAAGTGCTACATGGGAGTTGGAAAGCAAGATGATGGAGTTGTATCTGCATCTTGTCAATCGAGGTGAGTAGAAATTTTGAGGACGAAATTTTTATAAAGGCATGGAATTGTAACACCCCGTTTTCCGTTAAGTGCTTTTATGTATGCATTGTTTGTTAGGAAGGTTTAGAATGAGCTAAGTGGGGTTTTAGGTGGAAAATCCCTTTTCTTAGGATTGTGTCTTGTGACTATCTGGGTCACAAGATCGGTGGTGCTTGATAGAAAGCACAACCGTGTGGGTTGGGCTAGCGCGTCTCGCTAACACTAAGTTGACAACGCCCATGCTCAATGGCAGACAGTGCCTCGTAGATACTAAGTTGAGCAAGGTCGTACTCAAGGGGGAGCACGACCGTGCTCGGGTCTGTGTCTTTAAAAAGAGAACAGCAACCAAGGGTTTTCTCATAAACCCTATTTTGGCACAAACAGAAACCCTATTGCCGCTACAACCTTTCTCTTCCCTATTTTCTCTAAACCCATTGCGTTGTGGGAGCTTTAGAGACTCTTGAGAATGTCTAGTTCGTTTATGCCAAATCGGTATAGGTAACGGTTTCTCCTCTTTTGGTTTCCTCTCTATTATTTAGATTTGGGAACTAATTGGTTAATGTTCTTGTTTAAGCAAGGCTTGGAAGCTGACTGAGCCACTCAAGGAGAACTCATTGGTTGTCGTTTGGTCTACCGTTTGAGTTATCGCTACCGGATTCTTCATATCAGGTATGGGGAGAAGGTTACTGTACTCATTAGCCAAAGGGGTAACGTAAGATGGGGGGTTCCCATAGCCCCATTATTTGTTAACTTTTATGAATGTTTGAATATGTGTAAACTGTTGTTGATGCCATGATCTGTTTGGTTGTATGAATTAATTGCTATACACTTAAGTTGGTTAACGTTATGCTTGCTATGTATGCCTATTGTCTCATGATTGCTACGTTATATACCTAATGATGTATCATTGGTTGAATCTGTATATGATATGAGAATTACTATGTGTTGTTGTTATACATCTATTGGCTGAATGTTGATTGGCTGAGTTATGTGGTTGTTATGTTGAACATATTAATAAGATGGTCGTGCATTGAGCACAGCCGTGTAGGACAGTGAGCACGATCGGGCTCCACTTAAGTGGCAGCACGACCGTGCTGGGGTGAGCACGTCTGTGCTCCCCTTACTGGTCAGAACATGAATTAAAGGTTCTTAAGGGGTTTTTCGCCCCAGATGTCCCCAATAATGTAATAAGATACCAATCGAATAAAGAAGATCTAGATATCTTAATTAAAGATTAATTAAGATGAATAAGAACAATAAGTTGGTTAAGTCGGTGCCCTTTGGGCTACCTCACGTTGATATGCTTTGGCACTTTTTTGCCAAAGTGGCCTCGATGCTTTTCGGTCGATGTGTTGATAAGTTGAACCTTGGTGCTTTTTGGATAAGGGGGCCTTGACCCAGAATGGTTAAGGTGTTGATGTTGACGTTGATGATGGTGATAAGTCTTGGGTGCTTATTGGCTTAAGCAAAGGAGGCGGTTGCCTTGTTTGTTGTTGTGCTCATGCATTCATACGTTGAAGTCGTTAGTGGGGGAAGCTCTACATAGGGGAGATCATCCTAGAGTACGCCAATCTGGCCAAGTCTCGGGTGGTTTACCCAAGGTTTGGTAAACCATGCTCCCCCGTGTAACACCCTGCTTTTCGTTAAGTGCTTTTATTAAGCTTGTTTGGTTGTTTAAGTTAGTTTTGTTAAGTTAATATAGTTGGCTCAGGGCTAAGTGGGAATTTTGACTTAAAAGTCCCTTCCTGGTGCATGAGCACGCCCGTGCTCATTAGCCAGCATGTCCGTGCTTAAAGTTTGTAACGTATTTCAGGTTTTAAGTTGAGCACACCCATGCTCAACAGTGAACACGCTCATGCCCAATGTGCGGACAGCGTCTCGCTGACGCTAAGTCCATCACAACCGTGCTCAAGGAGGTGCACAGCCATCCTCAAGTTCTCTCTATATATGATTGCACAGAGGCTAAGGGTTTACGTGAAAACCTTATTCTAGTGGCTGCTATTACCCTAGTGCGGTCCGAGCAGTTTCATTCCCTTTTTCCATTAAACTCAATCGGTTTCTTGAGTATTGGAGACCCTTGGGAAGTGTTGTTTCGCCTGTGCAGGTATATAGGTACTGTTCCATTTCTCCCTTGTGGTTTCCTTTCATAGTTTTGAATTGGAAACTAACTGGTTTGTGTTTTTGTTAAACCAAGACTTGATTTTGGATTGAGCCTCTCGTGGGAACATAACCGGTATGCTGTTGGGAGTTAACGTTTGGAACCTTCAATCCAGGTATAGGGAGGAGGGTAGTGTGTAACACCCTAAACTTGGTGTCACATGGTTACCCATTGCGGAAACAAAATTCATTAAATTGCTGGTTACTTTCGGAAAATAATAATTTCCTATTAAATAAGTATACTAAAATAGTGATGATTTTTTTTTTCAAGATGGATGAACACTCAGAACATGAATAACGGAAACACGCATATATGTAAGCATTAACAGTAGTAGCATAAGTACTCAGTTACAACGTAATCATAAGGCCTTTACAAGAACATACCATTAGTAGAATTAGGAAAAGTAATGAGGAACATAATATTAACAAAAAGCAAAAAGGTCCGGAACCACATTTCCAAACACCTTGGCTCTCAGAAGCCCGAAATAAGCCAGACAAGGATACACTATCCCAAAATACACCTACAGCTGGTCAATATATAAGTAGCCATTAGGGAGGCCAGAAACAATACCCCCACTCCCAGAAGATGAAGTGGGCTCAGGATCTATGATGTCTCCTCCCTCATCAGGGGAGTCAAAATCGTCATCGTCATCGAGTACCACGTAGTTCGGTTCATCATCTTTGTCATCTGGTGCATCATGCTCCGGCTCGTCGTCATCAGTCGTCCTCAAAGAACTCCTCCGGATCCTCCTCCGGTGGTGATGCAGGAACGCCATCGGGAAAGGGCACCCCAAGAGGTGGATGCTCATGCAACAGCCCCTGATCGGCCAAACGTTGGAGATAGTACCAGATAAGTGGTAGCGATATCCTCACCGACTCCACTACCTCTACTCTACGTTGTGGTCCGCCTTCTGCTGGTCCCTCAAGAGAAGTCACCGGTCCGGTATAAGTAGTGGAGTGGGATCCCAGATGAATTACCCACGCAGCCGCAAGATGAGCATTCTCAAAAGTTAAGGTCCGCACTCCCGCAGGTGCCAGGGGGATATTGGGATCCACCTAAACTCATATATATAACAAGTCCATATAGGGGAGGAAACAACAAAAGAATATGCAAGAATGAGATACCAATATATGGAAGATCACAATAACCATATGCATGATACATGCATCATATAAACATACTAAGCATTTACCAGGTAATTTACCAGAAATAAACACGTATAATATCAAGGGGTCTCATGCCCCCACAGTCAGCTTTTATAAAAGCATGCATGACACTTCAATATTCAGGCTCTATCTTAATCTCATGAGATATCATCACCTTTTCATCATTGAATAATAAGGAGTTGATCAGGCTCAATTGCCACACGGGCACATCGTCTCGGACACCTCGTGCACCAAGGCATCCAGAATAAACATCGTCTCAAATGCCTCATTTATCAGGTTATTCGGAATAACATCGTCTCGAATGCCTCATTTATCAAGCCATTCAGAATAACATGCACGTCTGCCAAATGGATTAATGCATGAGAAAACCTTTCATTTTACACAGCTTTTCTTTGTGATCATTCTCTTTCGCTGTTGAAGGTTAAAAGCTAACGACTATTCATAAATTTCATTATTTGAAATTATCCAACATTGACACAAGACACGCGGTCCGAGTGCACAATCACAACGCCTTGGACCGATGCACCAGTCTTCGGCTTGTGGTCATAGAAAACATCATTCATCTTTAACATCGTTGTCTCACCTTGTGAGTAAGACATCCAGTCCATAACACCAGGACACAGATCAAAGATCTACGTGTAATTATAAGACATTAGAAGCGACGTCTCGCGAACTAGATCCACTTTTAACATGTGTATTACTTTTCGTTCAGTGAAACTCAAATACAAAATAAAATGCTCGATAACTTATCCAAGTTACCGGAATATTTTCGAAAACAGTTTTATATAAAATCTTTTCATTTGGAAAATCATTTGTAAAATAGTATGAGAAATCCATTTTCTCTTGAAATCCTTTCCTTAAATTCATTTCTAAATAAAGTCAAATATTTTCCAAAGGCTTTTTCCTCCATAAAACATATATTTTCTAAATGGTTTTCTCTTATGCGAAAATATTTATTCATAAGGAAATGATTTCCTTTTTATCTTGAAAATATTTTTAACAAGTGTTCTAAAAATTCTCATCTTTCAAAAATATTGACCTTACGTGAATTCTTCCTTTCCAAACCACATTCTTTAATCAAAGAAATCAGCAAAACATCTTCTTTTTTTCTTTTTTTTAGATTTTCTTAAATCTTATCAAGGCTTTTAATCTTATCATTATTTGAGCACCAACAAATGTCAGGCTTCTCAGGTATCAATCAAACATCAATATAATAACAGTTAATAACAGTTCATGTCATACATGTTTCATAACACTTTAATCCAGTAAATAATCAAGTAATAAAACAACTACCAGACAATTACCACAACAGTCCAAATATATCAGTCATTCAAACATTGATTCAAACGTTCTAACAGAATTCCAGTAAATCAACAGTTCATATAAACACATGCACACAGTTATTGAGTATCCCTCAGGCTTTCCTCTCTTACCTTTGGTGAAGGTAAAAGTGTTTGGTGTTTGAAGTAAAGAATCACGAATGTCCTCGCTTGCTTCGCTATGAAAGTCTAAAGATACCAACACAATACCACAAGTTAAAAATCAACCAAGAACACTAGACTCTCAAGGTATAGGTTCAGCCTTCTCAAAATATTAGGGTTTGATATTTTCAAAAATCACACCACTCATGGATTAATGATCCTTAAGAGTTAGAGATTCATAATCAATGATCATTTTTCAAAGATTGAACAAAACTCCTCTAAGTCACTAGCTTAGGGTTTCAGCCTTTTCCTTAAAAATAGGCTAGAAATTTTCAAACTTTTCAAGCTCTTAGATTTAGCATTAAAAGGTACTAAGAAGCTCAAATCCATGATCATATTTGAAAAGTTGAAACAAAACATCCTAGGCCCAAAACCTACTAGGTTCGGTCATCCTTGGGAAAGCTTGAAGCTTGAAAATGAACAAAAATGGAAGCTTTAAGTGTTAGAAACTTGAAGTAAGAATGGAGAAGAAGAAGAAAATGGATGATATGAATTGAAGTGAGTATTTATAGATTGAGGGAGGGAGAGTGGCGTGAAGAGGGAGGAAGAGTGAGCTTGGAGAGCAAGTTTGGAGTTAAGGAGGTGTTTGGTTGGAAAAAGTGAAGAAAATGGGTTTTTGATTAGAATATGACTAATTTGAAAAGGTGTAATGATAGTACTTTTTGAGTGTGTCATAACCCTTGTCAATCACATCCCCTCATGTCACTTCACTCCATTTGTGCTCCCTAATCTGCTGCATTTCGTATCCGGCTGCACTTCCGATCGTAGTTTTCGACGTTTTCGCCCGAATAAAATATTATATTTTATTTTTGAACGTAAATTTTCAAAATAACCTAAGTTTAAGGAAACATGATAAAAACACTAACCGTTTCGTTCACAGGTCAAAATTAGGTTTTCTGCTCAGTAAACATTTACTGTCAGTGAAAACGCAGACCGACTTCCGTCTGGGTTTTCAACCGAAACTTTAATCGTGAATTTTTATGGTAGGATAACACAAGAAAATGATTTTATTCTATTTAAAATCATCCTCTGGATTTTTATAAAAATAAACACATATAATTATGTATTTACTGATATAGAATGACACAGAAATCAATGCATTACAATACTACCCCTCTAAAAAGAATTTCGTCCTCGAAATTACTCACATGGAAATAGTTCAGGATATTGTAACTTCATTTTGTCCTCAACTTCCCATGTAGCTTCTCCGGTTGTATCGTTCCAGATGACTTTGACTAAAGGATTTTGTTTACCTCTGAGCTGCTTCGTCATCTTATCCGTGATTTGTACTGGCGGAGTCTCAAAAGACAAGTTCTCTTTTAATTGTACATTATCGGGCTCAATTATATGATATGGGTCATGAACATATTTCCTCAATTGTGAAACATGGAAAACATCGTGGATATTGGAAAGAAAAGGTGGCAAAGAAATTTTGTAAGCTATAGGACCTACACGACGAAGAATTTGGTAGGGTCCAATGAATTTGCGAGTGAGATTTCTGGATTTAAGTACTATGTCAATCCCATTCGTAGGCGTGACTCTCAAAAACACATGCTCGGCTTCCTCAAACTCAAGAGGTCGTCGTCTCTTGTCAGCATAACTCTTCTGTCGACTTTGAGTTGTCCGCATTTTCTCCTGAATCATTTTCACTTTTCTGTTGTCTGTTGCACGATTTCTGGTCCCAGCAGCAAACTTTCACCATCTTGGTACCAACATAGAGGGGTTCTACATCGTCGACCATATAAGGCTTCATAGGGTGCCATTCCTATGCTTGAATGAAAGATGTTGTTATAGGTGAACTCTATCAGTGGTAGGAATTCATCCTAATTCCCAGTTTTTTCCAACACACATGCCCTCAACAGGTCTTCCAGAGATTGGATTGTCCTCTCTGACTGTCCATCGATTTGTGGATGATACGAATAACTCAATCTGAGTTTCGTTCCAAGTGACTCTTGCAATCCTTGCCAGAACTTTGACGTAAACCTCGGATCACGATCCGAAATGATACTTGAAGGTATTCCATGCAATCTGACGATTTCATCAATGTACAATCGAGTTAACCTTTCTATTGGATACTTCATGTTGATAGGTAAAAAGTGAGCTGACTTAGTCAGTCGATCCACTATTACCTCATGTCCTTTCCGAGTCCTTGGTAAACTTGTTACAAAGTCCATCGAAATTCCACCTCATTTCCATTCTGGAATGTCCAAAGATTGTAGCATTCTTGCTGGCTTTTGGTGTTCAATCTTAGCATTCTGACATACCAAACACGAAGCAACGTATTACATTACGCCTCTCTTCATTCCATACCACTAATAAAATCTCTTTAGATCTTGATACATCTTTATGGCTCCTGGGTGTAGACTTAACTTACTCTTGTGAGCTTCTTCTAGAATCAACTTTCTAAGTTCAACATCATCTGGTACACAAATCCTCTCACCGAATCTCAAGATTCCATCTGTTCCTTCTCTGAATTCTGATAGTGCTCCCTGTCGCACTAAGTCGCTTTCCTCCTGCAGGTACTGATCACTTCTTTGTTTCTCCTTTATTTGGTCCATCAATCCATTCGAAACGGTGATCCTACCTAAACAAAGCTTTCCTGGAAACGTCTTAACTGTCGAGCTCAGATCCTGAAATTGTTCCAACAATTCTTGCTCTTTAACCATCATCACTGACGCATGTATCAACTTTCTACTCAGGGCATCTGCAACCACATTTGCTTTCCTAGGGTGATACTGAAGTTGGAAATCATAATCCTTCAGAAATTCCAACCGACGTCTCTGTCGCATGTTAAGCTCTTTCTGGTCGAACAAATACTTCAAACTCTTGTGATCACTGAAGACATTGAATGTAGCTCCATACAGATAATGCATCTAGATTTTCAGAGCAAAGACCACTGCTGCTAACTCCATGTCATGCGTAGGGTAGTTCTTTTCATGAATCTTCAACTGTCTTGAAGCATAAGCGACAACCTTTCGATTTTGCATCAACACGCAACCTAACCCCTGGTGTGAAGCATCACAATAAACTTCAAAAGGTTCCTTAGGATCAGGAAGTATCAACACCGGTGAAGTAGTCAACCTCATTTTTAGCTCTTGGAAACTTCCTTCACATGCTTCCGTCCATGTAAACGCTTGATCCTTCTGAGTTAACTGGGTAAGGGGTCATACTATCTTGGAAAATCCTTCAATGAATCTCCTGTAGTATCTAGCTAAAACAACGAAACTATAGATCTCTATTGCTATCTTTGGTCTTTCCCATTCTAAAACAGCTTCAACTTTCGACGGGTGTACGACGATTCCTTCACGCGATATAACATGACCTAAGAACTGAACTTGGTCTAACCAAGATTCACACTATTCCGGTTTCGCGTAAAGTTGTTTCCCTCTCAAGGTTTGAAGAACAATACTGAGATGTTCATCATGTTTTTCCTTGTTTGGAGAATATATTAGAATCTTATCGATGAAAACAACGACAAACTGATCTAAATAAGGACGAAAAATCTTATTCGTGTAATCCATGAATATCGCAGGAGCATTCGTCACTCCAAACGATATCACCAGATACTCATAATGTCCATAGCATGTTCGAAACGCTGTCTTAGGGACATCCTCAATCTTTACACGGATTTGATGGTAGCCTGACGGTAAATCTATTTTCGAGAAAACGGGCCCGTCACGCAACTGGTCCATTAGATCATCTATCCTTGGAAGCGTATACTTTTTCTTGATCGTCACTTTGTTCAACTGACGGAAATCCACACATACCCGAGAAGTTCCATCCTTCTTTTTCACTAACAAAACTGAGGCTCCCCGTGGTGACACACTGGGTCTAATGAATTCCTTTCTCGTCAACTCCTCAACTTGTTCCTTCAAGGTTTCTAGCTCTGATGGCGGCATACAGTATGGTGCCGTGGATATTGGTCCAGTGCCTGGAATCAGATCAATCACAAACTCGATATCTCGAACAAGCAGTAGTCCAGGTACATCTTCAAGAAAAACTTCCGAAAACTCTTTGACGACGGGTATGGACTCTAAGTTTAACTCATTCTTAACGTCTAAGGAAAACAACAACATGTATCCTTGAGCTCCCTCTTTCAAAGAAGCTTCTACCTGACTAGCAGATAACAATCCAATAATCTCATCCCTAAAAACTAAGGTTTTCTGGGCACAGTCTATTAAGATATGGTTGGGAGATAACCAATTCATGCCTAGAATTACATCTAACTGTACTAAAGGCAAGCAGATCAGATCTACAAGAAAATGTCTATCCTGCACAATGATAGGACAGTTCAAACAAACATAATTGACAGTAACTGGCTCAGTAGTTAGGGTTGAAACAATCAGATTATATGGCAAGGAAGAAATGGGTAAGTTTAAGAGTTTCACACGATCCGTCGAAATGAAAGAATGTGTTGCGCCCGAATCGAAAAGTATAGTTAAAAGATTACCAGCTATGTCACACTTACCCTACACGAGATCGCCGGAGTTTGATGCCTCATCTCCATTTACAGTATAAACCCTTCCGGTAGTAGTCGGCTTGTTGGCTCTGGCATGATTAACCACTGGCTCATGCTTTGGTACCCTACAGTCCTTGGCCATGTGCCCAAAACGATTGCAGTTAAAACACTTTACTTCTCTCTTTCGGCAGGTATTGGCCAGGTGGTTAGGGCCTCCACACTTGAAGCACTTCCTCTCTTGGTCTTGATTCTGATTCCTCTGGCCTCCACGGTAGGTCACCCGAGGTTTGGTGACCGCGGCCCCCCGAGATGAGGAATCTACAGTTTGATGCGTTGGCTATCCATGGGGTTCACTCGAGGTTCGGTGAACTGCCGGTGTTGGTGCTTCTATGAACAATACAGATATGTAACTCTGAAGTCGTTCATCCTGAGTTAGTTTGGATCCACATGCATAATGGAATAGCAGAGTAGTGTTGCATTGCACCACATAACATACTTGTTTTTTATGATGTTGATGTATGATATATATATATATATATATATATATATATATATATATATATATATATATATATGCTTATGTATGCTATGATGTTGTCATGCTTGTTTGTTTACCTTGCTTCCTATCTCCATGTCGTATATGTTTACATGATTCTTACTCCCCATTTTCTGTTTTGTTAGTTTGACATGTTTGGCTTCATGCAGAGGATGGTGAGCAGTCTGGAGAGGAGTGACTCTGAGGAGGCACCACTCATAGTTAGGGCTTTACCTTTTGTTTAGTTTAGTTTCAGTTGTATTCTGAGATTCATCCGGAATGGTTATACCAGCTCTGTTGTGACATCAGGTTGGGTTTGTTTTATTTGTTTATTTAGTTTAAACTTGATTTTATTTTCGCGCTTTGAGAACTCATTCATGTGGGACCTTTCTACCCATGGACAAATGTTTTATTTATTTCAGTAAATACATGATTTCTTTTTCAGTTTTATCCTTTTATTACTTTTTAACATGCGGGGTAGCAGGGTGTCACACCCCACGGTGGCGTACCCTCGTTATGGTGCGTCAGCTATCCAAGGGTTCACCCATGGTTTGGTGGACTGCCGACGTTGGTGCTTTTATGGCTAATGTGGATATTTAACTCCGAAGTTGCCTTCCCGAGATAGGTTGGATCCACATGCATAACAGAGTAGCGGAGTAGTGTTGCACCGCATATCATGTGTTGGTTGAGATAACATGTTGACGTGATTATAATATGTTGATGTTATGTTTTATATTGCTATGCCATGTTATGATGTATGTTCATCTTGCTAAACTACTTCCATGCCATTGTGTTTACATGATTTCTTACTCCACGTTTCACTTTTCTGTTGTTGGCATGTTTATCTTTATGCAGAGGACGATGAGCAGCCAGTGGAGGAGTGACTCTGAGGAGCCGCGACTCTAGTTAGGATGCTTAGTCTTATTGTTTGTTAGTTTCAGTTTCAGTTGTATTCCGAGGATTTTCTTCCGGAACGGTTATACCAGCTCTGTATATGACGTCGGGGTTGGGTTATGTTTATGTTATGTTTATGTTATGTTTATGTTTATGGTTATGTTTTAAAACTGTGTTTCTTTCCGCGTTGAGATATTACAATGTGGTATCTTTTACCCAGTTTTTATTTTATTGAAATAAATGCATGCTTTTATATTACCTCTTTCAAGTAAACATTTTATATTAATATGTCGGGTAGAGGGTATCACAAAACAAAGAAGGGCAAGTTAATTGCTCTAAGGCTGATCAAAAGTCAACAAAAGCGTCCAAGCCTCTAAAGGCAGACGAGTCATCCAGTGATGCTGACCTGTCTGAACCCGAGGAAGATAAAGCTTCTCTTACAGAAAAAGAAGTTCATAAAGGATATGCCATTTAGAAGGCTCAACAAGGATAAGAACTTCAAAGACCACTTCAACAGACAAGAGTTCAATTGTCTGCTATGAGTTCAAGATGTCTGGTCACAACAAAGCTAAATGTCCTCAACTCAAGAAAGCCCATTTTAAGAAGTTCTTCAAAAAGAAGAAGAACGGGATGATGGCTACCTGGGAGGATCTGGAGTCAACAATTTCTGATGATGAAGAGATAGGAAGAAGGTAATCTCTATCTGATGGCCAACACTGACTCAGATTCAGATGATAAGGTACATTCTGACTATGAGGAATTACTTGATGCCTATGAGGAGTTGCTGGAGGAATCCAACTGCTTATCTAAGGCCTTCAAATCCCTCAAGAGAGAGTATGTAAAGCTCCTTAGTGAGCATAAACAGAAATCTCAGGAGTGTGAGAAGCTGGCCAAAGAGAACAGTGAGCTGAAGACTGAAAAGTCTGATGAAGCTAAGATCTCACGCGAAACATCACAATCTGAAGAAGTTAAAAAACTTCAACAGAAAGTTGCTTAAAAAAGTTGCTTAACATCAAAATCTGAAGAAGTGAAAAACTTCACTTCTGATCTTACCAAATTTGTTAATGGCAAAGACAATATGACTAAGTTGCTTGGCTATCAGAGACACTCCCTTAACAAAGAAGGTAATGGATATGTCCACCAGACACATCATAAAGTATCAACTAAAACTTCTAAAGTGTCTGTTAAGTCAACAATAATTAAATCCATGCCTGTCTGTAACTTCTGTGGAAAAACTAGACATGTTATGTCTAAGTGTATCCATAAGAAGAGAAGGAAGTCTTCATAGACTCCTAGAACTAACAGAAAAGGATCCAGAAAAGTATGGGTACCTAAAGACCAAATAATTTTTGTTGCAGATGTCCTTAATAGGACATAGAAAACACCACTGCTGGTACATGGACAGTGGTTGCTCGCGACACATGACAGCAGAAATGTCTATGTTCCTAGACCTCCAACTTAAGAAATGAGGACATATTGCTTTTGGAGGAAATCAGAAGGGGAAGGTTATAGGCAATGGTACTATTGGTGGTAAACCCCCTCTTCCATCTATATCTAATGTTCTTATGGTTGAAGGATTCAGACACAATTTTCTTAGCATAAGTCAATTATGTGGCAGTGGATTTGATGTCTCCTTTACCAACGATTTATGCATAGTTAAAGACTTTAGTGGTAGAACCCTCTTTTCAGCTAAAAGGAAACAAAATCTGTATAAGATTGAACTGACTGATCTCTCAGATCAAAGTGTAATCTGTCTGATGCCTAAAGAGGATTAAAGATGGTTATGGAATAAGGACTAGGACATGATAGTAAAAAACTAATTTCTAAACTGAAAAAGGATAACCTTGCGAGAGGATTGCCTGATATTAGTTTTAAGAAAGATGTCCTGTGTGATGCATGTCAGGGAGGTAAACAGATAAAATCAAGTTTCAAATCTAAAAACTAAGTATCAACCTCTAGACCTCTTCATTTGTTACACATGGATATGTTTGGACCAGTTAGTGTTGCTAGCCTGGCTGGAAGAAAATATGGATTTGTCATAGTTGATAACTACTCTAGATTTACATGGGTTCTTAACCCACAAGGATGAGTCTTTTAAGGCTTTCTCGGTATTCTGCAAAAGAATACAAAATGAACAGGGTTTCTGTATCTCTACCCTTAGAAGTGACCATGGGGGAGAATTTGAGAATGAGCAGTTCAGACATTTGTGAGGATAATGGGATCTCTCACAATTTCACTACACCTAGAACTCCACAACAACATGGAATGGTTGAGAGAAAGAACAGATCTCTGCAAGAGATGGCTAAATCTATGCTCAATGAGAATAATCTCCCAAAGTACTTCTGGGCAGAAGCACTAAACACTGCATGTTATGTACAAAACAAAATACTTATTAGGCCTTTTTCTAAAGAAGACGCCTTATGAATTGTGGAAAGGTAAAAGCCGCAACATATCATATTTTCATGCATTTGGTTGTGAATGCTTCATTTTGAATACTAAGGATCAACTTGGGAAGTTTGACTCCAAAATAGATAAAGGTATCTTTGTAGGATATTCTGAAATGTCTAAAGCCTTTAGAATTTATAATTCCAGAACTTCTGTTATTGAAGAATCTGTTCATGTTAAGTTCAATGATCGTTTAAAGACTGATAAGGAATTATCAGATCTAGATGACGATCTTGCAGGTCTTGACATAAATAAGTGCGAAAGCCAACAACCTGATCTGACCAAGACGGAACCTGTAAATGAACAAGACAGACAAGTGGAGCAGACAAGTCAAGATCTTCATGATGATCTGAAAAGGGTCTAGAAATTCAAATCTCATCATCCTAAGGATCTTATTATTGGAAATCCCTCAGAAGGAGTAAGAACCAGATCCACTTTAAGAGAATCAAGCAATGTGATCTTTATGTCAGAAATAAAGCCAAAACGTATTGAAAAAGCTCTTAAGGATGAAAGTTGGATTCTTACTGTGTAAGAAGAACTCAACCAGTTCACCAGGAATGATGTTTGGACACTTGTCACCTAGCCCAAAAACAAATATGTCAATTGAATAAGATGGGTGTTCAGAAACAAATTGGATAAGGATGGCAAAGTTGTGTCAAATAAGGCAAGGTTAGTAGCTCAAGGCTATAGCCAACAAGAAGGTATTGATTATACTGAAACCTTTGCACCTATAGCTAGAATAGAAGCTATCCACATATTAATGTCATATGTTGCACAACACCAAATCACCCCTTTTCAAATGAATGTAAAAGGTGCTGTTCTAAATAGTATAATTAAAGAAGTGTATGTTAAACAACCCCCTGGTTTTGAAGATACTGATAAACCAGATCATGTTTTCAAACTTAAAAAGACATTATATGGTTTGAAACAGGCACCTAGAGCATGGTATGATAGACTTAGTTCTTTTCTCATGCATAATGACTTTACTAGATGGCAAGTAGATACTACATTGTTTAAGAAACGTTTTAAAGAGAATTTCATTATAGTCCAAATATATGTCGATGATATTATTTTTGGAGCAACTAATGAAAAGCTGTGCAAGGAATTTTCCAAGCTAATGCAAGCAGAATTTGAGATGAGCATGGTGGGAGAATTAAAGTTCTTCCTTGGATTACAAATCAAACAGACAAGTGATGGAATCTACATCCATCAACAAAAATATACAAAGGAGATACTCAAAAAGTACAAGATGGATAGTGCTAAACTCATGAAAACTCCCATGCAACCCAATGTAAAACTAAGCAAAGATGATGAAGGTAAAAAGGTAGACCAAACTGTCTACAGAGGTATGATTGGCTCTCTACTATACTTAACCTAACCTCAAGCAGACCTGACATTCAGTTTAGTATCTGTATCTGTGCTAGATTCCAATCTGACCCAAGAAAATCTCATCTTAAAGCTGTTAAAAGAATATTTAGATATTTTCTTAGGACTACTAGTCTTGGCTTGCTGTATCTAAGATCAAAATAATACAGATTGGTGAGATTCTGTGATGCTGATTTTGCTGGAGACAGAATAGAAAGAAAAAGCACTAGTGGAGGATGTCACTTCATTGGAGCAAGCTTAGTCTCCCGGTCAAGGAAAAGGCAGACAACTATTGCCTTGGCTACTGTTGAGGCATAATACATCCCAACTGCTAGTTGTTGCTCTCAACTCTTATGGGTAAAACATTGACTTGAGGATTACTCTATTTATGAGAATAATATATCTATATGGTGTGATAATTCTAGTGCCATGTGCTTAACTAAAAATCCAATTCATCATTCTAAGGCTGAGCATATTGAAATCAAACATCACTTTATAAGGGATTATGTTCAAAAAGGTAGAAGTTCCTGCAGGAGATCAAGCTGCAGAGGTTGAAGTTGCTGCTGCAACTACTGAAGACCTGTCTATTGGGACACAAACAGTTGTCCACCCTGAGGTTGACATCTGACCCTTCCTCTATCAAGGAAGAAGCTGAAGCTGTTAGAAAATCAGCTGGTCCTTCCATTTATCCCTTATGCACCATCTTCCCCCTCTCATCAAGGTATTCTTGACTCTTTTATTTCTTCTCCACCTGCCCTGTCTGTCCAACCCCCCTCTTCACCTGTTTCCTCTCACCAAACTCAAACATCGTCTTATGATGCTGTGTCTGATATATGTCAATACATAGTAGTTCACAAGGATTCAACTCCTAAAGAACAAGCTGGCATATCATTAAGCCTTTTTGTGTCTGACTTGCAATCTCTTATGACTGCAAGTTTCTCTAGTCTTTCTGTCATACCTTCTCCTCAACCTCACACGCTTAACCCATGTAGGGAGATTTTCTTTTATCCCCCTATTGTCTTGTTCATTAGAACATTGGGAAGGACTCATTATCCTGCCTCTATTGTAATGTTACCTGCTAGGTATAGGTATTTCTTTTTATTAGTTACGGGTTCAAATTCTTTCTTTGCTTTTATAGATTCCTTTTTACCCCTACCTCCATCTGTTCAAGCCAAATAACCTCTTCCCGCTCCTATCCAGATAAGAGTCACCCGCCTGTCTCTGTCTGAGAAACTTTCCTATGTCTTATCATCCCCTGATACTGACTTTGTCAAAATCAGACCTCCGTTTAAACTAGCCTTTCTTCTCTTCATATACTATAGAACCCTTCATCAATGTGTCTTCCCCCGTATCTCCTCATCTTTCTCTGTGCCCAAGGCACCCCCTGTCTTAGCTTTGCCCCGGCACTCACACCAGTGTGCTGCTTCGACTAGTATGATTGTAGAAGCCTCCACTCCACATATGGTCAATTTACATAGCTTCAACCTGCTTCAGGCTCAGCTAAAGGAAACCAAAAGACAGCTGGATGAAGAGAGGCATGCTAGTCCGTTGTTAGAAAAGAGAGTTGAATCTTTGTTTTTGCTTTTTAGTCTGCCTAGGTAGTTTTTGTTTGTAAAATCTGCCTTGTATTTGAATAGATTATGATGAATAATATTATACTTTCATTCTTTTATCTTTAATGTCTTTTACTTTTCTGTCTCTTAATTATTTCCTTTTTGCTGTTGACAAAATGGGGAGAAAATAAAGTTAAGATGATTATTGATGACTAAGTAAAGTCAAGTAAAATTGGAACCTGTCTCTCTGAGTGCATATCTGTTTATGAATGATCGTGTGTATAACTCTGATAACCGTGCTGTCTTAAAGTACTCCTAAATATAAATTGAACCTAAGTGCACCTATCTGCACAACCTTTCCGGTTAAGAAAATTTCAGCATGTCTGAATCATGTTATCTCTTCTGTTGACTTTTCTAAGGTTCATTAGATCATCTGAATGTTTGTCATCATCAAAAAAGGGGAGATTGTTAAGTCTCTAAAATGTCTAATGTGCATTTCCCTAAGTTTTGATGAAAACTAAACATTTGTTAATGATTTAATTAACCATTATATTGGTTACTAACCTGTCTATCCAGTGTGCAGGTCAAAATAGTAAGAAATTACTTTCTCACATGTCTGCCCACATAGATGACCGCCTGTTTGAAGAAGCAAAAGTCAACCTGTCTGTTGACTAGGAAATTGACTTTCTGCATTGAAGTTTCAACTTGTCTTTTGATAAGTTCTTATACTTGTATGTGGTTCTTCGATAGGGAACTCAAGTACAAAGAGCTTTTGGAAGTTGTCCCCTCATACAGAAGACTCTAAAGCTCTATCTTTCTTCGTTTCACGTCTATCAAGAAAAGTCAGAAGTCATTCTCACAAGCAACCTAGGAAAATAGAGATGAAGTCTAGTTAAATAATGTTTCCAACATGCTTTATTCCCTAGTACTCTTGGTTATTACACGAAAAGGGAAATGTACTCTGCAAAGTACAAAAGCATTTTGCACAACTCTAATTTGGCTACTGCATGATGCATAAAGCAATGATCATTCATGTTAGAGTACAACCAAAGTTCCTATTGCATTATAATGACTGTCCATAACGACTCTATTGCATTTAATGGAGATCTGCTTGAAGCCAACATTTGATGGAATGTCTCCAACGGATCTCAAATGCTTGAAGGATATAAATACAGAAGTCATTGAAGATGAAGAAAAGATAACACACATCATTAAAAGAGCCATTACTCCGGGCATTTATTTCTTCATTCTTTCAATCTGTATTCTTTAATCATTTGAAGTTATTACGTAGTCTTTCCTCAGCTGACTTTTAATCCACCCTGAGTGTTTGTGAAAGAACTGTCTGTCTGATTGTATTCATTACAAACAAACTTATAAAACAAACTTGAGTGAGCCTGAAAAAGCTAGGTGAGTAAAGAATACTTGTCTTTGAGCTTGAAGAGGCTAGGTATGCAAACAATACTTGGAGTCTGTAACCTGATCAATTATAGTGGATAAAACCTGGTGCTGCCAAGGACTGGACGTAACTCTGTGGTAAAGAGTGAACCAGGATAAATAGCTGTGTTAATTTATCATACCTTAAACTCTTTAGTTGCTTTGATTATATTATCTGCTTTCTAACTAAAGGGTTAAAGTGTGAATATCAATCGTGTTTTCATTTTGTATGCTTGTGTGTTTTTCTGTTAAAATTACACCGCATGACGAGTCACTGTCTGCAGGCAGACTTTCACACTTGTCTGATCCTAGCTTGTGTGCGAAAAGTTTTCAACTTTGTTTTAATTTCTGATAAACGTAATTCAACCCCCCCCCCCCCCTCGTGTTTATAGTTTTTTATTTAAAGTGCATCTAGACCTTTTCGTCTTATCCAGGCCATAACTTGAACTATACTTATCCAATTAAGGTTAGTTTGGTGGTGTTGGAAATCTAATAGGCAGATATACAACTTTCATGAAGGCCTGAAAAACATAGTTTGGACATTAAAGTGGTCGAAATCGCAAAATATGTTGACTTTTTGGACTTAATGCAGGAATTGGTTTACTTATCAACAAATATTTATGTAATTAATTGCTATTGGGCTAATAAACATCCTTTGGGCCCTTCTCCTTGGTCATACCTTTGAGTTACCCTAGGAAAACTATTAGTAGTTTTTTTTAGAGTCTTGCACCTTTTTGACATTAGCAATTGGAGGCCATTAATTTATGCTCTTTTTCTAGGATTCATTTTCTCCCATTTTCTTGTTATTTTCGTGTAAGCTTTCATGGAACGCTAAATCTTGTTGATAATTCACCGATGTAAGAAATTAGTTTTTGGATATGAAGATTATTTCGCAATTCTGACCGTTGGATATGAAGAAATACCAGTCTTGAACCTTCATATTAAATTTAAGCATGATCCAACGGTTGAAGAATATATGGTGACGATTTCACAGTGACCACTCCAACTAAGCTCTCCAAACTCATAACAACGGCTTCGCTTTCTTTGAGAGTTTCTTCTCTACTCTTCTCTAGTCCGTGCAGCAACTGAAGGGAAGATGAAGTAATATTTTTCATTCAAGTTATTTAAGTCCATTATATTATTTGGTGCATGTTAGGTTTAGGTGTCACTTAGGTAGCATGGTTAGGTGTCTTAGGTGTTATTTTAGTGGATTACATGTGTCCACATAGCACTTAGCTTAGGTGTCTTATACAAAGGGTAGTAGAATCCATGTGTCCCTTGATGGCAGCCATCATCCATGCAACCTTTCATCTTAGTGACGCGTATCCAATTGTGCACGTGTCATTCACACATGTTACCGCATGTTGCCCTCTCGGCACGCCCGAGTGTTTTATTTCGCATTATCCCGCGTAACATACTGTTGGAATATTTTTCTTAATAATTTTAGGCTACTCCTAATATAGTTAAGTCCGACCTAATTTAATATCCCAACTATCAATTAATTAATTATTTGATTAATTAACCTCTTGATTTGCGTTCTGAACTCGTTTCAATTATAATTCTCCTCAAACTTGAAACACAAGCAAACTAACACCTAAGGAACATGATTAAGCCCTCAATCATGATTAATCATTTCCTCATATACTAATCGAGAAAACGGGGTGTTACCTTACTACCCCCCTCAAAAGAAATTTTGTCCTCGAAATTTTAGCGGTGGTTACATATCATCCCATGGTCCTTCACGTCCTTAACTTTATAACTTACATGATCAACATTAAAATCTTATATTAGGGTCCAACATGCTTCCACTGCACACTCTGATACAACTATTGATAACGTGATCTTACTGATTCAAACATCTACTTCAACTTATCACAACTTAAACATACACCAACTTGTTGCATTAACTACGTATTCTGCTGCGACTGATGCAACATAGTTCTTGCCATATCCCTCATGGTCCATATCACTTCGCCCTCATTTTCTCCATTAGTTCTTGGACGCTCTACATTCCCAATGTTGTCCCATGCTGTTGAACCATGTTTGCTACTACAAGTTCCACGAGCCATAGGTTCCTGTAAAAGTAACCATCAGCTCATATTCATAAGAAGTATATATCTTATGAATAATCGAAACAGTTATTATTGTCTCTCAATGTAGAAACAAAAGATAACTCGCGATACAGACACTCTACCCAAACACAGTTGACACCCGGTGCAGGTCCAACTTGACACGGCCAATAACAACATCTTGTATCTCGAAATCCTTTATTCTAATCGGACATAACCCCACAGTCTGTTTTGGAACCGAACTGCTCTGATACCATCTAACGTGACACCCATTTTCGGGCGCCGCATCAATGCAAATGCACGTAATAAAATAATATGAGAAATTGAAAACATTTACAGCATGTATTTTAAACAATAATATATATATATATATATACATATATATATACATATATATGTATATACATATATATATATATGTATATACATATATATGTATATACATATATATGTATATACATATATATGTATATATATATGTATATATATATATATATATATATATATATATATATATATATATATATATATATATATATACAATATCGAGTTATGAAGGAAGCGAAGACAAATGCAATACAGACACTCCACTGGCCGTGGTATAACTAATAAAAGACTCCACTTGAACTCTGAAAGTCCTCGTGAGAGACATTAGCATCCTCATCACCCTCCTCGTCTCGACACCAACCAAATACTCATCTCCGTCTTTGGATCATGAACCGAACCCAAAATAAATATGAATAGCGAAACAGAGGTACACATGATGTAAGAAACTCTAATTATCATAAAGGGGAAACATCATAAAATACTACTTATCAACATGTACAAACACAATCCGTCTCCCAAGATCATTGTCATACCAATCAACCTTGATATCTCAGCAACTACGATCATAACTTATTCTAATGCATAACTGGCCCTACATGCATGATTGGCCAATTCTACAACAACCTAAGTCGGGTAGTTGAGTTACTAGCTCCTGCGTTACCAATATGAGTTATGTCATCTTGGTCGCTCCGAATAGTCCACCTCAACCTCGTGTGGCAATTACTCAGCTGTTGCAACTGTTCACACAGCTCCACTGTAACGACCACTCAAACGACTGTTGCAGTCGATACGGTCACCTCCCTTGTGTAATAACCACTCAAATGGTTGTTGCAGTTATATACACAAGTATGATCTGACCTTGTATGACAGGCACTCGACCAACTGTTGAAGCTATCCATACGGTCCTCCTGTGACAACTGTCCAACTATCGTTGTAGTCAATCACAACCATCAACCTTATCACTACAACAGAAAATGCTTTAGATAGCATTTCCGTGTGCCTTTTAATAGCGTTTTTAAATGCTATCTATTCCCCCGCAATTAAAGCTTCTGACCTAAGATAGCGCTTCCGAAACGCTATCTTAGGGTACATCTAAGATAGCGTTTTTTAAAATGTTTACACTGATTTTTCCAAATTCTTTCTTCATTCATCAAAACCCATTACATAAGAAAATCGTATGAAAAACATCAACCAAATCAGAACACAGTAAAGCTAAAAATCATGATATTCAATGTATCAAATTAATACAATTGTGTGTAAAAGATGAAGACCCACAACATAAACAAAAACAAACAAAAAAATTACAGAATCCTCAAATCCCCTCTAATTTTGAAACCCTAAGATTACATAAACAAAAAGGAGCGTGAAGGAACATAAATCAGGAAGAAGGGACTTGGGGCGCGACTGAAACCGTGAGATGAAGGAACTTCGAAGGAACCATGACATCGTGATGGGTGGAATAGATCTGGACAAAGGAACCATGAAACCATGATGGGTGGAGTAGATCTGTTTGAACCGTGAAACCACCCAAGGTTGCGACTTCAAAAACGAAGGAAGGCACATCGTTGCCTTGTTAACGATAGAAAGAAAAAGAATATCGTGGGACAAGGGAATTGAACGCCTCTCACGTTTTTAAATTTTGGAAAAGGAAACGATAACGTTTATGTATAGAAGTGCTATTGTAGGGGTACATAAGATAGCGTTTGCTAGCGGAAGCTCTATCTTAGGTGGTTAGTTAAGACAGCGTTTCCACAAGGAACCGCTATCTTTTCCTCAGCTTGACTTATCATAGCGGTTCCTTAAGGAAACGCTATCTTAGGTGGTTAGTTAAGATAGTGTTTCCGCAAGGAACCGCTATATTTTCCTGCAGCTTGACTTTTAATAGTGGTTCCTTAAGGAAACGCTATCTTAGGTATCACCTAAGATAATGTTTCCTTAAGGAACCGCTATTAAAAGTCCCCGCATCATTTTTAATAGCATTTCCGCACGGAAATGCTATAAAAGGTGCGTTATTAAAAGTCTAATTTGTTGTAGTGTATATTAGTACCCGCTTAACAACATTTGCGGATACCCACAAGGTTGATCAACAACATGTAATGAGCATGCAACCATCACCACAAAGTTGCACACCACCTTTCCGTCTAACACCTCAATATCACCACCATATCATAAATTCCTATGTAAGCTATCAACTTAAATATAAATATCAATCATCTCCAAAGTATCACCAAGATTAATCCACCACACATCAGTATATATCAACAACACATAATGAACATATCATCATATCATCAATAATAAAAATAAATAAATATTAACTATACATCACATAATGAACTAATCATGTCATTCAAATACGCTTACTAACAATCAATGGGGTTTGAAAATCCCCACACATGTTAATGTTCATACCCTATTCCCATTTTCCCGATAATTGAAATTTCTTCCCCTTCACCTGACAGTGCATGCTTCCCCGTAAAGCTTTCGAACACGTCCATGCTAATGGCACTAACCTTGTCACGCTTTCCAGCAACGTTCACAAATGAGAACAACGACTTGACTTAGGTGAAGTCTGGTTTGAAAGTGTGCTCAAGAATCCAAGGGAAAAGCTACCAAATAGGGTTACTGTACGAGCTCCATATCTTCAGATAGAGACCTTTAATTAAAAAAGGGAACGGTGACAATGAAGAACTATTGGTCCTGAACCTTCCCACTAAGTTTCAGCCCGATCCAACAGTGAACGAATCTCAGATGGTCGTTCTATGCTGACAGGTTAGGTAGTATCCGGGTTGAGTTTCTCACCATCGTGATCCATATTGCAAGCTGAACATCTCCCACTATTTAAATTATTTCGCAATTCTGACCGTTGGATATGTAGAACTACCAGTCTTGAACCTTCATATTAAATTTAAGCATGATCCAACAGTTGAAGAATATATAGTGACAATTTCACAGTGACCACTCCAACTAAGCTCTCTAAACTCATAACAATGGCTTCACTTTCTTTGAGAGTCTCTTCTCTACTCTTCTTTAGTCCGTGCAGCAACTGAAGGGGAGATGAAGTAATGTTTTTCATCCAATTTATTTAAGTCCATTATATTATTTGGTGCATGTTAGGTTTAGGTGTCACTTAGGTAGCATGGTTATGTGTCTTAGGTGTTATTTTAGTGGATTACATGTCCACATAGCACTTAGCTTAGGCGTCTTATACAAAAGGTAGTGGAATCCATGTGTCCCTTGATGGCATCCCCTATCCATGCAACCTTTCATCTTAGTGACATGTATTCAGTTGTGACACGTGTCATTCACATATGATGACACGTGTCCAAAACTCGAGCTTTTACTCAACGCAGCTTGTGACGTGGTTTGTCATGCTACAAACTATGAAACAAACAAAGCCTAAATTGTTTAGGATTACTTAATAATAATGAATCAATTTAATTATACAATTGATTGATTCTCAAAATCTTTTAATTGACATTTATGCTTATTTAGTTCACCATCCAAAGTTTCCTCATGCTAAAAATAAAATAAAATCTTCTCTACACAAAAATAAAAGATGACCATTTAAACCCTTCTCAATTGATTTGTTTTCCAAAATAAAACTCATTTTGAATAATTAAACAATTGAACCTGTGTTATTTAGGGATGTCCTATGGACTCGGGTGCCATGTTCAATCCTTTAGATTTGAGGTTGTCCTGTTGACTTATGTGTCATGTTCAACCTCATTTAGGTTTTAATAAAAAAAAAAAATTAATACGAAATCTTAAAGACAAGTCAAAATATCAAAAATAAAAATAATTCTTTATTGTAAATAATTTTTGGGGTAAAATAAATATTTAAAAAGTTATAAATTTTTTTTGCACAATTAACTCGAGGTACCGTTTTCTAAACGGGTGATGTAGGGTGCTAACACCTTCCCTACTCGTAACCGACTCCTGGACCCAAATCTCTATCTTTTTTTAGACCAGTTTTCCTTAAATAATTGGGTTTTCCAAGATTTTCCCAAATAAAAATATTGGTGACGACTCCTCTGTTTGTTTTTACTATCTTTTTCGCGGCACCCGAACGGGACGGTCACGACAACATCTTTTTCATTGTTTATAACTTTTGGCATTTACTAGTGCAGAAAAGAGATTCCACATCGGTTATTTTTGACTTTTCACATCGGTTTTCAAACTGATGTTGAAATGACCGATGTGGTTTATTGCCACTTTACACATCGGTTTTAAAACCGATGTTTGTAATATTTTTTACAGCGGTTTCCTCTTAACCGATGTGGAAAATTAATTTGTCAATTGGTATCCTATTGGGGAATTTCCCTTTCCACATAGGTTTTCATTAAAACCGATGTGGAAAGTAAAATTTCCACATCGGTTTAAAAAAAACCCGTGTAAAGTCTCATTTTCCCCCCTGTTATTTACATTTCTATCATTCCTTTCCCCCTATTTCAGTAATGCAGATCAATACCAGAATAACATACTGTAAATATTCTCAACACAACTAATATATACTGAATTTATTACGAACAATACATATATATATGTACGTTCAATTACATTCAGACAACAAAAATAATTAGAAACCAAAAAGCTACATGATATATTATAGATTTCATATCAAAATACATATGATCAGTCAAAAGTACATTATAGCTAGTACATGATAAGTTTTTAAACTAACTACATGTATACAAACTATGGTTGGTATACTTCAAGAAAGAAAGTTGCCCAACGCCTCTTTATGTTGTTGATGTTGGAATCAGATAATGGAGTTGGATTGTTGAATATCTGCAAGTTTAATTGGACAAAAGATTATATCTTTTAAGTAATAAACTAACATAAAATATATAACGAATCTATACTATTACTTCTAATTGTGTCAATTAACATTTACCTCGTGCCATCTTTCGGTGATCCTGGAGGAGATAATTTCCAACATCCACTGCATCACATAGTAGCCACATTCCCATGATCCACGTTGTATACGTGACTACGTACAAATGAAACCCAATTAGAATATGAGGAATTAAATAAAATAGAAATCAATTATTGTACCCACTGCATTTGATGCATTTGAACTAATAAATATCTTATGCTGGGAATAATCCATCTGATAGCCCGAGTACGCCTTTCACCACGCAACATGTGGGTTGCATTAATAGACCTATCATGACAAAAACATTAATTAAAGTATATCTAATAGATTTCAGATAATTAAAACAACTGCATTACTGATTATAAAGTATTTTAATGCTTACGTTTCGATGACCGTCTTCAATTGATTCGCCGGATTATTTCCCAATGACCAGAAGAAGACCACGACGTTCATCCTAGGGTACAAGATCAACAGTTGCCAATGCTGGCCGTCTTCCTTCCATGTTGCAGTTGATGGTAACATGTGTCTTCTTCACATATTGGACATGCTTTATGCCCTTTAACACTATACCCACACAGGTTCCCGTATGCTGGAAAGTCATCGATGGTGCAAAATAACATGGCACGCAATCTGAATGTCTCACGGCAATACCCGTAGATCACATCAACGCCTTCATCCCACAACATTCTCAAGTCTTCAATCAAGGGACTCAGATAAACATCAATATCATTTCCTGGCTGTTTAGGACCCGAAATCATCATACTTAACATAATGTATTTGCGCTTCATGCACAACCAAGGAGACAGGTTGTAAATTACCAGGAGAACAGGCCATGAACTATGAATACTACTTAAGTTTCCATATGGATTCATTCCATCGGTAGCAAGTCCAGGCTTGAGGTTTCTGGGCTCATTGCCGAAATCCGGAAACAAACTATCAATTATCTTCCATTGCAAAGAATTGACCGGATGCCGAAGCTGTCCATCACACTTCCTCTCATCTGCATGCCATCTAATGTTTTTTGCGTCATTTACATTAGCAAACTATCGCTTGAACCGCGGAATCACGGGAAGATACCATAACACCTTCGCAGGAGGACCTTTGGTGACCACATCACAACTAGAATCACCATCATTCACTTTGTAGCGTGATACCCCACACCTAGGGCACTCGTGCATCTCTTCAAACTCTTTCCTGTACAATATGCAATCATTGGGGCAAGCGTGTATTTTCTTATACTCCATACCCATCGGACACAATATCTTCTTCGCCTCATAGTTTCGAGATGGCAATGTGTTGCCTTCTGGAAGCATTTCTTTCAACAACTCAAGCAATTTAGTAAAGCTTTTATCGCTCCACCCATTTCTCGCCTTCACATTGAACAATCTTAACACCGCTGACAACCGTGTGAAATTAGTGCACCCCGGATACAAAGCCACTTGCGCATCACTGCACAAAGTATCATACACATGTGCGCGCCGAAAAGACTCTTGCCCAACATCACGGATCATGTCCTCTAGTCCATCGTCCATTTCCACATCATAAACTTCCTCTCTATCCGACACCCTCGGCTTGTCTAACGATTCACCATGACATATCCATGTTGTATAACTCTTGCAAATCCCCTCACAAATAAGATGATCACGTATCTCCTCAGCTTCTAGTCGTCTCTCATTCAAACAGTTAACACAAGGACAATAAAACCTTTCGTTACCACTATCAGGAGCATTTGTTTTTGCAAACTGTAGAAAATCTTCCACTCCATTCTTATACTCATCACTTGTCCGTCTAGCATTCATCCAACTGCGATCCATGACTAAACCAATACCTTCGTACTTAGTCCAACATATTCATTAACCACTTCTTATGACAGGGTATGACCCTATCCCATTCGAGAAGAAACTTTTTCAACATTCGGTTAACAGTTAGTCCTTAACTCTCATGCTCATGCTCGACAAAATTTCGACAGCATTTCTCTGCGGTCTCCGACGTACACTACTTGAACGCGATGACATCCACCACGATAAAGTTTGCACCCGGAGAACGAAAGGAAATGTATCAATCCGAACTTTCATCAAGTATATAACATTAGAATCAATGAATAACTATTTTAACTGAATTAAGAAAAAGTTTTTTCCCAAACTGTCCAACTTTGGACAATTCAAGATCCAACACAATGAGCGGTACATTAAGCACATACACGTACGCTCATTAGTATTGCATCTCAAACGGGAAACTAAGGCTTTACTAATTATTGTGGGCATATTCTCGAATCAAATAAATTTTCAGGAAAATACATTAAAACTCCAATGAAAGCTTTTCAGCCAAAACGTACCTTCTGAGAGACACGTCTAGTTGTTATTGTGCAAAGACAACAGAGAAGTGAACAAAGCAGAGGCAGTATCACTATGCAACTGAGTCAAAGACACTTGTACACCTGCCAACTAAAAACTCTTCCTTGAGTTAATCATTCTAGAATTGAGAGAATTCTATAAATAGTCATTGAAACTTCAATAGGCAAAATACAAGACAACAAAGCTGAAGAGATCTACACAACTTAATGGTATGGTTGATTAACGGTGACACACTTGTAAGTTGTAACTAAATTTCTGAGTAACTGAATGAAACTCACCAGGAACCCTATGACTACTCCTCAAATCAGATTCGCAGTCCAGGAAAATAACACCTGTCAATTTCTTGTTCTGCAAATAGAGTAAGAAAGTTGCTCAAACATTTATGTTGCTCGAGATTATTTAAAACAGGATTGAGTAACTAAAAAAGCTAAAATTGAAATAGCTAAACATGCAAGAAAAATCATTTTAAAAAGTATTACAGCTACTGTAATGGCGAACATACCTCATCCTCATCCTCATCCCCTTGTCACTGACTTTTGTGCTTTGATAGCTGCTTTGGTTGCAACTTTTGCAGCTAAGTTCTTCCTTTCCAAGGTCCGCATCCAGTAGTAACACAATGGAGCACAATTGCATCACATATAAAATAAGGAATAGACTGTTAAATAGAAGTTAGTCATATAGACCCATTGAATAATAGAAATCACTTCTTATTTCAAGTTTAATGTGTAATCCAAGATTGTTTATAATGGTTCAAGAATCCTCATTAGAAATGATTTCAGTAGCTTGCAACCAGACAACAGAAGTCATACATATCAAATTCAGCAACCAAAATCTAGAGGTAGAAATGAACTGATTCAAACAGATGTATAAAGAGAAGAAACAATTAGAAGTTTAGAACCACGGTAAAGACAGGAGAATACAAACAATATGATAAGAAGTCGATATGTCATAGAATTCAGAATAATAAGAGCTTTAACTTGAACAAAGCTTTGATGAACCTATAAATCGCATTGCCTTCCAAACAGAAACTAACGTGTCTCAACTTGAGACAAGAGATTGAAACAGAAAATAACACATATCAAGTCAAATTCTATGAGGTGCAGTCTCTATACTTAGCTTAGATGGTTCATATATTATAAACCATACAGTTTAAGAATTTTTTCAAACAGCTTGTGGGCAAAACAAAATGAGACATTATTGAATCCCAGTTCTATTATTTGTTTTTAGCCATGGATAAAACTTGAAGTAGAAAAGTCTTGGGGCGTGATTTCGATGATTTAATTACTTAATTTACTGAGCTATTTTCAGGAGAGACGTAAAATTTGAAATGTGTATCACAATATCTGGTGGGTGCAATCTCTGCACTGTTGCAACCTCTTTGTGTGTCTCTGTCGCATTCTCCGCACAAATCACACCCAATCTCCTCTCTTTGCATATTTTTCGAATCAAATTCCACAACGCATATCATACATTGGGAGACAGAGATAGAACTGTAAACAAAAAAGTAAAAGAAAAATACCTTTCACGCGGAGGGAGAAGCAGAAGCAGAAGCGGAGACCGGTGAGCGGGAGGCCGCACGTTAGCAGAGGAGATGAACTTCGAGGAGGAGATGATGGAGGGATTGCGTGAAGGAAGAAAGAGAGCCACGCGTTAGCAGAGGGAGGGATTGCTTCGATGTGAGAAAGAGAGGAGTGTTTTGTGTTTTAGGTTTTCATAAACTAAAGACTGGGAGAGGGCGCGGAACAAAAGGAGGGAATGACAAAAATTAGGAATATTACACATCGGTTATTAGAAAAATCGATGTGGTTAACCATATTATACACATCGGTTATATAAATACTGATGTGGTTAACCATATTATACATCGGTTACTAAAAACCGATGTGGAAAAAGTAAAATTTTAAATTCGATTTTTTTTATAATGTTATACATCGGTTACTAAAAACCGATGTGGAAAAAGTAAAATTTTAAATTCTAATTTTTTTTTATAATTTTATACATCAGTTAGATTGAAACCGATGTGGTTAACCACTATTTTACACATCGGTTCAAGTTGAACCGATGTTAAATGATAAAAATTATGACTTTAATTTTTTTTTTTAATTTTAAACATCGGTTGGAAATAACCGATGTGGAAATGTTTTACACATCGGTTAAACTCTAAACCGATGTGTAATACTTTGATTTTAATTTCAAAAATGCCACCGTCTCGTTTTACACATCGGTTTAAAAGAAACCGATGTGGAAACTCCGATGTAAAAAGCATATTTTACACTAGTGATTTTGGCGTAATTGAGGAAATATTTTAATGGAAACAATTTTTTTTTCTAAAATGCAACCAAACATATTTTTAAGTCAATTTTGAATTATGGTGAGTGATTCTCTTACTATATATATATTTCATATATGGTGAATTTTTTTGACAAAATTTCATATATGGTGATTGAATATGTTAAAATTGATTGAATAAATAAAGGGATACAAATGTACAATGAGTCGATAAGAGTGACTTATATAATAGTCGCTAACAATATGGAACATTTGTCAAAAAAAAAAAAATTCAATATGGAACTAATTGTAACCAATTATATCTCTAATAAATTTGATAGCTAACGTTAAGCCTTCCTTTGGTTCAATGGAGCAGGAGAGATGGGTGAACTTCTTTATTGCGTGCCATCTTCTTTGGGATTGGAGGAACAAAGAAATCTATGAGCATGAGTATAGGAGGTCAGACAACCCAGTTCTTGAGATCTTTTGAATGGTTGATGACATTTCCTCTGCTAGGACTAAATCCTTAGTAAGCTTGGTTGGATCCCGATCCGTGACTAGGGTTATCAAGTGGGTCTTTCCGGATAGTAGTTGGGTCAAAGTTAATTCAGATGGATCCTCAAAAGGCAACCTAGGTCGGGCAGGTTGTGGGGGTCTCATTAGAGATGAGTATGAGAATTGGATCACTGGTTGTGGAGTTCACCTGGGTACCTGCACATCTTTTGTGGTAGAGTTTTGGGAATTTTGCATGTTCTAGAGGTGGCCTGGCGGAATGGATTCCGCAGAGTTATTGTGGAATCCGATTCTTTGTCTATCATTTCTCTTCTCCAGAAAGGGGCTATTGGAAAAAAGACATTAATTTTCTCGAACGGATTGAAGCTTGGAAGAATAGAGATTGATGGGTCAAATTTTGTCACAGTCTTCGGGATGGAAATATTTGCACGGATCGGTTAGCTAACTCGAGCATTTATAAGGATTTGGGTTTCTATGTATTAGATTTACCTTTTGGGGAGCTTTCCTCCCTAGTCTTACGGTGATTGGGCCGGGGCTTCATACCCCCTTTGTCTTTTCTTTGTAGGCTGTTTTGTTTCTAGGCTTGCTAGCCTCTTCAAGCAAAAAAAAAAAAAAAACTTTAAAAAAAGCCCTATAATTTGATAGTTGGTACATCATAAATTGTCGATGGTCTGTTTCGGCAGATGAAGTGATTTGCTATTTTGCTATTCGATGTTCCTTTCAATACTTTGCTGATGAAAAATTAAAAATAAATGCAATGCAATGCGCACATTGGACGGTTAATTTTAATTTTAATTTTAAATTGAGAGAAAAAGTTAATTAGTTAGTAAAAATAAAAGTTAAAACAAAACAGGTTTCAAAATAAAATGACAAGACAAGAAAGACGACGGAGACAAACATTTCAAAACGCGCAAGAGAGAGAGAGAAAGAGTGCTTCTTTTGAAATTTCTGAATCAATTTTCCAATTCACAATTCCATTTCTCGAATTCTAGAGAGAGAAACACAGAGATCTGATCGATACCTATCCTCACCGCAGATCGCAGCGAAACCTCTCTCTCTGGTGTCTGGTTAGGGTTCGATTTCGAAATCGATCCCTATCAGTGACGCACGTGTTCGATTCGATTCGGTTTTTTTGGATCCATTTGATCTGATCTATCTATCTATATCGATGGCAGCGATCGATGAGTTGTCGGAGCTCGCCGATTCGATGCGCCAAGCGGCGGCGCTACTTGCCGACGAAGACGTCGACGACTCAAACAGCAACACCTCTTCCAAAAGACCTTCCACTTTTCTCAACGTCGTAGCACTCGGCAATGTTGTAAGTTTCCATTTCATGTTTGCTTCTTCGTTTTTTTCATCGCTCGTAATCATTTATGTGTTTATGATATTTCGAATTCCAATTTTGTAGGGAGCTGGTAAATCTGCTGTTTTGAACAGTTTGATTGGACATCCCGTTTTGGTAAGTGAAGTTGGATTTCAATTTCATTCATGTCTGTTCAGAGAGAGTGAGAGAGATAGATTCTTTCTATTATTGTTATTATTGTGAATGTTTGTGTGAAATTGTGCTGTTGATTCGTATTTTGCAGCCTACAGGTGAAAATGGAGCTACTAGGGCTCCTATATGTATTGATCTACAGAGAGATACTTCTTTGAGCAGCAAATCTATTATCTTACAAATTGATAATAAGTCTCAGCAAGTCTCTGCAAGTTAGTTGCTATTCTCTTCTCGTGTCATATTGTATTCATCTGTCTTTTTTTTTTTAATTCAAAATTAGATGGTTTTTTAATTAATTGTGACTGATCTGTTATTTTATCTCTTGTTTTATTTTATGTCTTACAAATTGCACAATTTCTTTTTTTGTTGAACATATTGATATGCTTTATTTCACTGCTACAGGTGCTTTGAGACATTCATTGCAGGATAGACTGAGTAAGAGTGCCTCGGGGAAGGGCCGAGATCAAATACATTTGAAGCTACGCACTAGTACAGGTTTGTTGATGAACAATGATGATCTATTTTTGTTCCCATAAATATACAGTTTATTGTCCAGCTTTGAAAAGTGAATTGTTGGATTGCTTCTTTTTCCTCAATTCCATCATTGTTCCTTTAAATTAGAGTGTTTGTGGATGCTATATGCATAGTCGCTACATGTCAACATTGCTTGCCTAAATAGTTCTTCTCGAGATTACAGTAGCTCTCACAAAACCTGCCATGTTTCTTGTTACTGCATGTGTGCATACCAGTTTTTTTTTTTGTCTTCTTTTTTACCCCTTTAGTTTGATCCTAACATTCTTTCCAACATCTTATCTTCCCAGCACCGCCTCTTAAGTTGATTGATTTACCTGGTTTGGATCAGCGCATCATGGATGATTCAATGGTAATTGGCGGCCTTTGTTTCCGAAATCTTTCTTTGCTTCTAATTCCGTCTCTGAATTATTCTTTTTTGTATATTTTCACTGAACAATGTTGGGATTTTTATTTTACTCACTGTGATTCTTGCATAGGTTAGTGAATATGCGCAACACAATGATGCCATTTTGCTAGTTATTGTACCTGCAGCTCAAGCACCTGAAATTGCTTCGTCCAAAGCTCTAAGAGCTGCAAAAGAATATGACGGAGAAGGTAGGCTATCTGCACTTCTCTTTATAGGAATATTGTCACATAGGACTTGTGGAATTCTGCTTCTCAGGACTTGTTTGGTTCCTTTATCCCTTAATTTTTTTTCATTGTTAATTGACTAAATGTACAATTATAATTTTTTTATAGGAACCAGAACCATTGGTGTTATTAGTAAAGTAGATCAAGCTGCATCGGATCAAAAATCACTGGCCGCGGTTCAAGCTCTCCTATTGAATCAGGGTCCTGCAAGAGCATCAGATATCCCTTGGGTTGCTTTGATTGGTCAATCAGTTTCAATAGCTACGGCACAGTCTGGATCTGCTGGTTCTGAAAATTCTTTAGAAACAGCATGGAAAGCAGAGAGTGAAAGCCTCAAGTCCATATTGACTGGAGCTCCTCAAAGTAAGCTTGGAAGGATAGCTTTGGTGGATGCCCTAGCACATCAGATTCAAAGTCGTATGCAGATTAGGCTCCCTAACCTTCTTTCTGGGTAATTTCCATGTAGTGCAATATGACATTTCTCATTATTTTGAAGTATCGTTATTTTCACTTGGTTCTTGTTTGTGGATGAAACCTTAGAATTGGACAATAAATCAATGGGTTCTTGTTTCTTTGCATTTATGTGAAGTCATTCTTGTTTTTAACTTTAACATTTTTGTTTACAATGTGAATAGCTGTTTAAGACTAAATGATTTGTTATGTATACAAGCGTTTGCTGCTAAAGATCTCGTTTCTTTAAAAGGAAAAACTGATTACGCTTGTTTTGTTCTAGTCACAATAGCCTATTAGTCATCATATACTTTTTTAGATGTCCTTGGTTTGATTCGCTCTACTGTTTTCATATTGCTTCTGTTTTCTCACGGTATTTTCTGTTATTTTTTAAGTGATTTCATTCTTGTGTGGGGAAAGTCTGTATGTAAGTTAAAACAGAGACATTGGAAAAAAAGTAGTAGTTAGATCCATTAGCATGCATCACTTTAATGTTTGCTTAATAGAAGGTCTGGTTATCTGCAAAAACGGGGCCTCATAATTGCTTTCTATAATGAAATGTAGCTTTTGTCAATTTTGGATAAGGATTATCATGTTAGCAAGTGGATTCTATTAATCTTTACTGATATATTGTGAAGGTTACATGGGAAGTCTCAAATAGTTCAGGATGAACTGGCAAGGCTTGGTGAGTCAATGATCACGACTGCAGAGGGCACCCGTGCTGTAGCCTTGGAACTTTGCCGTGAATTTGAGGATAAGTTCCTACAGCACATCACCACTGGTGAGGTATGTTGTCTCAACCTCATATTTTATTTGAATTATTTTGAATGTTGCTTATTTTAGGGAATGCTATTTATTTAATACCAAACAGTTTACAACATAGTGTTTTGTATATCGCAGCATCTCTAGCGTTTTTGTTCACTAAAAACAAATAATGCGTAGGCTTATCTCTAGCGTTTTTGTTCACTAAAAACAAATAATGCGTAGGCCCAATTTAATTTTAAGAAGTTGAAACTTTGTGAGGTTTTGGAAATAATAAAGAGAATATCTGATTAATTTCCATTTAACATATTCATAATTGTTGTTCCGTGGTCTGGGTAAAAATTATTGTTGGTTTGCATGCAATATTCATTCTTCCCATCCTTTGATAGCGCGAATTATTTTGACATGTCAGCATTTAGTGACAATTTTTTTTTTAAAAATTGTGTTCATGTCTTCATGAATGATTTCTAAATTTTTTGCTTGAGTTTCCTTCCCCCCTGAATTATTATAATTTTATCTGGCAGGGAGCTGGTTGGAAAGTTGTTGCTTGTTTTGAGGGGAGATTCCCTGACAGAATGAAGCAATTACCTTTAGATAGGCATTTTGATATCAACAATGTAAAGAGGGTAAGTTTTGAGCTACTGCTTTGCTGGTATATCTTTTTGCATTGCCTTGATTTTTATTTTTTCATTTGGGGTTTATTACTCCCACTGACCCTTTTTGCTTATTGTCAGATTGTGTTAGAAGCAGATGGTTATCAGCCTTATCTTATTTCCCCTGAAAAGGGTTTGAGATCTCTTATTAAAGGTGTTTTGGAGCTTGCAAAAGAACCAGCACGTCTTTGTGTTGATGAGGTATTTTTGTTTTAATATATAGAATGAACTTGAATTATCTTTAGCTTTCTTCACTCAAATGTTTCTAGATGATTGTTGCTTCTTCCTTTTGTCTTGTAGTGTTTTTCTTCATCCTTTCATTCGGTTGTCACTTAGGTTTAAAGTTGGATCTAGTATCCATGTTCTCTGTCCTCTCCCTTGCATCTGGTTGTATTCATTTTACCTATTGTCAAAACGTGTTATCTGTAGTGGAACATACACTTTGGTTCTTTAGATAGGATCTCTTTAACAATTTTTGGGATTCATCTCTAATCACTTTTAAAGTGGTGACTACTTTGTTGTGTAAAAATTTATACAAGTTTAATTCAATTGACTTTATTGTAAAAATAGTCCAACACTATAATCTTACCTTACACTGGCATTTGAATCACTGTTTGGAATTTCCCTTGTTAGTTCCTTCTATATTGATTGTTACCAATGGAGATTCTCATTCCTTATGCTTCAGGTACATCGTGTCCTAATAGATATTGTTTCGGCTGCTGCCAGTGCTACACCTGGTTTAGGAAGACATCCGCCTTTCAAGAGAGAGGTATGGCAGTTTTTTTTTTTGTTGGTTGGTTTTCAATTCCTACTTTATACTTCTGTTAGTGTCATCATATGTTATTCGTTATGTTTAGTTGGAGTCTATTTTTTAATTGAATGCGTACCTTTATTTTTTTCTTCCCAAGTGTATCCCCTGGTTGGGGATTGAACTTTCTCTTTCTTTCCAAATAACCTTGTTTAAAACTTTTTCAAGATTGTGGCTATTGCAACGGCTGCACTAGAGGTGTTTAAGAATGAAGCAAAGAAAATGGTGGTTGCTTTAGTTGATATGGAGCGTGCTTTTGTGCCACCACAACACTTCATTCGTTTGGTACAAAGGAGGTAATTTAACATATGTTTTTTGTGGATTGGGAGGGTCTGTTCTCTACTCTATCCGTCATTATCATTCCTGTGTCCCCACCAGAGGATGATAGAGATGGATGGAGAGTATGAGGGCCTCCAAAATCTTGTTTGAGGAGTAATTTCAATTCTAGTCTTGATCAGCTGCCTGTAACTTCTTTAAAAATTTCAGATGATTGTTTCAATGTTATAGTAATGAATTCTGACCATTGCGGTTATTATTATTAATTTTTAAATTTACCTGTGATGTGAGTATTTAAGGACCTGTTTGCTTTGTTTCCAGTTTTCTGTTTTCAGAAATTTATACAGGAAACATTGAAAACAACTTTTTTATGTTTTCATTGTTTCCTGTACAAGCTTCTGAAAACAGGAAACATAATGAAAACAAGGTGTCAGTTTTGTAATTATTTCTGGAAACTGGAAACTGGAAACAAAGCAAACAGTGCCTAAATAATCAGTTTTGTCACTGGTATACAGCTAACAATTGTTGCCAAAAGTTGATTTTCTCAAGATTTACCTTAGCTAAAGCAGAAATCTCTCACAGTAATTGCTAATATATACACTCTTTTGTGGCTTTGTTGTGTGTCCTTAAACAACCATTTAACACAATTTCTAGCTTGATAACATGAGTTCTTCATTTGATTTTTTTTATTAGCATTTATTAGCAGGATCTATTGTTCTCTTAGAATAATTGTCTAGGAGCATGCTGCAATTTGTTATTCAATTGTTGTTCTTCTAATAATGTGCATAGAAAACCTTGAAATTGTTTCTACTCCTGGCTTATCCAATAAATTTTTAGCTGTCCCCTAACTTCATAGTTGATATTATAAACACAGTGTTTGATCCAATAATTCTATATTATTTACTTTAGGATGGAAAGGCAACGTCGAGAGGAGGAACTGAAGGGCCGATCCTCAAAAAAGGGGCAAGATTCTGAGCAATCTGTACTTAACCGGGTAGGTGGTCCCATACTGTAACACCAGGTTGAGTCTTTAAAAATATAAGTGTATGGACCAATGAAAGTTGGTCCAGTTGGTAAGGATTTGGCTCATAACCCACAAGGTCGTGAGTTCAAATCCCACTGCCGATGTGAGGACCTCTTTGGTGGGTGATCTGTAAGTACCTCTATAAGTGCTCTTTGAGCCGTGAGGCCTGTCCTGGCCCTGGTGAGTCCCCCGGGACCCAACTCACCTCAACTTTCTTATACCAAAAAAAATATGTATGGGTTGTGCTCCTGCTACCCCAGTATGTTGATTTGTATTTTACTCTCTCCGCCCGTGACTTGTTGGATCTAAACTGCTTATTGTTAACTTATTTTAGGCTAGTAGTCCTCAAACTGGCGGAAGCATGAAGTCAATGAAGGAGGAGAAGGAAAAGGACAAATCAGGGCAGGCAGAGAAAGAAGGACAAGAAGGCCCTGCTTTAAAGACTGCAGGTCCTGAAGGCGAAATAACAGCAGGTCTGTCTCATGCTTTATGTTACTACATTTTGCTAGTAGGAATTTTGGCAGTGTCAATCCCCCCTTTAGCAGTCTGTGAAATTGTTTTATTTGGGAATCTGTTTCTGTGGCTGTGTGCCTTTGTAGTTTGGGTGGTGGTTTCCTGGAAAGTTTCTAATTCTATTCCTTTTTCTAAGCAACTTTGTTAAGTTCCGGCTTCAAGTGTTTTATTGGCATGTAGCATCTCTTGTCTATAGAACTTCTTGTGCTGCAATGTAGAATGGTGTTACTTGATAGAAATTTAAAACTTTCAACAGGAGTCCAAGTTTTCAATCATGCATTTGGTTGGTAAGTATGTGCTTTGATTAGCTTATTTTACTTTACGAAAAGCTTATAATTATTTTTTATTCTCTGCTTTCTTACTAAATTCTTTTGTCAAGAAAAAAAGACAAGCGTATAATCAAAATTCCCAAGATAGAGATTTTGACTAAAAGCCTTGTCTGAGTTGAAAATAAGCTAATTTTAATTCGTTATGTGATTTTTTCTGCAATTTGATTTTGGATGGTCCAAACATTTTGATTGTAAACCTTCATCCAGGGATTTATGATTTTAAAAAGCTGATTTGAAGAGAAGATTGTGGAATGTTGAGAGGATAATTATTGAGTAGTATATAGATTAATTACCTACTTATTCTGAAGCTGAGTTTTTGCTTTATGCTTCTAAATGAGTGTTTATATGTTCTAATAGTTCATTTTGAGTTCATTTCTGAAAATGAATTCATTATATCTATTGCTGTATGTGGACCCTTAGTTTTCTCTTTTGTCTATGTATATTACTAATTTTGGTGCTAAGCTGGTCATATATTTTTTCTTTGGCAGATTGATAAAATTTGGGTAATTTGCTCAATTATTACCGAATAACTGTAGTTTTTTTTTTTAAATTGGAAGTAGCATATTCTGACTATCTTTAAGAGTGGGTAAACTTAATCCAACGAAGTTTGAGACCTGCCATAGGTGCAAAAGTGATGTGCTGTAGATTGAAATGAAAATTTTGGTTGGGGGGAAGTGGAGGTGGTACCCTGTCAAACTGGGTTTAATGATCTAAATAAAAAAATGGCAGCTTAATTTTCAACATTCTTTTAAAATGTGACAGCGTTGTGAGAATTGGGGATGCATTCTTTTAAATCGTGACAGTCATATGAATATTGATCATAGGATTCATTCTTTTAAAATGTGACAGTCTTGTGAATATTGATCTTAGGATGGGAATAAGAAAGAATAGGAGTACTGTGCAAATGACTATTCTACTGAGTTTAGTCTGGGTCAATATAAATGTAATTCAATTTGTTTGCTTGATTTAAAGATTTCCAAGCTTCTACCAAGACTGGTGTGTATAATTTGGAATTATCATGTAAACCAACTTAAAGCTCATAAATTACACTTAGTTTTCATAGCAGCATCTAGATGAAATTTGTGCAAAAAAATCTGTAAAACATCATAAATTACAGTTAGAATAATAATCCTTCAACAACCTTGTAGAAGCTATACTATAAAAGCTCTGTGAATTCAGTTTGGTGGCTGTCAAACCTAGAATGGCATGGGAACAATTCCTAGTTTGCGTTGCAGTATTGTGCTAATAGTGCATCACTTTGGATGCTGGAATTTGCTAATATATATATATATATTTCAAGATCTGAAACTAACTGTACAATCTTCAATATACTAAAGCTAGTCTTCATTGTTTCCTATAGGATTTTTGTTCAAGAAAAGTGCAAAAACTAATGGGTGGAGCAGGCGATGGTTTGTGTTAAATGAGAAGACAGGGAAGGTTGGTAACTGTTGCGTTCCATAGGCTTTTATTATTATTTTTCGTAAATATGATTTCCATGTCTTCTGGTCAACTAGCTAGTCTGTTGAATCTTAGCTATACCCGAACCTTACTAAAATTAGTAAATCAGCTCCTGCTCCCTCTCAAAGTTATTCTTATTTATTACTTGCTATGTGTGGTGTTGACTTTAACTTTGCACTTCACAGCTTGGGTATACCAAAAAACAAGAAGAAAGGCATTTTCGTGGTGTTATTACATTAGAGGTATGGAGAACTATCATTAATTTTGCATCACATTCATATTCTGAATATTGATGTCTTCATGCTTAGTTCTTTGACATGGTTATGTACGTGTAACTTTTTGCTTGTTATTTGACATTGCATGATTGTTAGTTGATGCAACACTATATGTCTTTTCTTTTCAAGCTTACTTATTACGTGAAGGCAATCCCTGAAATTATCAATTTCCAACTTAACTGACTTTAACAAGTAAGCTGTATGTAATATGAAAGCACGATCAGTTCAATTCTTAGTTTTCAATTGCATGCTGCACTCGTGTGAAACAATTTCGGAAACTAAGAATTTTTAACTCAACTGACTTTTAACAAATACGATGTATGTAATGGGCAAATCACATCGCAATCATTATAATTTTTGTTTGTTGGCTTTTACATCTATACTAAAATTCTATGGGGGAATGAAGTCCAATGTTCTGTCAAGCCTTCAGTTTTGAGGGGGGTCCCTGGCCAGCTGGAGCACCTGAATTATGGAACTATGTATCTGCTTAACATCAGTTCGAGATCAGTTATTATATGATAAACCTGACTTTGGAGTCATCTTAAGCCTGTATGGAAGATAAAAATAGGGCCAAGTTAACTTTTATCTAAAAGTGCCTTTTTAATCTAAATATAAAACCACTTTGTTTGTACTTGGATTTGTATATTCTACAATGTAAATTTTTTCTCATTCCTTTTCTTACTTTTATCTTTGGTGTTAGAACTCAGCTTTAAAACTCAGGGTTTATCATGTTCCCTAACTGAATTTCCACTTTTAAATTTACTGAAGTTCCACATTATTGTGTTTGGTACTGGCTAAGGCTTTGATAATGTTAGTGAATGAGAAGTAGAGAGCTATGCATAACCAACAGTCTTATGAGCATGCAATTCAAATTGCTATGCAGGAATGTAACATTGAAGAGGTTCCAGAAGAGGATCCTCCATCAAAAAGCTCAAAGGACAAGAAGTCCAATGGACCTGTTTCGGACAAAGTTAACCTTGTATTTAAAATTACTAGTAGAGTTCCTTATAAAACTGTTCTAAAAGGTAAGTTCTCCTGTTGATATAGCTATCAGTTGTACTTGCCCACTTTTATTTCTTATAAATATCTGAAAACATTTAATTACAATGTGTTTCTCTCTTGCAGCTCATAGCGCTGTTGTTTTGAAGGCTGAGAGTGCAGCTGATAAGGTAGAATGGATTAACAAGATAAGTAATGTTATACAAGCAAAGGGAGGACAAATAAGGATTTCATCTGAGGGTGGCTCTACCATGAGGCAAAGCCTCTCTGATGGTTCTTTGGTGAGTTGCTGGCTTATAGCCATTGTTCATGTGTGCAGCATTTCTTCTGGTGCTGCCACTAGGCTTATATATACATTATAAATTAAAGTCATTTTTACAATGTAAATCTTCTAATCTTATGATTTTTTTTTATTTAAACATTTTGAACAGTAATTTAATTTATGGATTACTTTTGTTTTGTTTTTTTTTTTTGGGGGGGGGGGGGGGATCAAATTAGTCTTCTCGAAAGCAATAATTTCTATATAAATATGGGAAAATGCTATGATACTCTGATGGACAATATAAACCTTGTTAAGTCAATATAAACTGGAAAGAACTGGTATTGCTTGCAGATCTGAAGCTGTTGAAACTCATTTTCAATAGGGTTCTTCTGTTATTACTATTATTATTGTTTTATATTTTCTCTGTCACTATCTTCACTCCTCGGACTTAGTAGCACACTTAGAATTTTCTTTGCTAAAATCCATGCGGTGATAACAATTGTTACATAAAGAAACCGATTAACTCGACCATAGTTGGTTTGGGTTCAGGAAATAGATTATCTACCCCAACGCAACCTAATCTGACCAACCATTAAAAGATTTGTCTTGATAAAAATCCCCTAAAACTGACTCAACCTTAAAAACCCCTAAGCATAGCTTGAGTCCAATATTTTCCAACACAAGCTTGAATGGCTATTCCAATATTTCATCTTTGCCAAAAAAAATTAGCAAGAAATTTTACAGAATAGAAAATCAAAGGAATGTACGGGAGTATGCTATGAATTTGGAAAGCAGAGTTGATTGTTGGAAATGAATAATCCTGGATGAATTATTGACTGGCTGTTATTATGTTTTCTTTGTCCCACCTCAGGATACAATGGCTAGAAGACCTGCTGATCCTGAGGAAGAACTTCGATGGATGTCTCAAGAAGTTCGTGGCTATGTCGAGGCAGTGTTAAACAGTTTAGCCGCTAATGTACCAAAAGTAAGCTTCTATTTTTAACATTTGCTATTTTCTATAATTCTTTCTGTTTTGACAATGTTAACGTTTGATGCATTTTTTGGTTGATTGTTTGACAGGCAGTTGTCCTTTGTCAAGTTGAAAAAGCTAAGGAAGACATGCTGAATCAATTATATAGCTCTGTCAGGTTCAGAACTTTTCCCTGCTTTTTGTCAGTCTCATTCTTGAAAATTTAAAGAGATTGTGTAAGGTTTCTGAAGATGTTTGCCTATTTTTTATGTCTAGGTTAAACTCTGAAAATAATCTAAATATTAGGAATTATTACCTTCTGTTGATAATTTTTATTTCTTTTTTAGATGCGTCTCTCTCTGCCTCCCTCCCTTGTAGACAATTATATATACACAGTTGTGGCTTCGATTTAACTTATCATGAATATTTTATATCTTCCATGAGTAGTGCTCAATGCATTGCTAAGCGCGCGCGCACACACACGTGCGCCAGTGCATGCTTAATGTACTGCTAACATTGAGCATCTGTCTCCTTCCCTCTCTGTGCACGTTACAATTTTGTTGACAATTATTTATATTTGGTTGTTGCTTTGATCCAACCTATCATAAACATTTTTATATTTTCCATGAGCAGTGGTCAAAGCACTGCTAAGATTGAGGAGCTGCTTCTAGAAGATCAAAATGTCAAGCGTCGGAGAGAGCGTTACCAGAAGCAATCCTCGCTTCTCTCAAAATTGACACGCCAACTGAGTGTTCATGACAACCGAGCAGCTGCTGCCTCTGGTTGGTCAAATGGTAGCGCAGGTTTGTATGCACGCTTCCTTCTAACTCATTTAATCATCGGCCTTCTTATGTATTAGAGCATCTACTTTTTTTCTTCTTCAAATGCCCAAAAATTTCACAGTTGTTGCCTGAATGTTATCAGTAATAAAGATACTGTTTTATTGTATTCTTACAATTCCTCTGTAAAACATTTGATATTTAAAATATTCTGTAAAGCATCTACTTGTTGGATCAGTTTTTAGTTTTTGCACTATTTTCGAGGATTTGGAAGACGACAAATACAATCTTGTGCTAATTTGCTGTTTATATGGGATTTTGTGGTTGGAAAGGAACACCTTTATCTTCAAGGATGTTTCCTCACCTTTGAATTCGTTATGTGGGATAGATTCCTTTTCACATTTTCCCATTGGTGTTCAGCACATGATCATTTTAAGGGTATCAGTATTTTGGATATGTAAAGAGAGTGGACAGCTTTTCTTTGTCATGAATCATCTCTCCTAGAAGCTTTAAGCTGTTAGGTGAAGAAATATGAATGAATTTATATATCTGACTTCACTGCCTTGTTTTAGGTGTCTTCCTTTCTTTGTTGGTGTCTGTTTTTCTCCGTTGTCTTTGTTGAGGATTTCTTATCGTCCAACCTTTTGTACTCCTATCCGTTTCTTATGTAATAAGATTTAGAAAGAATTTCTTTTAGGCAATCTCTAGTCAAAGAATTTCATATTCAAATAATTTACCAGGCCGTTTTACAATTGTTTTAGGGAATGAATTGGGGAGGCGGTAAGGATTAGATCAAATAGAAATAAGAGTACGAGTATCCAAAGTAATCTGTATATTCTTTTTTTTTTTTCTTTTTCTTATTCTGTTATAAAAAATAATCCTGCCAATTTACCTGACTTCATCTGAGTTGTATTTGTTGAAACTGATTCTTAAAATGTTTTGCTTTCCCGGTTAATAGTTTTCTATTTTTGGTACCGCTCTACCCTTTTTCACTTTGCTAAATTTTTTAAATCACTTTGTTTTGCAGAGAGTAGTCCAAGAAGCAGTAGCGGTCCAGGTGATGACTGGAGATCTGCCTTTGATGCAGCTGCCAATGGCCCTGTTGGCCGTAGTGGTTCTTCGAGATCTGGATCCAATGGTCACAGTCGACATTATAGTGATCCTGCACAAAATGGTGACGTGAACTCTGGTTCAAACTCCGGCAGCCGTCGTACACCTAATCGATTACCTCCGGCTCCACCAGGTTCTTCGGGTTACAAATATTAACAGATGGCTGATTGGTGAATGGTGACCAGTTGACAATTCATGTTTTGATACATCTTTGGAGGGCGAGACTGTGCTTCCCGCTCCATTTCATACCTTTGAGGGATAAGGTCGTCTCAATTCTTTGTTTCTGCCAGGATATTTGGGTGATGAGAAATGATTTGTGTACATAGAAGACTACAGCTTATATCAGTATATGTTTCCGGGCTTGTCTCAAATATCCGGTAGTATGGTATCAAGGTGGACTTGAATACATTGATCATGTTTTTGCTATTCAATATTCTTTTCTTTTTATAGCTTTTAGTGTTTCCTTTTCCTTTTTTCTTTTTTTGAACTTGACTCATTTTTGGATGCACAGGTGTATTTTGCTTGTAATGATTATACTTGCACCGTCTCTGATTGGTTTATTATAAAACCAACGTTTGGAGTATTCTAATAATGGGGTTATTCTTATTATCCTTGTCAAAAAATTTATATTTTCTTCCGGAGTATTTTCAAATATGATCGCTGAGCTATATATGGTTTTTTGTTTTTCAAATTTAATCAGACGTGCCAGGATTGCGTTAGATCCTCTATTGCCGAAGCTCAGGGTTTATATGAATTAGCTACAACCATTGTTCAATGATATTCTAACCCTTTGTAGTTTCCATTACCTTTGGTAAAGTTCGTAGATTCGGCTTTGAATTTTAAGTGACATGTGTGACTGTATATACAAATGGTTGGATTTAATATAAAATATTATTAAATTAAATTTGAAGAGTAACAAAATTATTGAGTAATACTCCCAAGCGTATAATAATTTCCCCGAGAAAGGGACTTTTTGAATCTTCATGATGAACTGCGTTATACTCCAACTGGGATTTATCTTTCAGGTCATGCTAACGAGTACTATTAGAGCACTCTTTAAAGAATCAAAAAAAATAAATTTTCATTGAAAAATTAAGCATTTCATTTTTGTAAATGTTAAATACATCAATTCCCTATGTAATATTTCTTTTCTTGATTCCTTATCGAGTGCCCTTTCGACACTCGTTAGCATTTTCTTATCTTTTATAGTTTCGCTTAAAATAAAATAAAATCTATAAGCTTGAATTCATGATTCTAACTCTTTGTATTTTCATTAACTTAACTATTGTTTGTACATTAGGCTGAATTCTAATATGATTTTCTATTAAGCGATGCTGTGCCACTAATGCATTCATACCACATTGGATCTTTTATTAATTGCTTGAATTGAGAAATCTAAGATTAGGAGTTCGAGTGATGTAGTTCATACCACATTTGATCTTTTAGTAATTGCTTGAATCGAGAAATCAAAGAGTAGGAGTTCGAATTTCATACAACATTTAAACTTAAGGCTTTTACAGTTTTGGTCACCTACTATTAGTCTTTTTGGTCCCCTATTAATAACCAAATGTGCATGAAAAAAACTTTATGAATCAAAATCACACATGACCAATAATAGTAGGATCAAAACTACAATTAACCCTAAATTTATTATATTATAAAAATTTAGGGTCCTTATTAATGAAAAAATTTTAGAGTCTATTTGTTTTAGATATTAATATTTAAAAGAAACACATTTATATCAATATTCTATGTCTTTTTAGGATCCATTTAGATTTTGATAAAATTAATTTTAAAAGAACTAATATTAAAAAAAATTGATTTACATTTGATAATGATAGTTTATGTGAGTTTAGAAGAATTGAGTTTAGATGACAAAGTAAAACCACTCAATAGAAAATCAAGCTTCTTTTAAAATCCCCAAAATCACTTTCATTACACATGTAATCACATTTGGGTTGATCAAAATCTGAACCAAACAAGTACTTAGTCATTGCATCCATTCTAAGTGAAGAACAAAGTTTCTGGATCTGTATAAAAAGCAACAAAATCACCAAGCATCTCGCACAAGATAAACACCATATATCAAAATTGTACTATCACAAAGTTAATATGAAAATAATAATGCTACAGCTCAATAATAACAGAAACCAGGAAGAGGTACCCGAACAAAATTTCCCGCAGTAAACTGATCTATCAACACTTAGTACTACTCTATAGACACTCATAGCCATATCCAGAGATAGCCTTAATATAGCTAGCAAAGAAAAAATACAGCACACGAGAAACACAACTACACCCTTGTTTTCCAAAGAGACCTGCTTCTCTTGGATCCTTTCAACCTCAGACCTGCATCATTAAAAAGAAAAAATCAGATCCCAAAAACTAATAATTGATAGCATTATCAGTTAAGGAAAACAAGGATCTTCCTGCATATTTCTTAACAAGCTGTGATGAATCAAAAGGATATCAAATAAAAAAGAATAGAGCAACCACAAGCAGAAGGCAAGGTTCAAAAACAGCAAATAACGTCGACTTTTTCTTTGTATTCTCATCCTACAGCATACTCTTCAAGATCTCCATAGGTACCATAGTCCCATGAGTCTTGTTACAAATATTTTTTTATTAAAAAAAAAAGGACAACTTGGTACTATAAAGCACTCACTATGCACAGAACCACAAAAAGGTCGGACCCACTATGCAGGTCTATACTAGGCAGCTTCACCTTACATTTGCAAGATGCTGATATCACGACTCAAACCAATGACCTTCCCGTTCAAAGCAACAACCCCAACCATTGCGCCAAGGCGCCCCTTCTTATTACAAATATTTAATATAGTATAACATGTTTACGAGTCCTTTAGGATGGTCTTTTGTGAAAAAAAAATTCACTTCTCATGATAAATATATATATTTTTTTATAAGCTCTCATGGTAAATATCTTCAACATTATATTCTTCCTCCTCAGCCAACACGAGCAGAGGAATTGCATCAAGGAAGGGAAGAAATGCAGATTATATTACCCTCAACGAACATTAGCAAATAGCAGCAGCCCTTACTATGAACAATCTCCTATTGTTTTGATTTTGTTTGCTAAACTGAATCTATTTTTTTTTTCACCCAATAAAAATGAAAGAAGGTAGTAGGAGAAAAAATAAACATAAAAGGGTCAGATTGGTGTTCTTCCATTGGTAGGTTATTTTCCATTATGAGTCATCATCAAGGCCTGTGGCATACGTTGGAGTAGGGTTATGGGGCAACATTAAACTTTCTATCACCCAAGAGAAAGAAAAAAAAAAAAACCACTAGTTTCAGAAAACCGGATTAGTCATTGATACGGAATAAGTCATGATTAAAATGTCAAACCATGGTTGAATTGGGATTGGTTTTATATAATTTTTTAATAAATATATGTCAAAATATTAAATATAATATTTCAATAAAATAAACCAAAAAGATAAAAGAAAAATAAATTAAACAACAGTTATACATATATCATATATGTAATATTAATAAATGATTTTAAATATGTAAGTTGAAGGAACAAAAAAGAACCAGATAATTCTAAAATTTTATTTCACAATGTAGAATATTGAAACAAATATTTAAAAAAAAAATTTATCACAAAACTGTAATTTTACTCCAATTATTTTTTCCTTAAGTTTCAGTAACTAATACTAATCAATATCTTTGTCAGTTTGTTAAAAAAATTAACTATTTGTTCTCCTTAAACAATGGATGTTGGTTCAGGGGCATAGGCTCAGCACCGCACCCAATAGATGCTAGGTTTAAACCTTGCCTTTGCTAATTAATTGTGAAGTTGAATTCTTAATGATAACGTAGCAGTGTGTGTGTGAGTGAAGCTGCTATGTTATCACTAAAAATTCACTTGTTCATGCAAGAACTGGCTGGTTAAGACTGGTTCTAAGCAGATTTGACTGGTTTACCAGTTCTCTGGCCAAAACCAGTCTGGTCTGGTTCTTAGAAACCTGACAAAAACACCAAGACAGAGATGCCTGGATATTACTCTACTGTTTTGAAGATCTTCTCAAAGTATACTTGTTATTAAATTTGTACTAGCTACATAAAGCGAGAAATTAAGAAAAGCTTGTATTGTGTTAGAGATAGTTCAGTTTCAGTTGATTGTTAGTTGTGCACATTCTGTTAGTTAGTTGTGCACATTCTGTTAGTTATTAGTTTAGCTCAGCAGTGCAATCTGTTATTCAGTTGCAACTGCCTCATTTGTTATCTTGGCTATAATTGCTCTGCTATATATACATAGCAATAGCTTCTTCTGTAATTGCAATTTAGTTTTCTCAATAATGAAAGTTATCTTTCGTCTATTCTTTCTTTCAATACTCTTGAACTTCTAATATGGTATCAAAGAGCTTCTAGATCCTGGAGCTATGGCTTCTATCAATCCTTTTGCAAACCCTAGCGCACCCCAATTTACTCCCTCACATCCAATCCCGTTGAAACTCGATGATAACAACTTTCGACAATGGAAACAACAGATTGAAGGAGTGATTCGTGACCACAAACTTCAGAAATTTGTCACTGATCCTCGAATTCCGCCAAGGTTCCTCACTGATTCCGATCAAGAAAATGCTGAAGAAAACCCTGCGTACAGCGATTGGGAACAGCAAGATGCGCTGATCTCCACTTGGCTCCTAGCTTCGATTTCTGATGTTCTTCTTCCCCACGTGGTTAATTGTGGTCATTCATGGCAAATTTGGGACGAAATTCATAAGCATTTTCACACACTCTTGAGTACGAAAGCTAGGAAGCTCCGTTCTGAGTTGCGAAGTCTATCCAAAGGTAATCGTTCTGTCTCGGAGTTCATTCTTTATGTTCGCTCTCTCTCTGACTCACTTCTCTCAATCGGAGACCCCATTCCGCATCGCAATCTTTTGGAAGTTGCGCTTGATGCGCTTCCTGAGGATTATGATCCCATCGTAGCCGCGATCAACAGCAAGACAGAATTTGTTTCTCTTGGTGAACTGGAATCGATTCTTCAAGCTCATGAAGCTCATGAAGCTCACCTTGAAAAGAACAAAAAGAATGTTCTTCCTGATTCAATCTCTATCAATCTCACTCAATCCTCCACTCAAAGTTCGAATAATGGCAATTTCGGTGGCACCTTTCATCCTTCGAACCCCCCTGGTAACAGTTCTTTTCAAGATTCTCAATTTCCAGAAAGTTTTTCTCATGTTACTGGAGGAGAGTCCGGCAGCAGAGGCGAAGTCTATCACGGAAACCGTGGTGGCGGTCGCTATGGTGGTGGCAGGACCAGAGGTCGTGGTGGTGGACGATCTGGTGGTTGCTCCAATATTCAATGCCAAATTTGCAAAAAGTATGGGCATGGTGCTAGTATTTGCTACTATCGACATTCTAACAGTGACCAATATTATCAAGGACCTCCACAGCATCAGAACTGGAATCCGTTTGTGTACCAGAGACCTCCATTTCCGATAATTCAACAATCGCCCAGGCCTTATCACTTTGTTCAATCCTCTGCTACACCACCTAGACCACAGCAGCCACATGCTTATCTCACAGGCACTGAGTCTCAGTTTGGCAGCTCCTGGTACCCTGATTTTGGGGCTACTCATCATGTCACTCCCGATCCTTCCAATATGACTGAGACTACCTCTCTGGCACACCCTGATCAGGTCTTCTTGGGCAATGGCCAAGGTTTGTCTATTAACAAAGTTGGTTCTATGGATTTTAGCACTCCTGCCTATCCCTACACCAAATTCACCTTACACAATCTTCTTCTTGTTCCCTCAATTACCAAAAATCTAATTAGTGTTAGTCAATTTGCTCGAGATAAATCACAGGGCTCTTCTGAAATTCTGCTTCATGGTAGTGTTGGTCCAGATGGCCTTTACAAGTTTGATCATATCTCTCCTTCAGTCATGTCTTCCTCTCCTAGCTGCAATTTCATTACTCATACGCATAATGTACCTGCTTGTAATTCCCTTTCTATTTTCAATGTAAATTCCACTCCCAATGTACATGTATCACCAATTACTATGAATAAAAATGCTTCTGTTTCTGATATGACTCATTGCTCCTACAAATTGTGGCACTCTCGCTTAGGTCATCCACACCATGATGCACTTAGAGAAGCGCTTAAATCTTCCAATATTCCTGTTCCACATAAAAATCCAATGGAATTTTGTGCTGCATGCTGCTTGGGCAAGGCACATCGTCTCCCAGCACCTTCTTCTAACACTACTTACAATTTTCCCTTTGAACTTGTTGTTTGTGATTTGTGGGGACCTGCCCCAATTCAATCCTCTACTGGATGTTCTTACTTTCTAACTTGTGTGGATGCCTTTAGTCGTTTCACTTGGGTCTTTCCTTTAAAACGAAAGTCTGATACTCTTTCTCAATTTGTTCAATTCAAAGCTATGGTTGAGTTACAATTTAACACAAAAATCAAAATTGTTCAAAGTGATTGGGGTGGGGAATTTCGTCCTCTGTTCAAGTATCTGTCTGCCTTTGGCATTGTCCATAGGCTTGCTTGTCCTCACACACATCACCAAAATGGTCTTGTAGAACGCAAACACAGGCATGTAGTTGAGACTGGCCTCACTCTCTTAGCTCATGCATCCATACCCTTCCAGTTTTGGGATCATGCCTTTCTAACAGCTACATACTTGATCAACAGAATGCCTTCACCTGTTCTCAACCATAAATCTCCTTACTCCACTTTGTTACAACAGGAACCTAACCTTCAGTTCCTCAAGACCTTTGGTTGTGCATGCTATCCTTTCATACGCCCTTATCAGCAGCACAAGCTCTCTTATCACTCCAAAGAGTGTGTTTTTCTGGGATATTCCTCCTCCCATAAAGGCTACAAATGCCTTAGTCCTGATGGCAAACTGATTATTTCCAAAGATGTTGTGTTTAATGAAATTCGTTTTCCATACTCGGATTTGTTTCCTTCAGCAGCTGTTCAGCCTGCATCCCAGTCTACAACTCTCCCAATTTCTTCCATACCACCCACCTTGTCTCCAACAACACCCTCTGTGGCTCCCACTTCTTCTCCAAGTCCTCATGTCAGTTCTTCTCCTCTTGCATATGCCAGTCCAGCACATCTCAGTCCTGCAACCTCTTTTGCCTCACCTGCTCAGTCACCTCAGTCTCTGGCTCAGTCTCCTAGTCCTTCCAGTTCTTTGGGTCAATCTTCTCCTTCTTCTGGAAATTTGCCTGAGGCCTCACCAAGTCCCTCCACCTCACCACCTCACTCTTCTTCCTCACCTGAGTCCTCTCATCCTCCATCTCTCTTTCACAACATACATCCTATGCAAACAAGATCCAAATCAGGTATTGTTATGCCTAGACTTCAGCCTACCCTTCTTCTAACCTCCACAGAACCAACTTCTGTTAAACAGGCCTTAGCTGCTCCCCATTAGGCTACAGCCATGAAAACTGAATATGATGCCTTACTCAACAATCACACTTGGACTTTGGTTCCCTCTCCACCACACAGAACTCCTATTGGTTGCAAATGGGTGTTCGGGGTCAAAGAGAACCCTGATGGCAGTGTTAATAAGTACAAGGCCCGACTTGTTGCCAAGGGTTTTCATCAAAAAGCTGGCACTGACTTTACAGAAACCTTTTCCCCTGTTGTTAAACCGATCCTTTATTGGGGCTGTGGCCGACAATTGCAGTATCTTGTAGCTGGCCTATACAGCAGTTAGATGTGAACAATGCCTTTTTAAATGGCTCCCTACATGAGGAAGTCTACATGCAACAACCTCCTGGGTTTGAGGTGGAAGACAAAACACTAGTCTGCAGATTACACAAGGCCCTATATGGCCTCAAACAGGCACCTAGGGCCTGGTTTGAAAGGCTGAAAACTGCTCTTCTACTTAAAGGCTTTGTGGCAAGCAAATGTGACCCTTCACTCTTCTTCCTGCACATTGCCACCTACCGCATCCTAATTCTGGTAGATGTTGATGACATACTTGTCACAGGAAACTCTCTTTCTCACATTCAGAGTCTCATTGAAGCCCTGAATTCAGAATTTGCCCTGAAACAACTAGGTCACTTGGACTATTTTCTGGGCATAGAGGTTACTCATCTACCCAATGGTGCTCTACTTCTTTCTCAAACAAAGTACATTCGTGATTTGCTGTCCAAAGCCAAGATGGAGTCTGCAAAGAGCATTAATACGCCTATGGTCGCTAATCTGAAACTTTCTAAACTAGGGGCTGACTATGTCCCTGATCCTTCTTTGTTTCGATCAGTTGTTGGAGCCTTGCAGTATGCAACACTTACAAGGCCAGAGATATCCTACTCAGTGAATAAAGTTTGCCAGTTCTTATCTCAGCCATTGGAGGAGCATTGAAAAGCTGTTAAACGCATTTTAAGGTACCTAAAGGGTACCTTGCATCATGGACTTCTCATTCAGCCTGCTGCCATTCATGCCTCCTTAACCCTAACCGGGTTCTGTGATGCTGATTGGGCATCTGATCCAGATGATAGGCGATCTACTTCTGGTGCCTGTGTGTACCTTGGTCCCAATCTCATTTCTTGGTGGTCTAAGAAACAGACTCTTGTTGCTAGGTCCATCTTTGGCCGTGTGTACTGAAGTATGGCAGCCTTGAGTCACGAAATCCTTTGGATACTGATCTCTCCTTTCAAAACCAAGATTAAAATTCACACTCCTAGAATCCTATGTGATAATCTAAGACCTTGTATCACTAGCTCACAATCCTGTTCTGCATTCCAGAACCAAACATATGGAGCTAGACATTTTCTTTGTTCGAGAAAAAGTGTTAAATCACAGCTTAAGTGTCACTCATGTTCCTGCTCAAGATCAGTGGGCTGATGTGCTCACCAAACCTCTCTCATTCTCAAGATTCAGCATACTCAGAGATAAACTTAGAGTGTTTGATAAGCACTCCTTTGGAAACCTCCCTGAACTTATATGGGGGAATGTTAGAGATAGTTCAGTTTCAGTTGATTGTTAGTTGTGCACATTCTGTTAGTTATTAGTTTAGCTCAGCAGTGCAATCTGTTATTCAGTTGCAACTGCCTCATTTGTTATCTTGGCTATAACTGCCTCAGTCTCTGCTATATATACATAGCAGTAGCTTCTTCTGTAATTGCAATTCAGTTTTCTCAATAATGAAAGTTATCTTCGTCTATTCTTTCTTTCAATAGTCTTGAACTTCTAATATATTGTAAACTCTCACCTCAAAACAGCATTGTCCCTGAGTAGCTGATCCAACTGCACGGAGATATGGGACTTCCAAGAATTGAGATCACTGACAGCTTTTGTCTGTAAGGGCAACCAATCATTTTTAAAATGGATAAAATGTAGAATACCAATGATTTTATATAATTAAAAACAAATATTGGCAACAATATCCAGGACAGAATTTAACATACTATAACATCCTGCTGGTCACGGAGATTCCTAATGTCTTCTTTGATCTTCTGTAGAAATATATCTTTTTCTTCTATGTCTTCTCTGTACTTTTTGAAAATATTGACATATCTAGAATTTAAGTCCTCCAAATACCGTTCCAAAACAGACAAATTTAAGTCTAGAGAACGAACTTTCTGCATCAGGATCTTGAGAACAGTATCCCCAGGCATCCTGCCAACTTGTTGAGGAATTTCTTCAACTGGATCAGGAACTTTACTATTTACAGTCTCATGATTTGCAGGAGAGATATCTGAAGCATGGTCAGAATTGATCCCTCTGAAAGTATTTTGATGAACATCTTCACTCTCAGCAGGGTTAGGATAGGGTGTCCTCTTGTCACCATTACCTTCCTCAGATGCAAATAGATTATCTTGAGTATATATCAAATCCTCCAGCATCCTCTCAACAGCATCCACACCATAAACTTCAACAGTGCTTAGTGTGCAATAAAATTCTGAACCATAGTGGCTTTGAAGATTCAACTTTAGATATCTCACCCATTTTGGCTCTTGAAGAACAAAACTTTGAGCATGCTTCACATTTGGGGCAGTAAAATTCCCAAGGAAAACCCAAACATCTGTTGGATAGGCCAAACTTCCATGAAGTTCAAAATATTTTAAATTGGAAGAATAGTGCTCAAAATTAGCTATTTCTATTGTATCTACTAAGGTTTCTTCTGAAAGTTCTATAATGACAAATTTCTCTTCAGCAGAACATGGATTTCGAAGATATTTATCTTTGTCTCTACTTAAGATATTAGAGGCACCTTTGGCTTCTTTGTTAGAAGCTAAAACTTTTGCCCCTTTTGATGCTGAAGCATAATTGTATTCTGCACCACCAGGCTCTACTCTATGTATCACGTTTCCAGAGGGACCAGTGCCAGACTTAATTCTAGAACTAATTGCCCTGCTCTTGAATTCATCAAGACCAAGTGGCACAGCCCAAGATAAGTGATCAGGTTTTTGCGCATCATTTTCAAGTTTACCAGCAGATTCATAACTCTCAGCTTCATGTTCCTCAGTAGTAGGAGAATTTGAATTTTCCTTACTACTAGGATTAGGTATAGCATAATCTCTGCTTTCTCCACTGGGGAGCAACTCACCAACAAAACCATTAGTAATGGCTTCATTAGAGTGTAAAGCCTCAGAAGGAATGTATGCGTCAGTTTCTTTAATCAAATATTCATCAATAAAATTAGAGCTTTTACACTGTCCATGCTTATCCTCGTTCCAATTTGATTCTCCAACCGGATGTTCTTCAGATCCATCTACATCCAAGGATAAACAAACTGACTAATAAGAATACACGACATGCATCTGCCATGGAGGAAAAATAAGTGTTTTGCTTTTTCAAAAGCAAGACCATATATGTGATGAGTTTGTACGAAAGAAGCAAAATTTCATCGAATTATATGGGAACGAAATTTAATGTAGCGATAAGAAAAAACTGCATACAGTATACACATGAAGCTGAAATTTTGTGGCAATGTGCACTTAATTGTTCCAAGTTCATATATAAAATGAGAACTGTTGGATCCCACCGTCCGAAAGCACCGTCCTTTCCTTAAGTAATTAATTGCATCACTATACGTGAACCTATGAATCTTTCAGACTGTAGCTTTTGGACGGTGCTTTTGGAAGGTGGGTTGGACGGTAGGTTCCAACAACAACAATTTCAACCAAAGTCCACAAGGTAAACAAATTGAAATCATAAAGCTCCAGACAAGATCACACACACGACAATATATCGAAATACATGGATAATGCTCAACATCTACATTCTATTCTATGACCCAGTGACAAAAAAATTGCAGTTGATTAGTTCAATCATGAAACAACATCATCTGAGATTAATTGCAATGCATAAAGAAAAGATATGGTACCTGTGTAACCATGACCGCGACTGATCCATAAGCTGAAGAGGAAGAGTGAGCCCCACAAAACAAAAACCAAAGATAAGGAAATTTTATAGAGATGGTTTTGAGCAGTTGAAGTAGTAGCATCCTTGTCTAAAGCTAAAGCTCTTCTTTGCATAAGAAGAGCTTTACGTGATCTCTGCATTGCACATCAATCCAATTTTTCACTCACTGCAACCAACTCCTCACTCACTGAACAACTTAATTAAATTACAAATTTATCCTTTTCTTCCTTCCCTGCAAAACACATAACACACAACACAACTTTTCTTTCATTCAAATGATTCAATGTTCAAATAACCCATCTATGTAGTGAACCAAATGCATGAACAAATAAATAATTAATCAATTAAAACCATTCTTATATTTTATATACTATATGCTACCAAAAATGACATGACAGTGAGAAAAATGACTGTATCTACTAAATTAAAATATAATAACAAAACGGAAAAAGGAAGATGATGGATCTGAAAACAAGCTCAAACGAATGCATCATGGATCTAAGGCACGGACCTGGTTGTGGTGATTTGATTTTGAACTTGACGTTGACGATGGATCTGTGTGTTTGGAAAGCAATTCGTGAATTCGAGAATTATTGAAACTTGAAATTCACAGAACGAAGCGCGTGTAGCTTAAGGTGACCGTCCTCGTTGTAACGACCTTTTTTTATTGAATAATAATAATAATAATAATAATATTTTATTTTTTGAATTATGATGATACTCAAACTCTATCTCTCTTGTTACTTTCTCTTCTGTCCGTTCCTCGTCGTTTCAATATTTTAATAACTCGTTATTTATTGGTTTTAACTTTCAAGTTTTAACGTTGAGCTGGAGAGATTATTGTGTGTTACTGGAGTAGGTTTTATTTTTTTTTACTGGAGAGTAGTTATTAATATATATATGCTCTATAAATTCTTTTTATTGTTGATTTTAAATGTATTTATATAATATAAATTTTAAATAATTAACTTACAATTAATGTCAAAAAACTTAGATCATATATTAATTATTATTTCAAAAATATATTAGAATTTAGAATTTTTCGTTGAATTGTTGTGATAGACTCGTTGAAAATGCAAATATGAAACTTGAGAATTTTAAAATTAAAATAGGAGATTTCTTATCTAACACTTTATCAAAATTTAAAGATTTCGGTCATTTGCTGTGAGATACGATTTTAAAGTGAGTTACTTTTATAAGATTTATATTTATTTTAAATTTGATAAAATACTTAAAAATCTCCATTTATAAATGATCTAAAAATAGATATGCATTTACTTTGACTCATTTTTATGAGAGTTTTATCTTTAATTTTGTATCAAGGATTCTTTTTGTGTGTGTCAAAAAAAAAGGGATTCTTTTTGTGTAGTGAGTGTTTCCTGTTAATTTTTTATTTCAAACCGAAATATTTTTTTTTATTCCAAACAAAATTATTAAGTGAAAACGAAAAAATACGTAGCACACACAAAAGAAAGTGGATCTTTAAGAAATTTTTTTCTATACTCATCCTAATTAGTCCTTAGGATCGAGTGAGTCCTCAAAGTATCTCCACGACTTAGATCGTTTGGACTCGTTATGCGACTAATCTCTGAGTCGACCGTGCAGTTTGTAACGCCCTTCGTTACATTAGTAACCCAAATTAAATTTCAATAAAAATCCTTCAAAACATTTAATAAAAAAAACACAAGTTATAAAATTTTTCTCAAATAACTAAGTATGAAAATACCTCATATTAAATAAAATAATAGTATTTACAAAATATTGAAAAATATCATTAAATCCAATCATTTGAATAAAAACTAAAAGCCTCAAAACGGGCGTCTAATTACAATCTGAGGAAAATAGTATGTAACCCAAAGAACGTCGTCCGCATAATACTCTAAACTATACTACATTACTAACCAACTAGCTAATCAAAGATAACTCTTCAGATCTCTGGATCCTCAACAGCGATGTCCTCGGGCTTTGAAAACAACACTTATAAAGAGATATAAAATCCCAGTGCACAACAATACATTTATAAAATGTTTTCGAAAATAGTGTTCTCGGCCGGTGCGGTAACCGGAAAAACTGTCCATGGTATTCGCTAATTTCCCAAAATAAAATATAAAAAAAATACTTTTAATAACAACAAAAAATTCATCAAGTCAAATGCATATATCATAAGGTAAACTCGTCTCAATGCATCACATTCCACATATCAAGTAAATTCTAAATTAATCCAAGTGACTCGAAGGCCTTATAACTAAACTGGTCTCTTACCGGCATGCCATAAATCTCACACATCACATGACAATGGCGTCCCATTGCCCACCCCTACTCACGAGGAATGTTTCGATGTCACCCTCCTGTCGGGGACATTTTTATTTCGATACCTCTCATGTGCACATGGCGGTATTTCTCCCTTTTGGACACCACAACGTGTGGCGGTGTTACTTTCGATACCCTTTTTAGGCGGTATTGCTTTTTTTCGACATCCCAATTATATGGGGATGTTACTTTCGATACCCCATTATGGTGGTATTACTTTTCAATACCCCTACCATAGGTGGTATTGCGGCAAACATCATACAACATGTTATAACTCAAATATGTCATGTCTCATGCATGTAACAAACTATTTCCCTCAATTTTAAACATATAAACTTCCACCAATAACAACAATCATGAATATCACAAAAAATCATACATGAATAAGCACGTTACAACATCAATTAATCAATTAATTCCCCTTTTAAACAAAACCCCAATTTTAGAATTTAGGTTACTAACAATATGCATCGAGTCAATTAAAGACTCCCAAAATCACAAGGTAATCCCTTATCAACAAAAACAATCATATATACCATGGAAAGGGTTCATAAAAAGTATTGTTACTCACCTCTTGAAGACCTCCAAATAGCTCTAAGCGTTTCCTACTGCGAATCCTAACGTTTGACAAGAGTTATCATCATCTTCATCTTCCTAGATTCCCACTTCCACAACTATCTCTTCTTAATCCTTGAATTTCTTCTTTTCTTAGTCGTTTATGAGTTTCTAGGTGTAATTAGGGTTCAAAAACGCACCCTAAGAGTGTTAAGATTCTATTTATAGAGCCCCCAATAGCCCAAAACGTATAAAAACGCACTAAGCCCGCTTACTCTGCATATGGTGCTGTATTTCGCACATATCTTGGGTTATAGACATTCAAAAATTATAAATTTTATATCGTTGGAAAGATAAAATAATTGTCTACAACTGTTATAAAGACCACAAAATCTGAAACCGACGTTTAGATAGTCAAAACGTTGATAGGATTTAAAAAAACGGTTCTGGCGCTGGAACATGAATAGTGTGTACGAATTTGGTCATAACTTGAGCTACAAGAATCCAATTTGGACGAATTTGGTGTCTATGGAAAGCTAAGAGATAGGGCTATATTTCTTATGCAGATCTCGAATTCAAAAAAGTTCTCTTTGGTTATGAAATATCCATCTTAAGTTAGGTATCTAGTCATATTATGCGAAATTGGGCTTAAAACACTTAAACTATCTATTTATAATGGGTAACACAACATGGGCCTTGATATGTTTATGTTTCCTATCATTATTGCCGCAATAATTTAGTCCAGGGTAGGTTCTTATCCTTATTTTTATTTTATTTTTTAAAAAATAAATTTTACATTATTGTGGAACCCGTTGGATTTTTATTATAAAAAAAACAATTATAATAAACTCTTATACTACCCTTTTTTTATTAAAATAATTATATTTGAATTTTTAGGATGTTACATTTCTCTCCTCCTTTGAGAATTTCGTCCCCAAAATTCATCACATACTCACACACATATTGTAACATATGCTGAAAACCAAACATAAGGTTACCTTTCATTAAACAACAAGATCTGGGTATTGACATACGATGTCATCTTCCATCCTTCAAGTAGTTTCCTTCGGAGTTAATCATTTCCCATAACACTTTCACCAATGGAATTGTCCTGTTCCTTAGAGTCTTTGTGCCCTTGTCCAATATTTGACTAGGCCTAGGCTTATAGATCAAATTATCCTTCAATTGTAAAGACTCAGGAACTATCACATGAGACTCATCAGGTACATATTTTCTAAGTTGCGACACATGGAAAACATCATGAAGATTTGCCAATTGTGGCAGAAGAGCCAATCGATAAGCAATGGGCACGACTCTTTTGAGAATTAGGAAAGGTATCATGAAACAAAGAGTCGGTTTTTTGAATGACATTGACCTCCCCATCCAAAACTTAAGAGTGCCTCTCAAGATTACATGTTTCTCTTCCTAAAATTCTAAATGCTTTCTTTTCTTGTCGACATAACACTTTTTATCTATTCTGCGCAATGCGCATCTTTCTCTCAATTATTAATCCTAATTGTGATCTTTTTGATTAAATCTGATCTTAACAATATCTTCTCACCTACTTCGCACTATCATAAAAGGGGATCTACATTCCTAATCACATCATTAATATATATATATATATATATATATATATATATATATATATACACATATATATGTATAGTCATTAAATATTCCACCAGATAATAAATGTACAATTCATGTCCCCTTAACTTAAAAAAATTTATTTTTTTTAAAGAAAAAAATTTATTTTTAAAATGAAGTCAATAATAACATTTATATAATAAAATCATGCACTTAAGCATTTGTTTCTATCCATCCTCCTATAATTAGAACACCTTCACTTGCATTTCATCTTTATAAGCATTCTCACAAATTAAATTTAACAAATAATCCATAAAAGAAATTGATGTAATATTTTATATCATCCACACGTAGACATAATATCTCTTACGAACTCTATACCAAATTTTCTTATATTCTACACAGAACTGAGGAATTTTATAAATTTTATAAATAAAGAAATGTGAAACAGTAGCACGTTCACATACTAATTTTTAGCTATCCCAAAATGATAATTTCAAAAGAGGAAGAAATAGTTTCACTTTATGTTGATAAGAAGATCTTACTAAAAAAATATGTGATAACAAAATGGAGAATAATGTTTAACAAAATTACAATTAAACTGTGCAGACATTATGTAAAAACAAGTGTAAAAATTAACACCACAATAGTATAAGAAATCAATTTAATCTCGATCCTTGAGTAGGCACATACAAATAAGAAATAACATTTGTCACTTTTTGTTAAGAAATATAAGTTTGTTAGGATTAGACATGCCATTAATCTATATGGAAAACAAATCATAAGGGAATATCAATCGCGATTAATACTTTGTCACTTGAGAAGCAATTTGAAATTTCAAGGAAAGTGATCCTCTAAAAATTATATAACAAAATTACAACATTATATAAAATTTGAACATATATATAAAATTCTTTAATCTCACTTCCATTTTTATTCCCGTCCACTAATACTTCTTTAAATCTTGATGCTTCTTGATTATTCCTAGACACATGGTTAACGTTCTTTTATGTGTCTCTTCTAACAATTTTTTTCCCTCTAAGGCTCCCCTCCTTAGGGACAATGATCCTATTCTTAAACAACACTACACCATTATTATATAACACATAATTCTCTTGATCCAAAAGAGATTTCAAATCCTAGTTTAAAAACTACACCCGCTTAATCTATTTTCTAAGGTCACTACAAATTTTCAACCTATTCAATTCCAAGTTTTAAGCCTTAAAAAGATATCCAAATTCATGTCTCTAGACTCTTCTATTAGGTTCATCTCTTGCAACTTCAAGTTAGACTTGTGCGGAAATTTCCTACTCCGAGTATCGACCACTGCATTAGCCTTTCCCGGACTATACTTCAACTCAAAATTATAGTTCCTAAGAAAATTCATCCACTTTCTTTGCCTTATATTTAACTCTTCGTCTATGTCTCTGTCTCTATCTCTTAACAACTGTTTAAGGCTCTACTGATCATTAAAAACTTCAAGTTGTATCCTATACAAGAGATTTTCCCTTCCCAATCAGCTTGGTGAGAGGTAAGGCTAGTCTAGATAACTCGTTTATAACTTCCTATAATACTTCTCCAATTCTAGGAAACTTCTCACACTTGTCATTGTCTTAGGCTTCTCTCACCCTATCCCTACATCTACTTTACTAGAATCAACCACTACTCTACTCCATTGATCTAAGCTCATCTATCCTAGGTAAAAGATACCTATCCATAATAGTTACTTTGATCAATTGCATATTGCCCACATATAACATGTAACACCCGGGTGCCGACAAGGGCGGGGAGTGGTCGCCGGTGCAAGAAGGCACGGACAAGGAGCAGCTCCTGGAAGGCTTCTAGGCGGAGGGACACATGAATGAACCGATTACACACCCGAATGAGAGGGATCCTGAGACTGTGTAGGTATGGGACTATACAGTTGAGGAAGGCTTATATGAATTGATTGGTACTACCTATACTAACAAGATGCATCTTCTTTTCAGGAACCCATCACTTAAGAACTCCACAGTTAAGCATGCTTGACTTGGAGCAATTCTGGGATGGGTGACCTCCTGAGAAGTTTTCCCAGGAAGCGTGTGAGTGAGGACAAAGCACGCTGAAAAGACTCGTGTTGGTCTGTGGGGACAGTCGTCAATCCATAGAGCAGTCAGGGATGTTACAAATGGTATCAGAGCGGCACCTCTCCCAGTACGGTGTGGTTCGGGGACGAACCAAGCGGAAGCTGGTGGGCATGTAACACCCGGGTGCCGACGAGGGCGGGGAGTGGTCGCTGGTGCAAGAAGGCACGGACAAGGAGTGGCTCCTGGCAGGCTTCTAGGCGGAGGGACACGTGAATGAACCGATTACACACCCGAATGAGAGGGATATTGAGAATTTAATAAATTGGCCTCGATGCGACGGAGGTGAACTTCACACACAAAAGGAATTAAAAAAAAATTAACAGGACATTTCAATTAGATATGGGAATGGGTCTTGACAGTGTTGGCAGAAGTATAGATGATTAAAATAGTGTAAACAAGAAAGGACTAGCACGAACGCACATACAAAACTAACATTAGTAATAATTCCTTATAGATTCACGAAAAATAAATTTATTAAAATCAATTCATCATCAACATTCAAAAATCTCATATAAAGAATCAAGTACCCTAAAGTACAATTTTTTTTTATAGTAGACTAATCTACATGTAAAAATCCAAAATTAAACGTACCAAGGAAGGGTAAGCAAATTTTATTTTTACTCTTAGACTCCAGGTATAGATAACAAATAAGATCGATGGCATAAGGAACATCCTGATGCATAGGAAGACGATTTAAACAAGCACTAGAAGCAATAAGATTATCCCCATAGAAGTAGAAACACATGACTCAAATGACAAACGAAAGATAGGCAACTCAAATTTCACACTTGAAGGATATATCAAAGAAAGTGCTGCTCCTGAATCAAACAATATAGTAACTTCTTCCCCTATACGTGTTAAAGCAATCAAGTCTCCTTCGGATTCTAAGTTGCATCGGAATAATAGCGGATCATTCTTCTTGAATTCGAAAAGTCCCACGTGCTAAGGGTCCTAGGTAGCCACCACTAAATCAGTGATTGACCTCCATTCCCCTACAGTTGACGGAGAGTCTCCGTCTGCCCTTGCGTAGCTCTGATCATACAAACCAAAGCTGCTGCAAGTGCAATGTTCGTCCCTCGCCTATTAGTCCTATAAATCTGCTCACTACCTATGAAATATTAGGTTGATCATGTCCAATATCCCAAAGAATAACATGCAGTATTTATAACTCTAACAAGCATCCTATGCGCCCAAGTTTTGTTTTAGAAAAAGCCCCACTACCACAGTTCGATTTAGAATCGAGCCGCTCTGATACCATAAAATGTAACGCCCTTCGTTACATTTGTAACCCAAATTAAATTTCAATAAAAATCCTTCAAAATATTTAATTAAAAAAAAAACACAAGTCATAAAATTTTTCTCAAATAACTAAGTATGAAAATACCTCGTATTAAATAAAATAATAGTATTTACAAAGTATTTAAAAATATCATTAAATCCAATCATTTGAATAAAAACTAAAAGCCTCAAAACCGGACGTCTAATTACAATATGAGGAAAATAGTATGTAAACCAAAGAACGTCGTCCGCATAATACTCTAAACCATACTACATTACTAACCAACTAGCTAATCAAAGATAACTTTTCAGATCTCTGGATCCTCAACAGTGATGCCCTCGGGCTCTGAAAACAACACTTATAATGAGATATAAAATCCCAGTGCACAATAATACATTTATAAAATGTTTTCGAAAATATTGTTGTTCTCAGTCGGTGCGGTAACCGGAAAAACTGTCAATGGTATCCGCTAATTTCCCAAAATAATATAAAAAATATATATTTTTAATAACAACAAAAATTTCATAAAGTCAAATGCATATAGCATAAAGTCAACTCGTCTCAATGCATCACATTCCATATATCAAGTAAATTCTAAATTAATCCAAGTGGCTCGATAGCCTCATAACTAAACTGGTCTCTTGCCGGCATGCCATAAATCTCACACATCATATGACAATGGCGTCCCATTGCCCACCCCTACTCATGAGGAATGTTTCGATGTCACCCTCCTGTCGGGGACATTTCTATTTCGATACCTCCCATGTGCACATGGCGGTATTTCTCCCTTTTCGACACTCCAATGTGTGGCGGTGTTACTTTCGATACCCTTTTTAGGCGGTATTGCTCTTTTTCGACATCCCAATTATATGGGGATGTTACTTTCGATACCCCATTACGGTGGTATTACTTTTCGATACCCTTATCATAGGTGGTATTGCGGCAAACATCATACAACATGTTATAACTCAAATATGTCATGTCTCATGCATGTAACAAACTATTTCCCTCAATTTTAAACATATAAACTTCCACCAATAACAAACAATCATGAATATCACAACATATCATACATGAATAAGCACGTTACAACATCAATTAATCAATTAATTCCCCTTTTAAACAAAACCCCAATTTTAGAATTTAGGTTACTAACAATATGCATCAAGTCAATTAAAGACTCCCAAAACCACATGATAATCCCTTATCAACAAAAACAATCAAATATACCATGGAAATGGTTCATAAAAATTATTGTTACTCACCTCTTGAAGACCTCCAAATAGTTCTAAGCGTCTCCTACTGCGAATCCTAACGTTTGCCAAGAGTTATCATTATCTTCCTCTTCCTAGATTCCCACTTCCACAACTATCTCTTCTTAATCCTTGAATTTCTTCTTTTCTTAGTCGTTTATGAGTTTCTAGGTGTAATTAGGGTTCAAAAACGCACCCTAAGAGTGTTAAGATTCTATTTATAGAGCCCCCAATAGCCCAAAACGTATAAAAACGCACTAAGCCCGCTTACTCTGCATATGGTGCTGTATTTCGCACATATCTTGGGTTATAGACATTCAAAAATTATAAATTTTATATCGTTGGAAAGATAAAATAATTGTCTACAACTGTTATAAAGACCACAAAATCTGAAACCGACGTTTAGATAGTCAAAACGTTGATAGGATTTAAAAAAACGGTTCTGGCGCTGGAACATGAATAGTGTGTACGAATTTGGTCATAACTTGAGCTACAAGAATCCAATTTGGACGAATTTGGTGTCTATGGAAAGCTAAGAGACAGGGATATATTTCTTATGCAGATCTCGAATTCCAACAAGTTCTCTTTGGTTACGAAATATCCATCTGAAGTTAGGTATCTAGTCATATTATGCGAAATTGGGCTTAAAACACTCAAACTATCTATTTATAATGGGTAACACAGCATGGACCTTGATATGCTTATGTTTCCTATCATTATTGTTGCAATAATTTAGTCCACGGTATGTTCTTATCCTTATTTTTATTTTATTTTTTTAAAATCAATTTTACATTATTGTGGAACCCACTAGATTTTTATTATAAAAAAACAATTATAATAAACTCTTATACTATAAATTTTTTATTAAAATAATTATATTTGAATTTCTAGGATGTTACACAGTTAGTAAAGCCTGATCAATGATTGTTGCGTATCCAAGGATCGAACTCGGACAGAGCCCGAACGATTCGTCCTTAAGTAACAGTACGTTAACCACTTGCACCCAATCACTTAATTAGTGGACCTTTAAGATGAGTAAATAAAAGTATATTCATTTTCTTTTGACAAAATATATGAATATTTTAATCCGTTAAATGATATCAGATTTAAAGGAGTCTTTTTTATATTTTAAAATCCCATGATTTAAATAACTCCAATGATTGGTCTAATGAAGCATAATAGGATCTCGTATCTGACAAATCCCATATTCGAGCCCCCACTAATCTCATTAAGGGAGATAAATGTAAATCCATTTGTAAGTGCTCATAGACCTCGAATGTTTTTCATGCCTTGGACTGGGGCATCATCCCCTCACCTTATTTTATTTTTATTATAAAAAACATCTCATTATTTAAATTTATTCTTTTTTTATGTATATCTTTTTTTTTTTGACGCATTTTTATGTATATCTTATACTGTACATAAATATGTAATAAATAAATAAAATATAAATATGAATGTAAATGATATTTGAAAATGAAAAGGGAGAAGAAAATATTTTTATATTGGTTGAAAAAGTGAAGACAACTAAGAGGATTTTGTCTGTATTCTTATAGACAGCTGGCAGCTGGGGTTTCTTAATCTTGAATTTAAATTTTAAATATTCGCATCACCTGTCCTGTTAAAGCGAAACCAAAGGATTGCACAAAAGTAGTGGTTGGACAAAACAAAATTCACATCCAATTCAATTAGAATAAAGTTTACAAAACCGGATCGGTCATCAAATTGATGAAGGTAGCGGTTCAAGGTTCAATGATCCAATCGAAGTTGAATCGGTTATAATTAAATAATATTATTTTAATTTTTAATATAATATTTGTAATAATATTAAACAAAAAAAAATAAAAATATAACAACTAAAATTATTAAACACAATTTTTTTATTTTGAAATTAAACTAAATAAATATAAAGATATATGTTAAAATCATCTTCATAGAGAAAGTCAACAAAAAATTTACAACCAGCCCACATATGTTAGAAAACAAAAGAATTAGGTTTTGGGTAGATTGACCCAAATCCTTTTTTACTAATTTTTTTTTTTAAAATTTTTTTAGGAAACCGATCCAGACCGATCCACAACCGGTTATGATCGGTTTTACCAGTTTTGAACCGGTTCGACGGTTCTGAGATCGATTTCAAGCAAGGCCAGTTTTGGGGGCCAACCGAACCGGCCTAGGTCCCGGTTAAACCGGTCAGACCGGCCGGTCCGGTTTTGCAAACCTTGATTAGAACACCTATATATTGAAATCTTAATTTAAATTCAATTAATGATTAGTGTTAAGTGTTAACCACTTCCCCTTGGTGTTTAGACATTTGCTTCTGATGATCACACTTGAGGGCATTTACTTCTACTTTAAGTGATCTTCGATTACTTACACACTTTATAAAAATCATCTATGATTTAATTTTCATGAAGAACTTAATAGTTAGCAGTTTCCAATTACAAATTGTAAATGAATGCAAGATTTTTTTTTTTAAAAGTGGAAGATAAAATGGCAAAAATATTTTAAAAAGGAGATAGAACATGAAAATAATAATTATGAGAATTTGTTCCAGTAATAATTATTTTTCACAACTTCTATTTATCTACTTCGTAGAGAATGCATGCTCTGAAAAAGCTTTTACAAGTAATTTTATAGTACATGTAGTTATACTTAGTGCTGGTTTCAATCTTTCCCAGACAGGCAGACACATGTAGAATTGGAAACAAGTACATATTATCCACAAATTATATTTTGAGTGATATAAGAAAATATAAAGGCCTATTTAATTTTGTTTCCACTTTCTCGTTTTCAAAAATAATAACAAAATTGTCATATTGTTTTCATTCCATTTTCTGTTTCCAAAGATTTGTACAGAAAACAATTTTTCAGTGTTTCTTGTATAAAGTTTTGAAAACACGAAACAAAATGAAAATAATGTGACAATTTTATAATTATTCCTTAAAACATGAAACAAATGAAACAAGTCCTAAACTTTTGATTAGTGATATTAGTTATTATCCATAATTGGGTGGAATCTGTATTTTGAGAAATATTTTTTTTGTTCAAATACTTTTGCCCCACTTACACAACATATCTCGTATTCTCCCGGTGAACTGTACAACATGGAAAAGAAGAAAAATATGGAATACTTGAGCATAGAGGCAATACGCTCTATACCAATACCATCAGACCTCTTATAGAGTTCAAGGACATGAATCTGGAGGCATTTGTGTTGTACTATATATATTGCACACTTTAATTTATTCATTCATTGTTCTGTGTTCTTCAAAAATTGCTCCCCGTAATGTACTAAACTAAACGGAATCTGGATGTACATCCTGCCCGACATGAAGCCAGGAATCGTCAACATGTTGCTGCTCTCCATCACTAGGAGCATACCTCAGTAGTATGCCAAACGAAATCTTCCCCTGCTTTAATGTATACATATTAGAATATTAATGCATCAAATATATAACTGGAACCTAGCTATTAGACAGAAAGTAATATAATGTCTTGGCCAACCTTTACTCTCCTGTATGATGCTAAAGTTGCCAAAGGTTCTTTCGACTTTTGCACTTGTCCAGCATTTTGTGCAACGTTGATCATCTGGCATCTATTACATCCCCCTAGCGACTGGTGAAAGGAGAGGGAGAGAGAGAAAGATTAAGCAAGCAACCCCTCAAAATAAAGTATAACAATCATAGTCTTTTACATACAACAACACACAGCTGTAATGTAAGAATGAAATTTCCATCACACCAAGCTTGTTGGCTTGCTGTTATTTATGTCTTGATTAATTGTTTAGAAGACAATATCACCCTAAACTAGTACAGGAGACAGCATCGTACAACTATTTATAATAACATGGAAAAAAAGGATAGAGATGGCTTACTACCAGAAAAACATGGTCTAAAAGAAGACAAGGAAAGACCTCCAAAAGGAGAAGGTGGAGGACCAGATCAGGAGGAACAACATCCAAAACCACAGGAAAATCTGGGATGTGGAGAACTCAGGAGTAGTAGGTGCATGAATTAGGGATGAGAAGATAGGCGTCATTTGCTTGGACACACAGGACATTAAAGGATGGAACCAAGATTTGTCAATGGAAATAGCATTTTTCTGAATACAGCTGTACATTTAAAGCCATTTAAAAGCCCAGCTGTAATTGTAAAGACATTTAAAAGCCTGTCTGTAACTGTAAATCCGATATTCTCTCCTTAATTAGGATAGAACAGTTGTAGGATAGGAATATATGGTAGTTTAGCTAATTTTCAGGGCTGAAAATCAGCTTGTATTTATTTGTATTGAACAATATTTATATGATAATTCCCAGAGAGGAAAACACAGCTTTTAGCCTACACGTTTCTTAGTCTGACATGGTATCACACTGGGTCACGATCCTAGCCTAACATCACGTCTCTGTCCTTTCGCAATTCCAGTCCTAGTCTGTCCTAGTCCAGATCAAGTTCTTTCTTGGTTGTTTTTCAGCTCATTCCTAGTTTGAAATTGGTTCTTCGTGACCAATTTTTTCTCTCAGCCTCATGTCTTCCAAAAAGTATGATGTCTTGTTGGTTCGTCTTAATGGCAAGAACTACTCAGCCTGGGCCTTTCAACTCCAGATATTTGTCACCGGTAAGGACATGTGGGGTCATATTGATGGCAGCAACCCTGCTCCTAACAAAGCCACCCACAAGGACGAGCATGCCAAGTGGGCAGTCTAGGATGCGCAAGTCATGACCTGGATTATCGCCTCTGTCGATCCCACCATCGTCCTCAATCTTCGACCCTTCAAGACTGCAGCTCAGATGTGGGCCTATCTAAAGAAAATCTACAATCAGAATAATGAGTGTAGGAAAATTTGTTGGGTAAAATGGGATGTGGGCGAGCTAGAGAGATTCCAGCTTGGGCATGAAATCACGATTTTTCAACAAGACGGTCTCTATCGGAGTATGGGGAGTTTTACTCTGATTTCATGAATTTGTGGGCTGAATACACAAACATAGTCTATGAAACTGGAGAACTTCTTGGGGGGGGGTTAAGAAGGGCTTAGTATGCAGGGGGGGGGGGGGAAAATCTGTTCATGAAACTACTAAACGTGATCAATTTCTTATGAAACTGCGATCTGAATTTGAAGGTATCAGGTCCAATCTAGTGAACAGAAACCCTATACCCTCTTTGGATGCATGCCTCAATGATCTGTTTCGTGAGGAACAGTGCCTTCTCACTCAAACCACCATGGACCAACAAAAATTCACAATTGTTCCAGTGGTGTATGCAGCACAAGCCAGGCCAAAAGGACAGGACATGAGTGCTATTCAATGTTTCTGTGCAAAGGATTTGGTCATTATGCTTCCATCTGTCCCAAAAAATTCTGCAGTTACCGTAAAAGGGATGGGCATATTATCAAAGAATGTCCCTACAAGACCGCCCAGGAGATCGGCAACAACCTTTACTGCCTCGGTTGGTTCTTCTACTGCTAGTAGCTCTATGAATACAGCTTCTGTCCAACAAAATGCTCCTGCCACTGTTCAAACTTTGACTCCCGAAATCTGCAACCGCCGAGCAGCTGGGGGATCCACAGGCAGAGTTACTGGTGGGATAGACTTGAAAGGTACAATAGCCAAAGGAAGAGGAACGACTATAGAAAGCTGCTCGGGAGGTGGCGGAGTCGACTCAAGTTGCTCGGGAGGGAGGAAGACTCAAAGTAAGGGACATACTCGAAAAGGTAACATCGGCCACTATAAGGTAGCGTCGAAGAGTAGGAGAAAAGCAACGATACCCTTTTCGGGTCCGATGATAACCAAGGAAGACAAACTTGAGTAATCGAGCAAGTTTGTCAAGACCAGGAGCTAGATTGTGGACAAAACATGTGGACCCGAAGACACGTGGCGGAAGTGAATGGAGAGGAATATGGGGACACAGGACAGAGTGAGGTACTTGGTCATCAAGAACAGAGGAGGGCATGCGGTTTATAAGATAGCAAGCTGTCAAAACAGCATCCCCCCAGAATCGAAACGGAACATTGCCATGAAGAAAAAGGGTCTGAGTGGTTTCAATGAGGTGCCGATTTTTGCGTTCGGCAACCCCATTTTGTTGAGGTGTATGAGCACAGGACGTTTGGTGAAGAATTCCATTGGAAGCCATAAAAGTTTGAAATTGTTGGGACAAATATTCTCGGGCATTATCACTACGTAAAGAGCGAATGGAGACACCAAACTGAGTTTTAATTTCTTGATGAAACTGCTGAAAAATTGAAAATAATTTAGACCCGTTTTTCATTAAAAATAACCACGTACACCTTGAAAAATCAACAATAAACGTAACAAAATATTTGGATCCATAAGTGGAAACAATACGAGAAGGACCCCATACATCTGAGTGAACTAAAGCAAAAGGGGACGAAGCTTGTTTATTGACTCGAGCGGGAAACCGACTACGAGTGTGTTTCCCTAGTTGACACGACTCACAATGCAAACGAGATAACTTGGAAAGGCTTGGCACCAATTTCTGGAGTTTGGGGAGACCGGGATGACCCAACTGAGCATGTATGGTAAGAGGGGAATCTGTGGCAGAGCAAATCTGGGACGGGGTGGAAAGCTGGTAAAGGCCATGAGACTCACATCCGATGCCAATTGTCCGTCCCGAACTCCGGTCCTGCAAGATAACACTATCTTTAGTAAAGGTAATCAAACAATCATGAGAACGGGTTAAGCGACTAACAGAGAGTAAATTAAAAGGACACCCAGGGACATAAAGGACAGAATTAACTGACAGGGAAGGAAGTGGATGGGCAGTTCCAATACCTTGGGATTGGGTTTGAGAACCGTTAGTTAAAGTGACAATAGGTAAACAACCTGATGTAGAGAGAGAGGAGAAAAGAGCCTTATTACCAGAGATATGATGAGACACACCAGAGTCAAGAACCGAAGGACCAAGGGAGGGTGATTGAGATATGCAAGCAAATGAATTCCCAGTATGTGCAACCAAAGCAGTGGATCCGGATGACTGTTGATGCTCAAACCACCTGAGAAAATCTTTATAATTAGCCGGAGAGGCCTTCGAAGGATCCATGGTCTTAGGAGGATATGTGGAAGTAGAGGAAGCCATAGATCAGTAACAAATGCCCAAAACGACGACAACACGTGACCTGAAAAACCTGAAACGGCGCAAGTGCACAGTGCGTCAGTAGCAAAAGTGCTCCGATTGGCCTGGGAGTGGTGGCGTTGGAACCGTTGGAGATAGGCGACCACTGTGCCGGAAAGATCGTCCGGAACGGCGCCGCCACGCTCCGGTTGAAGGAGCTATGCACTGAAGCTTCGTGACGCGCGTGAGATGCTTGTTGGGGCTGGGTCTCGGGACGTGGGCCGTGCACGACGGTGCGGTTCTGATGGTGGGGTGGTCGGACGGAAGGGTCACCGGAAAAGGTGGCGGCTGACGGTGGCAGAGGGCTAAAAAAGACCAAAACCGGTGCCGGAATGACATCACGACAGTGAAAAAGGGGCAAACCGGAATGAGAACACAGTTTGCCAACAAAATTTCTCACCGGAGAACAGCGGGTCCACCGGGTAAGCATGGTTTTAGGGTTGCCTCTGTCTGGCTCTGATACCATGTTGAAAGAGAGAAAAAAGAGGCATAGAAATGGTGAAACCGTGTGTTTCAACTACACAACGGAGTCTGTTTTATATAGGTTTAATGAAATAATTACATAATGAATATAGGAGATTCTATTCCTATTTACAAGATATGATATGCCTAAACCTATACATTAATGACACAGATTATAATCATATTTCCAACAACTTCTAAAAGGATTGTGGTACTTCTTGTTTATGTGGATGACATTGTGGTGACCGTTCTGATCAAACAGCTATCTCTGCTTCAGCAGCTATTGCATTCCACCTTCCACATGAAAGACCTTGGCCAGCTCACTTACTTCTTGGGATTAGAAGTACATTATCAACCAACAGGTCTTTTTTTAAATCAACACAAGTATATTCAAGATTTGGTCCAGTTAGCCGGTCTCACCAATGCAACTACTGTTGATACCCCCATGGAAATTAATGTCAAATATAGTCGTGATGAAGGTGCCCTCCTTGAAGACCAAACTTTATATCGCAGGCTGGTTGGTAGTCTTATCTACCTAACCATAACTCACCCAGACATATCATTTGCTGTCCACACAGTGAGCAGATTCCTGCAATTCCCTCGGCATCTCCACCTTTCAGCAGTCCATCGCATCATTCGATATCTTCTTGGCACTTCCCATCGTGGCTTATTCTTCCCTACTGGTTCATCACTCCAGCTCCAAGCCTACATTGATGCTGACTGGGCTGGATGTCCAGACACAAGGAAGTCTACTACTGGTTGGTGTATGTTCCTAGGTGATGCTCTAATCTCTTGGAAATCCAAGAAACAAGACTCAGTCTCTAAGTCATCCACTGAATCGGAGTATCGCGCCATGTCTGCTGCCTGCTCTGAGATAATTTGGTTGCACGGTATCCTTACAGAACTTGGTTTTACTCAAGCTCAACCAACTCCATTACATGCTGACAACACCAGTGCTATACAAATTGCAGCAAATCCAGTTTATCATGAACGCACAAAGCACATAGAAGTCGATTGTCACTCTATCAGGGAGGCCTACGACCGCAGAGTTATCACTCTACCTCATGTCTCCACCTTTGTCCAGCTTGCTGACATCTTCACTAAATCATTAACACGTCAGCGACACAATTTCCTAGTTGGCAAATTGATGCTTTTAGATTTACCAGCATCAATTTGAGGGGGGATGTCAATGGAAATAGCATTTTTCTGAATATAGCTGTACGTTTAAAGCCATTTAAAAGCCCAGCTGTAATTGTAACGACATTTAAAAGCCTGTCTGTAACTGTAAATCTGATATTCTCTCCTTAATTAGGATAGAACAGCTGTAGAATAGGAATATATGGTAGTTTAGCTAATTTTCAGGGCTGAAAATCAGCTTGTATTTATTTGTATTGAACAATATTTATATGAGAATTCCCAGAGAGGAAAACACAGCTTTTAGCCTACACGTTTCTTAGTCTGACAAGATTTTCAAAACAAGTTTCATGAGGTGCCAATTCTTGTTTTTACTAAACCCGTTTAGTTGGTGGTGATTGTCTGAAAACACTGGAGGATGGATGGACTGTCCCATGTTAAAGTATATTAGGATTTAGGACAAAATTGATGAGAGAAATATTCTTTTTTCATAATCATCTATCTACAGATCAGTGATCTTCGTATTTGACGAAATCACCACAGCGAAAACATTAGTAGTAGTAGTAGTGTTGGTAGTGCCACCATTGGCACTTGCTGAGTAGTCAGCCACGACTCCAGAATTGGTTACCCATACTCAGAAACCATGACAGAGACCAGAAAAAAAATGGAAAATAAGAGTCCAAACCTCCCCTTAGCCAAACGAGCCAACAAAGACACTTCAAGAAGGGGGTAAATCACCAAGAAAATCCAACAAAGAGCACACCATAGACCTAAAAACGGCTCACCAAAGAATTGCCGACGCACCACAGAATGCAGACCTACAACTACAAGCTGCAGAACAAGTGTGCCTGAACTGGAAAAACACAGACCTAGACACAAACATGCCCTTAAACGCATGCAAACAAGCAAAATGCACCCAAAAATCCACATCCCAGTTTATCACCAGCAACCAGTCTTCCCACCAGCTTTCTTCCTGGCACCAGTTGACCATGACTAGTCACCTGAGATATCAAACAACAGCCACAACGATGGCTTCCCTAACTTGTAGCGAACTAGGTCATTGTATTTGTTAGAAAATCAGAGAAATATCTGATAATATCTTTTCATATCTTAGCATATCTTAGAGTATCCTAGATAATCTTTTAGGATTTATTTCTTATTTATATTTTATGATTTGATTCTCTATTTGATTAAGATTAGGATTCTACTTTTAGTATAAATAGGACTATTGGGTTGTCTTTTGTAATCACATCATCATTACATCGATTCAATTTCAATCTTATTATTTCTTAGTTTGTTTCTCTCTTTTCCTCTTTCCCTACCTAAAACCTTCCAATTCAACTGTATTGTTGCGTCTTTCAGTCTTTTCTTCTAAGAGAAAAGGATTTTAAAGAACTTTGGGCACCATATGACATATTGGAAGCCCATTCCCAATGGTGGTGGTCAAGCATTTGTATACAGTAGATAGACTAGCAGTACATTGTATTGTAGTATAGTGTAGTGCAAAAGTCATAATACCCTCAATCATACTAAACATGTGCTTAATACGCTGCACTAAACAAGGGCAGGCAATGTGTAAATGAGGGACTCTTCAGAAGAAGAAAAAACACAGATGAAAAACAGAATTTCTGATACACAAATTCACTCAGAAATTACATTAGTTATGCAAATATGCAACATGAACAGAAAATGGAAGCAGTAAATACTAAATACTATAAAGTTGAAAAGGCAATGAAGAAATACATCACAGATGAATTTTCTACAAGTTTTGTCATTATGCAACACGAATAGCTGCATAAAAGATTAGTCAGAAGAGCCATCTAACTACAACAGTATCCATGTTAAATTGCACAATGACATGAACTTTGCTCTGTCCAAGCAATTGGAAGGTTATTAGAACTTACTCTGAAATACTTGTTTCCAATTCTAATGTCTCTCCATCCATCTTCATCATAAGGCCTGCCTCCAGATACCACAAGGTTGGGACGAAATCTACTTGCATTGACTTGTATTTCTGTTCCACGTGTGCCCTTCTGTACATCTAGTACCATCAACTAACCATGGTTGGCAAACACTATATTCAGAAATATCGGGGACGAGAGACTAAGAACAATGTAACTGATGTAGTTTGTGATGTAAATGTGATCATTAGGGGTAAAGTTGAGAAGAAAGGTTGATTTTTTGAAAGGAATTTCATATGACCTTTTTTTTCCTTCTTAATAAATTAAAACCCCCTTTGCATTCTTATAAATTGACAAAATGGTCAAATCAATGTTAGGATCCAATTGCAAGGTATGGGACTTGAGTCCCGCATCGGAAGTACGGTGTGGGGTTTATATGGCTAGTTTCTGTGGTGTGGTTCTCCCAAGGTTCGTATCACAATCAGTGACATGCAATCCATTATACACATCATGAGCTAGTTTCATTAAATTTGTCTATTCGGGAATTAGAATTTTCAATTGCATTATAAAATGAAATGGAAGTAATAACCTATATTGAGAGAAATAAATACAAGGACTTACACGTTATGTCATGCTAGAAAATAGATACAAGAGCATACCTGAACTTAATCTTTTGTTTAGGTCAGATACACTCTCCTCAGATACAAGTAAGAACTGTGCTTCATTAGAAAAATTGAGCATGCTCCTTGCATCTCTACACATGACTGCACCATTGGTCTTATTCAGCATAGAATCATGATCGGCACTAGAATATCGTAACAAAGTGCAGGGTTTACCGACAGCTTCACCAAACCATACATTGGTTTCATTGTTGTAATTATATACCTTGTACCTAATTAACAAAATATATGTATTCCAAGTATAAGAGAACCAAAGTAAAATTGAGAGTGAAAATAATTTAGAACCTTAAAGCTTAAGATAGAAAAGTATTAGCAACTAAAATAACAGACTATTGAGCATCATGTGATACTCTACCTCAGATTCAATTAGTCTACACCAGTGTATATACCAAATTAAAGAAATAATCCATAGCAATACACAAGAACATATGTATTGTTGAAAATATGATTATAATCTTGTAATTAATGTATAGGTTTAAGCATATCATATCATATCTTGTAAATAGGAATAGAATATCCTATATTCATTGTGTAATTATTTCATTAAACCTATATCAAACGGACTCCGTTGTGTAGTTGGGACACACGGTTTCACCATCTCTATGCCTCTGTTTTGTCTCTTTCAACAAAGAATATAACATTAATGCAAAACTAGACATTTAGACCATTCGTTGTGCAGATGTCTTCATATAAACATTTGCCGATGAATTTATAAACTGAATTTGGATTGTATTGTAGATATGATACATGATAAAAAATGAAAATGAAAATGAAAATACACACAAAAAAGAAGATATCTTACAGTATTTACTTTTGATTTTGAGGAAATATATAATTTTTTGAAATTATGTACATAATTTTTTGTCGTGATTGTGTGCCTTAAATTGAAACCATAATTTTATTCATTTCCCGTTGTTAATCACTTAATTCAATTAGTAGGTTGATGACATAAATTAACAAATTATTGAAAATATTATATTAGAAACTGAAATGCCATCAGCCACAGCGAACCACTACATCCATCTAGGAGCTGTAAAGCCATTATATGTTTGGAAGAGCCCATGTCAACACATTATCTCAATATCTATGTCAGCACCCCAATTGATCTGCATCAGCATCTATGTTATCCACCACATCAAAATTGTTTGTAGAAGTCCTCATCAGCGCCTAGGGTCTTCCCTAAGCATTTGCATCAAATTATCCTTACAAAGTTTAGAGGATTTGACTCTCATAAAGAAGCAAAGATCTTATGTCAGTGCTCCGTCCACACTGCTCTATGGTGTTTGTGGCTGGAAAGGAATGCTAGGATTTTCAAGATCTTTTTTGAGTTTGGACTTCATTTGGGATTGGGTTGTATTGTTGGATTCTCTCTGGTGTTTGCCCATGGCCTCTTGAGTGGTGTTTCTTTGTTGACATGCAGAAAGATTGCGATGCTTTGTTGCATGACGCAATCACATAGGTTTTGGCTATACCTTTTTTGTTTGTTTGCGAGCATGTTTTATCCTCTTGCTTTGTAATCTTCTCCTCATCTAATTATATTTATTTTACTATTAAAAAAGTCCACAACATTACCTAAGAGCATGTGGAATGATATGCTGGCAAGAGTCTGCTTTAATTAGTGTATAGATAACATGAATAGCAACATATACCTCTGGCCATATAATTCAATGTCCTCTACAACACCATCATAAACATCTGATTGAAGCCTGATTTGCAATCTTTCTTTGCAACGCGGAGACTCTACAAACAACATTCCCTGACTGAGGTCAATAAAGGTGCTTATAAAGCACATTTCAGGAACCTACAAAATTAAGATCAAACCAATCAAAGCTTTACAATCAAGCAGGACCTAACCTAATCTAACTCTGAAAACATGTATGCAACACAAGGAGAAAGTTAAGACAACAGTAACAAGCATGGCATTAATCAACATTTGTGAGCGTGAGATCTGAACTTTTAGTGAATCTGCTGCCCAAGATGACAAAAATGGTCAAATTGCATAACATTTGTGAGCATGCCCTCTTAACAATACGGCAAGCATCACATGACCAGTTGATCACATGAACTCCAGACATGCTGAAACAGACAGCAGAAATGCAGAATAATATTGTCTTTAGCAATCCTATATCAGATGAGTGTAGTAGTACCAAAAACAAACCAAGAAGTCTTCAGCTAGGAATACCATCAAAATGTTCTCTCCCATAAGATTGCATGGAATAAACTAATTTCCATATGGAAAGAGTATATTAATACAAATTCACTTCCACTTGATCAAAATTTAAAAAAGGAAAAATAAAAGGGACATTTTTTCATAAGTTCAACCAAACTGAATCACCAAAACAGACAAAAAGAAAATTGCAGTTACTGATGTATCCTGCATCCACAGATGCACTATATTAAAGAACTCATGTGTCATATGACATATTACCTTTTTCTGTGTCAGAATTTCGCCAGTTAAGCTTTTAAGAATCCATTCGCGATCATGTTTCAGGCCTGCACAAAATTTACAGAAGAAAATTTCATCATGAGCCTTCACCTAACAGCTTAAACTTTTGGGATATTCGGTTCTTGAAACGATATCAAAGCCTCTATACCCAAGTAGCTAGGAGTTCGGCCCTTGCCACCTCCATTTTTTTAAAAGCTTGAATTTCAACACAAGGTATAGTGGCCTATACACTGTCCGTGCTTCAACCCAAAAGGGTCTTATGTGTGCGGGGGCGTGTTAGATTTAAAGCCATTACGAGCCTTCCTCTAACAGCTTAAGCTCTTGGGGCAGTTAGTACTTGATAATTATAAAGAAATGGATGACCGGTTCACTAGAGTAAAAAATAAAAAATAATAAGAAACAAGTAAAAACACGGAAAAAGCCCTGTTTAATACAAAATAGGACTATCATATGATACAAATGTTACAATAAACAGAACAAAATTTTACCAAAGGATCAATGATATAAAAAGTTCACAATCCAAAGGATTATACTGAACTCACATTGTAGAACCAAATTTGGAACATATTTCAGTGCAGGAAAGTAAAGAACGTTGACAACTGAAGTTGTTGAAAAATCAGAGAGAAGAAAATTTTGGAAGAATGGGATGGAGATAGTTAGACATAAAAACCATTCATGAGCCTTCACGTAATAGCTTAAGCTTTTAGGAGAGTTGGTCCTTGATATAGTATCAAAAGCCTTTGTGACCAAATGGTCAACTGTTTGACCCTTGTCATTGCCATCTCTGTTCTGTTAAATTATAAAAAGTTGTCCATGGTAGAATGGACTTGTGCATTGTCCATGCTTCAAGCCCGATGGGCTGTGGGGGTGTGTTAGATATAAAACCATTCATGATCCTTCCTTCACCTAACAGCTTTAGCTTTAAGGAGAATCTCTCAAATTCAGTAGATCAAAAACAGTGCAATGCGGAAAATTGTGTTTAGTTGTATTAAATTGTATTGGGACTCTTCTCCTATGAAATAGTTAGAGTTATTATTGCATAGGAATTAGCTCAATTATTTCAATTAGGAGTATATTTAGGAAGAATATGACAGTCTTCATGTCCTAGGGTAGAAGGTTATTTTTAAATAAACAGGACACCACCACATATATTAGTGCAGCAAAAGTTATCTCCCTCTGGTATCTCTGTTCTCACCCTTCCTTTCTCATCACACAAGTTAACAATAATTATATATAACGCCTAAGTCCTAACTAAAAAAACTCAAAAAAATCAGCAGATGTTGACAACAATCATATATAACTCCTCAACTACAATAAATAAATAAATAAATAAATAAATAATCATCAGAAATTAAATGATTTTTTATTTTGAAGGGAAGCAGGAAGTAAATGATTACCATTGTTGCTAAGAGGCCAACTTCTTGCACAGAAACCTCCACAGGATTTTATTGGGTATATTGTAATTGATTTAAGATAATAACCAGTATCCAGGAAACCCTTCTCAAGGCCTACAGGTATTTAACTGAGTAAATGTCCATATAAAATAATAAAAACAAAGAATTACACAATGTTTTCAGTAAGACCCAAAAAGAAAATCAATAACTGCTACATAGATTCTAAAAATTTCCATTTACTTTTGGATTAATATCACACATACTTAAGATTGAACCAGACTTAAGGACCAAACATTGCATGATCTCATTCTCTACAAAATATAATCAAGCTTTAAAGAGCTAATAGTAACAGTCAGAAGGATAGGTCCTTCCACTCTTGATAATATTACTAACGACAGGTTAATTTGACATATGACAAATGCAATATAACTAGTGAAGGATTGATCTTTGGTTGACATGGTAAGATGATGGGCACCAGGGCCAGATATTTGAACATGTCGACTGCAGTCAACAAGAAAAACAGCAAGTCCAAAAGCATTACTTTATGAGCTCCAATCGAAGCCAAATTGATGCAAAATACTGATTCCGATCAAAGAATTGAGGAAATTGAGGGCTATAAATCTAGTGTGAAATGGTATGAAAGCATTGATAAAGATGTGGTGGATTGTAATGAGAAGTGTTAATTTCAAATTGCGTTAGTATTTGCCAGCAAACCATCCTGGTATCTTCAGTTATGGTGCACTTACATAAAGCCATCAAGCATTTTGGCGATCTACTCTACACAGCTTAAGCCAGTTTTAACCTTTAGCAACAAAGCTTCAAATAATCATAAGTCAAAACTTGATGGAGGGTTTTTAAGATTCGAAACTAAGACACGATGCTTCATCCCAGCTTTTTGCAATGGCAGACAAAGTTTCATTCTGAGGTGAATGTAGTATCACAGCAAGTAAGAAGGCAGGGAGAGTGGAATATGATTAAGTACTACTATCTAGCATATACGATTGCCATTTTCTTTAATTTTTTTATTAAAGATATAATACAAGCCAGCCAGCCAGCCAGGAGGACAAGAAATCCTACAGAAAACCAAATAAATAGTAAGGGCCAACAAAGGAAAATAAACATCAGCATCAAGTAACTTTTCAATTACTCTGATATTACTTAAAACATACAAATGCACTATTAACAATCACAAATGTACTATCAGCAATCAACGTTATTAGAAGAAACCCGCATACAAATGTACTACTAACAATCACAAGCTGGAAATTGTTTAGCGCCTACTGTGCAGCTGCATTAAAACACACTTTATTTGCACATGCAAATATTTTGTGCCTTTTTTACTGGAAGGAGAAGGGCAGAAATGCAAAGGCAATAAAAATTTAAAGTCATTGTTATCGAAAGGATATATGCAGTCTGGATTTTAATTCAGTGTGTATGAAATATGATAAACTAATCTTGGAAAAAGGGGTGCACCTTTCAAATGATTCCCATGGCCAATGTGATTTGAAGGCGACATGAAGGAACTTGCTACAAAATCAATAAATTTCTGAAATCCACAAGGGGGATTAGATTTGTACAAGGTACCAAAATCTTGAGAAATGCACTTTATCCAACATTGACACACCAAACAAGAACACAAACAGAACTAGCAATTGACAATAACATGGTCTACAGGTACCCTGTTTTAACTCAATATGTTGCATATTTTCCAAATTAAGAAAGTATTGGTTACTCGTGAATAAAATAAAAATGAACCAAGAAGACAGAAGAGTTTTAATAGTTCAAAAGTTGAACAAAAGTGGAAAATGTTCAAAAGAATTCCAACCTTGGCCTCTTCAAATGTAGACATGTAGCCAAAGGATACTCTTACAGCTCCAGTAGGTTTTCCATTGATTATATCATGATCATCCCAACAAACGTGCCCAGCCTAAATTCAGAAATATTATCATTTTTTATGATATACACACTCAACATAGACAAACCAGTTGTTAGCAAGTAAAAGTAGACAGTAGAAACACCTCGGTATTTGAAAGAAGATCAAAGTGAGACAAGCCAAGGTATTTTGCACATGCACCTGGATTGCAGAAGCATCCTGTCTAAACAGATATTAAGTGAAGATATAATCAGGATTCAATCAATAACTGTGATGAAAAACCGTGCCAAAAGTACAAACAAGGATTTTACCAGAATGACTAGATGAATTTACTAAAAGAACAGATCAACATAAGAAATCCATAATTTATACCCTTAGCTGAATTCCTGAAAGCGATGCCAGCTTTTCCACTTCACGGTATCCATGCCAAGAGCCATCTGGCCTTTTTAAGTTGAATGAAACTATTGAACCCAATTCATGACACAGTTCCTGGATGAAAATAAAAACCAGGATTAACTAGTTCCAAGTACACCACAAGATAAGGTATCTAAAATAATATTCAATACAGCATGCAGGGTATTCTAACAATTCTAATTTCAGCAAAGAAGTGATAAATGGGAGTCCGGTCAAGCAAACTTCTGGAGGTTAGTTGTGTATAGGGTTAGTTCTGATTTTACTTGAAAAATAAACAAAAACCAATCAGCATTCTTGTCATTCTTCCTATACTTCCAAAATGTTAGAATATCTTAACATATCTTCACAATATCTTTAGAACATCTTAGAAGATCAACAGAATACATTGTGGAATCAATTAGTTATCTAATTGCAGAAGCAATCTTAGACATTGTTTCATTATAATGATAGGCACCTGTAAGAGTAGAATATGTGAATGTTGTGTGTCAATATGACCACACATGTATGCTATTTATAATCTCATATTAGGGTACAAGAGGATCAATAATAAATACAAATGGAATCAATCAAATCACTGATTAGTAACGAACCCCTAATTACTAGCACCTATTTATGTACATATTAAGCACATGTTAAATATGCTTTCTAACACTCCCCCTCAAGCTGGAGCACATATGTCATATGAGCCAAGCTTGTTACAAATGTAGTCCACACGAGAGCCTCTAAGGGACTTAGTGAAAATGTCAGCCAACTGGTCACTAGAGTTGACAAAGTCTGTTGTGATTTCCCCTGAAAGCACCTTCTCTCTTACGAAGTGACAATCTATTTCTATGTATTTGGTTCGTTCATGAAAGACCGGATTTGATGCAATGTGAAGTGCAGCCTGATTGTCACAGATAAGTTTAGTATCTTGGATATCTCCCAATTTTAGCTGTTGGAGTAGTTGCCTAAGCCATGTAAGCTCACACACACAGTGCTGCCATAGCACGGTATTCGCACGCACTAGATCCGGCAACAATGTTACGCTTCTTGCTCCTCCATGAGATCATGTTTCCTCCAATAAGAACACAATATCCAGTGGACCTCCTATCGATGGTGATCCCGCCTGCACAGATCGTAGTAACAAGTAATTTTGGCATTGCCGTTATCTTCATATAATAATCCTCGTCCCGGTGCATTTTTGATGTATCAAGAAGAATACGCATGACAAGATCCCAATGGCTATCACATGGGGCATTCAGAACCGGCTTACCACACTAACTCGCAAAGGTGATATCGTGTATGGTGACTGTGAGATAGTTTAGTCTCGCCCACAAGACGACGATATCTTCCCTGGGTCTTTCAATGGCTCCCCCGACCCTAAGAAGCTTGACATTGGGATCCATGGGAGTATCGGTTGACGGCAATCAAGCATACCGTCTCGGTAAGAATATCCAGAGCATACTTCGTTGGTTGATTGAAATTCCCGAAGTAGACTGGGCAACTTCAATCCCTAAAAAGTACTTGAGAGGACCCAAGTCCTTTGTCCGAAAATGTTTGAAGAGGTGTGCTTTGAGCCGCCGGATACCATCTGTGTCATCACCGGTAATGACGATATCATCGACATAGACAACAAGATAGATGTGCCCACCAGAAGGAGAATGGATAGAGAAAACAGAGTGGTCAGCCTCACATTAGGTCATGCCAAACTATAATAAAGCAGAGCTAAACCGACCAAACCAGGCACGAGGAGACTGCTTCAATCCATAAAGAGAACGGCGAAGCCGACAAACAAGTCTAGAATCACCGAAACAAGAAAAACCACGGGGCTGGTCCATATAAACTTCTTCCTGTAATTCGCCATGCAAGAAGGCATTTTTAATATCCAGCTGGTGAAGAGGCCAATGATGAATGGCAGCCATGGCTATAAAAAGACGAACAGAACTGATTTTAGTCACAGGGGAAAAAGTATCCCCGTAATCTAGACCAAAAATCTGCGTATAACCTTTAGCCACCAAACGAGCTTTGAAGCGATCAATATGACCATCGGGTCCAATCTTCACCGTATGGACCCAACGACAACCCACACTAGTCTTGTCAGGAGGCAAGGGAACAATCTCCCAAGTACCATTAGAATGCAACGCTGCCATTTCTTCCAACATTGCCTTGCGCCAGTTGGGATCAGCCATGGCTTCACCTGTAGACTTAGGAATAGACACAGAATCCAAAGCAGAAACAAAGGAAACATAGGAAGGAGATAAATGGCCATAATTTAAAGTACAAGCATAGATGGGATTAGGATTGCGAGAGGATCGAGTACCTTTCCGTAATGCAATGGGAAGTTCAGTGCGGGAGGCGTAATCGGAGGGGGCGGTTGGAGTCGGAGATAAGATCAAGGATCCCCAGGAAGGAGGCACCACATAAGCTCGTGTCCGCCGCCGGTAGGTACGCAAAGGAGGTGGAGTGGGAGCAACAATAGGTGCCGGAACAAGCGGTGGAATATCCGGAAGGTCCCGAGTAAAGTTGACATCAAGGACGGCGGAGGTGGAGAAGAATGGGACAGCTTCAAAAAAGGTGACATCAAGACATACAAGATATCGTTGAAGTTGTGGACAAAAGCAATGATAGCCCTTTTGCAAACGTGAGTAACCCGTAAAGATACATTTGAGAGATTTGGTGAGAGTTTGTCTTTTCCTAGAGTTAGATCATGGACAAAACATGTGCAACCAAAGACACGTAGAGGGATAGGATAGAGTTCTTCTTGTGGATACAAGAGAGAGCAGGGAACCTGATTATTAAGAACGGAGGAAGGCATGCGGTTGATAAGATAGCAAGCCGTGAGAAGTGCGTCCACCCCAAAAGCGAAGAGGAACATTATTGTGGAGGAGTAGCGTACGAGCTGTTTCAACCAAGTGCCTATTTTTCCTTTCGGCAACACCGTTTTGTTGTAGTGTGTGAGCACATGATGTTTGATGAATAATTCCCTGTGAAGTCAAAAAGGATTGAAACTGGGAGGACAAATATTCACGAGCATTATCGGTCAAAAAATTTTAATTGAAGAACCAAATTGATTTTTAATTTCAATCGCGAAAACCTTGAAATATATCAAAAACATCGGAGCGATTCTTCATTAAAAATAACCAAGTGCACCGGAAAAATCATCAATGAAAGTGACAAAATAATAGTAACCTAAGGTTGAGCGGATACCACGACTAGGACCCCAAATATCGAGAATGAACTAAGGCAAAAGGTGATGCAGCACTTTTATTGACTCGTCGACTATAAGTATGGCGAATATGTTTTCCTAACGACACGATCGACATTCAAAAAAGGAAACTTTAGAAAAGCCTAGAACCATGAGTCGCATTTTATTAAGACTAGGGTGACCCAAACGTTGATGTTCCAGGGTTTGAGAAGCGGCGGAGACATAGGCCACCGGGCGGTGAAAGTTGATATAATCCTTGAGACTCATGTCCTACTCCAATCGTCCGTCCCGTCTGCCGATCCTCGGACATAAACAGAGTTGTTAACAAAAAGAACAGAGTAATCAAGGGTGCGAGTGAGTTTCTTGATTGACACTAAATTAAAAGGACAACCAGGAACATACAACACACGAGAATCTAAGGAAAGGTTAGGAAGGGGATGTGTTTGACCAATGCCCCGAACTTGTATTTGAGAGCCATCGGCTAAGGTGACACCGGGCAAAGAATCCAAGTAAGACAGGTTTAGAGAAAAGAGATTTGTTACCAAATCATATGATCGAAGCACCGAGTCAAGTATCCAAGGTCCAAGAGAAGAGGATGTGAAACAAAGGCTACGGATTACAGATTGAGCCACAACAATGTAGGTGAGATGGGCTGTTGGGCTGCCTTGAACTGGAGAAAATCAGTATAATCAGCAGCAGAAATAGGTGAGATGGGCTGTTGGGCTGTTGCGCTTGAAGCGGAAGAGGAATCGTTGGAAGCCATGAGAAATGGATCTGAAACAGGGACAGAGAGGGTCGCCTGAGTGAAGGGAAGGCGGCGGAGTAGTCGCCGGACAGTGGGTCACGTCGGAGAGCAGCAGAAAAGCTGTTTGGCGTCAGGCGCGTGAAACGCACGCGCCGGAGAGCAGCCGCGCGTAGAGGTGCGTGAGACGGCGGTTGGTGGTGTGCTTCCGACGCAGTGGTCGCCGGAGGATGGTGGAGAGGATGGAGGCACGGTGGAGCGGAAAACGGACCACACAGTGGTTGCGGTTACTGTTCACCCGAAAATAAGAACACCACTGGGCAGAAAAATAACCTAAACTACTGATACCATGTAAGAGTAGAATATGTGAATGTTGTGTGTCAATATGACCACACATGTATGCTATTTATAATCTCATATTAGGGTACAAGAGAATCAATAATAAATACAAATGGAATCAATCAAATCACTGATTAGTAACAAACCCCTAATTACTAGCACCTATTTATGTACATATTAACCACATGTTAAATATGCTTTCTAACAGCACCCAATAGTAAAACGGGTGTAAATAAGGGGGACTAATAGGAAATACTATCACCCTACCTATAAATAGCAGTAAAACAGAGTTAGGAAGTTAGAAACTAAGTCAGAACAATGAGGAGAGGAGAGGTGCTCTTGAATACACTTTGTCATTGTATTCTTCTGAAATCTTCCTGGGTGTATCATCCAGAGACTAATGAATAATACCTTTGGGGTTCATTGCCCTAATTATCTTCATCTTCATTACCTTCATGCGAGTTGAAACTATCAACTGGTATCGGAGAAGTTTCGATCCAGGTGAAATTGATGGTTAGGAGAAAATGGTGCAAGAATGGAAGTGGAGCGTGGGTTGAAGGAATCGCAATCAACGATGCAGTAAATGGAGGATAGATTGCTGCAAACGATGAGGGAGATCCTGGGCCACTGCGACTCAAATGCCAATGGCAGAGAGGAAGTAATGGTGGACATGGCGGAGGGAATGGCGGAGGAAGTAATGGTGGAGCCGTGGAGGAAATGGCAGGGGAAGCAAAGAAGAGTCACACGGAACAAACGCGATGGGGGGCGAAGACCGGTTTCAGAAGATAGAGTTGCCTATCTTCACCAGAGAAGATGCACAAGAATGGTGTTGGTGGTATTAGTAGATGATAATGTTAGTATTGACTTTCATCATGTCTCCCAATTTATTTATTTAATTTAATTAGTATTATTTGTCTTTGTAATAGTGGAATTGGGCTAGTAATAGCAATACTATGTTAGTACTGCCCTAATTATTTGTATAAATAAGACCGTTGAATTAGTATTCTGTATCACACCAGTACAGATCGTATCATACCAATGTCATATTATTCTTTAGCGTATTTCTCTTTTTTAGTCTTTCCCTCCCTATACCCCATAATTTCAACAAAAAAACTGTCTTTATATTCTCTTTTGGCAATGAATAGATGATAATGTTAGAAAGTTCTAGAGAATTAAAGCTGCAAGGAGTAAATTTTTTGTATGACTTTCCTTTTGCAAGTATTTTTTTATCAAAGAGTTTTAAGGATAAGAGGTCCTCCTTAAAATAAAGAAAAAAACTACAAAGAACAAAGAAAAGATCAATGAAGCAATGCTACCAAATCCATCTACATATCTGTGGGTGAAATACCTTTGAAAAGACCTCATGCTTACACTAAGTAGAAGCCAATAGCCTGATCTTATCCCAAAGTAGTTGCTTATCCAAAGAAATCTACTTAAAGATGCGAGTTACGACCCAAGCAAAATACTTAGCTTATTTACTTCTACCAAAATAAGTAAAGCTACTCCTCAAAGTTAGGTCCGAGGACCTAGAGCACACCCAACATTCACCAAAAATGCCAAAAATAATTCCATGAAGAATCAGCAACAAAACAAAGTAAGAACAGATGAGGAACTGATTCTGAGCTTGCAACACATAGAAAACATACCAAGGGTCTCCCAGAAAAGTTAAGCTATTAGGTGAAGGCATGTGATTGGTTTTATATCTCTAACACGCCACCTCATGCAAGAGCCCTTCGGGTTTTTTTTTTTTTTTTTTGAGATAAGAGCCCTTAGGGCTTGAAGTATGGAAAATGCACAAGCCCACCTACTTTGCAATGAATTCAACATTTTACTAAGAAGAATTGGAGTAGCAAGGATAGAACTCTTGACCACTTGGTCAAAGAGACTTCGATACCATGTCAAGGACCAAAACTCCCAAAAGCTTAAGTTGTTAGGTGAAGGCACATGATTGATTTTATATCTCTAACAATAGAAAATTGCCTTGTGCGACCTATGGATTTGCATCATGTCATTGGTAATTCTATTAAGCACACAGTCCAAATAAAAGATTTAACCTTAGAGGGAGTTATGGACTTCAGAGAGGTATATCAAGATTGAATGTTACTCTATCAGTCTATCTTTATGTTGTCATTACTAAAAACAGTTTTCATTGAAAAAATAAGAAAGAACATAAGTTAAAGAAATCAAGAAGAAAAAAAGACCAAACAACTGAGCAACCAACAAATGTCCATGACCATGAGTCTCAGAAATATTAAAGCACAAATAAATTGTGCATATAAAGCTATAAATTAGACAACCACCAAAGTGTGCACTGTGCAGTAACTAACCATCGAATCATCGTGTCCATAGAGGACGCACACACTAGATCCATTGTCATGCCTCAGGGCCGAAAGCATTTTCCTTGTATACAAGGTAAGAGATGTTGTATGTCTACAAGGCAACAAATTTTGCATGCATTAAAACATAGGAAAAATTGTTGAAACAACATAAATAAAATAATAATAATATATCATTATTTTTAATGCTCATTACTGCATTAGAAATACAAGTAAAAAACACTTTTGGACTTTCAGCAATTAAGTTGAATGATTTATTGCAGTAGTATCAAAGCTTTCTTTAAAGAATCTAAGCAAAAATGCATAAACTTCCTCAAGAAATTACCATAAAATGCCATTGACATACTTGTTTTGTTTATAATTTATTAATATTGTTTACAAGCAGCTGTCGAAAAGCATAAGCAATAAGTTAAATCAGCCATACAATCAACAAGATTAAAATAAACAACCATCAGAAACTTCAAATGATAGATGACATTATGATACTAAAATTCATATGGGGAAAGGGATGTCTTGTATATTTGTCTAATTCTGCATACCGTGATATTGCAGACACAGTTAGAGAATTCAAAATTTTGAAGCCATGACGAATAGATGCTATGCTCAAGAATGAAGCAGTGCCATCCTCAAACAGCTCCTCAATATGTTCCCTTCTTTTAATGAAATCAATATCAGCAATTGATGCAGCAACCGTTCCTGTGATGGGGACCAGGTAATCAAATAACTAAGTATTAACCATAAACAGGAATGTAAACACTAAGCCACAAACCTCCACTAAAATAAGTCTTCTTCAGTAACTTGGCAGTATCTGTGACATAAAAGAATAAAGAGGATAATCAATAAGAGACAAACTTTCACACAGACAAATTAATATCAAATATAAATTTTACATCTATGCTACTGAAATTTTAAAAAATAGATGAAAAAAGAACAAGACATGATGAAAAACAGCAAGAAAGTCTAATTCACTTATTAAGATCTGAACACTAGTTCTGTTTCTTTTTGGGAGCCATTTGTTCGAATATTTCTAAGCACCTAGAAAGTTGGAAAGGGGCTTACTTTTCCCTAGGGGATTAGGTGACCCTCATTCAAGCTTGTCTTTCTAGAATTCCTCTCCATTACCACCTATCTCTGTTCTGTATCCCTGTGGTCGTTTCCAAAAATAGAAAAGATTACGAGGGGCTTTCTTTGGTTCGAATATGAGACACGATCACTTAGTGAGTTAGGAGGTGCACTACCATCCTTTGAAAGAAGGGGGTTTGTCTTGGCAATTTGGTGCCTAAAAATATTGCTAGTAAATAGCTATGGCATTTTCCTTTGGAACAACATTCCCTTTGGCATCAAGTCATCAGGAGCGTGGATTGGACCTAAATAGGTGGGATGCTAATACAAAAACATGAGTTTCTCATTTTAGTCCGTAGTAATTTATCTAACACAGTTATACTAACTTCAACACTGTTTGGCTTAGGAAGGAATGTGTGGGGAAAGAAAGTGGAAGGAAGGAGAACTGCAAAAAAAGAGTAGAAATGTTACACTGTTATTTTTAATGTTTTAGAACACTGTTATTTTTAATGTTTTAGAAACGTTACACTGTTATTTTAATGTTTTAGAAACGTTACACTGTTATTAGAGGACTCAACCTTCGGATATCATTCTTCTAAATCCTTCTCATAACCAAGGTCAACCTGTGCACTGCCTGTCTGTCTATACAGCAGGTTGGCAGAAAACTAAAAACTAAGTCTTTACAAATGGTTAGAAGATGTATGATTTGTTATAAATCTGTTTTACTCTTTCAATTAAGAATGAATATGGAAACATAATAGATTAAGTTGCTTCTGTCTAAAATGACTCATTCATATACTGTACAGACAACTCTTTTGATGACCAGCCTTTTGAAAAACCTCAGAAGGATCATTCCTTCTATCAAAAGCATATGCCTTCTGAACTACTAACAATATTTCTGAACAAACTTCTGAACTCCAAGTTTGATATTTGAGAAATATCCAGAAGGGAAATTTTCAGGTTATCGAGATTCAAAAAGGTTACAAATTACAATTCAACCCCTTCTTATGACTATTTGCCACCTTCAAATCTTTCTTTCATTACCTAACTTATTCATTGGATAGAGTGTTATGTTTTTTATAATAAAAAAAGTATTGATAAAAGAAGTATTCATGAAGTATTATTCACTGAATAGAGTATTACTCCATCATGCTAACAACGTATTGCTTCTTTCTTTTGCATGACACTGCGTTTTCCCCAACAAGAATATAATATCCTAAATTTGAACATCTGCAAGGCTTTTGTTGTTGTTGTTGGAAACAAATATCATTATAAAACATGCAAGTGCATCTATAAGATACAGATTTCATGCTAAAAGTGAGACCACAAGGTATGATACATCAACAGAATTCACAGAATAGCATTTAGTTGTGCATATCTGTCGTGTGACATATACCATCAACATAGACAACTTTCTTGTACCTAAGTGTCATTGAGAATGAGGATTTAGATAAGAGAATGAAATCTATTACAAGTTAAGGTGCAGAAATTTATTGAATCATGAGGAAAACATAAATTAGAATGTATCCACTTTCCATAAACCAGTTGCTTACCATTTCGAACTATCAGAGCTCCAAGCCCAGTCGGATAGCCAAACAGCTAAACAGAAAAGCACAAGACAAAACATCAATATTCAAAATAGTCCTTGACCGAAACAAAATGTTGGAGTACCACATTGGGTAGTGATATGGCCTGAATAGTGGTTATAAGTGGGGGGCAACCCTCACCCCATGAGCTAGCTTTTGGGATCGATTTAGGCCCAAACATATTCTAAGTTGGTATCAGACCCTATCCTAGATCCGTTGGGTCACCCGCAGATGTCCAGTCCTACAAACATCACGCTCCAGATGTCTAGACCTGGGTGCAAAGGGGGTTTGTTGGAATCCCACATTGGATAGTGATATGGCCTGAATAGAAGTTATAAGTGGGGGCAACCCTCACCCCATGAGCTAGCTTTTGGGGTTGAGTTAGGCCCAAACCCAAAATTCTAAGACAAAATCAAAACACATGCACTTTTACCTTGTAAAACTTTTACCTTGTAAAATGATATTGTGACAAAATCTGCATGATACTTAGATAAATCAGGTGGCATGGTAGCAGATCCCTTTGCAGCATCAATCAAGACCATCCATTGTCCATTTCTTGTGAAAACCAAAAAATAAGCAACGACGGAATCATTGATGCTTCAAACAATGTGTAAAAACAAGGTCTTCAATACATATAAAGTACTTAAATAAAAATTCCGGTGTACATGATTCTTCTCGTTGATGCATTTCATATTCTAAATAACAGTAAAAGTGAATCCAGAAACCATGATTACTATAACACAAAAGTGTTTAGGAATGTGTCATATGCAAGTATTCAGATGCACTCACAAGTTCTGAAGCCATGATTGCTGCACCTAAAATATTTAGAAATCTAGCATATACGAAACACAATTACACATGCACACATAAATTTGAAAGACTAAAGTTTATTTCATCTCCATCTGTCATACATTCTTTTTAACATACACAAAACGTTCAATGAGGACACTACTAGAGTATAGTCTAGGCTACTAAGTTCAGCAGTAGCATAGGTTTTGTAATGGACTGCATAGCTGATATGTGCTGGGTCAGCACAATTAGTTATGACAGTTGTCCAACTGCACTAACTGTCACCAGCTGAAAACAGTTGATGCAGTAACCTGTATATACCTCCCTTTGTAACTACAATGAATTAATCAATGAAAATCTCAATTCTGAAATTCAGTTTTCTCTACTTCCTCTCTTCTATTATGGTATCTAGAGCCAATTTATGGGCCTAGCCTATGCTCTTCGTCTTCCTTCCTTTTTCTTCTATTTTCAGGGCTGAAAACGTGAATCCCTTCAATCCTCCGGCAGCGCCTCCGGCGTCGGGGAACCTCACTCCCTCTCTATCAATCAAACTTGATGATCAGAACTATCTCTTACGGAAACAACAAGTAGAAGCAGTAATCATTTCTCACAAATTGCATCGCTATGTAGTGAATCCTGCGATTCCACCTCAATATACCTCTGAAGCAAACCAAGCACTAGGAATCGAGTCTAAAGCATATCAACTATGGGTTGTTCAGGACCAGATGCTTTTCACCTGGCTCATCAGTTCCTTTTCTCCCACGATCTTGCCACGATTCATTGGTTGCAAGCACTCGTTTTAGGTTTGGGAGAAGATTCATAAACAATTTCATGCTCATCTTCGCACAAAGGTTCGACAATTTCGCTCGGAGCTCAAAAACACCAAGAACGGATCTCGATCGATATCTGAGTATCTTCTTCGAATCCGTGCCCTAATCAAGTCGTTGCAAGCTCTCAGAGATCCTGTTACCGATCAGGACCACATTGACACTGTTCTTGAAGGTCTTCCAGAAGACTACAACAATTTTGTGATGATGATTTACGCTAGGGCCGAGCAAACCTCAATCGATGACATTGAGGCTCTCTTACTGATGCAAGATGCACAGTTCGAGAAGTTCAGGTAAGAGTTGCCTTCGCCCTCTGTTACAGTGAATGTGGCTCACGCCTCGAATCCGAATGATTCGTCCTCTTCCTCTAGCTTTCACCAGAATCGCGATGGATTTAATGATGGAAATCGCGGTAGAGGTGGACGCGGCCATGGCGGTGGCGGCCGTGGCCGTGGGCGCGGTGGTCAGAGACGTACGTGTCAGTTATGTGAAAAATACGGTCACGATGCCTTCAATTGCTGGTATCGCTTTGACCAGAATTTTCAGCCACAGAGACTTCCTGCTCAGTCTAATCCGAATCCGTTTCAGATACCAAACCCTAATTTTCAGAAATCAGGGTTCCCACAGCAAGGTTATGTTCAACCTCAAAATTTTGGTCAGAACTATCAGGGTAATTTTGCACGACAGCAATCCCAACCTCAGCCTAGTGCACATATGGTGATACAGCAGCCTCAATTTGTTCCCAATACACAGGAACCATTACAGAGACAATTTGACAGTCAAACCTGGTTTCCTGATTCAGGAGCATCCCATCCCATCACTGCAGACCCTAATAATTTGAGCCATAGCACTCCTTTTGGAGGAGAGGACCAAGCTCTCATGAGAAATGGTCAACGTCTCTCCATCAACTCAATAGGTTCTTCTAAATTTCATTCTCCTACTCAACCTCATATTGTCTTTTCCTTAAAGAATCTTCTTCTTGTGCCTAATATTACTAAGAATCTAGTTTCAGTTTCCAAATTTGCTAGAGACAACAATGCATACTTTGAGTTTCACCCCTTTTCTTGCTATGTTAAATCACAGGGCTCTAATCGTGTCCTCTTGCAAAGGTCTCTTGATGGTGATGGTCTCTACAGTTTTGAGAATATCAGCATCCTCAAAGCACCATCCTCTTCTTGTTTTCAACACACTATGTGTGACTCTCCTTCTACTAAGCCAGAAGCTAAGTCTTCTTCCATTGTATCTTTTACGTTTGCCACTTGGCACCATAGGTTAGGACATGCCCATAATAATGCTGTAAGGGCAGTCCTCAAACTCTATAACATTCCTACTTTGAATAAAACCACTGATTTTTGCAATGCTTGTTGCATGGGTAAGGCTCATAGGTTGTATGCCCCCCTTCCACTGTGCATTCTGTTGCTTTTGAACTTATACACAGTGATCTATGGGGTCCAGCCCCTTTCACATCCCATGGTGACTACACCTATTACATTACCTTTGTGGATGCCCACACAAGGTTCACTTGGATCTATTTCCTAAAACAGAAGTCAGATGCTTTATACCTTAATTAAAACTCAATTTTCAGCATCAATTAAGGCTGTTCAATCTGACTGGGGAGGGGGATTTCGTCCCTTCTCCAAGTACCTCTCTGATTTGGGAATCATACATCGTTTAACTTGTCCTCACACCTCTCACCTAAATGGAATAGTTGAACGAAAACACAGACAGATAGTTGAAATGGGCCTCACATTACTTTCTCATGCTTCCCTTCCCTTAAAATTTTGGGATCACAGTTTCACTCAGGCTGTGTACTTGATCAATAGACTGCCAAAAGCAGCCCTAACCACACATTCCTCTCCCTTTCATGCTCTTTTTGGATCCATACCTGACTACTCTACCCTAAGAGTGTTTGGATGTGCCTGTTTTCCATTTCTTAGACCCTACAATCAACACAAACTTCAGTTCCGATCCTCAGAATGTGTTTATCTTAGCCTCTCACCACAGCACAAAGGTCACAAATGCCTTGCTCCAAGTGGCAGGATCTACATCTCTAAGGATGTCCTGTTCAATGAGATCACCCACCCTTATCCCAAACTCTTTCCTTCTCCCACCTTTTCTCCTTCTCAACCCCCTACAACTACTTTTCCTGCAACCATTCCTATTCCAAATTATTCCCCCTTGCCTGCCACTCCTTTAAATCACTATTCCCCACCTCCCTCACCCACTCAAGGCACACCCATGTCCCCTGCTGCTTCCTTATCTCCTGAACAATCTCTTCCTTCCCCACACATTCTGAGGCATCACAGACATCACAGTCCCCAGCTGTTGGCACTGTCTCTCCTGCACCAGCATCCCATTCTGTGTCTCCAACTCTCCCCTCTTCCTCACCTTCTTCATCTCCTCCTCCCCCCACTAATAATCACCCTATGCTTACTCGGTCCAAAACAGGAAGTCTCCCTCCTAGTGTCTTGTCCCTCATGACCGGCTGCAATGAAAGAAGAGCACAATGCTCTCTTAAAGAATCAAACTTGGTCCCTAGTTCCTCTACCCTCCAATCGGAAAGCTATTGGCTGTAAGTGGGTGTTTGGGGTTAAGGAAAACCCGGATGGAACAATCGATAAATATAAAGCAAGGCTTGTAGCCAAGGGGCTCCATCAACAAGAAGGATTTGACTTTCATGAGACCTTTTCACCAATTGTGAAAACTGTAACTATCCGGATTATTCTGGCCTTGGCCCTCACACACAAATGGGCTATCTGTCAAATTGTTGTGAACAATGCCTTTCTAAATGGCATTCTCAGTGAAGAGGTTTACATGGTGCAACCTCCAAGTTTTGAGCACAAGGATAAGAACTTAGTTTGCAAGCTGCACAAGACCTTGTATGGCCTCAAACAGGCTCCCCGAGCCTGGTATGAGAGATTGACTGCAGCACTGTTGCAGTATGGGTTCACAACCAGCAGATGTGACCCATCCCTCTTCATCTATTTAAATGGGACAACCACTCTCTATGCCTTGGTCTATGTGGATGACATAATCATCATTGGGTCCTCAGTCACTCAAGTCCAGGATCTAATACATAAACTGAATGTTGAGTTTTCTCTTAAAGAGCTTGGGAATCTTGATTATTTCCTAGGAGTTGAGGTAAAACACTTGCCTGCTGGAGCTTTGCTTCTTAGTTCTTACTCAAACCAAATACATCAAGGATCTTCTCTCAAAAGCCCATATGACTGATGCAAAGGGAATTTCTTCACCATGGTCAGTAATAGCAAACTGTCTAGATTTGCCACTGTCCAAATTTGACACTGACTGGGTCTCTGATCCTCATCTATACAGGTCAGTGGTTGGGGCTCTACAATATGCTACTCTCACTAGGCCAGACATTGCATACAGTGTGAATAAGGTGTGCCAATTCATGGCAGCACCCCTGGACTCTCATTGGCAGGCGGTTAAGAGGATCCTAAGGTATCTCAAAGGCTCAATGGAGTATGGTTTGTTGCTCAGACCAGCCGTACCCTCCACACCCTTCACTCTTCATGCCTATTGTGATGCGGATTGGGCCGGTGACCCAGATGACATAAGGTCCACTTCGGGCTCATGCATCTTCTTTGGGCCAAACCTAGTATCATGGTGCTCCAAGAAACAGCCTCTTGTGGCCAGGTCTAGCACAGAGGCTGAGTACAGGAGCATGGCAAACTGTACAGCTGAGACCATGTGGATTCAATCCCTACTTACTGAACTCAGAGTCCCTTTCACTGCACCACAACTGTTCTGTGACAACCAGAGTGTTGTATCCTTGGCTCATAACCCCATTCTCCATGCACGTACCAAGCATATGGAGTTAGACATCCATTTTGTCAGGGAGAAGGTTCTGTCCAAAACACTTTCAGTTGTGCATGTTCCAAGTGAAGACCAGTTGGCTGACTCCCTCACTAAGCCACTCTCCTCTTCCAAATTCACTGATTTGAGAACCAAACTCAATGTGGTTCCTTCACAGCAACCACCTTGAGTTTGAGGGGAGGCTACTAGAGTATAGTCTAGGCTAGCTAAGTTCAGCAGTAGCGTAGGTTTTGTAATGGACTGCATAACTGATATGTGCTGAGTCAGCACAATCAGTTATGACAGTTGTCCAACTGCACTAACTGTCACCAGCTGTAAACAGTTGATGCAGTAACCTATAAATACCTCCCTTTGTAGCTACAATGAATTAATCAATGAAAATCTCAATTCTGAAATTCATTTTTCTCTACTTCCTCTCTTCTACTAGACACGCAAGAAAGTAATAAGTTAAATGGCAAAACAAAAAAGATAAGTTACATGACAAAATCAATTTGACAAACAACTCCATTGTCCAAAGGTTTAATTATCTTGTTGGTTCCTAGACTTTTTGGGAAAATTTAAATAGGTTCCCGAACATTAAAAGTCTGTAATTGGGTCCATAAACTTATAAATTTTGTATTTTGAGTCTCTTATACACACATCTCAATTAGGGTTCCATTAAGTGATCATTAACTCGTGGATTTATGGGTCCCTGAATTTTTTTAGAAAATTCAACTAGGTCACATACCTTTTGGAAAGAATCAAAGAGATCTCTATACTTTTTGGGAACCCCAATGGAACCCTAACAAAGATGTATAGGAGGAACTCAATTACAAACTTTTATAAGTTTAAAGCCCCAATTACAAACTTTTAAAGCTCAGGGACCTGAGTTTTCCCAAAAAGTTCAAGAACCAACAAAATAATCAAGCCTTGTCCTAATCATGTTATATGATTCACACAGTAGTGGCAAATAGTTAAATATGCATAAGCCAAGTCATTTTTTATGTTATTTAGACAAAATATATAAAGCCATACACAAGGAGTCAGTAAGACAAATAATGTTGTATATTACTTGCAAACTGAAGAAATTCCTGAAATCCTTCTCGGGTCTTCCTTGATAAGCTTCACCAAGTCAAGGCCAAATCTCAACCCTGAGAAATTGCACTCGGATGGAAAGGAAAACAAATTATACGCATCACCTGCATTGAACAAACAGATATAAGATAAGTTGTCTAAAATCCCAAAAATCCTTGCCTAGAGTTACCTGTTGACTCTCCCTCCAGCAATTCAGCTACTTTTCTCCTTTGTACTTGATGTGGTGATATCTTCATAGAAATTGTTTCTCCAGATATTACAGGATGTACATCTTCTTCAATATCTACTGCAATGGCTGCAGCTCCTTGACCAAGAGCATATCCAATACTAGTTAAGGAGGAACAAAGACTGGAATTATTAATCATCTAATATAGCAGAGTAATCATAAAGGAAAAATTGATGACACATTTAGGTTTATCAGAAAGTGAGAGGAACATTTTACTAAAGAAATTTTGTTAGAAAGAGAAGATTATATTTTGTAACAGAGTGAGAGGCGATAAGGCATTCTCTGAATCCAAACACCTGAAAGTAAAAGCAAATCACTATAGAAAAATTACATAAAAAATAGTTGAGTCTCAAGTTTCACTGAACAGAAGATGGTTTAAAATATAAAAATGAAAATTGAATTTGATGTTACATCATGGCCAAAATAAATACGTTAAATGACATATATGCACTCGATTCCAAGTCTTATATCATTTTGCTAAATGTAATGATATTGTGTCATCTGAAGAGTGATATATTGAACCATAACTATCATGGTACTTCCATTTATTTCTCTTATTACAACAGCTCTGTGATGTGAGAGTGCAAACTAGAATACCATTATGCCTTCTATCCCCATGTTCCAGAGCACTATTACCATGCACTCTCCCAAAGTGAGCCAAAGGCAATTTTATAAAATTGAATAATTCATCATTTTTTATCAGGTAGGATACTCTCTGATTCCAAGAACGCTATTATGATTCTCCATTGTATACATAAAACTACTATTACAACTCCATGGAAAAGCCTCTCCAACCAGCTTCAATGCTGCAGTTGCCCCAGAGGTAAATATACATTTGTAGTCTTTTGGAGATGCATTGCAGTAGTCAAGGACCTGTATGACTGAAAGTTCAACAATCTGTGCAAAATGTAGAATTTTCTGGAACAAATATCAAAAAGTTCAAAAGAGAATACCAGTAACAATTTCCTAGTGGGCAACTGCTACTGCTAGTTGGACATATCTAAATGAGTGGTCCAAGATGGTCCACCCAAGTCAATCAAAGCAAGACATGGTAAACCCTAGCAAAGCTTGGTATCCAGTAAAGTGGATAACAGTCACACATTGAACTTTAGTATTTCTTCCATTACTATTATTAAGTGTCTAAGTCCCACATTGGTTGAGTATATGAGCCTAGAACCATTTATAATAACTTGGGCATCCCTCCCTCTATGAGCTAGCTTTTAGAGTGGAGTTAGGCCCAATTATTCTAACATGGTATCAGAGCCTCCCACGATGTTGGACCACCCGTAGATGTCCAGTCCTGCAAACTTCACGCTCCAGATGTCCAGTCCTGGGCGTGAGGGGGGTGTATTGAGTTTCTAAGTCCCACATTGATTGGGAGCTGAATTTTTGGGTCCTCCTATGGTTGCTTGCTGAGTTGCCCATTTCTGGTAGCCTCCCACGATGTTGGACCACCCGTAGATGTCCAGTCCTGCAAACTTCACGCTCCAGATGTCCAGTCCTGGGCGTGAGGGGGGTGTATTGAGTTTCTAAGTCCCACATTGATTGAGTATATGAGCCTAGAACCATTTATAATAACTTGGGCATCCCTCCCTCTATGAGTTAGCTTTTAGCCTAGAGTTAGGCCCAATTATTCTAACGACTATCAAGTATGGAGATAGAATCATAAATCTATCCATAAAATATTGTCAGCAACTTCTGCCTATCTCCTAAAGATCTCTAAACACAGAAGTTAACCTCAATTGGTCAAAAATAAAGCAATAGACATGTTTAAATAGTTACGCATTTACATATACCTGCTGGCGAGCATCACTCAGAATGTCGAGAGTAGCAGAACTGGAGTCACTTTGGCTGTCTAGTATAAAGATTAAGGAATTTCACTTCATAAAAAACCACTGTGAACTACCAATTCAATATATTAACTCTGCATCTAGTATTGAGATTTTTTTTTTCCTTTCACTTTTATACATAACCTAAAAACAATAAACATATTTGAAATGTTATGGGCATGTTTACTTTGTTTCCAGCTGATTTCATTTCTTATTTTTGAAAATTTGTACAGGAGATACTGAAAAATGTGTTGTTTTCGCCGTTCCCGTATAAATATTTGAAATCAAGAAACGAAATGGAAACCATATGACATTTTTACAATTATTAATAAAAACGGGAAATGTAAATAAAAAAGTGAATACAAAACAAACAGAACCATGTTTTTCAATGATATGAGGATACGAGGATTTCCATATACATTACTAGTGAGATCATTGAAAACTGATTCTATTTGCAGCTCAGAGTACAAAGTTGCACCAGCATGATCCAAGTATACAAGACCTGTAATTTCAATTTTCAACAGAAACCAGCTTTAAACAGTTGATAAGATTCATCTTAAAAGAAAATGAAAACAAAATTGAATTTCCTTTGAAATTTTGATAAGAAGATTAAGATGATAAGACCTTGTAATCTGTTGAATTCAGTAGCTCGAATTTGATCAATGGATTTGGGGGCGTTGGGATAACCGTAATGTTCACCAAACTCCTTCAGAAACTCTTGTTTGGCGGCGTCCATGCTGAATGAAGAGTAACACAAACGTTTCTTTCTTTCTTCTGTTACATTGGATTGGAAGATGCTATGATATGCTTCTGCTCAATAAATACCTTGACACTTGCTTTCACTACACAAACAACACGGGCGCCACGTTTCTCGTCTGGGTCGTTCTTCGTTATTTTGAGGACAACGTGTTATTACTATTAGCCACGCCATTTATCTCACAACAGCATATCTAATGGTAATAAATATTTTATTTTTAAATTAAAAAAATATTTATAATAATGTAATAAATTTTAGAGTTTAATCACTGTCAGTGTAAAGTTTTTTACACTATCAACCAATCAGAGATCAAGGCATAGATGACTTTCAAGAGAGTTAAGACAAGATTCAAATATTTGTAATGATTGTCAATTTCTGATAAAATAACGATGTAAAAAATCTTTACATTGTCAGTATATATCAATTAAATCCTATTTTTTTATAAAATTCATTGACACTTTAATAAAAGAATTATTGCGTTCGGTAAACATTATTACAAACCGTAAATTTTATATTTTAATAAAAAATGGGTACTTTTTTTTTTGACAAAATTTATATTTATATTTAATAAATACTAATAATTTATATATAATAAGTTATAACCTAGAACCGTCTCTCTCTCTCAATCTTCCATCTACTCTTCTTTTCTTTCTTCCTCATCCACCGGAAGTTGTGGTTTTGGGTATTTTTGACCTGGAATCACTCATTTACATTTTTTTCCTCTCATTTTATCTAAATAAGTGGTTTTTCCACATATATCTGATTTTTCTTTCATGTTTTCGTCGTCTGCGTGCGGCGTGTTTTGTTCGTCGTCTTGTTGCGTTCGTTATTTGGTTTCCCGTCTTGTTGCGGTGTCTGTTTGGTTCAGATTGGCAGATCAGTTTCGATCCATTACAGATTCAATTAAGACTTGGGCGTCAACATTACAAATTCGGAGGCATGGGTATTCCGGTCACTTTGATTTTGTCACATTTGTAGGCATTTTGCGGTGTTATGCTATTAACCTGGGTGCTGTGAGTTTGTTCACAGTTTCATCATTTTCGGTTTTTAGCGATGTTGAATTTGTTATGTTTTCGATATATTTTACCAATTTGAATGAATGAATATTTTTTTTAGTCGACAAAAATTATATATAATAAATATTGACCTACAACATTTTTAAATAAAAATAATAATTCTCAAAATACTATTTATTTGGAAACGAATATATTTAGGTAAAATACATGTCCTTTTAAGTACTTGTCTTTAATTTATACGTAAATAATTAATTTAATAGGTATTTTATGATATGTACTATTAATTTAATATGTATTTTATATTCTTAACATCTTTAATTTTTTATTTTCAATATAATATAAACATTTGATAAATATTTTGTATATTTAATCCATTGATCTTTATTGTTTATTTATTATTTTTGTAGTCTTTCATTCTCTTTATTAAAATAATTATATGACAAAATATATATTAAATTAATTCCTTATCTATTAATGAAAAATATTAATAAAATACTAATAAAAATATATATACCAACAAGGGGTTGGTTGGAGTGGAAAAACGTTCTGTAACCCCGAGAAGACAACCTGAGTTCGATTCCTAGGAGACACTCGGGTTGGGAGGTCGCAAAATCCAACGGGTTAATTCTCATGCGTCTAGGCGGTCAAACTGGGGATCATCTCCAAGAGGAAGGATAGATTTCAGGGAGGGCGATGGTGAAGGTCTCCCAAGACCACCGGTGGGTAAGTGGTGACACCTGAAACTGGCACAGTGGTTGCTAAGGCACATGGAGCAGCAATTAATTCTTGCATTGGAGTTGGAGGTGGTTCTGTCCGCAATGAGGTCTTCAGTTTAGGAGTCGGTGAATATTCAGGTGTAAGGGTGTTAGGAGATGGTTGAGAAAAAGGGGGAAATGAATGTTGGTGTCTATGCAAGTAACCCCGAAAGAAACAGGGGCATCAAAGGATGCAAGATGTTGTGTGGGTGGGACAGGGAGAATGCAAACTGAGCTGCTCTCGAAAGGTCGCGAACACTGGCATCTGTTGCGATTTCCAATAGGGTTCTTCTTCCTCGTCTGATATCGATAAAATGCCCCCGATATTAAGGCTTAAACGCCAAAAAATGCAACAGTGAATGGTTCCCAACTCACCTTCGGGTGATGGTGATACCACCAGGGTCACCATGTGAGAGCACGTCCCCTCATTCTTGCCACAACTTCCACTATCTTCTCCGCATCTGGTGTTCCCTTCGCAACAAAGTATTTCTCAGTGCAAAGTACCCACCGGTGGACATCTTCTGCATCAAACATCAAATTCTCCATTGTTGATGTCATTTTAGCGGGTATGAGATCGAGAATGAAAACACCAATATTAGGAATAGGAAGGGGAAAGGCTATTTTCGAGAAATAGCAAAATTCATAGAGAAGAGATAAATTGTAAGGAAACTTGGTTCAATATCTTGATGTCATTTCCATTCAATTCTTGCGATGTTTATAATGGTGGTGCATATGGCCTATAACTGCAGATCACTTGCCAAGTGGCTAAGGATCAATACATGCATAATAACCAAACGAGCATCTGATAACTAAAAAGGAAATTTGTAAATTGAAATCCTAACAGAATGAAAACAAATGAAATCCTAGGAATGTCATGCTGGCAAAGTGCATCTAGGCATTTGGGACACCTCTACATATGTCGAGTCCTATTTGACCTGGGCTTATTTGTACCCATACGCCCAATTTCTATAATTGACTCAGATACATCTCCCATCCTCGTACTATTGATTTGCATTAACTCATTTTATACATCATTAATCAAGTTATTGGTTAATAGATTATCCTATCTACTAGATGTGTACCCATTATTAACCGTTATCGATTGTTATCCTATTTTTTATGTCCAAATAACACTTTTGCTACTATAAAGCTATAAAACTAAGGTGTTGTCAACTATGCGTGGACTCAAAAGCGGTCCATATATTTATTTTAGCTACCATGATTATTAGTGATAAATAAAAGATATATATTTAATATGTCTTGCTAACTAGTACCTTAAGAACATTAGTTAAGAAAAAAAAATTATTGAAAAGAACAACTTTAAACTTTCAAGATATTGAATACACAGTATCCAACACAAAATTTCTATATTTAATACCTTAACCAATGGATTTGGATTCCCTAAAGTTGTATTTCCCTAAAGTGTTGGAACCAAAGTGGTTATGGTTAAATAATCTCTTAAGTTTTTATGCTAACAAAAAGATTAAATTTGTATGACAAAGTTATGTTAAATGACTAACTCGTCTATTCTAGCTTGCAGGACTGTCTGAGTATCGCTAGACCAGGGAACTAAATTTAAGTCCCTTAGAATAGTCTTGAAAGAATATCGGGTCCAAGTATCACTCGCTAGATGAGCCCTCAAAAATATGATAATAAACTCGTTCACATAGTTATCGTTGGACGAGGCACTAAGTCAAAAGGTACTAGATGAGCTGCTAAGTCCATCAGGAAATATAACAAGTTCAAAGACTTGTAATTAGACGAGTAGTTAACCGGACTAGGTAATATGAATAAATATAAGGTAAACATGTCCACTAAGTTAGACTACCGAGTTGCTCTTTAAAAGTAAAATATGCATGCGTCCAAAGGCACACACTGGAAATGAACTCGTCTAGTCAAAAACGTATTTATTTCAAATGATTGATTATTTAATGCAAAGAAATTTGTGTCCTTTTCTTGTGTTGTTTGAATTGTTTATAACTTCATTTCTTGGTAAGAGAAACACAGTACCATTGAGAACACAAACCTTTGTACTATGTCACATAAGTTGCTGGAAAGTTGAACAAAGTACAAAAAAGGAAAGTCAGAAAGCAACCTTCGGTACAATAGAGAAATGACAGTACCATTTTGAGCATTTTTCTGATAACCAAGAGCACATTTCGCAGAAAGCATATCAAATTATCAGTCTCAACGGATCTCAGCATTAAATGATATCTCTAAACGGATATATTTTGAAGACCGTTGAAGAAGAAAACTCAAGACTGAAAAATCATATAAATAATGGACGACCCCAGTAAAGAAGATAGTGAAGATCTGATATTCAAAAGTGCTAAGACTATACACAAAGTTCTTGCAAATATTTTCATTTTTAATCTCTACTAATCTTAAACTTTCCTACACTCACACATAGTGAGCCCGTAAGATCAAACTTTAAATATCATAGTTGGAGTTAGAGCCTAAAGAGACCCGATAGAGAAAGAATACTTGTAAGACTGGATATGTGTTGAATACTTGTAAAGCTATTGAAGAATAGTAAAGAAAACCTTCAGGTAGAAAGGACTGGATGTAGCTTTTGGTTGGAAGAGAGTGAACCATGATAAAACTTTTATGTGAATCTTTTATACTTATCTTTCACAGTCTTTGTTATACTAACTGTGTGGATTTGAACTTGAGTTTGTTAACTCCTTGAAAAGTTATTTTATTTGTGTGTATTCCTCTTCATCTGCTTGCAAAGAGGTTTTTAAGAAAAACATTTTGAAAATTTATTAAGAAACACAATTCAACCCCTTCTTGTGTTTCTCTGTGTCAATTTCATAAAATTCCTACATTTAGGTAAATTTTGAGGATGTTTTTGTCTTTATTACACCCAATAAATTTGACTCTAAAACCTATTTGATACAATTTTACCTAACTTTAGGGAATTTTAGAGATTTCCAAATGTAGGGAATCCATATCCCTTAACCAATACCTTTAGGTAGCGTTTGGTACAAGTTTAAAAAAAGAAATCCGGGAATGTTGGCATGAGAATAAAAGTTTATCATGTTTAGTACAAGTTTTAAAAAATTATTCTCACGCATAAAAGATGTATAAGAATAAAATTAATGAATGATAGTTAGAAATATTGGTGTTCGCGGATTGGATTGGATCGACTTTTAGCTAAATAATCATCTGATCCGATGATGAAAACAATATGCAGTTTGGATTGGATCGGTTTGCTTCCTTAAAAAAATCCGATCCAATCCAATCCAGTCCAATCAAATGCGGTTTGAATTGGATTGGATAATTCGGTTTTTTTTCATATACTTTATTTTTTCTTATGTCAAGTGTCATTTCCAATTATTTAATAGTCGACAAAAGATTAATTTTCATTTAAATGAGTTAGTTTAGCGTACTCAATACCTATTTTAACATCTCTATATTATAACAGTAGAACGTTTATGAAAGTTAGAAACTATTTGTTTCTTATTCTCTATATCTGCTCTCATTTATCATATCTTTTCCTTTAATCAGTTGCAGATAAATTGTAGCTAATTATTTTTCAAATTACTCAATTGATTTCTTATTTTTCATGTTTACTCAATCAAGTATATATATGTTATGTATCAAAACTTTTAGCAAAATATAACTTCAAGACATTAACATTTATTCTAAATAATCTCATATATGTCATTCCAACAAAAAATATTAAAGAGAATGATCATAAAAGTATGAAAAACAATGTTTAAGTATGAGTAATTCTATAATTTCAAAAATAATAGTATATGTCTATAGTAGATCGGTTTGGATTGGATGTCACCAGGGGATCCAAAATTCGATCCAATCCAATGAAAAAAGCGATTTTTTTGGTTTTTTCAATTTTCGATTTTTCGGTTCGGTTTTTGCTGTTTGGATCGGTTGATGAACACCCATAGTTAGAAACTTGGGAAAACTCATTTCCCATGTTTGAATTTGAGAAAGAAATATTGTTGAGAATGTGATTCTCATGAACATAGTTTATCTGGGAGTAAAACATTCCAGTAATCAAACACCACATTAGGACATTGGTTAACATTTATCATATTTATTTTAGCCATAAATTAATCTTTAAAATAAAGAAAGGATAAGATTTAATTTTGGATAAAGTTCTAGTCTTGGATAAAATTTTGGAATAAAATTTTGCTATCAACCCTGACAAATCACCTGCTAGAAATGTGTTTGGGATCAATCTTTCCCATTCAACTGTTTTTGAGCAATTAAGTGGTTTTGTGAAAAAATTGGTATGTTTGGGTACCTAGATTATTTTCAAAAAAAGCTTTTTCCCCTTCATTTTAGTTGTTTTCTAATAAGCTGCAAGACCCAACTGTTTTCTAAAAAGCATTTTCTAACCAACATCTATTCACAACATTCTCCATCTTTACTATGTAAAAATGATTATTTTTGCACCACCCAAACGAAATAGATTAGCTTAGAATCGTTTTTAAGCAAACATACCCAAACAAAAACAGATTTTGATTATGACGATTATCGTGATGATCGATTATTTGAAAACAGATTATCAATACAATCTTTTTTTTTCCAGCTTTCTCAAACACACTCTAGCAATAATATTTGAATATATGAGATTTTGACAATATTAATTAAAATTTATACATCATTAACCACAAATCGTCAAATCTAATAATATTAATCAACTTATCATCCATATATCTAGACATTATCAATCAAAATTTGTATACTCATTAATCATGAAGGAGTAATAGTTTCACACAAAAGTAGACATCAAATACAGGGACACCGTATTTGATGTGATATTTTGAATTAACGGGTTAGAGAAAGAGTAAGAGAAAATAATAAACAAATATTATATTATATAAATGTATGGTGTTGGACACCAAAACTGTATCCAAACTAGTTTTGAACCCGTGCAATGCATGAGCCATATTTTCTTTCAAAAATATAATGTTTTTGTATAGGTAATACTTATATGTTTTTGTTATATTTGTATTATTTTATATTTTTATTAATATATTTTTATTTTATTTTTATAGATAAAATACTATTATTTTTTTATGTAATATATATTATGTTATATTATTATATTATATAATTATGAGATATCATAAGAAATATTATACAATATAAGATTATATAATAGTTTTTTATTATTACATTAAATATTATATTATTATATAAATTTAATCGATATTCATCAGTGTAAATATTTTTTGCATTATCAATTTATCATTGATCGACATATTATTAAATATTATAAATAACATGCCACACACGGGTTATGTTTTATAAAATAAAAAAAATTGGAGCCTGTGTTATATATTATGTTATATTATTATTTGACATATATTCTATTATATTATTATATTATATAATTATAAGATATATTATATAATCTAATATTATATATAAGTGACATGTGGGATGTACAGGACGACATTTGTCGTTGATGGACAGATTTAAAATCCATGAAGATTTCATTATGTAGAAATATAATCACATGAAATCATTAGAGAAAACATATGGTTGAATTATGCAGAAATAAAAACAATTTAAAAGTTCCTTGAAAAAATTCAGTAGGCCATAACCAATGAGTATATAAATTTCAAAATAAACCAATTAAACGAAGAAAGCATATATTAGGCGTCATTGTTATATGTTGTATGATTAAGTTATGCTTGGTATGTATTAAATATAGAAAAGTGTAATTTTAAATTTTCGAGGTAGAAATATTTTAAAATATTTTTTTATGGATTAAAATGTTGTTATGTAAAATATAAAAGACAAATCTAATTTTTATAAATCTAATTATAAAAATAATCACTAAATTTGTCTCACATCCAAAAATCTACAACGATTCTATCCTGGATCCATGTCTTACATCTAATAATTTGGAGTAAGAACTTTCATTACTCCGAGAGAAAGGTAAGAGCTCCATTTACATATATTTCATCTAAAGCTTCTTACAAAGCATTGAATAGCTAATGATCATAAGGAACACGACATACATAATACCACATGTTGCAAAAAATGTACTTTCTAGTTTCCATAAAACACTTTACTAGCTGTAATCCCCGTGGGTGTTATTGGAAGATATACAATCCATAAAATACATATGACATTGTAATATTCTTGACTTGGTGAGAAGAGGATCAAAAGATACAAAATAGTGACTACAAATTAGAAGAATTTGTTTTATTCCTTTATCATACATAGTTATGAAAGCATCCCAAAGGTAGAAAAGAAAATGATAAGTAAACGTGTTGTGGTAAGCCATACCAGGGGGGACTATAAGTATAACTGCCAATATTTTTGCTTAATAAGATTATGTATTAGAAAATTCCCTCACTCTTTTTTACATTTAGTCATTACTGTGGCTCATTCTTCATTTGTGTAGGAATGAATAATAATGAAATAAAGCCATCATATACCCCCTTGTAAACAAATAGAGAAATGAAGCAGAATTGGTCAAAATAAAGAAAAAGAGTGACCCTATCTTAACATCTCAAATAAAGGGTTGAGTCATTGACTATGAAACAATTCAAAATTCCCCACACCAATACCCAATTTCATAGAAAAGGGAGGAACATTTGTGTAGTACAGAAAGCTCTTACTTACTACTAAAGTGGTGAAATAATCTGTATTTGACAACCAATTGATTCAATAGGAATTATAAAAGAAATATTGTATCTGTAAACGATTATATTATGTATGTTACATGGTAATTGTAAGATAGGATATTAATATATTATTATATTTTTATGAAATATTTATAATGTTACATTATTATATTATATAATTATATGATATAAGATATATCATAAGATATTTTTTGATTTATTTATTCTTTTTGTCTAGTGCAAGTTAATCATTTTTAGGAAATATATATTTATCTAACATATTATTTTTTCTTCTATCTTGAAAATCTATTTGATTTAATTCTCATCTATCCCCATTAACAATTTTTAGAAAATATATAATTTATCGTATTATATTTTTCTCTCTTGAAAATTTATTTGATTTAATTCTCCTCTTTTTCTCCGTGCAAATGAACCATTTAAAAAATATATATTTATGTATTTATCTATGTAATCTATGTAACATATATGAGTCGTTGTTTGAAAGTTCCTTCGTTAATGGAGTGAGATGATTGAGGATGGTAACCCAAACTACTCAATTCTACCCAAACCCTTGTCATTTTCATACCCTCAAAATTGGGGATTTGTGATTTTCCTCCACCCTCTCATTCAACTTGCAAACAATGGAGTGATGTTTTTGCCTTTTCACTTCACTCCATTACTAATCACTTTATTAAAATACCACCCCACTCCATCTAGTTGGATTCCCCGTGCATTGCACCGGTGTGCAAAATTACATTAAATTATGATTCTTTTTTTTTTTTGTAAATCTAATTTTATTAGATACAAAATGCAAAATATGTTAATATTTAAAAATTAAAATAAATATATTAATTATAATTATAATAATACCATAATAAATTAGTATGTGAGAAAAACTAATTATAATTTGTGGTACTAAATTTGTTATTAAATAAAAGCATTAACAAAATAAAAGTATTTTGGTTAAAAAAAAACATTTAGGATGAGAATTGTTACATTTATATTAAAACTTCCTACAACTTTTATGTTAACATTACATGAGTCCACACACAAAATACACATCAAAAACTTTTTTTTTATAACAAAGAATACATATCAAAAACTACTTTCTATGTAAATTGTAAATTACAAATTGCAAAATCTTGATACAATTTCCATATTACAAAATAACATACAAATACACATATCAATGTATCATAATAATACTCACGTTTCAATTCAAATACTCTAAACATATATAAATCGGCAATTATTATTATCAATTAGATTCTTATTAAGCATAAAAGCTGCAAATTCTATTCTACTATTGGATTCCCTCTAATTCCCTCTAAGTTACATATATATACTACCTCCAACCATGTCATGTGATTTTCACCAAATGATTGTTGGAAGTTTCAGTCAAAACAAGTCCCACATTGTATGGAAGCTAACTTGGAGAGCCCCCTTAAATCTATATAAAGAAGCCTAAGGGGTGCTAACAAAACACACCAATCCTCACAAGAGAGAGTGGGAGAAGAATAGAGAGATCCTTAGAGAGAGTTTTCTCATAGAGAAAAATAGTCAGCCAATTTGTGATAGTGTTATCCACAAATTGAGGATACAATATTCTTGTATTTTTGTATTCTCATTATTGTTATAGTGGAAGTTTAAGCGGTCTACGGATCCCGTGGTTTTTTCCTTGCTCACATTGAGGAGGTTTTTCCACGCTAAAAATTGTCCGGTGTTATTACACTTATTTTTACGCTTCTTCTTAGTGCCTATTTTTGGGTTCACAGAGGAGGGAAATTATGCTGGTATTTCCCAACAGTGGTATCAGAGCTCTCAGAGCTCTGGAATACTAGGTGCCGGATTTATAAGAAAATTCTTAGTATGCTCTGTGGCTGCAACATTGTCTGATCTTCCACATCAGAAAAGAATTTTTTTTGTTGCTGGAAATAAAGTGTGGTAGTGTGAAAGTGCATGCCTAGAAAAGTTCTGGTTAGGAAAGACTTGGTATTTAAGTGTGTCTATTGACCCACCTCTCTTTCCTGGGAACTTCCTCTGTACGTATTGTTCACAAACTACATTAATTTTCAGCATTCGGTACAAGTCACCTATACGACACTATTCACGTATAGTGTTATTTTTATCAAAACCCACCTGGTTGGAGGAGCTATTGGCCTGTGTAACTCAATATGGAGGGAGCTATCACTCATGATGGAGACATGTTCAAGCTAACTGCAGATAACTACTCCTATTGGAAGCCGGTGATGGAAGATCATCGATACTGCAAAGATTTGTATTTGCCAATTACCCAGAATGATATGCCGAAGGATATGCCGGATGTGAAGACTGACAAAGATTGGGAGCTTCAGAATCGGAAAGCAGTGGCTATGATCCGGAAATATATTGATCGAAGCTTGTTCGAGCATGTATCAACTTATACTAATGCGTATGAGTTGTGGACAAAACTTGAATCCTTGATTCAAAAGAAGACGCCCAGGAACAAAGCCCACCTTGTCAAACGATTGGTAAAGTTGGAGTACATGAATGGTCAAAATATGATCGAACATCTGAACATTTTAAAAGGCATTGTTAATCAATTAACAAAGGCAGGCATGAGTGTTGATGAGGATTTGCAAACTCTTCTACTCCTCAGTTCTCTACCCGAGAGTTGGGGCAATCTAGTTGTCACTCTCAAAGAACTCCTGCTCCGCACGGAAAAGCTTAGCATGGATTCTCATTGCATGCATGTTTGCTAAATGAAGAGTCAAGACGGAGGGAAAGAGGTTTGAACAATCAGTTTGAAGCCAATGTTGTTGAAAATAGAGGAAGGAGTAAGAATCGTGGAAAAGGATGTCGTGGAAAATCTAGGGCTGGTCAACAACCCGTGACCCGCCCGAACCCGAACTAACCGATTGTCATTTTTTTGAAATGGGTGGGTTCGGTCGGGTCGACGAGTTGATCGGGTGAAAAAATCGGTGAAAAAGCGAAATGTAACATCCTATCTTTCGGGAAATTAAATATTTTAATTAGATGGGAGTGAGGGTTAGATAAATCTAAAATTTATTTAACAATCCAAACACATATACAAGTTCAAAATAAAATTTAAACAACCCAAAATTTTCAATAGGCAAGCACCTAAATTTAAATCCTTAATTAAGGTGGGTTATCATCAACAGTATTAAAAAAAAAAAATTAGTTATAAAAATAAATTTTAATCATAGCTAGATGATTATAATTAATTTACTCAAGTTTTATTCATTATAATTGATTAGCACTAGTCTTAATTAATTATACCCTAGTTACAAGTTTCAACCTAATTGACTTAACTAAACAATTTTTATTTGGTATGATTAGTGGCCACGGCAATTGCTATAATAGTGACACCTCCACCTTTAAAAATTTTGCCGCATACTAAGAACAGAACACCTCTTGCTTGCCTGTTTATCCACGCCATTTATGTTGACCAATTGCTAAACTACGAGATTGCAGAATTGTGATAAAAAGTTTTCCTTATCTATATATATATATACTACTTAACGTCTAAGAAAGAAAGAATAAGAAAATTAGACTGAAGGAAAATAATAAGTTAGAGAGAGGGACGTAGAAAGAAAAGAGAGAGGGGCCGCGAGAGAGGGAGAATTTTCGGAGCTGATTCCGGTTAATCCGTTCGTACTATCAAAATTCTGATTATACCGTGGTGATCCTCACGATGTCTACTTCATTATCCTATCTTTCTTTTCTTGATTAGGCTAAGGTAAGCCTATGTCCTTTTTATGCCTAAATGCCGTCGGCGACGGTATTGAGGTTATCTTTCAATTCATTTATCGGTTTCCAATTCCGTCTTCAGATTTGGGTTACACGTAACGTGTGCTTCACAATGATGTGTTCAGGTGAATTTTTGGAGCCCCGGAGGGTGTAGAACTGTGTGTGGCAGATTTGAGGGAGTATAGGGAGTGTCCGTTTCGTTGCCCCAGAGCTAGCCCAAGACATTCCAGGTGGGGGAAAGAAATTATTTAACGTCGGAAACGGCGCGGTTACATTTAGTTAGATAATGGTGTAGGGCGACCCAAACCCTACACTAGAGCGAGTAACGGACAATGTCTATACCACATTGGGGATTACTCTGGTACCGATGATGATATAGAAATTGTGCGTTTATCGTCGTTACGTTACATACATAGATGATTTTATTACGTGATGATTAAGTGTTTGACTGGTTGATGTGAAATTGATACTTGTTTATACTTATTATTATTTTTATTATTATTATTATCATAATAATTATCCTAATATTATTACTACTACTGATGGGATGATAATTATTATTATTACTATTATTATTATTATAAGTATTATTTGTATTGTCATTATTATCAGTATTATTATTATCATTATTGTTGTTGTTATTGTTATTATTATTATTATTATTGTTGTTGTTGTTGTTGTTGTTGTTGTTGTTGTTCTTATTAGGATAATAGACCGAGTGTAATGATTGTGCTTAGAGGATTGAGTAAGTCATAAGTTATGTTGAGACACGAGGATGTATTTGGGGATTGCATACTATATGGGATAGCAGTGCCAAACCGAGATAATTATTTGAAATGAGGTTGAGATGAATGAGATGAGATTATTTTAAGGTGATCTATGAGATTAGGATGACCGGTTAAGGCACTAGGGGGTGACCTGAAACATGGTCTGTGATATGAGGGACCTGAAACATGGTCGAGTGGACCTGAAACATGGTCAATTGGGGTCTATGACTTGGAGGGAAAATTCCCGGGGATAGGCTAACGGCAGACCGTCCAGAGATGATTTCATTTTAGTCGCAGCTATAGTTCATGCATTGCATGAGCATCCTGGATTGTGGTCCAGAGGTGTGCACCGGGTTGTGCGTCTATAGTGCCATTGCTTTGCGTGGGCACTCTCCATCCGCGGACGAGGGTGTGCGCCGGGGACTCTGGGACGTGTCGATTATATTGTTGTGATATCCGGATATGGCCGATACCTGAAGAGATTATTCATACAGCATTTGCATTGCATCATGATGGTGGGTAGAGGAAAGATTATAGATGTGGATTGAGGATGATTATGTTATATATATTATACTGGGGAGACGGATGTTTATTGTGCCGTTATTTAATTAAATGTTGCTAAACCCTTTCCACGTTTGATGTTATATGGTTTCTTATCCCTGTCTTCTCTATGTTACATATGTTTCTTTTTGTGATCGTGATGAGAAGATCCTACAGGGGAGCCAGCTATAGAGGAACTTGATGGGACCTCGTATGAACCTGACGTGGGAGGACGAGCAGTGGATCCTCATAGTGGAGTATAGAGTCTATGGCCAGCGCGTCTTGTCTCTTTAGGATGTTGTTCTTATTTTCTGTTTGATTATCAGCTTGTACATTTTGGGATCCGACTGATGAGATTCCCTCTACTGTACTATATCAGGATTTGAGATGTATATATTAAGTATGTATGTTATGTTTTAAATTTTTCCGCTGTTTTAATATATTCGCTTAAACGATAATAACGAAATTAGGTCTTAATATTTTGGGGTTTTCTTTAATGGGACGTCGGGGCGTCTCACGAAACGCTGTGCGGCGCTCCACGTTCCTTCCCTTATGTTACTATTCCAATATATATATATACTTAGTGTCGCATTTCAGGGTTTTTTTTTTCTAAAACTTGTGAGACAGAGGCTCTAGTTAAATATATATATATATATATATATATATATATATATATATATATATAAATTCTCTCCTTTTTTTTTCTTCACATATTTATTTTAATCTAATATTTCTTTTTTTTCTTTTTTTTTTTATAGAATAACTAGGCCCACTTGACTTATGAGTTACCCCTAGGCCCCTACGTGAAAAGTCTGTACTTATGTTTACATTCACACACACACACACACACACACACACATATATATATATATATATATATATTTTAATTCGTTATTCCCCTTGCAATTCCTAACAAACTCTAATAAATTTTATACTAACAAATCATTTACACTAGACCTCTTAATTATATCTTATTTTTATTATACCTTTATTATTTATTTATTTATCTTTTTTTTATAACATAATCCCTTTTTTTAAAATTAATTATATTATAATTTTAGGATGTTACATTTTCTCCCCTCCTTAAAGAATTTTGTCCCCAAAATTCATCTCAGACACACGCACCTATCGTAACATATGTTATATTCAAAACTAAAAGGTTATCATACCTTAAATAATAAAATCTAGGTATTGTCGAACGATGTCCTCCTCCATCTCCCAGGTGGCTTCCTCCAGAGTCAATCATTCCCATAACATTTTCACCAATGGAATTGTCTTGTTCCTCGGAGTCTTAGTGCTCTTGTCCAAGATTTGACTAGGCCTTGGCTTATAGATCAAATTATCCTTCAATTGTACAGACTCGGGAGCTATCATGTGAGATTCATCGGTCACATATTTTCTGAGTTGCGACACATGGAAAACATCATGAAGGTTTGCGATCTGTGACGGAAGAGCCGATTGATAAGCAATAGGCCCGACTCTTTTAAGAATTTGGAAAGGTCCCATGAAACGAGGATTTAGCTTGCGGACTTTCATCGACCTCCCTACCCCCATCTTAGAAGTGACTCTCAAAAATACATGCTCGCTTTCCTGGAATTCTAGAGGCTTTCTCCTTTTGTCGGTATAGCTTCTTTGTCTACTTTGCGCCGTGCGCATCCTCTCCCTAATCATTTTTATTCTCTCGGAGGTTTCCTGGACCAATTCAGGTCCTATCAAGATTTTCTCACCTACCTCACACCAACATAAAGGGGACCTACACTTCCTCCCATATAGGGCCTCATAGGGTGCCATACCTATACTAGCATGATAACTATTGTTATACGCAAACTCAATGAGAGGTAGGAATCCATCCCAACCCCCTCCTTCATCTAGGACACACGCTCTAAGCATGTCCTCAAGGGTTTGAATGGTCCGCTCTGACTGACCATCCGTTTTGGGGATGATAGGTTGTGCTAAGGTTCAACTTAGTCCCAAAGGCTTGCTGAAAAGCTCCCCAAAATCTAGAGGTAAACTTCGGGTCTCTATCCGACACTATAGATGTGGATATCCCATGAAGCTTGACTATTTCCTTGATATAGAGGTATGCCAACTTGTCTAAGCTATAGGTTGCCTTAATTGGCAAGAAGTGGGCAGACTTGGTCAACCTATCCACTATCACCCAAATGGCGTCTAAGCCCAAACATGTCTTAGGTAACCCCATCACAAAGTCCATAGAAATTCTCTCCCACTTCCATTCTGGAATCTGCAAGGACTGCAACAACCCCGAAGGCTTCTGATGTTCTATCTTAACCTTTCGGCACACTAAACACCTAGCTACGAAGCTAGCCACATCCTTCTTCATTCCTGGCCACCAATACATCCTCTTAAGGTCTTGGTACATCTTAGTTATCCCTGGATGTATGGTGAACTTCCCGTTATGCGCTTCCTCTAAAACTTTCTCTCTAAGGCTCCCCTCCTTAGGAACAACGATTTTATTCTTAAACAACACTAGACCACCGGTAGACAACACATAATTCTATTGATCTGAAAGAGACTGTAACTCCTGGTCTAAAAGTTGTTCTCGCCTAATCATTTCTCTAAGGTCACTGCAAATTTCCAGTCTATTCAACTTCAAGCTTAGAGTACTAAGAGATACATCTAGATTCATGTCCCTGAACTCCTCTAACATATTCATCTCTCGGACCATTAAACTTGACACATGCAAGGTTTTCCTATTGAGTGCATCAGCCACCACATTGGCTTTCCCTGGATGGTACTTCAACTCAAAATCATAGACCTTAATAAATTCCATCCACCCCCTTTGCCTCATATTCAATTCTTTTTGGTCAAACAAATACTTAAGGCTCTTATGATCACTAAAAACCTCAAACTTTGCACCATACAAATAGTGCCTCCAAATCTTAAGAGCAAAGACTACTGCTGCTAACTCAAGGTCATGAGTAGGATAATTCACCTCATGTGTCCTAGGCTGCCTAGATGCATAAGCCGCTACCCTACCTTCCTGCATCAACACACAACCTAAACCATTCTTAGAAGCATCATAATATACCACAAAACTCACTGAGGGATCTGGAATGGTTAAGACCGGTGATGACACCAATCTCCTCTTAAGCTCCTCAAAATTCTCTTCGCATTCCTTATCCCACTCAAAAGATTTTCCTTTCCTAGTCAACTTGGTAAGAGGTAAAGCTAGCCTAGAGAACCCTTCTATGAATTTCCTATAGTAACCTGCCAGTCCTAGGAAACTACTCACTTCCATCACTGACTTAGGTTGCTCCCATCCAAGCACTGCATCAACCTTACTAGAGTTGACCGATGCACCACTCCTAGATATGGTATGTCCTAAAAACTTCACCTCGTCAAGCCAAAATTCACACTTCTCTGGCTTTGCATACAGTTGTTCTTCCCTCAGAATCTGCAACACTAACCTCAAATGCTCCTCATGATCCTCTGGTGTCCTAGAGTGTATCAAAATATCATCTATGAACACCACCACAAAGCTGTCCAAGAATGACCTAAAGATCTGGTTCATGTAGTCCATGAAAACAGCTGGGGCATTGGTCACACCAAAGGGCATCACTACATATTCATAGTGCCCATACCTTGTCCTAAAGGCTGTCTTAGGAATGTCCTCATTCTTAACTCTAATCTGATGGTATCCCGACTTTAGATCTATTTTGGAAACACCGACGCTCCCCTCAGCTGGTCTAAGAGGTCATCTATCCTAGGCAAAGGGTATTTATTCTTGATGGTCACTTTGTTCAGCTGCCTATAGTCAACACATAGCCTCATGCTCCCATCCTTCTTTTTCACCAGGAGGACAGGTGCTCCCCAGAGTGGCACACTAGACCTAATAAACCCCTTCCCTAGCATCTCCTCTAACTGTTTCTTAAGCTCGCTCAACTCTAAAGGTGCCATTCTATAAGGCGCTACCGATACCGGTCCACTCCCTGGCACTAGATCTATGTTAAACTCAACTTCCCTATTCGGAGGCAAGCTAGAGACATCCTTAGGGAAAACATCCTGGAATTCACACACCACAGGTATAGCCGTCACATCACTGTCAGCCTCTATCTTAGCAGAGAATAAGAGTATATATCCTTGAGCTCCCTCAACTAAGCACTTATGACAAGCAACAACAGAAACAATAGAACTGGGTACGGGGAAAATCATTAGACATTGGATGTGAAGAGATAAGGATATTTTTGTCAGAATGCTTATGGCAATGAGTCTAGATGCCAATAAGTCAATACCAAGAATAACATACAATACATAGATAACAATAAGGTTGATGTCATAAGGAGTGTCTTGACGCACAAGGAAACCATTTAAGCAGTCAATGGAAGAACAAGAATATCCCTATAGGAGTAGAAACATATGAATCAAAGGACAAATGAAAGATTGGTATCTCCAAATTTTCACACATAAAGGATGTATCAAGGAATGCGTTGCTCCTGAATCAAACAATATAATAATTTTTTTTCTTAACGAGTGGGAGAAATTCAGCCTCCTTCGGATCTAAGCTGCCTCAGAATGATGGCGAATTGTTCTTCTTGAATTCGAAAAGCCCCACGTGTTAAGGGTCTTAGGTTGCCACCACTTCATTAGTGACTGGCCTCCATTCCCTTTCAGTTGACGGCGAGTCTCCGTCTGCCCTTGCATAACCTTGGCCATACAATCCAAAGCTGCTGCAAGTGCAACATTCATCCCTCGCCTATTAGTCGTCATAAATCTGCTCACTACCAATGAAATACTGGGTTGATCAGGTCCAATATCCCAAAGAATAACATGCAGCATCTATAACTCTAACAAGCATCCTATGCGCCCAAGTTTTATTTTAGAAAAAGCCCCATTACCATTTAGAATCGAACTGCTCTGATACCATAAATGTAACGCCCTTCGTTACATTAGTGATCCCAAGATAAAATCAATAAAATATCCTTTAAAACATTTAATTAAAACATATATCTCATAAAGAAAAATTAGAAAAAAACATTAAAGTCTGAAAATGCCTCATATTAAATAATATAGTATTAAATTATCCATGTAATGAATATAGATATAAATAAATAAATAAAAATCAAAAGCCTCAAAACCAGGCGTCTAACTACAATCCCAACGATAAATAATTGCGTCTAGCCACATACGACTCCTTATTTAAGAACAGACTAACCAAAATAGAAAGATTATCTAATGGTGTCCACTAAGTCTTCACGCCTCTTCAGCCCCAATGACGTCCTCCTCGTGCTCTGAAAACATTGCTTAATAATGAGATATAAAATCCCAGTGATCAACAATACAGTTTTATAAAAACATTTTCGAAAAATAGCATTGTTCTCAGCCGGTGCGGTAACCGGAAAAACTGTCCATGGTACCCGCTAATTTTTCAAAATAATATATATAAAGAAAATACTTTTAACATTAATTATGATCTCATCTCAATACATCACATTCCATATACCAGATAAATTCAAGTTTAATCCAAGCGGTCCGAAGACCTCCTAATTAAATTGGCATCTTGCCGGCATGCCATATATTCACATATCACACGACAATGGCGTCCCATTGCCCACCCTAACTCACGAGGAGTGTTTCGATGTCACCCTCATGTCGAGGACATTTCCATTTCGATACCTCCCATGTGCACATGGTGATATTTCTCCTTTTTCGACACCCCAACTTGTGGCGGTGTTACTTTCGATACTCCTTTTTAGGTAGTATTACTTATTTTCGACATCCCAATTATATGGGGATGTTACTTTCGATACCCCATTACGGTGGTATTACTTTTCGATACCCCTATCATAGGTGTAATTGCGGCAAACATCATACAATTCATCATAAGGTACAATTTCATGTCTCATGCGTGTAAGAATTCATTTACCAAAAATTAAATATTTGATCTTATCATGCATGTCAAATAAACTCACACAGCTAGCATACACCAATAAGCACGTCATTCAACTAATTCAAATACCAATCATGTATTTCATGCCATCAGTAACAAGAACAAATACCCAATCTAATAATCTTTTTTTTTTTAATTCAAAACCCCTAAAAAATTCAGTTTATTAATAACATGCATCATTCAATTAAAATCTCTCAAAATCCTAGGTAAATCGCCCAACACAACAAACACATGTACCATAGAAAGGGTTATTAAAGGTACTGTTACTCGCCTCTCGAAGACCTCCAGAATGTTCTAGAAATTACGTATGATAGGGATTTGTACTTCCCTAAAAATTCCTCTCCCGTTTGGTGGCGTTCTTGGATCTGTGTTGTTAGGATTGTACTGACAAACCGGTGAAAATGCGAAACGCTGTGCGGCGCTCCACGTTCATTCCCTTTTGTTACTATTCCAATATATATATATATACTTAGTGTCGCATTTCAGGGTTTTTTTTTTCTTTCTAAAACTTGTGAGTCAGAGGCTCAAGTTATATATATATATATATATATATATATATATATATATATATATATATATATATATATATATATATATATATATACTAATTCTCTCCTTTTTTTTTTCTTCACATATTTATTTTAATCTAAAATTTCTTTTATTTTATTTTATTTTATAGAATAACTAGGCCCACTTGACTTATGAGTTATCCCTAGGCCCCTACGTGAAAAGTCTGTACTTATGTTTACATTCACACACACACACACACACACACATATATATATTTTAATTCGTTATTCCCCTTGCAATTCCTAACCAACTCTAATAAATTTTATACTAACAAATCCTTTACACTAGACCTCTTAATTATATCTTATTTTTATTATACCATTATTATTTATTTATTTATATATTTTTTATAACATAATCCCTTTTTTTAAATTAATTATATTATAATTTTAGAATGTTACAGAAGGCAGAAGGGTCAAGGGACCAAGGGAGAAGAAGAAAGGGTTTCGCAGATCTGAGATCTCCCTTTCACATTGTTGGACTGTTTTTTTGTTTTTTTTCTTGAAATAAAATAAAATAATTTGAAAATCCTGAATCCGTTGCAACCCGCCCGAACCTGCCCGAAACCCGACCAACCCGCACCCGATCAACCCGATGTATAGATGTGCGGGTTCGGGTTTCATTTTTCTTGCATCGAACCCGCCCGAACCCGACAAACCCCACCCGAACCCGCCCGATGCTCACCCCTAGGAAAATCACAAGGTAGGTCCAAATCTCGAACCAGACTAAATTGCTATTACTGTGGCAAACCAGGACACGTAAAGCCTGAGTGTAGATTCTTGAAAAGAGACCAACAAGCTGGAACAGTCCACCCTAACCAGATTGACCCGAAGAAGAAGAAAGAGGATGGAACAACTACTGCAGTGGCCTCGAATGATGAGAATATATTTCTTATCGGAGAATAAAATTATCTAAATGTTGCATCAGATGATTGCATATGGATAATTGACTCAGGAGCATCCTTCCACGTCACACCTCATGAAGAATTCTTCTCATCATACCAAAAAGGAGATTTTGGTACGGTGAAGATGGGAAACCATGTCACAAGTAAAATCATCGGTATTGGCGAAGTAACTTTGATGACTGAGAATGGAAATAAGCTTGTGCTGAAAGAGGTCAAACATGTACCCGAGATGCGTCTGAACCTTATCTCAGTGGGAAAGCTAGATGAAGCCGGGATGATAAACCAATTTGGTAGCAACAAATGGAAACTCAGTCGAGGAAGCATGATTATTGCTCGCGGCAGGAAGGCTCTTTGTACATTATGCAGGGAAAGATATGCAAGGGGGATACGAATGTTGCTCAAGACGCAACCAAGGAACTGTGGCATAGACGACTGGGTCACATGAGCGAGAAGGGTCTGGAGATCCTTGCAAAAGATCATCTCCCAAACATAAAAGGGCAGCCACTTGAATCCTGTGAAGACTGTCTAGCAGGCAAACAACACAGAGTATCTTTTAAAAGATCAGATGATGCAAGAAGAAGAAAGCAGATTCTGGATCTTGTTCATTCAGATGTTTGCTCAACGTCTGAAAGGTTTGTTGGTGGTGCTCAATACTTTGTTACCTTCATTGATGATCACTCTAGGAAGGTGTGGGTGTATCCATTGAAGACGAAAGATCAAGTTCTTCAAGCTTTCCAGGAGTTTCATGCCTCTGTAGAACGAGCATCTGAAAGAAAACTCAAATACTTGAGAATCGATAATGGCGGAGAATACATAGGTCTGTTTGAGACATATTGCAAAACTCATGGGATAAGACATGAGAAAGTTCCTCCCAAGACACCTCAGATGAATGTAGTAGCTGAAAGGACGAACAGAACGATCGCAGAGAAAGTCAGAAGCATGCTTTCTCAAGAAAAACTTCCCAAATCATTTTGGGGCGAAGCAGTGAAAACTGCAGTTGATCTGATAAATCCGTCTATTTCAAGACCTTTAAATGGAGAGATTCCAGATGAAGTATGGACTGGAAAGAAAGCCACTTATGGTCACTTGAGAGTCTTTGGGTGTAGGGTATTTGTCCACATTCCTAAAGATGAAAAAGCAAAGCTAGATGCAAAGACGAAGGAATGCATATACCTTGGTTCACCAAGAGATGAACTTGGTTTCAGATTATGGGATCCTGCACACAAGAAGATTGTGCGAAGCAGGGATGTGGTGTTCTTTGAAGATCAAACGATCCAAGACATTAAGCAATCTGAGAAGCCAAAGCACAAAGTGATTTCTGATTCAAGTCCTGTTGTGATAAACAATTCAGGGGGAGAGAATTCTCAAAGGAATGATGAACATGATCAGGAGGAACAATATGATCAGACAGAACAACCTGACCAGATAGAACAAAGTCAGGATCAGATGATGGAGACTGATGAGACAAAAGAAGAATCTCAAGTAAGATGATCCAGAAGAGTCAGACAACCATCAAGAAGATATTATTCAGATGAATATGTCAATCTCACTGATGAAGGAGAACCTCAAAGCTTCATAGAAGCAATTGAGATGAATGATAAGGAGAAATGGTTGCAAGCAATGGAAGAAGAAATGCAGTCCCTGAAAGAGAATCAGACGCATGACCTGGTGAGATTACCAGATGGACGAAAGGTGTTGAAAAACAAATGGGTGTTCAAGCTCAAGATAGAAGAGAACAGCCCAAACCCTAGTTACAAAGCAAGAATTGTTGTAAAGGGGTGCAACCGGAAGAAAGGCATAGAGTTCGAAGAAATCTTCTCACCAGTGGTGAAGATGACATCTATTAGAGCAATTCTCGGTCTAACTGCAAAACTAGACTTGGAGATTGAACAACTTGATGTAAAAACAACATTCCTACATGGAGACCTAGAGGAGGAAATCTATATGGAGCAACCAGAAGGTTTTGCAGAACCAGGCAAGGAACACCTAGTGTGTCGTCTGAAGAAAAGCCTCTATGGTCTGAAGCAAGCTCCAAGGCAATGGTACAAGAAGTTTGATCTCTTCATGACCCAACACAATTTCAAGAAGACCTCCGCGGACCATTGTGTGTTTGTGAAGAACTATGAGAATGGTGAATCCATCATACTTCTGTTGTATGTTGATGATATGCTAATTATTGGGAAAGATAAGGCGAAAATAGCTGCTCTCAAGAAGGCATTGAGCAAGTCTTTTGCCATGAAAGATCTGGGTGCAGTGAAGAAGATTCTTGGAATGAAGATAACTAGAGATCGTTCTAGAAGGATGCTGTGGATGTCACAAGAAGACTATATCCAAAAAGTTCTTGAAAGGTTCAACATGCATAATGCCAAACCTGTGCATGTTCCATTACCTGGTCATCTCAAACTGAGTAAGACGCAATGTCCAGGGAATGAAGAAGAAAAAGAAGAAATGAACAAGGTGCCCTATTCTTCTGCAGTGGGTAGTCTTATGTATGCAATGGTCTGTACAAGACCAGACATTGCTTATGCTGTCGGAGTTGTGAGTAGATTCTTATCAAATCCAGGAAAGGAACACTGGAATGCAGTGAAATGGATACTACGATATCTGAGAGGAACTTCCAAAAGCTGCTTGTGTTTTGGCAATGGAAATTTAAAGCTTCTTGGGTATTCAGATGCAGATATGGCAGGAGATGTGGATTCAAGAAAGTCTACATCAGGATATCTAATTACTTTTGCAGGGGGAGCTATCTCATGGCAGTCAAGACTACAAAAGATCATTGCTTTAAGTACCACAGAAGCAGAATTCATCGCAATCACCGAAGGTTGCAAAGAGATCTTGTGGATGAAGAAGTTCCTACAAGAGTTAGGACATGATCAGGAAAGTTATATTCTCTATTGCGACAGTCAGAGCGCAATCCATCTCAGTAAGAACTCGACATTTCATTCAAGGTCGAAACACATCGACGTAAGGTATCACTGGATCCGTGATGTGTTCGAAAGTAAACTGTTGCAGATTGAGAAAATACACACAAAAGATAACGGGGCGGATATGATGACAAAAGCTCTACCGAAAGAGAAGATAGAAGTCTCAGAAAGAAGTTGCGGGCTTAGCATCAACCCCAAACTGATTCAAGGATATTTTCTCTTTGGCTGAAGGGGGAGATTTGTTGGAAATTTCAGCCAAAGCAAGTCCCACATTGTATGGGAGCTAACTTGGAGAGCCCTCTTAAACCTATATAAAGAAGCTTAAGGGGTGCTAACAAAACACACCAATCCTCACAAGAGAGAGTGAAAGAAAACTAGAGAGATCCTTAGAGAGAGTTTTCTCAGAGAGAAAAATAGTGTGCCAATTTGTGAGAGTGTTATCCACAAATTGAGGATACAATATTCTTGTATTTTTGTATTCCCATTATTGTTATAGTGGAAGTTTAATCTGCCTACGGGTCCCGTGGTTTTTTCCTTGCTCACATTGAGGAGGTTTTTCCACTCTAAAAATTGCCCGGTGTTATTACACTTATTTTTACGCTTCCGCTTAGTGCCTATTTTTGAGTTCACCACAGAGGAGGGGAATTATGCTGGTATTTCCCAACAATGACAATGTAATACTTGCAGTGAAGACTTCCTCATCCACATTTATTAACCTCAATTAAAATAAAATAAAAACTAATAAATAACATCAATATGATAATATACAATTTTACTATATTGGAAGATTCTAAAATGCTTTCACTAATAAGCATAATCTAAATTTGAAAATTTCAGCAATGAAAAAACTTATCATACTTCTATTCTAGTAATAAGAGATTCCCATTTGTTGAGAGACATCCTCTGCCATTTAACATATTGCAACGGGAAATGTAAGATTCCCATGGTGATCTTGTTACAAATGTACCAAACATGGCATCTTCCATAAACATCAAAATATCTATGAATTTTGGATTGAATGAGGATTCTTGCGTATGAAAGACATACTTTGTATAAAGACAGAAGAGGCTATGGTGAGCTATATATGTCAACATGGCCGCAAGAAAGGTGAAAAGTCTCTAAGAAGCAGCTCTAGATTCAGCAAATGCAACTTCTGTAAGAAAATTCTCTTTAAGTCGTTGGAATTGGAAGTATTCACATTCCACTATTAACATTGAACACGTTACTGCCCTTCTTGCGGTTCATTATTCACCTTAGCCCATTAACTCTGTAATAAACAATAACCAGTCAGTCAAAACAAATTGAAAGATATTCATCACAATCATCAATTTCAGTAAGTCAAAACAAATGGAAAGACATTCATCACAAACAATAACCACTTATGCCTTACATATATATAACCACTTTTGATTATTATGCAGAAACATTAATGACCCAATCAAATGTGGATGCTGTGACATTATGCAGAAACCATTGTGACAATCATCATCGGAATGCTGTGTCGTGGAACATAAAAATTGGACTAAATTTGGATGCTATATTTTCTGAAGTAATAAGAGTATGCTATTCATTACTTTCAGACAATTGCTATTCCTTTCTGATTTCCAAAATGAAAAACCGATTACCTTCCTTTCTTAATACCACTACAACAACTTTCTTACTTCCAAATAACAATGCCCTTAATATCTTTCATGCACATTTTCTGACTTTAAATAATTGCAGCAAATTGTCTTGGTGATATCAAAAGTTTGCAAAATCTCACCTGTTCAAATAGCAAAATAGCTTATGCTAAGAGAATTCAAAAGCTAAGTTGTCAATGTTAATGACATCTTCTGTATAAAAAAGGATGTTGCAATCTATTCATAATTTCAGTTTCATATACCAGTTAAAATAGTTATGATTTGGGATATATACGGTAGAAAACGTGCACAAAATATTCTGTACAACTAATAAGAGCAGTAGAACAACCAAATATCATTACCTGTCAACCTATGTAGCAAACAAAAAACCAGTGGTCTGACTCTGTACAACTTAAAGATACAAATTCGTGATTATGATAAATATAATTCCAGTGGGAGGATTGAGAATCGAAAGGATTAGGAGACATGTGAACACATTAATGCAAGTAATAATGACAAATTCATGCAGATAAAATTAACTTAATGGTATAAAAGTATAAAGAGTTTTAAAAGACTTGGAGACCAAGTCAAACTGTTTATAATCACCATTTCCAACCAGTTTGGACACTACTACCTTCAGAAAAGAGAAATATATACATACTACAATTGATAAAGTTATCCATCATCTAGATATTGCAGATAAACTGATAAAGGTTCAGAAAACTGAGACGGGACCTTTGTTCCATTCCAACTAATTAGAGGTTTTTTCACTTCAGCTTTGAGCCTTTATCTGATTCATGGCTTTAGCCATTTCCTTTACTGCATTGTCAAGTCTTCAAAATGGTTTGCTCAAGCTGAGCTAATGCATGCTAGATGGGCAATGCTCGAAGTGTCTGGAAGTATCATTTCAAAATTACTTGAAACTTGAAAAGTTTGGTTATGTCCAGAACTTCTCATAGTATTGGAACATACACGAGTTACAGCATGCAACTTACACAAAAGATCTTAAGAGAGCTTCCTTTGGGGCTCGTTTGGTGGTCATGATAGGATAGAGACGGATATGATAAGAGAACAGAATATGAGTAGGATAGGATATGAATTTTAAATTTTTTGTTTTTATTCTAAATGCTTTCATCTTTTATTAGATTTTAGTTTTTTTTTTATAATTTTCATTATTTAAAATTATACAAAAAGACAAAATTATCCTTGTGATATAATTACATATAATTTTTTAATTTTTTTAAATATTCATTTTTTGATTTTACTTTACATATAGTTAAATTATTAGAATACTTTTTTTTATATTTTACAGTTTTTTAAAATAATATAAAATAACAAAATTAGCATTGTTATGAAATAAAAATAAATTTTAAAATGAATTATTAATATTTTTATTATTTTAAATAATTTATATTTTATTATACCTTTTTTTGGTAACCATGTTAAATTTTATTATACTTTAAATTATTATTTTATTATACTTTAATTATTTTATGTATTATATATTTTTATATTTTATTAGACTTTAAATCATCCTATCCTATTTGTTACCAGGAAAAAAAATCTTATCCTATCCTGTTGAGTGCTAACCCAGCCATCCCCTCCCCTCATGATAGAATTTTAACTAGATACAGGATAGGATAAGTGACATGATTGTTTTATCCTATCATGTTGGCTCACCAAACAACAGTTTCAGACAGGATATGATAGTTTATTCTATCCTATCTCTTTTATCCTGACCACCAAACGGGCCCTTAATGGATTCCCAGTCCTTCTGGAAAACACAGCTTACAAATAGGACCTGCACAATGTGAATGGTAATGTATCATAGGAATCCTGTCCATTACAAAAAAAAGTAGATGCCCGATTATAAACATACCTTAGAATGAATACTTGCCATGGTGCCATATATTGCAAAAACAAATAAAGCCATATAATTCCAGTAACCAACACAATTATTTATCCACAAATAGTGATGATCCTGCATAAAATTTAGCATTAAAAAACGAAAGCTTAAAATAGATCCTTAAATCATGAACTCAAATGCAAAATTGAAGCTCAAAATAACATCCATTGCAGAGAAACAATTGACCTACCATTTTCAGAACACGCCTTCCGCAGACTCGACGTGATGATGAGTCCTTGGAGGCTTGTGTGCAAAGCACTCTCTCAAAATATTCTGATGAAATTTTATAACTATCAATATGAAAGCATATGAACTTCAAGGGTATATCCTTTTAATGTTTCTAGTAGATAGTGTATATCCTTTTCATAATTAAAAAAAAAAGAAACAAAACAGGAGGGTCAAAAATCCTCTTAAGGTTGCAAAGAAACAAAAGTTGAAGAAATATGCCTATGTCAAACCTGTGTCAGATGCCAAAAGGGCTTGTCTTTCTTCCAAATGTCAATAAAGAGTGCTTACAGCAGAGGAATATTTATTTTAAGAAAAAACACACACATGTAAAACACTAATCAAAGAACAAATTCTTACCAATTTAATTATACAGAAACAAAAGGAGCAACAACCACCATTTCTCCAAGTAGCACCAGCCAACAGCAACTTAAATGGTTAAAGTAAGATTAGTAGCCAAAAAACAAAGCAAAACCCATGTTAGAAAACTAAATATATGTAGAAACCAAATGGAAAAGAACAAAACTCATCAATAAAAGCTATACACCGATAAATGTTGATTATACCTTTCATGTATTAATTCCTCAATTAAGTATCCATAGTGCAGAAAATGATGGAATCAGCTCAATGAATCAAAGTCATGAAACTCAGCATCAAAATTCACATCTTTTGGTTGTTCAAGAGAACAAATCTTGTACCTAAATGTTTAAGAATCACACTAAATGTTATGTTCTGAAGTTAAAAAAAACCTGACGATTAAAGCCATGGCATTATTCCTCAATTCAACCCAGCTACTGAAGGCTTAATAATCAAATTTCAGCCACCATTTACACTGAGGCACAATAAGAGGAAGAATAACCCAATTGAAAGGCATGAAATAGGGCAATAATTAAAGAATAAGAGGAAAAAATTGATAAAAAGGAAAATATATACCATTTTCAATCAAAAGCTCATTTCTACATTCAAGATATTAATCAATAAAAGTAAATCGTCAGATGCCATATAATGATTATTAACCATATATCAATAACTTTCATTTTTAAAGTACAATGAATCACTTATCTGAAAATCGACATCATAAGGACTTTATCACTATATGAGACTTCTAGATTTAGCATGTTCAAGGCTCCCTACCATAACAAATACAAATCATTCGACCAATCATGTCATTATAATTTAATCAAACAAAATACGCAGATTTGTTACTAAACTTTGCTCACGAGTACAACATTCCAAAACATCTCCTTCCCTTTCTCATTCTTCTGACCCTAATCAGACCACCATGTGTAGTATTTTCCCCACCTCAGCTATGATGTGTTGGACTTTATTTATTTATTTTATGATGGAAAAAATTTGATCTCTATAAATAAGCATGGAACCCCTAGTCTAAGCACGGTCAATCAGAATCAATACCCACCCATCATTGAGATAGTGTTTATAGACTAGAAGCATTCTGTGCCTACTGCAACATTAGTAACGCAGCACTGAGGAGGAGCCGCTTGACGAGGTGTCGTCGTCTGGAAATATAGGAAGCTACTCGTTGCTTGACGTGATCAAGAGGAAGGAGCTTCAACATTTGTTCGTCTAGAAGTTTTCATAGTGTGGTATAACAAAGCTATGACTGGAGGTTAGTGATCCTAATCTAATATGTGTTCATGAGTAAATGAGAATACATGAAATCTATTTTCGAAAAAACTAACATTTGGTATCAGAGCTTTCTTAACCTCTGCCTTGCTTGCTCTTATCTGTTGTGGGATTTGTCAGGGGAGTTTGATTTTTTCCAAAAAATGGGTATTGCGTTTTGACCCTTTAAATCCAAACTAAAATCTAAAATATGAATGAAATCAAGTTTCTAAGTTTTCTATCATTTTAAATGGTATTTTTGGTGCTAAAAAAGGATGGAAACCGTCGGGTTTCCACTCAGGTCCGCAGGTTCGTAACCGGGTCAAAATAACCCGGTTCAAGGTTGAAGACGATACCTCTCGGGAAGGACAATTTGTTGCCTTATTCACATTTATAATTTATTTGACCAAAAGTTAAAACTCAGTACCGCTACGGTGTCTACACGGTTTCATTTCTTGATTTTTTATGTGTTGTTATTATCATTAACCGTACTTAACATTTCAATTGTTCAATGAATTGTTTTGAATATTATATTATATTCTTTCTTTACTTGAAAGGAACATGTTTTCAATATATCAGACCCTACACATGCTAGCTGTACGTGTTTTTTCTTTTCAATTAACAATCTTTTATTAATTGAATAAGACATAATGATGAAGGTTGTTTGCTTCACCTTTCCTGTATGCAAATTGCAAAGTTACCTGATTATTTTTAATGTGAATAAAGACAAATATGTTTGATCTCACATGACCATACATGAACCGTAACGTTGCAGCATGTTTATAGTTACTGCTCGTGAATGATTTGTTTATTCACTGTACATGCAAAATTTTTAAGAATGAGCAGTGTTTTCATTTTGTACATATAAGTTATATTGACTTATATGATGCTGATTTGTTGAAGCATATTTAATATTGTATGTGATTTTATTATTCCGTATCATATTTGTGATGATGTATTAAATTTTATGGAGTAGACACAACATCCATATTCAAGATTATACTTAAGGAAATCACATAATAGTTAAATATGATACCTTGTAATTAATTGTGATTGATATAATAAATTTTCCCACGGGGGTTTATTATATTTGTCATAATTGATTAGGATGAAATAATTAAATTATAATCTCTTAAGTAGCCTACAGGTATTAGAAGATGATGATGGTTTATTAGTTTCATCATAAAGCAATTAAAGTGGATCTAATTTGTGTTAAAATCTTAGCCCATAGGTAGATTTTGATGACATACTGATTTCATATGTTCCTCAAATTTCAATATAAGCATTTATTTAATTTGTCTGTTTCTTTGCTACAGTTCAATCTTTGATTATCTCTGATGACAAAAATGAAGTTCTCATGCTGACTGGTGACAACTATAAGGAATGGAAGGAGAGAGTTCTCCTTCATTTGGGGGTGACGGACCTGGATTATGCTCTCCGTAGGGATGAGCCAGCTGAGCTCATTGTTGCTAGTACTCCGGATGAGATTACGTTGTATGAGCGATGGGAAAGATCAAATCGTCTTTCCATTATGTTCATTAAGACACGTATCTGTGCTAGTATCCGTGGCTCAATTCCTGAATGTCAGAAAATCCAGGACCTTTTAAAGGCCATTGGTGAACAATAGGAAACTTCTAATAAGGCATTGGCTAGCACCCTAATGGTAAGGTTGTCGTCCATGAAACTCGTTGGAGTCAAGGGTGTGAGGAAACACATTATGGAAATGAGGGATCTAGCGGCTCAACTTAAGTCGCTTGAAGTTGAAATTTCAGACTCTTTCCTTGTGCACTTAATTCCGAACTCGCTCCCATCACAGTATGGTCCTTTCAAGATATCCTACAATACACATAAGGAAAAATGGTCTATCAATGAACTCTTGACCATGTGTGTTCAAGAGGAAGGGAGACTTGCTCGAGAAATTGTTGAAGGTGCACTTACAGTGACTTGTGATAAAGGGAAAAAGGACAAGAAGGAAAGGAAACGCATACCTCCTATTGCCAAAATTAAGAAGGAGTCCAGGTGCTTTTTCTGTAAAAAGAAGGGGCACATGAAGAAGGACTGCTATAAGCAAAAGGCTTGACTGGGAAAGAAGGGTAATGTTTTTTCCTTTGTATGTTTTGAATCTAATATGACTGATATTTGTCATGATACATGGTGGATTGACTCGGGTTCTACTATCCATGTTGTTAATACCATGCAGGGCTTCTCAAGCCAGAGGGAGCCAAATGAAGGTGACGATTCATCTATTCCGGAAACCGGATGCGTTCGTATGTGGAAGCTATTGGCTCATGTAGACTTAATTTAGAATCTGGATTTGTTTTTAAATTGAATAATGTCTTTTTTATTCCTGGGTTTTCTAGGAATTTAATTTCGGTTTCAAGACTTATTCCTTTGGGTTATTCAATAAATTTTAACGCATCCGGATTTGATTTATTGTTTAAGTCTACTATTGTTGGAAATGGTGTGTTGAATGACGGTTTGTTCAAAATTAATTTATCCAACACGATTCCATATAGTTTAATGGCTACACAAGAAAAGGCTGGTATTAAACTTTGTATCATGAATGAAAAATCCTCAATGTTATGGCATAGGAGACTAGGACATATCTCCATAGAAAGAATTAAAAGGTTGGTGAATGATGGAGTACTTGAGACTCTTGACTTTACTGATGTTGACACTTGTGTAGACTACATAAAGGGAATGCAGACTAACAAGACAAAGAAAAATGCCAAGAGGAGTTCAGAAATATTAGAAATCATACATACTAATATATGTTGTGCTGATATGGACTCACATGGTAAAAAATACTTCATCTCTTTCATAGATGATTACTCACGATACATGTATCTTTACTTACTTCATATCAAATATGAAGCATTGGATGCTTTTAAAGTTTTCAAAGCAGAAGTAGAGAAACAATGCAGAAAGCAAATAAAGATTGTGAGATCAGATAGAGGTGGAGAATTTTATGGAAAATACAGTGAGAGTGGACAAGCGCCTGGTCCATTTGCAAAGTTTCTTCAAGAGCATGGTATTATGGTCCAATACACCATGCCTAGCTCGCCGGATCAAAACGGTGTGGTTGAAAGAAGGAACCGAACCTTGATGGACATGGTGAGGAGTATGCTTAGCAACTCCAAACTTCCTCGCTCACTATGGAATGAAGCTCTTAAGACAGTAGCGTACATATTGAATCGGGTTCCAACAAAAGCGGTTCCTAAAACCCCTTTTGAATTGTTCAAAGGTTGGAAACCAAGTTTAAAGCATGTGCGCGTTTGGGGTTTCCCAGCTAAAGTTAGGATTTACAATCCAAATGAAAGGAAGTTAGACCCAAGGTCCATTAGTGCATATTTTATTGGTTATGTTGAAAGGTCCAAAGGGTACAGGTTTTATTGCCCAACTCATAGCACTAGAATTGTTGAATCAAGAAATGCAAAGTTCCTTGAGAATGACGTGGCTAGTGGGAGTGTTCTAACTCAAAACATTAGATTTGAGAAAGATCAATGTGAAAACACGATTCCCACATCAAGTTATAAACTAGTAGTTTTTGGTGATGCACACCAAAATCAAGTGACTCAAGCTCCATGTCAAGTTGAACCTATTCTAGAAGATCAAATTGTTCAAGAACAAATACAAGAAGTTGAGCAAATTTTTGAACAATAGCCTCCTAAAGAGGTTGTGGATGCAGCATTAAGAAGGTCGACTAGAATGAGGAAATCAGCGATTCTGATTTTCAAGTGTATTTACAAGAGTCTGAATATGACTTTGGAGCTGAAAATGATCCTGAAACGTTTTCACAAACAATTAACTGTAGTGATTCTAAGTTGTGGTATGATGCTATGAAGGGTGAAATGGATTCCATGGCAAATAATGGAGTGCGGGATCTTGTCGAGTTGCCTGATGGGGTAAAACCCGTTGGATGTAAATGGGTCTTTAAAACCAAAAAGGACTCATTGGGCAACATTGAGCGATACAAGACCCGATTGGTTGCCAAATGATTCACTCAAAAGGAAGGAGTTGATTATAGAGAAACTTTTTCTCCTGTGTCCACGAAAGACTCCTTACGCATTATAATGGCATTGGTTGCTCATTTTGACTTAGAATTACATTAAATGGATGTGAAGACGACTTTCCTTAATGGTGACCTAGAGGAAGAGGTTTATATGACACAACCTGAAGGTTTTTCCTCTAGTGATAAGGCTCACTTGGTTTGCAAGCTCAAGAAATCTATATATGGACTAAAGCAGGCATCCCGTCAATGGTATTTGAAATTCCATAGTGTCATTTCAACATTTTGTTTTGTTGAGAACAATATGGATCAATGCATATACCACAAGGTTAGTGGGAGCAAAATAATCTTTTTGGTCATATTTGTGGATGATACACTTCTTGCAACTAATGACTTTGGGATGTTACATGAGGTGAAACAATTTCTTTCTAAGAATTTTGACATGAAAGATATGGGTGAGGCATCATATGTCATTGGCATTAAGATCCATAGAATCCGATCTCAAGGAAATCTTGGTTTGTCTCAAAAGACCTATATTAACAAAATTCTAGAAAGATTTAGAATGAAAGATTGTTCACCAAGTGTGACACCTATTGTGAAGGGTGATAGATTCAATTTGAATCAATGCCCTAAAAATGAGCTTGTAAGGGAACAAATGAAAAACATTCCATATGCTTCTGTTGTCGGAAGCCTTATGTATGCTCAGGTTTGTACGAGACCTGACATTGCTTTTGCGGTTGGAATGCTTGGGAGATATCAAAGTAATCTAGGAATGGAACATTGGAAAGGTGCAAAGAAAGTGTTAAGGTATCTTCAAGGAACCAAGGACTACATGCTTATGTACCGAAGATCTGACATTTTGGAAGTATTTGGTTTCTCGGACTCAGATTTTGCTGGTTGTGTTGACTCTCGTAAGTCAACATCTGGATACATCTTCATGATGGCTAACGGAGCAATATCTTGGAGAAGTGCAAAACAGACAATGGTTGCTACTTCTACCATGGAAGCCGAGTTTGTTTCTTTATTCGAGGCAACATCATAGGGTATTTGGTTGAACAGTTTCAATGCTGGTCTACAAGTGGTTGATTCCATTTCAAGACCATTGAAGATATATTGTGATAATTTAGCTGTTGTTTTTATGGCTAAAAACAATAAAAGTGGAAGTCGAAGCAAGCATATCGACATAAAGTATTTAGCCATTAAGGAATGTGTCAAATCAAATGAAATTGTTGTTGAACACATTAGCACTGAATTAATGGTTGCGGATCCGTTGAAAAAGGCATGCCAACTAAGTTGTTCACGGATCATGTAATGTCTATGGGACTCAATTCAGTTATGAGCTCTATTTAGATTGTAATGAAACTTTTGTTATTGTTTGTCTTCTCTTTTGATGTATACATTTGGTTGAGAATCTTCTCTTTTGATGTATACATTTGGTTGAGAAAGACATGTATTTTAGACTCAAGAATAAATTTTGAACATGTTCATTCAGTTATTCATTCAGTTAAAGTTGTTGCTTTTGCTAAGGGTGATTACATTGTAATACATGGAAGGTAATAATCATTTTACTTAGAGAACCTACCGCCATGATTCATGTGATTAACTTTTGGATGTGAGCATAAAGTTAACAGTGTTATAGATATCAAAAGGTGTGAGAAATATTGGACCAAGTGGGAGAATGTTGGACTTTATTTATTTAATAACAAAATAAATAAAGATAAAGTGACCCTAATATATCTCACACACTACACTATCTGACCAAGTCAAGATTCGGTTACTCTTTTAAAATGTTTAAGAGATCATGGTTGGTTAAGTGATTGAGGGATAATGGGATATCTGTTTCCTGAAAATAAGATGTCAGTTTTATGATGGAGAAAATCTGATCTCTATAAACAAGCATGAAGTCCCTAGTCTAAGCACGGTCAGTTTTATGCTGAGAATGAAGATTGTACAGAAGCCAAAACAGCACCAGTGATCCTCTCGACTTGTTTGCCACCTCACATTTTAAAGCAGTCAACAATGGAGTTCATGCCTCTGCCTGAGAAACCAGATTTTGGATCTTTAAAAATGCAGGCACCATGGCCAGTCCAAGAGGTTGAACCCCATTTTTATTTGGAAGATTTTGTTGATAAAGGGGTCATCTTTGACCCGAGAGGAATTGAAAAGCGCTTCCCATTTGAAGAAGTCAGCATGAATTTCGAGCGCTCACTTCCACATTTTTGCTGCAAACCGTGGGATCCAGGTGAAGGATCTCACATGGTTAACATCCCTTGGTCCTTATACCACAGGTTATGGGATCCAGGTGGATGCTTCTTAATAAGTCAAGCTAGTGACGTTAAAGAAGCGCTTATTGGGAGGCAACCCAAGTTTCTTAACCCTTCTCTTTAGTTAGATTTTGTTTTTGATTTTAACTCTTGAATAATTTGAGAAGATCAAGAGTTTTCTTTTATTAATAAATTTGTTAACTGTTTTCAGGATAATAAGGAAGGAGAAGCAAAAAGAGCAGGGAGAAACAAAGCCAGAAAAGCAAAGTCAGCACCCGCTACCGCCTCGGTAAGCCGTTCCAATTTTATTTTATTTTATTTTTCTTCCTCGCTCCAACTTGATTGTTTACATTGGGGACAATGTAAATTCTTAAGCTTGGGGTAGGGGTATTTTGCATTTTTCATGTTTCATGTTGCATTCATATAGTCTTGCATGATAGCTTTGCATGATCACACAATTAGATTACCCTTGCTTGAATTTTGCACCCAATTGTGAGAGCTAAGTGCCCAATAATCTGAGATAGTGAATTGTTGAACCCAATTTGTTATTCTTGTGATATGGCTGCAAATGAAAATGTTTGAGATAATCTTGGATAGTTGATAATTAGCATATGGTTATGTGGATTTGTGTTTTTCATTGATTCCAACTATTAAAATGTGAGATTTTGAGCCAAAGGGGTATTCACAAAATTTTACCCCATTCTTTGTGTTAGAGTGTTATTCCTCTTGGTTTGTTATTCTCTAGAACTTGACTTGAAACCATTTCGAAGCTTGAAAATTTTTGAAAACATTTTTGAAAAGGATTGAGGCAATAGGTATTTTTCTGGCCTTCTGAGCTTTGAATGATGAAATGTTACCCCTTAGTTGCCCAATTTTGAGCCTGTAAGAATAAAAATGCTTTTCTTGGTACCCTGAAATGTTTTGATAAATATGTTTGATAAGGGACCTTCTAAAGTATTACAAAAGGGTGAAAAAAGTAGTTGAAAGTTTGGGATAAGAATCAGAAAAAAATAATTCTCTTGAGTTGAAAAATCTCCCCTCTCCAAGAAAAAGTAAAAAAAAAAAAAAGAGAGAAAAAGAAAAATATAAAGAGATGGGGATGGCAAAAACAAGAGAAGTGAGAGATAACAGAAAAAGAAAGGTGGAAAAATATATTGAAAACCCAAGAAGGTATTTTAGAAGGTGTCTTGTGTTGAAATGTTTGATACTTGGTTTAGCCTTTTGAAATATCCTTTTCTTGTTATCCCCACCTAAAGATTAATCCCATGACCAAGTTGCAACCAAATAAAAGACCTCTTGATTCTTAATTGTTTTCATTAATAAAGTAGAGATTTGGTTGATAGTCAAGCCTATGGTAGAAATCATTCCTTGAGGAAAATGGAGCGAATTGTTATATATACTTGAACACTTGAGTGAGTGAGGCAAGAATGAGAGCCAAGCAAATGAACAAGCTTGGGGTGAGCTTCAAGTGAGATAGAGTACCCGAATCAGTGAGAATGTGAGTCTAGGAAACCTAAGCCCCTAATTGGACTTGAATTGATTGTCTCTTGCTGAAATAATTGAATGCCTGTTACTTGGATCATTTTACTCGGGTTCTTGATTCACTATCCATGCTTTGTTTATTTTGATCTTATGGCCTTGGTTTTTGCTTGAGGACAAGCAATGTCTTAAGCTTGGGGTGATTTGATGAGTGTGATTTCACCTCATTTTCCATGTACATTTCTGCATGCATTTGCATATAGTTAGGCCAATTTAGTGTTGATTTTGTTTAGTTTTTCCTTTGGAACGGATAAGGTGGTATTGTGTGTTGTTTTGCAGATATTCATGATTAAATGCCCAAGAATTAGCCAGTAATGAAGCTTGGAGGACTTAGAGCCTGAAAAGAGAAGAAATTGAGCCAAGCGGAGAGTATCACGGCCTAGTTGCGGATGGCCCTCACTACCGTGAGGGAGCAAAAGAGTGAAGAAAGAATTGAGCCAAAAGTCGGAAAGTCGTCACGGCCTAGCCGTGATGGCTATCACGGCCGTGACCTGCTAGTTGGAAAAGTCGAAAACGATCACGGCCTAGCCGTGATGGATATCACTACCGTGATGAATCGATAAATGAAGAGGCGCCTAAGTCGAAACCATCACGGCCTGGCCGTGATGGTCGTCACGGCCGTGACGCGCGCCTGATCTATAAATAGAGCTGCACCGAACAGCATTAGGGATCTGCACTGGGAAGCAGTGAGGTCAAGCAGTGGAGAGGGTTTCTACCCAAAAAGGGGGGCGTTTTCTCTGCTCTTGGATGGGGAGAAGATTGGAGGATTCCTCTATGAGTGTTCTTCATCCCTTCTCTTTTTCCCTTTTGTATTTCCTTATCATGAGTAGTTAAATTCCCCTGTTGTTGGGGTTAGATGTAACTTTTCTGAACTTAGTTGTATAGTGATGTGGTTGTTTTAATACAAGTTTCTATTTCGTTATGAGTATGTGATTCTGTGTTTAATGCTTTCCTTGGATTAGCTACCCATAGGAATGATATGTTGCTTTGATAGACAATTGACAGATTGGTATTAAGGCATGCTCATGAATCATATGCCAAGTAGGTCAAGAATCTAGACATAGGTGTTGGCTGCTTGCAATCTTATAAGTCTTAACTTAATGCAAAATCTCAGGTTGATCCACCTAAGACATTAGGGTTTAATTTGGGGTTTTAGGCTCAATGCACCTAAGACATTAGGCTTGAGTATTTTAGAAAAGGCTTGATTGACATAATTGAATTAGGACTTGTGTTAGAAGCCACTTCATTGCAACTAAGGGAGGATTAGTGTAGTCTAACCCTGACAATTCTAGCCACATCTCTGTTTGCATACCAAGTGTTTGACAAAATTCCAAAAAGACAAAAATATTTTGTTTCTTTATTTTATGATCTCTTCATGCCATAGTTTAGTCTAGATAGTTGTTGAGTTTGTGAATTGGTAATTGACAACCAATCCCTGTGGATACGATAACCGGTCTTACCACCGTATTACTTGTTTGCGACGAGGTGCACTTGCCTTTATCTTAAAAATCACGCAACAAGTTTTTGGCGCCGTTGCCGGGGATTGGCTTTGCCAATATCAGTAGTAACAAATGAGACAACTAGTTTAGACATTTTTATTTTATTTTTCTGTATATATTTGATATCCTTTTTTTAGTTAGTTTTGTATATATTTGTTTTTGTGTTTCTTTGATCTTGGGCTTAATTGTCTGTGAGGTGAATAATTGATTAGACAGGATCATGGGCTACAATTATTATCAACCATCTGATGCAGAAATTGAGATATCCGAGCTGCAGCTACGGGCAGATATGCTGCAATTAGCCATAAACATCCAACAAGTGAGTAATGAGCTGTCAAGGGCAACTGTCTCCCCTCCACCAATGGTAGGCTATTCTGAATGGGGAAATCAATATCCCAACACTTACACTCCATGGTGGGGGAATCCTCCAAACAATACTTTGGTTGATCAAGAGGAACATTGGGAATCTTCCACACCTTCATATCAACCACAACCATCTCAATGGTATGATGAGCCATCCCCATTGGAAGTTGCTTGGGAGAACTTCAAATCCGCATTCCCAGTCGAGGTTGAGCAACCTATCCCGGATAGTCGACCTCACTTAGAGGCTGTTTTGGAGAACTTCATGGTAACAACAATGGAAGAATTAAAAAATCAAGAAGACACCATTCGAAGTTTCGGGGTACGTATTGAGAAAATCTCTAACCAACTATCCGGAATGTCAAAAGGGAACTTGATGGATGATGATGAAGGTGATGCAATAAAGTATGATGATGAAGATGATGCCAAAATGGATGAGGAGGAAGAAGAAGAAGTGGGAGCAACCGAGTCAAGAAGTGAAGACCCTGTTTTGGAGAACATAGTTGCACCATTCCCCATTGAACCCTTGACTAAAGAGCCTGAAAGGAAGAGGCATTTGGAGGACATCTATTTCACCATGCTTGGGGATGATGAAGGACTTTTGGAATTAGATGATGCTATTGGTTCCAATGCATGTGTTGAATGTGATGGGAAAAACACTTGTGTGGTTTGTGCTGAGATTTCTGCATATTTGGAAGGCGATGGATTTGGTAATGCTGAGAATGAAGATTGTACAGAAGCCAAAACAGCACCAGTGATCCTCTCGACTTGTTTGCCACCTCACATTTTAAAGCAGTCAACAATGGAGTTCATGCCTCTGCCTGAGAAACCAGATTTTGGATCTTTAAAAATGCAGGCACCATGGCCAGTCCAAGAGGTTGAACCCCATTTTTATTTGGAAGATTTTGTTGATAAAGGGGTCATCTTTGACCCGAGAGGAATTGAAAAGCGCTTCCCATTTGAAGAAGTCAGCATGAATTTCGAGCGCTACCTTCCACATTTTTGCTGCAAACCGTGGGATCCAGGTGAAGGATCTCACATGGTTAACATCCCTTGGTCCTTATACCACGGGTTATGGGATCCAGTGGATGCTTCTTAATAAGTCAAGCTAGTGACGTTAAAGAAGCGCTTATTGGGAGGCAACCCAAGTTTCTTAACCCTTCTCTTTAGTTAGATTTTGTTTTTGATTTTAACTCTTGAATAATTTGAGAAGATCAAGAGTTTTATTTTATTAATAAATTTGTTAACTGTTTTCAGGATAATAAGGAAGGAGAAGCAAAAAGAGCAGGGAGAAACAAGGCCAGAAAAGCAAAGTCAGCACCCGCTACCGCCTCGGTAAGCCGTTCCAATTTTATTTTATTTTATTTTTCTTCCTCGCTCCAACTTGATTGTTTACATTGGGGACAATGTAAATTCTTAAGCTTGGGGTAGGGGTATTTTGCATTTTTCATGTTTCATGTTGCATTCATATAGTCTTGCATGATAGCTTTGCATGATCACACAATTAGATTACCCTTGCTTGAATTTTGCACCCAATTGTGAGAGCTAAGTGCCCAATAATCTGAGATAGTGAATTGTTGAACCCAATTTGTTATTCTTGTGATATGGCTGCAAATGAAAATGTTTGAGATAATCTTGGATAGTTGATAATTAGCATATGGTTATGTGGATTTGTGTTTTTCATTGATTCTGAACTATTAAAATGTGAGATTTTGAGCCAAAGGGGTATTCACAAAATTTTACCCCATTCTTTGTGTTAGAGTGTTATTCCTCTTGGTTTGTTATTCTCTAGAACTTGACTTGAAACCATTTCGAAGCTTGAAAATTTTTGAAAACATTTTTGAAAAGGATTGAGGCAATAGGTATTTTTCTGGCCTTCTGAGCTTTGAATGATGAAATGTTACCCCTTAGTTGCCCAATTTTGAGCCTGTAAGAATAAAAATGCTTTTCTTGGTACCCTGAAATGTTTTGATAAATATGTTTGATAAGGGACCTTCTAAAGTATTACAAAAGGGTGAAAAAAGTAGTTGAAAGTTTGGGATAAGAATCAGAAAAAAATAATTCTCTTGAGTTGAAAAATCTCCCCTCTCCAAGAAAAAGTAAAAAAAAAAAAAGAGAGAAAAAGAAAAATATAAAGAGATGGGGATGGCAAAAACAAGAGAAGTGAGAAATAACAGAAAAAGAAAGGTGGAAAAATGTATTGAAAACCCAAGAAGGTATTTTAGAAGGTGTCTTGTGTTGAAATGTTTGATACTTGGTTTAGCCTTTTGAAATATCCTTTTCTTGTTATCCCCACCTAAAGATTAATCCCATGGCCAAGTTGCAACCAAATAAAAGACCTCTTGATTCTTAATTGTTTTCATTAATAAAGTAGAGATTTGGTTGATAGTCAAGCCTATGGTAGAAATCATTCCTTGAGGAAAATGGAGCGAATTGTTATATATACTTGAACACTTGAGTGAGTGAGGCAAGAATGAGAGCCAAGCAAATGAACAAGCTTGGGGTGAGCTTCAAGTGAGATAGAGTACCCGAATCAGTGAGAATGTGAGTCTAGGAAACCTAAGCCCCTAATTGGACTTGAATTGATTGTCTCTTGCTGAAATAATTGAATGCCTGTTACTTGGATCATTTTACTCGGGTTCTTGATTCACTATCCATGCTTTGTTTATTTTGATCTTATGGCCTTGGTTTTTGCTTGAGGACAAGCAATGTCTTAAGCTTGGGGTGATTTGATGAGTGTGATTTCACCTCATTTTCCATGTACATTTCTGCATGCATTTGCATATAGTTAGGCCAATTTAGTGTTGATTTTGTTTAGTTTTTCCTTTGGAACGGATAAGGTGGTATTGTGTGTTGTTTTGCAGATATTCATGATTAAATGCCCAAGAATTAGCCAGTAATGAAGCTTGGAGGACTTAGAGCCTGAAAAGAGAAGAAATTGAGCCAAGCGGAGAGTATCACGGCCTGGCGTGTGATGGCCCTCACTACCGTGAGGGAGCAAAGAGTCTGAAGAAAGAATTGAGCCAAAAGTCGGAAGTCTGTCACGGCCTAGCCGTGATGGCTATCACTACCGTGACCTGCTAGTTGGAAAAGTCGAAACGATCACGGCCTAGCCGTGATGGATATCACTACGTGATGAATCGAAGAAATGAAGAGGCACCCAAGTCGAAACCATCACGGCCTGGCCGTGATGGCTGCCACGGCCGTGACGCGCGCCCGATCTATAAATAGAGCTGCACCGAATGCAATTAGGGATCTCGCACCGGGAAGCAGTGAGGTCAAGCGGCCGAGACGGTTTCTACCCAAAAAGGGGCGTTTTCTCCGCTCTTGGATGGGGAGAAGATTGGAGGATTCCTCTATGAGTGTTCTTCATCCCTTCTCTTTTTCCCTTTTGTATTTCCTTATCATGAGTAGTTAAATTCCCCTGTTGTTGGGGTTAGATGTAACTTTTCCGAACTTAGTTGTATAGTGATGTGGTTGTTTTAATACAAGTTTCTATTTCGTTATGAGTATGTGATTCTGTGTTTAATGCTTTCCTTGGATTAGCTACCCATAGGAATGATATGTTGCTTTGATAGACAATTGACGATTGGTATTAAGGCATGCTCATGAATCATATGCCAAGTAGGTCAAGAATCTAGACATAGGTGTTGGTCGCTTGCAATCTTATAAGTCTTAACTTAATGCAAAATCTCGGGTTGATCCACCTAAGACATTAGGGTTTAATTTGGGGTTTTAGGCTCAATGCACCTAAGACATTAGGCTTGAGTATTTTAGAAAAGGCTTGATTGACATAATTGAATTAGGACTTGTGTTAGAAGCCACTTCATTGCAACTAAGGGAGGATTAGTGTAGTCTAACCCCGACAATTCTAGCCACATCTCTGTTTGCATACCAAGTGTTTGACAAAATTCCAAAAAGACAAAAATATTTTGTTTCTTTATTTTATGATCTCTTCATGCCATAGTTTAGTCTAGATAGTTGTTGAGTTTGTGAATTGGTAATTGACAACCAATCCCTCGTGGATACGATAACCTAGCCTTACCACCGTATTACTTGTTTGCGACGAGGTGCACTTGCCTTTATCTTAAAAATCACGCAACAAGTTTTTGGCGCCGTTGCCGGGGATTGGCTTTGCCAATATCAGTAGTAACAAATGAGACAACTAGTTTAGACATTTTTATTTTATTTTTCTGTATATATTTGATATCCTTTTTTTAGTTAGTTTTGTATATATTTGTTTTTGTGTTTCTTTGATCTTGGGCTTAATTGTCTGTGAGGTGAATAATTGATTAGACAGGATCATGGGCTACAATTATTATCAACCATCTGATGCAGAAATTGAGATATCCGAGCTGCAGCTACGGGCAGATATGCTGCAATTAGCCATAAACATCCAACAAGTGAGTAATGAGCTGTCAAGGGCAACTGTCTCCCCTCCACCAATGGTAGGCTATTCTGAATGGGGAAATCAATATCCCAACACTTACACTCCATGGTGGGGGAATCCTCCAAACAATACTTTGGTTGATCAAGAGGAACATTGGGAATCTTCCACACCTTCATATCAACCACAACCATCTCAATGGTATGATGAGCCATCCCCATTGGAAGTTGCTTGGGAGAACTTCAAATCCGCATTCCCGATCGAGGTTGAGCAACCTATCCCTGGATAGTCGACCTCACTTAGAGGCTGTTTTGGAGAACTTCATGGTAACAACAATGGAAGAATTAAAAAATCAAGAAGACACCATTCAAAGTTTCGGGGTACGTATTGAGAAAATCTCTAACCAACTATCCGGAATGTCAAAAGGGAACTTGATGGATGATGATGAAGGTGATGCAATAAAGTATGATGATGAAGATGATGCCAAAATGGATGAGGAGGAAGAAGAAGAAGTGGGAGCAACCGAGTCAAGAAGTGAAGACCCTGTTTTGGAGAACATAGTTGCACCATTCCCCATTGAACCCTTGACTAAAGAGCCTGAAAGGAAGAGGCATTTGGAGGACATCTATTTCACCATGCTTGGGGATGATGAAGGACTTTTGGAATTAGATGATGCTATTGGTTCCAATGCATGTGTTGAATGTGATGGGAAAAACACTTGTGTGGTTTGTGCTGAGATTTCTGCATATTTGGAAGGCGATGGATTTGGTAATGCTGAGAATGAAGATTGTACAGAAGCCAAAACAGCACCAGTGATCCTCTCGACTTGTTTGCCACCTCACATTTTAAAGCAGTCAACAATGGAGTTCATGCCTCTGCCTGAGAAACCAGATTTTGGATCTTTAAAAATGCAGGCACCATGGCCAGTCCAAGAGGTTGAACCCCATTTTTATTTGGAAGATTTTGTTGATAAAGGGGTCATCTTTGACCCGAGAGGAATTGAAAAGCGCTTCCCATTTGAAGAAGTCAGCATGAATTTCGAGCGCTCACTTCCACATTTTTGCTGCAAACCGTGGGATCCAGGTGAAGGATCTCACATGGTTAACATCCCTTGGTCCTTATACCACGGGTTATGGGATCCAGGTGGATGCTTCTTAATAAGTCAAGCTAGTGACGTTAAAGAAGCGCTTATTGGGAGGCAACCCAAGTTTCTTAACCCTTCTCTTTAGTTAGATTTTGTTTTTGATTTTAACTCTTGAATAATTTGAGAAGATCAAGAGTTTTATTTTATTAATAAATTTGTTAACTGTTTTCAGGATAATAAGGAAGGAGAAGCAAAAAGAGCAGGGAGAAACAAGGCCAGAAAAGCAAAGTCAGCACCCGCTACCGCCTCGGTAAGCCGTTCCAATTTTATTTTATTTTATTTTTCTTCCTCGCTCCAACTTGATTGTTTACATTGGGGACAATGTAAATTCTTAAGCTTGGGGTAGGGGTATTTTGCATTTTTCATGTTTCATGTTGCATTCATATAGTCTTGCATGATAGCTTTGCATGATCACACAATTAGATTACCCTTGCTTGAATTTTGCACCCAATTGTGAGAGCTAAGTGCCCAATAATCTGAGATAGTGAATTGTTGAACCCAATTTGTTATTCTTGTGATATGGCTGCAAATGAAAATGTTTGATATAATCTTGGATAGTTGATAATTAGCATATGGTTATGTGGATTTGTGTTTTTCATTGATTCTGAACTATTAAAATGTGAGATTTTGAGCCAAAGGGGTATTCACAAAATTTTACCCCATTCTTTGTGTTAGAGTGTTATTCCTCTTGGTTTGTTATTCTCTAGAACTTGACTTGAAACCATTTCGAAGCTTGAAAATTTTTGAAAACATTTTTGAAAAGGATTGAGGCAATAGGTATTTTTCTGGCCTTCTGAGCTTTGAATGATGAAATGCTACCCCTTAGTTGCCCAATTTTGAGCCTGTAAGAATAAAAATGCTTTTCTTGGTACCCTGAAATGTTTTGATAAATATGTTTGATAAGGGACCTTCTAAAGTATTACAAAAGGGTGAAAAAAGTAGTTGAAAGTTTGGGATAAGAATCAGAAAAAAATAATTCTCTTGAGTTGAAAAATCTCCCCTCTCCAAGAAAAAGTAAAAAAAAAAAAAGAGAGAAAAAGAAAAATATAAAGAGATGGGGATGGCAAAAACAAGAGAAGTGAGAAATAACAGAAAAAGAAAGGTGGAAAAATGTATTGAAAACCCAAGAAGGTATTTTAGAAGGTGTCTTGTGTTGAAATGTTTGATACTTGGTTTAGCCTTTTGAAATATCCTTTTCTTGTTATCCCCACCTAAAGATTAATCCCATGGCCAAGTTGCAACCAAATAAAAGACCTCTTGATTCTTAATTGTTTTCATTAATAAAGTAGAGATTTGGTTGATAGTCAAGCCTATGGTAGAAATCATTCCTTGAGGAAAATGGAGCGAATTGTTATATATACTTGAACACTTGAGTGAGTGAGGCAAGAATGAGAGCCAAGCAAATGAACAAGCTTGGGGTGAGCTTCAAGTGAGATAGAGTACCCGAATCAGTGAGAATGTGAGTCTAGGAAACCTAAGCCCCTAATTGGACTTGAATTGATTGTCTCTTGCTGAAATAATTGAATGCCTGTTACTTGGATCATTTTACTCGGGTTCTTGATTCACTATCCATGCTTTGTTTATTTTGATCTTATGGCCTTGGTTTTTGCTTGAGGACAAGCAATGTCTTAAGCTTGGGGTGATTTGATGAGTGTGATTTCACCTCATTTTCCATGTACATTTCTGCATGCATTTGCATATAGTTAGGCCAATTTAGTGTTGATTTTGTTTAGTTTTTCCTTTGGAACGGATAAGGTGGTATTGTGTGTTGTTTTGCAGATATTCATGATTAAATGCCCAAGAATTAGCCAGTAATGAAGCTTGGAGGACTTAGAGCCTGAAAAGAGAAGAAATTGAGCCAAGCGGAGAGTATCACGGCCTAGCCGTGATGGCCCTCACTACTGTGAGGAGCAAGAGTCAAGAAGAAAGAATTGAGCCAAAAGTCGGAAGTCGTCACGGCCTAGCCGTGATGGCTATCACTACCGTGACTCGCTAGTTGGAAAAGTCGAAACGATCACGGCCTGCCGTGATGGATATCACGGCCGTGATGAATCGGTAAAATGAAGAGGCGCCCAAGTCGAAAACCATCACGGCCTGGCCGTGATGGTCACACGCCGTGACGCGCGCCGATCTATAAATAGAGCTGCACCGAATGAATTAGGGATCTGCACCGGGAAGCAGCCGAGGCCGGGGCGGGGAGAGGGTTTCTACCCAAAAAGGGGGCGTTTTCTCTCTCTTGGATGGGGAGAAGATTGGAGGATTCCTCTATGAGTGTTCTTCATCCCTTCTCTTTTTCCCTTTTGTATTTCCTTATCATGAGTAGTTAAATTCCCCTTGTTGGGGGGTTAGATGTAACTTTTCCGAACTTAGTTGTATAGTGATGTGGTTGTTTTAATACAAGTTTCTATTTCGTTATGAGTATGTGATTCTCGTGTTTAATGCTTTCCTTGGATTAGCTACCCATAGGAATGATATGTTGCTTTGATAGACAATTGACAGATTGGTATTAAGGCATGCTCATGAATCATATGCCAAGTAGGTCAAGAATCTAGACATAGGTGTTGGTCGCTTGCAATCTTATAAGTCTTAACTTAATGCAAAATCTCAGGTTGATCCACCTAAGACATTAGGGTTTAATTTGGGGTTTTAGGCTCAATGCACCTAAGACATTAGGCTTGAGTATTTTAGAAAAGGCTTGATTGACATAATTGAATTAGGACTTGTGTTAGAAGCCACTTCATTGCAACTAAGGGAGGATTAGTGTAGTCTAACCCTGACAATTCTAGCCACATCTCTGTTTGCATACCAAGTGTTTGACAAAATTCCAAAAAGACAAAAATATTTTGTTTCTTTATTTTATGATCTCTTCATGCCATAGTTTAGTCTAGATAGTTGTTGAGTTTGTGAATTGGTAATTGACAACCAATCCCTGTGGATACGATAACCGGTCTTACCACCGTATTACTTGTTTGCGACGAGGTGCACTTGTTTACCACGGTATTAAATGAACAATAAAAATCAACACTAAATTTCACCATAGGCCAAATCTAATGAAAATTACGAGCAAGATAAGGAGGTGTTTTTGACAATTTACTTGATAAACTCAGATTTAGACTTGCAAGAATCTGAGTTATCCATATCAACGTAATCATAATCGTATTAAGGTAATGACAATCGTATAGCATTTAATATTTCATAACCGTATTGGATGAATTATAATGAGATGATACTATAGCATTTAATATTTCACAAATCACGAATCTTTCAAGAACACAGATAAGTCCAATAACAATCAAAATAGCATTTAAACATCTTGACACTTACATCCAAGTGGTGTAAGTAATCCATTGTAGCATTAAATGAAAAGCTAACAACAATCACGAAGAATAGTTTGATTCAAGAATATTGAAAGTGATAGAAAACTCAATTATCGAGGGAAGTAAAGTCATAAATTTTTCCTCCATCAAAATACATCTCAGCATAGTGCAACAAAAATTAAAATGAATTTTGTATCATTAATAAAGTCAGGAAAAATGTTTTATGATAAATTTATAATTAATTGAAACCACTAAGGATTTTCATGGGATTCGAACTACTAAGGACTTTCATCAAATATGTGTTGTGCTAGAAAAATAACCTTGCAACCATCTCTTTGACAACATCCAAAGCATTGATTATCATACATCCTTTTTTCCAAAAAATAGAATGATACATAAAATTGTGTTCTATCTTTATTACAATCTTAGATGAGTAATATTACCCCTTAATTGGGTTTAGCTCTAAATAAAAAATCATTAAACTTATGTAGTAGTAGGAGTACTTTCAAAATGAAAATGAAATTTTATGCACCAAAGGAAAAATTATAAATATATCAAAAAAATACTACTGGTTGCAATCAATTCCTTTAAACTGAAACTTCTCAGTGTCCTCTTTCTTCCAGCGAACATGTAGCAAATCAAGTCCCCTTCCTCTGATTTCCTGCCAATCAAAGAAGATAGGAAAAAAAGACGATAAAGCTCGCCATCAACAAATAAGAGTTTTGCATTCAACAGCAAAAGAACTCTTAGTTTTTTTAGCAAACCAGACCTAAACCAAGCATACATGTTAATTCAAATCCCATAAACAACTGTCCTACCCATCAATATATCTTTTTTAGTTTCCTCCTTTTCCATTCCACCCTCTGTTAACAACCCAGAAACAGTTTTTAAAACAATTAAAAAAGAAAAAGAAAAACTGAGAAGAGAATTCGTTTGATCAGGACATTGAAGAGTAAAGAAGGTGAAATAAAGAGAGAAACCAACCCTTTTTTCCATGAGTCGAAATAATACTGACAGCTCATTTGATCTTTTCCATTCAAAATTGAAGATAGAAGAGTCCTAAAAATCTGATTTTTTTTGCATTCAAATTTACTTCTGGTGTACCTAGAGTCATAAAAATCTGTAAACAAACAATCAAAAGTATTATTAAGATAGAAAAGTTCTCAAACAAAAAAAAAATGTAAAAGAAAAAAAAGTTACCAAGTGACTCAGAAGAAGAGAGAAGCTTCACTCCCTCCCTAGAAAGCTTCACTTTATCGCAAGTTTGAACCATTTGCCATAGATATTTGGATTTGATTTCGTTGCTCTCCCTCTCCCCTCTTCATGGTTTCTGGTTTCAGAGTTTTTGGTAAGAGATGAATTTTTGAATTTCTTGTTCTCCTGGAGTCAAAATGAAGAACTCCACTGTGTCCAGTTGAATCAGATTCTGGAATCTGTGGTTCACGAAATGAAATTTTTTAAAGTTTTTCAGTTGTTGATAGCGATTGTTGGAGTAACGAAAATGATCAAAAGTTGAGAGAAGGAGAAAGGGTTAGAAAACAGATACCGAGAGGGGAGGGGCTGAGAGAAATGAAACTGTGAAGATGAGTTATGAGTTATCAAAGGAAAGAGATGATACCAGAGTGTTTGAGAGAAGAGAGTTTCCTCAAACCAGAGAAAAGAGAGAAAAAATTTCCCCAATACGAACCTAGAGCAGCGTGCCTTTTGAAAAACTTGTCTAAAAAATGGTATTGATGGACCCAGTTACCCATGTCAATTTTGAATTTTGCATTGAAATCAGAAATCAAATGGGCCTTCAAAACACCCTCTACATTGCCCAGCCTGTCGCAAAAAGTCCCCAATACAAAACCATCTACATTGCCACTGATATGAGCATTTATCTACAAAAATACCACCCATAATTGATCCCTCCATAAATTTCCAATTATGGCAAATAAATCATGGTTAGGTCTCTAAGCAATCTCTCAGAAGTTGACACGTGTAAATTATTTTCCTAATGGTGACCTCTAAATGTATATATCTATGATATGATATGAAGTCATAAAAATCTACAAACAAACAATCAAAAGTATTATCAAGATAGAAAAGTTCTCAAACAAAAAAAAATGTAAAAGAAAAAAAAAGTTACCAAGTGACTCAGAAGAAGAGAGAAGCTTCACTCCCTCCCTAGAAAGCTTCACTCTATCGCAAGTTTGAACCATTTGCCATAGAGATTTGGATTTGATTTCGTTGCTCTCCCTTTCCCCTCTTTATGGTTTCTGGTTTCAGAGTTTTTGGTAAGAGATGCATTTTCGAATTTCTTGTTCTCCTTGAGTCAAAATGAAGAACTCCATTGTGTCCAGTTGAATCGGATTCTGGAATCTGTGGTTCACGAAATGAAATTTTTTAAAGTTTTTCAATTGTTGATAGCGATTGTTGGAGTAACGAAAATGATCAAAAGTTGAGAGAAGGAGAAAGGGTCAGAAAACAGATACCGAGAGGGGAGGGGCTCAGAGAAATGAAACTGTGAAGATGAGTTATGAGTTATCAAAGGAAAGAGATGATACCAGAGTGTTTGAGAGAAGAGAGTTTCCCCAAACCAGAGAAATGAGCGTGTCTGAGTCAGAGCAGAGAAAAGAGAGAAGAAATTTCCCCAATACAACCTAGAGCAGCGTGCCTTTTGAAAAACTTGTCTCAGAAATGGTACTGATGGACCCAGTTACCCATGTCAAATTTGAATTTTGAATTTTACATTGAAATCAGAAATCAAATGGGCCTTCAAAACACCCTCTACATTGCCCAACCTGTCGCAAAAAGTCCCCAATACAAAACCATCTACATTGCCACTTATATGAGCATTTATCTACAAAAATACCACCCATAGCTGATCCCTCCATAAATTTCCAATTATGGCAAATAAATCATGGTTAGATCTCCATGCAATCCCTCAGAATTTGACACGTGTAAATTATTTTTCTAATGATGACATCTAAATGTATATCTTCGATATGATATGATATCATTCTTGTTAATATGTTATTTGGGGTCTGGTTTACAAGTAACATTTTTTCTTCCACGTTTTTGTTACCCACGGAAGCAAAAATTATGTGAACGTATCATTTCAATTTTTTTTTCCTTCAAAATAATAATAGGTACCTGACAATTTTGACACATCTGGGTAAAGAAAAATGAACTGTTGCCAAGAAGTCTTGAATCGCGGAGAGAGAGAAAGAGAGGAGAGATAGAGAGGTGGAACTGATCATCGCATCACACTCTGAACTCTGAATCTCAATTCCATCTCCATTTCCTTCTCCTTCTCTTCTTCAATCCTGCACAATTCCACGCTTAATATTCACTCTCTCGAGTCACAACAATCACATCACAAAAATGTCGCTGAACATGAAAACCCTAACCCAAGCATTAGCCAAGACCGCCGCGGTCATCGAGAAAACCGTACAAACCACCGTACAGGAAGTCACCGGACCCAAACCTCTCCAGGACTACGACCTCCTCGGCCAGATCGGTTCCGCGGGACCCGGCCTCGCGTGGAGGCTATACTCCGCGAAGGCGCGTGACCCTTCCCGGAAGCACCAGTACCCGGTGGTGTGCGTTTGGGTGTTGGACAAGCGTGCTCTCTCCGAGGCTCGACTGCGTGCGGGATTAACCAAAGCCGCTGAGGATTCGTTTTTGGATTTGATTCGAACCGATGCGGCGAAGCTTGTTAGGTTGAGGCATCCTGGCGTGGTTCACGTGGTGCAGGCGCTGGATGAGAGTAAGAACGCGATGGCGATGGTTACGGAACCGTTGTTTGCTTCGGTTGCCAATACTCTAGGGAATTTGGAGAATGTTGCTAATGTTCCAAAGGAGCTTAGGGGAATGGTATTTCATTTGAATTTTTAGTTATAGTTCATTTTATTATGTGATCTAATTTGATCTAGTCATTGCATTGCATTTGTACACACACTTTGTTTGTGGAATGTCATATTATTTGAATTCACAAGGATCTTGCATGGAATGTATACATTGCCTATTGTGCATAATCAATCAAATTGTCGATAGTGACTAAAACAGCAATTTAAAAAGATAATAAAGCCTTTACTGAAATTATTTTAAAGTTATGTTAAGAGTTTGATTGGTTGTGCCGGCACGTGCCCATACAAGATTTATTCATTCACTAGCTGGTGATGGTGATGGTGATGGAGAAGCTTTTATTTTGCAGGAAATGGGACTGTTGGAGGTGAAGCATGGTTTACTTCAGATAGCAGAATCCTTGGACTTTCTCCACAATCATGCTCATCTTATTCATCGAGCCATAGCACCTGAGGTAACAATTTAATTTTTTGTTAATATTACCAATGAGTGGCCTATAATTACTATTACCAGTTAATGGCAGCAATCTATGTATTTAATTGTATAGAACATTTGATTTAATTGTTTTGGATATTTCCTTGTACCAGTTAGTGGCAATCTATGTATTTGTGAATTTTATTTAATCTTAAAATTATTTTTATCTCTCTGGAGTTTTTGCTGATGTATCATGTTGAGCACCTATCACAGTTGATATGTATTACTGTTTTTAGGATTTGCCAGTTAACCTTTGGTGGTAGTCCTTTTGTGTCTCGCTATCATAAGATTTCATCTGAATACAAATTTTATACTTTGCAGAATGTTCTTATCACCTTGAGTGGAGCCTGGAAACTTGGTGGATTTGGTTTTACAATTTCAGCCTCTCAGACCTCTGGTGACTCGGCTAATATGCAAGCCTTCCATTATGCTGTAAGTGAAACATTGGATGAGATTAGGATTTACTATATTGACTTTGTTTAGTTGAGATCTTTAATGCATTACATGCCCTAATATTGACATCAACATAAAGTTGCGTATGTTGCCTAATTCCTTTTATTAAATATTAGCCCATCTCTAAGGATCCTTGATATATATTTGGTTGACTATTTGTAATAACACCAATTATATAACCTTGTATAGAGCAACTCTTTTGTATATGGTCTTTGTTTTCAGCTATAACTCGCAGTTTAATCTTATATACTTTTGCTTTGGGATGTCTCTGTCTTTTGTTATCCTTCATCTGTGATTATTCTTCTTGGCACATGATTGTGTATCCCATTGTTCAGTGATTGATATGATTTTGTTGATTTTTTATAAAATATTAAATTTATTCTTCTTGGCACATGATTGTGTATCCCATTGTTCAGTGATTGATATGATTTTGTTGATTTTTTTATAAAATATTAAATTTATTAAGATGAAGAGAAAAAATTACAAAGAGTTCAAAAGAATAAAATAAAAAACAAATTAGAAATTTATGCTTTTCTTGATGATAATACCTGCATCTCAACTACAATGTTTATGAAGACCAGAAAAAGGCATCATTTCTTGCAATCTGGATCAAAGTAAATTTTGCTTAAATGGCCCTTATCTCATTCACCATTACTAATGTACAGGAATATGATGTTGAGGACTCTGTTTTACCACTTCAGCCATCACTTAATTACACCGCTCCTGAGCTGGTGAGAAGCACTGCGTCTTCAGCTGGGTCCTCTTCTGATATTTTTAGTTTTGGATGCCTTGCCTACCATTTAATTGCTCGGAAGCCTCTGTTTGATTGCCACAACAATGTGAAGATGGTATATATAGACCCTTTTATCTTCCATTTTCATAGACTTCATCTTATCTGTTGTTTTGGATTGTCCCTGAATTTGTCAAAAAAGATCAATAAAAGATCTGAAAATTGTATACGTATTTGGTGATCGATAATCTATGAATTCTGTCAAATGCTTGATTTTGTTTGAAGTTGCTGCGTTGGAGCCTATTTGACCTTTAATTTCTTCTTGAGGATTCTTCCTATAAATTTGTTGGTGATATGATTGTTTAATTAATAACATATTCATACTTCGTTTTCTACAAAGGACAGAACTTTCTCATATCCCATGCCCTTGTCTTGTTTAATTGAAAGGCAAAATGATTAGTTGTGAACTAATTTTGGGTTATAGTGCTGATTTCTGGATATATTCTTAATATTCATTCCTTGTCAAATTATATTTTATTTGTAGTTTTCGCTTGGTATCATTGTAAAAGGGTTTCTTGAAGAGTGTCTAGTTTCTCTAGCCTTCCTGAACTGCATTTGGTCACTTTTTGGATCAGTAATGTGCATCCTGAACATTATGCATATGCTAATATTAGCACTACAACTACTTGGAGCTTGAAATTAGGGAAGTATTCAAGTGACTGATTGTGGTCTCTGGAAAAGAAACTTGAAGCTACGCAACTTATGGAAAGAAGTTTAGTATGGCCTAAATTGAATGTTGTTTTATTTTTTATATATACAGGAGTTGAATGTGTAATAAGATTTCCTCAATCTGTTCATTTTTTCATGCTTCTGTTATATGCATTTAGGTTGTTATATGTAGCATAGCAAGTTAGAGATATGCTAGTATCATGTATTCTAGGTGAATCATTTTCAATACTTTAAAGTACTAAAATGACGGTATAGTGTAAAAATTTAAGTCATTGCTAACAATACTGAAAATCAGTGTTATCAATGACTCAATTGTGGATGGCTCATGGTGGAAATCCTAAAATCCGCCGTACGAAATGGTGGATAGCGTTGTGGGCAAATAGCGGAAGCATGGCTGATAAAAAAAACACAGCTATATACAGAAAAATCAGCTATAAAATGAGCCATACATAAAGAAAAAATCAATAAAATAAATAAGATACAATTAATCAAAAGGATGACTAAAAGACTCATAACTTACACAAAATGTTATTAGAAAATCAAAATTTAACAATACTAAAACAAATGCAATCTGAATTTATAATTCAAAAAATAAGAAAATCTTTTTTTTTAGAACTCATACAATCCTAAAAGTGAAAATAAAATGCAAACTGAATTTTTATAATTAAAAAAAATAAGTAAGCCATTTTTTAGAACCGATACATCAGATATCTGAAACCAGTAAAGCACCTCTACAACAGAGTGATCGTGCTTGCCAAAGAGTGAGACAATGGAGTTGCGCTTGCCGGAGTGTGGGACAGAGTTGTCACTGTCATGCCGGAGATGGTGGACTGGTGGTGGAGTAAAAACCAGGCAGAGTGGGTAACTTAACAGAGAGAAAAGGGGAGAGGTTTTAACCTAAACAAGAAAATCCGAAAACACCCCTAAAATAAAAATCTAAAGCATCAGAACTTCCTTGATCCGCCATGGCCTCCATGGCGATTTTGGATGCAAAACCCCAAATGGCAAAAACTGCAACACTTTTAGTCGTGAATCGCGGTTCACTCAAAAACTTCCCCGCCATGGCCACTTCTCGATAACACTGCTGAAAAAGTGAAAATAAATTACTTCAAATTTTTTCTAAATAGGCTTATAGGCATTCATGGCAATGGTTGTATGTGTTTAGTCTCTAAAAGATAGATAGAATACATTTTTTTAATGTTCTAATACATTTCACTTCATGCCACACATGCAATTGAATATACGTATACAGCCATTATAAAAGACATTGTTCACTTTTTCATTTATTGAATAGATTAGTACATATTGTTCTTTGTATATTTTAGCAGAAAGAAAGAAAAATGATAAGTATTTCATCGCTTTATGATAATGCAGGCTATACTGCTTCATTCATTAGAAAGTAATATGAAATTCTGGTGTTCTACTTATGCAGTACACGAATACCTTGACTTACTTATCCAGTGACGCTTTCTCACCTATCCCATCGGAACTGGTTCCTGACTTGCAAAGGATGCTCTCTCCAAATGAGTCTTCCAGGCCAACAGCAATTGATTTTACAGGTTAAGTTTTTTTTTAAATAATAATTTAAATTACAGGTTAAGGTGACTTGGTGAATCAAAACGTTTTTTCCCCTTTCCTTTAATGAAAAATAGAAGAGGCATGACACCTAAAAACCAGAGCAAGGATTTTATTGGGGAGTTTGATATAAACAAAGGATTTTTTGGTGTCTGATCTGTTGAGAAAGGTACGATCTTGTCAGACGTGACAATGAGTAATCAAGTTGACAATGAGTAAAAGTTAAACTTTACAATTCATTGTCGATGAATTGGCTTGTAAGGACCGAGGAGCTGTTTGAACTAAGAATATTAGGATTCTTATTATGATAGGTTCTTGTCAGGTTAGTAGTTTTACAGGATATATGCCACTCATTTTTGCAGGCTCACCATTTTTTCGGAACGACACTAGGTTGCGTGCGCTGCGCTTCCTCGATCACATGCTTGTAAGAATTTTCGGTTTGCGTATAGCATCACAGAAGTGATAACGTGCAGAAGTAGAGTTGAAGTTCTTGATGATGTGTCTTCTTTTCCTTCAGGAAAGAGATAATATGCAGAAGTCAGAGTTCTTAAAAGCATTGTCAGATATGTGGAAAGATTTTGATTCCCGTGTATTGCGATACAAGGTATGCCATTCGGCTATGTGATTTATTTGTGCTTTCATTTATTTCTGGTAGTTAATTTTACGTCGGTTCTCTTTCCCAGTACATAATTCAGTGTACTCTGTGAATTAATTAGTCTTGTGTCCTAAATTTGATAGTGATGGTTTTGACATAATTTGAGTATGAGAATATGGTCTCACGATTCTTGCATTTTGAAAAATGTTGCATACGTTAGTTAATGCTCTTGAAACATGTTTCTCCCTTTTCTATTTTCCCCTCTTTTCCCCCAAAATGTAATTAACTGCTGATGCTTGAGTTTTGAGGCATTCTTTTACTTTTGTCTTCAATGTAATTTAGCCACATAAAATTCCATGCAGGTCCTTCCACCACTTTGTGCAGAACTTAGGAATGTGGTGATACAGCCAATGATTCTACCCATGGTCCTGACTATTGCGGAGTCTCAGGTACTAATCTATCTCTCTGTTTTTTTGTCACTTGCATAGAATGCCCAAAATACTAGTCATAGTGCTGGTGTTGACAGCATTGTATGTCAAACTCAATCTTGCACCAACAAAATATGGTTTCTTAGGGTGAATATTTCACAAAATCCAACATTGTATTGAAAGTATACATCATGTATGGTCTTGAATAATGAATACTTATGTGAGTGTACTGTTCTTAATATAGGCACAGTGCATAGTATCAAAACTAATGTAACTTAGCTGGAGACCTAGTTACACCTGTAACCGTCTCAGTCATACAGCTAGCAATTGACAACTGAGATAATTAACAGTTGTCCATATTCAATGTACAGAATATTCATTTTGAGATTCAATACACAAGAATCAATTCTCTCTCTCTCTCTCTCTCTCTCTCTCTCTCTATGCTTCCTTTCTTCTCTGTTATTCAATTCAATAACTTGATATGGGATTTGGTTTTCGATTTGACAACCATGCTCTCGGATACTTGTAACGTGGTACTTCACTATCGTGGCTTGAAAGGCCACCATAGCGGGATGCACTGGTGTAAGGCAGTTTTGAGACTGACGGAAACTCCAATGATAAAAGTGGATAAAATGGAATATAGGCTGGTTAAAAGAGGTAGAGGAAGACTGAAGAAACCTTAGGAGAAACTATTGAGAATGACCTTGTGCTAATTGGTTTTTCTGATAATTTGATTGTTGATGGAGCTTGATGGCGACATTTGGTCCATGTAGCTAACTCCACTTGGTGGGATAAATCTTGACTGTTGTATTCTTCTCTCTCTCTCTCTCTCGCATGAAGCTTTTATTTTTATGAGAGCCTTCTTTTATTCCTTCTTTTGGTTGTAAATTTTAGCCTCAATCTCATTCCTTATGTAACAGTATCTTCTCATATTTTTTAAAAGTTTAACATTTCCTTCATATATTATGTTTATATTTTTCTATTTTTTTAAGGAAATTCATCTATAGCAAAATCAAGTCTCGCTGCTTTATTTGGATGTGAACATTCTAATATTTGCTTTATCTTGTTTTCTGATTTAGGAAATGAACATTTTGGTCTCTCTGTTACTACATAATGAGTTAATGCTATAGTTGAAAGTCGTAACAACAAATTTCTTTTTGGTTTGTTTGATAAGTGAGAGTAGGGTATCATTAGTATATAAAGTTTCATATAAGGGCAAAATGGAATGATATTTAAAGTTTATTTGATTTTTGATAAAAAAGAAATTCATTAAGACGAAGAGGAAGAAAGATGACATATTAAGTTTTTTTACCAGGACAAGAATGATTTTGAGCAATCAACGCTTCCAGCCCTTGTACCTGTCCTGAGTACTGCTGCTGGTGAGACACTGTTACTACTTGTGAAGCATGCTGAGCTTATAATAAACAAGGTAACTGTAAGTTTATATTGCAGTTCTCTGTATTTTGATGATAGAAGAGAATGATCTTTTGCATCTAGTAGCTGTTTCTTCTAACTTGTTATGCTGTTCATTGTTCATTTAGACGAGTCAAGAGCATTTAGTTTCACATGTTCTTCCAATGATTGTTCGGGCCTATGATGATAGTGATGCTCGTTTACAAGAAGAGGTCTTGAAAAAATCTGTGTCCCTTGCCAAACAACTTGATGCCCAGGTGAGTGCTATACTCCTGCGAGACTCTAATTATTGAGTAAGCACGAGTTCTTTTGAAATAGTAAATGTTTGCTATTAAGTACTTTATGAACTTGGATTATACACTTTATGTTCCATTGTTTGAAGTTGTTGGGGACTTATGATAATCATATACTATGTAATGGCTTGTGCATTCATTATTGGGTTTGAAACACTGATAGGATTCTGTTAATCTCTGTTGATATTTGATATTTCTGGTCCATTATCACTTTGCCTTCCTGTGGTTTAGATTTGGAAAGTGTTGCTTTTACACCCCTAAGGTATTTGCTAGCTATCACCCCGTCGGGTGTTTATATTATCATACAACCCTGCTGCTGTCCAGCCCATTATCAGATAACCCTTGTATATGGTCTGGCTCATTATTGCTTTTGGTTACAAAATCTAGATAAATAATTAAATATTAGTGACTGGTGATTGCCCATGCTTTTTTTATTCCGTTTACTTCAATTCAAATGTTTGGTATTAAAGCAGCAACTTCTATTATGTTTCTTATGTGTATATATATTTCCCTTTCAGCTGGTGAAAAAGATGGTTTTGCCCCGTGTTCATGGCTTAGCACTTAAAACAACAGTTGCTGCGGTATGTTAGCATTTTATTTGAATTTTTACCTTAACTTGTAATGCCTCAGGTTACAACTAGCAGCTAGCATTTGAGGCACGTATCCTTGAGAACGTTCTAGTACATTCGGAAGATAAGCTCGGGAGACGTTTGGTACGCTTGATAGTCTATGAGTGGTCTGACCGAATACCGAGTACTTCGTCTCTCCGGGTAGGAACGATGAGCTCCGACTCGGTGGAGCAGTGGGGGTTTTGTGGATTGAGCCTGACGGAGTGAGAATTCCGCTCCTACGTATCCCAGTAGGGAATCAAGGCTTATGTAGTGTTCCGTCCAAATATCTCGGATATGAGATACTCGGCCGAACGAGGATTAGTGGGGTGTTTTTGGATTGTGCTTGACAGAATGTGGATTTTGCTCCTACGTATCCAAATGGGAATCAAAGCAAACGTAGTTCTGAATGAGGGGTAAGCCCCCTATTTATAGAGATCTCTCAGGATCAAGCTCCGAAATAAGCGGAGAAATAGTTGGATCAGATCGCGATCATGGGGAGAGATATCCGGAGCCTGATTATCCGGAGTGACATTATGGCTAGCGAGATATTTGGCCCAGTTAGCTGCGGGTGGATAGCTTGGGGCCGAGGTATCTTCGCGGGTGGCCTGATATGGATCAGGGGCGAGTAGTTATCCTCGGATGTCAGGCGTGTTGACATGTTCTCGGCTCCTTGAGGTTTGGGCCAAGGCCCATTCGTGGGGGTAAGCTTGGTTGGTCGGGTTGTATAGACGAGTTCTCGGTCTTTTATTCTCGGCCAGTACACAAGCCCCCCGAGCTCCGAGCTTAAATAAGCGAAAGAGCTGATAAGTATGAAACCGAGCTTATTCTTCGGCTATGCAGTTATCCACATTCTCAGCTGTCGTTTCAATCAAGTCTTCTCTCTCTGTCAGAGGAAGTAATTATTCCCCTATTACTTCTACGGCACGCCATAGACAAGAAACCCTAGAGTTCCGCGCCCATTTAATGGGGGGAAAATCAAAAGTCGCGCCCTTTTTGGGCCCGATGGAAGATGGGCTTCCAATCGCAGGCTATAAATATCTCCTCTGGCGCCAACTCCCTCCTACTTTGCTTACCCTTCTTTGCCATTCACCCTCGTCTTCCAAGTTTCTGCCATTATCTCTCTGCTTGTCATCCTCCAGGTACGCTCCGTTTCCTCCTTTCCTTCGTGCTTCTAAGCTCTATTTCTGGTTACCAGATATGAGTTCATCTGTGTCTTCTGAGTCGAATACCTCGCCTCTAGTTGAGCGCGAAGTTTCCCCAATTGGGGATCTCTTTCTGTTTCTTGTTCCTTCACGGAAGCGAGCGTTGGAGAGGCGGAACCGTCCTCCTCCGGGTCGTCTTCGACTGACTCAGATTCTTCCGAGTCTGATTCTCCTAGGTCTGGTTCTCCCCCTCCCAGAGTGTCCAAACCCGCCGCTCGCAAACAACGCCCTAGGGTTCCAAAAGACCCTATTCCCGATATTACCCTTCCTGGGTATACCTGGGTTAAAGGGGAGGTTGGGACCTTTTTTTCTGACTGCCAAACTCCCGATTCAATTGTTCAACTTCGGTCCCATATTAATATCTCGGCCTGCGGAGACGAGTCCGAGTTTATTTGTTCTCCGTGCTCGGGCACCGAGTGTGTCTTTCTCGGGGCTCGTCCTTCCGAGCCCCCTTTACATATATGTACAAAACACTTTTTGAGAAGGCTGCATGTGTCTCTTCCTTTTCTATCGAGTTTGAGTGCGACGTTAAGAGAACCATGAACGCCGCACCTACTCGCCTTCACCCTAACAGCTGGGCTTTTATGAAAGCCTTTCAGATTCTATGTAAATACATAAGGATAGAGCCCACTACTCCAAAATTTTTGTACTTTTATCAAACCAGATTTGGCGAGGAAAAGGGATGGGTATCCCTTAATGGGTTGAACCGAAGAGGTCTTCTTAGTTTATACGCATCGTCGTATAAAGACTTCAAGGTTGGCTTCTTCCGAGTTCGCCCTTCGAGTTCTCACACCTCCCACTTTTTTGACGAGAATAAATATGCCAAGTTTCCTTTATACTTGGCAATCCTCTCCCACAAAATTCGTTGGCTTCAGTACCATTCCTCACTGGTCGAGGAGAGGCGGGATATAGATATACTAGAAAAACTTCCTCGGCCCCTCCATTGTGCACGCCTTCTGAAACTCCCCTTCTCCTCCACCCCAAGGTCCGACCTTAAAAGTAAGTGCTCGGCTTTTTAGTTTCTTATATATTTTATGCATGTGTTGTTATACTAACAACTCTTTCTTTTTGACATCATCATGGGAAAATTCGACTTTTCAAAACTTGTCAAGGTCTGGTCTTGCTAAAGAGGGTCGGGGTCCCTCTTCAACCGAGAAGAAGCGAGAAAAGACCTCCTCCCACCAAGGCTTCGCAGGGGGGCTTCGTCATCCGCCCCTCAAAAAAGGAAGAGGCGGAGGTTGAAGTAGTCGCCGAAGATTCTCCCCTTCCTCGCCCCAAGCTCCCTCGCCTCTACTACTCGGGGCCGCAAATCGCGGGCGAGAACATGCCACCTTCCGCCCCCTCGAGCCAAAATGGTACAACACTACCCCACGAAGCGGGGACTTCATCTCTGCTGGGTGAAGACTTCAACCCCTTCCCCTCTTTCGACTCGAGCCTCTTAAAAGCCGCCGATCTTTGGTTTATCAAGCAGCAGGGGCCCGATCTAGCATGGAGGCCTCTCGGTCTCATCGCCTTGTGCTGCAGCTTTTGGCTCGTTTCTATAGCCGAGAGGTGACGGAGACCGAGAGGAAGTCTCAACAGTTGGAGTCCGAGTTTGCCGCTATTGAGAGGTTGAAGGGGATCTTTCCCGATTTCCTCCGAGCGCGAAGAGGCGGCCCGCGGCAACGAACGCCTAACCGCCACCATTGCTTGAAATTAATACTCGGAACTCCGAGCTGGATTCCCGGGCAAAATCGGCCGAGGAAGGCGAGGTTCGGTCGAAGAAGACAAGGCTCGTCTTGAGGAAAAGCTCAAAGAGGCTCAGTCGAGATTGATCGGCTCAAGGTCGCCTTGGAGGCTGAGATCCAGGCTAAGATCTTTGCTCGAGGAGGACGTAAAGGAGGCCACCAGTGCATTGTCATCGAGCACCGAAAGGTTTTGACAAAGCCATTGCCCAAGTGAGGTTCTAGTTCCGGCATCGACCTTTGGGGCCGATGTGAACATGGAGGTGGTGAATGGGGAACTTGTTCCCATTATTCCCGAGGAGGAGGAAGAGGTAGACGTGGTGGGGGACTCTCCCGAAGGTCACATAGATGCTGAGGAAAGCCATAGGGGGAGTAGGTTTTTGTAGTTTTTTGTTTTTTGTCCATCCTTTGTCTTGGGCTCATGCCCTTGTAACCTGACATTACTGAATGAAAATCATTATCATTTTGCTGATTCTTTGTTGTGTTTGGCTTGTTAATCAAATCTTCGGCTAAGGCCAAAATACTCTACCGTCCAAAATGGACGGTGATTGTTACACGAGAAACACGTGTTTTACATTTTGCGTTGTCATGCATTAAATGCTTTGGAAACCGTAATGGGTTCATGCAATCGCTGCCTTTTGCTTAGTTTCGAGATTTGTTTTCCCAACAAACTCTCACGCATACTACTTCCTTCCTTGCTTATAAATAGGGCCCTTCGGCTGCCTCACTTGTTCATTCCTCATCCTTTTCCATCAGCCAAATTCGTTTCTTACTTCTCTTCCGCCCGAGTAGTTCTATGCTAGCGTCAGGGGCTTATGCTCCCCTCTCCCAGTTAACATCCTTTTTTGGGTCTCACATCCGCCAAAAAGGATGTAAGTGGGAGACGGGATCCAGAATTCCTCGATCCTTCAAGAAGGATGTTAACTGGGAGAACAATAATCTTCGGGAGTTGAGAAAGGGGTAGAGGTCGTCTACTCCCGGAGTTGGCCGAGCACCTCATCATCCAGCTTTCTCAGGGGGAAGTGACTACAGCCTCCCTTGAGAGAGAGTGGTGGCGCTTGATTAGGGGATTGGGGCCGCCGGACTTGCTCCCCGCTCGATTGGGGGACTCATTGTCCGTCACGGCGCCCTTATTTTCAATTTCGGCTTCGACTTGACGTTGTGCTCGGTCCCTTGAATGTACTTTTCTAAGAGTCAAACTCGGCTTTATTTTTGCCTTGCGCATTTGTACTCGGTTTCCTTAATAAAATAATGGCTCGTGACTCAGCCTTTTCCGAATTTTGTTCTTTGCTCATATTCGGCTTTAATAATTTCGCGGCTTAAATTCAGCGTTAATAACTTAATAACTCGGATTCGGCTAATAAGATCATGCTTGACCTTTAGACTTAACTTTATGGCTCATACTCGACCACCGGCTCAAACTTGGCCTTTAGAAAGTAATTGGCTCGGACTCGGCCATTGGCTCGTACTTCGGCCACCAGGCTCAAACTTGGCCTTTAGAATGTAATTGGCTCGGACTCGGCCATTGGCCACGGCTCAAACTTGGCCAAAGGGCTCGAACTGGCTCAAACTTGGCCTTTAGAATGTAATTGGCTCGAACTCGGCCATTGGCTCGTGCTTTCGGCCACCGGCTCAAACTTGGCCTTTAGAATGTAATTGGCTCGAACTCGGCCATTAGGCTCAAACTTGGCCTTTAGAATGTAATTGGCTCGGACTCGGCCATTGGCTCGTACTCGGCCACCAGGCTCAAACTTGGCCTTTAGAATGTAATTGGCTCGGACTCGGCCATTGGCTCGTACTCGGCCTCCAGGCTCAAACTTGGCCTTTAGAATGTAATTGGCTCGGACTCGGCCATTGGCTCGTACTCGGCCACCTGGCTCAAACTTGGCCTTTAGAAAGTAATTGGCTCGGACTCGGCCATTGGCTCGTACTCGGCCACCAGAATAAGATGCCTGCAAAATAAATACTTCGGCAAAGCAAGAGAAAATAAAACCATATTCATAATAAAATTTGTTTTTTATTGGATGGAGTCCGCGGTGTGCCTCGTTAAAACCTCCCCGGTCAAAACCCATTTTGGGAAAAATTACCGAGGTAGGAAAAAGAGTACAACACCCGACTATATACATCAGCTGTAATAAAACTTTAAATGAGAAGCATTCCAAGTCCTCGGGATAGGATTTCCTGACAATTCTTCTAACCTATATGCCCCGTTCCCCAGGTTTTCAACTACTCGGAATGGCCCTCCCCAGTTTGCCGCTAACTTGCCTTCCGTGCGGTCCTTCCTTGCTTCCCTTTTATTCTCGGTACTAAGTCTCCGCGAGAAAACTCCTTGACCTCACTCTTGAATTATACCTTCTAGTGGCTCTCTTTTGCGGGCTTCTTCTCGATTCCCGCTTCCTCCCTAACTTCTTCTACCAAGTCAAGTTCGACCCTCGATTGCTCTCATTGTCATTCGGCTTGTGTTTGCACACGTCGGAAAGACGGTTCACCAATCTCTATGGGGATCATGGCGTCTGCTTCCATACGTCGGCTGAAGGGTGTTTCTTGAGTGGTAGATTGAGGCGTACGATGGTAGGCCCGAGAGGATACTCGGTAACTCTTACCGCCCAAGCTCCTTTGGAACTTCCTACTCTTTTCTTGATTCCCGAGGATGACCTTGTTAGTCGCCCGGCCTGCCCATTGGTTTGGGGGTGCTTTCAACGGATGTAATTTGGTGCTTAATATCGAGGTTGTCATAGAATTCCCGTAGCGTCTTATCCACAAATTGTCTTCGTTGTCGCGACGATTGCAAAGGGAATTCGTGCCTACAAATAAGGCTCTTCCACACAAATTTCTGCACTTTCTCGGCGGTAATCTTTGCCAAAGGCTCTGCTCGATCCATTTGGTGAAGTAGTCCACCGCTACCAGATAGGAATTTGACTTGGCCTTTGGCTACAGGGAAAGGCCCCAAGTATGTCCATTCCCCACATAGCGAACGGCCAAGGCGAGTTTAATGTGTGAAGTCCTTCGGGGGGTATGATTTACATTGGAAAATCTTTGGCACTCATCACACCGCTCGTCCACTCCATGCAATCAGCTCGATGGTAGGCCAATAGTACCACTGCTCGGACTACCTTGGAGGCCATTGATCTGCCTCCACGGTGAAAACCACAGATTCCTCGGTGAACCTCTTCCATGACATACTTGGATTGTGCCTCGATCGGACATTTTAGCAATGGCCCCGAGATCCTCGCTTATACAACTCCCTGGGAGATTATGGTAAAGTGACTTGCCCCGAGCCTCGACTTTCCGGCTTCTACCGATCCGAGGGTAGAGTTTACGAGGATAAGTACTCCCGTATGGGTGTCATCCACTCTCTCTCGGTCAACCAACTCGTTGGCCATCACCTCTTCTCGTCCCAATGCTCGGTTCATTGAGGGTTTCTTGAATAACCGTTCTATGGTGTCCCGGCTTCTTTGTCTTTGGCTAGCTTAGACAAAGAAATCAGCCCGAGTGTTTTCTTCCCGGGAATGTGCTCAATAGTGAATTTTTCAAAGCGGAGATTAATTGGTTGACCTTACACAAATATCCGGTGATGGAGGTTCCTTCGCCCGATAGCCTCCTGGGATATTTGTCCGGTGACTAGTTGTGAATCACTCCCAGGCACCTAATGTGACCTTTGCCCCCATTTCATTCGCGCCCTTAAATCCCGCTATCAAAGCTTCATACTCGGCTTGATTGTTCGAGGTTTTGAATTCGAACTTTAACGATTGCTCCAAGATCGGATCTCCCGGTCCTTCCGGGAATCACCCCCGCTCCACTTGCCCACGACATTCGAGGATCCATCCACGTACAAATTTCACCATATATCCTCGGCTCATCGGGCGTGGATGGAGCTCGGCTATGAAGTCGGAGAGGCATTGTGATTTGAGAGGCCTCTCATCTCGTATTTCAAGCCAAACTCGGATAATTCTCTTGACCAAGCAATCATACGCCCGCCAACTCGGGCTTTTTGAGTATCTGTTTAATCGGGTGGTCCGTCTTAACAATCACTTGGTGACTCACGAAATGCGGGCGCAACCGCCGAGTCATGCGATTACAAGGCTAAGACCGAACTTCTCAATGACTTGATCTGAGTTTCGGCATCATGGAGCACCCTGCGATGAAGTATACCAGGCATTTGAGCTTTCTCTACCTCCTCGTATGATGACTGGCTGGCGATGGCATTCTCGGAGGCCGACGGATACAAATACAATTCCTTCCCGGGGATGGGTCGTGTTAATATCGGAGGGGAGGACAAAAAGGCCTTGAAGTCGACAAAGGCCTTCTCGCGATCCTCGGTCCATATGAAGGTTTGGGTCTTCTTGAGTTTGAAGAAAGGCCGAGCTTTCTCTGCAGTTTGGCGCGAACCGAGATAATGATGCAAGCCGATCCCGCCAATCTTTGCACTTCTTTAACGTTCTGCGGCTTCTCATCTCAATCACGGCCGACACTTATCGAGATTGGCCTCGATTCCCGGTGCGTGAGCATAAACCGAGGAATTTTCCCCCGGACACCGAAAACACACTTCTCGGGTTCGGTCTCATGTTGTACCTTCTCATTCTTGAAATATTTCTTCAAGATCTGTAGGGTGGTGGTGGGGTCATCGGATTTCACCACCATGTCATCCACATATACTTCCATAGTTTTGCCAATTTGTCTCTCAAATACCCGGTCCATGAGTCTCTGGTACGTAGCTCCCGCATTCTTCAGCCCAAACGGCATCACTCTGTAACAATAATTTGACCCCTTGGTAATGAAGGTCATTTTTCTCCTCATCCGGGGTACATTCGGATTTGGTTGTACCGGAGTATGCATCCAAGAAGCTTAGAATTCATGTCCGAAGCCCACATCAACCACTGTCAATACTCTGCAAAGGATAAGAGTCTTTTGGGCAAGCTCGTTCGGATCTGTAATCGGTGCACATGCGCCACTTGCCGTTTGCTTTTTTGACGAGAACGACGTTGGCCGGCCATGTGGTGTATTCTACTTCTCGGATAAAATTGGCCTTGACCAACTTCATTGTCTCCTCTTCCACTACTTTTCTCCTTTCTTCACCTAATCTCCTTTTTTTCTCGGGGCCATCGCTTCGCCTTGGGACGGATTGCCAATTTATGGCATAAGAAGTTGAGATCAATTCCGGCATGTCGGATGTGGTCCGGCGAATAGATCGGCATTTCTGCGTAGCACTTGCTTTATTTCTTCTTTCAAAGTAGGCTCAAGGTGACTACCGAGTTTAGGGCACTGCTTCAGCCGCTACGAGCGGAACTTCTTTAACTCCTCAATAGGTTGTGGACGTTGTTCTGCATGTCCATCCTGGGATCCACTCAACGGAGTTTCTATCAATTCACCGCCTTGTCCTTCCCACTGTCTAGGGTTTCTACTGGCTGTGCGGGTTTAGGTTTGCTCACCCGCAAGCTATCAAGATAGCACTGTCTTGCCATCCTCCGATCTGCTCGGACAGCCACTATGTCCCCAGGAGCGGAAGGGAACTTCATCGTGAGGTGGGGAGTAGAGACCACAGCCCCTAACTCATTCAAGGACGGTCTTCCGATCGAGGATATTATACGATGTAACAAAGATTAACTAACACATACGACCATGATGGTTTTAGAAGCTCTGCCATCGCCAAAAGTAGTCAAGAGGTCAATATATCCCCGAGTATCAACTTTGTTCCCCTGCGAAGCCAACGAGCTTCTTGTCGTGCAGTGAATTGATTTCTCCGGGATCCCGAGCTTCAAACGTTGAGTAATACAATATATCCGGAGGCTCCCCGGTCGACGAGGGTTCTTTTGGACCGAGAAGTTGGCCAACTGTCAGACGGTGATCACCATGGGGTCATCCCGGTTGGGATCTACTCCCACAAAATCTTCATCGGAAAAGATAATAGGTGGGGAACTTCGGGAGGCTTGCCGATCATCGGAGTTGATAGCTCGGATGGCCCGCAGTGTCTTCTCCGAGCTGAACTTGTTGTGCCTCCCCTCAAAACCCTCCCGAGATGGTGTTTATCACCCCGGATGACATTATCCTCTTCTCGTCTTTCATTCTCGCCTCTTTCTCGGTCTCTGCTCTCTCATCATTTCGTCGACCGCCACCTCCTCCTCGGGCTTCGGTCACCCTCTCTCCTTCTCGTTTCCACCGCGCCTCTCCTTTGTTGTTGTTGTTTCTTGAACAAAGTTGTTGAGATGGCGGCTGAACCAGCTCTTCAATTTTATCCGTAGGACCCAAAGACTCTGGGTGGTATGGCCATAGTTGCGGTGATACCGAGCAATGCTTCAGCGTCTGCGTTTTGGGGGTGTGGCCACGATTTGGGAGGCTGCAGGTTTCGCGTTATCGCTTCCTCGAACACCCGAGCCGGTTTGTATTGAGGGGAGTATAATGCTCATACGTCGGTCCCATCTGGAAATGCTCGACCGGGCCTTTAAATCTCGGCTTATCACCCCCTGCCCTCCTCTTGTCTTTACCTTCTCGCCTGTCGGCATCATCGGTCCGCTCCTTTTTCTTGGACTCCTCAACCTCCTCCATATTGATGAAACCTGCGCAGCTTTTCTTCTCGGTTCGTCCATGTCGGTTTGGTGGTTTTAGAGCCAAGTACCTAGCAAAAGGGCCGTGTCTCAACCGGTCGAGGATGGTGTGTAGTGCAACATCGGACCTTGAGATTGGGGATGAGTACCGCCTCCTTCTTGAATCGGCCATGAAGTTGCGCAGGATTCATTCTTCTCTTGCTCGAAGTTCACCCGGTGGTAGGCGAGGTTTTTGGTGGGCTCGGCTCGTGGCAAATCGAGCGCCGAACTTAGCCACGAATGTATCAAAAAGAGTCCACCGAGGTCGGGGGGTAGCTGGGTGTACCAAGTCGGGCCGCCTCCTTGAGTGGTTGGGAAGACTTTGCACATGACAAACGTCGTCATCCGTAAAAAAGTACATCTGCGTGGTGAAGGCGTCCAAGTGGCGCTCGGAGTCCGAGGTGCCATCATATTTGTCAATGTTGATGGGCTTGTAGTTGGCGAGGCAAGGGGACCCCCGTGATATCGTTCGTGAAAGGATGCCTCGGCTTCCGCAGTTGGCCTTGTCATTAAGTCTGGTTTGTCCGGGTGAAAATTGCAGGGCTGCCTAGGGAATCCCTCTTCCTCTGCTCGGTTGTTGTGGTGGGAAGCCCGGAGGTGAGGACCCCCTTCCCTATACAAGTTTCTGGACCCCTCAATCTCGGGAGGTCGGCGCTCTCTTTCATGTGGGGAAGAGACCGACCTTTCCCTGCTCTGCTCTCTCTCACGACGGCTATTCTGCCGGCGGATTTCTTCGTTCTCCCTTCTCAGCGCTGCAACCTGCGCGAGAAGCTCCTGAACCACGGGATTGTCAGTCATTCCTGCTGGGCCTACGGATCGTTCTCCATTATCCCCGTACTTTCAGACTCACCAAGTGATTGTTAAGACGGACCACCCGATTAAACAGATACTCGAAAAGCCCGAGTTGGCGGGGCGTATGATTGCTTGGTCAGTAGAATTATCCGAGTTTGGCTTGAAATACGAGATGAGAGGGCCTCTGAAATCACAATGCCTCTCCGACTTCATAGCCGAGCTCCATCCACAGCCAGTAGCCGAGGATATATGGTGGAATTTGTACGTGGATGGATCCTCGAATGTAAGGGGCAGTGGAGCGGGGGTGATTCTGGAAGGACCGGGAGATCTGATCTTGGAGCAATCGTTAAAGTTCGAATTCAAAACCTCGAACAATCAAGCCGAGTATGAAGCTTTGATAGCGGGATTAAGGCTGGCGAATGAAATGGGGGCAAAGGCTGTTAGGTGCCGGAGTGATTCACAACTAGTCACCGGACAAATATCCGGAGGCTATCAGGCGAAGGAACCTCAGCTCACCAGATATTTGTGTAAGGTCAACCAATTAATCTCCGGCTTTGAAAACTTCACTATCGAGCACATTCCCCGGGAAGAAAACACTCGGACTGATTTGCTGTCTAAGCTAGCCAGCACAAAGAAGCCGGGACACCATAGAACGGTTATTCAAGAAACCCTCAATGAACCGAGCATTGGGACAAAAGAGGTGATGGCCAACGAGTTGGTTGACCGAGAGTGGATGACACCCATATGGGAGTACTTATCCTCAGAAACTCTACCCTCGGATCAGGCCGAAGCCAGGAAAGTCAGGCTCAGGGCAAGTCATTTTACCATAATCTCCGGGGAGTTGTATAAGCGAGGATTCTCGGCGCCATTGCTAAAATGTCTGATGAGGGCACAATCCAAGTATGTCATGGAAGAGGTTCACCGAGGAATCTGTGGTTTTCACTGTGGAGGCAGATCAATGGCCTCCAAGGTGGTCCGAGCAGGGTACTATTGGCCTACCATCAGAGCTGATTGCATGGAGTGGACGAAGCGGTGTGATGAGTGCCAAAGATTTTCCAATGTAAATCATACCCCCCCTGAAGGACTTCACACATTAAACTCGCCTTTGCCGTTCGCTATGTGGGGAATGGACATACTGGGGCCTTTCCCTGTAGCCAAAGGCCAAGTCAAATTCCTACTGGTAGCGGTGGACTACTTCACCAAATGGATCGAAGCAGAGCCTCTGGCAAAGATTACCGCCGAGAAAGTGCAGAAATTTGTGTGGAAGAGCCTTATTTGTAGGCACGGAATTCCCTTTGCAATCGTCATCGACAACGGAAGACAATTTGTGGATAAGACGCTACGGGAATTCTATGACAACCTCGGTATTAAGCACCAAGTTACATCCGTTGAGCACCCCCAAACCAATGGGCGGTAGGGCGGCTAACAAGGTCATCCTCGGGAATCGAAGAAAAGAGTAGGAAGTTCCAAAGGAGCTTGGGCGGAAGAGTTACCGAGTATCCTCTGGGCCTACCATCAGCGCCTCGATCTACCACTCAAGAAACACCGCTTCGTGACGTATGGAGCAGACGCCATGATCCCGATAGAGATTGGTGAACCGTCTTTCCGACGTGTGCAACCTGGCCGAATGACAATGAGAGCAATTTGAGGGTCGAACTTGACTTGGTAGAAGAAGTTAGGGAGGAAGCGAGAATCGGAGAAGAAGCACAAAAAGCAGAGAGCCACTAGAAGGTATAATTCAAGAGTGAGGTCAAGGAGTTTTCTCGCGGAGACTTGGTGCCGAGAATAAAAGGGGAAGCAAGGAAGGACCGCACGGAAGGCAAGTTAGCGGCAAAGGGGAGGGCCATTCCAGTAGTTGAAAACCTGGGGAACGGGGCATATAGGTTAGAAGAATTGTCAGGAAATCCTATCCCGAGGACTTGGAATGCTTCTCATTTAAAGTTTTATTACAGCTGATGTATATAGTCGGGTGTTGTACTCTTTTTCCTACCTCGGTATTTTTTCCCAAAATGGGTTTTGACCGGGGAGGTTTTAACGAGGCACACCGCGGACTCCATCCAATAAAAAACAAATTTTATTATGAATATGGTTTTATTTTCTCTTGCTTTGCCGAAGTATTTATTTTGCAGGCATCTTATTCTGGTGGCCGAGTACGAGCCAATTACATTCTAAAGGCCAAGTTTGAGCCTGGTGGCCGAGTACGAGTCAATGGCCGAGTCCGAGCCAATTACATTCTAAAGGCCAAGTTTGAGCCTGGTGGCCGAGTACGAGCCAATGGCCAAGTCCGAGCCAATTACATTCTAAAGGCCAAGTTTGAGCCTAATGGCCGAGTTCGAGCCAATTACATTCTAAAGGCCAAGTTTGAGCCTGGTGACCGAGTACGAGCCAATGGCCGAGTCCGAGCCAATTACATTCTAAAGGCCAAGTTTGAGCCTAATGGCCGAGTTCGAGCCAATGGCCGAGTCCGAGCCAATTACTTTCTAAAGGCCAAGTTTGAGCCTGGTGGCCGAGTACGAGCCATAAAGTTAAGTCTAAAGGTCAAGCATGATCTTATTAGCCGAATCCGAGTTATTAAGTTATTAACGCTGAATTTAAGCCGCGAAATTATTAAAGCCGAATATGAGCAAAGAACAAAATTCGGAAAGGCCGAGTACGAGCCATTATTTTATTAAGGAAACCGAGTACAATGCGCAAGGCAAAAATAAAGCCGAGTTTGACTCTTTGAAAAGTACATTCAAGGGACCGAGCACAACGCTGAAGTCGAAAGCCGAAATTGAAAATAAGGGCCGCCCGGCGGGACAATAGTCCCCCCAATCAGAGCAGGAGCAAGTCCGGGCGGCCCCCAATCCCCCTAATCAAGCGCCACCACTCTCTCTCAAGGGAGGCTGTAGTCACTTCCCCCTGAGCCTTGTCTTCTTCGACCCGAACTCTGCCTTCCTCGGCCGATTTTGCCCGGGAATCCAGCTCGGAGTTCCGAGTATTAATTTCAGCAATGGTGGCAGTTAGGCGTTCGTTGCCGCGGGCCAGCTCTTCGCGCTCGGAGGAAATCCGGGAAAGATCCCCCTTCAACCTCTCAATAGCAGCAAACTCAGACTCCAACTGTTGAGACTTCCTCTCGGTCTCCGTCACCTCTCGGCTATAGAAACGAGCCAAAGCTACAGCGCGAAGGCAGTAGACCGAGAGGGCCTCCATGCTAGATCGGGCCCCCTGCTGCTTGATAAACCGAAGATCAGCGGCTTTTAAGAGGCTCGAGTCGAAAGAGGGGAAGGGGTTGAAGTCTTCACCCCAGAGAGATGAAGTCCCCGCCTTGGGGTAGTGTTGTACCATTTTGGCTCGAGGGGGCGGAAGGTGGTGTTCTCGCCCCGCGATTTGCGTCCCCCGAGTAGTAGGGCGAGGGAGCTTGGGCCGGGAAGGGGAGAATCTTCGGCGACTACTTCAACCTCTGCCTCTTCCTTTTTTGAGGGGTGGATGACGAAGCCCCCCCTGCGAAGCCTTGGTGGGAGGAGGTCTTTCTCGCTTCTTCTTCTCGGTTGAAGAGGGACCACGACCCTCTTTAGCAAAGACCAACCTTGACAAGTTTTGAAAAGTCGAATTTTCCCATGATGATCATCAAAAAGAAAGAGTTGTTAGTATAACAACACATGCGAAAAAATATATAAGAAACTAAAAAGCCGAGCACTTACTTTTAAGGTCGGACCTTGGGGTGGAGGAGAAGGGGAGTTTCGGAAGGCGTGCACAATGGAGGGGCCGAGGAAGTTTTTCTAGTATATCTATATCCCGCCTATCCTCGGCCGTAGAGGAATGGTACTCGAAGCCAACGAATTTTGTGGGAGAGGATTGCCGGTATAAAGGAAACTTGGCATATTTATTCTCGTCAAAAAAGTGGGAGGTGTGAGAACTCGAAGGGGCGAACTCGGAAGAAGCCAACCTTGAAGTCTTTATACGACGATGCGTATAAACTAAGAAGACCTCTTCGGTTCAACCCATTAAGGGATACCCATCCCTTTTCTCGCCAAATCTGGTTTGATAAAAGTACAAAAATTTTGGAGTAGTGGGCTCTATCCTTATGTATTTACATAGAATGCGAAAGGCTTTCATAAAAGCCCATATGTTAGGGTGAAGGCGAGTAGGTGCGGCGTTCATGGTTCTCGAACGTCGCACTCAAACTCGATAAAAGGAAGAGACACATGCGACTTCTCAAAAAGTGTTTTGTACATATATGTAAAGGGGGCTCGGAAGGGCGAGCCCCGAGAAAGACACACTCGGTGCCGAGCACGGAGAACAAATAAACTTCGGACTCGTCTCCGAGAGACCGAGATATTAATATGGGACCGAAGTTGAACAATTGAATCGGGAGTTTGGTAGTCGAAAAAAAAGGTCCCAACCTCCCCTTTAACCTGGTATACCCGGGAAGGGTAATATCGGGAATAGGGTCTTTTGGAACCCTAGGGCGTTGTTTGCGGCGGCGGGTTTGGACACTCTGGGAGGGGGGAGAACCGGACCTAGGAGAATCGGGACTCGGAAGAATCGAGTCGGTCGAAGACGACCGGGAGGAGGACGGTTCCGCCTCTCCGACGCCGCTCGATTCCGTGAAGGAACAAAAGAAACAGAAAGAGATCCCCCAATTGGGGAAACTTCGCGCTCAACTAGAGGCGAGGTATTCGACTCGAAGACACGAGATGAACTCATATCCTGGTAACCGAGAAATAGAGCTTAGAAGCACGAAGGAAAGGAGGAAACGGAGCGTACACGGAGGATGACAAGCGGAGAGATAATGGCGAAACTTGGAAGACGAGGGTGAATGGCAAAGAAGGGTAAGCAAAGTAGGAGGGAGTTGGCGCCGGAGGAGATATTTATAGCTGCGATTGGAAGCCCATCTTCCATCGAGCCCAAAAAGGCGCGCGACTTTTGATTTCCCCCATTAAATGGGCGCGGAACTCTAGGGTTTCTTGTCCATGGCGTCGCGTAGAAGTAATAGGGGAATAATTACTTCCTCCGACAGAGAGAGAAGAGTTGATTGAAACGACAGCTGAGAATGTGGATAACTGCATAGCCGAAGAATAAGCTCGGTTTCATACTTATCAGCTCTTTCGCTTATTTAAGCTCGGAGCTCGGGAGGCTTGTGTACTGGCCGAGAATAAAAGACCGAGAACTCGTCTATACAACCCGACCAACCGAGCTTACCCCCACGAATGGGCCTTGGCCCAAACCTCAAGGAGCCGAGAACATGTCAACACGCCCGACATCCGAGGATAACTACTCTCCCCTGATCCATATCAGGCCACCCGCGAAGATACCTCGGCCCCAAGCTATCCACCCGCAGCTAATTGGGCCGAATATCTCGCTAGCCATAATGTCACTCCGGATAATCAGGCTCCGGATATCTCTCCCCATGATCGCGATCTGATCCAACTATTTCTCCGCTTATTTCGGAGCTTGATCCTGAGAGATCTCTATAAATAGGGGGCTTACCCCTCATTCAGAACTACGTTTGCTTTGATTCCCATTTGGATACGTAGGAGCAGAATCCACATTCTGTCAAGCACAATCCAAAAACACCCCACTAATCCTCGTTTGGCCGAGTATCCCATATCCGAGATATTTGGACGGAACACGTAGTTTTAGTGGTGATGGTGGCATTTCGTAGAGAAGGTGGGTGTTCCGGCGGCGGAATGAGGTTTCAGGCCGTTTCCCCAGGATTAGGGTTTTGCTAGGGTTTTTGCTTGGAAGATGGCCTCCTCTGCTTAGTGAGCGTCCCCCTCTATATATACAAGCATGGAGGGAATTTCTTCGTACATCACCTGGTCTCCCTCCAGGCCGTTAGCGGGTATTACGGACCGTAGGCATTGTCTGTAGGGTCTCCACTATTCTGGTGCCGCGTGTCCTGGTCATACAACTAGCAGCTAGCATTTGAGACACGTATCCTTGAGAACTTTCTAGTACATTCGGAAGATAAGCTCGGGAGACGTTTTTTACGCTCGATAGTCTATGAGTGGTCTGACCGAGTACCGAGTACTTCGTCTCGTTGTATACCCGAGTAGATTGCTCCGGTACTCAGGTAGAGTTGTTAAGGTCTCGGTCCGAGTAACCCGAGTGTGTTCTTGAGAAGTGGGCAAGTACTCTTGGCCGAGTACTTAGGTACTGGGTACTTGATCGAGTACTGGGTAAGTACTCTTGGCCGAGTAGACTGCGGACTGGGTACTTGGCCGAGTACTGGGCAAGTACTCTTGGCCGAGTAGACTGGGTAAGTACTCGAGAAGCTTGCCTGAGTACTGGGTACTTGGCCAAATACTGGGTAAGTACTCTCGGCCGATTACTGGGTAAGTACTCTTGGCCGAGTAGACTGCGGACTGGGTACTTGACCGAGTACTGGGTAAGTACTCTTGGTCGAGTATTGGGTAAGTACTCGAGAAGCTTGGCTGGGTACTGGGTAAGTACTCTCGATCGAGTACTAGGTAAGTACTCTTGGCCGAGTAGACTGCGGACTGGGCACTTGGCCGAGTACTGGGTAAGTACTCTTGGCCGAGTACTGTGTAAGTACTCAAGAAGACTCAGTAGGTAATGTTCTCGTTTGGGGAGTGGGTAGAGTCGGCTAGGACTCGGAGCCGAGTAAGTAGAGTACTCCGTCAAGGGGTTCTCATTCTCGGACAAGTGCATTCCTTCTCATTCTGGCTGAGTAAGTGGGTTACTCTTTCCCTGGTATCCATTAAGTCAGGTCTTAACCCTCATGTCTGGCCTGTGCTCGAACCAGACCTTGGTCAATGTTGGGCAATTGTCCAGGGTTGTACGTGCGCTTGTCTAACCCGATAGTAAAGTGGGCCGGGTGCAAACCCGTGGTAGGAACACATGGTGTATTTGATGTCTTTCAGTGCACAAAGACCTATCTAGCCCTAGTGCGAACATCACTGTTGTATGTCTATTTTAAATTTAATCTTTAAGTTTCTCTTTGGTTTGACAGGTTAGAGTCAATGCTTTACTGTGCCTCGGAGACATGATTAACCGACTTGATAAACATGCTGTCTTGGACATCTTGCACACTATTCAGCGCTGTACTGCGGTTGACCGTTCTCCGCCAACTCTTATGTGCACCCTTGGGGTTGCAAATTCTATTTATAAGCAGGTAATATTTGCAATTATGGGCCTGACGCGTGAATTGCCGCTTTTTAGATTATTGACTGCTGCAATCAATGATATTTAGATTTGTAGCTAACTTTTGTTTCTTGTTCAGCATGGAGTAGAATTTGTCGCTGAGCATGTTCTTCCATTGCTTGTGCCCCTCCTGACTGCTCAACAACTGAATGTTCAGCAGTTTGCAAAATATATGCTCTTTGTCAAGGATATGCTCCAGTAATTTTTTGTTACACCTTCCGTCTTTTGTCGTTATCTGTCTGTCTGTCTCTCCCTCTCCTTGATCTTCTCTTTGAATTACTTTCTGAAGTGTTATTCATACAGGAAGATAGAAGAGAAGCGAGGAGTAGCTGTGACAAATTCTGGAATCCCAGAGGTAAAACTATCTCCTGCAGTTAATGGGCTTCAAACTGAAGCCCCGATGACTAGAACCAGCACTGTTGCTTCAGCGAAAGACAGCTCCTCCTGGGATGAAGATTGGGGTCCTGCAACAAAGGGTACTGCCACTTCTGTCCAGAATTCTATTGATACAACCAGTCAATCTGTGCCAGGCAACCCTGTTGGTCAAGTAACATCTTTACAAAATCATGTGTCCTTATCTGGTGTATCTAATCAGCAGACTACCAAGTCATGCGCCTCGGTGGATATAGAGTGGCCACCTCGTGCACCTTTTGGTGTTACCCCGCAGTTTGGTGATACTGAAAGGCATACAGTAGCAGCAGGAACCTTATCCACATCTAATCTTGAAGATGATGATCCTTTTGCTGATTGGCCTCCACGTCCTAGTGGTTCATTATCAGGTGGATCTGGAAATTCCATCAATGGTAGTTTAGGAACTCCACCAAACAACTTTGGGTTTAATTCAATGACTAGCACTTCAAGCAGTATGGGTCTGCAACCCAGCAACAATTGGTCTGTTAATTCCCAAAGTTCTGCACAACCTGTCAGTTTGAACCAAGGGAATGCTAGTTCAACTACCAGTAGCCTTAATAGTGGTCTCAAATCTCAGAACTCTCTTGCGTTCCTAAAACAGAGTCACGAGCTTCCAGCATCAAATGTATCATATAACAACATCAAGTCAACAGATCTTGGATCAATCTTTGCTTCCAACAAGAATGAACAAATTGCACCTAAACTCGCACCACCCCCTTCAACCACAGTGGGTAGAGGACGAGGAAGAGGGAGGGGGGCTGCTTCAACCACTCGGTCCTCTCATACCAAGTCACATTCTGAACAACCACCCCTTATGGATTTGTTGGGGTAGCTTACTTCTATTAGTGTTCAAGTATCATGGTGATGAGTTACTGCCGAGATTGTATATTTATGTAACATCCATCCTATGGTGAGTGCTCGGAGACATTTATTGTGAAGGGAGAGATTGCAGAAAATCTTGCCAGGCACATTTGCTTTATGGGACGGCTACACCATGTAAAGGTTTTGTTGTATGTTTAGTCTATAGCGATGTTGCAAAAAATTGGTTTTAATATTTTTTAATTTTTTTGTTCTCGCTATGTCATGCTTCATTGTTAGGACACCGGGCAAAGTGTATTCAGAGAAGTCCTGGTTACTGTCACTGGGTTGAGAGTAATAAAGGCAGTCGTGAAGTTTCTCCTGAAACAAAGAATGATTTGAATTCCACGTTGTAAGGTTTGGCTGTTGACATAATAGAAACTGTTTGCGGGTTAAGGAAAGACGACGAGGTGAAAAATGATATTTTCGTCTATCTTGTGCCCTATTGGTTTTAACTATTGGAACTGAAAGCACGAGAGGGAAAGGTTTTGTTTTGTTACTGTTGAAGTTGCCTTCAGTATGTTACTTGTAAAGTGCGTATTTGATGTCATTTTTCACACCTATGGAAGCGGTACTTGAGAGTGAATTACTGAAAGTGGAATTTTTATACATTAAGATATCAAACCACTTTTTTTTTAAAAAAAAAAATTTATGCTCAAGTTATGAAGCTACTTTAATAAAAATGATTTAGGCACTCCTTGTAAAATAATTGTTAACTAGTACACATTAAGCAAAAGAGAAGTTAATCAGTTTAGAATAGAAAAATTACATTGAAGTGTTTGTACATTAATAATTACTAATTTGTAATAGTTTAATTTAAGTTATTGAATTTTACTAACTAATGATAAATTATTGAGAGCACCTTCTAGTAGCTCAGGCGAAAAAGAAATCTTGCAAAAATCTTAGATAATCTACTAAACAAGGATCAAATTACTCCAAAAGTGTATCAAAAGTATAATGTGAGAAAATAATGATGTATTAAAGTGAGCAAAAGTGAGAAAGTAAGAATATAGTCATCCTTGATTAGTTAAAGATATTAATACAATTTAGTTATTCAAGGATGAATAAATCTTTAATCTTTTACTATATACTTTTGCCCACTTTAAAGGAATTTTATTCTCTAAGCAAATCACTTAACTAATTATGGTAGATTATGATAATTAAATAAAAAAAGTTACCTAAAAACAACTTAAGAAAATAAGTAAAATGATCAGTATGTGAAGACTTGTCTCTCTCGATCCAATCCCTTCTAGTGGAAGCAGACTCAAAGGTCATAGTATCTATGATTAAGAAAAGGCATTTGTTTCTTCAAACTTTGTTAGAAGAGGTAATTTGTTTGCAGCGGCATCCTGGCTGAGAGGTCTCCATTTATCATCTCTATAGGAAGGTTTATAGAAATGTTGATGCTCTTTGCAAGCTTGGGTCATCAGAATGGTTTTGAAAGGCTTGATTTCCATCAACCGTCTTCTTTGATTTTCTCCGTTATAGCTGAGGACTTGAGGGGCTTGCCTTTGCCCATATTGGTTAGTTAATTTTTTCTTTGTTGTCACCTTTGTATAAAAGAAAATATTTTATTTAATATCTTCTTTATTTTGTGATTATATTATCATTAATGGCACTTAAATCTCAAGATTTTTTTTTTCTTTTTGACGCAAAATCTCAAGCTAACTTTATGTATGTGTGTGTTTTTTTTGACAAAAATGTTGTGTTTTTTTTTTGCTACACTAAAAATGTATGTGTGTTATAATATTTAGTTTATCAAATTTAATAAAGATAATATTTAAAAGTAATAAATATATTATATTTAATAAATATAGCATATAAAATTATTATCATATCAATTTTGTTATATATATATCTATTATATTTTTTTTTGAGGGATATTTAAAATTTGTTAAATTGCATGACAACTTTTTAAGACACGTGTGGAGTGCTATAAATAGATTGTTTGTTTTTTGAAATTTCGTCATTCATTTCAATTTACTCTTCTTGACACGCATACATCAACAATTCAACAATGGAACCATCTCAGAGTCGCAACAAGAAACCAGGTTCCAACATTGTTCCTTTGGCGATCTTGGCCATAGCAATGGCCACCTTCGAGTTCTTTAGACACCGTGTGTTGAACCAAAAAGGTAACTACTACTCTTAGTTTTAGGTTTTATTGTTATTGTTATTGCTAGGTTTATTGCTCTTGTAATCTTGTTTTGGGTTTCTTGCTAGTGTTTTAGGTTATTTGATTGTTTTATCCCACAATGTTTGGATTTGTACACTTGTTTGTTTGTTTGATTTTGATCCGAGAATTTGTTTGTTTGTACACTTGTAATCTTGTTTGATTTGTACACTAGTGTTTTAGGTTATTTGATTGTTTGATTTTGATCTGATATTGTTATTTGATTTTGATTACTGTTATTTTTTTGTTCTTACGTAGCAAACGATTCGCCGCCGTCCTCATCTGCCTCTTCAACCACTCCCCCTTCTTGTGTTACCTCTTCTTCACCACCATCGTCCGGCGGCGGTGATCCATCACCACTGTCTCCTGCAAATGTAAACACTGGTGGTCCAGTTTTTGATCCATCCCAATCATCTCCCTCCGGTGATGATTTTTTGTTAGTGGGGGCAAATATTTGTTTATAAATAATTTTATTAAATAAAAATATAATAAATATACACAAGCTATAAAAAAATAATATAAAATACACCAGATAAAGTGTGACTTCATTTCAAAGTGAAAACCTACATCTGCATACGAGAAATAAGAAGCAATTTACTTAGTAAAAGAGGAGAAATTATAAAAATAATTTTCACTTTTTTCAAAAGATTGGTGATAATTTGATATATGGGGGCAACATCTAAATTTTTATGGGAACAAAATAAAATTTACTAAAGATATTAATGTCAAAAAAAATTGCTTAGTGGGGGCAAATGCCCCCATATCACCCTTGATAGGTCTGTCCCTGATCACCGCCATCTCGTTGTCCAAGTCTTCGTATCTACCACCGTCGTAGGTCGAGAGTTTCTGTTTCCGCCACAGCAATGAGGTTGATACTTTTCATCTAAATATCAAAGTGAGGATTCCTTCTTCAAACACTGGTGGTCCAGTTTTTGATCCATCCCAATCACCACCGTCTCATGCAAACACTGATGGTCCAGTTTTTGATCCATCCCAATCCTCTTCCTCCGGCGGCGGTGATCCATCACCACCGTCTCCTCCAAGGTATATTCACCAAGAACAAATGGAAGAAAACTTTCTTATCACAACTAGTAAGATACCCATGCATTCGCACAGGTCACGTTGGTTTTTATGCATGTTTTAAAATTGGTGTATGTAATTAAATTAAATATTTATTTAAAATTATATATTAATTAATTTGTCTTGACAAAATAACTATTATATTAATTATTAAGCTATAGCAAGAATAACTCAAATTCCATATGAATTTATCATAAAAAATATAAACAAACAAAATTTTCATGCTCTCATTTTCTTAAGGAGACAAAAAAATCAATACAAAAAATAATATTTCAAAAATCCAATATTAAGTAAACTGTTTGCAATAGTACTTTATTGAAACATTTCATACATGGCTTGACACTACCAAAAAAAAAAATTGTTCTTAGTTCAGTATTTTTCATTCTCAATCATCATAAAGAGAAATTGAATAAAAGTCGTTTTAAGTTGTTGCTTACCATCAAGGTGATTTTCAATAATGTCTACATTCATACGGGGGCCCCTCTAACCAATGAACGCCTAAGTCACTAGAATGGGCCAAGTTTGCTAGGCTATCTGCTACAAAATTCCCTTCACGTAAAACACGAGTCAATTTCACTTGCCAAGGTCTAGAGAGGAGTTCCTTTATAGCTATGATCATTGGTGCATGAGGATGGTTACTCTGGCAATCCTTCCCTATCAAGGTGACTGCAACCAATGAGTCACTTTCAATCCATAACTTATGAAAGTTCATACCCCATACCATAGTGAGAGCTGTGTAGATCCCCCAAAGTTCAGTCATGAGTACACTAGAAGAACCTATATTCCTCATAAAGCCTCCTATCCATCTTCCTGAAGCATCTCTAAAAGCTCCCCCCAAGCTGCCTTCTTGGTTTGCGTGTGTACTGATCCATCAACATTGGCTTTTATCCACCGGAGGGGAGGGAAAGTCGCATCGGATAATTAGAGATATTTCAAAAGTTAATGTTTTATTTTTTGGTTGTAAAAATGTGGTTAGCTTATTATTATTATTATTTATTCAATTAATTTTTTTGAGAAAATAATATTATCATTGAGAAAAAGCTTATCAGAAAACATCTTCTTTTACAACAATCTATTTTGACTTGGTCTTACTTGCATGATTACTTGGTTAGTAACTACATCACACACTTGATGGTTGTTGCTTCAGATTGTTTCATTATATATTGGTTCAAACTAATCCTATTATTTTGAACGTGGCCCATTGATTTTATCCGAAAATAATTGGTTGCTTAATATGCTCAACTGCTTCCTGAATATGCTACCACGTCTAGCAACTTTGACCAAATCTTTAACCACTTCAATCACTAGTGCACCTTAACTTGACCAGTTAAATTTTAATTTTGATCTTATCCTTTAAATTTTTTTTGCTTCATTTAAAAACTAATGTGATATGCCTTATTTAAAAAAGGTTCTTCGGTAACTTTAAAACAATATATAAAAGGAAAGGCTGCTTTCTTTTTGAAGGTGAAATACCTTGCGTGCTTAACCTTTCAAGCACATTTTTCTTGTTCTAAAAATATTATCTCCTCTATTAAGCAAGCATGTTCCTGGGTTTTACATTGCCTGCTTCATCTGTATTATTTTTCTTGCTGTTCTGTTACCTTGGCTCATTTGTCGAGAGGGGCCTGTTGTATCCTGAGGGTTTGCGCATCACGCGGATAAACCCTTGAGGGCAGTGTGATTCCACATGCCTCAGACTATTGTGATTTGTTCGTGAGTTTCAGATTTATTGGTGTGTTCATGACTTGTTGCTGTGCTCGTGCTGCGTTGAAGACAATTTTGACAACAATCTCAAGGGTTTATGAAGCAGAACCAGAACACGTCGTACTATATAGATGAATTATTAGAACAGATGGGAGGCTGACGTGACAACCCTGTGCATCTTTTCGGTGAACTTGTTAGAGCTAGCTGTATCTCTCGTCTTGCCAAATGGACTTGAACCCAAGATCCAGACTTTAGTCCCATATATGGATAAGGACCAGGTGATATCATTCCTTTAACTTTACAAAGGCACGTTTCTTTTAACATTAATGTGCATGAGCTTTCGTGCTTTTGGTTACTTTTTCATATTGTTTGCAGATAGTACAGATTCTCCTTTTATTTGGAATTGAAAATAATTGGATTTTAAAGTGTATAACCTGGTATTGGTATTATTTTTATGGGGTTTAAACTTTTGAGCCATGGCTAGATGAAACATCAAGGGGGCAGATGTTTATCCTTTTTTACTTCGTGGTTGAGCAGTACAACACATGGGAATTTTTTTATTTTTTTTGGTTCTTCTGAACGCGTGGAACTGTGAATTATGATGTTTAGATAGTATAAATGCCTGATTATGCTTCTATGTTGTGGTCTGGTCTGGTCCTGGATATGGTTTCAAAGGATTGATCAAATGTCTTCGATTTTGGTAGAGTTTGGCTTCTTTCTTATTTCAGTTATTATAGTGAAGTACTATTAGCGGTGCTTGTTTTGAGCAACATTGAAATCTGAAAATATTTATACAATGTATTGAGCATAAACTATGAGTTACGGTGACTCGGAAGGGAGAGTTATCATGAGAATAAATTTTATAAAATATTTATTTCAACATCTGTAAAGATTTATTATATGTTTTTTTGAGTGTTGATTTAAATATATATTTAGTGAAATATTAGAGACTATATTATTTAAGTGGTATGGATGATTGTCTGTATGCAAGTACATTGTGATTCAATTATTAAAGATGACTCAATATTTTGATATGTGGGGGTTATAATTTGTAAGTGTAAAGTCATGTTATTGTGCCTTTTAATGCATATGTGTATAGAGGAATGACTATCCTCCTAGACTGAAGGCAAAATTGGTTTAAAGAGATGATATATGTTGTGGTCATTTCTTGACAAATGTGAAATAGTGGATGCAAGACTTTGAGGCTATAAATAATAATAATATTTGTGCAAATTAAAATGTTTTTCCCTCCTACACTTTGTAGGAGATGTATTGTGATATCCTATTATGAACTTCCCATTGTATTATATAGATACAATGATGATAATTTGGAACTCAAGTTATATGTTCACCCTTTGTGGTGGTTCAATTACTTGGAGATCAGCCAAATGAAATTTATTGTTAAATATACAATGTGGTTAGAGTTATTACTCTGAAAATGGCTGATAATGAGGCTGAGTGGTTGAAAAACCTTTTAGCAAATATTTATCAGTGTTGTAAAAAGCCATGGGGCGATGGGGGCGGTGGGGTTGGAGGCCGCATCGAGGCGGGGCGTGGCGGATTCACGTGGGGGTCTGGCGGGATGGGATGGGGTGGGGGGAATGGGATGGGGTTGGGCTTTGGAGACCCATTTGGACGACCGGACCTAACGCTCTCCGACCTTTCCCTTCCAAACGTAATCCGAATCACCCCCCCCTTCCTCCCATTTCGCTCTTCTCCCACCACCGGCCACCCACTCTCCGGCGACACCCACTTTCGTCGACCACCGTCCCTCCCCCCACCTCCGGCGACCACCCTTAGACCGCGACCAGAAGAATCTCTTCCTTTCTCCTTTTTCAGCCATTTTCGAAAATGGCAGGCGAACCACCTTCTTCCGATGCTTCAAGGGCCTCCTCCAGGGTGATGTTGGATGGAATCTGCTTTCCATTGCAAGAGGGATATGCCCCATTAGATAACCAAGAAATTGATTTGTTGGGGTTGAGGAAGAGGAATAGCATTTACTTTGTGTTTGTCATGTTGTTTTTATCATTTTGTTGTTATTTTGAATTATGAGTCTTGCTTGATGGTTTATGACATTTTCTATTTGAATTATGAGACTTATATGACATTTTCTATCAATTTAGTTTATGGTTCTTTACTTATGTTGATAGTGTTTTGGTTTTATATTTATTTCGTATTTTTGTTTGTATTGTATATATATAATTTTTTTTTGTCCGCCATGACATCCGCCATCTGGCCGCATCGCCATCCGCTATGATGTATGGCGGATTTTTGACCGGCCGCCATAGGCCGCCATCCGCCATCGATAACACTGATATTTATGTGAGTTAAATTAACTCCTTATGTGTTTATATGTTGTGATTGCCAAGTGGCAAAATGAATATATTCTATAGACATATGTATGTGTTACAATCCTGGAAAGTAGCTACTGAATGATGAGGCCTAATTATTGGGAGGTCAAAAATTAATTTGATCGATTTTCTCACAAAAGCAAAACTTTGTGAATGAAACATCGAGGGGAATGAGACTTAAGCCAAATTGAAATTAAGAGTGATGGGAACCCAACCTTTGTGATTGGAGATCCCATGAAGAAGGTTCAATGGGTAAGAACAAGTCACTTGTTAGTTCTGCTAGCACACAAAACTAATTTTGTTTTGTTTTGTGTCTCTTTCTTATGGTGTAATTGAGAAAGTGCTAGATACTGCATTATTGAGAGGATAAGCTTGTAAAAAAACTTTTAATGATTTTCATATCCCTTATGGGTGGTGTATGATTTGCAGCATGCACTTGATGAAGTCACCTATATGAGTGTCAAGCGGGGCCGCTTGCATGAGATCGTGGCGAAATCTCTAGAGCACTCATGAATACCGGGCGCGCGTATGGCCTATTAGTGCAAAATGGCGTAACAACAAGAATTGTGGGGGTGTAGTGTGATTGATAGACCTCTAACACATATTAAGTGTCTTGGGTTCCATAGCTTTCTACACCAATTCACTGTGTGTTAAGTTTATCAGTCTAGGTCTGGTTCCATAGCTTGCTATACAGATACGATGCATTACACTCAAGATGTTAACCCAAGATTATTTTTTTTTAAGATCTCTTAAGTGTTTTCTTTAAACTTTTGAAATATGTGGGGGATTGTTGGATAATTAGAGATATTTCAAAAGTTAATGTTTTATTTTTTGGTTGTAAAAATGTGGTTAGCTTATTATTATTATTATTATTATTATTTATTCAATTAATTTTTTTGAGAAAATAATATTATCATTGAGAAAAAGCTTACCAGAAAACATATTCTTTTGCAACAATTTATTTTGACTTGGTCTTACTTGCATGGTTACTTGGTTAGTAACTACATCACACACTTGATGATTGTTGCTTCAGATTGTTTCATTATATATTGGTTCAAACTAATCCTATTATTTTGAACGTGGCCCATTGATTTTATCCGAAAATAATTGGTTGCTTAATATGCTCAACTGCTTTCTGAATATGCTACAACGTCCAGCCACTTTGACCAAATCTTTAACCACTACAACCACTAGTGCACCTTAACTTGGCCAGTTAAATTTTAATTTTGATCTTATCCTTTAAATTTTTTTGTTTCATTTAAAAACTAATGTGATATGCCTTATTTAAAAAAGGTTTTTCGACAACTTTAAAACAATATATAAAAGGAAAGGCTGTTTTCTTTTTGAAGGTGGAATGCCTTACATGCTTAACCTTTCAAGCACACTTTTCTTGTTCTAAAAATATTATCTCTTCTACATTGCCTGCTTCATCTGTATTATTTTTCTTACTGTTCTGTTATCTCGGCTCATTTGTCGGGAGGGGTCTGTTGTATCCTGGGGTTTGCGCATCACGCAGATAAACCCTTGAGAGCAGTGTGATTCCACACGCCTCAAGCTATATATTGTGATTTGTTCGTGAGTTTCAAGTTTGTTGATGTGTTAAATGACTTGCTGTCGTGCTCATGCTGCCTTGAAGACAATTTTGACAACAAGTCCACCCAATGTAAGCCTCCTTTCTGTTGTGTCCCTGGTGCTTCGCATGACTTGAACCACATTCAGAGTTTCAAAAGTTCTCATATTAGCTACATGCAAAATCTCTTGAATATTCCAAGCTTTGCCTTCAAAGACAACTTTATTCCTTACTGACCAAATCTCGTTCAATAAATACCCAAACAAGAGGTTCCATTCTCTTTCCTGCTCCCTTCCATGCGTCATTTCTCATTTGTAGGTTAGTGTGCAGCCATTGTTTTAAGCTTGCACTGAAGAAATTCCCCCGAGGTCCCCCATGCACACTCGAGATCCAAACTCCTTTCACACCACACACACAATCTCTTAAAATGTGCATTGTATTTTCTTCCTCTATTCCACACAAAGGACAAAGTGCTGAATCCGTCATATGGCTTCTCTTTCTATACCCATTAGTGAGAAGACCACCCTTGGCTATCTTCCAAATTAAACAGAGGACACGTTGGTGTCCTGGCCAGCAAATATTTTTTTCAGAACATATGCGTACTTTACTAATGTATCGAATAATCCATGCATCCAAGAGAGCAAATCTAGGAAACCATAACATTTTTTTCATAGTCTAAATTTAGTCCGAAGAAGAGCCTAGAAAATCCAAAGCAAAATTGAAAAAAAAAAACAGCAATAAGAACAATACTATTAATGTACTATTACAATGACAGTACTATGAGTTGGGCATTTTATAAAACACCTTGTTACCAAAACAAGAAAATGATTACATGTTTGCAAGTCTATCATCCTTGTGGCAGTGTCATCAATCCTACTCTTGATCTGCTACTTCAAACCTACAAGTTGAATTGTTGAATCGCAAATTGCAAACAAAACAAAATAATAAAAAAAACAGGGAAAAAAGAAAGAAAGAAGAAAGTACCCTGGCTAAAGAATTGTGTCTTGCCACTGGAATCCAACAACTGAAACATTCGAGCAGAATAGGCACATTTCCGGAACAGCTGCTTCAGCTGAGTCTTCTGAACGCACCTTAACGTTTCAGCTCCATCGACCTCCGCCATGGCCTCGACCTGAGCAGCCTCAAGCGGTGGTGGATAGAACTGAAAATTTATCCCATGCTCAAAAGTCCGAATTCAAACAACTATTCTGCGAAAGTGCCTCCTCTGCCCGATTGTTTCAGCAACTGGATTCCACTGGGAAGACAGAATTCTTGACACCGGGTACTTTCTTTTCTTCTTTTTTTTTGTAATTTGCCATTCAACTTGTTAATTGACATTTACTTTTGGCCCCTTGTAGGTTTGAAGCAGTCGGATTGACCACACTGCACACACAGGATGAGTTTTGTATTAGGACCATCTATTCCACTTAGTTTTTGTATTAGGACCTTCATACATATGAAATATGTTGTTAATGGGATAAACAAAGCTGAGAAAATAACTGTAGGTATTGTGTAAAGGAGCTTGATTTGAATCGGGAGCCTTTGGACTCTTATCATAATAATTCAGTGGTTGAACTTGATTTTGTATTGGATGAACTAGAATCTGCCCATGGACATATACATGATTGCATTAGACACCTAAAAGCAGTAACTTCTTTTTTGTTTTGATGAAAAGAAGTAGTTCAAATTAAACGGGGGGTGAATAGCTCGTATATATATTGTTACCTTGAAGTTGTTGTGGTGAGTTTTTGTTGGGTGAAGTTCTTCTGTTAGCATTGGATTAGATATCTCAATAAATAGATGGTAGTCATGTTTTTTTTTTATACCCATGCTTTTGTAATGATTAAGTTTAAATTGTATATTTGGACTCATGCTTTTGTAATGATCAAGCTTAAACTTAAATTGTATTTGGCAAGGGCATGTTTTTATAATGTTTTGATCATGCTTTTGAAGTTTTTTTGTAGTAGTAGTTAAGAAATCTCGAATTTCACATATCATATATTAAGTACATATCTCTATTTTTATAGATTATTATATAATATTAAAATATTTATTAAGTTATAAGTTGATAAAATTAAAAAGTAATTAAAGAAAAATTTTCATAGATGCAAAAATAATAATAATAATTATAAATGAGCTAAACGAGTCAAGCTCAAGCTTTATTATTTTTAAACAAGTCAAGCTCAAGCTTTTAGTTAGACTCATTTAAATAAATGAGTCAAGCGCAAGTTTTATTATTTTTTCACAAGCCAAGCTCATGCTTCAAGTGCTCTGCTCGGCTCGGCTCGACTCATTTACACCCCTAGATACTTATCATTGGACTTTGTAGTTTTGGAGGTTTTTATGCTGAATTGAAAAATGCAAATATGCTTTAAAACAGAGCTATTATAATTTAGTAAGCTTGGATTTTACCAAAAGTGTTTTTACATGATGGAAACTTTTTTTTTCCTCCAGATTATCTTATTGCTAGTACTATGAATTAATACCAATTTGTACATGCTGCAAGTATATCATTATTATATATACTTTGCTCACAGACACAAATTCATCATAGAACCTTTTTCCTGTTTTTTTATTTTTCCATTATGGTTTGGAATTTAAAGTATCTATGGATATGATTGAACAAGAATGGCAAAAGAGGCTTGTGTAGATAAGAGGATTTTTAAGTTATTAACCTTGGTGTGTACCATGCCGCTAGAGCTGCCATAGGACTTGCAATTGAGTACAGGTGGGTTAGTTATAGATATCATCATTTGTTGCTTCATATTTGTAATTGAACAACTGGGCTGACTTTGGTAGAATGAGGGCACTAACTATGAACGTTAATTTGAGTTATTATTTTTTCATTATTTTTTATCTTTTTATGCTCAAGTTATGAAGCCACTTTAATAAAAATGATTTAGGCACTCCTTGTAAAATAATTGTTAACTAGTACACATTAAGCAAAAGAGAAGTTAATCAGTTTAGAATAGAAAAATTACACTGAAGTGTTTATACATTAATAATTACTAATTTGTAAAAGTTTAATTGAAGTTATTGAATTTTACTACCTAATGATAAATTATTGAGAGCACCTTCTAGTAACGTGAAAAACAAATCTTGCACAAGCTTAGATAATCTATTGATAGTGTGTTTGGAACTATGTTAGAACAACTCAAAATCAACGCTTATGATTTTTAAAAGCACTTCTAGTCTTTTCCACCTTAGTTCCAAATAGGCACTAAATAAGTATCACACTTTTCTAAAGTAAGAAAAAATGTCTAGTGAAAAAGTAATAATATATTAAAATGAGTAAAAGAGTAAAGTGTAAAGTAAAGATGTATTTATTCTTGATTAGTTAAAAAGAAATGAGATCTTAATACACTTTAATTAATCAAAGGTAAATATTTTTTTTAATATACACTTTTCCTATTTTAAAGAAATTTTATTCACTAAGCAAATCACATAACTGATTATGATAGATTGTGATAATTAACCAAAAAAAATAAATTATATTTTAGTCAAAGAATAAAAAAGTTACCAAAAAACAATTTAAAGGAAAATAAATAAAATGATCGGTATGTAAAAACTTATATCACATGTTGCCATTAATTTTTGTGAATCGTCGTATGACTCCATGAAACTTTTTTTCTTTTATGCAAAAAAAAACTAATACATTTCATTCAAAATAAAAGAAGCAATATAATGTGAGAAATGATAAAAATCCTTTTAAGAGGAAGGAGAGTAAAAGGACGGTAGTTGAATTACTGGTTAATTTTTGTGAATCGCTGAATTACTCGAGTATTAGAAAATTTAGAAAATATAGAACCCCGACTGAGTTGGCGGTTGCCGGTTGGCAGTTAGCCAGTTGCAAGGCTGGTGACTGATTCCGTTAGATTTAGTTTATCATTTATTACCGTATTTAATTTAATCTTGCTCGTCATTTGTCTGATTAGGCAGTCCAAAACGGTGCCGTTTGACCTTACCAGCTAGCTAGCAGTCAAGTTAGCACCCTCTCTGCTTCTTCCTCCCATGAAAGTCGTCTTCTTCTTCTTCACCCAAACAAACAACAAATAAACAATCACACCACCGACCCAGCCACCATCATCATTCATCAATGCTCATGCTCCAACGACACCGTTTCAAGCATTGATGATGATGATGATGACGTCAACAACCAAAAAAATCCCCGTCCGTTACCTAATCGTGTTCCTAACCTTCATCTGCACCTCCGTCTGTTACATCGAACGCGTCGGATTCTCAATCGCCTACACCGTCGCCGCCGACGCCGTCGCCGTCAACCAATCCACCAAAGGCCGCATCCTCTCCACCTTCTACTACGGCTACGCCTGTTCCCAAGTCCCCGGCGGCTGGGCAGCTCAGAAAATCGGGGGCAGAACCGTCCTTTTACTCTCCTTCCTCTTATGGTCATCGACCTGCGCATTGCTCCCTCTAGATCCGAATCGAGTTTCCCTTCTAATCCTCGCTCGCTTACTCGTCGGCGTAGCGCAAGGGTTCATATTCCCTTCGATCCACACCGTCCTCGCACAGTGGGTCCCGCCTCACGAACGCTCCAGATCCGTTTCGCTAACCACTTCTGGAATGTACCTTGGTGCTGCGCTGGGAATGCTTCTTCTTCCTAGCTTGGTTAAGTTTAAAGGTCCTCAATCTGTTTTCGTTGCTGAAGCTGCGTTAGGTGCTGTTTGGTCTTTGCTTTGGTTCAAATATGCTTCTGACCCTAAAGAATCACTTTTACCTGTTAATAAAAAAAGCCACAGTATCAGTATCAGTAGTAAAAGTGGCAAATCTTCTCCGGTGAATATACCTTGGATGCAGATTTTAACGAGTTTACCTGTTTGGGCTATTGTTGTTAATAATTTCACGTTTCACTATGCTTTGTATGTGTTGATGAATTGGCTCCCAACTTACTTTGAATTAGGGCTTCAACTTAGCCTTCAAGATATGGGTTCTTCGAAAATGTTGCCTTATCTCAACATGTTTGTGTTCTCGAACATCGGCGGCGTGGTAGCCGATTACTTCATCACGAGGAGGATATTGTCTGTCACCATGACCAGGAAATTCTTGAACACCGTAGGTTTTTTAGTGGCTTCGCTCGCGTTGGCCGTGATTCCCAGTTTCAGGACTTCCGGTGGCGCGGTGTTTTCTTCATCGGTCGCGCTTGGTTTCTTGGCGCTGGGTAGGGCTGGGTTCGCCGTGAATCACATGGATGTTGCGCCGAGGTATGCTGGGATAGTGATGGGGGTTTCGAATACTGCTGGTACTTTGGCTGGCATTGTTGGAGTTGACCTCACTGGGAAACTTCTTGAGGCTGCAAAGGCTGCTAATTCGGATCTTTCGAGCCCGGAGAGCTGGAGGGCGGTGTTTTTAATTCCTGGATTTTTATGCTGTTTTAGTGCTTTGATATTCTTATTGTTTTCAACTGGGGAGAGGGTTTTTGAATGAGGCAGGGCTTGTCATTTTGATGGTCGCGTGGATCATGAGCTGTGTTTATCTGTGGGGATTTAATTTTTATTATGTCTCCCACATTGTATCATTCTTGAAAAGGAAAGGAGAGATCACCAGTGTTGATGGTGGTCTGTCATTACTGGATATTGAAATTTCTATTATTTCTCCAACTTGTAACATTCCTAGTTAGTAAAAGGCAACAACTCAGATTGTATTAGAAATGATTCTTATGTGTTATTTTTTTTTTTTGTGCCTTGGACAGAACTCTTATTAGATTGCTGGAAGTTATTAGCAAAACATGAATTTGAAATTTTGAGGCTTTGAATTTATAAAAAATTGACTGTGCAGTAGTCAATAAAGCAGGGAGGCTTGCCTCTTCAAAGAGAGATGAACTATTGGTGATGTTGGATGGCATACGTTCAGAATGAGGGGATAAGTAATGGACACTTCAAGTGCTGTCAACCAAGGTGAAAACGGGAAAGGAAAATGATTGATGAATGTGGTTATAGAACCTGCAGGTGCAAGAAAAGGAGCAATCAAAGCAGGACTGGGATATGTAAGCATGATGTAGAAGGAAATGCTAGGCTGCTATGCATGTGAAATGTGAATGATGCTGCACAGTGGAGGCCTGTGACTGTAATGGTCATCAGAACAAGGTATGCCTCCTAGTAGTTGTATGTTTATGTTGCTTGGTAAGTTGTTCGGTACATGATAAATAAAACTGATGTAGAGCTGCATTAAATGTGCAATTTCAGTTTAAATTCTTTTTACTGAATTGCTTCTCCCATTGAGTTGTTTTGTGGAACACACTAGAGTCCTAGATTGCACAAAATGATCACCAAGAAAGCATCACTGTAGTTAAAGCTCCGATGCAACCCAAAAGTGGCAATTTTCATGTTTCCATATGTAATTATAGTTATAGTTTCTCTTGTTGATTCATTTCACTTAGTTGATACAGTGTGATTTCTATGCTTGACTTTAGGTGTATGTAAAAAAATGGTCTCGTTTGTCTTCCCCAGCCCCATTGTCCTACCTCCTTTAATATTTTTCTTTTCCTTAAAAAGGTGGTAACAACTTTAATTGTCTTCATTTTATTTGTGCTATGTTTTATTATTGTGAGTTTCAACTTTTTATGAATTTTATATAACTATTTATTATTATCATCATCATGCTCTTCTTGAAAAGTATTGAATTTTCCCAGTCATTTTATCATTTTGGAGTTTTTAGAATATACCTCAGATGCCCCATATCATATCTGTACTACACATTCAAACCGAAGGATTTCAGTACTGTTCATGGATGCACTATGCACTATGCACTTCCAGCCACTGATTATGAAGAATTTTAGATCAATGACTCGAAATCATCACATACAACTTTTTGAACAGGTTATTGTGTGAAAGCTATTATTTACAAGATTGGTCTTTCGAAACAAAGGAATTGCATGGAAGTATTTGCAGAGAAACCCAGCTTCAACCGAGGGCCGTTATTGGTCTTCCTCTTGGAGATCCGTCAATAAAAACTCCAGCTTTTATGATATAATATAAATGGGTGAAGAAGAGGCATTAGTCTTTCATTTCACTCGATTTCCCTCTCCTTTTACCGTTATCTATTGGAAATCTGGACATGACATCTGGTTTTCTCCTAAATCTGTTGGAGTGATGCTATTAGATTTGCTCAGGTCTAATCGTTTTCCTGAGTATTTTTTTTAGTTTGGTGGGAGTAAAGAGTGAGTTTTTACAATTGAAATGCCAGTTTCTATTCTTGTGTTAATGTAGTTGACTTGATAATCAACTGATCAAACAGGGAAGGTGATTGATTACATGTTGAGTTTGGATCCACTGTTAAGGAGATCATTTAGGAAGGCAGAGTTTTGGTTTTTTGGCTTGTTTCTGATACCTCTTACTGAGTTGTAGGCAGCAGTGGATTTTTTTTATGTTAAAGACTTGAACAAAGTGAATTGCATTCTTTGTTACGGAACAAGATATTGAGGAAATATGGAAGAATTACTTTCACAGGCTATGGGCACAATTTTATTGCACTTTGATAGGGTAAACACTAAAGATGAGGCCCATAATTATACCTTTTATTGTAGAATTCAGGAGCCCGAGGCAAAAGAAGCATTGAAGAGATGGATAATAACAAAGCAGTTGGACTAGATATTCCTTTTGAGGTATGGAAGAGTCTAGAAGAGAAAGGCATTAATTATCTCACAAAGTTGTTTTGCGATACTATGAGATCTAATAAAATGTGGAGGAGTTGACGAGAAGCACTTTAGTTCCTATTTATAAGAACAAGAGAGAGATATACAAAATTGTGCATATTATAGGATGATTAAGCTCATGAGTCATACTATGAAGCTATAGGAGAATGTAATTAGGTGGAAACTAAGACGAGACTCGCATCATTAGAAATCAATTTGGTTTTATGACTGGGAGGTTGATCATGGAAGCAATATACTTGCTACGATGATTGATGAAGCGACAACGGAGGAATAAAAAAGACTTGCAATGGTTTTTATTCATTTGGAAAAGTCATACGATAGAGTGTCAAGAGAGATATTGTGGAAGGTCTTGAAGAAGGAAGGAGATAATATTGCCTATATTCAAACAATCAGGTATATGTACGAGGGAATCACAACTAAAATGAGAACATAAGGTGAGGTCATACAAGAAAGATTTTGTTATAACTATAGGACTACAGAAAGGGTCAATTTTGAACCCCTATATTCTTATCACCTTCAACGTAATAAGTTTTGTTGAAATCCATGCCCTTGGGTAAGAGCGCATGTATTAATGCAAACAAGTCCGTGGATATAGAAACAAGTATGAAGTGCTAGTTAAGTATTTATTAACTCAATTAATTTATTACTGCTAAATACAAACAATCCAACATGGAGATTTGTAAAATTAGAATGTGATAAAAGCCACTGGGAAGCATGAAAAGTACAAATGTTTAGGAAGACTTGCATATCATCATGAAAAGCGTCCTATACAAAATTATTCATGACGCGTTTCAGTTTGCGTCATTGCAAATTTGTTTATAGATTGAAATTTATACAGCATATTAGCATGTTATGAACCCATGAGTCTTATGTCATATACTTTATATATATTCTATAGTCCTTATTATTCAACAGAGAACATCATCTATATTGATATATGGTGATTCGCCAGCTTGTGTTGAGACTCAAACAGCAAATGAGCTTGGCGAGCGTTGACCACCCTGCAATTCTTCCTAACCTCCCCAGGCTTACCAGACTGCAAGTCACCCATTTTCAACATCCCTTCCACAAATGCTTTGAAAAACTCACTTTGATCTCTACTATAAAATGTCACAAACGGCCTTGTGTGGGGGAAAGTGTAAAGGGTTTGATCAGAGTTAAGAAATCCCCTTCCAGCAACCAAGTCCTTGAAGTATTGGTTATCAAACACCAGAGGAGTGGCATCAAGGTTCCCTGTCACATTTTGGTCAACATCTAGTGGGCATAGCTTGTCAAGCTCTTCTCTAAACTTCGGCTCAATGGCAGGGTCTGGCTTTCCACTTCCAGATTGATTGTATAGCCTAAACATGATGGAAAAACAACGAGCTTTGCCAATAGAGTGAGATCCTGAGAGTGCCACAAGGTCTTTGACACTAAGGTTGTATTTTTGGAAGAGGTTAATAAGAGTGCTTGCATTGGCTCTTGGGCTAGGCATGATATTGTTTGAGTCTTCTTGAATAGCAGTCAAGCTGTCCAACCTTCCCAACCTCACCTGCCAATCGGGTCCTCCTGTCTGCAATAGAGGTACAAGTATCAGTAGTCTTATCAATTCATCTATTTTACATGGATGAAATTGGATAAAAGAAAAATTCAATGCAAAGATAACAAAATTACAGAAAGGAAGTAAACCTATATTTAATATTTACACAAAATTATATTCAATGAATTTGAATTAATAATATTGGTTTAACTTATATTCAATATTTACACAAAATTATATTTAAATTTAGTTATTAATTAGAATTTGACTATATATTAAATAACAAATATGAAATAATATACAAAAATTTTTTTTGAATTCATATATAATATAATATTTCAAAAAAGAACGATTGAATAAATTAATTAATGCACAATAATGAATTCTAATTAATAACCATATGTTAAATATAATTTAATAAATGCTAAAAATTAATGCCATGGTACAGTAAATTACTGACAGTTTTAATTACACTTTTATTAGTTTTCTGTGTGTTGTATATGCTGTGTAAATAGAGGTATTGCAATTTGACAAAAATGTGAAGAAATTCAATCAATCTTGCAGAAAATAGGGCCAAAGTGTCAAACAGTGACGAGTAACCAAGGCTCCCAGAATCAAGTCAATATTTTCCTCATATTCTAATTTCTAAGGATTGATTATCAGATTATGTAACCTTGGGAAATTCATAATAACCGCAGACACACACAAAACGCATAAAACCCCAAATTTCTATTTGAGAAAGCGAAGTTAAAAAGGAAAATATTGAAAGGTAGAGATGAGTCCTAACCAGTGCTACAGCATCTCTAGATGCCATGATTATAATATCAGCACAAGAAACAACTCCAGGGCATTCCTTCTCCAGTGCCTCCTTAACTTCATCAACAACTTCAAATGATCTAAGAGAATTTATGTTTGAGAGAGCAAGTTTCTCCCCAAGCATGGTTGGTGTATCATCAAGCAACATAGAACCATCACACCCCTTCAACAATCCAATTGGTCATTCAGAGTAAAAAGATAATCTCAAACTGTGTATTTAATTAATACTATAAGAAAAGATTGAATTTGGAATTTTGAAACCATGCAACATGTTTGGCAAAGATTATTTCTCAATTAGTGCTTATTTTTCAAAAACTCTCTCAAGAAGCTTTTTATCATAAACCATTTTGGAAACAACACACACTAGGATGAAAAGAAAGTTACATTGACGAAGCAATCATGGAACTGGAAGCGCATAACAGAGGCAACACTTCTGGGTTCCCTGATGAGGGCCTTCTTCATGACATCTCGGACTATGGATTCAGCTTGTGGACATGTTTTTGAGTAAAACCCAGGTCGGAGATTCGATGATGCCACAGAGGCTATGTGCAGGAGGAAGATTAGTAACACAGGCATGGCCATGAGTTGGTCTGTTGGCTGGCTCAAAAACAGAAGGAAGAACAGAGAAAAAGACAGAACTCTCTTATTTGCTCAAAGGAAAGTTTTACTATTGCTTGATGCTAAAACACATTAGGATGAGTTCTATTTATACTACTCTTGCTCTTGCAGGGCTATTTTGGTCTAGAAAAAATAGAAAAGTCTAGAAACATTTAAAGCACATGGTGATTACGAGAAAAATTTGGAAACAATTCAAAGTAAGTGGTGACTTCTGGCTGCTCTAGTTCCCATAGCTTCAATTAGTGCAGGGTGGACGGTTGCTATGTCCAAAATGAACCCTTGTTTTGATTTCTAAGGGAAGCTGAAGCCCTTTTGAATTATGGGGTGTATTGAAAGTGGATATCAGATCAGACCAGGGTATGTGGCATAGAGGAATTGGTTCTGGTTGCAATTTGCAATTATAGTTTAGAAAGCCACACAAGGCAATTTAGAAATAGTGTAGTTTACATTAAAACACAAACTCTCCCCCTAGCGTAGACATGAAGACTTGAACCTTGACCAACAAATGCTTGCCACTCCTGTTAAATAATCTGAAAAATGATAAAGATAAGTAGTGAGTCACACAGACTGAAAATATGAGCCCAACATGTTGATAGAAAAAGCAAGTTCAGATCATAGTTTTATTCATAAGTGGTTTTCTTATCCTCTGATCAATTTGAAAAGCCTATCCTATCCCAACATTTCTTCAACAATGACCAAGTGTTTTCCCAGAAAGCAATAATGAGTTAAGACTTAAGATCTAGCATATACAACCTAAATGATGAACAAAACCATGATGACTGTCAGGATCAAGACTCAAGAGGCTCCAAAAAATGAATTTGCCCCATGTAGCTAGACAGCTCAAACAGTAAGCTAAACTTTCATAGGGAACAGAGTTTGGATGGAGGGTTTTGAAGAGAAAGAAAATGAAAGGCTTATTTTTAATTTCTAAATTGAGAGATTTATAAAATGATTTTGAAAATGAATAAAGGACAATTGAAAGGTTACATAAATTAATAATCATTCATTTTAAGAAAATCTCCAATATAAAGAATGCTTAATGAAAATGAAGAACAAGCCCTCCCTTCCCTTTTCCTTCAAAATTCTCCCAAAATCCCTCTGATATCATCAAAAGGATCACCAAACTAAATCAGTAAGGCAGGGTATATTTCTCAAAGCAAGCAACACGTCACCAAAATTAAGGATCCAAAAGAAAATTGCATTGAATTGGAAGTGCCTATCAATCTTTCCATGGCTTCAACACAAAATTCTGCAACTCAAGTGAATAATAAGAACTATGATTAAAACTATTTGTTTATCTGATAAATGGTAAATGTTTGTTTATTTGAGACAGACAGAAGATTAAAACTATTTTAAACAAACAAACAACTAAATGGGAAAGTAGAACAGAGTAACAGTAAAACATGAAAACGTTACATGCTATGGAAACCTTGAAGAGTTATTGTGGAGAGAGAGAGAGAGAGAGAGAGAGAGAAGAAGAAGAAAGTTTCACCAAAGTGGAACTGCTAGTTGGAGGAAAAGAAGCAGCATCTTGATGAGAATATGAAAGTGTTGTTGGAGTGAGAATGAGAATATGGAAGCAGAGAGGAGGAAAGTGCGATTCGATTGGATTGGTAAATGGTAAGTTTTCGATTCATTGAATAGTAATAAAGAGGGGAGACTGTGTGTCATGTGGCGCAGAGCAAGTTGTTCCGTTTAAAGGGTGTCAGCAAATTACAGTGCCTTCTGTTTCAGTGTTGAAAGCGACACTAACACTAGTGAACCAAAGGTCATACATATTTTTTATTATTTAAAGTATCATCCACACACATATTTTAACTAAGATGAAAGATGGATACATTCTCATTTATTACCTTCTCGCTTTATACTCCATCGATTCACGATATTACAAATAAAATTCTAAAACATAAAGATGAATAAAATATATTAAAATGAGTTAACTATAATTAATGTTTATATAATTTTTTAAAACAATCTTTTTAATTTTAATTAATATTTTGATGACCTATAATTAATGACAGTAATTATCAAGGATAATGTTCGAAGTTATCATTTAATATTTGTGAAAATTGATACATGTTTCTTATATTTTTGATAAAAAAAGACTTATTTGTTTCTATATTGTGGACCGAAGAGAGTACTATCTATGATTTTTCTAATCTGTGTAACTTTGCATATGTTAAAGAATCATAAAATAGAAATATTATATTGGAAAGAAAGGTTTTTAAATTTTCAAGGAATTGAATACACAAATTTAATACAATATTTCTACTTTTGGTTTCTTAACATGTTTGAAGTTGCACATGTTAGAAAAATCATTTTATTCTTTAAAGTATCATCCACACATACTTTAACTAATCAAAGATGACATTCTCGTTTATTACTTTCTCACTTTACACTTTTTATTAGTTTAAATGAGCTTTTTCTCACCCTCATTTTTCTCATTGGGTCTTGGTAACGAATATTCTAAAGACATTAATTAAGAAATTAATAAAAAGAAAATTTATAATGAGACAACACTTTCAATTTCAATCTAATAAATATAGAGTTGTGATATTTGAATATAAATTTTAGACACCATATATGACACCGTATATATTTATTTCTATCTATTATTTATTTTTTATCTTTTTTATATACATGCTTCTAAAAAATACATCCAAAAAACAAAAAAAAACACTAAATAATATCTCATTTTTATATAAAAAAGCATTCCTCATAAATATATCAATTTCTCGAACAAACATATTTATTGTTAATTTATTAACAAATGCCTTCAGGGCACGTTTCTCATTTTATACTTATAGTCACCCACTCACCTTACCCTAATAGGGGTTGAGCTATGGTGCACCACCTATATTTTTTACCGTTCATTATATTATTTATGTGGTAAATTTTGGGTCAATCAAATTGTCATATAGGTTGGTCAAAATTTCAAACATTCTAGTTGTATTATACTATAGTCAAACTATATGAATACAGTATATTGTAGTATAATATATGTGCTTTTTGTATTTGTAAATTTAACTCATATTAAAATAATGTTTTTTGATTAAAAAAACTGATTATGTTACAAAATATTATTGACAACGAACATTATTTTAATTCATATTAAAATATTATTTTGTAATATAATCTGTTTTTTAATAAAAAAATATTATTTTAATATGAGTTAAATTTGCGAATACAAAGAGTACATATACTATACTGCAATATATTGTATTCATATATTTGACTACAGTAGAAATACAACTAGAAAGTTTGAAATTTCTATCAAATTCATGTGTTAATTTGATTGGTCCAAAATTTATCACATATAGATAATATAATGGATGATATAAAATATGGATGATACACTTTAACTCAACACCTGACAAGACTCATTAATCCGCATATTGTCGTCTTTTGCATCGCCTCAAAAGTGTCAAACACCGTTGATGATGATGGGACGTATATGCTTGGGAGTGGGGCAAGTGCCCTTTACGTAATAAAATTATGTAGATAAAGAGATAATGACAAGGACACCTTGCTATTTGATGTATGAACGTAATGGTTAAGGATTTTTTTTTATACTAAAAATAGATATTCATTTAAATTAATAAAATATATAGAAAATAATATAAATTCAATATTATTAAAATTGGAAAGGATGAATATATGAACAATGAATGGATAAACTTATAGTACATAGGTTAATAGTATAACACGATAAAATATTTATAAATATGTCAAAATCAAAGTGATCGGAATACCAATGTTTCCGGATCTATAATGTTGACGTCCGAGTCTTGATTGAATCTGTAATGGATCGAAGCTGATCTACCAATCTAAACCAAACGAACACCATAACCAGGAAACTAAACGACGCCGCAACAAGACGACGCAAAAACACCGCTGCATGCAGACGACGAAAACATGAAAAAACATGAAAGAAAAATCAGATCTATGTAGAAAAAATCACTTATTTAGATAAAAGAAGAGAAAAAATGATGTAGAGGGTGATTACAGGCCAAAAAATGACCCAAAACCACTCCTTCCTGTGGATGAAGGAGAAGAGAAAAAGAGGAGTAGATGAAAGATTGAGAGAGAGACACCTCTAGATTTTTTTTTTTCCTTTTATGTGTAATGGTCAAGGATAAGGAATATAAGAATAAGTTGTTATTGTAAGGCGCATGATGCTTTAATTGATTAAAATGTTATTTATTTTATTTTTTAATAAAAACTTGGATTGTATTCGGGTTAAAAAAATGTTTTTTGTTTTTATTAATAATTATAAAAATATCATATTATTTTTATTTGTTCTTTGTATTTAAATATTTGTAGAAAAAATAATAAAATATATTTTCATTAATAATTATAAAATATTATTTTCGGTATTTTGTACAGACATACAGCAGAAGGATTATGTTCTCGGCTCGAGTCTGGCAGAGGCAGAGGAAAAGATTAGAGAACTAAGTTTTCTTGCCTAATTTTTATTTAAAATTGTAAAATATTACATTTTTATAAGAATGAATTGGGAGAAGGCAGTTACATTTCCCTTTTTAAGCCCTAATCATAATATTTCAATCAATTAATGATAAGATTTTGAGTCTTGATAACAAGTGTCCTAAGAATATTGATTAAACAACTCATAAAAGAAAATTTTATATTATAAAACTAAGTATAATAATTTTTGAAATATTAAATTTATTATTTCTCATACAATTTTTTTTTATTAATTCATTAAATAATATATTAAAAACACTTATTAATATTCTTCAAAATTTTTAGCGAGAATTGATACTTAATTTGGGTAAGTAAAGGGACCATATCTTGTCGTGTTGTACAATATGCCTACACTTACCCCACCCTAGATGCTGATTGATGGAAATGCTTTGCACTTCTTATTGACAGGTATCACTCTTGCCTCCCCAAATTGTTCATTGGCTCAACGTTTGAAGACAAAATTCTAAATACTTTTGACAAGAATAGCTCGAAAAGGGAATTTCAGATTCTTTCCTATCCTTAACTAAGTAAGATAACATAGTTAGAGAAATAAGAAAAAGAGTATTAAGAAAACACTTAATTCCTATAAGATATTGTTTGGCCAATCGAATTAAGTTTGGAATTTAATTTAAAATTGGAATTGGACCTCTCAATTTCAATTGTTTGCTCAAAAGTGTGCACATTAGAATTGGAATTCCAAATTTCAAATCCGATTTCATGAAATTAAAAAATATATTTTATATCATTTTAATTCTTAGCTTAAACTCTAAGAATTACCGATTTCAAGAATAAAAGTTAAAAAACAATATGCTATAGTTGTTATTATAAATTATATTTGTTGTGTACTTCAACAACTATTGTTATTGACGTCACTCAAGTCGTCGGCAGCATTTTCTAATAGTAATTTTTGTTATTATCATCATCACTCACCATTATCGTTGTCGTCACTACAAGTCTAAAGAATTGAATTTAAAATTATAATTTGTTATTCTAATATTTTGCACAATCCAAACATAAAATTTATAATTCTGAAACAATCTTAATTATGTTAAAATTAAAACTAAAATTAAATACCAACAAAACTTAAAATTAAAATTAAAACTCTAAATCACAATGCCAATTCTATTATCTAAAATGAACCCTAAGAAATTGAATCGAGTTCTCAGTGAACCTTTATCAAAAGTACTTCCTTCTGATACTATTAGGAAATATGGCATCCATTGGAGGAGAAAAGAAATTGAGAGAAAGTATGAATATGAAATTAATAAAATGGGTGAGTTGATTACAAAGAGATTAAGCCTTTATATAGGCTAATGATCTAGCAACCAACTATCAACTAACTAACCATAGATCTAGCAACTAACTATCAACTAACTAACCATAGATCTAGCAACTAACTATATCTCCAATACCCCCCGCAAGCTGGAAGTGCGGATTAGTAAATCCAGCTTGGGGTGTACAACATAATGCAAGAAAAAGAAAGAACAATGAATGAAAATTACAAATGTATAAGCCTAATTACATTGGCTAATCAAGAAAAGTTTAATAATGATATAGGTAACGGCCGTAGTTCGTAGGTCTGAGAAGTCTTTGACCTTCTTTTGGGCCTCTTCGTTCTTCTTCCGTCGTCTCCACGGATCTCGTTCCAAAAATATATGAATCTTGCCAGAATGAACATTGGCAAAGAATGGAATTTGTATATGAAATGAGCTGACTTGCTGGAATTAACATCAGTCAAAAGTCACTCTAAATTTGGCTCTCTATATAGGCCATCAAATATTATTGCCAACTTTAGGCAAATGCTTAACCAACGTTATGGGCAGAAGCTTACAACAAAGCCATTATAGGCTGGACAATTGTCAAACAAAGTAGGGATCAAAAGCTCAAAAACTAGCATCAGAAAAAAAATTCAAGACCATTCGGCTCAAATTTTTATTTTTGAATGAATCAAACACCAATTGAATCAAGATGAACCACCTTTAATGGTGGCTGGCTGCTCCAACAATTGATTCACCAAAACCATGTGCTGACAAGGCTACTGAAAATGGAAAAAAAAAAATTTAAATCCTGAAAGAAGTGCCATCATAATATAGAAACATTGCAACCTTCTTATTCTTGGTACACACCAAGACATCACGCAATATTCCCTCTGGGTGAACTAGTGAGTGTCGTTGATGAAAGAAAAAGTAGTGTTGGTTGAAAAATGCAAGTCGAAGCACTGTGCAATCTGCACTTTCTTTCACTATTATCTATCATTACGTCATCACGACTCCTAACACCTTTTCTTGAACCCGTTCTTGAGTGCTTCCCAGGGGAATTAGCAAAAATATGTGAAAGAGAATGATGAACAAGTTACCTTTCAAGAACCTAGCTTTCTATTAAGCAACAGATGGAGGCAATAAAAGAAAATTTGTAGAGGAGGGGGAAAAATATTTCGAGAAGCAAATCTTTGGCAAGTCTTATGGACCAAATTTGATGCATAGTTGGTGGTATCTTTAAGCAAGCCATACTCTACAGCAAAATCTTCTAGAAACAATGATGTATACGGATGGAAGAAAAGAAAGAAAGCCAGATCTGAATGTAGAGACGGAGCCAGAATAAGATAATGGGGATACACGATTCAAAATGTACAAACTTTGACACTTGGAGCATGTACTACGCAGCAATTCAAGAAGGATGAGAATTTTGTTTTGGGTTTTCTTTGGGTTAAAAGATAAGGAAAAAAAATGAATGATGTTAAGAAAAAACCAGCGGAAAGTTTTCTCTCATGGTGGTTGATATCGCTCTGATACCATATTAGGAAATATGGCATCCATTGGAGGAGAAAAGAAATTGAGAGAAAGTATGAATATGAAATTAATAAAATAGGTGAGTTGATTACAAAGAGATTAAGCCTTTATATAGGCTAATGATCTAGCAACCAACTATCAACTAACTAACCATAGATCTGGCAACTAACTATCAATTAACTAACCATAGATCTAGCAACTAACTATATCTCTAATAGATACTAACTAGAAAAAGATTATATCCTCTTAAAAGGAAGTAAGATAGCTGCAACAAGTAAATAAATAAAGAGTATACTTATAGTTGTGCAAGTCTTTGACTTCGTTGTCATTCACTCGAAAATAGTTGTGTTTCCAAACTTCGCACAGCCCTTTATGGCTATGCAAGTTAGTTTTTGATATGGAGGACCAGCTGCTTTTGGTTTACAACTACCATCTTACCATCTTTAGCTCCCTTTTTGTAATGGAATGATGCAGGAATGAGATGCCAGATGGGTGCCTCACTACCACGTACTATGTATTTTTTTTTTTTTTGGGTAAGACATGCAACTTGACTTCTGGCTATTGTAACATCCGTTATTTTATGCATGGTTAATGTATGAGGGTTAGGGTTAGTACTTGGATTATATAACTGGGATGTGGTTTGAGGCATAGAGACCCTTGCTTGGCAAGCACACAACCTTTTCGAGTGAGTTTGAACGTAGAAACAAAATTAGGGTTTCCCGGTTAGCATCTTTGAGACGTCTGAGTGTGAAATAAGAAATTTGGAGTTAGGAATGAGATTAGACATTTTTTATGGTTTGAAGCTGTTTATTAGGTCTTGATGAGTCTATATCTCAAATTTGATGTCAATCGAACGTCGAACGGGTCAAGAACGAAAAGAAACACAAACCGAGCGTTTTGTGATTCATTAATTACTTGAAAGTCAGAATATTAATTTAGGTCGGTCCTGAGTACAATAGGTCTTAGGATTAACCTAAAATAATTACAGAAAAATATTCCAGCAGTAAGTTACACAGGAAGATGCGAAAGAAAACACCTAGTTGTGCCGACGGAACAACACCCAGTGATACGTGTCGTTACCAGGAGGAAGGTGGCCATGGTGACGCCACCTCACATTCCACCTAACCATTTTGCATGTGTGACACCTAAACCTTTTGCATGTGTGACACCTAACCCCTTTGCATGAATGACACCTATCTCCACTACCCCTTTTGCATGCATGACACTTGTCACTAGTGCAGTAAGGGCTTTTTACGTCAGTTAAAGTTGATTTTATAGGTCAGAATATTGTCCAACGTAAATACAGCTGACGTTAATAGTTTTATATTTAACGTCAGTTGTTTAAATATAAAACTATTAACGTCAGTTCTTTAACACAACTGACGTTAATATTGTTAAAACTAACGTCAGTTGTGTTAAAGAACTGACGTTAAAGGTTTTATTTTTAACGTCAGTTTCCTAATACAACTGACGTTAATAGTGTACTTGATATTTTATAAAATACAATTAACGTCAGTTTTTGATACAACTGACGTTAATAGATTTTTTTTTAAATTCAGTTTTAAAATATCACTCCCCTCAGCTATCCCTGCATTCAGTAAATATCCTAGTAACACAGAATATCACACACATTACAGAAGCAAACACTACCCTTAAATTTCAATATTAACAAAAAGAAAAGAAATATACAAAGGAACAATGGGGGGACTTAAAACCAAAACCCATGTATAGGAAAAACATAACTATCTACAAGTATATATATATATATATATATATATATATATATATATATATATATATATATATATATTAGTCTCTAATGTCTAAAAACAAAACTACCAATCTAAGGATATATATATATATATACATGTTATTAATTAGTTTCTAATGTCTAACAAAAAAACTATTCATCTAAGTATTGCGGAGGTAACTTGTCAATTCCTTTTTCAGCCGCATACTTGAAGAAGAATTCAGCGAAGCGCATCCTCAAGTCTCTAAACTCATCTTCTTGAAGAGGCGATTGGTCGTTAAATGCCTACACACGTTCAAATAATAACAATAACATTAACGCAAGTCATCTTCAAAACTATAATATATAATTTAACAAGTTGTTTAAATATTACCTTATTCTATCCATCCATAAGTCTCTAAACTCATCTTCTTGAAGAGGCGATGCGGAGACTATGTTCAGCATATGAAGCATCACATAATAGCCGCACGACCACCCGTCAATTTGAAATCGAGACTACAAACAAAATTAATTTCAATGTCAGTTGAATATACATATAAATTAGTAATTATAATATTAATTATTTGATAAATAAACTATCAAACCTTGAGGTAGGTCCATTCAGGATTTGCTTTAGCCTTAGAAGCCCTACTTCTCCCGTTGGCGCAACTTATGCTACTCGCCTTCATCGCGCTATCATAAACAAATAATCATATCAATTAACAAATTCATATATCATATGTGTAATAAACTAAAAACAACTAATATTAAAACGTAAATTAAATTTAAGATTAGTTACTTACTTATTTACAGCTTCCACCACCTCCTGTGGCGGCTTTTGGTGGAGAGAGCATAAGAATATGACAGTATGCCTAGACGGGTGAAGTACGAACAACTGCCAATGGTTTTTCATACAGTAGGGAGCCAGATATAATTCTTTCCGATTGTCTCCCAACAAGTTCCCTATGTATTTACTAAATGCATCGCCAGTAAAGAATTGGGGCAGAAGGACTGATGGCTCTAAGAAGCCGTAAACTGATGCAACGCCCTTATCAAGCTGAAGACGATGGAGATACCTAAGATATGAAAAGGTGTGGATGTTAATTACATAATATATATTGGAATTAAAATAAATTATTAAATGGAAAAATACCAAAAATAAATAAGTTATAAATTTAAAATTAACTTACGTGCACCAGAGACACAAAACCGTGCTGGCCATCCAGACGTTATTTCTGCAGGCGTTCCCGAGATCTTCACCACAGAAGGAAAATATTCTCTGTTGATTTGGGCGTGCCACCCATCCATCGTGCTCCAATGGACATTCAAAAATCTCAAATGCATAATCCTCACCAAGTGAGAACAAACGAGTGACAGGTGACAGCGACACCGACGTCGACTTGGCCTTCAATTTAGGAAAAATAAAATAGATAAGTTGTTGATAATTAAAAAAAACACAAGTAATTATTTGACTAATTTGGACATTAATAATGAATACATACCTTTGTTAACATTTCGAGCTCACGTCGTTTGAAGTCCAACTCAAGCTCACGCCTTTTCATTTCCAACTCATGATCATGGCGTTGGACTTCCAACTCCCGCTCCCTAGCTGCCAACTCATCGTCCTCCACATGTGACCTACTATAACTCTCTTTTGTGCTCACATGTGAAGGGTTGGCATGCCCTGCGGTGTCCTGGGATGAACTGACGGAGGAAAGTTTTCTGGCAAGCGCCTGCTTGAATTCTGGGTTGGATATTAAGCTTTGCATCAGATGTGTTGTAATAGAAGGGTTGGACATGAGGTGCTGAGTAATGTCATCCAAAATTGTAGCTTCATTGACCACCCGCTTTCGTGAAGCAGACTTGCCATAATATTCTTTGATGGTCACGTTCCCAGGAACACCGATAACCCGACCAGGATGGTCTTTCTTGCCTATAGAAGTCATCAAGACATCCCGCCATCCAGAAGGGATGAATGAGCCCTGGGAGGATTGTGCTTTAAGATCCACCTACAATGAAAAAATGAAAAAACGTGCAAATGAAAAGTGTTAAAAATATCTATACAAATATCAATTGAAATCAAGTTAATTATTTACTTACAATCTTATCTGCCACTTCGCTAGTGGCATCAACTTTAAAATATCCCGTCTTTGTAATGCGGCCGGCTAACCAGACATCCTCGCGGTTGATGTCTGACGAAGGACTTGATGGTGTGCCCTCAGGAACCTCTCCTCTTTCAATCCTAGCAGAGTGCTCTTCCTGCTTCACCCTCAGCCTATCCGCCATCATCTCCTTGATCCGAGTCTGGTACCCACCCTGAGACATGGTGTGGCGATGGACGTTCTTCGCCTGATTCTGCCGACCCTTATCTGCCTTAGCCTATTCAAACAAAAACACATAATTAAATACAGTTAAATGATCTATAAGAAGTATACAAAATTAACCTAATCAACCAACCTGAAATTCTCCATCCTGTCGACTCCTAGCAAACATATCCCAAGTATCCTGATCAATCCAGGGATAATACGAGAACATTTTATCAAGCCGCTTCTTCCCAGATACATAGTACCTGGTAAGATCATGCTTGAACCCATTCCAACATTTTGATGCCATTTTCATACATTTATGACGATGATCCTCGTCATTTGGCACAGTCCAAGCTACCTACACATTAAATACATAACAACTGGATGGATTATAACTCGGATAATTATCTAATAATGTAAATCAAACGAATGTAAAGGTAAAATACCGTGGTAGCCTCCCAAATTTGATCCTAAACGTTCTGTGGAACGTCATTCCAGTGGTTGTAGTTGATGCTTACGTGCTGCTTCGCTTGTAGAAACACCCACTTATTAAATTCTTTAGCACGGGGTCCCTGGGCATTTAGATTGGCATCGAAGGACACCTCAAGCTTCTGTCCGCTTTGCCTGTCATTCTCTAGTTTCTTCAACGACGTGGCTCCTCTACCCCGTTTCCTATGAGCCTGTGATGTCTGTATAGACAAAAAAATGATAAAATAGAGGGTTGTAACATTATAAACTTACATTAAAAAGAAGGACTAAAGATAGTATATAACATGTAAACTTACACTAGAATCAAGTGTAGGCGCGATCGGGTCCTGCGTAGGCCCCACAGTGTCCTCCCGTGCATGTGGGCTATCCGACTGATCCATATGTATGCCTGTTCAGAAGCAATATATATTTATTAACATAGGTTATAACTCAAAATAAATACAGAAGTATAACTCAAGTAAATCCCTTTACAAATCAAATTAGTACGTATATCCTTCACCGTACATTTCCTGGTATTCAAACACTTGACACAAGGACAACAGAACAATCCATTACTATTAGGAACATTCCTTTAAGCAAATTCTATAAATTCTCCCACCCCCTTCAAATACTCAGCACTAGTTCGCTTACAAACCATCCAACTACGATCCATAACTAGATAGGTTCTGTAGATATACAAAACATATATCCAAGGCGTTTAAAAATTATTTCAAATTTACACCATTTTAAGGATTCTTAAGACAGAAAAGAAATAAGCAGATGAAGATAAATTAACAAAACAGAATTCCAATGAGCAATATATTGTTGATGTCACATGCTACAAGCAACTCTAAATTTCTTCCCATTTTGAAATAGGTCATGATAGCAGAAGAAAAACAAGAGAAAACACAAAACCCACGACCAGAAATAGAGACATTCCAAACAACTCAAACTCACAGTTTCAAGTTTCAACTACAAGAGACTACAGTTTCAACATACACTCAAAACCAAACATAAAAAAATGTGCCCTAAAGACTCACCGGAAATAGGTGCTCGCATGGTGGCCAACGTTCGATGTGGTTACTGGGAGTAGAGGGACAAGGAGAGTTAGTGTGCGGGAAGGGGAAAGAGAGATGTCAAGTTATTGCAAAGAATGAGCGGGAAAGACAGAGTTAGGGTTAAGAGTGTACCTCACGGTGGTGGGGAAGAAGCCCTCGCGGTGGTTGCGGTGGATATGAGCTCGCGATTAGGGCAGAGTGAGAGTGAGAGTGAGAGTGAGAGTTGAGAGTGAGAGTGAGAGTTGAGAGTCAGAGTGAGAGTTGAGAGTCAGCGTGAAAGAGAAGAACAGAGACGTACAGAGAGAAGTGCAGAAGGCGCGCGGGTGTAAACGTTATAATCAAAAACCAAAAATAAAACAACATTTTACGTCAGTTGTTTGTAGCAACTGACGTTAAAGGTAATCTATTTAACGTCAGTTGTCTTAAGCAACGGACGTTAAAAGTCATTGTTTACGTTATAATCAAAAATCATAAATAAAACAACATTTTACGTCAGTTATATTAAACAACTGACGTTAAAAATAAATATTTTTTATTTAAAATCACTTTTAACGTCAGTTGATGAAGACAACTGACGTTAAAAGTGTATAAGTTTCTGAAAAAACATTAATTCCTTTGACTACTGTGCTACTTACCCATGAGCTAGCATTAAGTTTATAGATCGGTTTTCAAGAAAATCAGCTAGTCTCTCTTCTCTATATAAAGTACAATTCTTCTGTATCAGTCTGTAATACAGCCTCTTCTTTTCCTCTATATTTCGTGCGTTTTCTCTTCCTTCACAAAATGGGTCTGAGACTTTTGTTATTTCTTCCTATACCTAGACTTAAACTTCTGAGGTTGAGTAAATAACGTAACATGGATGGTAAGGTTGTGTAAATCACGTAATGTGATTTACTCACTTTATTTCATCCCAGCCATCCCTTTCACTCTGCTTTGACCCCAAGTGACTGTGGATTCAAGACGATGCATCAAGGAATTCCAGTGAAGGAGGTGATGCAAAGATCCCTTTCACTTTGCTTTCGCTGCTAGTGACTGTGGATTCACGATGCATCATGGAATTCAAGCGAGGGAGGAGATGCATCGATCCATCCATTGGATTTTCTAAGGACAGGACTGAGAAGAAAATGATGTTGAAGCTGAAACTTTGCATCCATTGGAATTTTTGAGGACAAGACTTAGAAGAAAATGATGTTGAAGCAGAAACTTTTTTATATTTTAGAGCTATGTTGCAGAAATTTTTTATCTTTTAATCATTTAATTTTAACTTATGAATCGCTTCAATGAGATACGATTTGATTATACATATATAACTTGTTTTATGTTAAGTGTTTATTTATTTTAATTTGCACAAGAATTTGTTTACTAATTCAAGCTAATTAATTAAGATAAAAAATAAACTTGTTTAAAAAAAAGTTTAGAAATAAACTGCACTATATATATGGAGTGACCTGCGTTAAGGGTGACAACAGGGCATTTCAGATAGGGATATATGATTATTTACGTCAGCTATTTATTTAACTGAAGTAAAAATCACACTTTTAACGTCAGTTGTATAAAAAACTGATGTTAAAAATAAATATTTTTTATTTTAAAAACACTTTTAACGTCAGTTGTATTAAACAACTGACGTTAAAAGTGTATAAGTTTCTACAAAAAACATTCATTCCTTTGACTACTGTGCTACTTACCCATGACTGCTGTGCTACTTACCCATGCACATTGTAACCTATAATCCTCTTAATGAGCATTAAGTTTATAGATCAGTTTTCTAGAAAATCAGCTAGTCTCTCTTCTCTATATAAAGTACCATTCTTACGTATCGATCGATCATGTCTGACCTCTTCTTTTCCTCTATATTTCGTGTGTTTTCTATTCCTTCACAAAATGGCTTTGAGACTTTTGTTATTTATTCCTATACCTAGACTTAAAGGTCTCTGTCTTAATGGTCAAAAAACTTCTGAGGTCGAGTAAATCACGTAACATGGATGGTAAGGTTGGGTGAATCACGTAATGTGATTCCCTCACCTTATTTCATCCCATCCCTTCACTCTGCTTTGGCTCCAAAGTGACAGTGGATTCAGATGGAGTATCAAGGAATTCAAGTAAGGGAGGAGATGCATCCATTGGAGTTTCTGATCGAGGACAAGACTGAGAAGAAAATGATGTTGAAGCAGAAACTTTTTTATATTTTAGTGCTATGTTGCAGAAATTTTTTATTTTTTAATCATGTAATTGTAACTTATGAATCGCTTCAATGAGATACGATTTGATTATACATATATAACTTGTTTTATGTTAAGTGTTTGTTTATTTTAATTTGCACAAGAATTTGCATTGTTTACTAATTCAAGCTAATTAATTAACATTAAAAATAAACTTGTTTAAAAAAAAGGTTTAGAAATAAACTGCACTATATGGAGTATCTGCGTTAAGAGTGACAACAGGGAGATGACAACGAAATAAATGAGTTTCATAATTATTTACGTCAGTTATTTATTTAATTGTCGTAAAAATCACACATTTAACGTCAGTTGTATAAACAACTGACGTTAAAAGTGTTAAAATCACTTTTAACGTCAGTTCTTTATACAACTAACGCAAATAGTGATTTAATATTTACAAAACTGTCACCGCCTCATTTTTAACGTCAAACATATGGTCAACTGACGTAAAACGTTCCCGTATATTACATTATTTCCACTAGTGTGTCTTCTCACTAACTTATCAAAACCTACCTAAATTCATCTATAAAAGCAAAATCACAAAAGTGACTTCATTTTTCCTCCTCCAGCCTCATTTCACTCATCCTTCCATAGCCAATTTTGTTCCCTCACCTCTGCATGCGTTGGTTGAATAGTTAAGTGAAGGAAAGAACAAGTTGCACACTCGTTCACACCCAAAAACTCATCTTATCCTGTTTCTGTAAAACCATTGCCTCACCTTCTTTCACCGTTGGATCGTGTTAAAATTTCGTGGAGAGGTTCTAGGCTAGTATTTCTTCACATCCAACGGCTAAAAGTTCTATGCGTTCCCCAGAGTGAGAGTTATTCAACTCAGAAAAAGGAGATAAGCTCAACCCGAGTAGCTCCTGACCAGTCACCTTGGGAGGTTCACCCTAGGCTCACCCACCGTTGGATCGAGCTGAATTTTTTGGAGAAGGTAAGGAAAAGGTATCTCTTTAATCTTACCGTTAACCTTTGTAAATAAATGTCTGGGTTGTGAGATATAGATCCAAAACAGTGGCGGATTTTACGGTGTTTGTTGCAGATTCTAAGTTCCTTAGATGGTGTTGTTCACAATGTGGTTTCTTAGGTGGACTTTCGGAGACTCAGGGGCCTAGGTCCGTGTGAGGCAGAATCGTGAGGAGTAGAGGGCGAGTAATTTCGTTGCGTCTAGGTCATCGTACGACTCTCCAGGTGGGGTAAAGAAATTATTTAACGTCGGAAATGGCACGATGACGTTTACTTCGATAATGGCGTAGGGCAACCCAAACCCTACATGATTGCGAGTAACGGACAATGTCCATATGACGCTGGGGACTACTTAGTAGTACTCATGATGATATTGAGATTGTGCGTTTATCATCGTTATGTTTATTATATATTATTTTATTATTTTATGATTGTCTGCTTGGATGATTTGACTGGTTGAATTGATGTTGATAACTGCTGGATGGTGATGTTATGAGTTGTGATTATTTATAAGCATGATATCTTGTTATTTTAATTAGATTTTGATAATGATTATTAGTTTGGAAATGATGATTTTATGACATGTTAGAAATGATGATGCTATGACATGATGATATTATGGTATGATGTGTTGAGTGTTATAATTGTGATTAGAGTTTGAGTAAATGATAAGTTATATCGAGACATGAGGATGTATTGTGGAATTCATGTTATATGTGTTAGTAGTGCCTAACTGAGATGATTCCTGAGATATGATGATAATGAGATTGATGAGATAAGATTCTATTGAGGTTACCTATGAGATTATGATGAGCGGTCAGGGCACTAGGGGGTGACCTGAAACATAGTCTGTGATATGGTGGACCTGAAACATGGTCGTGTGGGGTCTATGCCTCGGAGGGAGAATTCCTGGGGATAGGCTAACGGCGGACCGTCCCCGACATGATTTCATTTTAGTTGCAGCTATAGTTCATGCGTTACTTGAGCACCCTGGCCGGGGTTCAGAGGTGTGCACCGGATTGTGCAGCTATAGTGCCATTGCTTTGCATGGGTATCCTCCATCCACGGACGAGGGTGTGCGCCGGGGACTCTAGAACGTGTCAATTTATTGATGTGGTATCCGGATATGGCCGATACCTGATGAGATGATTCATACAACATTTGCATTGCATCATGATGGAGGGTAGAGGAAAGATCCTAGATGTGGATTGAGGATGATTGTGTTTTATTTATGTATACTCTTGGAGATGGATGTTTAGTGTGCCGTTATTTAATTAAATGTTGCTAAACCCTTTCCACGTTTGACGTTATATTGTTTCTTATGCCTTTTCTTCTTGTTGTTGGGTATGTTTTATTTATGTGATCGCTATAAGAAGACTCGGTGGAGAAGCCAGCTATGGAGGAACTAGATGGAACCCCTTATGAGCCAGATGCTGGAGGACAAGTAGTGGACCCGAGTAGTTGAGTAGAGAGACTACGACCAATGCATCTTTTTGAGGCATTTTATCTTTTGTTGTTTATATTAGTTTGTACCAGTTTGTACCTATTGGGATCCTACTGAAGGGATTCCCTCTACTGTACTGCATCAGGATACGATGTGTATATGTTATGCATGTGTGTATATATGTTGTTTATATTTTAAGTTCAAATTTTTCCGCCGTTTTAATATATATGCTTAACGATAATAACACGATTAGGTCCTAAATATTTTGGGTTTTCTTTAATGGGACGTCGGGGCGTCTCAGCTATGGTCTTGGTTGTGTCTCACATGTATGTTCCTTGGCTTACTCTCTGGTTATGTGGAGGTTCTATTAATCTTAGTGTGATCTGGATACCTTCAGCGTGTTTAGTTTTGATATCTTGGTGGCCCGTACTAGATGCCCATGGGATCCTTTTCTTGTTTTAATAGATGCAGTGGAGTTCTTGCATTTTTGGTGTCTTGCTGCCAGGATGCTCAGGTGCGGATGGGTTTATTATGGTTCTAAGGTGGCTTTGGCTTATTTGGTTGACTTTAGTGCGTCCATTTCTTCATTGGCTCTCTTTAATTTTGGTACTGGCGTATGGTGTGAAGCTCTCAGCTTGCTTCACATGGCTTCGGCTATAGCTTTCTTTTTTAGTTTGTGGTGGTCTTTGTAGTTGGTTTAGACTGGACAGTGGTTTGGTTCCCTTATCTTCATTGGTATTTGTTCCTGGTTTTGTGAGTTAGGTGTGTGTAACAATCATACTGTTAGGTGTCTCTAGTAGTATTACAGTTACACTTCTCCTGCTCCTCTTTGGTTTCCTTGTATATGGGTTAGAGCACCCCTTATGCTCTTTTCAATATACTTTTTACTTACAAAAAAAAATTCAACTTGACTTCTACTTTATATCAATTATGATATGATATAACTTGTTGGGAAGTTACAAACCCTCCTTTTATTACAAGTTTTGCTAAACAAAATTGTAAACCCCTGCCTTATTAAATAGCCCTCTAGGGTACTCTTTATATAGGATTGATATTTACTTAAGGGTTTTTTATTATGTGAAACTTTGCACAGTTTAAGAAACCCAAAAATAGTAACTATTTATTGGATAGCTAAGCATTTCAATTTTGAAAGTAGGTGACTGCTAGGTTGGATGACTTCCACATGTCATCCATCATGAGTAAGCCCCTTTCTATATAAAAAAACATTATTTTCAAATCCTTACCTTTTTTTTAAAAAATTTTAAAATTCAATCCCAACAATTTAGGGTACAAAAATTCCTCCATCTTCTCTTTTCTCTGATCCCTTGCCTCCTCCATTCTTCCCTAATATCCACTATACCAATCACCATAACAACAAGGAACTTTCAATTGAAAAGCATGAGCCTGCCCCCTAAGAAGATGAGGGCGGCGCCACCCCTGAAGCTGGGCTAGCGTGAGTTCGTGCTCCTGGGAGGATGCTGCACTTGCAGGCTTGCAGTGGTGGTTGTGACATCCATGTTTTTATGGCATTATTTATATGTTTAATACTATGTTTAAGACCTTGATTATATGTCTAATATGTATGTTTAAGCATTGGGAACCTTGCATGGAAAGTACGCGATCAACCTGCTTCGAATCGAACGGAAACTTATTCTAGGGTTTTTTATATACTCTTTAAATTGCTTAAGAGTGTACAATAGGAAATTTAGGTTTGAGGAATATATTATGTATGTTTAAGGACTTGATCTTATTCCTTAGGTATAGAGGAGTCTATGTTTCAAATTTCAGGTCAATCGGAATTCAAACGAGCTCAGAACGCGATGAAACGTATGAATCAGGAATTGCTGAACAGCATGGGGCACTGAGCGTTGGAAGGCGGTGGACACGTGTCATGCAGAGATGAGTGGAGGGACACGTGTCATGCAAGAAGGAGCACACGTGGATGGCCCTGCACTGAGCACTGGTTGCAGGGCGCTGAGCGCCCAATATAAAAAAAAAGGATTTTTAAAAGAGGTAACTTGAGTCACCTCGTGAAGAAGCTTGCAGATGCCGAAGAGAATATATATATATATATATATATATATATATATATATATATATATAGAGAGAGAGAGAGAGAGAGAGAGCCTGAAGGTGAGAGAAAATTTCCGAAGTCGATTCCGTTCAATCCGTTCATCTTAACACGATTCTGATTATATCATTGATATCATCGCAACGTCTACTTCATTGTCCTATCTTTCTTTTCTTGATTAGGCTAAGGTAAGCCTGTGTTCTTTTTATACCGAAATACCATCGGCGACGGTATTGAGATTATCTTTCAATCCATCTATCGGTTCTCAATTCCGTTTTCATATTAGGGTTACACATAACGTGCTTCATGAATATGTATTCAGGTGAATTTTTGGAGTCCCGGAGGGTGGTGAACCTTGCATGGCAGTAGCTAGAGGGGTAGGAGTGTGCTCATTTCATTGATCCTAGGTTAGCTATTCTCACTTTAGGTGGGAGAAAGAAGCCTCCTTTCGTCGGAAATGGCTAAGTAGCATATTTCACATTAATGGCGTAGGGCGACGTAAACTCTACTAGTGGGCGAATAATTGGCAATGTCAATATCACATTGGAGACTACTTAGTGGTATCAGTGATGATATGAAGATTGTAGGTTTATCATCGTTAGGTGAATTTTATGATATTTGAGGTTGTCCGATTTTATCGTATTTGAGCGGTTTGTTGTGCGCTGTTTGGATTAATAAGTTATATGTGGTTAATTATGTTTATTTTAAATATTTTATTAATTTATTATTATAATTTTATTATTATTGTTATATAATTATGGTTGATTACATGCGTTGGGTGATAATATGTTTTATTTGCTACAAAATGCTTAGTTGTTTCCTAGGCATTGAGATATGATATTCTGGAGCGATGCATGTTGGGGAGTGTATGATATATTATTTAGATGTGCCTAACCTAATTAATTAATATTTTATTATGATGAGATTGATGATGCGATATTATTTGAGATATTTTATGAGATATTGATGTGAGGTTAAGGTACTAAAGTATGACTCGATATACATCGGTGAGACCCATATAGATGCATGCTGTTGATCATATCCATGTGAGTCGAACGCATGAGGTCAGAGTATCCGTAGATATATCCGTAATCCTTACAGAGCTGCTCCGTGTAGCTTTGTGCTACTGTGGCTTTAGGCTATTGTGGTTTCAGACCATTTATGTATACATATGCTTAGAAGGGATAGAAGGGAGTACTCGCTCGGACAAAGGACTAACATCCCTATTATGATGGAGGTTGTGTGACAAGGTATATGATAGAAGGGAGTACTCGCTCGGACAAAGGACTAACATCCCTATTATGATGGAGGTTGTGTGACAAGGTCGTGGTGGCCACCGCAACATACAGGACCAGTTGCATGAGCGTGAAGGGTAGAGGAATATGATCTATCTCGAGGATGATTGTTATATCTATATGTGGATATTATGTGATGCATGTCTGTGTGCTATTATTGTTGATATGCTATGTAACCTTTTCCGTATATGATGATAGCTAGTTTCTTATTTCGCTATTTCTTTCTGTATATGTTTTATTTATGTGAACATTATAAGAAGACCCTGCGGAGAAGCCAGATATGAAGGAGCTTGATAGGACCCCTTATGAGCCAGATGTTGGAGGACGATCAGTGGACCCGAGTAGTTGAGTATAGAGTCTGTGGCCTTTTGAGACGTTTTATCTCCCATTTCTTATGTCAGTTTGTACTAGTATGTATATTGTGGGACCCTACTGATGGGATGCCCTAGACAGTTTTTGTACCTTTTATGGTTATATTTATATGTGTGGTGTACTGCTTATATTTATCTCTTTTATGCTTAATATTTTAATATCTCCGTCTTCCGTTTTATATATGTTTAACATTTATTTCGCAATTAAGGTAAGTTAAATTTATGTTTTCTTTAATGGGACATCGTGGTGCCTCAATGGTGGTTGTTGTGACTCCGGCAAGTGTACCGGGTCGTCGCAAGTAATAAAAACACGGTAAGATATTACCGAGGTCGAACACAAGGATTGGGCTACCAATTCTACTAAATTGTCAAGAAATCCGATACGTTGGTTAAGCAATAGAGGGTGGTTGAGAGAAAGAGATTGAGATTGCAATTCAAGAATCAAATCAAATAACGCTACGGTGATAAAAATCAGAAATTAAATGCATCCAAGGTCTCAAATCCACCTACCCAATCATGTTAAGTACCCAAGTGATGATGTATTCCTCCCTAAGTTCAATTTTAATGTCAACCGGGACCCTTTAAATTCTCCTATATCCACTGTCGTGCTCAATAGGACGTATTCGACGATTAGATTAATTACTTGTTCGGTCTCATAACCCTAATCTCGAATTCTATTAAACCTTGTTCCCTATATGGTTGCACTAATCAAATAAATCCACGGTCGTGCTCATTATTCGATTAATGATCCCAATTCAAGTTCTAAAACGCGACTCGCCGTTTGGCCTCATACACGTTAACAAGTTAATCATGCAACACATATGATCAACACAATCAATTCAGAATTGGAAAACATTTGCGATCCCGATTCAAGTTCTAAAACGCGAATCGCCGTTAGGCCTCAAACACGTTTAACTGATTAATCACGCAAAACATATGATAAAACATTCAAATCAGAATCGGAAATCATCAATTAAAAAGAGGGGAGAAACACATACATCATATGAACACTACACAACCATGGGTGGCTTCATCGATCCCTCGGAGGAGGGGATTAGTTCCTCATGCCCGTGACGACACACAAACAATCGGTAATAATCTCCATAATAATAAACTAAAAGAAGAAAAGAAAAGAGAAGGGAGACGCAGCTCCGGAAACAAGGATTCGCACTACTACTCTGATCTAAACAGTGGCTAACAACTTCCTGCCCAATTCTGATCTGATATGGCCTTTAAATAAGGATTCTGTTTCTCGCCAGCTCGCGGGGCGAGCTTACTCTCGCGACGCGAAATTAAGCATTGGCGCGCTTCAAATTTTGTATTTTCGCGAGGCGAGCTTGTATTCGCGGGGCGAGTCATCAAACCCTAATCTGTCACAACCGTGATATCCATCACGGCTAAGCCGTGATTGCCTCTGACTTCCTAGTCTTCATGCTCTCGCGGGGCGAGCTATCTCTCGCGGGGCGAGTCTTTAAACCTCGATTTGTCACAGCCGTGACCTAAATCACGACTATGCCGTGATAGTCTCTGTCTTGCTGGTCTTCAGATTCTCGCGAGGCGAGAGTACACTCGCGGGGCGAGTGTCTCAGAATTTCAATTTCCACTATTTCTTTGCTTTCCTTGACTCCCGGTGCTTCACTTTATTTACCTGAAAACACAAAAGCACCCACAAGCGTAATTCTATCCAAAATAAGCTAAAAACTACACAAAAGACGCAAAACGAGTCAAAGTCCAACTCAGGAACGAAACAAGGCAAATTTGGGCGAAAACGAGAGTGAACTCGAATAAATAGATACATAAACCCTAGTTCATCTAGTCATAAAACTAGATAAGCCAGAGGCTTATCAGTGGTCGCCTGACCATGACGAGTCACGATGATGTTGGTGGTATTCATCACTTTCAGCAACAAACAACAACGGAAATTATCCCCCGGGGTTGTTGTTGTCACTAACGACACAGTGACAGAACCCGAGAGGGCGTTGCGACTCTTCACAGGAGTAGCACAATTGATGTGCGCAGTAGTGGGCTCGCCGACGTGGCGGCGACGATCTCCCCTCTCGCTCCCCTTTTTCTTTATTCTCCCTCTCTCTCCCCATAAGTTTTCTTCTTTGGTTCTGCAAACTAATGCTTCTCAATGTTAACGAAAACTGGAATAATTCATGATATAGTGATCGAATGAAATTGGTTGGCGTTGTGTATTATGTTCGTGGTTCTATCTTATCTTAAATAATTCATGAATGTTTGTGCTTATCTTCTTATTATCTTAATATTCCACATTTATTTGATTTTCCATATTAATCTAGCATTGTAATTTATGTATGAATGTATGAAATTGGTTCCGATTTTCAGTTGGAAAATGACTCTAGTATGTTTTGATTAATGACCAAACTTAAGAATTGATTAAACTTTGATTCACTAATCATTTTCCAAGTTTACATGTTATGAAAAGATCATCTAGTGCAAGGAGATGAATTCAAAGGATCAAAGGAGAAAGACAAAGACAAACCAAGGATCATGATTGGAATGCTTGAAGATGAAGAAACCACAAATGAAGAATCAAGAAATCCCAAGCAAAGGAAATTAGAAAGTTTTATGTAAAGAAAAGTTTTACTTATTTTCTTTGATTTAGCTCTCTCAAATTAACTAAATTCAAAATGGTTTTCATAAATTAAAACTGAACTTAAAAATAAAAAGGTTAAGTGAAAGATATGTACATCTATGTGCTTTCAGTTAATTAACCACCTTTTAATGAAAACCTATGTCTATATCAATGTATAAGTATTATACATCAATGTATACATCTATTGATTCTAGAACAACTTGATATGTATTCAAACTAAACTTCTGTCAATCGATTTACACATTGATGTATAGAGTGAAACAGAAGCCAGTGAATTCTGAAACAAGCATACAATCGATTGATACATCGATGTATAAGGCCAAACAGAGTCCAAGAATCTTTTTCATATACATCACATCGATTAGTACATCGATGCATACACAGAATAGAAGTAGAGTCTTATTTTTTATAGAGCCAATGATTGACACATCGATGCATAAGCCCAAATAGAGGCGAGGACTTTTTGAAATGATTATGCAATCGATTGAGCAATCGATGTAAAGACTTCTGGGCTTTTGATGCTTGTGCTTTTCAAGAACACAATCGATGTACACATCTATGTATCAATGAGAATCAAGAACTTTCAAGAATTCAATCGATTGATCAATCGATGAACTTAGTGCAAAAATTACAAATCGTGTTTAATACATCGATTAGACAATCGATTGACTGATAGAATCAATTTTTGATAAAAAGTTTGTTTTGATCTTAACTGACTTTTGAAGTGTGCCCAACGGATCTATTTTGACATACACCTATATAAAGGCTTGGGAAAACGTTTCTCAACAATCAATTCATTCAATTTTAAAAGTTTACATGAAATTGAGAGAGAGCTTTTTCATTGAGAATAGTTAAAGTCTTTTCTGCAAAAGTGCTTAAAGTTGTAATATTGATGATTTTCTTAGAATCTGATCAACCAATCTTTGCTGAGAAAGGAAGAGAAAAGAGAGAATGTTTCTCTCTGTATGTTGATCTAAGAGTAGAATGGACTCTTAGGGGTTTGACAAGAGTAGAAGGGACTCTTGGAAATTAAAAGATTGCTTTGTCTAAAAGCTGTCACTAGGTAGAAGGAACTTGAGTTATGTAGCTTTGTAAAGAATTTTGTAATTGTGTTGATTTTAGTGGACGAAACTCACAAGTGATTGTGGGGATTGGATGTAGGTTACCAGAGGAGGTAGCTGAACTAGGATAAAACTTGGTTTGCATTTCTCTCTATCCCTTAACTTCTTTACCTGCTTTAAATTGTTGAATGTATGTGGTTAAGTCTTAGTTAAGGAATTTTTTTTTCTAATCTGAAAAACTATCTTTAATCAAATCTTTCTTGATAAAGAATCAAGTTTAGAATCAAATAACTTTGCAAAAAGTTGTTTTTTTTTGTTGGTTGGCAAAACCTTTTCAAAAGTTTAAAAAAGTTTCAGCTTTTGCTTAAAGAGGAAAAAGTTTTCAAAAATATTACATACTCAATTCAACCCCCCTTCTTGAGTATTAGAAGCTACAACCAACATGTGGCATCAGAGCTTTCACTCTTGTGTAAAGCCTAACATCTTAAGAGGATGGCTTCAAACGCCATCTTGGGAGAAGGGGCTTCTCTAGCAAGACCCCCTGCATTCAATGGCACTGCCTATATGTACTGGAAAGAAAGGAAGTTAATATTCCTTGAGGCAAGTGGTCTTGATGTATTAGATGCTGTTGAGAATGGTCCATTCATCCCTTTTATTCTTGATGCAAATGGTGCCAAGACAAATAAGCCTAAAGCTAATTGGGATGATGATGACAAGAAAATAGTAGGTTATAATGCTAAAGCTAAGAATATTATAATTGCTTCTTTGAGTTATGATGAATTTTTCAAGGTCTCTAATTGTAAGACAACAAAACAAATGTGGGATACGCTGCAAATTACTCATGAAGGGACAAGTAATGTGAAGAGAACAAGAATGAACTCACTCATGCACGAATATGAACTCTTTCACATGAAGAAAGATGAAGATATCAATGATATGCAGAGAAGGTTCACTCACATTGTGAATCAACTAAATGGACTTGGAAATACTCTCTCAGATGAACAACAAATCAACAAAGTTATGAGATGCTTGCCAAGAGAATGATAACCAAATATTACTGCTATAGCTGAAGCACAAAACTTAGAATCCATGAACATTGCTACACTGTTTGGAAATCTTAAAGAACATGAGATGGAGCTTCATAGGTTGAATGATCATGAAGAGAAGGAGAAAAAGAAGAAAGGCTTATCACTAAAAGCACAAATCTCCAAAGAAGTTCTTGACAGTGATGGAGATAAAGAACTTGAGGAGGATGAAGATTCTGAAGAAGACATGGGACTGCTGGTCAGAAATTCAAGAGGTTTCTCAAAAAGAATAAAACCTTCAACAAAAATCCCTCAAACTTCTTTTCCAAAAAGAATCTCTCAAAAGGTGAAAGTTCAACATCAAATGTAAAATGCTATGAATGTGGCAAACCTGGACACTACAAAAATGAATGTCCAAAACTTCAAAAGAAGGACAAACATGACAGCTATGAGTCCAAAGATAAGAAGAACAAAAGGCCAAGGAGAGCATACATAGCATGGGAGGAGAATGATATGGATTCCTATGACTAATCTGATGGAGAAGAGGCAAATCTTTGATTTATGACAAGTCATCAAAGTGATACATAAATTGAAGATGAGGTAAATGATCTTCCCCCTACTTATGGTGAACTGCAAGACGCTTTTGATGAATTGCATAGTGAACATCTGAAAATTAATAAGCAATTAATGTCATCTAGGAAAGTCATTGCTAAACAATGTAGTGAATATGCAACTATTCAAATTAAGAATAAAGAACTAGAAACTAAAAACAATAGGCTAAGTGCATCTAGCTCTACATGTTGTAATTGCAATATGCTTGAAAAAGAGGTTGAAAAACTGAAAACCACTCTCTCTAAATTTATTTTAGGAAGAGACAATCTTAATGCAATTCTAGGACAACAAAAAAGAGTATATGATAAAGCTGGAATAGGATACCAACCAGCAATGCATGAAAAAGTTTTTAAGAAACTCTTTGTTGCACCTAAGTCATCTACTAGTCCTTTTGTCAAATGTTTCTATTGTGTTAGAAAAGGACACACTGCTTCTACATGCTATTTTAGAAATCTTTCAAGGAAAAATATTATACAAATATGGGTTCATAAGGGAACATATGTGATGACTAACAACAAAGGACCCAACCAGATTTGGGTACCTAAAAGAAAAGTTTGAAAATATGTTTTGTAGGTGTGTTGGAAGGCCAAGAATGTTAAATGGTACCTTGATAGTGGTTGTTCCAAGCACATGGCAGGAGAAAGAAGCAAGTTTATAACATTCACTCCAAAATCTAGTGGAAGTGTTACATATGGAGACAATAACAAAGGTTCACACTTGGCATTGACAACATAGGAAGTCACCCAACAACAATCATTGAAGACGTACTATATGTTGAGTATAAGTCAGCTATGTGACAAAGGTTATAAAGTAAAATTCAATTCCAATAGTTGTATGATAGAAAATCAGAATGATGCAAATCTGAAACTGATTAGCCATAGGACAGATAACATTTATGTGCTTGACTTAGATAATATCTCTTCAAATAATGCATGTTGTGTAATTTCAAAAGAAGAAGAGAATTGGCTATGGCATAGAAGGATTGCACATATCCACATGAACCACTTAAAAAAAACTAATTTCTAAATATCTTGTGGATGGATTGATAAAACTGAAATTTGTGAAAGATAGCCTATGTGATGCATGTCAAAAGGGAAAGCAAGTGAAGGTCTCTTTAAAACCTAAGAACATTGTTTCAACAACTAGACCCTTGCAACTTTTGAATATGGATTTATTTGGTCCATCTAGAACCAAATACTTTGGTGGAAGCTTGTATGCCTTAGTAATAGTGGATGATTTCTTTAGATATACTTCGACATTGTTCTTAGCACACAAAAATAATGCTTTTTCTGCTTTTAAGAAATTAGCCAAACTTGTACAAAATGAGAAAGAAATGAAATTTGTATCTATAAGGAGTGATCATGGAGGTGAATTCCAAAATGAGGAATTTGATAACTTTTGTGATGAGTATGGCATTCAACATAATTTTTCAGCTCCTAGAACTCCACAACAAAATGGAGTAGTGAAAAGAAAGAATAGATCATTGGAGAAAATTGCAAGAACTATGTTGAATGACTCTAGCTTACCAAAACAATTTTGGGTAGATGCTGTGAACACAGCCTGCTATGTGCTAAACAGAGTTTTGATAAGGCCTATTTTAAAGAAAACCCCTTATGAGTTATACAAAGGAAGAAAACCAAATATATCTCATTTCATGTTTTTGGTTGTAAGTGCTTTGTGCTGAACAATGGCAAAGATAATCTAGGCAAAATTGATCCTAAAGTTGATGAAGGAATTTTCCTAAGCTATTCTATAACTAGCAAAGCTTTTAGAATTTACAATAGAAGAACTCAAACTATTAAAGAATCATCCATTAGACAACATCATTGGTGAAATATCCAAATGGGTAACTACTAGACATTCTTTAAGAAATGCATGTAACAATATGGCCTTTGTTTCTCAAATTGAACCAAAAACCATTAATGATGCTATTGTTGATGATAATTGGATCATGGCAATGCAAGAAGAATTAAATCAGTTTGAAAGAAACAAAGTTTGGGAACTTGTTCCAAAACCCAAGGATAAACGTATAACTGGTACCAAATGGGTGTTTAGGAACAAACTTGACGAGAATGGCATTATAATTAGGAATAAGGCTAGATCAGTGGCTAAAGGATATAATCAGGAAGAAGGCATAGATTATGATGAAACTTATGCACATGTGGCTAGGCTAGAAGCTATAAGAATGTTGCTAGCATATGCATGTATTATGAATTTCAAATTATATCAAATGGGTGTTAAGAGTGCATTCCTTAATGGTTTTATACAAGAAGAAGTATATGTTGGTCAACCACCAGGATTTGAAATAAATGATTTTCCAAACCATGTTTACAAACTCACCAAAGACTTGTATGGACTTAAACAAGCTCCAAGGGCTTGGTTTGAAAGGCTAAGTAACTTTCTGTTACAAAAAGGTTTTACTAGAGGTAAGGTTGACATAACACTTTTCACAAAAAGAAAATGTCAAAATATACTGCTTGTACAAATATATGTTGATGATATTATATTTGGTGCTACTAATGATTCATTGTGTAAGGAATTTTCCAAGATGATGCAAAATGAATTTAAGATGTCCATGATGGGAGAACTCACTTTCTTCTTGGGACTTCAAATTAAACAATGCAATGATGAAACCTTCATAAGCCAAGCAAAGTATTGCAAGGAACTATTGAAGAAGTTTGACATGGAGAATGCAAAGGAGATGACAACTCTAATGAGTCCATCATGTTACCTGGACAAGGTTGAAAAAGGTAAAACTGTAGACATATTCAAATATAGAGGTATAATTGGATCCTTACTTTACCTTACAGCTAGTAGGCCTGATATAATGTTTAGCGTTTGCATGTGTGCAAGATATCAATCAAACCCTAAGGAATCTCATTTAACAGCTGTAAAGAGAATCATGAAATATTTACTAGGAACTAAAGATATGGGTTTATGGCATGCTAAGGGATCAACTTGTAATCTAATAGGATACTCTGACTCTAACTTTGCTGGATGCAAGTTAGATAGGAAGAGTACTAGTGGAACCTGCCACTTACTTGGGAACTCACTAGTTTCATGATTTAGTAAGAAACAAACAAGTGTGGCTTTGTCAACTGCTGAAGCAGAATATGTTGCAGCAGGAAGTTGTTGTGCACAAATCCTTTGGATGAAGCAACAACTTATTGACTATGGTGTTCTCTTATAGAAAGTTCTAATCAAATGTGACAACACTAATGCTATAAACCTAACTAAAAATCCTATAATACATTCTAGAACCATACATATTGAAATAAGACATCATTTCATAAGAGATCATATACAAAGTGGATATATAGTTGTTGAATATGTTGACACATCTAAACAATTAGCTGATATTTTCACTAAATCCCTTGCTAAAGAAAGTTTCTATTACATAAGAAGAGAATTAGGATAATTGTTCCAATCCATGCTTGATGTTTTGTATATGGAATGCATGATTGCTTGATACTTGTTCTCTGTGCATCGATTTACCAATCGATTAGATCAAGCAAAAATCCTTATCCTATAGCCAATACACAGATTGTGCAATCTATGTATAAACTTAGAAATACATTTTTAGTGCCTGAACATCGATTGACCAATCGATTGAATTAAACCTTTTAAGTCTCATAAACATCAGCACATCGATTGATACATCGATTGTGTGACCAAAACAGAATAAGTGACTCTCTGGAAGTCCCTATGCATCTATGTCTACATCGATTGACCTGCAACTAAAAGCAGAATATCTCAATTTTATCTGATATAAATCGATTGCAATATCGATTTACACCTTGAACCATTAAGCATATCTCTCTGGAAGAGCTTAAGCATCGATTGTTACATCGATTTACATTGGGTTATTTAGATCAACCCTATATTAATTGATTGTGGCATCGATTGAGTGAAGTCTCCAAAACTTGGAGCTCACTGACTTGACCTTTACATCGATTTATACATCGATGTAGTGAATACTGCTTCCATTGGTCTCTCTGTCTCAGCTTATACACCGATGTTCATATCGATTGAGATCAAGTGTTAGAACTTGGTACTTTCTGTTTCATCTTTGTACATTAATGTATTCACAAGTTTAATCAGCTGAAGACCTTTAATAAATCGATTGATACATTGATTGATTGACTTAGGTCTTTAAATACCCAGCTTTTCCCTCCAAAATTTCTCACATTCCAAATCAAAATCTCAATACCCAAACCCTAGCAGAGCTCAAAAATGCTCCAATGGCACGAGTTAAGCAAACTCAACCTGCTACCCTTGTTCCCTCTACCTCCACTTCATCATCATCAACCCAATCCTCCACTCCTCCACGAGTTTCACCCTCTCCTGGTTCTTCGTACCCTAAGAGGAAAGAACCAGAGAAATCTCAAAAGATGGATAAGCTTCCAATCAAGGAACTTGCCAAGAAGAAGACTCTTGATAAGGGAAAGAAAGTGGTAGTTGAATCCTCCAAACCAGCTCCAAAGAAACAAGAAAAGAAGAAGAAGGAAACTCCAAAGAAGAAAGAAACTTAGAAAAAGAGGAAGAGAACTGAGCAAGAAGAAGTTGATGAGGATGCTGATCTGATTACAGAAATGGAACTGTTAAAGAGGTATTTTACTGATGATGAATCTATACTTCTTTGCAAGAATGACTTTAAGCATAGAGAAATCCATGAAGCTAGGACTGTTGACTTCAATTACTTTGATACCAATGAGTCTAGTTTTTAAAATATCTTGAACGACTACAAGCTCAGTGACTTTTTACAAACTAAGTCTGATATATATCCAACATTAATCAAGGTATTTTACTACACATTTGAAATGGATAATATTGGATTTTCTGTTGAAGTAAAGAATGTAAGAATTAAGATAACAGTTGAAGAGTTTGCTGAGTTTACTAAGATGGATTACTTGAGAAGTAATCTAGCTGGAATAGGACCAGAAAGTGCTTGGTTGAAGACCTATGACAAAGAGGAAGCCAAAAAGGTGCTTCTGGTAGAAAATGCACAGGAAGGAAGGCTGATAAATATAAGTGTTGTGCATATCCAACACATATTACTGTAATATGTACTCAATAGGATGCTTCTACCCAGGTCTCGTAATCATGATGTGGTCCAAAATAATGATCTTCTGATGTTGTGGGCCACGGTGGAAAATAATGATCTTATGCTGGATTGCAAAACCAGTGGTGCAACCCTACCCTATCTAGGCTTAGTGGTGAAATTGATAGAACACTTTGAGGTTCCAATGGAAAATGAAGAAAGGTTCTATGCAAGACAAGTAACTCACAAGTTTGGAGAAAGCATCATAAGCAAGACGAAGCTTGCCAAAGTTAATGGAGAATGGGTGAGAGTGACTGGTAATGAAGCAAGAGCTGAAGGTGGACCTGAGTATGATGAAATGAATGGGAAGATAGTCAAACTGATCACCATGATTGAAGTGTTTGAACAAAGGCAGTACAAGCAGCATTTGATGATTAAGAGGACATTAGACTTCATGAGTCTAAAGATCAATGCTTTGGAAGGACAAATAGCCACTGTGCATCTGCACTTAGGCATTCCCCTGGCTGTACCTGCACATGCATCTTCAACAGCTCCTCAAGAAGAAACACCAGCCTCTGAGGATGTTGTCAATATTGCCAGAGAATTTGCTGCTGCTGCTACTGAAGAAGAAGGAAATCAGGAAGCTGAAGTTGCAACACCTGCACAACACACTCAAGAGCCAAGAAACAATGATAATGTTTAGATCTTTAGGGCCTTTTAGTGTTAAGTTTGTGCTTAGGACGTTATTCCTTTTGGGTCTGTAATGCTTTGAACAACAATTCTCTATATTTTTACTTTTATTGCAACACTATCATAATGTTTCGATATGGTTAATGATGAATGGATAATTGTTTTTAGTATGTACCTTGTTTTAATTACTTGTTGCTTTATATCTCCCATAAATTCTTTTTGATAATGACTAAGGGGGAGAAATGAAAGGGTACCATACTCACTATTTTAAAAATATGATTCTAAGTTTAATGACCCTAAATGCTTTTAAACTGTCACTTAGACAGGGGGAGTAATCATATCAAATGAAATTCTGCTGCATCATTTAATGCTGATATATGAATGTTACTTCCAATGAATTCTTTTATATTAAAGTATGGTAAGTTTGTCATCAATCAAAAAAGTTTGTTAGAAAATGCCTCTAGCATGTTTTGATTAATGACCAAACTTAACAATTGATTAAAATTTGATTCACTAATCATTTGCCAAGTTTACATGTTATGAAAAGATCATCTAGTGCAAGGATATGAATTCAAAGGATCAAAGGAGAAAGACAAAGGCAAAGCAAGGATCATGATTGGAATGCTTGAAGATGAAGAAACCACAAATGAAAAATCAAGAAATCTCAAGCAAAGGAAATTAGAAAGTTTTATGTAAAGAAAAGTTTTACGTATTTTCTTCGATTTAGCTCTCTCAAATTAACTAGATTTAAAATGGTTTTCATAAATTAAAACTGAACTTAAAAATAAAAAGGTTAATTGAAAGTTCTGTACGTCTATGTACTTTTCAGTTAATTAACTACCTGTTAATGAAAACCTATGTGTACATAAATGTATAAGTGTTATACATCAATGTATACATCGATTGGTTCTAGAACAACTTGATATGTATGCAAACTAAGCCTTTGTCAATCGATTTGCACATCGATGTATAGAGTGAAACAAAAGCCAGTCAATTCTGAAACAAGCATACAATAGATTGATACATCGATGTATAAGGCCAAACAGAGGCCAAGAATCTTTTTCATATACATCACATCGATTAGTACATTGATGCATACATAGAACAGAAGTAGAGTCTTATTTTTTACAAAGAGCCAATCGATTGACACATCGATGCATAAGCCCAAACAGAGGCAAATACTTTTTGAAATGATTATGCAATTGATTGAGCAATTGATGTAAAGACTTCTGGGATGTTGATGCTTGTGCTTTTCAAGAACACAATCGATGTACACATTTATGTATCAATGAGAACCAAGAAATTTCAAGATTTCAGTCGATTGATCAATCGATGTACTTAGTGCAAAAATTACAAATCTTGTTTAATACATCGATTAGGCAATCGATTGACTGACAGGATCAAATTTTGATAAAAAGTTTGTTTTGATCTTAACTGACTTTTGAAGTGTGCCCAACGGATCTATTTTGACATACACCTATATAAAGGCTTGGGCAAACGTTTCTCAACAATCAATTCATTCAACTCAAAGTTTACACGAAATTGAGAGAGAGCTTTTTCATTGAGAATAGTTAAAGTATTTTCTGCAAAAGTGCTTCAAGTTGTAATATCGCTGACTTTCTTAGAATCTGATCAACCAATCTTTACTGAGAAAGGAAGAGAAAAGAGAGAAGGTTTCTCTCTGTATGTTGATCTAAGAGTAGAAGGGACTCTTGGAAATTACAAGATTGCTTTGTCTAAAAGCTGTCACTGGGTAGAAGGAACCTGAGTTGTGAAGCTTTGTAAAGAATTTTGTAATTGTCTTGATTTTTAGTGGACGAAATTCACAAGTGATTGTGGGGACTGGATGTAGGTTATCGGAGGAGGTAGCTGAACCAGGATAAAACTCGGTTTGCATTTCTCTATATCCCTTAACTCCCTTAACTACTTTAAATTGTTGAGTGTATGTGGTTAAGTCTTTGTTAAGGAAAATTTTTGTTTGTTCTAATATGAAAAACTATCTTTCATCAAATCTTTCTTGATAAAGATTGAAGTCTAGAATCAAATAACTTTGCAAAAACTTGTTTTGTTGGTCGGTAAAACCTTTTCAAAAGTTTAGAAAAGTTTCAGTTTTTGCTTAAAGAGGAAAAAGTTTTCAAAAATCTTACATACCCAATTCAACCCCTCTTCTTGAGTATTAGAAGCCACAACCAATATTTTCTTCTCTGCGACTCTCCTTCTTTCTAATTTCTTTGCTTATTCAACTTTGAGGAGAGGCCAATGGGCGGGACAGGAGGGATGGCGGAGGGACATGAGAGATGGCAGAGGAGGAGTGAGAGACAAAAGGATAGGATGACTTTTTAAATTATTAAACATTTCGGGATTAAATTATTTTCTGGTTTTTGTCCCCTAAAAAAATAATTACTAGTGCTGAACACAAACAATCCAACAATGTATAGGCTTTGAAACTTTTTTTTTGAAGAAGTATAGACTTTGAAACTTGAAACGTGATTGAACTTATTTGGAAGCACGACCTCTAAAATCGTTGAGACTTGTATATCTTAAGAATGAAATTGGTCCTATGCTAAAATAATAACCCATGATGTGCTTACCAAAAAAAAAAACCCATGATGCATTTCAGTATGTTTCATTGCATATCTATTGTATAAATTGTTGAATTTTGGGTAGCGTCTTAATTATGAATTCATGTGTCCCAAATCACATACTGCATTTTGTTTAGAAAGTATTATTATTCATCAAAAAAATCAACTATATTGATTGATAATTACCCTCGGTATTGTATAGAGACTCAATCAGCAAACCATTAGCAGGGCAATTAGCATTTACCACCCTACAATTCCTTCTAATCTCCCCAGGCTGACCAGACTGAAGATCACCCATTTTCAACATACCTTCAACAAATGCATTGAAAAACTCACTTTGATCTTTACTATATAAACTCACTTAACTCTCTTGTCTCTAGGAAAGTGAAAAGTGTTTGATTCGAGTTAAGAAAGCCTCTTCCAGCAACCAAGTTCATGAAATATTGGTTATCAAATACCAAAGGTGTGGCATCAAGATTCCCTGTCATATTTTGATCAACATCTAGTGGGCATAGCTTGTTTAAGTACTCTTCTCTATAGATTGGTTGTATAGCCTAAACATGATGGAAAAACAACGGCCTTGGCCAATAGAGTGAGATCCTGAGAGTGCCACAAGGTCTTTTACACTATGGTTATATTTATGAAAAAGATCAATAAGATAGCTTGCATTGGATCTTGGACTTGGCATGATGTTATTTGAGTCTTCTTGACTAGCAGTTAAGTTGTCCAATCTTCCTAACCTCACCTGCCAATCGGGTCCTCCTGTCTGCAATAGAGGTAAAAAGATTAGTACATCAATTCATCTGATTTACTTGGATGAACTATTTTGTTTTTAAGAAAACTGACATGCAAAAATACCACTGTATATATGGCATCCCAATAATATTGGCACCCCAAACACTACCAATGAAATTGGATAAAAGAAACATTCAATGAAAAAGATAGCAAATTTACACGAAGGAGCTAAAACCCATGTAAATTTTACTTAATTTACGCAAAGGAAGTAATTTTGTTTAATGAATTTGAATTAATTACACTGTTTAACTTATATTCAATATTTACACAAAATTATATTTAAATATAGTTATTATTGTGTATTAATGAATATATTCCACCACTGTTTTGATATATTATATTCTATATGAATTCACAAGAATCTGTAGTATATTATTTCATATTTGTTATTTCATACAAGATATCAAATAACAAATATGAAATAATATACAACAAATTCTTTTGAATTCAAATAGAATATAGTATTTCAAAAAATAACGTTCCGTTAAGCTTCCATACATTAGACGTATTCCTCTCCTCTTGAAATCTGTAATTTTTTTGTATTAATTAAATAAATAAATAAATTCAAATGGACACAAGATACCGAACTGCTTATGCGGTTGACTGAGTTGAGCAGGAATCTGTGGGGAACGGGGATGGGGGAAAAAACTCCCTGTAGTGGGGAAAGAGGCCAGAGACAGGGGAAATTGGGGGACAGGGATGGGGAGCGGGGGAGTACTCCCCGCCCATGCCTTGCCTCGTTGACATCCCTATGGTGTGATACACTAGAGACCATGATGGTCTCTTCTCCCTCTATGCACACAGGGTTGTAAATGATTGCTCGAAAATTAACAAACGAGAGATAGATGAACATGAACCCAACACGATTCCCTATGACTCGCCGATAACATATTTATCATATTCATGTCTCGAAACCATCCACCAGATGGAAAGACGCCACTCACAGAGTTCTCAAAGCTTGAATGAAACCATTAATGGAGTTTACGGTTTAGATGAAAAGGGGACCACAGAGGGGAAAGTAATTTTTTATTGAATTTTAACGTAAATTTTGACTGTATTGAATGAAAATTGACAAAAGGATACGTTTAGCAACAATTTAAAGAAAATAATTAAATGAGGGGTGAAAAAAATTTAATTTTATCAATATAAAAATATTTTTAGTATGAAATTGTGTGGGAAAATAAATAATTTATTGAATTTTAACGTAAATTTGACTGTATTGAATGAAAATTGACAAAAGGATACGTTTAGCAACAATTTAAAGAAAATAATTAAATGAGGGGTGAAAAAAATTTAATTTTATCAATATAAAAATATTTTTAGTATGAAATTGTGTGGGAAAATAAATATTTTATTGAATTCTAACATAAATTTGACTGTATTAAATGAAAATTGACAAAAAGATACGTTTGGAACAAGTTAAACAAAATAATTAAATAAGGGATGAAAAAAAATTAATTTTATCAATATAAAATATTTTTAGCATGAAATCGCTTGGTATAGACATTTTGGATTCCTGATAAATCTCAACCCAATCGAAAAAACTCATTTAATAAAACAAAACCCTCCCACTGAAATTCAAGATTTTGTTAAGAAGAACAGAGCTACTTGTCACTTTCATCAATGATGCTACTAAGGTTTTCTGTACTAGGAGGAAGATGAGAAATAGAGGCGTGGCCATCAGTTGTTTGGAGGCTATGAAAAAAAATGCCGCCTTGTTTTGATTTCTAAGAGATGTTGGAGCCTTTTTAAACTATGCATATACATTGAAAGTGGACCCTAGAGTATACTAGGCATGTAGGGCTGTAACTTTACCTTTATGCAATATATTAATGAATAATTATACATTTTTTATTAAATCTTCCTTATAATAATCTTCCTTAGCATAACCTCCAAAGGAGTTGCTTAACTAGTTTTAAGAAATAAGATTTAGTTCTTCTTAAAAAAAAAATAAACAGGATTATTTCTTATTAGTAGTACATCATTGGAGCATAATGATGTAGTGTCCGGTTATAAAACCAATTACTTTTATAAGCAACTGATTCTTATAAAAGCATATAACAAAAAATCATAAAACCAATAACTAAAATATAAAGAAGTGGGATAACTCGTGGAACCCATTTAGTGAACCTTTTAGAGTTACATTAACTAGAACGGAGAGTAGCTTAAAATAAATATAAGATAAAAGTGGTGATGTGTGTGGCACCCTTCTACCCCACAGGTTTGAAGCATATAAAGATAGATATAAAAAAAAATGCATTTACTGTATAAATTAAAACCTTTGTCCATAGGTAGAAAAGTCACACATGAACGAGTTCACAAAACGCGGAAAATATAAAATCAAGTTAAAACAACGATAAACATGAAACATAAACAACCCAACCCCGATGTCACAATTCAGAGCTGGTACAACCGTTACGGAAAATATCCTCGGAATATAACTGAACAAAACTAACTAGACATAGGTAAAAGCCCTAACTATGAGTGGTGGCTCCTCAGAGTCACTCCTCTCCGGGCTGCTCGTCATCCTCTGCATAAAGCCAATCAGGCCAAACAAACAAAAAGAAAGAGGGGAGTAAGAATCATATAAACATATTCGACAAGGAGATAGGAAGCAAGGTAAACAAACAAGCATAGCATCATATATCATACATCAACATGTAAACATCATAACATCAGTCATCATCAACATCGTCATAACAAGTATGCTATGCAGTGTAATGCAACACTACTCCGCTACTCCAACAAAGCATGTGGATCCAACTAACTCAGGATGAATGACTTTGGAGTTACATATCCGTATTGGCCATAGAAGCACCAACACCGGCAGTTCACCAAACCTCGGGTGAACCCCATGGGTAGCCAACACATCAAACCATGGATGCCTCATCATGTGGGGCCGCGGTCACCAAACCATCGGGTGACCTACTGTGGATGGCCAGATCACCGTACTCTCGGGCGATCTCCCCAATGCCGAACTTCCCCATCAACCAACAACTCCAATGCTCTATGCATGGCACAACAACAAACAACAACAACCACCTCCTTGCTCGGGCCAACCAGCTCCCGAGACTTCAACATAAACATCAACATGCTTGGGCCAATAAGCACCCAAGACTTATCATCGTCATGCTTGGGCCAATAAGCACCCAAGACTTAGCATCAACAACACCTCGACCAATAAGCATAGAGGCTAACAACGTGCAGTAACCCAACGGATACCGGCTTAACCATCTCATCATCTTTAATTATCTTCATTAATCTTTAACCAGGTTATCTAACCTTCATCTTTGATTAGATATGTTATCATAACGTATTTGGGGAAGATTTGGGGTTAAAACCCCTTTAAACCTTTAATCTCACTTTATGTCCAGTGGGGTGAGCACGGGTGTGCTTAACCCCGGCACGGGCGTGCTGCCACTTAAGTGTAGCATGGTCGTGCTTCCTCTTAGGTACGGTCTTGCTTCTCTGCTGCACGGCCGTGCTTAATGTGCGGTCATTTTCCAGAATTCAAACTGGGAGCACAGGCGTGCTCTCTATTCAGAATGGCCGTGCTCAATGCACGACAATACTGTTCTGGGCAGATTTAAACATAGTGTTCTTAGCCAAATATTATGATTTTTAATCCATTAATCATCAAGTCAATTAACAACCTAATTATTCCATTAATATCTTATTATCAAACTGTTCATCATAGCAACAATCACCAACCAATCAACATCATGTTAACAACAATGATTAACATATCATCATATTCATGAAACAACCATCAAGAACATAAGCATATAATCATGGCATTCAAGACAGTCAATATCATGATATCAAAACCAAACAAACAGTACATCAAACATAAAATAATATACAACAAATCGGGGTCATGGGAACCCCTTTACCTTACACTACCCCCACTACCTGATGAGTACACTACCCTTCTCCCCATACCTGGATTGAAGGTTGCTCTACGCTCAAGTGATCAAACTGGTCACGGTTTCCAAAGAGGCTCAGTTAACCTTCCAAGCCTTGGCCAAACAAAACACAACCCATCAGTTTCCAATTAAACATCATGAAAAGGAAACCACAAGGGGAAAGGGACATTACCTCTATATGAGCACAGATGAAACTACACTTCCCGAAGGCCTCCAATACTCAAAAATTACTCTGAATATGAGGGAAAAAGGGAAAGGAACAGTGTCAGCCACAATAGGTCTAGTAGGCACCACAGATAGGGTTGAAAACGCAACCCTCGGTTCTGTGCAAACATATATAGTCTGAACTTGAGCACGGTCGTGCTCCTCAGCAAGCACGGGTGTGCTAGACTTAGCGTTTACGAGACGCGGTCCGCACATTGAGCACGGGCATTCTCAACTTAAAACTTGCAACATGCTTTAGACTTTAATCACGGGCATGCTGACTAATGAGCACGGGCGTGCTCATGTACCAGAAAGGGACTTTTGAGCTAAAAATCCCACTAAGCCCTTAGCCAACAACTTAAACTTAACAAAACCGACTTAAACAACCAAACAAACTTAAGGAAAGCACTTAACGAAAAGTAGGGTGTTACAATTCCACCCCCCTTATAAAATTTTTGTCCTCGAAATTTCTACGTACCTCAAGCGGCAAGATGCGGGTACGCTTCCATCATTTTGCTATGTAGCTCCCAGGTAGCATTTTCCTCAGTTGCCCCACTCCAAACCACTTTGACCAAGGGAATCTCCTTGCCTCTTAGTTGCTTCACCCTCCTATCCTCGACTCGAAGGGGTAACACTCGAATGTCAAGTTCTCTTTCAACTGTATGATGTCGGGTACTATCACGTGACTAGGGTCATGGACATACTTTCTGAGTTGAGACACATCAAAAACATTATGGAGATTGGACAAGAACGGTGGTAAGGCTATCTGGTAGGCGACTTCGCAGACTCTTTTAAGGATCTAGTAAGGACCAATGAACCTCGGAGTAAGTTTTCTTGACTTCATCACTCTACCAACCCCAATCGTTGGAGTAACTCTCAAGAATACATGATCACCTTCCTGGAATTCGAGCGCCTTCCTCTTTTTGTCATGGTAGCTCTTTTGCCTACTCTGTGCAACTCTCATCTTTTCCTGAACCATTTGGATCTTTTCTGTTGTTTCGTGGACTATCTCTGGCCCTTGCACCACATTATCACTAGGTTCATTTGTTGGCTGTAAAAACATGTGCAAGTGTACACAGTCAAACAAGTAAGAAAGTGTGAATAAAGATCGTTCCCACGAGGATTTAAATGAATTGAATATAAATTCTAGTTTTAACCTTTTCTACTTAGCTTAATAAAAATAAAGAGTGATTTTAAGCATGAAAAGTAAACGGAGTAGTTGAGTTTCAGAACAATGATTATAAAGTGCATGAAACTAATAAGAGCAATAAATGAGGTTTTTAAAACAGAGAGGGAAACGGCTAGGATTCTAATCCTTTGTAATCTTACCTTCAGGGTAATTTATGCTTCAGGATGCTACAACATTTAGTCCGTGAAATGAAATTTGCTTTCCAGCAGTAAGAGCTGAGTTCATTAAAAGATTCTTATTCCTAAGTTCAAATTAATTTCCCTCAGTTGTCAGATAAGCACGTCCAGCTACTTAAAGACTTGAAGGTTATTCCTAGCTCATTCAACACAATTAATTTTCCAATTAATTGTTCTATCTTTATCTTCTAGTCAAGTCCACTAACTTGGTTTTTCCAAACTTAGTTAGCTAATACTTCAGATTAGTTGATCAGTCTAAACCGAAATTAAACATTCAAGCAAAAGAGAAGAAAATGAATAACATCCATTGCATCGAATTACCCATCAGTGTTAATTACAAAATCATAGAATCCTAACTAAGAGAATTTAGCTCATAATGAGCTTAACGACAAAACACAACATAATAAAGCAAATGCTAAGCATAAACGTAAATTAATTACAGAGAGAACAAAGGTGAGTTGACTGCTGCTATGCACAGTACAGTCTTACCTAAAAGCAAGACTTACACATTATTTGTACTAGCTCCCCAAAATAGGGTTACATTCTCTCTCATGCCTCACTTTTTGGGCTTTACAAAAAATTCAAATAATAAAATAATCCTTGGCCCAATTCCTAAGTACACACAGCTGCTGCGTTGTATTCTCTCTCTTCCTTTTTCCACATCGCAACGGACATTTTGTCCTTTGGTGGGTATTGGTTGAGCTGGAAATGTTTTTGTCTTGTAGTGAATTGCTTCCTAGAAGATGCAGCATTCCATAACATTCCAGAGCAACTCCTTCAGCAATTTCACCTCTAAAACTTGCTCAAAACTCAAACAACCTTCAGCAATAACAATTCAGTATTCATAGCTTTTTCAGCATTTTAACAGATCAACACAGCTATTTGTTAAACCAATCAAAAATTGAATTTATTTTCCAAACAATGATCAAACAAGAACAATGATTAAGCTAAAAGGATAGTAATAGCTCTTATTTCTAAGAGTTATCACACCCCCAAATTTGAACCATTGCTTGTCCTCAAGTAATGACATTCAAAAAGCACTATTAAACTAAGAACAAAATCAGAATAGCTTAAGCAAAATCCAAGGCAGTCCTCAGATGCATTTTTCAGAAACATGCTCAATACAAAGTACCCCTTTCTCAATCACTTTCCAAAGTGTGTGTGTGCTCCCTAAGCTCTCAACTCAGTTTTAACAAGGAAACTCCAACCAAACCACCTCTCAACAGAGTCTTAGGCGCATTTTCCAATTATCCTTTGGATACAAGGGTGAAGGCTCACCAGATTATCTTCCTAAGAACAGGGGCTTAACACATTATTGGATTTGTCATATCACTCTATTCACTCTACTTTATGTTCTTTCTTGGTGTTTCACTCAATCATCATACACATGCAACTCTATCATAGGCTTGCCAAATTTCTATCAATCAAAAGCACAAGCACAAATTGCACACAGCAAGAGGACTTTAATGGGTTGTAATGGGGCTAAGGTTCAGGTGTGGAAATTTTTGGGACAGTAGCTAACTTAGGTGGAGTTCAAGATCTCTTGTCCAAATCACCCGCTCCCAAACTTAGACATTTATGTATTCTTGCCCACATTACTTTATTATTTTTATTTCTTTTTTTTCTTTTTTTCACTTTTTCACAGTGTTCCTTTGATGATTTGCTATTTCCTCCCTTTTTATTGCATAGGCACCCCCCCACCCCCACCCACCCAAAACTTATACTGATAGTTGTCCTCAACCATTGTGGTCAAGACCCATAATTAGATGAATCTTTGACACAATCCCAAACTCCACCTAAACAGGGTAGTTCATTGTTTTTTAGGGAATTTGAGCTTGTAATGTGGCTTAACACCAACAAGAAAGTCTTAGTCTCAAAGGGGTTCACAAAGGTAATACTTGAGGTTTGGCCATTTAAGTCACAGTAGGTAAAAACAAGAACAGTGCCTCAGGCCAGTTTGTGTGCAACAGTGAAATATGCAATCAATTATAGAAATAAGTCAAGTTCTGCAGAGAAAACACATGAATGGAATGCATGATGAACAAAATCTGTTGAAGCCCAAAAGCTCACAGAATTGATGCTGTAGAGTGCTACAACACCACATTCAGTCTCACTCGCCCCTAAACTTAGGTTGAAATCTAATTCAGACCTCACCCTCTCTTCCTTGGACAAGGGTCTTTGCAACCCAATTCCCCCAATTGATTGGCGACTTTGAATGAAGTCCATTTTAAGCTAGGGAGTTTGTGGTGAGAAATGATTAATTCAGGGTATTAATGTATTTTACATGCATTAAAGCACACACAAATAAAGGGTCTTCCCCAGATGCACATGGACAGCCAAACCATTCATTCATTCATTTAAATTTTTCTTTCAAAAAGGCCCCCACTTTCCATTAATCACAATTCTTTTGACAAAGTTGGGGCAGACACATTTCAACACTAACAAAACAAAACAAACAAACAATTTCTATTAACAACAAAAACTAAAAACATAAAGCTAAAGAGAGATTAAAAAGGGGTCCTGGTTATCTGATGTTGCAGCACCTTGGGTGGAACTTGATAGGGTCCGGAAAGCGTACCGGATCGAAACAAGTAATAATTAAAACGGTGAGAAACCGAGTATCGAACTCAGGGATTGGGAAACCAAGTACCACTTCACAAATTAAACAACTATCTAGACTGAGAAATAGGTGTGAATAGATTTCAAGAAAATAAAAGAAACAATAAAATAAATCAAAATCAAATATTTTTGGGATTTTAAATATAAGAAGAGAACTTCCAGGATTGAGACCACCACAATGACCAATTATGAATCCTAATTGACTATACCTTTGTTACTATCTAACTCAATTGAAGGTGAATCATCCTAACTTAGTTAATGTTCCCTCTCGAGATACAAGAACCGTGCTCAATTAAACCAACTCCTACTCTCGTGGTAATTATATTTAAATTGAACCCATTACGATTTATGATAATTCAATGGTACCCTCGAAGGACCGCTTCTAACTCTCGTGATTTAAGTCCTAAGTTCAATTCCTATGGATTCAATACCTAGGTTCACTGCTAAGTTCATCCCTAAAATATCTAAGACATGTAAAAAGGTGATCAATCAATTTAAATGATGAAGCACAATAAGAACCAAATCAATGAGTGAAATATTAAGGAAAGGAAAAATCAAATATTCATCATAATAATGTCAAAGGGCATTGCCCAATCCTTAAAACAAAACAACTACTCAATCATAAAATAAAGAACAAGAAGTAGAAAAGAAAACTCGATTAAAAATTCCACTCCGTGGCCTAGGTGGTACTCTCCTTGATATCCTCTCCGGCACTACTCTCCCCATGGCACTGTGACTTGTTTCTTTATATATATTGCGGACTTCCTAATTCCATTCAATTATTAGGATTTCTTCACGTGGGCCCCTTTGAAAGTCAATCTGCTGTATCAACTTCCATCTTCTATTTTAATTGCCAAAATCTCTATCCTTTAATTTTATGATAATTGATTGTTATCAAAATCTTCAAATCCATTATGTGGGCGCTGCCAATTTAATTACCACATCACCTTTTCAATTGAAAATCCAATTGCAACAAATTTTTGTGCCTTTTAACTTTTCCTTATTCATTCACGTACAGGGACACTTCAATTTGGCAAGGCCAAATTCCTTGCTTCCATCTTCAATACATTCACTTGGTCCCACGTAGCTAAATTGCAAAACCTTCTTTTAATTGAAATACAATTGTCAAATGGTATGCTTCTTGTAAACGCTTCACGCCTACTGTGTCACTAATTGGAGCTTATTTTTAATTGTCATTCTTCTTGTCAATCTTTCCTAAAAATAAAATAATAAAATCATGAGAAAATCAATTAAATACACACACTGACTCTAAAATAACCAAAATAGGAAAACAAAGTCTAATTTGGGTTAAATCAATCATTCAACAAAATTAAATTGATGAAATCCACTTTAAAATAATTGCTAAAACATTATAAGCAAGCGGATTATAGATCTTCTGCTCAAGATTGAGCCAATCTTGCACTGCTCCTGGTATTGCCTCCTCTAGCCATTTACTTCACAATAGGCTTGCTTGTAGCTGGGATCTCTTGGTAATGGCCACCTTAGGACTGACATCTCCTACTACCTCCACAACCTCCTCTCCACCAGTTTGTGCTTGAGCTTTTGCAGTCTTGGAAGATTTGAGGGTCTCCATTTTTTTTTTCTACGAGGCATATCATCCTCAGAATCTTCACTGGTCTCAGCATTAGCCTTTTCAGCTTCCCTTTCAGCCTTTCTCCTAATCATGCGAGGAGATGTGTGCTTGATTCTTCCCTTCTTGGGTGGAGGAGGGGCTGCAGGTTCAGATTCAGCCATCTTCTTCTTGCCTTTGTCAATGCCACTAGGTTGTGATGGAGCTGGAGTAAGGTCTCTTTTTGGTGCTGGAAGGGTCCATTCAGAGCTGACCTCATTGTTGTTCACTGAGTGCTCACTAGGAATGGGATTCACATGAGGGATTTCAGGGTCTTGTTCTGGTGTATGATGGTTAACAGGTGCGGTTTCCTTTGCAGGTTCAGTTTGTTTCTTGGGTTCATGGGGAGAGTACTGGAATGGTTCAAAAATAGCTTCAGGGAACGGGGGCGTATAGCTGCCTTGTCTCAGCTTGTTGATTCCAAGGGTCCTTTGCATCCACAGATGTTGCTCTTTTGAAAATTCCCAGAAGAGTTGTTGCTCGTACAAACTATGATGTAGCATTTGAAGTTGACACAGGCAAACACAAGAAGGGGGAGTTGAATTGTGTTTGTTAATAATTTTCGAAAACAACCTTTTTCAAAAACAAATTTCTTACACAAAAAGATTAACATAGAAATAAGCACACACGAATAGATCTTTTAGAAGCTTAACAAAAGCAATATCAAAACCCCACAGTTAGTATAAGCAAATAGAACTGAAGAGTTTAGGGATAGAAGATTCACGCAAGAGATTTTATCCCGTTTCACTCTTTTCCAACCAAGAGCTACGTCCATTCCCTTCGACTTGAAGGATTTTTCTACTATTTCTCCAAATAGATTACAACCAAGTATTCAACACCTCTCCAGGCTACAAGTATTTCTTTCTTACCAAGCCTCTTCAGGCTTTAACTCTAACAAAGAGATATAATGTTTGATCTTCTTAACTCACTATGTGTGAGAATATGACAGTTTAAGATCAGATGAATATTTACACAATATTCAAACCAAGAAATACCGACTCTTGCTCTCTAAAAAAATATGAGTATGAGTGATTGTAGTTTTACAAAAGTTGAGCTCGTAAGGTTGTGCAGTCAAGAGTTGTTTCTTCAGTATCTCAGGTCTTCTATTTAGTGACATTCTTCTTCACTTGTATTTCTTCAACGGTTACTTTCAAAAATCCCGTTTAGAGATAATATTTAATGCATGATATCCGTTGTGACTGATAGCATGATTATGGCAATGTTGATTAGTACTCTTGGTTATCGAGGTAGCATGAAATTGGAGGTTCACTCCTCTGAGTATTGCAGCTTGAGCACTTGTTGTTCCTCTTTTGTGTAAAATCCAGCTTTTTAGCCATAAAGTTGCCATCGTACAGATCTTTTTGCAATATTTTATTGTACGATTCTACTTTTTGCATTTCTTGACGGTACTATGTTTCTTTTACAACACGATGAAACATTAAAGCAGATAAAACAAATGTGAAGAACAAATATTCTATTGAAATAAATATCAATCATTTGAAATAAATTCAGGCGATATGGATTGCATTTAATTCATTATAAGATGGAGCTCGTCTAAAAGGAACTCCGTCTACTTCGTCATATGAGAGACTAAGTCTGTTCAATATTTTATTTTACTCGTCTGATGATGTGGCATATCCTCTTGTCTATCAAATCTTCGGACTTGCTATTCCTCAATGAGTTATAAAGATCTTCGTCTGGTGATGTGGCGTTTAGAGCTCGTCTACTAGATTACTTTATTTTTCAGTTCATTTACTTCTACTAATTACTTTCGTCTGCTTACGTGGCAAGACGGGCGTGCTTATTATCAAGTCTTTGGACTTGGTGTATCTAACAAGTTATTTTGGTATTCATCTAGCAAACACTTAGAGCTTCGTTTACTTAAGTAAACCAGTCTACTCAATTAAATAAAGAAGTAACTTTACCAAAGTTTTTGAGCAGCCCGTTTTCAAGGGTGGACGCGTATTTTTCAATGAAAACTTATCCCAAGTTTATTTTACTTATATTATGGTATTCCTGCATAACTAAAAGCACATGTTAGATCTCAACTAACACTTTGTCAAGCAAATTTAATCCTTTTGTTAGCATCAAAACTTAGAGATTATTTAATCCAAAACCACTTTGGTTCCAACAATCTCCCCCTTTTTGATGATGACAAAACTAATTAAATTTGAAAAGCAAAGTCTAAGAGAGCTTGCAGGGCTCCCCCTAAGACAAAGCATTCAAATAATTAAGCAGAATAAGCATATGAAAAACAACTGCATATAAGCTAACAAATAGGTGCAACAGCTTATCATACTTAAAGTATATAGAAGGGAATAAATAAACATAAGTATTAGAGCATCATATATCAAAGCAAATAAGCAAGGATAAATATCAGAGCAGTTAGCAAGTAGAGGAGAATGTGCAAATGCAAACTAATGTGAACTTTGTAAAAACTGACTTTTATATATGAATATAAACAAATCTCTTTTCTTTCCTTTCTCCCCCTTTTTGTCATCAACCAAAAAGATAAAAGGAGAGGATCATCATTGTCAGTATAAGAGAAAAGAAATAAAGTTAAGGTTAAGCAGGAGGAGGTGGTGGGGGAGGAGGGTTCTGAGCTTGACTTTTCTTGAAGTCCGTGAGGAATTCAAGCATTTTATTTACAACCTCTAAGGTTGGAGCCATTGAGGTTTGAACTTGATGATGGACATCCTCCTTAATCTTCTCAGTCATCTTTTCAACCTTCTCATCAACTGTCTTGCCAACCTTTTCATCAACTAGTTTTCCAAGAACCTCTTCAATATTAGATGGCAGAGCCTGTTGCCTTGAGCTTTCAGCAGACTCTTGAAAAATGCTTAGTGTTCTTGAATGATCTTCAGGGTGCATCACAACTAGTGCTAAAGGTTGAGAAGATTGTCTTTCTGATGAGCTCTATTGGTGAATGGATTCAGCTTTTTCTTCTAAACTAACATCAGTGACAATTTGACCATGTTCTTCAGCAACAGGTTCATTTGTGATAGGCTTTGGAGTAGGTGGGGGTTTCACTGAGATTTCCTTTGCCCATCTAATGGGGTAGATGAATTCCACATTTCTACTATTTATAGGAAGTCCCCAGAGGTCTTTATAGATCATATATCTAAAGTGTGAAAGACCACACTTCCCTCTGACCTTGGGAATATCCTTCTTCTCCTCTTCAGACAGACCAGAGGAATATGCCTCTCTAGAGAAGTGGATAATGTGAGATTTCCAGAAATCAGCAACTTTATGTTCATTGATCAACTCAATGGATTCAATATACAAAAGGAAATCCGGCATTGAGTAGTCAAAGGTTTCTTGGTCAAGATCAAGCATTGCTGATCCAGCTTCAGGCATCACTCCCTTGAATCTTTTGTTTTTCATGTCCTTGTCCTTATTTAGATCTAACATTGGTAGTCTTGGACAGATCCTGTAAGGCATGACTCCAATTCTGGTTGCTTCATTATGCCTTAGCCAGGATGGAGGGACAAAATGCATGGCTCTATCAACTCTGATTTAACTGAATTCTCACTTCAGCATTTCATAGTAGAACTGATCCAGAAAGAAGTCAGAGGCCCTCCCATAGATTATGGGATGCTCAAAAGACATCCATTTTGTGTCCCTTGGCATGATCATGGGGACATGCTTAGAAGATCTTGCTCTTCGCTCGGGGATGGTAGGAAGATTTTTCCTATTGGGGTCAGACTCCCAAACAGGTATGATATGTCTCTCAACTCCATCGGTGAGGGGTAAGAAGGGAGAAGTTTTGACAAGGTTTGGGTAAATTTTTCTTGGGGGGAATTTGTTTAGGGGTAGGTGAGTGACTAATGGCCCTAAGTTATTGTGCATTTGAGAAGGCACGTTTTTTATTAATTTACAATCAGGATGAGGTAGGTAAAGGGGTTCAACAGGTGGGCTGACTTCCTCCTCATACTCAGGTAGAGGATACCATCTGTTTGTAATGTGTTCGGGTTCAGGTTGGTGAAAATGAAACAGAACTTTCCACTCCCTTTTTACCTTGGCCCAATCCTTAGATTTACCATTATAAAGGACAGAAGTTGGGGTGAAGGGAAATAAGGTTCTCAATGGTTTTGGGGAAGGAGCACCAGGGGAAATGCCATCATCTGGTTGATTAAACCAGGGATCATCGGCAGAGATAATAGGTTGAAATTGTGGAGTGGCTATTTGTGTTGGTTGGGGTGAAAGGGGTGTGGGAATGTACACATCATCTGGAGTGGAGACAGGCACATCATCAATCCTAGTTTCTAAACTAGATACTAGGGCATCTACTGCTCTTTGAATAGGATCATTAGCAGAGATGGTTACCTTAGAAGTCTTAGTTGATCTGGATTTTCTTGCGGGTTGCCTTCTAGGTTTTGTTGGTACAATTGTTGGAACAGGCACAATGGCTTCAGCAGCAGCAACAGAGGTCTTCTGCTTCTTCAGAATTGAACCGATAGGAATGTTGTCCTCATCATCTTCCTCATCTTCATTGTGAGAGAAGATAACTCTTCTTTGCTTCTTTCAAGCAGGGGCATCAGAAGGCTCCCTGATAACAATGCCACTTGCAGGTCTCTTGGGGGCAGGCTTCCTTATTGCAGTGGTCTTTTGCCTAGTTATTCTTTTTACTCCAAGGACTTCAACATTGTTTTGTTCCACCATCTCTTCTTTAGCTTTCATTAACTCCTCAGTCTTCGCCATTGCAGCAGCAGCATATGTAATGAGGTTCATGTTGGCTATATTCATTTTACCAAAGTCTGCAGCTGACATTGGTTTATCAGTTAATAACCTAGCTTGTTCCTCAGGAGTCTTTGCAGCAAGAATCTCATGAATTCCTTGAGCCTTTAAAATCTTGGAAAGAAGATGGCAAAAAAGAAGTGTAGAGAGTCTTTTCTTATTCATTACAGCATCTCTGAATCTTCCGTACATAATTCTTGGAAGATTGATCTTTGTTTCTATAAGAAGATGGCAGAGGCAGAATTTGTACAGAGATAAGAGGTTGTCTTTGGATCCAACCTTGTGAAGAACCACCTTGTTGAGAAGCTGATGAAGGATGCGAACAATGTCCTTCATTTCAACTACCTTCCAAGTGTGAGTCCTGACTGTGTCCTCTTTCATGAGACAGACTTCAATAGTCTCAAAGCCACCCAAGTCCTCTTCCCATGACTTGGTAAAAACTAAACCCTCCTGAGCACAGAAAATTCCATCAGCAATAGTCTTCTCCGAGACTACAATTTTCTTTCTTAACACTGTTGATCAGAAGTCAGTGTCAGTTACTTGGACGTTTCTCCAGAAATCCCTAATCAGGTTCGGAAAGACAGAGACCTTCTCTGTGAAGAGTCCTCCCCACTTGGCTACATTAACATATTTGCTAATGTCTCGATTGTAGTCTTGCAGCACTCCAAGATTGAAATAATGCTCTATTGCCAACTTGAGCTTGTCCACGTTGAATGTTGAAGAAGAAGCCATATTAGGTGATCAGAAAGCTTAGGGTTTGAAAGCAGAGATAGGTAGAGAGAGAGATAACTCGAGAGGTTATGGAAGTGTAAAGTTTTTCTCAGAGGAAAAAGATTACTTTTAAAGGAATTTTGAATCTCAAAGGTTAAAAATTTTTTTTTGACATGACATGTCATTATGATAAAACGACGTTGGTAACTTGGAACTATAAAAAGGTCTTGATGGGATTTATGGAAGTACTGACTCAGCAAAGAGAATAAAGGATAAATTTGTCTTGAGACAAAATAAATGTATTTATTAACACAAAAAAAACTTAAACACAGGCAGATGTTAACTCGTTTGAAACTATACAATGGAAGCGATAACCAGTATCAGTGGATGCGTCATGTGGACGTGCTATACAATAGGTAATAGACGCATGATTAACAAAACAAAATTTTCTCGAGGCTGGACGCCTAAATTAATCCACACATATCATATTAAGATGCTTCCTAATAAAGATTAATCTGTCCTCTGCAAGAGGTATAGTAAAGATATATGCCTATTGATGGTCAGTATCTACAAATTGAATATCAATCACACCTTTTTGCACATAATCCCTAATAAAATGATGTTTAATCTCTATGTGCTTAGATCTAGAATGCAAAATTGGATTCTTAGATAGATTTATTGCAGCAGTATTATCACACATAAGCGGAATACTACTTACAAATACATTGTAGTCCTCCAATTGATGTTTGATCCGGAGAAGTTGTGAGCAGCAGCTTGCAGCTGATATATACTCAGCTTCTGCAGTTGATAAATCAATGGTACTTTGTCTTTTGCTTGACCATGAGACAAGATTAGCTCCAATGAAGTGACAACCTCCACTAGTGCTTTTTCTTTCAATTCTATCTCCAGCATAGTCAGTATCATAGAAACCAACTAATCTATAATCTTCATTTTTCTTAAAGCACAAACCAAGATTAGTAGTACCTTTTAAATATCTAAAAATTCTCTTAACTGCTGTTAAGTGAGATTCTCTAGGATCAGATTAAAATCGAGCACATAAACATACACTGAACATAATATCAGGCCTAGACTCAGTAAGATATAAGAGAGATCCTATCATACCTCTATATACCTTTTGGTCTACCTTTTTATCTTTATTATCTTTGTTTAGTATGGAAGTGGGGTGCATAGGAGTATTCATTGGTTTACAGTCATCCATCTTAAACTTCTTCAGAAGCTCTTTTTTATACTTGGTTTGGTGGATGAGCACCTCATCCATGGTTTGTTTTACTTGAAGTCCAAGGAAGAATTTGAGTTCTTCCATCATGCTCATTTCAAACTCTTTCTGCATTAACTTAGAGAATTATTTGCATAAAGACTCATTAGTATCGCCAAAAATAATATCATCAACATATATCTATACAATTATGAAATTAGACTTAATGGATTTTCTAATTAAGGTTGTGTCAACCTTTCCTCTAATGAATCCATTTTCCATAAGAAAGGAACGTAGTCTGTCATACCAAGCTCTAGGAGCTTGCTTAAGACCGTACAAAACTTTCTTAAGCTTATATACATGTTCAGGATGAGTTTCACACTCAAAACACGGAGGTTGCATAACATAGACTTCTTCATTAATAAAACCATTTAGAAAAGCACTTTTAACATTCATCTGAAAAAGCATAATACTATGATGTGCAGCGAATGAAAGTAGAATTCTAATAGCTTCTAATATAGCAACAGGTGCAAAAGTTTCAGTATAATCTATACCTTCTTCTTGAGAGAAACCTTGAGCAACAAGTCTTGCTTTGTTTCTGATTACCTTACCATTTTCATCAAGTTAGTTTCTGTAAACCCACTTTGTTCCAATCACTGATTTGTCATTAGGCAGTGGAACCAGAGTTCAAACATCACTTCTTTCAAACTGATTGAGTTCTTCTTGCATAGCTAGAATCCAACCATCATCTAGTAGAGCCTCGTCTACTGTTTTTAGTTCCAACTGAAACTAGTGCAAAATTGTCTTGTTCTTTGAAGGTTGATCTGGTTCTTAGCTTGTCATTTGGGTTTCCAATGATCTGATATTGTGGATGATAATTCTTGAAGTACCAAGATTTTTGAACTGTATCATGTTGAGAAGTGGAAGTTTCTGGTTGTTGGGTGGGGTCATTTTCTTGATCATCACCTTTATAAACTCTAAAGTCTTTAGATGTTTCAGAATATCCTAATAGTATTCCACTATCTGTTTTAGCATCAAAATTACCAAGTTGATCTTTAGTATTCAGTATAAAGCATTTACAACCAAAGGGGTGAAAATAAGATATGTTGGGTTTTCGTCCTTTCCATAGTTCATAAGGAGTCTTATTCAGGATAGGTCTAATGTATATTATGTTCTGAATGTAGTAGGCAATATTAATAGCTTCATCCCAGAAGTGTCTAGAGACAGAGTTGTCGTTGAGCATAGTCCTAGCCATCTCTTGAAGAGATTTGTTCTTTCTCTCTACCACACCATTTTGCTGTGGTGTTCTTAGTATTGAGAAGTTGTGAAGGATACCACTCTCTTCACAAAACTTATGAAATAGCTCATTTTCAAACTCTCCCCCATGGTCACTTATGATTGAAGTGATACACATGCCTTTTTCATTTTGTACACGTTTGCAGAATACATAAAAGACCTTAAAAGACTCATCCTTATGAGTTAGGAACATAACCCATGTCAATCTAGTGTAATTGTCTACTATGACAAGACCATATTTCTTACCACTGACATAGGCAGTCCTTTTTGGACCAAAAAGATCAAGATATAGCAACTCTAGTGGTCCATTGGTACTAACAACATTCTTAGATTCAAAAGAACCTTTGACTTGTTTCCCCTTTTGACATGCATCACAGAGAGCATCAAATTTGAACTTAAGGTATGGTAGTCCTCTCACGAGGTTATGCTTGTTTAGCTTTGAAATTAATTTCAAGCTTGCATGGCCTAGCCTTTTGTGCCAAATCCATCGCCCATCTTCAATGGACACTAGACATGAGACACTTTGATTTGAGAGGTCCTCCAAATCAATCTTATAGAGATTGTTTTGCCTTTTTACAGTGAATAACATTGATCCATCATCTTTCTTGATAGTACACATGGTCTTATCAAAAGACACTGCATATCCACTGTCACATAATTGACTTATGCTCAGTAGATTGTGCTTCAAGCCACTTACTAAAAGAACATTATCAATGGAGGGAAAATGGTGTTTACCAATTTTTCCTATACCAATGATTTTCCCTTTCTGATTTCCTCCAAATGTGACCCAGTCACCATCTTTGGGCTTAAGGTTTTGGAACATAGACCTTTCTCCCGTCATGTGTCGTGAGCAGCCACTGTCCAAGTACCAAGACATCTGTTTGCTTCCTGTTGTTAAGCAAATCGGCAACAGGTATTATCTTATCTTTAGGTACCCAAACTGACTTGGGTCCTTTCTTGTTAGTTGTCACTAGACGAGTATGCTTAGCATGTTTGTTGTGTATGCATCTAGATGTAATATGCCCACTTTTTCTACACACTTTACAAAAGGTATTGGACGAGCTAGACTTAGCTTTGGTATGTTTATTTGGAACTTTTGAAGCTCTATGCTGTTTAAGTGGTTTTGATTTTTTGTGAGATGCATTTTGCTTCTCTTTGTCATAACCAAGACCAGATTTATCATAAGGTGACCTAGAGTACCTTAAAATGAGAGTCAGCTTATCTGAGCCACCTACAAGCTTTGACAGAGAATCAGTTAGATATGTTACATCTTGTTTCAGTTTTGCAACTTCACAAGAGACATCAGGTTCACACACCGCTTTGTCAGCTAGACTAACATTTACTAATTTTAGTATCTTGTTTTCATTTTTGAGGTTTTGTTTCTCAGTGCAAACCCTATCATATTCTTTAGTCAGTTTAGAAAACTTCTTTTTTAGACTCTTATATTCTCGTGATAGTATAGACGACTCATGCAACAACTCATCAAAAGCATTTAGAAGAGTGGACGGGTCAGAGTCCATTACCTCAGCATCAGTGTATTCACTTTCTGATGCAGTATCTTCCATGAGACAGATATTTGCCTCTTCCTCAGCTTCATTTTCTTCATTTGATGATGACAGATCAAGATCCTCCCATGTAGCCATTAAGCCTTTCTTATTTTTGAAGAACTTCTTTTTATCCTTTAGCTTAGGGCAGTCAACTTTGAAATGGCCAGGTTTCTTGTATTCATAGCACAAAGGTGGACCTTTTTCCTTATAGTCTGACTTTTCCTTGGAAAACTTTTTATTGAGTTGCTTCCTTCTGAAACCACCTTTCTTTATCCACATATGTTGAATCTTCCTAGAGATAAAGGATAATTCATCCTCATCTGATCCTTCATCATTATCAGAAGATTCAGACTCATCAGATGACTCGGAAGCTTTGAGAACTTTTGATGAACTTGCTTTCTTTGCCTTTATGGAAATAGATTTTCCTTTTCTGGAGTTTTCTTCTTCATTAAGTTCAAGTTCATGAACCTTGAGAGATCCAAGAAGCTCTTCCAAAGAGAGTGTATTCAGGTTTTTGGCTTCCTGAATAGCAGTTACTTTAGGTCTCCATTGCTTGGATAGACTTCTCAGAATTTTTTCGACATGATCTCCATTTTCATAAACTTTTCCAAGAGATCTGAGACTGTTGGTGATGGTTTGGAATCTTACAAACATTTGGTCTATTATTTCATGTTCACCCATCTTGAATAGCTCATACTGATGAACCAGCATGCTGATCTTTGATTCCTTAACTTGTGAGGAACCCTCATGAGCTAGGGCAAGAGTATCCCGGATTTCTTTAGCAGTATTGCAGCTGTGAACTTTGTCATGTTCAGATCTGGTTATAGCACACATGAGATAGTGCTTAGCCTTCAGATTCAGATGATGTTGGTTTTTCTGCTCTTGAGTCCATTGGCCTCTAGGAACAGCAGCTCCAGCTTCATCTCTTGGTTCAATGTAGCCGGTTTGAACCAGCTCCCAAATATCTACATTCTGTGCATCTATGAAGGCCATCATCCTCTTCTTCCAGTAGCCATAATCCGTTCCATCAAAGAGAGGAAGTATGTTGATAGCTTGTCCTTCTGCATCCATGGTTGTTGGATCGTACTCCCTCAGCGCTTGTTAGATGCTCAACCCTTTCGGGGCTGAGCTCTGATACCAACTGAAGTTGACACAGGCAAACACAAGAAGGGGGTTGAATTGTGTTTGTTAATAATTTTCCAAAACAACCTTTTTCAAAAACAATTTTCTTACACAAAAAGATTAACACAGAAATAAGCACACACGAATAGATCTTTTAGAAGCTTAACAAAAGCAATATCAAAACCCCACAGTTAGTATAAGCAAATAGAACTGAAGAGTTTAGGATAGAAGATTCACGCAAGAGATTTTATCCTGGTTCACTCTCTTCCAACCAAGAGCTACGTCCAGTCCCTTTGACTTGAAGGATTTTTCCACTATTTCTCCAAATAGACTACAACCAAGTATTCAACACCTCTCCAGGCTACAAGTATTTCTTTCTTACCAAGCCTCTTTAGGCTCTAACTCTAACAAAGAGATATAATGTTTGATCTTCTTAACTTACTATGTGTGAGAATATGACAGTTTAAGATCAGATGAATATTTACACAATATTCAATCTAAGAAATACTGACTATTGCTCTCTAACAAAATATGAGTATGAGCGATTGTAGTTTTACAAAAGTTGAGCTCGTAAGGTTGTGCAGTCAAGAGTTGTTTCTTCAGTATCTCAGGTCTTCTATTTAGTGACCTTCTTCTTCACTTGTATTTCTTCAACGGTTACTTTGAATAATCCCGTTTAGAGATAGCATTTAATGCATGATATCCGTTGTGACTGATAGCTTGATTGTGACAATGCTGAATAATACTATTGGTTATCGAGGTAGCATGAAATTGGAGGTTCACTCTTGAGTATTGCAACTTGAGCACTTGTTGTTCCTCTTTTGTGTAAAATCCAGCATTTAGCCATAAAGTTGTCATCGTACAGATCTTTGAAATAAATTCAAGAGATACAGATTGCATTTAATTCATTCTAAGATGGAGATCGTCTAAAAGGAACTCCGTCTACTTAGTTATATGAGAGACTAGGTCTGTTCAATATTTTATTTTACTCGTCTGATGATGTGGCATATCCTCTTGTCTATCAAGTCTTCGGACTTGCTATTCCTCAATGAGTTATAAAGATCTCTGTTTGGTGACGTGGCGTTTAGAGCTCGTCTACTAGATTACTTTATTTTTTAGTTCATTTACTTCTACTAATTACTTTCGTCTGCTTACATGGCAAGACGGACACGCTTATTATCAAGTCTTTGGACTTGCCATATCTAACAGGTTATTTTGGTATTCATCTAGCAAACACTTAGAGCTTCATTTACTTAAGTAAACCAGTCTACTCAATTAAATAAAGAAGTAACTTTACCAAAGTTTTTGAGCAGCCCGTCTACAAGGGTGGATGCTTATTTTTCAATGAAAACTTATCCCAAGTTTATTTTACTTATATTACGGTATTCCTACATAACTAAAAGCACATGTTAGATCTCAACTAACACTTTGCCAAACAAATTTAATCCTTTTGTTAGCATCAAAACTTAGAGATTATTTAATCCAAAACCACTTTGGTTCCAACAGCATTTGGTAGCATAGGTCCACCTTTGTTTTCACATCATCTGGGTGATCATGATGTCCAGATGGAGGAACTAAACCTTGCACCTTTGATGTTGATGCCCCAAAACGTTTGATAGCTAACCAATCTATGTCCCCCCTGTTGTCCTTAATTTAATCCTCAGACAGAGCCTTCACTCCACATTTCAAACATAAGGAGGTGATTAGGGAGGAGAAAAACAGCAGTCCCTTCTTCTTGAATGCACATGCAATAATCTCCTTGTTCACTGTTTCTAAGTGCGTGGTGGGAAGAATCTTGGTTCCGATGATATGGTACCAGAATTTGGCCAAGGGAGTGACGTCAGGCCTGGCTATTTTTCAGTTCTCATCCGAATGAATCCAGTCCGCCCCTTCCACTGTGACTTCCCTCATCATATCATTCAACTATGTTTCCTCGGCACTCTTCGACAGAGCCATGTACTCATCCTGAACATCTTTCAAGCCCCACCTTTTGTTCAGAGTAGTAGTAGAGAATGATACTTTGCAATTCCTCACCATGACATACTTTTGTTGGGGAGAGTTGAGATTCGCATAGAATTCTCTGACAAAGGGGATTATGAGGTCTCTCGGGTGAGCAGCAAACTTCTTCCCGTTATGAGTGTCTATAAGCTCAGCAACATCCTACGTGAGCCCATAATGAGGGGAGTCCAGAAGGAAGAAACCTTTCTCCAGATGGAAGTTCTGCTTTTTAATTTCCTTCTCGTACTTTAATCTCCCTTCTTCACCCACAAAACGCTTATCAGTTTCCTCACCAGAAGAGGATGAAATGGTGGTAACTGGATTTTTGGAAGACCGAGTTTGTGTTTTACCCATGGTATATGAAGTGGTAGAAAAGGAGGTTTGGTTGATGGTGATTGACAGGGTTGGGTGAGACAGAAAGTGCAAGTGGGGTTGCGTGTGGGGTTAGGGCAGAGAGGATAGTGGCTTTAATAGAGAAAAAAGTGGTTTAGGTGAGAGGTTAAGGATGGATGTGAGTGGTGGAGAGAAGGGTGGCATTAAGTGGGTGGCTATAGGTGAGTTACATTCCCCACGATTTATGCAACTCCTCCCCTCCCCCAAAAAAAAACTCTTCAGCTTTTGAATTTGGAAATTCAAAACTTATTACAGTTGAACTCGGGCTTTTGTACTGTCCAAACCGTCACCTCCCCCAGCACCTGAACAAAGGGCTTGACTTGACCTGACCCAACTCCCAGCACAACCTTGGGCTTAAGATGCTTCCGTCTGCACTCCTATGTTAGTAGCATCTATTTATTATAAAATAGCACTAATTAAACTAGTTAACTAAATAAAACCAATTAACTGAAATTAAAAGACAAAGCAAAGGATATAAGCTGGGCTACCTCCCAGTAGCGCTTGGTTTAATGTCCTCAGTCTGACTCCACACTTGTCGCTAAGGATCTGAAAGATGAATGGTGGCCTTCATTCTTGCACAAGGCTCACCCCAGTATTGCTTCACCCTTTGGCCATAGACTTTGAACTCTCTTTCGGAGTTTTCATCCAACAAATCCGTGGCTCCATGAGGGTATACCTTGACCAATTGAAATGGTCCAGACCACCTTGATTTCAACTTCCAAGGGAACAGTTTTAGTCTGGAATTGAACAAGAGCACTTGCATTCCCTCAACTAGTTCCCTGGGCTGGATTTTCTGATCATGCTAGGCCTTGACTTTGCTCTTGTATGCTTCAGAATTTTCATATGCAAAGAGCCTAAACTCTTCAAGTTCATTCAGCTGCAACATTCTTGCTTCTCCAGCTGCTCGAGCATCAAAATTCAACTTCTTAATGGCCCAGAATGCCTTGTGTTTCAGCTCTATTGGTAAACGGAAATCTTTGCCATAAACCAATCTGTAAGGGGACATGCCAATAGGGGTCTTGAAGGCAGTTCTGTTGGCCCAAAAAGCATCATCTAAGTGTAAGGACCAATCCTTCCTGGAAGGGTTCACCATCTTCTCAAGGATTCTTTTGATCTCTCTGTTGGAAACTTCCACTTAACCACTGGTCCGAGGATGATAGGCAGTAGCCACTTTGTGTTTCACTCCATATTTGGTAAGAAAGTTGGCAAACAACTTGTTGCAGAAATGAGAGCCTTCATCACTAGTTATAGCACTAGGGGTGCCAAATCTGGTAAATATGTTCTTGTGCAGGAACTTTGTGACTACTCTTGCATCATTGGAAGGCAATGCTAATGCTTCTACCCATTTTGAGACATAATCCACTACCACTAAAATGTAGGCATTTCCATAGGACATAGGGAAAGGTCCCATAAAATCTATTCCCCACATATCAAACAATTCAATCTCCAAAATGGTGTTGAGTGACAGCTCTTGTCTGTTGGAAATATTCCCCACCCTCTGACATCTATCACAATTGGCATTGAGCATCTATGAACAAAGTGGGCCAGAAGTACCCTGATTGCAGGACCTTTGCAGCTGTTCTTTTTCCTCCAATTTTGCAGAAGTACCATAAGGAGCAGCGTGGCAATCACTAAGGATGGCTTGCATTTCTTCCTCAGCGGCACATCTCCTCATGATCTTATCTTGGCATCTTTTATACAAGAAAAGTTCATCCCAGTAAAAATGTTTGACTTGATGCCAAAACCTCCTTTTCTGTTTTGAGTTCATTTCCACTGGAATTACCCCACTGACCAGAAAGTTCACTATGTTTGCGTACCAGGGTGCTGCAACATCCTCTATCAGCAGAAGGTGCTCATCAGGGAAATTCTCCTTGATTTCTCTTTGAGGCTTGGCTTATTCTCCTTCAACATTTCTGGAGAGATGATCAGCTACCTAGTTTTCAATACCTTTCTTATCCTTGATCTCTAAATCAAATTCTCGAGCAATAGGACCCATCTGATAAGCCTTGGCTTTGCATCCTTCTTGTCAATAAGATATTTGATGGCTGCATGATCTGTGTATACCACCACCTTGGTTCCCACCAAATAAGGTCTGAATTTGTCGAAAGCAAACACAATTGCCAGTAATTCTTTTTCTATAGTAGTGTAGTTTATCTGAGCATCAATGAGGGTCTTGCTAGCATAATAAATAGTGTGGAAAATTTTGTTGTGCCTTTGACCTAACACAGCCCCCACTGCAAAATCACTTGCATCACACATCAACTCAAATGGCTTTTTCCAATCTGGAGCTACTATTACAGGGGCAGTGATTAAAGCCTTTTTTAAAGTTTCAAAAGCTGATAAACATTCATCTGTGAAGTCAAATGCACTATCATGCTCCAACAGTTTGCACAGTGGCTTTGAAATTTTGGAAAAGTCTTTAATGAATCTCTAATAAAATCCAGCATGGCCTAGAAAACTTCTGATGCCCTTGACAGAATTAGGTGGGGGAAGTTTTTCAATTACCTCAATTTAAGCTTTGTCCACCCCTAAACATTCATTTGACACTTTGTGGCCCAAGACAATGCCTTCCTTGACCATGAAATGACATTTCTCCCAATTCAAAACTAAATTGGTTTCTTTATATCTATCCGGTACCTACTCTAAGTTGTTTAAGCATCCCATGAATGAATCTCCAAAAACTGAGAAATCAACCATGAAAATCTCCATAGTCTTCTCAATAAAATCAGAAAATATAGCCATCATGCATCTCTGGAAAGTTGTTGGAGCATTGCAGAGCCCAAAAGGCATTCGTCTGAAGGCAAAAGTGCCATATGGACAAGTAAAAGTGGTCTTTTGCTGATCTTCTGGTGCTACTGCTATCTGATTATAGCCTGAATAACCATCTAAGAAGCAATAAAATTCTCTCCCATACAACCTATCAAGCATCTGATCAATGAATGGTAGTGGAAAGATATCCTTCCTTGTGGCCTTGTTCAGCTTCCTATAATCCATGCATATCCTCCATCCTGTGACTATCCTTGTGGGAATAAGTTCATTCTTTTCATTCTTCACCACAGTGACTCCTCCTTTCTTGGGGACACATTGCACAGGATTAACCCACACACTATCTGAGATGGGCTAAATGATTCTTGCATCATGCCATTTGATGATCTCTTTCTTCACCACTTCTTTCATTATTGGATACAGCCTTCTCTGACCTTCAATATTGTTTTTGGTATTTTCTTCTAAAAGAATTCTATGCATACAGAGACTAGGACTGATTCCTCGGATATCTTCCATTTGCCAACCAATAGCCTTCTTATGCCTCTTCAAAACTGAGATGAGATCGTCTTCTTGTTCAGCAGTTAAGAAGGAAGAAATGATGATTGGAAGAGTTTCCTGTTCTCCAAGATAGGCATATTTCAGATGAGAAGGTAGTTGTTTTAGTTCAAGGGTGGGAGGTCTTTCAATAGAGGGAACATTATCCTTCAAGGTGTCTGCAGTTAATTCCAGAGGTTCATATTTTCTGACCCAAGATCTTTGTGCCAACTTCTCTTCAACTAGCAGCTTCAGCTCTTCATTTCCAGAATCAGTTTCATCACACATTTCAAACTCTGTTTCTAAGCCTTGCCATGTTGCTAGCAGTTGCTCTTGCACAAGGGATTCAATACCAGTAATAACAGATCAGCTTTCCATTTCCTCATCAGGGTAATGCAAGGCATTAAAGACATTGAAAGTAACTTGTTGGTCATTTACCCTCATAGTAAGCTCTCCTTTCTGCACATCTATCAATGTTCTTCCAGTTGCCAGAAAGGGTCTTCCAAGGATGATTGGGACTTCCTTATCTGCCTCAAAGTCAAGGATAATAAAGTCCACTGGAAACACAAACCTGTCCACTTTGATTAAGACATCCTCAATCTTTCCTTCTGGGTAAGCAATAGATCTATCAGCAAGCTGTAAAGTTATAGTGGTGGGCCTAGCTTCACCAATTTTCAGTTGATTGAAAATGGACATAGGCATCATATTAATGCTAGCTCCAAGATCACACAAAGCTTTTCCACAATAAGTATTTCCTATAGAACAAGGGATTGTAAAACTTCCTGGATCTTTCATTTTCTGAGGAACCTTGTTTTGTAATAGCTGGCTGCACTCCTTTGTCATTGCCACTATTTCAAATTCTCCCATTCTCTTTCTCTTGGTAAGGATATCTTTCATGAATTTGGTATAGTTAGGCATCTACTGTAGAGCTTCAACCAAAGGTATGTTGATGTGCAACTGCTTCATAATTTCTAGGAATTTGTTAAACTGTTTCTCTTGAGCAGCTTTCTTCAACCTCTGTGGAAATGGAGGAGGTGGCCTTTCTGGAATTAGCTTGGTCTCCTTCTGCCTAGGAATTTCCTGCGCTGGTTCTACAGCTGTTGGATTTACCTCAGGGATTTTCTGTTCTATCTCAACTATGTCAGTCTGCTTTATTTCTTTCTGCTTAAGTGCTATAGCATCCTGTAGCTCTTTGCCACTTCTTAAGTTAATTGCTTTAACCTGATCCTTCCCTTTATCATTTAAGGATGATGGAGACTCTGTGGAAGCAGGTAAGGTGCCAGCAGGTCTGTTAGCTAATGCAGTGGCCAACTGACCTACTTGGTTGTCCAAATTTCTTACAGCAGCTCCTTGATTCTGAATCTGAGCCTTAGTTTCAATCATGAAAGCTTTCAACATAGCTTTCCAAAGATGATTCCCTTGAAGGGGATTGATTCTGTTGCTGTTGGCTGTTCTGTCCCTGTTGTTGGTGTTGTCGTGGAGCTTTTCTAGCTGAGGAATTCAATGTGTTGTTGTAATTCCCATAGTTGAAATTTGGGCGTTGCTTCCAACCAGGATTGTAAGTGTTGGAATATGCATTGTTCCCTATAATTCCCACATAATTCACTAACACTGGGTAGTTGGCTCCACAAAAAAAACATGAAGTAGAACTCAGTTGAGCCACCACAGTTTCAGCCATAGCAGGTTCCTTATTGGCGTTAGTAGCAGTCAGATTTTTCAGCATATTAGTGATGGAGGCAAGTTGAACAGATAGGGCATTTGATTCCTTCACTTTAAGCATTCCAGTAGGGGTTTTAGAAGAATTATCCCTCACAGTTGGCCATTGATAGCTGTTGGTAGCTATGCTTTCAATCAATGCATAAGCTTCATTGTATGATTTTGTCAAGAATGTACCTCCAGACGAAGCATCCAACATCAATCTTGAAGGAGGCTGCAGTCCATTGTAGAAGGTCTCCATTTGAATACATACAGGGATGCTATGATGAGGACATCTTCTCAAAAGCTCCTTGAACCTCTCCCACGAGTCATACAATGATTCATCATTATTTTGCCTGAATGAAGTTATATCACTCCTCATTCTTGCATTTTGAGTTGGAGGAAAGTACTTGGTCAAGAACTTTTCAGCTAGGCCATTCCATGAAGTAATGGAATTGGATTCCAAGGAGTTCAACCAAGTCTTGACTCTGTCCCTTAGAGAATAAGGAAAGAGCCTTAACCTGAAAGCATCATCACTTACTCCAGGAATCTTGAAATTGCTGGCCGCTTCCAGAAATTGCCTCAGATGTAAGTGTGGATCTTCAGTAGGGGCACCACTGAACTGCCCAACAGTTTGAAGCATTTGAAACATCATTGGTTTGAACTCAAACTGCGGGGTAGTTATTTCTAGTTTCACAATCCCAGTGCTCATGGTTTGGGGATCAAAGACAGCATAGTCCCTGATGGACCAATCCCTATCATTTGCCATTTCAATCATCCCACGTTGATCTTCATCCTCATTTCCAAGAATGTGAGCCATGAAGCCTATGTCAGAGTGTTGATCTCTAGCTCTTTGATCTTTAGTTCTATTCCTTAGCCTCTTTGCTATTTTCTCTATCTCCAAATCTAATCGAAACTCAGGTGTACCCTTACTGCGCATGCAGATGTAAACCTATTGCTAAGCAAAGTGCACACAGTTTTTAGTACTAACTTAATAGGAAAAAGTTAACAAAAGAATTTAAATATTCAACACTATTGTCAATCCCCGGCAACGGCGCCAACAACTTGTTGACTGTAAAAAGATGTGCAAGTGTACACAGTCAAACAACTAATAAAGTGTGAATAAAGATCGTTCCCACGAGGATTTAAATGAATTGAATATAAATTCTAGTTTTAACCTTTTCTACTTAGCTTAATAAAAATAAAGAGCGGTTTTAAGCATGACAAGTAAATGGAGTAATTGAGTTTCAGAACAGTGATTATAAAGTGCATGAAAGTAATAAGAGCAATAAATGAGGGTTTTAAAACAAAGAGGGAAACAGCTAGGATTATAATCCTTTGTAATCTTAACTTCAGGGTAATTTATGCTTCAGGATGCTACAACATTTAGTCCAGGAAATGAAATATTCTTTCCAGCAGTAAGAACTGAGTTCATTAAAAGCTTCTTATTCCGAAGTTCAAATTAATTTCCCTCAGTTGTCAGATAAGCACGTCCACTAACTTGGTTTTTCCAAACTTAGTTAGCTAATACTTCAGATTAGTTGATCAGTCTAAACCGAAATTAAACACTCAAGCAAAAGAGAAGAAAATGAATAACATCCATTGCATTGAATTACCCATTAGTGTTAATTACAAAATCATAGAATCCTAACTAAGAGAATTTAGCTCATAATGAGCTTAATGACAAAACAAAACATAATAAAGGAAATGCTAAGCATAAACATAAATTAATTACAGAAAGGACAAAGGTGAGCTGATGGCTGCTATGCACAGTACAATCTTACCTAAAAGCAAGGCTTACACACTATTTGTACTAGCTCCCTAAAATAGGGTTACATTCTCTCTCATGCCTCACTTTTTGGGCTTTACAAAAAATTCAAATAATAAAATAATCATTGGCCCAATTCCCAAGTACACACAGCTACTGCATTGTATTCTCTCTCTTCCTTTTTCCACAGCGCAATGGACATTTTGTCCTCTAGTGGGTATTGGTTGAGCTGGAAATGTTTTTGTCTTGTAGTGAATTGCTTCCCATAAGCTTCATCATTCCATAACATTCCAGAGCAACTCCTTCAGCAATTTCACCTCTAAAACCTGCTCAAAACTCAAACAACCTTCAACAATAACAATTCAGTATTCATATCTTTTTCAGCATTTTAACAGATCAACACAACTATTTACTAAACCAATCAAAACTTGAATTGGTTTTCCAAACAATGATCAAACAAGAACAATGATTAAGCTAAAAGGATAATAGTAACTCTTATTTCTAAGAGTTATCATCATTCCAACACAAGGATGTCCTACATCTCCTGCCATAGAGAGCCTCATAAGGTGTCATCCCATTACTGGAATAAAAGCTGTTGTTGTAGGTGAACTCTATTAGGGGCAAAAACTTATCCCAACTACCAGACTGCTCTAACACACAAGCCCTCAACAAGTCCTCTAAGGACTGGATGGTTCTCTCAGACTGACCATTAGTCTGTGGGTGATAAGCTAAACTAAGCCTAAGCTTTGTCCCTAAAGCATGCTGCAAACTCTCCCAAAACCTAGAGGTAAACCTCGGGTCTCTATCTGATACTACGTAGAGGGTACACCATGAAGCCTAACTATTTCCTATATGGACAACTTAGCCAACTTTTCTATAGGATACTCCATGTTCATAGGGATGAAATGGGCAGACTTAGTCAATATATCCACAACAACCCATATATCCTCAAAACCAGCTGGAGTCCTAAGGAGTCCAGACACAAAATCCATGGAGATTCTATCCCATTTCCATTCTGGGGTACTTAAAGGTTGCAACTTAACTGAAGGCCTTTGGTGTTCTATCTTGGCCTTCTGACAAACTAGGCAATCATACACAAACTCGGCCACATCCTTTTTCATCCTAGGCTACCAAAACATCTTCTTAAGGTCCTGATACATCTTGTTGGCACCTGGTTGCACATTCAGTCTACTCCTATGTCCTTCCTCAAGAATCAACTTTCTAAGCTCAGGAACATCCGGTATGCACACTCTATCTTTAAACCTCAAGACACCATCACTGTCGTCCTTAAAACTAAGGTCTCTACTCTGAGCAAGCAACTCTCGCTGGTCTAAGAGAAACTTATCTAACTTATGACCCTCTCTAATCTGATCCATCAAGCTATTGGTAATCTTCAAGGTAGCAAGCCTAATACTCTTAGGGGTAAACTCACAAGATAGACTAATATCTCTAAACTCCTCAATCAGATCCATCTCCCTAACCATCAAAGCAGAGATATGCAAGATTTTCCTACTCAAGGCATCGACCACCACATTGGCCTTTCTTGGGTGATAGGTCAGCTCGAAGTCACAATCCTTTAAGAACTCCATCCACCTACGCTGTCTCATATTCAACTCCTTCCGATCAAAGAGATACCTTAAACTCTTATTATCACTAAAAACCTCAAACCTCGCTCCATAAAGGTAATGCCTCCAGATCTTTAAGGGCAATACCACAGCTCCTAGCTCTAGGTCATGGGTATGGTAGTTCTTCTCATGGGTTTTCGACTGCCTAGAAGCATAAGCAACTAATTCTGCATCAACACACCACCTAACCCTTGCTTAGAAGCATCACAATAAACTACGAAGGGTTCACTAGGATCTGGCAAAACTAACACTGGTGCTGATGTCAACCTATCCTTAAGGGTTTGGAAACCCTCTTCATACTTAGAGTCTCACACAAACAATTGTCCCTTCTTGGTGAGACGGGTTAAGGGTAAAGCTATCTTAGAGAAACCTTCTATGAACCGCCTATAATACCTGGCTAACCCCAAGAAACTCCTAATCTCGGTTACAGACTTTGGCGCTTCCCACTTGAGCACCGTCTCTACTTTAGCTAGGTCCACTGCTATGCCACCCTTAGAGATGACAAGTCCTAAGAAGCTCACTTCCTCTAACCATAACTCACACTTAGACAACTTAGCGTACAACTGCTTTTCCTTAAGGGTCTGCAAGACAACCCTCAGGTGTTCCTCATGTTCCTCCTTGCTCTTGGAGTACACTAAGGTGTCATCTATGAACACCACCACAAACTTATCCAAGTAAGGGTGAAAGGTCTTGTTCATGTAGTACATGAACACTGCAGGAGCATTGGTCACACCAAAGGGCATAACCAAGTACTCACAGTGACCGTATCGCATTCTGAACGCTGTCTTCGGGATGTCCTCGGACTTAACCCGAATTTGATGGTACCCTGACCTCAAGTCTATCTTAGAAAAGACGCATGCGCCCATTAACTGGTCCATGAGATCATCAATCCTAGGGAGGGGATACCGATTCTTTATGGTCACCTTGTTGAGCTGCCAATAGTCTACATGCAACCTCATACTACCATCCTTCTTCTTCACCAACAATACAAGTGCTCCCCACTGAGATACACTCGGCCTAATGACCTGCTTCTTCATTAGGTCCTCCAACTGTTCCTTCAACTTAGCTAGCTCCGGAGGAGACATTCTATAGGGTGCTATGGAGATTGACCCGGTGTCAGGCACTAAGTTTATGGTGAACTCAACAGCTCTCTCTGGGGGTAAGTTATAAACATCCCCCGGGAACACTTCAGGAAAGTCCCATACAACAGGCAAGCTGGCAACATCAGGAGGGTTGCTCTCTACTGATAACACTCTGACTTATCTAGTTTTATAACTAGTAAGGCCATGGTTTTTGTGCTAATTATTCGAGTTTAATCTCGTTTTCGCTCAAATTTGGATTTAATTGTCCTCTAGAAACATTTTGAGTCTTTTAAGTAGTTTTTAGTAATTTTTGCTATTTTAAAGTCAAATAAAGCATTTAATGCTATTTTATATTTTCAGGTTAAAAGTGAAGCTCAAAAGAACTTGAAAAATTGAAGAAATAAGAAAAAAAGGAAATTTCAAGGATTCGCCCCGCGAGCCAGACACAGGAAATCTGAGAGCGTTTTGTCTCGCCCCGCGAATATTCAAATCTGCTTGCCGCCAAAGTCACTAAAATTATGCAGGGAACCCACATAATGATTTTGAAGTCCAAATCAATTTGGATTTGGATTATTTTGATTATAAGATAATTCAATTGGCATTGAGATAAAAGATTGGATCCAAATCAATTTGGATTTGGATAATAATTACCTATCACAAAGGATATGATAAGATTTGGCAATTAATTTGAAAGAAAAGAATTAAAGCTAGAGTACCATGATCCAATTCTAATCTACATTAGAACTTCAATACAAAGGAATTATTGCCTTCTGAATTGAACTTAGATTTGTAAAGTAAACTTAAAAAAAATCAAATGGCATTAGTTGCTGGAAGTTTGATCAACATGATTGATTTACGGAGGGCCCACGTGAAGCATTCCAAATTGAATGGAATTAGGGATTGAACATTGTCAGATTTTGCAATATATAAAAAGTGCACAGTAGTCAGAAACGAGGAGGAGGCAGTAGCGCAACACACACAGCGCCGAATAGAGAAATTTTTTATTGTTATTTTTTTTCTTCTTCTTGTTCTTTCTTCTGAGTAGTTGTTTTGTTTCTAGGATTGGGCAATGCCCTTTGACATTATTATGATGAATGTTTGATTTTTTTCCCCTTTTGTTAATGTTTGATTCATGTAAATTGATTGATCACCTTTTTGCATGTCTTAGATATTCTAGGGATGAACTTAGCAGTGAACCTAGGTATTGGATCCATAAGAATTGAACTTAGGACTTAAATCACGAGAGTTAGAAGCGGTCATTCGAGGGTACCATTGAATTATCATAAATCGTAATGGGTTCAATTTAAATACAATTACCACGAGAGTAGGAGTTGGTTTAATTGACCACAGTTCTTGTATCTCGAGAGGGAACATTAACTAAGTTAGGATGATTCACCTTCAATTGAGTTAAATATTAATAAAGGGGTAGTCAATTAGATTTCATAATTTGTCATTGTGGTAGCCTCAATCCTAGAAATCTCTTCTCATATTTAAAAACAAAAATATTTGATTTTGATTTCTTTTGTTATTTCTTTTATTTTCTTGAAATCTATTCACACTTATTTCTTAGTCTAAAAATATTTGTTTAATTTGTGAAGTGGTACTTGGTTTCCCAATCCCTGAGTTCGATACTCGGTAATTTACTTGCCGTTTTAATTATTACTTGCTTCTATCCGGTACACTTGCCGGAGCCCATCATCTACTTCCAGAGAAGCTATCATCATGTACACTTGGGCTTCGTCTTTCATCGAAGCTTGAACTTGGCTGGCAGAGAAAAGGTCCGGATTCTTAGACTCTATTGGAGTTCCAAAAACCAAGGTTTTATCAAAACAGTTCAGAAGGACGTGGTTAGAAGATAACTAGTCCATGCCAAGAATGATATCAAGGTCTTTCAAAGGTAAACATACAAGATCGGCAACAAAGGTTTTATCATTTATGACAATATGACAACTCTTGCATGCATAAGAAGTGAAAAAAGGTTTATTTATGGGTGTAGACACAAGCAAATCATACTCAAGAAAGGAAACATACAATTTAAGACTATTGACCCTATCATGCGATATAAACGAGTGAGTACCACCCGAATCATACAATACAGTTGATTGAGTTCCATCAATAAAACACGTACCTTAAATCAAGTCATCAGACTCGGAGGCTTCGGCTCCACTAAGAGTAAAGACTCTTCCAGTGGTCTTCAGTCTGTTGGTCTAGGACTTCTGATTCTTGCTAGCGCTAGGAGGCTCTGCCTTGGTTCCCTCACACTCACGGCTGATGTGACCCGACTTGCCACACCTGAAGCAAATCACAGCTGATTCCTTGCACTGAGATGAAAAGTGATCCGAAGCACCACACTTGCCACACCTCATAGGTCTAGAGGCATTAGAGAACCCGCCCCTATACCTATCCTGCTGAAACTTCGGCTTCTTGCCACTCTGCTTGAAGTCCTTGTCGGTTGGAGCTTACCGCTGCTTACCCTTGTCTCTTTGATCAGTCTTCTTGCCACTCTAACTATCTGATCCCCTGGAACTGGAAACTCCGAACTGATTGGCATCCTCATAAATCCTACACTTGTTGACCAGAATTGGGAAGATCCTGATCTCCTGGTAGCTGATGGCTTGCTTGATCTCAAGTCGGAGTCCAGCCTCAAACTTGATGCACTTGGAGCGGTCATCTGTCTTATGCTGATAAGGAGTGTAGTACCTAGTCAGCTCCTCAAACTTTGCTGCATAATAACCAACCGATATCGATCCCTGCCTCAAGGTCAAGAACGCCATCTCCTTCTTGTCCTTGATATCCGCTGGAAAGTACTTCTCTAGAAACCTCTGCCTGAACACAGCCCATGTAACCGTTGTGCCCTCAGCCTGCATCCTCTGCCTGCAGTTGTCCCGCCAATGCTCAGCCTCCTCAGTCAACATAAACATAGCAAAGATGAGCTTCTGCTGATTGTTGCAATCCATAGCTCGGAAGATCTTCTCAGTCTCCCTCAACCATAGCAAAGCTCCTTCCGGATCATAAGCTCCCTTGAACGACGGAGGGTTGTTCCTCTGGAACTTATCCAGACCCTGAAATTCAACTAGCCCACCATTGTTGTTGTTATGGTTGACCTGACCGATAGCATTGGCGAGAAGTGCCAATGCATCTGCAATTGGTTGATCATTGCGCCCTCTACCTGCCATGAGTTCCTGTACACGTCCAACACAACTCTTTGATAGAGAAACTTAAGCGGGTAAAAGCGACAGACAATCTAACTTAAACCACCATTGTCTATAACAAGTATAGACAATTCAAACAAGAGCACACAACAGACTCACAACAGACTCATACCACGGTCTGATAGGACAGACCTGCTCTGATACCACTAAATGTGACACCCTTCTACCCCACAGGTTTTGAAGCATATAAAGATAGATATAAAAAAAAGCATTTACTGTATAAATTAAAACCTTTGTCCGTGGGTATAAAAGTCCCACATGAACGAGTTCAAAAAATGTGGAAAATATAAAAATCAAGTTAAAATAACGATAAACATAAAACATAAACAACCCAACCCATATGTCACAATTTAGAGCTGGTACAACCGTTCCGGAAATCACTTGGCAATTTTATTAGTAAAAGAAAACTCTTGATCTTCTCAACTTATTCAAGAGTTTAGAATCAAAAAACAAAATCTACTAAGAAAATGAAAATCCTAAAGAGAAGGGTTAAGAAACTTGGGTTGCCTCCCAATAAGCGCTTCTTTAACGTCACTAGCTTGACTCATTAAGAAGCATCCACCTGGATCCCATAACTTGTGGTATAAAGACCAAGGGGTGCTCAAGATGTGAGATCCTCCACCCGGATCCCATGGTTTATGGAGTGGCGATTGCAGAAGCAATACGGCTCTGTCCACAATTCCACCTAACCAGTGTGTGAAAACTCCATTGACCTCTGCAATTATGAACTCACTTCCGCTCGGGTCAAGTGGAATTTTCAAGAGGAGGGTTGACAGACAAGTGGAAGGGGTTAGTTTTGCAGCGTCCACACATGCATGCAAGCCAACATATTTGTCCAATGCAGAAAATTCAGACTCCTTAGCAAGCATGGTGGAATCCACTACCACTTTGTCTTCATTTTGAACTATCCCCAAAATCAGATTTTGCTCAAATTGTGCTGCATGTGACTCTTGTACTAATTGTTTGCAAATCTCCTCAACTTGCGTATTGAAGTTCTGCTTCACAGCTTCGATACTGTCACAGTTGGTTCTGATTTTGGTCTCAGAGGTGGATAGTTCTTGGGAATATTGTTCTAGAGCAACCTTCAGAGGTGGTTGCTCATTCCATTCCCACTCCTCTTCTTGTGGTTCTTCTACCACCACCACTTCATCTTCATTCACGTTCATGCTAGCAAGGAGACTCTCTTCGATTTGAATTCCATGTGGCTTTTCTGCTAGTAATTTAAAAAATTCGCTGGCTTGTTCTTCCAGCTTCTGAAAGATGTCACTTAGCGATGCCACTATATTACTAGCCTTTTTCCCCGGCAACGGCGCCAAAAACTTGTTGACGGATCTGGGCAAGTATACCCAGTCGTGCAAGTAATACGGTAGTGAGACCGGTTAACGTATCCACGGGGATCGGATGTCAATTACCAATTCACAAACTCAGCAACTATCTAGACTAAAATATGAATTCAAAATAAATAAAAGAAAACAATCAAAATCTTTTTGTATTTTTCTTGAGCACTTGGAATGCGAAAAGGGTATGTTGGGACTAGACTTCACCAAACCTCTACCTCATGTACTACCAGGACTAGATACCTCCCATTCATGCTTCAAATATTAAAATCAATCCACTAAATTACTCAAGCCCTGATTCCTCGAATGGCAAGAGCCTAAATCCACTAATAGACCCTAATTCCTTAGGTGGCCTAGATTAATGAATTCGCATTAGGATTAGGGATTACGCGATTACTAGTAAACCAAACTCCATTCCTAGACGCAAGGGTTACTAGGTGATTAAATTCAATTCCGGTTCTAATACGAATTTCCCAATTGCATATCAAAACACAAATCGAGTCATGGGGGTGCTAGCCACAACAAGCATTAAGCATGAAAAATTAACCACTAATACGAATGCATGAACACAGAATAATCAGTCAAGGCAAATACATAATAATCAGTTTGATTACATCTAATCCCAACAAACGGGGATTAGCTACTCATAAAAGAGAAAGCAAAAACCAGAGAAATAGGAGAAGAGGAGAGAAGAAACTCCATGGGAGCTTTCCACTATCGTCACAGCAGCCCCTCTCAGCAACTCCGTTCTAGGGTTACAATCCTTCCTCAGCCACAACCTCCAAGGTCTCTATTTTTAGGTCTGGAAAGTCTGTGTCAGAGACCCCAGAATCTGAATGCCATCCGAATCCCTTTTTCTGTCTTCTGCGCTCATATTTATAGGGAGGCCACGCGTCACGGCCGTGATGGCCATCACGGCCAGGCCGTGACCTGTTCTAGAGTGGGCGCGCTTTCAAAATTTGATTCTCGCGAGGCGAGAAGAAGATTCGCGAGGCGAGACTTCAAATTCTAGTCTGTCACGGCCGTGATGCCTATCACGGCTAGGCCGTGACAGCCTCTGACTTTTGCCTTCTGCTCTGCTTGATCATGGCCGTGATGGGCTCTGTTTGGCTCATATTCTTCACTTTTCAAGCTCCATTCCATCAAAGCTCCATCAAGGCTAATTTTGATCATTTTTACATTAATTCCTGCAAAACAACACCAAGAAACCGCTTCACCCGTTCCAAGGGAAAAACTAACTAGAATCAACTAAAGAATGCCTAATCTATATGAAAAATGCATGCAAAAGTGTATATGAAACATCATGTAAAATCACACTATCACATGACACAACAACAACCACCTCCTTGCTCGAGCCAACCAGCTCCCGAGACTTCAACATCAACATCAACGTGCTTGGGCCAATAAGCACCCAAGACTTAACATCGTCATGCTTGGGCCAATAAGCACCCAAGACTTAGCATCAACAACACCTCGACCAATAAGCATCGAGGCTAACAACGTGCGGTAACATAACGGATATCGGCTTAACCATCTCATCATCTTCAATTATCTTCATTAATCTTTAACCAGGTTATCTAACCTTCATATTTGATTAGCTATGTTATCATAACGTATTTGGGGAAGATTGGGGTTAAAACCCCCTTTAAACCTTTAATCTCAATTTATGTCCAGTGGGGTGAGCACGGGCGTGCTTAACCCCAGCACGCGCGTGCTGCCACTTAAGTGGATCACGGGCATGCTTCCTCTTAGGTACGGTCGTGCTCAGCTGCTCAAGAATTGCTCTGAAATGAGGGGAAAAGGGAAAGGAACACTGTCAGCCTCAATAGGTCTAGCAGCCAGCACAGATAGGGTTGAAAACGCAACCCTCGGTTCTGTGCAAACATATATAGTCTGAACTTAAGCACGGTCGTGCTCCTCAGCAAGCACGGGGGTGTTGGACTTAGCGTTTACGAGACGCGGTCCGCACATTGTGCACGATGCTCAACTTAAAACTTGCAACATGCTTCAGACTTTAAGTACGGGCGTGCTGGCTAATGAGCACGGGTGTGCTCCTGTACCAGAAAGGGACTTTTGAGCCAAAAATCCCACTAAGCCCTTAGCCAACAACTTAAACTTAACAAAACCGACTTTAACAACCAAACAAACTTAATGAAAAGAACTTAACGAAAAGCAGGGTGTTACAATGTGGCCTGATGGGCCCGTAAAAAGATGAGTTAAGTGACTTCAATGAGTTACATTATTTGAGATGCTTTTTCCACCTATGCAAAAAGTATAGTATTTTTTCTATTTTTTCGAGCACTAATTAATTTTATTTTCTTCCATATATTAATTTCATTGAAAAATTTGATAGACATTGGACAGATGGACCAAATTTGCAACATTGAAAAAACAGGAGGACCCAATGTACAGGAAAAGAACTTTAGAGACCAAAATCACACATGACCAATAGTGGAGGGGACCAAAATTGTAATTAAGCCTATTTTATTTATTATTCAGAAAAAAATGAAAAAAGGAAGCAAAGACTAAAGAGAAGAAAACTGAGCCATGGAGGAGAGGAAGAAACGTGAGTCTTCCTGTTTCCTGGAACTTCCATCTGACCAAGTTTCCTGGAACTTCCATTATTGATGTACGGTGGACGGCGACAGTGCAGACCTGGCTTCATCATGGACGATGACACGATGTCCAGGAAGTGGCAGTGCAGATCCGGCTCCGTCATGTGTGACAAGACCATATCTTCTTTCGCCACCGTCAGATCCAGCCTCGTCATGGCAGACAGCGGTGTCGCTTGGTGTAACACGGTTGAAGGGAGGAAGCAAGGGAGCCAGGGAGCTGATCTGAAGATGGTAAAGGTGGGACTTGGAGAGAGTGTGAGATATTAGAGTATAAAGGGTCGGGGAGAGGCGAGCTAGACAGAGGCGAGATTTCATCGAGGCAGAAAGAGTGAACACTTTTTTTAATAGTGTTCGGTCGGCTTTGGTTACCGATGCATTAAATTTACTGGAACCGAACCCGCCCGACAATACCCATAACAAACCTTTTTTCCCCCATCTGTTTAACCCGCTAACCCACCCGAATTCGCCCATTTCACCAAATTATGAATCTTTTTTTTTTTTTCCGGTTCGGACGAGTCTTGGATTGATGATTAGCCCTAGTCACTATTGTCATCATTATCATTGTCACCACTACAAGCCTAAGGAATTGAATTTAGAATTATAATCTCATATTCTAATATTTTGCACAATTCAAATGTAAAATTTATAATTCTGAAACAATTTTAATTATGTTAAAATAAAAATCAAATACCAAAAAAAAAACTTAGATTTAAAATTAAAATTCTAAATCACAATGCCAATTCTAAGTGAACCTGCAGCCAGCCAGGCTTGTACTATCTTCAGCAATAATACTTCCTTCTTATACTAACTAGAAAAAGATTATCTCATCTTAAAAGGAAGTAAGATAGCACACAATAATAGTTGCAACTTGCAACAAGTAAATAAGTAAAGAAAGAATATCGCAATCCTAAATAAGTAAAGAGTGTACTTATAGATTTAGCCATCAAAAGTCTTTGGCTGAAGGCTATGGTGCACAACCCACCAAAATGGTGCAGTGGTGCACCACCCAAGTAGCCAAATCTGAACCAATTATATATGGTATGATTAAATTCTTATTTTCGGTTTTTGTCCCCTAAAAAAATAATTACTAGTGCTGAACACAAACAATTCAACAAAGTATAGACTTTGAAACTTGAAACTTGAAACGTGATTAAACTTAATTGGAAGCACGACCTCTAAAATCTTTGAGATTTGCATATCTGAAGAATGAAATTGGTCTGCGTTTCAGTATGTTTATTCATTGCATGTCTATTGTATAGATTGTTGAAAATTTGGGTAGCATCTTATGAATCCATGAGTCCTAAATCACATACTGCATTTTGTTTAGAAAGTATTATTATTCATAAAAAAAAAAAATCATCTACGTTGATTGATAATTACCCTCAGTACTGTATAGGGACTCAATCGGCATATCATTGGCAGGGAAATTAGCATTGACCACCCTGCAATTCCTTCTAATCTCCCCAGGCTGACCAGACCGAAGGTCGCCCATTTTCAACATACCTTCAACAAATGCATTGAAAAACTCACTTTGATCTCTACTATATAAACTCACTAACTCCCTTGTCTCTGGGAAAGTGAAAAGTGTTTGATCCGAGTTAAGAAAGCCTCTTCGAGCAACCAAGTCCTTGAAATATTGGTTATCAAACACCAAAGGTGTGGCATCAAGGTTCCCTGTCACATTTTGATCAACATCTAATAGGCATAGTTTGTTTAAGTACTCTTCTCTATAAATTGGATCCATGGCAGGGTCAGGCTTTCCAGTTCCAGATTGGTTGTATAACCTAAACATGATGGAAAAACAACGACCTTGACCAATAGAGTGAGATCCTGAGAGTGCTACAAGGTCCTTGACACTAAGGTTATATTTCCGAAAAAGATCAATAAGATAGCTTGCATTGGATCTTGGGCTTGGCATGATGTCATTTGAGTCTTCTTGACTAGCAGTTAAGCTGTCCAATCTTCCCAACCTCACCTGCCAATCGGGTCCTCCTGTCTGCAATAGAGGTAAAAATATTAGTACATCAATTCATCTGATTTACTTGGATGATTTTTTTTTTTGTTTTAAAGCAAAAATGACATGCAAAAATATCACTATATATAAGGCATCCCAATAAGATTGGCACAACAACCATTACCAATGAAATTTGATAAAAGAAACATTCATTGAAAAAGATAACAAATTTACACGAAGGAACTAAACCCCATGTAAATTTTTCTTAATTTACACAAAGGAAGTAATTTTGTTTAATGAATTTGAATTAATTACACTGTTTAACTTATATTCAATATTTACACAAAATTATATTTAAATATAGTTATTATTGTGCATTAATGAATTTATTCAACCATTGTTTTGAAATATTATATTCTATATGAATTCAAAAGAATAATATACAACAAATTCTTTTGAATTCAAATAGAATATAATATTTCAAACAAGAACGTTCCGTTAAGCTTCCATATGTTAGATGCATTCCTCTCCTCTTGAAATGTGTACCTTTTTGTATTAAATAAATAAATTCACATGGACACAAGATACCGGACCGCTTATGCAGTTGACTGAGTTGAGCGGGGATCCGTGGGGACCGGGGATTGGGGAGAAAAACTCCCTGTAGTGGGGAACGGGGACAGGGATGGGGAGCGGGGGAGTACTCCCCGCCCATGCCCTGCCTCGTTGACATCCCTATGGTGTGATACACTAGAGATCAGGATGGTCTCTTTTCCCTCTATGCATTTGGTTGTAAATGATTGCTCGGAAATCAACAAACGGGAGATAGATGAACAATGAACCCAACATGATTTCCTATGACTCACCGATAACATATTTATCATTTTCATGTCTCGAAACCATCAACCAGGTGGAAGGACGCTTCTCACGGAGTTCTCGAAGCTTGAAGGAAACCATTAATGGAGTTTATGGTTTAGATGAAAAGGGGATCACATAGGGGGAAATAAATTTTTTATTGAATTTTAACGTAAATTTTGACTGTATTGAATGAAAACTGACAAAAGGATACGTTTCGCAACAATTTAAAGAAAATAATTAAATAAGGGATGAAAAAAATTTAATTTTATCAATATAAAAATATTTTTAGGATGAAATCGCCTGGGAAAATAATTTTTTTTTTGAATTTTAACGTAAATTTTGACTGTATTGAATGAAAATTGACAAAAAGATACGTTTTGCAACAAGTTAAACAAAATAATTAAATAAGGGATGAAAAATTAATTTTATCAATATAAAATATTTTTAGCATGAAATCGCTTGGTATAGTCATTTTGGATTCCCGATAAATCTCAACCCAATCGAAAAAAAATCATTTAATAAGACAAAACTATCCCACTGGAATTCAAGATTTTGTTAATAAGAATAGGGTTGCTTGTCACTTTCATCAACTGACATTGATAAATATATATATAAAAAAAAATTGTCTCAATTAATAATCTTCTTTTTCAAAAAATACTGTCTGAGCAAAAAGTTGTCACTTGTTGATAAGAAAAGAAAAAGGATTTAATTGCAAAAATTAAAAGACACATTGTGTAGAACATTGACCCCAGTTTTCTAATCTAAAAGGGAAAATTTTAAATGTAGAGATAGAGTACTAACTAGTGCTGCGGCATCTCTAGATGCCATGATTATGATATCTGCACAAGAAACAACTCCCGGGCACACCTTCTCGAGAGCCTCCTTGACTTCATCGATAACTTCAAATGATCTAAGCGAATTTATATTCGACAGTGCCAATTTCTCACCAAGCATAGTAGGTGTATCATCAAGTAACATAGAAGCATCACACCCCTTCAACATTAATCCAATTGTTCATTTAGATCGACCAAATAAAAAATAAAATAAAATCAGTCTAAGTATTTAATTTCCACTAATGAGAAAGGTTGAATTTTGTTTAGAAGAATAAAAGTAACGTACATTGACAAAACAATCATGGAAATGGAATCGCATAACAGAGGCAACACTTTTGGGTTCCCTGATGAGGGCTCTCTTCATGACATCTCGGACTATGGATTCGGCATCTGAGCATGTATTTGAGTAAACACCGGGTTGCAGATTCGATGATGCTACTAAGGTTATGTGTACTAGGAGGAAGATAAAAAATAAAGGAATGACCATGAGTTGTTTGGAGGCTATGAAAAAAAAATTGCTGCCTTGTTTTGATTTCTAAGAGATGCTGAAGCCTTTTTAAGCTATGCATATATATTGAGAGTGGACCCTAGAGTAGACTAAGCATGTGGGATTGTAACTTTACCTTTATGCAATATATTAATGAACAATTATACATTTTTTTTTATTAAATCTTCCTTAGCACAACCTCCAAAGGAGTTGCTTAACTAGTTTTAAGAAATAAGATTTGGTTCTTCTAAAAAAAATAAGGATTAGTTCTTATTAGTAGTACATCATTGGAGCACAATGATGTAGTGTTTGGTTATAAAACCAATTACTTTTATAAGCAATTGATTCTTATAAAAGCATATAACAAAAAATCATAAAACCAATAACTAAAATATAAAGATGTGGGATAACTTGTGGAACATATTTGGTGAACCTTTTAGAGTTACATTAACTAGAATGGAGAGTTGCTTAAAATAAATATAAGATAAAAAGTGGTGATGTGGCTTGATGGGCTTGTAAAAAGAAGAGTTAAGCGACTTCAATGAGTTACATTATTGGAGATGCTTTTCTCACCTATGAAAAAATTATAGTATTTTTTTCGGTTTTTTGGAGCATTAATTACTTTTATTTTCTTGCATGTATTAATTTCATTGAAAAATTGACAGACATTTGACAGATGGACCAAATTTGCAACATTGAAAAAATAGGAGGACCAAATGTGCAGGAAAAAACTTTAGGGACCAAAATCACACATGATCAATAGTAGGGGACCAAAACTTTAATAAATCCTATTTAATTTATTATTTCAGAAAAAAATGAAAAAAGGAAGCAAAGACTAAAGAGAAGAAAATAGAGCCACGGAGGAGAGGAAGAAACGTGAGCCTTCTTGCTTCCTGGAACTTCCATCAGACCAAGCTTCCTAGAACTTCCATCGGTGTTGTACGGTGGACGATGACAATGCAGATTCGGCGTCGTCATGGACGATGACACGATGCACAGGAAGTGGCAGTGCAGATATGGCTTCGTCATGGGTGACGAGACCATATCTTCTTTCGCCATCGTTAGATCTAGCCTCGTCATGGCAAAAAGCGGTGTCGCGTGGTGCGGCATGGCTAAAGGGAGGAAGCGAGGGAGCCAGAGAGCTAATCTGAAGATGGTAAAGGTGGGATGTGGGCGGGACTTGGAGAGAGAGTGTGAGATATCAGAGTATAAAGGGTTGGGGAAAGGCGAGCTAGACAGAGGCGAGATTTCATCGAGGCAGAAAGCGGTGAACTTTTTTTTAATAGTGTTCCATCGGGTTCGGTTAACGATGGATTAAATTTCCTGGAACCGAACCTGCCCGACAATATCCATAACAAATCAATTTTTTCACCTGTTTAACCCGTTAACCCACCCGAATCCGCCCATTTCACCAAATTATGAATCATTTTGTTCGGGTTCGGGCATGTCTTTTATCATTCTGAAAAATTTTTAATTATGTTAAAATTAAAATTAAAATCAAATACCAACAAAAACTTAAATTTAAAATTAAAATTCTAAATCACAATGCCAATTCTATCATCTAAATGAAACCCTAAGAAATTCAATCGAGTTCGTGAACCTGCAGCCAGCCAGGCTTGTACTATATTCAGCAATAGTACTTCCTTCTCATACTAACTAGAAAAAGATTATCTCCTCTTAAAAGGAAGTAAGATAGCACACAATAATAGTTGCAACAAGTAAATAAGTAGAGAAAGAATATCACAATTCTAAATAAGTAAAGAGCGTACTTATACATTTAGCCATCAACAAGTCTTTCGCTTGGTTGTCATTCACTCGAAAATAGTTGTGTTTCCAAACTTCGCACAATCCTTTATGGCTATGCAAGTTAGTTTTTAATATGGAGGACCAGCTGCTTTTGGTTTACAGCTACCATCTTACCATTTTTAGCTCCCTTTTTGAAATGGAATGATGCAGGAATGAGATGCTAGATGGGTGCCTCAACACCACGTACTATGTACTTTTTTTTTTGTAAGACATGCAACTTGACTTGTACTATGTCATTATGATATATCTTGTTGGAAAAGTTACAAACCCTCCTTTTATATACAACTTTTGCTAAACAAAATTGTAAACCCCTACACTATTAAATAGCCCTAAGCTACTCTTTCTATAGGATTGATGTTTACTTAATCCATTAAAGCTTATTCAAGCAGAGACGGATCAAGGGGTGGCAAGCAGGGGCCTTGGTCCACTCTTAATGATCAACTTCCATATATATTAGGATATTCATGTTAAAAGAAATTGCCACTGCAATAATTTTTAATTGGTTCATTTAATATTTGAAAAAAATACATTGGGTCCCTCGTACGTGTTGGATTTAATTATAGTACAATGTCAATGTAAAACAAAATTATATTATCAACTAATAACATATTGTCACATAATTGAAAAAATTTAGTTTTTATGGTAACTACCTTAAAGGTCATACCATATGATTGGTTGATAGTGTAAACAAACTTTTTTTTAATACATATAGTGTAAAAACTTTACACTAACAACATACATACATACATGCATATATATATATATATATATATATATATATATATATATATATATATATATATATATATATATAAACAAATTTAGATATCATACAAATTTAAATATTGATGTATTTTATGATATAAAGAATGCCATTTCAACTTAATTTATAAATTTTATTTTACTTAAATATCTTAACTTTTTGTTAACTTTTTTTAGTATGGACTGAAATAATTCAATAATGTTTTTTTAAAAATAAAATTCAGATTAGTTGGATGTCAAATTATATGGAGCATATTGCAAGCTTTATTAAGCCCAAAAATGTGATCAATACTATTGGGCGTATTTTATTAGCACTACTAATAAGTGGATACAAACGGGCCCTATATGTAACACCCCGTTTTTTTAGAATAAGTTTAATACATTTATATATATTATATATATGTTTGTATATGCTTGTTATGTTTGTTTTTGATGCCTAAGTTCATGTTTGGGGAAGTTTAGCCTTAGAAAGGTTCAACCCTTTTAGAGTCATAGTAACATGTTTCACCGTTTTGGTCATATCTTGAGTTCTAGATGTCCGATCAAGGTGATCATTATGGCGTTAGAAAGCTAAGAGAATTATCTACAAGTCTTATTTGATATGTTTTAGCCAATTCGATCGTTTAGATGGTCTCACAGTGCAATCTTTGAGTGCCTGTCCTCAGGAATTGAGCACAGTCGTGCTCAACAGGGAGCAAGGTCGTGCTCAGGTCTCAGAGTCTTTAAATAGAGCAGTTCCATGAGGGTTGTGACCCAAACCCTCTTTTTGCCACTTTGGGCAATCCTAGTGCGACAGAAACCTCTTCCCTTCCCTACCCTTGAACCCCTTGAAGTTCTCGGTGTTCTTGCTCTAGTTTTGGGAGAGGAACGTGCACGTTAGTGTCTTGTAAGGTAAGTCGGTTATCCCTATTCTGTTTCCTTTTCCTTTTGTTGAATTGGGAACTGGTTGGTTAACCTTTTTGTTATCCAAGGCTTGAGTCGTTGGTCGAGCCGCTTGTGGGAACGCAAGCAGTTTGCTGTCAGGAGTCTGATCTTCATACTAGGTATGGGGAGAATGAATAGTATGAGTATGTAGGCTTGGGGGTAGCGTAAGACGAAGGGTTTCCCATGACCCTTTTCCTTGTTAACATGATTATATGGTTAAGTGTTGTTGATGATTGTCTGTTGTGATAATAATATTGGTATAAATGTTCGTATTATTAATTGATGTTGTTTGTTATGAATATGTTAATGTTGTGATGCCATGATTATGATGAGTATGATGCTATTGACTGTTGTTTGTGTTGTACTCTTTATGAGTGTTTATTGTTGAGGATGTTAATGCCAACAATGATGTTAAGACGTTAAAATGCGTTAATGATAATAATGATAATTAAGGGATGTTATCCCATGTTTTTCATAATAAATGAATGTAGTGTAAGAGGTAAGGTTATGTTCATAGGGCTTAGTTAAAGACCCTGGGGTTGATTAGTGAGTGTTCTAGGAAAATTAATAATGAAGCTATGACTAGAGGATTAATTCCCCATAATGATAAAACATGAATGTTAAGGAAGAATAGTTAAGATTAATGAAGCTGATAAGTTATGGGTCAGAAGAACCTTATGTTGAATCTGAATTGTCCCCAATGAGCTGGCAAAGGGTCTGTGACCCTTCTGCCCAGAACAGCAGGGCGCGCGCTTGAGCACGCCCGTGCTCAACGGGGAGCACGACCGTGCTCCCATTCAAACCCAGAATTGGGTGACCTGCTTGAGCACGCCCGTGCTCCATAGTCAGCACGACCGTGCTTGACTGTGAGCTCAGCACGACTGTGCTGAAGGGTGAGCACGCCCGTTCTCACCTAACCAGAACAGAACCAGAATGTTGAAATAAGGGTTTTCACCCCAAATGCTTAAAAGACTTAATAAAGTAGCAACGAAACATGAAGACCAAAGACAAGTGAAGAAGCGATGTTGTACCTTGGTAACCGAGTGTCCTGGGGGGCCTTGATGCTTAAAGGTCAAGGTGTCACTAGTGGAAATAATGTAATATACGGGAACGTTTTACGTCAGTTGACCATATGTTTGACGTTAAAAATGAGGCGGTGGCAGTTTTGTAAATATCAAATCACTATTTGCGTCAGTTGTTTAATGAACTGACGTTAAAAGTGATTTGCAAGAATTATTAACACTTTTAACGTCAGTTTTTTATACGACTGACGTTAAAAGTGTGATTTTTACTTCAGTTAAATAAATAACTGACGTATATAATCCTATATCCCTAACTATTCCTATCTTTCTTTCGTTGTCATCTCCCTATTGTCACTCTTAACGCAGATCACTCCATATAGTGCACTTTATTTCTAAACTTTTTATTAAACAAGTTTATTTTTAATCTTAATTAATTAGCTTGAATTAGTAAACAAATTCTTGTGCAAATTAAAATAAATAAACACTTAACATAAAACAAGTTTTATATATATATATATATATATATATATATATATATATATATATATATATATATATATATAATCAAATCGTATCTCATTGAAGCGATTCATAAGTTATAATTACATGATTAAAAGATAAAAAAGTTCTGCAACATAGCCCTAAAATATAAAAAAGTTTCTGCTTCAACATCATTTTCTTCTCAGTCCTGTCCTCAGAAACTCACAATTACATGATTAAAAGATAAAAAATTTCTGCAACATAGCCCTAAAATATAAAAAAGTTTCTGCTTCAACATCATTTTCTTCTCAGTCCTGTCCTCAGAAACTCCAATTGATGGATCGATGCATCTCCTCCCTCACTTGAATTCCATGATGCATCGTGAATCCACAGTCACTAGCAGCGAAAGCAAAGTGAAAGGGATCTTTGCATCACCTCCTTCACTGGAATTCCTTGATGCATCGTCTTGAATCCACAGTCACTTTCAGCGAAAGCAAAGTGAAAGGGATGACGGGGATGAAATAAAGTGAGGGAATCACATTACGTGATTCACCCAACCTTATCATCCATGTTACGTGATTTACTCAACCTCAGAAGTTTGTCCACCATTAAGACAGAGACCTTTAAGTCTAGGAATAGGAAGAAATAACAACACCTTAAATATGATAGAGGCATATTGTGAAGGAATAGAAAAAGCACGAAATATAGAGGAAAAGAAGAGGGGGTGTAATACAGATCGACTGATACAGAAGAATATGGTTCATTATATAGAGAAGAGAGACTACCTGAATTTCTTGAAAACTAATCTATAAACTTAATGCTCATTAAGAGGATTAAGTTACAAGGTGCATGAGTAAGTAGCACAATAGTCATGGGTAAGTAGCACAGTAGTCAAAGAAATGAATGTTTTTGCAGAAACTTATACACTTTTAACGTCAGTTGTCTTCAACAACTGACGTTAAATGTGTTTTTAAATAAAAAATATTTATGTTTAACGTCAGTTGTTTAATACAACTGACGTTAAAAGTGTATAATCTCATTTCTTTGACTACTGTGCTACTACCCATGACTACTGTGCTATTTATTTTTAACGTCAGTTGTTTAATACAACTGACGTTAAATAAATGACTTTGAACGTCAGTTGTTACAAACAACTGACGTAAAATGTTGTTTTATTTTTGGTTTTTGATTATAACGTTTACACCCGCGCGCCTTCTTCACTTCGCTCTGTACGTCTCTGTTCTTCTCTTTTCATCACACTCACTCTCACTCTCACTCTCACTCAGCCCTAATCGCGAGCTCATCTCCACCGCAACCACCGCGAGGGCTTCTTCGCCACCACCGTGACGTACACTCTTAACCCTAACTCTGTCTTTCCCGCTCATTCTTTGCAATAAATTGACGTCTCTCTTTCCCCTTCCCGCGCACTAACTCTCCTTGTCCCTCTGCTCTCAGTAACCACATCGAACGTTGGCCACCACTGGAGCTCCCCTCCCCACCACCACGCGAGCACCTATTTCTGGTGAGTCTTTAGGGCACATTTTTTTATTTTTGGTTTTGAGTGTATGCTGAAACTGTAGTCTCTGTAGTTGAAACTTGAAACTGTGAGTTTGAGTAGTTTGGAATGTCTCTATTTCTAGTCGTGGGTTTGTTCTCTTGTTTTTCTTCTGCTATCATGACCTATTTCAAAATGGGAAGAAATTTAGAGTTCTTTGTAGCATGTGACATCAACAATATATTGCTCATTGGAATTCTGTTTTGTTAATTTATCTTCATCTGCTTATTTCTTTTGTCTTAAGAAACCTGAAAATGGTGTAAATTTGAAGGGATATTGATATAGGTAGTTTAAACTTAGTATAAATTTATTTTTATTTATAATTCTGTATTTATTTTTAGTTATAACCTATGTTAATAAATATATATTGTTTCTGAACAGACATACATATGGATCAGTCGGATGGCCCACATGCACGGGAGGACATTGTGTGGCCTATGCAGGACCCGATCGCGCCTACGCCTGATTCTAGTGTAAGTTTACATGTTATATACTATCTTTAATCCTTCTTTTTAATGTATGTTTATAATGTTACAACCCTTTATTTTATCATTTTTTTTGTCCATACAGACATCACAGGCTCATAGGAAACGGGGTAGAGGAGCCACGTCTTTGAAGAAACTAGAGAAGGCCAGGCAAAGCGGACAGAAGCTTGAGGTGTCCTTCGATGCTAATCTAAAACCCCAGGGTCCTCGTGCTAAAGAATTTAAAAAGTGGGTGTTTCTACAAGTGAAGCAGCACGTTAGCATCAACTACAACCACTGGAATGACGTTCCACAGAACGTTAAGGATCATATTTGGGAGGCTATCACGGTATTTTACCTTTATATTCTTTTGATTTACATTATTAGATAATTATCCGAGTTATAATCCATCCAGTTGTTATGTATTTAATGTGTAGGTAGCTTGGACTGTGCCAAATGACGAGGATCATTGTAAGAAATGTATGAAAATGGCATCAAAGCGTTGGAATGGGTTCAAGCATGATCGTGCCAGGTACTATGTATCTGGGAAAAAGCGGCTTGATAAAATGTTCTAGGATTATCCCTGGATTGCTCAGGATACTTGGGATATGTTTGCTAAGAGTCGATAGGATAGAGAATTTCAGGTTGGTTGATTAAGTTAATTTTGTATGCTTCTTATAGATCATTTAACTGTATTTAATAATGTGTTTTTGTTTGAATAGGCTAAGGCAGAATCAAGCGAATAACGTCCACCGCCACACCATGTCTCAGGGTGGGTACGAGACTCGAATCGAGGAGATGATGGTGAATAGACTGAGGGTGAAGCAGGAAGAGCACTCTGCTAGGATAGAAAGAGGAGAGGTTCCTGAGGGCACACCATTAAGTCCTCCGTCGAACATCGACCGCGAGGATGTCTGGTTAGCCGGCCGCATGACAAAGACGGTATCTTTTAAAGTTGATGCCACTCGCGAAGTAGCGGATAAGATTGTAAGTAAATAATTAACTTCATTTCAATTGATATTTGTATAGATATTTTTAACACTTTTCACTTGCACGTTTTTTCATTGTAGATGGATCTTAAAGCACAATCCTCCCAGGGCACATTCGTCCCTTCTGGACGGCGGGACGTCTTGATGACTGCTCTAGGCAAGAAAGACCATCCTGGTCGGGTTATCTGTGTTCCTGGGAACGTGACCATCAAAGAATATTATGGCAAGTCTGCTTCACGAAAGCGGTTGGTCGATGAGGCATCAATTTTGGATGACATGACTCAGCAGCTCATCTCCAACCCTGCTCTTACAACGCATTTGATGCAAAGCTTACTATCCAACCCAGAATTCAAGCAGGCGCTTGCTAGAGAGCTTTCCTCCGTCGGTTCATCCCAGGACACCGCAGGGCATGCCAACCCTTCACATGTGAGCACAAAAGAGAGTTATAGTAGGGCACATGTGGAGGACGATGAGTTGGCAGCTAGGGAGCGGGAGTTGGAAGTCCAACGCCATGAGCTTGAGTTGGAAATGAAAAGGCGTGAGCTTGAGTTGGACTTCAAACGACGTGAGCTCGAAATGTTAACAAAGGTATGTATTCATTATTAATGTCCAAATTAGTCAAATAATTACTTGTTTTTTTTTAATTATCAACAACTTATCTATTTTATTTTTACTAAATTGAAGGCCAAGTCGACGTCGGTGTCGCTGTCACCCGTCACTCATTTGTTCTCACTTGGTGAGGATTATGCGTTTGAGATTTTTGAATGTCCATTGGAGCACGATGGATGGGTGGCACGCCCAAATCAACAGAGGATATTTTCCTTCTGTGGTGAAGATCTCGGGCACGCCTGTAGAGATAACGTCTGGATGGCCAGCTCGGTTTTAAGTCTCTGGTGCACGTAAGTTAATTTTCATTTTATAAATTATTTATTTTTGGTATTTTTCCATTTAATAATTTATTTTAATTTCAATATATATATTATGTAATTAACATCCACACCTTTTCATATCTTAGGTATCTCCATCGTCTTCAGCTTCATAAGGGTGTTGCATCGCTTCTGACTTCTTAGATCCGTCAATCCTTGTGCCCCAATTCTTTGCTGGCGATGCATTTAGTAAATACATAGGGAACTTGTTGGGAGACAATCGGAAAGAATTATATCTAGCTCCCTACTGTATGAAAAACCATTGGCAGTTGTTCGTACTTCACCCGTCTAGGCATACTGTCATATTCTTATGCTCTCTCCACCAAGACCTGCCACATGAGGTGTGATCAGCCGCTGGCTAGTCTAGTTTTATAACTAGAAAAACCTTAGCTTTGTGCTAATTTTATCTCATTTTCACCCAAATTAGACTTGATTGTCTTTAAGCAGCATTTTGAGTCTGTAAAGTATTTTTAGGTTAATTTAGCTGATTTAGAGTTAAATAAAGCACTTATGCTATTTTCTGTTTTCAGGTTAATAAAAAGAAATAAATCTGGAGCTTTCGCCCCGCGAGAAGGCATTCGCCTCGCGAACCTGAAGGTGACTGTGCCAGAAAATTTGCAATCCTTTCTGTGTCGCCCCGCGAATAGATGACTCGCCTCGCGAGGATGAAGACCAGAGGGCATGATTTTTTTCCATTCCTAGCCACGCGAGCCGTGCTTCGCCTCGCGAGAAGACCAAACGATGCAGACTATTCATGATATTCACCTTGCGAGACAGTGTTCGCCTGGCGAGTCCGCGGAAACCAGAAGTTGTATATAAGCCTATCTGAAGGCAGAACTGAGGGAGTCATCTTTAGTAGTAGTAGTTTTCAGTAGTTTATTTTCTTTTCTTTTCTTTTGTGTTTATTTCTATAATGGAGAGCTAGTCTCCTTTGATTAATCTACTGTGATTGGGTTCCACTACACTTGAGGTTTTGTAATTCCTATTTTAATTGCTTTTCCCTTTTCAATACCATATTATACATTTCTGTTTGTTTAATTCAGGAGTGTATAGTGTTATGTTGATTCATTGCGGTGATGTTATGTTCTTATACTTAATCGCGTGTGTTTAATTCGTGTGTGTTCATTCATGTTCGTTTAGTTCATGAGGGCTTAACCCCGTTTGTTTAATTCGGGAATAGGAACATATATCCGTAGTAACGATTTCGTTTGTTAATTGTTGCTACAACCAAAAGGGGATTAGAATCTGCTTAGGGCTTGGAATTATATGAACCGATGATAGTGGGAACCCGAGAACAGTAGGTTAATCGCTTTAGCTTATTTGGTAATTGTTTAGTTTACATTGTCTTTCTGCTTTGTTTTCCATTTGCAATTCAATTCCAAATCCAAAACCCCCCAAAACTGATTTTGTGTTAATAACAACAACTTAAGAGTCCGTGTGAGACGATATCCGAGTTGTAGCCCTAAACTACAGTTTTAAAAACCGCTCGTTCTTTTTGGCGCGTGCGCGACAGCGCGACCAAGGTGGTGGAAGCTGTAAATACGTAAGTAACTAATTTTAAATTTAATTTAAGTTTTAATATCAGTTGTTTTTAGTTTATTACACACATGATATATGAATTTGTTAATTGACATGATTATTTGTTTATGATAGCGCGCTGAAGGCGAGTAGCATAAGTTGCGCCCACGAGAGAAGTAGGACTTCTAAGGCTAAAGCAAATCCTGAATGGACCATCCTCAAGGTTTGGTAGTTTATTTATCAAATAATTAATATTATAATTACTAATTTATATGTATATTTAACTGACATTGAAATTAATTTTGTTTGTAGTCTCGATTTCAACCTGACGGGTGGTCGTGCGGCTATTATGTGATGCTTCATATGCTGAACATAGTCTCCGCATCTATTACGGATGGATGGAAGAAGGTAATATTTAAACAACTTGTTAAATTATATATTATAGTTTTGGTGATGACTTGCGTTAATGTTATTGTTATTATTTGAACGTGTGTAGGCATTTAACGACCAATCGCCTCTTCAAGAAGATGAGTTTAGAGACTTGAGGATGCGCTTAGCTGAATTCTTCTTCAAGTATGCGGCTGAAAAAGGAATTGACAAGATACCTCCGCAATACTTAGATGAATAGTTTTTTTGTTAGACTTTATAAACTAATTAATAACATGTATGTATATATATATATACTTAGATTGGTAGTTTGGTTTTTATACATTAGAGACTAAAATTTATATATACTTGTAGATAGTTATGTTTTTCCTATACATGGGTTTTGGTTTTAAGTCCCCCCATTGTTCCTTTGTATATTTCTTTTCTTTTTGTTAATATTGAAATTTAAGGGTAGTGTTTGCAATTCTGTAATGTGTGTGATATTCGTATTCTTGGGATATTTCTATGAATGCGAGGGATAGGTGAGGAGTGATATTTTAAAACTGAACTTAAAAAAAAATCTATTAACGTCAGTTGTATCAAACAACTGACGTTAATAGTATTTTATAAAATATACAGTACACTATTAACGTCAGTTGTATTAGGAAACTGACGTTAAAAATAAAACATTTAACGTCAGTTCTTTAACACAACTGACGTTAGTTTTAACGACATTAACGTCAGTTGTGTTAAACAACTGATGTTAAAATTTTTATGTTTAACGTCAGTTGTTTAAACAACTGACATTAAAATATTAACTATTAACGTCAGCTGTATTTACATCAGCAATATTCTGACGTATAAAATCAATTTTAACTGACGTAAAAAACACTTATTGCACTAGTATGTTTAGCTCTGGTTCTCGGGAACCATGGTGTTAATAACTAAAGTGATAAGATGTTGTACCTTGGTAGCCTAATGTCCGCTCCAAGGGGGCATTAATGCTTGATGGTCAAGGTGTTGAGCTCTGGTGCTTATGGCCAGGGTGTTGTTGATGTTTGAAAGACTTAACGATGAAATGTTAAACGATAATCCTCGATAGCCTAGTGGTCGAGGTGTTGATGGTGTTAAAACTTGGGTAGCCTATGGGCCCAAGTGGAGGTGGTGGTTGTGGTTGTGTGTTGTTTGCCATGCATTTACGCATCGGAGATGTTGATTGGAGGTTGTGCAACATAGGAGAGGTTGTCCGTGAGTAAGACGATCTGGCCATTCGCTACGATTCATTCGGGACTATGGGGTCATGTACAACCACGATGGCGCACCCGTGAGTATGGTGTGTCGGCTATCCTAGGGGTCCACCCATGGTTGGTGGTCTGGACCGGTGTTGGTGTTTTTTGGTCAATGTGGAGATGTAACCCCAAAGTTGGCATCCTGAGTTAGTTTGGATCCAAGTTCATAGTAGAGGAGTGGAGCAAAACTGCATTGCATAGCATACATGTTATATGATGATGAATGTTATGATATTGATGTTTGATATAACATGTTGGTTTGATGTATGCTCGTCTTGCTAACTGCTTCCTTGCCGTTATATTCATATATATGTTTCTTACTCCCTATCTCTATGTTTCTTGTTTTGTGGCATGTATCTTTTATGCAGAGGTTGATGTGCAGCCAGTTGAGAAGTGACTCTGAGGAGCCGCGACTCGTAGATAGGATTTCCCGCTTTCAGTAGTTAGTTTGTTTCTGTTGTATTCGAGTTGTTTTATGGGATTGGTTATAACAGCTCTAGTGTGATATCGCGGTTGGGTTCGTTTATGTTTATGTTCACTCTATCTTTCTTTTATAAATATGTTTCGGTTATTTCCGCGTTATGTTACAATGCGACAACTTATGCCCAGTTTTTATTATTATGATATAATACGCATGTGTTTCTTTTCCTTTTTAAATTTGTGTTATCGCTTTTGAATGCATGCGGGGTAGAGGGTGTCACACTATATGTGCATTTTGTCATGGGATTTTGTTATTAACACCTAGCTTTTTGCTATTCACACCTTGTATCACCTTTTTTTTTTAAAAAAATCCCTAAAATACCCCCTTCTTTCTCTTCCCCACTTAACCCATCCGGAAAAACCCTACCTGCACGCAGAAGACAGGGACGACGACAACGTCGTGCACCGTTCCTCCTAACACAGCACCTATCCACACCTGCCTTCTTCCTCCCACACTTCAACCGAACCAAAAACCTCTTCATTCTTTAACCAAAACCCGAAGCATCTGGAAAATCAATTCTCAAAAGAATCAAAATCAAATCCGGAAATCATCCAGAAAATCAAATCTAGAATGTATCCGGAAAATCAAATCAGGAAAGTATAGTGAGACAAAGAATTCGGAAAACAAAGAATATGGAAAATCAAATCCGGAATGCTTCCGAAAAATAGAATCTGGAATGCTTCCGGAAAATCGAATCTGTAACACCCCGGTTTTTATTATTCTTCGATAATAGAAAATATTTGTATATGTTTATTTTTTTTTGTTTATTTTTATGTGATTTGGTTTGAGTAATTTTAGTTACCCATTTAAAATTTATTTTTGAGTGCGTTAATACTGTCTTATATCAGTATAGGCACGATTACTAGACAATACTATTATGTTATTTTCACTATGAGTATTTGTTTAGAAAAAATATTTGTAATAATGAGATTGGAAGAAAATTATTGTTATATTTTTATTCTATTTAATTTTAGAGTTAAAAATATTTTGCTTTGACATTAATCAAAGATCAATTTTGGATCGTTGATTTTCTTAGTTGATCAGTTCAACTATCAATCTTGACTCTAATTTAAATTTTGAAAGTATATAATTGTCAACCATTATTTTTAAATCAAAAAGGCATAAACATATTTATTTTTAGGCTCAATATTTACTACTCATTTTGTACCTACTATTACTAATCACATATTTTTCCTCCTTATATCTCCCACTCCTATACGCAATACCCCTCCTCATCACTCTCTTCTTTCTTCTTCTTTTCTTCTTCCTTCTTTTTCTCTCCCTCTTCACTTCATCTCCCTCCCTCCTTTGCTCAGATCGGTGCCGCCCATGCACCACTGCCGGACGCCACTGGTTGACGTGACAGAGGAGCCGCGCGCCGCCGCCTGCTCACTTCCGGTATCATCCTTCTTGGAATGCCACCCTGTCTCGCGCGAAAATCGCACCTCCCACTGTGGTAAGTTCCGGCCGCCACCTTCCATGGTGGTTTCCGCCCTCCTTGTCTTGTTTGGACCTCCATTCTCTTCTTCCATGAGTTTCACTTTCATTTTGTTCATGAATGTTCTAGACTCCGCGTCACAGTAGCGTCGCCGCCGTCTTCCGCCGCCTGCCGCCGCATCGGTTGGCATTCCAGCCACCATGTCTTCTCTCCTTCTTCACCTAGGGTGAGTTTCTTACCCCTATTCCTTTGTGATTATGAAAACCCCAAATCATATGCAAAACCCTAACCCTAGCCTTTTTAATTCAGCTTCCAATTCTGAAATTAAACTGAGTTTTGTGTAATTGAGGTAGTGAATTGGTGTTTCCCTACATTTATTTCATAGTTCTTGGGCTAAATTGATTTTTTCCCAATCTCACTAAAACCCCAAATTTCCCAATTTTAAACATTAGTCAAATTATGTTGATTTCTCAATTTTGATTATATTTTAATGTAATTAAAGTTGTTAATTGTAGTTCCCTAGCCTAATTCCAAATTACTTGATCAAAATTGGTTTTTCCCAAATTCCTAGTGAACTCTTAAACCCCGATTATTTTAAATGAAAAACCAATATCGTTTCCTTAGTGAATTAATTATTTAAGTTGTACAAACTTATGTTTGATGATGATAAGTTTCTGATTTTTGGTTGTGCTTGCTATTGTCTATGTTGATGGCCAATTTCATTCTATGTGGATGTGACTGTCATGGTTGGAGGAGTAGAGAATACATTTTTGGAGCTATCTTGAAGTTGTTTATAAGCGTTGCAAAGTGTTAGAGGAACCCGGAATGAGTGATCTTATTCTTGTCTTCAAAGGTAAGGGGAGACTGTCTTAGGGATTTTCGGTAACTGCATGCTATTTGTGTGTTATATTTGAGTTTATCTGTTGTGATGTGTCGTGTCAAATTAAGTTGTTATATGACTGTTATGTGGTTTTTAATGTTTGATGTGAAAGCGTAATTATACTGTGACGTGTAACGCCAATTGTTACATTAGTAATCCCAAGATAAAATCAACAAAAATCCTTTAAAACATTTAATTAAAACATATGTCTCATAAAGAAAAATTAAAAAAATATATTTAAAGTATGAAAATACCTCATATTAAATAATATAGTAATAAAGTATCCATGTAATGAATATAAATATACATCCATACGTTCGAATAATAAATAAAAACCAAAAGCCTCAAAACCGGGCGTCTAATTACAATCCGAGAAAAATAATACGTAAACCAAAGAACGTCGTCAGCACCCTCAACCAAACTACATTACTAACCAACTAGGTGATAAAAAGATGACTCCTCATATCTCTGGGTCCTCAACAGCGATGTCATCGGCCTCTGAAAATAACATTTATAATGACATATAAAATCCCAGTGATCAACAATACAATTTTATAAAGTATTTTCGAAAATAGTATTGTTCTCAGCCGGCGCGGTAATCGGAAAAACTGTCCATGACACCCTCTAATTTTCCAAAATAATATATATAAAAAAGAAAATACTTTTAATAACAACAATAATATCATCAACTCAATAACATATAACGTAACAACAACTTATCTCAATGCATCACATTCCATATACCAAGTAAATTATGTTATAATCCAAATGACCCGAAGACCTCCTAATTAAATTGGTCTCTTGCCGGCATGCCATAAATTCACACATCGCATGACAATGGAGTCCCATTGCCCACCCCTACTCATGAGGAGTGTTTCGATGTCACCCTCCTGTCGGGGACATTTCCATTTCGATACCTCCCATGTGCACATGACGGTATTTCTCTCTTTTCGACACCCCAATATGTGGCGGTGTTGCTTTCGATACCCCTTTTTAGGTGGTATCGTTTGTTTTCGACATCCCAATCACATGGAGATGTTACTTTCGATACCCCATTAAGGCGGTATTACTCTTCGATACCCCTATCATAGGTGGCATTGCGGCAAACATCATACAACTCATCATAAGGCATAAATTTCATGTCTCGTACATGTAACAACTCATTTACCATAAATTAAATATTTAATCTTATCATACATACCAAATAGACTCATACCATGTCATCAAGTAATTTTACAACTACACTATGACAATCACGAACATCAAGACATAACATATATCATCAAGCATATCATTCATCTAGTACAAATATCAATCATGTATTTCATGTCATCAAGAATAAGAGTAAATACTCAATTTAACAAGTTTTTGTTTTAATTGAAAACCCCTGATTTTAAAATTTAGGTTGGTGATATCATTCATATATTCAATTCAAATTCCAAAAAAAAAACTATAAGGTAAACCCTTCCACACACATACAAACAATTATACCATGGAAAGTGTTCGCAAAAAGTACTGTTACTCACCTCTCGAAGGCCTCCAAAGTGTTCTAAAAATTTTGTATGATAAAACTATTGTTTCTGTAAAAAAAATCTTCTTCCCTTCAGCGTCAAAATTGCACTACCAAAGAAAAGAAACACGTCTCAGGAACCTCTCCCTCTCTAAACTCACTACGTGGCTCTTCCAAGTTACCTACTGTGCTCGCTATGCTGCGGCGCAAAACAGCCCTTCCAATCCTTAGTTTATATATATATATATATATGTATGTATGTATGTATATATGTATTCAAACCTACAGGTGGCTTTACTTTGGCAAAAGCCAAAATTCTTCTAGCGTACTTGGGCCCTTCAACGCCTCGTACGCTTGTAGTTTATTTTATTTTTTTCTTTTTGAATGATTTATCCACTTTTATATTTCCTTTAATTGTTAAATAATTTAAATAAATTCTTATATTAACAAATATTTTATACTAAACTCATACTATCTTATTCATTTTTATTAAAAAGAGTATTTTGAAATTTTAGGATGTTACATTTCTCCCCTGGATGTTACACACATACAAACAATTATACCAATGAAAGTGTTCGCAAAAAGTACTATTACTCACCTCTCGAAGGCATCCAAAGTGCTCTAAAAATTTTGAATGATAAAACTAATGTTTCTGTAAAAAAAATCTTCTTCCCTTCAGCGTCAAAATTGCACTACCAAAGAAAAGAAACGCGTCTCATGAACCTCTCCCTCTCTAAACTCACTACACGGCTCTTCCAAGTTACCTACTGTGTTCGCTATGCTGCGGCGCAAAACAGCCCTTCCAATCCTTAGTTTATATATATATATATATATATATATATATATATATATATATATATATATATATATAAACTAACTACAGGTGGCTTTACTTTGGCAAAAGCCAAAATTCTTCTAGCGTACTTGGGCCCTTCAACGCCCCGTACGCTTGTAGTTTATTTTATTTTTTTCTTTTTGAATGATTTATCCACTTTTATATTTCCTTTAATTGTTAAATAATTTAAATAAATTCTTATATTAACAAATCTTTTATACTAAACTCATATTAGCTTATTCTTTTTTATTAAAAAGAGTATTTTGAAATTTTAGGATGTTACATTTCTCCCCTCCTTAAAGAATTTTGTCCCCGAAATTTATCTCATATACACGCACCTATTGTAATGTATGTCATATTATAAACTAAAAGGTTACCATACCTTAGATAATAAAATCTGGGTATTGACGAACGATGTCCTCCTCCATCTCCCAAGTGGCTTCCTCAAGAGTCAATCCTTCCCATAATACTTTCACCAATGGAATTGTCTTGTTCCTCATAATCTTAGTGCTCTTGTCCATGATTTGACTAGGCTTTGGCTTATAGATCAAATTATCCTTCAATTGTACAGACTCGGGAGCTATCACATGAGATTCATTAGGCACATATTTTGAGTTGCGACACATGGAAAACATCATGAAGGTTTGCCAACTGTGGCGGAAGAGCCAATTGATAAGCAACAGGCCCGACTCTTTTAAGGATTTGGAAAGGTCCCATGAAACGAGGATTTAGCTTGCGGACTTTCATCGACCTCCCTACCCCCGTCTTAGGAGTGACTCTCAAAAATACATACTCGCTTTCCTTGAAATCTAGAGGCTTTCTCCTTTTGTCGGCATAGCTCTTTTGTCTACTTTGCGCCTTGCGAATCCTCTCCCTAATCATTTTGATTCTCTCAGAGGTTTCCTGGACCAATTCAGGTCCTATCAAGGTTTTCTCACCTACCTCACACCAACATAAAGGAGACCTACACCTTCTCCCACATAGGGCCTCATAGGGTGCCATGCCTATACTACAGTGATAACTATTGTTATACGCAAACTCAATGAGAGGTAGCAATCTATCCCAACTCCCTCCTTCATCCAAGACACACGCTCTAAGCATGTCCTCAAGGGTCTGAATGGTCCGCGCTGACTGACTATCTGTTTGGGGATGATAGGCCATGCTAAGGTTCAACTTAGTCCCAAAGGCTTGCTGAAAAGCCCTCCAAAATCTAGAGGTAAACCTCGGGTCTCTATCTGACACTATAGATGCGGGTATCCCATGAAGCTTGACTATTTCCTTGATATAGAGGTATGCCAACTTGTCTAAGCTATAGGTTGCCTTAATTGGCAAGAAGTGGGCAAACTTGGTCAGCATTTCCACTATCACCCAAATGGCGTCTAAGCCCAAACGCATCTTAGGTAACCCCATCACAAAGTCCATAGAAATTCTCTCCCACTTCCATTCTGGAATCTCCAAGGACTGCAACAACCCCGAAGGCTTCTGATGTTCTATCTTAACCTTTTGGCACACTAAATACCTAGTTACGAAGCTAGCCATATCCTTTTTCATTCCTGGCCACCAATACATCCTCTTAAGGTCTTGGTACATCTTAGTTATTCCAGGATGTATGGTAAACTTTCCCTTATGAGCTTCCTCTAATATCTTCTCTCTAAGGATCCCCTCCTTAGGAACAACGATCCTATTCTTAAACTCCACTAGTCCATCAACAGACAACTCATAACCTTCTTGTCCCAACCGAGACTGCAACTCCTGGTCTAAAAGTTGTTCCCGCCTAACCCCATCTCTAAGGTCACTATTAATTTCCAACCTATTCAACTTCAAACTTAAGACATTTAAGGACACATCCAACACCTCCAGATTCATGTCCCTAAACTCTTCCACGAGGTTCAACTCTTGCACCTTCAAGCTCGACACGTGTATGGACTTCCTACTCAAAGCATCTACCACCACATTGGCTTTTCCAGAATGGTACTTCAACTCGAAGTCATAGTCCTTAAGGAACTCCATCCACCTTCGTTGTCTCGTGTTCAACTCCTTCTGGTTGAACAGATATTTTAGGCTTTTATGGTCACTAAAAACTTCAAACTTTGCCCCATAAAGGTAATGCCTCCAAATCTTAAGGGCAAAAACTACAGCTGCTAGCTCTAGGTCATGGGTAGGGTAATTCCCCTCATGTGGCCCAAGCTGCCTAGAGGCATATGCTACCACCTTACCCTCCTGCATCAAGACACATCCCAAGCCATTCTTAGACGCGTCGCAGATAAAAACCACAAAACTCTCTAAGTGATCCGGTATAGTTAAGACTGGTGATGACACCAATCTCCTCTTAAGCTCTTGGAACCCGTCCTCACACTCCTGATCCCTCATAAAAGGTTTCCTTTTCCTAGTCAACTAGGTCAAAGGTAAGGCTAGTCTTGAGAACCCCTCTATGAACTTCCTATAGTAACCAGCTAAGCCTAAGAAACTTCTCAATTCGGTTACTGTCTTAGGTTGTTCCCATCCCAACACCGCATCAACTTTAGAGGAATCAACCGCTACACCATCCTTTGAGATTGTGTGTCCTAAAAGCTTAACCTCGTCTAGCCAAAACTCACACTTCTCTGGTTTGGCATAAAGATGCTCGTCCCTCAAAATCTGCAACACCAACCTTAAGTGTTCTCCATGTTCTTTTGGTGTCCTAGAGTATATTAAAATATCATCTATGAACACCACCACAAACCTGTCCAAAAAGGCCCTGAAGATCCGATTCATGTAGTCCATGAAAACGGCTGGGGCATTGGTCACACCAAAGGGCATCACTACATACTCATAGTGCCCATACCTTGTCTTGAAAGCTGTCTTAGGGATGTCCTCGCTTCTAACTCTAATTTGATGGTATCTCGATCTTAGATCTATTTCAAAAAACACTGACGCTCCCCTTAACTGATCTAAGAGGTCATCTATCCTAGGCAAGGGATATTTGTTCTTGATGGTTACCTTATTCAGTTGCCTATAATCAACACACAACCTCATACTCCCATCTTTTTTCTTCACTAGAAGCACTGGTGCTCCCCAAGGTGACACACTAGGCCTAATGAAGCCCTTTTGTAACATATCCTCTATCTGTTTCTTGAGCTCGCTCAACTCTAGAGGTGCCATCCTATAAGGTGCTACTGATACAGGTCCACTCCCGGGTATTAGATCTATGGTAAACTCAATCTCTCTATCTGGAGGTAAATTAGAGACATCCTTAGGAAACACATCTAGGAACTCACACACAATAGGCAACGCCGCTATATCACTTTCAGCCTCTATCTTAGCGGAAAAGAGAAGTATATATCCCTGAGCTCCCTCAACTAAGCACTTACGACATAAGGCAGCAGAGATAAGATGTTCTATCCTAGGAGAGTCAACAGACATGGACTGTGGAATGAAAGAAGTAGTTCGACTAGCATAATCAATAATAGCTTTATTACGAGACAACCAGTCCATGCCCAAAATAATATTCAGACCAGACATAGGTAGACATATCATATCAACAATATAAGTCAGGTCTTGACACAATAAAGAACATTGCAGGCAGACAGAAGAAGTAATCAATCTATCTTTAGCAGGAGTAGAAACACACAAATCATATGACAGTTTAGTAACAGGTAACTCTAACAATTGAGCACATTTAAATGAAATGAATGAATGTGTTACTCCCGAATCGAACAATATGATAACATCATGACCTTTAATAAAGTCCTTACCTTGGATCAAACTGTCGGACTCCTTCACCTCCTCTCCTTGGATGGTAAAGACCCTTCCGTGGTTCAATGATCTGGTTTGAGATTGTCCTCCTGACTTGCACATCCTAGAAAAGTGTCCCATCTTCCCGCATTTGTGGCAAGTGGTTTGTGCCGCCGGGCACACACGATCTCCATGCTGCCACCCACACTTGTAACATGCAGTCCCCTTCTCACCTTGAGCACCTTGAACCTGCTTACCCTTCGTGATTGTAGGCACAGGTCGTAGGCTCTTCAGGAAATTACCCCCTTTCCCAATGAACCTCTTACCGTCACTGCAGCTCTTCTCCTTCGACCTCTCAGTCAGCACAACTTGCATATTCTGCTTCGCCACCCTACACTTGTTCACTAAAGTGGGGTAGTCTCGAATCTCTAGGAGCCCAATAAGGCTCTGCAGCTCTGGCTTCAAACCCTGCTCGAACTTAATTGCTTTCCATGGACCATCAGGATTATCCCTCACCTATGTAGAGAACCTTGCAAGCCTCTCAAACTTGGCCACATATTTTGCTACCGTCATACTCCCCTGACGAAGATGTAGAAACTCCATCTCTTTCTGTATCCGGACACTGTGCGGAAAGTACTTCTCCAGAAATACCTCCTTGAATCTGTCCCACGTGATAGGGGCACCCGAAGCAAGTAACCCTCCCCTGGCACAGTTCCACCAGTGCTCTACATCTGACTCTAACATATAGCTGGCAAAATCCACCTTCTGAGCATCAAAGCACCCCATGGCCCGGAAGATCTTCTCCAATTTCAGTAACCATTCCTCTACCTCAATAGGATTGGTGGTCCCTCGAAAAGTTGGCAGATTATTATTACTGAACTCGGCAGCACCCACTCATTGTGGATCTGGAGCTGCAACCGGTACCATGTTAAGCATGTCCCCCTTATCCTTCATCTGACGGAGAGTCTCCGTCTGCTCCTGCCTAACTCTGGCCATTCGAGCCAAAGTCGCTGCAAGTGCATCATTCCTCCCTCGCCTGTTTGCCGCCATAATCTTCATACCACCAATCAAACAGAGGGTTGATCAAGTCCAATATCCAAAAGAATAGAATGCAGAATTATAACTCTAATGAGCATCCTATGCGCCCAAGTTTTGTTTTTTTGAAAAAGCCCCACTACCACACAACCGATTTAGAATCGAACTACTCTGATACCATAAATGTAACGCACTTTGTTACATCAGTAATCCCAAGATAAAATCAACAAAAATCCTTTAAAACATTTAATTAAAACATATGTCTCATAAAGAAAAATTAAAAAAATATATTTAAAGTTTGAAAATACCTCATATTAAATAATATAGTAATAAAGTATCCATGTAATGAATATAAATATACATCCATACGTTCGAATAATAAATAAAAACCAAAAGCCTCAAAACCGGGCGTCTAATTACAATCCGAGAAAAATAATACGTAAACCAAAGAACGTCGTCAGCACCCTCAACCATACTACATTACTAACCAACTAGGTGATAAAAAGATGACTCCTCAGATCTCTGGGTTCTCAACAGCGATGTCCTCGGCCTCTGAAAATAAAATTTATAATGACATATAAAATCCCAGTGATCAACAATACAGTTTTATAAAGTATTTTTGAAAATAGTACTGTTCTCAGTCGGCGCGGTAATCAGAAAAACTGTCCATGACACCCTCTAATTTTACAAAATAATATATATAAAAGAAAATACTTTTAATAACAACAATAATCTCATCAACTCAATAGCATATAACGTAACAACAACTTATCTCAATGCATCACATTCCATATACCAAGTAAATTATGTTTTAATCCAAATGGCCCGAAGACCTCCTAATTAAATTGGTCTCTTGCTGGCATGCCATAAATTCACACATCACATGACAATGGCGTCCCATTGCCCACCCCTACTCATGAGGAGTGTTTCGATGTCACCCTCCTGTCGGGGACATTTCCATTTCGATACCTCCCATGTACACATGGCGGTATTTCTCCCTTTTCGACACCCCAATATGTGGCGGTGTTGCTTTCGATACCCCTTTTTAGGTGGTATCGTTTGTTTTCGACATCCCAATCACATGGCGATGTTACTTTTGATACCCCATTAAGGCGGTATTACTCTTCGATACCCCTATCATAGGTGGCATTGCGGCAAACATCATACAACTCATCATAAGGCATAAATTTCATGTCTCATACATGTAACAACTCATTTACCATAAATTAAATATTTAATCTTATCATGCATACCAAATAGACTCATACCATGTCATCAAGTAATTTTATAACTACAATATGACAATCACGAACATCAAGACATAACATATGTCATCAAGCATATCATTCATCTAGTACAAATATCAATCATGCATTTCATGCCATCAGTAACAAGAGTAAATGCTCAATTTAACAAGTTTTTGTTTTAATTGAAAACCCCCGATTTTAAAATTTAGGTTGGTGATATCATTCATATATTCAATTCAAATTCCAAAAATAAAACTATAAGGTAAACCCTTCCACACACATACAAACAATTATACCATGGAAAGTGTTCGTAAAAAGTACTGTTACTCACCTCTCAAAGGCCTCCAAAGTGCTCTAAAAATTTTGTATGATAAAACTAATGTTTCTGTAAAAAAAATATTCTTCCCTTCAGCGTCACGATTGCACTACCAAAGAAAAGAAACGCGTCTCTGGAACCTCTCCCTCTCTAAACTCACTACGCGGCTCTTCCAAGTTACCTACTGTTCTCGCTATGCTGCGGTGCAAAACAGCCCTTCCAATCCTTAGTTAATATATATATATATATATATATATATATATATATATATATATATTTAAACCTACAAGTGGCTTTACTTTGGCAAAAGCCAAAATTCTTCTAGCGTACTTGGGCCCTTCAGCGCCCCGTACGCTTGTAGTTTTTTTTTTCTTTTTGAATGATTTATCCACTTTTATATTTCCTTTAATTGTTAAATAATTTAAATAAATTCTTATATTAACAAATCTTTTATACTAAACTCATACTAGCTTATTCTTTTTTTTTTAAAAAGAGTTTTGAAATTTTAGGATGTTACATGATGTATGGATATCTGCTATGTATGGATTATCTGTTGGTTGGTTGATTGACTGAGAAGCCTGACATTGGTCAGTGCTCAATTCAATTAAAGATAAAAGCGTTGAAAAATCTTGAGGAGAAATTCAAAGGATTTGATTTATGGAAGAAAAAAATATTGAAAGTATTTATATTTGATGATGTTTTGGAGAAAAGAGTGATTTATGAGTAAATAGTGAGGACGACATCTTGAAAATATTTCAGTTACGTTGTCTTTTCCAAACAAATTCAAAAATAAGACGAAAAGTTATTCTAAGAAATGTAAGTGTCAAGGATATTTTAACAATGATTATGAAGAACTTTTGTAAAAGAGAAAATCATTTCATTTACAAATGACTTTATTTCCAACGAAAAATACTTTGGAAAAGTATTTGACAACGAAAACTATGATTAACAATTTTATTATTTCAAATAGAAATTAGTTGGAAATGATTCTACGATCGAGGATTTAAAGTTGTTAGGGAAAAAGGAGTTTTCAAAAGAAAATGGATTTGAGAAAAATGGATTTCTCTATGATTCGATGGTTTTATAAATGAATTTCAAACAGAAAAGATTTCTGTAAACGAGTTTTACACAATGGTTTTATTTCCGTCAACTTGGATAAGTTGAGGAAACTTTGGTTTAGTTTTGTATTTCACAGAACGAAAAATGGTTTAAACGATCCTAGCAACCGAGACGTCGGATCTAGTGTTCTATGATATGGGCCAGGGGTCCGAATGATATGGGCCCGGGGTCCGAAAGGTGAAGTTATGGACTAGATGTCCTATAAGTGGCTTATTGGTTTTGTGCACTAAAATCTACGTATTTAAGACTGGTGCATCGGCCCAGATTTCGTGATTTGCACACTTTTGACTTGAAGTCATATTGTTTTGAAAGAGGTATTAAACTTGAAAGTTTAAAATGATGATTTGGTCATGCGGCTTTTAGCTCCGACATATAAAGATTGAATACAAAGGAAACAACGAGAACAAAATGTTTTACATGCATTCCAGGGCAGACGTGCCTTTTCATAGGACTTGAATGCTTGATGGCAAGTATTCATGACGTTTGTGTCACTATGCCTTGATGGATATACGACCACGAAAACCATGTGCTATATGTAGTCACCACTTTGCCTCGTTTTGGATTGTGGAATGGTTATTTAAACTTTGCCATATCTGGCATTGATTCTGCCTTATTTGGCAATTGGAACCTGATCAGCTCATTTATTTGATGGTTAGAGCTCCAGAGATTAGGTATCAAAGTTAGTTGATGAATATTGAAGTGTCATGGTTTTGAGAACGGTTACGACCGTCGGGTATGAAACCCTTTGATAAATATATTATTTGTCTTTGAATATTCATGTTAAATGGTATTTGAGAGTCGTGCATGTGGTTATCGTGTTTAAATCCATATATTGGTATCTCACCCTTACATGTATCTGTTTTTCTGGTTTTGCTATTGTATCTTGCTATACGTATACAGAAGATGCAGAAGAGGTTTCCAGTTTCGCTCGGGGATATTAGTCCTAATCCTGGAAGATGTATAATATCAGGTATAATGGGGAGAACCATAGGGGTTTTACTCATGAATATCTTTTAGAACGACCAGCTTAGGTTTTGAGACGATGTTGATTAATGTTAGTATGTATGTTTATGGCTCGGATAGCCTTTATTTTTGGATGGAATGTAAATGGCTTGGAGAGCCCTTCTTTTGGATGAAAAATTTAAAATCTTTCATTTTGGTCAGGTATTTGTTTATGTAAATATTTTCAGAAAAATACTGTCTTTATGTTTTTTGTATGACTGGAATTTCTGGGATGAAAATAGAAATATTTCAACAGATATTTTTATTTTGGGATGTTGCAATTACAGAGGTGACTCTGTCAAAATTTTTGTAAAAATATTCAAGCTTTTTATTTAAGTACATTTCGAAAATAAATAGGCTTGCAAGACTAGGTTTGTAAGTCTGTTCGCCGGTCATGGCTTGGGTTTTGGGTCATATGACAAATGGTCTATATATGACCAGAATTTGTACCATGATAGGTGAAAATATGATGTTACTATTTCAAAACAGGTTTAAATTTTACCGTAACCGCATTTAACAAACTTTATAGCCGTTTTCTAGCGCTTATATATTTATATAAATTAATTTCTGAAAGCAACCAACGAAATTCCCTTTTAAATTCATTTCCGCACGTGTTTACAAAGTAATGCCCAAGGGGGGTGTTACAGAATCGGAAAGCATCAGGAAACGAAAATCCGGACGGCTTGCGGAGGGGCGGCGTGCGAAGGCACGATGTGGGAGGCATGAACCAGTGAGAAGGCGGAGAGGAAGAGAACAAAGACTTACCCGGAAGAGAAGATGAGGCGGAGCTTGCTGTCCTTTGTCGTGGAGGTACGGCGCGCGGTGTTGCCGTTGTCCCTATCTTCTTCGTCGTTTCTGTCTTCTGCGCACAGGTAAGGTTTTCCGGATAGGTTAAGTGGGGAAGAGAAAGAGGGGGGGTATTTTAGGGAATTTTTTTTTTAAAAAATGATGCAAGGTGTGAATAGCAAAAATCAAGATGTTAATAGTAAAGCCTTTTGTCATGATGGGTATGCATGGTTAACCCATATAGTTATATATACAGGGAGAGGCCCCTACTCCGAGCCATGTTAGCAGTCTGACGTGGGATAGACTTAATTTCTCTCCCAAAAGCACATTGAACCTGACAAAAGAATGACATCACTATCTTATGTCTTTTAGGTATTCCAAAAATTCAATCTTTATATTAAAATATATTGTGTATGCCATATTTGGGATTAAAAATATTGTATGATTACGGAATGGCAACGCGATGTAACATTTTCTCCTTAATTGGCCGATTGGGTGCGGAGTGGTTGCACATTTACCACCATTTTATTTATAAAAAAAGATATGGTATGATTAAATTCTTAATTTCCAATTTTTGTCCCCTAAAAAAATAACTATTAGTACTAAATACAAACAATCCAACAATGTATAGACTTTGAAACTTGAAACGTGATAAACTTATTTGGAAGCATGACCTCTAAAATCGTTGAGACTTGCATATCTTAAGAATGAAACTGGTCCTATACTAAAATAATAACCCATGATACGTTTCAGTATGTTTATTCATTGCATGTCTATTGCATAGATTGTTGAAATTTTGGGTAGCATCTTATGAATTCATGCATTTTGTTTAGAAAGTATTATTATCCATCAAAAAAACATCATCTACATTGACTGATAATTACCCTCAGTACTGTATAGAGACTCAATCAGCAAATCATCAGCAGGGCAATTAGCACTGGTCACCCTACAATTCCTTCTAATCTCCCCAGGCTGACCAGACTGAAGATCACCCATTTTCAACATACCTTCAACAAATGCATTGAAAAACTCACTTTGATCTCTACTATATAAACTCACTAACTCCCTTGTCTCTGGGAAAGTGAAAAGTGTTTGATCTGAGTTAAGAAAGCCTCTTCCAGCAACCAAGTCCTTGAAATATTGGTTATCAAAAACCAAAGGTGTGGTATCAAGATTCCCTGTCACATTTTGATCAACATCTAAAGGGCATAGCTTGTTTAAGTACTCTTCTCTATAAATTGGATCCATGGCAGGGTCAGGCTTTCCAGTTCCAGATTGGTTGTATAACCTAAACATGATGGAAAAACAACGACCTTGGCCAATAGAGTGAGATCCTGAGAGTGCTACAAGGTCTTTGACACTAAGGTTATATTTCTGAAAAAGATCAATAAGATAGCTTGCATTGGATCTTGGGCTTGGCATGATGTCATTTGAGTCTTCTTGACTAGCAGTTAAGCTGTCCAATCTTCCCAGCCTCACCTCCCAATCGGGTCCTCCTGTCTGCAATAGACGTAAAAACACATTAGTACACGAGTAAAGATGGACACACAATTTAGATACCTTGTATTGGTATCGTAGTGTTTAAGAGTATATTGACAGTGATGAAATAGAGAAGAAAACAATAAATAAGTGAGGATGAATATTTTTATACGGTGTTGGACATCATTTTTGTGTCCAAATATCATTACTCTTAATACATTTGCAATTGCAATCCTATCAATTCATATAATTTACATGGATGAAATTGGATAACAAAAACATTTGATGAAAAAGATAACAAAATTACACGAAGGAACTAAATTCTGTGAATTTTTTTTAATTTACAAGGAAGTAAATTTTGTCTACTGAATTTGAATTAATTACACTGTTTAACTTATATTCAATATTTACACAAAATTATATTTAAATAGAAATATTTATACACACTGGATATTAAATAACAAATATGAAATAATATACAACAAATTCTTTTGAATTCATATAGAATATAATTACTTCAAACAAGAACGTTCCATTAAGCTTTCATACGTTAGATGCATTCCTCTCCTCTTGAAATGTGTAATTATTTTATGTTAAATAAATAAATAAATTTACATGGACAGAGGAGACCAGACCGCATATGAAGTTGACTGAGTTGTGCTCTTTTTGTTTTTATTGTAATGTCCATTAATGAAACGCCAAACTTCAAACATTAAAAATTCAAGTATAATAAATAAATAAATAAATTCATGGGGACAGATGATATTGGACCGCTTATGCAGTCGAGCGGTTCATAGCTTTTTCCATTAATATAAACGTTACGAATTCAATATAGATGTATATTTTATTTTGGTACAAAACATAGATATATAGTAAGCCTAGAGTTTTGTAACCAAAAAAAAAAAAAACCAAGAGTTTAACTTTTCTTTTTTGACAAGAACCAAGAGTTTAACTTTTTTTAATATATCCAGTAAAAAAATTATAAAAGTTGGTCTAAATTTTTTTATACTATATAACTCAATTAGTAATCATTTTATATGTGATTTTAAAAATAATTATTATAAGATATAAATATTTTTAATGATGTAGTAATTCATTATAAAAATATTAATTACTTTTTTTTCTTAGGTTCTAATCAATTTGATTACTTTTTTACTTGTTTTTTTTTTCTGCGGTTTTATTGTAAGTTTGCAAAATAATTTTAAAATATTAAATGGTTTAATTAGTAGTTATGTATAAATAAATATAAATATAAAAAATCAAATTACTCTTTTCGTCCTTTATCTTGATTGTTTTATAACTTCATTTAACTTTTATTTGTGTCAAGTGGATCCTATATGTTCGCAAGTGTTAAAATGGTTACTTTTTTGCTCAATTTTCATCTAACAATGTCCACCATTCTCTCTCAATATAAAAAATTATTGAGATATAAGCCATTATTTGTTTCTCTCAAAAAAAATATTTACTCTTTCTTCTCTATCTTCCTTTCATCTTTTTTTTTTTCTGACGACTAAAAATAAACAACCCCTGCTAAACCACCGTTTTGCGTGTTGTCAACTCAAAATTGTGCCTCCCCAAGATTGGACCCCAACAAGAAAAATTCCCCAACCGAGATGCATGAACTAGACAAGGGAAGAAAACTTGCCCCTTTTGCGCCTGGGTGTGAATAGAGATGGTGATTTCCACCCAAGCATAGGAATACGCGTGGGGATTTTTTCCCTGAAGGGATGAGGATGAGAGAGTAAATCCTTCAGAAGGCATTTTGAGGACGGGGACAAGGAACATACTCCCCATCCTGTGGGGTCCCTATCCCTGGTATAATTACAAAAATATACTTAAAAATATGTGTATATATTATAGATATATTATAGCAATTCTAAATATATATTTTATTTATTAACTTGATAAAATATTGAAAAAAAAATTAACCCTAAGTTTCTTAATCCTATTTGGTTTCTTGGTTCCTCCTCTATAGTCTTCACCTTCCAGTCTTAGACGACCAGACCTCTCACTCCCAGCTCTTCATACGTCTGGTTCTAGTGCTGTCTGGATAATAACTTTATTCCTCCATACCTCGTCGTAATGTCACTTGTCCGTCATGCTTTCACTAAAATGTTGGACATGATCAAAAGAGTTAAACTGGATGTAGTCTTAAATCTTATTGTAATTTTTGTTGAAACTCAAGTTAGTATTATTTGAGTTTGAACTTATTGCAATTTTTTGGAGAGTGCTTTAACTTTAAAATTAAGATTTTTTAGTTTTATATATTTTATATTTTATTGGATTTTAGTCTATTACCTCTCTTATGAATTTTCAGGATCCCCGAGAAACGTGGAACAGGGGCAAGGATGGGGGAAATTGGGGGACAAGGATGGGGAGCGGGGGAGTACTCCCCGACTCGTTGAGATCCCTATGGTGTGATACACTAGAGACCAGGATGGTCTTTTCTCCCTATATGCACAAAGGGTAAGATGATTGCTCAAAAATTAACAAACAGGAGATAGATGAATTATGAATCCAACACAATTCCCTATGACTCATCGGTAACATATTTATCATTCTCATGTCTCAAAACCATCAACCAGATGGAGGGACGCCACTGACAGAGTTCTCAAAGCTTGAAGGAAGCCATTAATGGAATTTACGGTTTAGATGAAATGGGACCACAGAGCGGAAAATATTTTTTTTATTGAAATTTAACGTAAACTTTGACTGTATTGAATGAAAATTGACAAAAGGATACATTTCGCAACAAGTTAAAGAAAATAATTAAATAAGGGATGAAAAAATTAATTTTATTAATATAAAAATACTTTTAGTATGAAATTGGTTGGGAAAATAATTTTTTATTGAATTTAACATAAATCTTGACTGTATTGAATGAAAATTGACAAAAGGATACGTTTTGCAACAAGTTAAACAAAATAGTTATTGTAAAAATTAAAAGACGCACTGTAAGAACATGGACCCCAGTTTTCTAATCTAAAAAAGAAAATTCTAAGCTAAAAAGGGAAAATTTTAAAGGTAGAGATAGAGTACTAACCAGTGCTACGGCATCTCTAGATGTCATGATTATGATATCTGCACAAGAAACAACTCCCGGACACACCTTCTCGAGAGCCTCCTTGACTTCTCGATAACTTCAAATGATCTAAGCGAATTTATATTCGACAGTGCCAATTTCTCACCAAGCATAGTAGGTGTATCATCAAGCAACATAGAAGCATCACACCCCTTCAAAAAATCAATTGTTCATTTAGACCAAATAAATAATTAAGAAAAATTAGTCTAAGTATTTAACTTATGTTAATAAGAAAGGTTGGATTTTGATTATAAGAATAAAAGTAACGTACATTAACAAAACAATCATGGAACTGGAATCGCATAATGGAGGCAACACTTCTGGGTTCCCTGATAAGGGCTCTCTTCATGACATCGCGGACTATGGATTCAGCATCTGGACATGTCTTGGAGTAAAAGCCAGGTTGAAGATCTGATGAGGCCACTAAGGTTATGTGAAGGAGGACAATGAGAAATAGAGGCATGGCCATGAGTTGTTTGGAGGCTATGTAAAAAAATGCTGCCTTGTTTTGATTTCTAAGAGATCTTGAAGCCTTTTTAAACTATGCATATATATTGAGAGTGGACCCTTGGGTACTAGGCATGTGGGGTTGTAAATTTGCCTTTGTGCATTATATTAATGAACAATTATACATATCTTTATTAAATCTTCCTTAGCACAACCTCCACAGGAGTTGCTTAACTAATTTTAAGAAATAAGATTTAGTTCTGCTATCGAAAAAATAAATAAATAAATAAGAATTAGTTATTATTAGTAGTACATCATGGGAGCACAATGATGTGCTGTTTAGTTATAAAATCAATTATTTTTATAAGCAACCAATTCTTATAAAGGCATGACCATGAGTTGTTTGGAGGCTATGTAAAAAAGTGTTGCCTTGTTTTGATTTCTAAGAGATGCTAAAGCCTTTTTAAACTATGCATATATATTGAGAGTGGACCCTAGAGTAGACTAGGCATGTAGGGTTGTAACTTTGCCTTTATGCAATATATTAATGAACAATTATACATTTCTTTATTAAATATTCCTTATAATAATCTTCCTTAGCACAACTGTGACACCCTCTACCCCACATGTATTTATAAAGCATAAGCATAGAAGGAAATATTTAAATTGAAAATGTAACGCCCCCTCCCTTGGGGCATTACTTACGTAACACATGCGGAATTTAAATTAAAAGATAATTTGCTGGTGCTTTCGGAAAATAATTTATATAAGTATATAAGTGTCTGAAATTGGGTATAAAAATTTTGTCACGACTCCCAAGCCTTGATTGGCACACAGTCTTACTATCATAGTATGGCAAGCCTATTTAATTTAAAGAATATACTTGAATAAAAGCTAGTATTTTACAAAAATTTCGACAGAGTCTCCTCTGTAATTCGGACATCCCAGGTAAAAGAACACCTGCTAAAATAATTACATTTTCATTACAGAATTCCAGTTACACCAAATACAATCAAGCAATAACATGCTAAAGATAGTTATATCAATTAGCTTTACAAGACCAAAAGGAAAAGTTTAAGTTTTCTTTCAAAATAACGCTCTCCGAGCCATAAACATTTCATTTTAAAATAAAGGCTCTCTGAGCCATACTCATACATACTTATCAAAATAATCTAAGTCTCAAACCCTAAGCTGGTCATTCTAAAAGTTATTCCTGAGAAGAACTCACGTGATCGTTCCACAATCAAATACTTCATCAAGCAACTAGATCTAAGTCTCTGAGTGACTTAGGAAGACTCCTCTGCACATTTGTACAAAAATACCCAGGGTATAATAGCAAACCAGAAGAAACCTGATATGTTTGTAAGGGTGAGATACCGACAAATGGATATATCACACAACAACCATATACATGATACGTACATCACAGAGTCATATAAGCAGTTAAATCATGCATATACTCAATATATCAGTGTTATATCAAAGGGCATCAAACCCGCACAGTCAATTCTTTCGAAAATATGCATGGCACTTCAATCATCAGGCTCTAACTTAATCTCATGAGATATCAACACCGTTTTTCACCGGAGAAGAATTAGAGTTGGTCAAGCTCTAGCCCATCGGGCGATTACCCCTTACCCTCATGCATTAAGGTCTCAGGACGGGCAACGTCACATGTTCCTCTTCACTCGGTTTACATGGACAGACTCCCAGATACCACCTTGTATCTGATATATTCATCAATAGCACGTCTGCTTGGGGAAATGCACATGAGAAAATATTTTATTTAAAAGGATTTCTTTGTGTTCATTCTTTTCACCGTCGCTGCTTAAAGCTAACGACTTAAATCATCATTTCCCCATCACTTGAAAACTCAGAAGCATAGGACTCATAGCCCGAACGCTCAATCACAATGCCCAAGACCGTGGCCACAGTCAAGGGTTGTGGTCGTAGAAAACAACCTTCATCTTTAATCATGTTCATCACACGCGATTAGAATACACAGTCCAACATAGCGCGATTTGGACCTAAGTCCATAACATCATAACCAGGACTCGTAGTCCCGAATTCACACTGACTCAAGATCACGTGCACATCACTGAATACTAGAGGCGACGTCTCGCGTACTAGATTCTCTTTCTTAAGTACTTATTTTTCGTTCAGTGAAAAACAAATTCAAAACCGAATCCTCGATAACCTATCCAGGTCATCGGAAAGTTTCTAAAATATTTAGGAAAAACCTTTTTTTTGAAAATCTTTTATAAAGCATCTTTGAAATTCTTTTATCTTTGAAATGTTTCCCCAATAGGATATTGTCAAATAATCTTGAAAGTTTTCACTTGAAGACACATAGTTCGAAAAGGATTTTTCTCTTGTATAACAATAGTTCACCAAAACCATTTCAACATTTAAAACAAGTACTTTAAGTTTAAAGAGCTTTTGGAAAAGAACACCAATCCCTTCATCTTCAAAGCTTATTAAGGTTTTTAATCCTTATAACGGTTGAGCACAGACGCACGTCTGGCTTAGCAAACTTTCAATCAACAACAATATATATATCATCAGTTCAATGCTAATATCACACTTGAAAGCAGTTCATCACAGACATGCATTATAACATTTAGAACAAGTACAGTTCAACATCAAGTAATAGCAATACAGTTCAAGTACATCAGATATCCAAGTAAGCTCAATTAACATAGAAATATCCAGTTAAACATATATACACATGCATACAGTTATTGAATATCCCTAGGCAAACTCCCCTTACCTTTGAAGACAAGTAATGGATCCTCGTCTTAATGCTCACGTTAGCTCCAAGAGTATAACTATCTACTCCATCAAGCAAGCATAGCCGTGTCAAACGTCTCAGAAAGGGAATCCAACAACGCGCAACAACCAGAAACCAAGAAATCAATTACACATGATCAAACACACATTCTAATTTGATCTAAACACTTTATCTTATTACCAAACAAGGTTATTTTCAACGAAAATCACGTTTGGAGCTTACGCTTCACAATACCCAGGAAACTTTGTTTTGATTAAAAGATCATGAAAAAGAACTTTAGAAATCATCCATTTAGAGTCCTAATTGCACTAAATCATAATTAATTTCACAAAAACATACCCAAATTCAAATAAAATCAAATTGGGGTTTTAGGGCTCCTTATTAAAATTTAAGGAAAACTCAGAATAATGAAATTGGTTTAGGGAAACACAAATTCACAGTCCTAATTTCATAAATCAAGTTTAAATCTTAGGATTGAAATCTGAAATCAGAGGGTTAGGGTTAGGGTTTCAAAATCAATTTAGGGGTTTTGAATCTAGAAGAGATGAGAGAGGGTTTTGACTCACCCAAGCTTGAAGACAACTTGAAGGTGGTGCTATGGTGCTCCTCGCGGCTGCGGACGGCGGCCATGGCGGAGGACGGCGGTGGAGATCTCTGTACTTACCAAGACCAAAAATAGAACCAAGAACATGCAGAGGTGAGCTTTAAGGAAGGAGAAAGAAGTTTTTGCAACATAACTATGGTTGAAGACCACCATAGATGGCGGTCGGACTGCTCACCGGCGGCGGAGGCGCGACGCGAAATGGCAGGGACGCTGGAACAGCACGCGCGGTTGTCTCCCCTAGTCCAGGTGGCGGTCCGGTAGTGCTCCGCGCTGGTGGTCGGCGATGTAGCGTCTAAGGAGAAGGAGGAGGAAGAAGATGGAGTGAGGAGGAAGAAGAAGAAGAGAGAAGGAAGAAAGAAAGAAGAAAGAAAAGTTGCAGAGAAGGAGAAGAAAAGAGAAAGTGGCGTCGAGAAAGAGAGAGAGAGAAAAGGTTGAGAAAGTTAAGTTTTAAACCAATTCTTTAGTAATAGGTACAAAATGAGTGATAAATATTAGGCCTACAATAAACATGTTTTTACTTTTTAGAATCTAAAAATAAAGATTGATAAGGATATGTTTTCGAAATTCAAGTTAGAGTAAAGATTAATAGTTGAACTGATCTACTAAGAAAATACTCAGTCCAAAATTTAATCTCCGATAATTGTCAAACCAAAATATTTTTAACTCTAAAATTAAATAGGATAAGAATATGAAAATGCTTTTCTCTTATTTACATTATTTAAAATATTTTTCTGTACTGGTATAATAGTGACAATAACGTAAATTATTGTCTAGTAAACGTGCATTCACTGAAATAAGTCAGTGCTAACGCACCTAATAAAATAATTTGAAGAGAGTAATTTAATTACTCAAACTAAACCACATAACATAATAAACATAAACATCCAAATAAAATAATTAATCCTAGGTGTAAAAACTAGGGTGTTACATTACTACCCCTCTAAAAAAAAATTTCGTCCTCGAAATTTCGTAGCTTAAAACTAAACAGGATGTTGTAACCATACCTTAACTCTAAAATCTAGCTTTGTATTCTCATCGCTTCATTCCTTTCATCTATAACACTATAACAAGATTGATTCTTATGCCATTATATTTATCCTCGAGACTTTTCACTACCGCATTATTTCCACTACCTTCGATATTTCACCTTAGTCTGTTACACTTCAAAGAACAAAATCAACACTTAATCTCTTCTCTTCTCAATGATCCATTAGAAAAACTTTCTCCAATATCCAACTTTCACAACTAACATTAAAACCAACAATATCTTTACCATAACATCAATTAACCTTCTACTCAAGAGATGCAATCATAGTCTTAGTTCATTTGGGCTTAATCTACTCTTCTAGTCATATCAAATTCACACTTTCAAATCTTCAATCAAAACGTCGTAACATTCCTGAGTTGCACATGATAACCTTTGCGCCAAGAACCTAAGAAATTCAATCTTATTGAAATTGAATCTTACCACATCCAACATAGTCCGTTCTCTTCTTAATTCCTCTCGAATCTTTTGCCTACTTCGATTTCATATCCTTCATTTGCCTCTCATTTTCAATTTGGTTCTCAAGCCCCGTTAGTATCCCTGGTTTAAGAAATTTCCTATGCACATCTACCCTATTGTCCAAGGAAATACACAACTCCTAACAATTCCTCCATCTGAAGACATAACTCTATCACTTATACAAGGAAGTGCTTGTATCCTATCTGCCCTTATCTTATATATTTGCAGCCGAGAAAAGAGATTATAAAACAGAGTTTTTCTAAGGTCATTACCCTTAAGAGCTGCACCAAAATAAAGCCAAGAAATCAAAGTGGACACTCCCTAATGGCAATCTTGAATTTAAAATATCTAGTTTCCACTATGGATCATCAATCACATATTTACCATAATAAGACCTCAAAGATTATAAACATTTCGCCATAGCTTATCACACTCGAAAGACACAATCAAAACTTAATCACTTCTTGCCTCAAAATTTGTCTACTAGCAAAACTTCTTCCACACCTTATCCTCACAACGAACATCAAGTTCAACACTAACTTTTTACCCCATCATACATCAACCTTCAACTCAAAATTATATTATAATCATTCCTTTGAACATATTCCACCACTCCAAATTATATCATGGTCATTCATTTCAATCTTAAAGAATACGATTACATTTCTCCATGCAACTACAACCAAAAGTAATCACTTCAACTTGAATTATCCAAAATCATAATTCTTAAACTTTTCTAACTACTTAGTTTCACTCAAGAACTCCTTTTTACTATTTCCGTTCAAATTAAGGAAAACTACCATATATATTTTTCCGTTAATCCTCGGACTCACTAAGTCAACATTAACCATAAACTTTGATCACTACTCTAAATTCCTTTAATGATATATCTACCTCGATCATGATAAGGTCCATTAAAATCGTCTTACCCAATGATGTTGAACTTAAGGGTCCTCATAGTACCATTCACATCTATACACTAACGAAACTCCTATCAACTCTGGTTCGTCCTACCATAGAGATGACAAAAATTTAGGTACCACACTATCTCCCAGCTAACCTGCTAAGGATAGGTAATCTCATTACTCATCCATCCCACCGAGGATGATCAGTTGGACTTAGTCTCAACTTAGTCCTCAACACTTCAAGTAAACTTAACCGACACACGTTGATAAACTTCCGTTTTTTTTTTATCTGAAACAACACTTGAAGATGCTCCATGAAGTCTGAACAATCCTCTGATACATTTTTCGGTTCACTAACACTGCATAGTGGATCTTAACTTGTAAGAAGGGTGTAGACTTCACCAGTCGATCAACGATCACTTGAATTCAAACAAAACTCGTGTAAGTCTTCAGCAAACTCATAACAAGAATTGTAGGAATGTCAACATCTCAACAAGGAAGGTTTCAATTGTACATCTTGATGTGGAGATATCCAACTCATGACTGATGAGATATGTCACACATCGACGACATTTGTAGAATACGTAGAACTAAGATGATCAACGACGACAAGTACTTTCGAACCGCAATAAGACAAGACCTTGGTGATCATAAAAGAATTTCTCAAGAAAAGAAAATTTTTCTTGATTTCACTTTCACATAAGCATAGAAAGAATTTCATTAATTGAAGGATATCAGAACATCCAGTATGGAAAAAGATCATTCCATCAGGTTCGTGGATGTAAAAATGCATGATCAATACACATTTACAAACATGAATCTAATAAAGTTCATTCTTCCACAAGAATCTTCCAACGGATTCAAAGAATCAAGGGGTGAATAATGTCTAATCCCAAGAGGATTAATTCTTATTCTTAGTACAAGGAATATACAAAATGATGACTTTCACCTCTATCAAAAATAGAAGTGACGAAACTGAGTTTCACCAAGAAACTTCTGCTATCACGAAATTATCTGGGTTATAACTCAAGAAATAGTGATAGCCACTTCTCTCAACAAAATGTGAAAGTATCCAGACCAATGGATTCCGTTAAACCAATTCACTCAAATGTCTAATACATCGAGGATCGTTTAGAAGTGTGAGTACGACTTCTCACAAATAAAGAAATGAATAACTGGAAATTAATGAATTAGCATAACTAATTCAGGAGTCCTGACAAATTTCAAATTAAAGTCAGAAAATACTTGTTCATAATTCGTCCTTTACTTAGTTGTCAGGAATCCAGACGGTGACACGAGCCTTCACACAACATTTGTGCTTCACAAGGAAAACACTCGGTCTAACAAACGGTTCAGACCACCGATCTTTCAGTTGAATGAGTCATCTAACTCGTTTTAACTTCGTAGGCAACATCCTACACAAAGCGACAGAGATCTGACCGAATCCAGAAACTAGATCAATCAAAAATCAATGTCCTTTACTAACCATAAACCTAGAATATTTCCAGGGAACACTCCCGGAAAAATCCTTTTACACAAGCATCTTATTTCGAATGTCTGACACAATTCGCAAGAATAATCGAATGTCATATTCGAACCCAAGTAACATTCAAGATCTACGGTCTCCCAGGACATAAAACCCTTGGAAAAACCATCAACAAAACATATACTTGTGCGTCAACACACATTGCTTCAACAAGAAACAATTCAAACAAAATCCAACCAGAGATCACACAACAAAAACTTAACAGACCTATTCCCTAAAGATCCCGAAAGACTCGACCAGCTCTGATACCAACTTGTAACGCCCCCTCCCTTGGGGCATTACTTACGTAACACATGCGGAATTTAAATTAAAAGATAATTTGCTGGTGCTTTCGGAAAATAATTTATATAAGTATATAAGTGTCTGAAATTGGGTATAAAAATTTTGTCACGACTCCCAAGCCTTGATTGGCACACAGTCTTACTATCATAGTATGGCAAGCCTATTTAATTTAAAGAATATACTTGAATAAAAGCTAGTATTTTACAAAAATTTCGACAGAGTCTCCTCTGTAATTCGGACATCCCAGGTAAAAGAACACATACTAAAATAATTACATTTTCATTCCAGAATTCCAGTTACACCAAATACAATCTAGCAATAACATGCTAAAGATAGTTATATCAATTAGCTTTACAAGACCAAAAGGAAAAGTTTAAGTTTTCTTTCAAAATAACACTCTCCAAGCCATAAACATTTCATTTTAAAATAAAGGCTCTCTGAGCCATACTCATACATACTTATCAAAATAATCCAAGTCTCAAACCCTAAGCTGGTCATTCTAAAAGTTATTCCTGAGAAGAACTCACGTGATCGTTCCACAATCAAATACTTCATCAAGCAACTAGATCTAAGTCTCTGAGTGACTTAGGAAGACTCCTCTGCACATCTGTACTAAAATACACAGGGTATAATAGCAAACCAGAAGAAACCTGATATGTTTGTAAGGGTGAGATACCGACAAATGGATATATCACACAACAACCATATACATGATACATACATCACAGAGTCATATAAGCAGTTAAATCATGCATATACTCAATATATCAGTTTTATATCAAAGGGCATCAAACCCGCACAGTCAATTCTTTCGAAAATATGCATGGCACTTCAATCATCAGGCTCTAACTTAATCTCATGAGATATCAACACCGTTTTTCACTGGAGAAGAATTAGAGTTGGTCAAGCTCTAGCCCATCGGGCAGTTACCCCCTTACCCTCATGCATTAAGGTCTCAGGACGGGCAACGTCACATGTTCCTCTTCACTCGGTTTACATGGACAGACTCCCAGATACCACCTTGTATATGATATATTCATCAATAGCACGTCTGCTTGGGGAAATGCACATGAGAAAATATTTTATTTAAAAGGATTTCTTTGTGTTCATTCTTTTCACTGTCGCTGCTTAAAGCTAACGACTTAAATCATCATTTCCCCATCACTTGAAAACTCAGAAGCATAGGACTCATAGCCCGAACGCTCAATCACAATGCCCAAGACCGTGGCCACAGTCAAGGGTTGTGGTCGTAGAAAACAACCTTCATCTTTAATCATGTTCATCACACGCGGTTAGAATACACAGTCCAACATAGCGCGATTTGGACCTAAGTCCATAACATCATAATCAGGACTCGTAGACCCGAATTCACACTGATTCAAGATCACGTGCACATCACTGAATACTAGAGGCGACGTCTCGCGTACTAGATTCTCTTTCTTAAGTACTTATTTTTCGTTCAGTGAAAAACAAATTCAAAACCGAATCCTCGATAACCTATCCAGGTCATCGGAAAGTTTCTAAAATATTTAGGAAAAACCTTTTCTTTGAAAATCTTTTATAAAGCATCTTTGAAATGTTTCCCCAATAGGATATTGCCAAATAATCTTGAAAGTTTTCACTTGAAGACACATAGTTCGAAAAGGATTTTTCTCTTGTATAACAATAGTTCACCAAAACCATTTCAACATTTAAAACAAGTACTTTAAGTTTAAAGAGCTTTTGGAAAAGAACACCAATCACTTCATCTTCAAAGCTTATTAAGGTTTTTAATCCTTATAACGGTTGAGCACAGACGCACGTCTGGCTTAGCAAACTTTCAATCAACAACAATATATATATCATCAGTTCAATGCTAATATCACAGTTGAAAGCAGTTCATCACAGACATGCATTATAACATTTAGAACAAGTACAGTTCAACATCAAGTAATAGCAATACAGTTCAAGTACATCAGATATCCAAGTAAGCTCAATTAACATAGAAATATCCAGTTAAACACATACACACATGCATACAGTTATTGAATATCCCTAGGCAAACTCCCCTTACCTTTGAAGACAAGTAATGGATCCTCGTCTTAATGCTCACGTTAGCTCCAAGAGTATAACTATCTACTCCATCAAGCAAGCATAGCCGTGTCAAACGTCTCAGAAAGGGAATCCAACAACACGCAACAACCAGAAACCAAGAAATCAATTACACATGATCAAACACACATTCTAATTTGATCTAAACACTTTATCTTATTACCAAACAAGGTTATTTTCAACGAAAATCACGTTTGGAGCTTACGCTTCACAATACCCTTTAAGGAAACTTTGTTTTGATTAAAAGATCATGAAAAAGAACTTTGGAAATCATCCATTTAGAGTCCTAATTGCACTAAATCATAATTAATTTCACAAAAACATACCCAAATTCAAATAAAATCAAATTGGGGTTTTAGGGCTCCTTATTAAAATTTAGGGAAAACTCAGAATAATGAAATTGGTTTAGGGAAACACAAATTCACAGTCCTAATTTCATAAAACAAGTTTAAATCTTAGGATTGAAATCTGAAATCAGAGGGTTAGGGTTAGGGTTTCAAAATCAATTTAGGGGTTTTGAATCTAGAAGAGATGAGAGAGGGTTTTGACTCACCCAAGCTTGAAGACAACTTGAAGGTGGTACTGTGGTGCTCCTCGCGGCTGCGGACGTCGACCATGGCGGAGGACGGCGGTGGAGATCTCTGTACTGACCAAGACCAAAAATAGAACCAAGAACATGCAGAGGTGAGCTTTAAGGAAGGAGAAAGAAGTTTTTGCAACATAACTATGGTTGAAGACCACCATAGATGGCGGTCGGACTGCTCACCAGCGGCGGAGGCGCGACGCGAAATGGCAGGGACGCTGGAACAGCACGCGCGGTTGTCTCCCCTAGTCCAGGTGGCGGTCCGGCAGTGCTCCGCGCTGGTGGTCGGCGATGTCGCGTCTAAGGAGAAGGAGGAGGAAGAAGATGGAGTGAGGAGGAGGAAGAAGAAGAAGAGAGAAGGAAGAAAAGTTGCAGAGAAGGAGAAGAAAAGAGAAAGTGGCGTCGAGAAAGAGAGAGAGAAAAGGTTGAGAAAGTTAAGTTTTAAACCAATTCTTTAGTAATAGGTACAAATGAGTGATAAATATTAGGCCTACAATAAACATGTTTTTACTTTTTAGAATCTAAAAATAAAGATTGATAAGGATATGTTTTCGAAATTCAAGTTAGAGTAAAGATTAATAGTTGAACTGATCTACTAAGAAAATACTCAGTCCAAAATTTAATCTCCGATAATTGTCAAACCAAAATATTTTTTTAATTCTAAAATTAAATAGGATAAGAATATGAAAATGCTTTTCTCTTATTTACATTATTTAAAATATTTTTCTGTACTGGTATAATAGTGACAATAACGTAAATTATTGTCTAGTAAACGTGCATTCACTGAAATAAGTCAGTGCTAACGCACCTAATAAAATAATTTGAAGAGAGTAATTTAATTACTCAAACTAAACCACATAACATAATAAACATAAACATCCAAATAAAATAATTAATCCTAGGTGTAAAAACTAGGGTGTTACAGAAAATAAACACATGCATCTCATTTATTATAAAATGAAAAACCATTGGTAAAAGGTATCATGTAACATCCCTGGCTACTTTATGGGTTGACGACTGTCCCCACAAACCAACACGGGTCTTTTCAGGGTGCTTTGTCCTCACTCACACTTCCTGGGAAAACTTCCCAGGAGGTCACCCATCCCATAATTGCTCCTTGGCAAGCTTTTAGGCAGAGGGACACATGAATGAACCGATTACACACCCGAATGAGAAGGATGAGACACCCCGTTGTGCCCCATTGTATTATTACATTAAAACCTTAATATTTATTTACTTAATCGCGTGCTGACTGTTGAAAATACGTAAAAATTAAAACTTAATTAATAATTATATAACTTATGCAGATGTAAAACACACCAAAACTATATTACATAAATACACACATGTTTATTTATTACATTACCAAAACACTGTTGAGGGTATCCTCTCAGTAGGATCCCTCACAGACATAAACTTCACTACAGACATACTTAGCGGAATTATAAATACTCCTTAGACACACTGGCCATAATGTCTATCCTCTAATCGCCCTGGATCACAATCGACCTCCAAAGATCCGGTTCATACGGAGTTCCATCTAACTCCTCAAGCAATTAGTTCCTCCATCGGGTCTTCTCGCATCGATCACATCGAAAATAAAATACAACACACAAAGATATAGGGAATAAGAAACAGTTCTATCATCAAAAAGCGGAAAAGAGTAATAGTAAATTATACAGTAATTGTCACAGACACGCATCACTCAAAATCAACAATCATCCTCAATTCACTATATCATCCTCTACCCTCAGCTTATGTAGTCTAAACACTTATACTATCATAACTGTCTCTATTCCTTTCACATTCGTTAGTAGTCCAGGGTAGTCCGATGCAAAGAACTCAGCATAGTACACTTCTATCTTTTGAAAGAATAAGACTCAACATAGTGCCCTTCTATCTTTCGATAGGATAAGACTCATCATAGTACCCTTCTATCTTTCGATAGGATAGTGGCCCTCATCTTTCGATAGGATAAGACTCAACATAGTGCCCTTCTATCTTTCGATAGGATAAAACTCAACATAGTGCCCTTCTATCTTTCGATAGGATAAAACTCATCATAGTGCCCTTCTATCTTTCGATAGGATAAAACTCATCATAATGCCCTTCTATCTTTCGATAGGATAAATCAGATCTACGCGTCATGGACTGAAAAAGTATTTGCATCAAAGCCTCTATATGAATCTCACTATCTCAAATCAATAACAACCTTGTACCTCAAACTCCCATCATAACCTCAACTCGCATTCTATGTCACATCTCATCCATTAGATAAATTAACTAAGCTAGGCACCTCTAAGTCAATTCATTCTCTCACCCAAACAATCATCTCCCGAACAACATATATCCTTACTTAAAATCAACTAGGCATAGTATTAAAAACCAGGCAGATCATGCATAACATAACATCGTAAAAATATTCAAACATCTCAATATCATATAAAGCAATTTATCACAACCAACTCATAATAATCAAACCAAATAAATAACAAAGTCAGACTCTGTCACGGCCTGGCCGTGATAGCCATCACGGTCGTGACAGACAACAAACATCCTCACAATCATAATTATTCAAACACCAAAACAATATGTCACATGCAGATGGAATACCTCAACCAGCGTATCACAATAAATTCGATAACATAAAATCAAACATCCTCAAATACTTAAAATCAACTTAATGTCGATAAACCTACAATCCCCGAATCACCATTGGTTTTACAGAAAAGGTTTCCAATGAGATTTTGATCTTGTCGATTACTCGACTACTAGTAGGGTTTAGGTCGCCCTACACAATTATCATATAATCTACTACTTATCGATTCCGACGATAGGTTGATTCTTTTCCCCACCTGAGCTAGCACCGAAATCTTGAACTCGACGTTCCTCGCTATCACACCACAGCTTAATAGTTTCACCTTGAACCAAACAACATAACTATAATTAATCAAATAACACCCATCTATGACACTTTAGGGCTAGGTTCGGCCAAGACTTATAAAATAGGTTTAGGATTATCTTCTTAATGCCATCTTTTGGATCCTAGTTACTAGAGTCTTAACTAACATAGATTACTTATTAAAAGACTAAAATTTGAAACAAAATCCTCTAACCTTTAGGGTTAGGGTTTCGGCCCATATTAGGAATTTAAGCTAGGGATTTTTGTTGGACCTAAGCTCTTGGGTTTAAGCTATACATGTATTATAGAACTTAAGTCAAGTACTAACTTTCAAAACAAACAACAAAACACCAAACCCATTTTCCTGCCTAGGTTCGGCCATTAAAGGTTGATAGGTAAGGAAAATGATTTTGATCACATGCTCTTGGATAAATAAAGGAGGGATCATAACTAGATCATAGAAATTGGTTTCACATTTTTATGATTTTTCTACAAATTTCTAGAATTATTTGAAGTTCAAGATCTAGGAATGGAAAAATATGATTCATGGCATAAACATGAGAAATACATGAATATGAAAGCTTATATGATCAAGGAGATGAGCTTTTACCTCTTGAAGATTGAAGAAATGAAGAAAATGATCAACCTTCACTAAGCTGAAAACTGGACAGCTTGAGGGTGTGATGGTATTGTGAGTGTATCTCACAATATACTCATCCAAAAATTACGAACTTTGGCTTGATAGAAATATAATAAGAAAAGGAACAACTTTGGTGTTGAAGGTTTCATTTGGTTCGGATCATAACAGGGGTGAAAAGGGACTTATTTCTGCTGTTTCGTGGGTTGCTGAGAATTCTGGGCAGTTTCGGTATTTTGAGCGTAGCTCCCAGTCCACTTATCCTTTTTTGATGATCTTTAGCTTGTTAGAAATAAGAGAGAAATAGGAACAACTTTTATGTTGAGTGTTTTACGAGTTTCAGAAAGGAAGAGGGTCATATGTTTGGTGGGAATTCGGTGTTCTTAGGGTTTTGTAACTTAGTTGGTGGGGAAGATGAAGAGAATGAAGAAGATGACTGAAAGGGGAGGGAGGCCACGGTTTTGAAGAGTATTTATAGGCTATATTTAGGCTTTGTTTGGTAATAAGGAATTGATTTAATGGGTTTTGTGATTATTTAATTAATATAAGTTTAACCATAGTTAATAATTAACCTAACTAGGGTTACTTTGCTTAACTATGGTTATTAAATATGTGGCTCACATTTGATGGAGGTGTGGCTGATTTTGGGCCACACAAAGTGACTCACTAATGAGTCACCGATCTTATCCGATAGCGGTTCCCGGAAATTCCGCTGACTCAAAGTCGTTTACCCGATCTCGGTTTTTGAGAGGAAAATAATGAAACGAAAGCAAAATATAATAGGTAAGATTTATTGGAGGTGGATGCACGAAATTGGAGAGATGTGGGAGGTTTTCAACCACGTAAAATGAGTGGTTAAGAGTGCGTAAATGCGTCTTGTTAATACCCGCAAAAGCTTGGGGGTATTTTGGTCTTTTTACCTAAATGTCATGATTACTTGCATTTAATGCTCATAAATGCTTGGTGACTCATCCTCCATGAGTCATCATGTATGACTCGTTGTCCCGATCTCTTGACGGGTCTCTGCACTTCCCTTCTCGACTCCGTCGGTTTCCCGATTAGGGTTTTACGCCCGTAAAAAGCGTAATATTTTATTTTCGGTTGAAAATTTTCAAAACAACCAAACTCGTTAGAAATATGATTTAAATATAAACCATTTCGTTCACGAGTCAAAATTTGGTTTTCTGCTCAGTAAAATTATACTGTCAGTGAAAACGCAGACCGGGTTCCGTCTGAATTTTCAACCCAAATTTTTATCGTAAGCTTCTACCCTAAGATAGGGTATGAATATGATTTTTATTTCATAAAAATCAATCTCCATGAGCTCGGATAAAAATATAAATAAATACATTTATACCGGTTAATACAAATAAAAATATTTTTACCAAAAAAATCGGAAAATAAAAAGTAGGGTGTTACATTACACCCTCTTAGAAAAAAATTCCGTCCTCGGAATTTCTTAACTCAAAACTAGACATCATCTTGCAATCGTATCTTAATCTAAAGATCCCACATTATATTTCTCATCATTGTTTTTCCCTACTTAACAATGCAGAAACTTCGTAACATAATTCATTCTTATATCATTCTATTTATCCTCGAACTTATCCATCACTGTATTCTATTCATTGTTCTTAACCTTTCCAACTTGATCTAACATCCTTAAAGGACATAATCAAAACTTAATCCCTTCCTCTTCTTACTACTAATCCACTAAAGAATCTTATTTCAACATCTAACAGCCGTAATTAATACCACAATCGAACTACCCTAACTTCCTACTTCATGTATCCAATCACAGTCTTAGTTCCTTAGAATGTATTTCACTATTCTGGATTATATCAAAATCACACCTTTCAAATCTCCAAATAAACATCTCAACACTCCGTAAGATAAATTGCAATCAAAAGATCAACACCTGTTAGGATTATCTAACTTAACAAATTTGAATTTCTCTAGTAACCTCAATTGACATCATAAATCATCTTTTCTGCTCATATTCATCTTAGGTGAAAGCTCATATTCAACTTAGGTGAAATTACTATATACATTTTCGTTTACTCTTCCCAAACTCATACAATCCATCTTAACTACGATCATTAATCATTGCCCTAGATTCCATAATGATACTATGCCTCGATCAACATTTGATTTATAGTAATTGTCTTACTCACTGATACTCGATCTTAATCTAACCAGTCATATCTATATCTCAAAACTCCCATCACTTCCTATTTATCCTACTATAGGGAAACAATACTTAGGTATTATACCTAGATTATATGTTGCTCAATCAAGTCTTAATTGCAATCCATAACCATCAGAGCTTAAGGTGAAATCCTAACTCACCATTTAAACAAGAACAACATATCATTATAACCATTATCTCAAAAATAAAAGGCTACAAAGCTTCGACCAAATGAATCCTATACTAGATAAGCTCCAAACTAATTGGTTATCTCTTTATTATTTTCAAGGACTACCCATACTATCCAAATATATCAAGCACTTAAGATAAAGTTCCCTTAATACCAATTATCCCACAACAATATATACTTTCACTGTACTTGATTTTAAACAAGCAGGAAAACCACAACCGACTAACTAACAAAACTTACGGATTTCCATCACCATCTTCAGACTTTCCCACCAAGAACACGATTTCCACTTCCGTAAGATTATCGACAAGTGTTTACAATAAATGTCATATTCTTAACAACTATATGACACTGATGTCATACACATACCTTATATGAGATCTGCAGAGTGAGAAGGTTCAACTCCCCTCACTGTAAACACTCTCCCAATGACCCACTGTCCGCAATCTCTAGCTATATGACCAGGTTTTCCACAGTGGAAGCAACTAGGTTTCTCCTTGCAATTTCTAACATGATGAGGTCCACCGCATCTAAAGCAAGCTAAGCTCTTCTGTGGCTGCTGACCTGCTCCTAGATCTCTTCTCCTTGCTTCACCTCCATAACTTCCAGCTCCTTTATCAGCAGCTACCGTCTGCTGCCTATTTCTCTGTCTACACTTACGAGCATAATGACCTGGTTTACCACAATGGAAACAACTAGGTTTTTCTGTGCAATCTCTAAAATGATACGATCCTCCGCATCCGAAGCAAACATAGACTTGTTGTTGTTGATCCGATCTAACCACTAGTGTTGGTGCAGCTGTCTGCACTGGTTTAGTATATGGTCCCCATCTCCCTTGAGAACCACTCTCTACCCTCCTTGGAGAACCTGATCGATTAGGGCCTCCACTTATTGGTTGTTTCAGCTCAGCATCTTGCCTCTGGTCTATGCTTTCTATAGCACTGCAACTATCAACCAACTCCAGAGAACACTGAATATCTAAATACACTACAGCTCTTCGCAGCTCATGTCGCAATCCTTCTTCAAACCTTCTACACCGCCAATCCTCATCTGGGAATCTCTTATAGAATTTTGAAAACTTAATCAGAGCCTCAAAGCGTGATACATAATCGCCTACAGTCATGTTTCCTTGTCGGAGACTAGTAAACTTCCTCTCCTTCGCACGTCGGACTACATTCGGAAAATACTTCTCGAAGAAGCATTCAGTAAACAACTGCCAGCAGATAATCCTACCCTCTAACTCCAGTATTCTTATCTTACCTCCCCACCAAGACTCTGCTTCTCCAGTTAACATGTATGCGGCATAAGTCACTTTCCTCTCCTCCATGCAGCGCATGTTGTCAAATATCTTCTCTATCTCTTGTACCCACCATTCTGCCTTCTTTGGGTCATAGTCCCCTTGGAACTGTGGTGGCTTCCCTTTTAGGAAAGTAATCAATTCTGCCTCTTCAGTTTCAATGGTTGTTATTTGATTTTGCAGTTCTTGCTGCTCTTTGTTTATTTGTAGCATCTTCGTATTCTACTGTGTTTGAAATAGCAAGGCAGCAGCTATCATTTCCATGATATTGGGAGTCGTAGATGACTCTCCTCCATTTCCATTAGGATTAACCTCACCATTGTCAGCTCCAATGGTTCCCTCAGGAGATCTATCACCACTAATAATCGGACTTCTTCCATTAGCCATGATTCTATAACAGAAATCATCCTCTCTCATCAGTATGACATATAATACTACATAGACAGGTATATAAATACCATATGCCATACTAATTCTAATTATCGCATCGGGTTCAGACACACTACCCAACTTCTAAGAATAGTTAAAATCCGATGTGGACTCAACTAGACACGGCCAGTAACACATCCTAGACCTCACAGTCCGATTAGAATCGAATCGCTTCCGATACCACCAAATGAGACACCCTTTGTGCCCCATTGTATTATTACATTAAAACCTTAATATTTATTTACTTAATCGCATGCTGACTGTTGAAAATACGTAAAAATTAAAACTTAATTAATAATTATATAACTTATGCAGATGTAAAACACACCAAAACTATATTACATAAATACACACATGTTTATTTATTACAGTACCAAAACACTGTTGAGGGTATCCTCTCAGTAGGATCCCTCACAGACATAAACTTCACTACAGACATACTTAGCGGAATTATAAATACTCCTTAGACACACTGGCCATAATGTCTATCCTCTAATCGCCCTGGATCACAGCTCGACCTCCAGCATCCGGTTCATACGGAGTTCCATCTAACTCCTCAGTAATTGGTTCCTCCATCGGGTCTTCTCGTACGATCACATCAGAAATAAAATACAACACACAGAAAGATATAGGGAATAAGAAACAGTTCTATCATCAAAAAGCGGAAAAGAGTAATAGTAAATTATACAGTAATTGTCACAGACACGCATCACTCAAAATCAGCAATCATCCTCAATTCACTATATCATCCTCTACCCTCAGCTCATGTAGTCTAAACACATATACTATCATAACTGTCTCTATTCCTTTCACATTCGTTAGTAGTCCAGGGTAGTCTGATGCAAAGAACTCAGCATAGTACACTTCTATCTTTTGATAGAATAAGACTCAACATAGTGCCCTTCTATCTTTCGATAGGATAAGACTCATCATAGTACCCTTCTATCTTTCGATAGGATAAGACTCAACATAGTGCCCTTCTATCTTTCGATAGGATAAAACTCAACATAGTGCCCTTCTTTCGATAGGATGAAACTCATCATAGTGCCCTTCTATCTTTCGATAGGACAAAACTCATCATAATGCCCTTCTATCTTTCGATAGGATAAATCAGATCTACGCGTCATGGACTGAAAAAGTATTTGCATCAAAGCCTCTATATGAATCTCACTATCTCAATTCAATAACAACCTTGTACCTCAAACTCCCATCATAACCTCAACTCGCATTCTATGTCACATCTCATCCATTAGATAAATTAATTAAGCTAGGCACCTCTAAGTCAATTCATTCTCTCACCCAAACAATCATCTCCCGAACAACATCCTTACTTAAAATCAACTAGGCATAGTATTAAAAACCAGGCAGATCATGCATAACATAACATCAGAAAATATTCAAATATCTCAATATCATATAAAGCAATTTATCACAACCAACTCATAATAATCAAACCAAATAAATAACAAAGTCAGACTCTGTCACGGCCTGGCCGTGATAGCCATCACGGTCGTGACAGACAACAAACATCCTCACAATCATAATTATTCAAACACCAAAGCAATACGTCACATGCAGATGGAATACCTCAACCAGCATATCACAATAAATTCGATAACATAAAATCAAACATCCTCAAATACTTAAAATCAACTTAATGTCGATAAACCTACAATCCCCGAATCACCATTGGTTTTACAGAAAAGGTTTCCAATGAGATTTTGGTCTTGTCGATTACTCGACTACTAGTAGGGTTTAGGTCGCCCTACACAATTATCATATAATCTACTACTTATCGATTCCGACGATAGGTTGATTCTTTTCCCCACCTGAGCTAGCACCGAAATCTTGAACTCGACGTTCCTCGCTATCACACCACAGCTTAATAGTTTCACCTTGAACCAAACAACATAACTATAATTAATCAAATAACACCCATCTATGACACTTTAGGGCTAGGTTCGGCCAAGACTTATAAAATAGGTTTAGGATTATCTTCTTAATGCCATCTTTTGGATCCTAGTTACTAGAGTCTTAACTAACATAGATTACTTATTAAAAGACTAAAATTTGAAACAAAATCCTCTAACCTTTAGGGTTAGGGTTTCAGCCCATATTAGGAATTTAAGCTAGGGATTTTTGTTGGACCTAAGCTCTTGGGTTTAAGCTATACATGTATTATAGAACTTAAGTCAAGTACTAACTTTCAAAACAAACAACAAAACACCAAACCCATTTTCCTACCTAGGTTCGGCCATTAATGGTTGATAGGTAAGGAAAATGATTTTGATCACATGCTCTTGGATAAATAAAGGAGGGATCATAACTAGATCATAGAAATTGGTTTCACATTTTTATGATTTTTCTACAATTTTCTAGAATTATTTGAAGTTCTAGATCTAGGAATGGAAAAATATGATTCATGGCATAAACATGAGAAATACATGAATATGAAAGCTTATATGATCAAGGAGATGAGCTTTTACCTCTTGAAGATTGAAGAAATGAAGAAAATGATCAACCTTCACTAAGCTGAAAACTAGACAGCTTGAGGGTGTGATGGTATTGTGAGTGTATCTCACAATATACTCATCCAAAAATTACGAACTTTGTCTTGATAGAAATATAAGAAGAAAAGGAACAACTTTGGTGTTGAAGGTTTCATTTGGTTCGGATCATAACAGGGGTGAAAAGGGACTTCTTTCTGCTGTTTCGTGGGTTGCTGAGAATTCTGGGCAGTTTCGGTATTTTGAGCCTATCTCCCAGTCCACTTATCCTTTTTTGATGATCTTTAGCTTGTTAGAAATAAGAGAGAAATAGGAACAAATTTTATGTTGAGTGTTTTACGAGTTTCAGAAAGGAAGAGGGTCATATGTTTGGTGGGAATTCGGTGTTCTTAGGGTTTTGTAACTTAGTTGGTGGGGAAGATGAAGAGAATGAAGAAGATGACTGAAAGGGGAGGGAGGCCACGGTTTTGAAGAGTATTTATAGGCTATATTTAGGCTTTGTTTGGTAATAAGGAATTGATTTAATGGGTTTTGTGATTATTTAATTAATATAAGTTTAACCATAGTTAATAATTAACCTAACTAGGGTTACTTTGCTTAACTATGGTTATTAAATATGTGGCTCACATTTGATGGAGGTGTGGCTGATTTTGGGCCACACAAAGTGACTCACTAATGAGTCACCGATCTTATCCGATAGCGGTTCCCGGAAATTCCGTACGCAGCTCCGTCGTTTACCCGATCTCGGTTTTTGAGAGGAAAATAATGAAACGAAAGCAAAATATAATAGGTAAGATTTATTGGAGGTGGATGCACGAAATTGGAGAGATGTGGGAGGTTTTCAACCACGTAAAATGAGTGGTTAAGAGTGCGTAAATGCGTCTTGTTAATACCCGCAAAAGCTTGGGGGTATTTTGGTCTTTTTACCTAAATGTCATGATTACTTGCATTTAATGCTCATAAATGCTTGGTGACTCATCCTCCATGAGTCATCATGTATGACTCGTTGTCCCGATCTCTTGACGGGTCTCTGCACTTCCCTTCTCGATTCCGTCGGTTTCCTTGACAGGGTTTTACGCCCGTAAAAAGCGTAATATTTTATTTTCGGTTGAAAATTTTCAAAACAACCAAACTCGTTAGAAATATGATTTAAATATAAACCATTTCATTCACGAGTCAAAATTTGGTTTTCTGCTCAGTAAAATTATACTGTCAGTGAAAACGCAGACCGGGTTCCGTCTGAATTTTCAACCCAAATTTTTATCGTAAGCTTCTACCCTAAGATAGGGTATGAATATGATTTTTATTTCATAAAAATCAATCTCCATGAACTCGGATAAAAATATAAATAAATACATTTATACCGGTTAATACAGCGAAAATATTTTTACTGAAAAAAATCGGAAAATAAAATGTAGGGTGTTACAATGGATCTTGAGACTGTGTAGGTGTGGGACTATACAGTTGAGGAAGGCATATATGAATTGATTGGTACTACCTATACTAGCAAGATGCATCTTCTTTTCGGGAGCCCGTCACTTAAGAACTCCACAGTTAAGCGTGCTTGACTTGGAGCAATTGTGGGATGGGTGACCTCCTGGGAAGTTTTCCCAGGAAGCGTGTGAGTGAGGACAAAGCATTCTGAAAAGACCTGTGTTGGTCTGTGGGGACAGTCGTCAATCTATAGAGTAGCCAGGGTTGTTACAAATGGTATCAGAGCGGCACCTCTCTCAGTACGGTATGGTTCGGGGACGAACCAAGCGGAAGTTGGTGGGCATGTAACACCCGGGTGCCGACGAGGGCGGTAAGTGATCGCCGGTGCAAGAAGGCACGGACAATGAGCGGCTCCTGGGAAGCTTTTAGGCGGAGGGACACATGAATGAACCGATTACACACCCGAATGAGGTGGATCCTGAGACTGTGTAGGTATGGGACTATACAGTTGAGGAAGGCATATATGAATTGATTGGTATTACCTATACTAGCAAGATGCATCTTCTTTTCGGGAGCCCGTCACTTAAGAACTCCACAGTTAAGCGTGCTTGACTTGGAGCAATCATGGGATGGGTGACCTCCTGGGAAGTTTTCCCAGGAAGTGTGTGAGTGAGGACAAAGCACGCTGAAAAGACCTGTGTTGGTTTGTGGGGACAGTCGTCAATCCATAAAGCAGTCAGGGTTGTTACATATCACATTGTAACCAAACATAAACAACGCGGAAATAAAACAAGTTTTAAAGAAACATAACTATAAAAGCAAACCCAAGCCCGATGTCACATTACAAAGCTGGTATAACCGATTCCAGAAAAAACACGGATAAACAACATAACTAAAGAAGTCCTAAACTAATAGTAACGGCTCCTCGGAGTCACTCCTCAACTGGCTGCTCACCATCCTCTGCATAAAAGATACATGCCAAACAAAACAACAGAAAGACGGGGAGTAATAAACATGTATAAAACATAAAGGTATGGAAGCAGTTAGCAAGATGAGCATACATCATAACAATAGCATGTTATAACACATCAACATACATAACATATTTACATCATCCATAACAATTCAATCAATATATGCTATGCGGACTCCACTACTCCGTTATGTATGTGGATCCAATCTACCCCAAGAAGTCAACTTCGGAGTTACATATCCACATTGGTCATTAAGCACCAACACCGACAGTTCACCAAACCATGGGTGAACCCCTTGGATAGCCGATACACCTTACATCTCAGATGCGCCATCACGGGGGGCCAGATTCACCTAACTCTCGGATGAATCACCGTGCACAGCCAAATTGCGTTACTCTCGGACGACCTCCCCTATGTTGAACATCCCCCACTAACGTCTCCAATGCATGAATGCGTGAGGAACAATCAACACACAATCAAACAATCACCACCTCCGCTTTGGCCACTAGGCTACCAAAGTTTTTATCACCATCAACATCTCGACCACTTGGCGTCGAGACCCCCTTAGTCACTAGGCACCAAGGTTCAACATTAACAACACCTTGACCATTAAGCATCAAGGCCCCCTTGGCCACTAGGCACCAAGGTACAACAATGTGCAGTAAACATCGTTACTGACTTAACCATCTTTAACATTCATGATTAATTATCTTTGTTAAGTCTTCATTGAGTTATATATCTTGTCTTTACTTCGGTTGGTGTCTTATTACATCATTGAGAACAATTGGGGCAAGACAACCTTGTTCCTGTTACAGTGTTCTGTTTTGTATAGGGGAGCAAGGTCGTGCTTCCCCCAGCATAGGCGTGCTGACTTTTAAGTCAAGCACGAGCATGCTGACTATTGAGCATCATGCTTACTGGAGCATAGCCATACTGTTATGGGAAGAAGGGTTGGGGAACCCTTGCTAAGCTTCCTAGGGCATTCAAAGATCAATCCTATTGGCTTTTAACTAACCATCGACTTTAATTTCGTCATTCTCAATTAATCTCCATGTCTTATGTTTATTGAGAATTAGTCCTTTAATTTCTGGTTCGTTATTAATGTCCCTAGAAAACTCATGAATCAATCCTACGGTCTTAACTATACCAATAGCATTAACCTTGCCTCTCATTACTATGATACTAGTCTTATGAACAATTGGGAATTTATCCCTCAATTCTTAAACATCATTATTAACATCTTTTAATGTCTTATTAACATTAATGTTCATCTCAACATTCATAACAAATCAATCAAACCATTCATGGTATAAACAATATCAACAACCAAATCATTCACGTGTCGAACCAAAGCGTTATTCATGACACGATCATCATCAATATAATTTAAGAACAAACATACCAATAACATAGAAATAATATCATACATATAGCATATAGCAAGCAATAAGGTCATAAGTTAACATTTTATCCTACGCTACCCCCAATGCCTACATGTTCATACCATCCCTTCTCCCCATACCTGGTATGAAGATTCAACTATTGCCAAACGTAAGCAATTTTACTCTAGTTCCCTCGAGCGGCTCGACAAATTCCTCAAGCCTTGGCTAAACACAAAAGGGTAAACATTAATCTCCCAATTCAAGATAGCAAGAAAAGGAGATTAACAAAAGGGATAACAAGGTTACCTTAATTTGACACTAGCGCACGATTCTCTCCCCAAACGTAAGCAAGAACTCCTAAGAACACAAAGGGTTTTAACGAGAAGAGAGGGGAGAGATTTATGTCGCACAAGGATTGCGAAAAGTGTCAAAAGTGAGGGTTATACCCGCAACCCTCCTAACCCACTTATTTACACTGTCAGAACAGTATGTATAGCAATGCTTCGTGATGTTTGGCCGTGCATAAGCTGTTTTCAGTGCATTCGAAGAAATGACGCAAAAGCAGGACATAGGTGGGACATAATATGTACGGGTTGTACATAATATGTACGTCCGTGCATAATTATCTAGAGCTCTAACTTAATCTTTTCTGCACGATTCACGGGGCAAACAATGATTGCGGTGCGAGGCCTACTAAACAATCGAATTTGGCCAAAACACTTGAAATAAAACTTGTAGATAATTATCTTAGCTTTCCAGTACATCATAGATCACCTCAATCGGACATCTAGAACTTAATATATGGCCAAAACAGTGAAACATGTTACTAGGACTCAAATGATTGAACCTTTATAAGTCTAAACTTCCCCAAACATGAACTTAGACATCAAAAACAAATATAACAAACATGTATAAGTCAAGTATAAAACATATTAACATTTATTAACATAAGGTGAAATTCAGGGTGTTACAACAACCTCCAGAGGAGTTGATTAACTAGTTTTAAGAAATAAGATTTAGTTCTTCTACAAAAAAAAGAAAGAATTAGTTTTTATTAGTTGTACATTAATGGAGCACAATGATGTAGTGTTCGCTTATAAAACCAATTACTTTTATAAGCAACCGATTCTTATAGAACCATCTAACAAAAAATCATAAAACCAAGAATTAAAATATAAAGATGTGGGATAAATTATGGAACCCATTTGGTGAACCTTTTAGAGTTACATTAACTATAATGGAGATTTGCTTAAAATAAATATTAGATAAAAAGTGGTGATGTGGCTTGATGAGACCGTAAAAAGATGAGTTAAGCGACTTCAATGAGTTACATTATAAGATATGCTTTTATCACCTATTAAAAAAAGTATAGTGTGGTCAGGGGTTCGATTTCTGGCTCATGAGTGTGGAAGAGCATCTGTTGGGAGAGGTCAACCCCTTAAATGGATCTCAGTACCTCGAGGGATTAGTCTCTGGCTCTCGGCCGGAGGATACCCGGGTTTACCAAAAAGTATAGGATCTTTTTCGGTTTTTTCGAGCATTAATTAATTTTATTTTCTTCTATTTATTAATTACTATTTTAAGTAATTAAGATAATGTATTAAGATTCACCAGGAAGATATAATGTCCATTGTATTTAATAAGGGATGTAAAGAATGGGCATAAAATGATATGGTACGTTACTGGTTAGAGGCAACAAAATAGGCTTGTCCAACAGGTCATGCTTGAGTACATCCAGTAAATTGTAGGTCTGGGTTGTAAAATTTGAGGCCATGTTGAACTTCAGTCTTTTTTTTTTCTCAGCCCGATGAAGTCCTGGCATAATCAGGTTCGAGCCAAGCTACCCCGACTAGGTTCGGGTTGACAACTTCATCTTTTATTTGTAAATATTTTCTCTAAAAAAAGTGGTGATGTGGCTTGATGGGCCTGTAAAAAGATGAGTTAAGCAACTTCAATGAATTACATTATTGGAGATGCTTTTATCACGTATGAAGAAAGTATAGGATTTTTTTAATGATGTTTTTGAGCATTAATTACTTTTATTTTATTCCATGTATTAATTATTGTTTTAACTTTTAAGTAATTAAAATAAGGTATTACGATTCGCCAGGAATATATAACGTCCATTGTATTTAATAAGGGATGTAAAGAATGAGCATAAAACGATACTCCACATTACTGGCTAGAGGCAACAAAATAGACCCGTCCATTGGTCATTCTTGTGTATATCCGATAAATTGTAGGTATAGGTTGTAAAATTTGAGACCAAATTAAACTTCTATTTTTTTTCCCGATCCGATGGTTCCGTGCCACAATCGATTTCAGGTCAAGCTACCCTGACTAGGTTCGAGTAGACAGCTTCATATTTTATTTGTGACACGAACTCGGCAAGTGTACCGGGTCGTTGCAAGTAATAAATCGGTAAGAACCGGATATCGTTCTCAGGGATCGTGGACAAGTACCACTTCGCAAATTGAACTACTATCTAGGCGATCGTGTTTGGATGGAAGGTAGCTCTAACATGTAACAAAACAACAACAACAACAACAACAACAACAACAACAACAACAACAACCAAGCCTTATCCCACTAGGTGGGGTTGGCTACATGGATCATACGGCGCCATAATGTTCTATCATGAATCATGTTAATAGTTAAATCATTGGCCTCCAAATCTTTCTTAATAGTTTCTCCTGTAGTTTTTCTTGGCCTACCTCTGCCTCTAGCTATTGGATTGCCTTTCACTTGGTCCACTCTCCTTACTACAGAATCTAAAGGTCTCCTCTATACATGCCCAAACCACCTAAGTCGAGATTCAACCATCTTTTCTACAATAGGTGCTACCCCAACTCTCTCTCTAATGCTATCATTCCTAATCCTATCACGTCTAGTTTTTCCGCTCATCCAGCGCAACATTCTCATCTCTGCTACATTGATTTTACTCTCATGTTGATTTTTTACCTCCCAACACTCCGTCCCATACAACATCGCCGGTCTAATAGCTGTACGGTAAAATTTTCCCTTTAGCTTAAGAGGTACCTTTTTATCACACAAAAAACCCGAAGCCTTCCTCCATTTCGACCACCCTGATTGAATCCGATGGTTTACATCTCCCTCAATTTCTCCGTCATTTTGTATAATAGACCCAAGATATTTAAACTGTGTGACTTGTGGTATGTTGTGGTCTCCAACTTTCACCTCTAAGCTAGAGGTGTTTCGCCTTTTTCTAAACTTACATTCCATATACTCCGTCTTGCTTCTACTCAAGCGGAAGCCATGTGCTTCTAAAGCTTGTCTCCAAGTCTCCAACCTTCCATTTATATCATCTCTCGACTCTCCAACTAGGACTATATCGTCAGCGAAAAGCATGCATCGCGGTGCTGGCTCTTGAATGTGCTCCGTAAGTACATCCAAGACCAAGGTAAAAAGATAGGGGCTTAAAGCTGACCCCTGGTGCAGGCATATGGTTATTGGGAAATCTTCTGTGGCTCCACCCTGCGTTCTCACACTAGTCGTGGCCCCCTCATACATATCCTTGATAGCTCAAATATAGGCAATCCGAACACCTTTCTTTTCTAGGGCTTTCCACAAAACCTCTCTTGGCACCCTATCATACGCTTTCTCCAAATCAATGAAGGCCATGTGTAAATATTTTTTATCCCTTCGATATTGTTCCATCACTCGTCGTAGCAAGTAAATTGCTTCCATGGTCGACCTCCCGGGCATAAAACCAAATTGGTTGTATTTTGGTTTCTTTTCTTAGTCTCCGTTCAAGCACCCTGATCAGCCGTTGGCTCATCTAGTTTTATAGCTAGTATGACCGTGGTTTTGTGCTAATTTTATATCATTTTCGTCCAAATTAGATTAGATTGTCCTCAAGCAAGGTTTTGAGTCTCTAAAGTAGTTTTAGGTTAATTTAGCCAGTTTTGAGTCAAATAATACACTTATAGCTGTGTCTATGTTTTCAGGTTAATTTGGAAGTCAAGAGAATAAAGAAACAGGGGATTCGCCTCGCGAGAGTTTCTTCGCCTCGCAAACCTGAAAGCCAGCAGAACAGTGAAAATGTCATCCTCTCTGGTTCGCCCCGCGAATAGCTCTTCGCCTCGCGACCCCGTAGGCTGACTGTTCCAGGAAAATGCAAGGTTTCTGTGTCGCCTCCCGAACACTTGACTCGCCTCGCGAGTAATCCAACCCTGGAAGACCAGAAGCTATCACGGTTTAACCATGCTGAAGGTCACGGCTGTGACAGTTTGGAACTTGAAGAGTCTCGCCTCGCGAGTAGTCCTTCGCCCCGCGAGAATACCAAGCGTTGCTGACTTTTCACAATATTCGCCTCGCGAAGGTGTGCTCGCCTCGCGGGTGGACTTAATTTCTGCATAGTATAAATTGCCATTCTGAACAGCTTGGAAAGACTTTTGCTTCTCCATTGTTCTATTTACATTTTTTTTCTGTGTGTTTTCGTTTTTTTCATGGAGAACTAAGTTTCTAGGATTAATCTATTGTAATCGATTTCCACCACACTTGAGGTTCTTGTATTTCCTGTTTTGTATGCTTTTCCCTTTTCAATGCCATGCTTTATATTTCTGTTTGCTTAATTCATGAGTATATTGTGTTGTGTTGATTTATTTCCGGTGATATTATGTTCCTATAATTAATCGCGTATGCTTAATTCGCGTGTGTACGTTTCGTGTTCGCTTAGTTCACGAAGGGCTTAACCCCGTTTGCTTAATTCGGGAATAGGGACATGTATCTGTAGTAGTGGTTTCGCTTGTAAATTGTTGCTACAACCGGGAGGGGATTAGAATCTGCTTAGGGCTTGGAAATTGCATGAACCAATGATAGTTGGGAATTCGAGAACAGTAGATTAATCGTTGTTTGCTATTTGATAATCTCTTTGAACTGCCCTGTTTTAATTGCTTTGTTTTGCTTGTTACTTATTTGCAACCCAATCCAACCCCCCCCCCCCCCCCCCCCCAAAAAAAAAACTTATTTTTGTGAAAAATAACACTTTAAGAGTCCTTGTGAGACGACATCCGAGTTGTCGCCCTAACTACAGTTTTAAAACCCGCTCGTTCTTTTTGGCGCGTGTGCGACAGCGCGACCACACCCTTTCCCATAGCTTCATAGTATGACTCATAAGCTTAATCCCCCTATAATTTGCGCAATTTTGTATATCTCCCTTGTTCTTGTAAATCGGAACTAAAGTGCTTCTCCTCCATTCGTCCGGCATTTCCTTTGACCTCATAATCTCGTTTAAAAACTTCGTGAGCCAACTAATGCCTCTATTTCCTAGACTCTTCCATACCTCCACAGGTATATTGTCCGGTCCAACTGCCTTGCCATTATCCATCCTTCTCAAAGCTTCTTTTACCTCATGCTCTTGGATTCTACGATAAAAAGTGTAATTTTGGTCCTCCTCTCTGATGTCAAGCACCTGTGAGCATGATAAAACTTCAAATCCTTCATTAAATAACTTGTGGAAATAATTCTTCCATCTATCTTTAATATCTTGTTCCTTAACCAAAACTTTACCTTCTTCATCCTTAATACACTTCACTTGGTCCAAGTCTCTTGTCTTTCTTTCCCTATTTTTAGCAAGTCTATAAATAGATTTCTCACCATCTTTGGTGCCTAAGGATTGGTACAACCCGTCAAAAGCTTTAGTTCTAGCTTTGCTCACTGCCTTCTTGGTCTCTTTTTTGGCCACCTTATAATTTTCCCAATTTTCAGCTTTTCTACATAAAGACCAAACTTTAAAACATTCTCTTTTAACCCGAACCTTAGCTTGCACACTTTCATCCCACCACCAGGATTCTTTACCCTTTGGTCCGAATCCTCTTGATTCACCAAGCGTCTCTATAGCTACCTTCCTAATCCCCTTGGCCATCTTGTCCCACATATCATTTGCACTTCCGTTTGTCTCCCAAAACCCTCCCTCCAAAACCTTGTGTTGGAAGATCCTTTGTTTTTCACCCTTCAGTTGCCACCACTTGATCCTTGAAACCTTTTCGTGGCCTCTTCTCTTCACACTCCTTTTAACTCTTACATCCATGACCAAGACTCTATGTTGGGTAGTCAAGCTCTCTCCGGGTATGACTTTACAGTCCAAGCAAATCTTTCTACCCGATCTCCTAATAATAAAGAAATCTATTTGAGAGCTTGTCACCACACTTTTGTACGTGATAAGCTGCTCCTCACGTTTCCTAAAACACGTATTGGCTATAGTAAGATCGAAGGCAGATGAAAAGTCCAAAATAGACTTGCCCTCACCATTTACCTCCCTTAGGCCATATCCCCCATGCAAACCGTCGTAACCTCTAGGTGCCCTCCCTACATGCCCATTTAGATCACCTCCTAAGAAAATCTTTTCACCTAGCGGTATTTCCTAAATTAGGCCTTCTAAATCCTCCCAAAATTTTACCTTGAAGTGTTCTTCTAACCCTACCTGACGTGCGTAAGCACTAATCACATTAAAGGTGTCTTGTTCCACTACAAATTTTAGGGCAATGATCATATCTCCAACCCTTTTTACATCCACAATATCATTCTTCCAATATTTATCCACAATTATGCCCACCCCATTTCTCGATTTTACTTTGCCAGTGTACCAAAGCTTAAAACCCGAAGAGTCTAATTCCTTTGCCTTTTTTCCCACCAACTTAGTTTCTTGTAGGCACATGAAATTGATCCTCCTCCTAATCATAGTGTCAACTATTTCCATTGATTTACCTGTATGTGTGCCTATATTCCAAGTTCCAAAGCGAATCCTACTCTCGTGAGATAGCTTCTTTACCCACACTCGTTCACAAAAATGTGGGAACCCTTGCTTATTTTTCACTACATCCAGGCGGTGATGCAGCGGCCCTTGCTCTTTTGACACTGTACTCGAGCTATACAGCGCGTTGCTTCTGGGCAATGACCTAGCATTAGCATTATTACGTCGTTGATCCATGTCATAGAGATTCGGCTAAGTTTTACGTTGGCTGTCGATGGCCTAACACAACCCTCTCCTTTTATCCGGGCTTGGGACCGGCTATGTTTAGCTTTGTCACAAAGCACAACATAGGCAGGATTATGTAACAAAACAAACAAGAATAAAATATTTTTGTTCTTTTAGGTATTTTATCAAACACTTAATATGCAAACAGAAATGTGATCAACAAATGGATAGAATTGTTAGGGTTAGACTAGGCTAATCCTCCCTTGGTTGCTATGAAATGGTAAATAACACAATTCCTAATTCAATTATGACAATCAAATCTTCTCAAATACTCAAACCCTAATGTCTTAGGTGGAGTGAGCCTAAAATCCCAAATTAAACCCTAATGTCTTAGGTGGATTAACATGAGAATTTGCATTAAGAGTCTAGATTCATAAGATTGCAAGCACCCCAAGACCTATGTCTAGGATCATGAACTACTTTGCATTTGATTCATGAGCATGCCTTAACATCAACCTTTCAATTGTCTATTAAAGCAACATATCATTCCTAGGATGATCAAACCAAGGAAAGCATTAAGCATGGAATCAAACACTCATAAAGAAATAGGAAATTATATTACTACCACATCATATTACAACCAAGTTCAAAGAAGCCATTATCTAACCCCAACAAGGGGGAGTTTAGCTACACATAATCAAAGAGAAAGGCAAAAGAAAAGATACAGAGATGAATGAAGGAAGGAACTCCATGGATTGTTGCACAGCAGCCACAGTAGCAGAAATTGCGTTTTTTAGGTTTTATGGCCTCTTTTTTCTGCTACCCACGAATCTGCCCTAAAACAGCTTATAAACAGAGGTTCTGGGTTACGCGTGTTGGTGTAAGCCCTAAAGGCCAGTGTATTTCTTAGACTTACATTTGTATCTTGATATTATATATATATATATATATATATATATATGAGGCATTCCAGTTTATTGTGTTACTTGTTTAAACATAATAAAGTCCTTAGAATAGAAATTTCAGTTTAATAGAATATCAAGTATATGACTTGATCGTGAGACACTATTGAACAATGAAATCCTATTCTTAAATATCCGTAGTCAAGTATTTTATTAATAAGGACAATAATAATACATTGAGACTATTATGTGTGCAGACTGATGACCATATCTCACGGGTCATGGATATGAGATATCGAGTCACCACATAGGTACACATTAGAGTAATGATGTACTGGATTGATCCACCATGAGAACACTACATGGAGCGTTGTGTGAGTGTCATAAGTAGTTCTCATAGTGATAATGGTGTATGCAATCCTTCGACCTGAAATCGCTACGATCCCTACATGAGGAGTCGTGTGCTTTAATATCGTCAAACGTCATCTGTAATAGGATGATTATAAAGACGGTCATTAGGCATACCACGAGCCATGCAGAGGGATGTGAGTGACCTAGATGGAATTTGTCCCTCCTACATAACAGGAGTAATATCTGTGGGCCCCCTGATAGAGTGAGACTGTAAAATGCATGGTCGTCTTTGAAATGAGTCAATATGAGATATTGACCTCATTTGTTGTTAAGTCTACTCGGGTATCAGGGAACATGATATTGAACCATACAAGGGTGACACATTCCATGTCTTGTGTTCAATATAGATATATGGACAAAGGGATAATAATGCACATGAATATTTGTCACAGAAAGGTTTCGTCAAATCACTGACTTTCTCACTACTTAGGTAGCAGTGATGTATTGCTAGATACTGCTCACTGTTTGTAATATTAAATGGTATTTAATATTACTACTAACGTTTTGGGAACCTATAGGGTCACACACATAAGAGCGGATTAAAAGAAGCATTAAAAGGAGAGTTAGACTTTTCTATTGGGCCTAGTGCATAGTACATGGGGCTTAGGTCAAACGCTGCTCACCAACTCACTTAAGGAGGTGCTGCTATAAATAGACCACTTAAGCTATTGTGCCTACACGGTTTTGTTTTACCCTAGCCGCACATAGAGAGTGATAGTGAGCAGTAGTTCTCGGTTTTCGAAGCTAGCACTGTGAGACAGAGACGCTTCGGGTTCGTGACGTTGGACGTTCACGGAATCTGCTCGTTTGGATATCTTAGAGACATCGTTCGTGCGGTGTTCGTGATAGACGATTTTAATTCACTGTCATCTCTTCAAGAGGTAAATCTTCTAACCATGAATCATGACCATTCGCAAGGATCCTTCGATGGGAATTTTTCCGCTGTGTTATTTTTTTTTTATACGCAAATTCCCAATAGTGGTATCAGAGCCGCTTGTGAAACCATGATTATGTTACGTGGTTTACTTGTTATGTATGATAACATGTTTATAATGTGAATTGTTTTTCTGAAAATTGTTTTCTGAAAATCATTTGCATCCGTTTTGCGAAACCTTGTTTCTGTAATTTTCGTATGTATATGATATATGCGTCTATTGCATGTTTATGTATATATGCGATATGTACATTGGTTCTGGAATCCTTATTATGTTCTGCGATGGCGTCAAGTGTTGATGTTAAACATGATCGGTTTCAGTTCTCTGTTGGCAGCATTAAGGGGTTTCAGACATGAAGAGTTCATGTTCTTGCGGCTGAGGTTCCAAGGGTTGAAACCCTAGCCGCCGTTCCTTTCAACGTGAAGTGTTCACGGGCCTTGCGGTTTTAGGGTTAAGAGGTTGAAGCCCTAGCCGCCATGGAAGCGAGGCACACTTCGGAGAAATTTTTTTTCTTCTTCGGGGCGCTCCCCCAACCCCCGCAAGGGGCGGCCTCCCCTTGACCCCTGCCTGCTGACCGGGCAGCGGGACCCCCGTGCTACCTCTGCGTAGTGTGTTATTTCGAAATTCAAATTTTTGAAATCTTTTGTATCACTTAACAATAATATTAATAATAATAAAAGAGGTATTATTATTGTTTGTTATTATTTGCGTTGTGATGCATGGTGGATGGTTATGGCCTTAGTCTTTTGGTTTATTTTGAAATACGGCCTGCGTGCCGTGCCTTTCTCTTATATTCCATGTGTATATTCTTTTCTCATCTCACTCCCCTCATATGTAAAATGAGGTTTCTGTTTGTATAATGTAATGATGGAGACAAGAAGGCATTATCTTGTGGGAGATCGTGCTTGGAGAAGCTTGAACGCTCCTAGGTTTCAGTTTAGATTCTCTCATTGGCTTGGGAGAATCAATGCGTTAGGGGCCATAACCATATCACATTTTTTTTGCCTTATATATGTATGAGATGCATGTATGTATATAGTATGTTAAAAGGAGTTTAACTAATATATGTATGAGATGCATGTATGTAAATAGTAAGTTAAAGAGTTTAACAAATGATGAGATCAAATTTTAATCAAATCCCTCAAAAGGAAATATTAAGTCACATTTAAAGGCCTTCCAATGCATGGCACTCGTCAAGACTATGATCGATTAAGTGTGGGTCCGCCAAAGCGGGGTACCTTTATCTATACTAGTAAGACGCGATGGGACAAATGTAATGTTCAACTGCTATCCATTGGGTCTGACTTAACTAAGCCAACTTCAATAGGATTGAAAGGCTTAGAGGCTTATAAGTTGGGCTTTAGTCCATGTGATGGATTAGAATAAGAGTTATTCACCCAACTGTCCAAGAGTTGCATGAGATGCAATCGGAAAGTGTTTCCTACCTATATAACCGAATTTTGAGTGATCAGCCAAAGCTGACTTAAAGCTAGGTGAAATATGGATCTTGGCCCACTAGAAAATCTTCCAACGGGATTTTCCGAATCAATGATGAGGGTCATTGTTTTGAATAAAATAGTGGGAGGCGTATTTAATTAAAGACCTTATTAAATAACTTTATGGTATGATACTTATATTTTGCATATTTATTTCTGTAGATTACCATGGCATCAAACACATCAAGTAACCTGTCATTGCGATCCGTCCTTGAGAAGGATAAACTATCTGTAACAAATTTTCTGGACTGGTACAGAAACTTGAGGATTGTCCTCAAACATGAGAAAAGGTTGTATGTTCTTGAGGAGCCTATTCCTGAGCCACCGGCTTCAAATGCTCCTAGGGCTGACAAGGATGCTTATAAGAAGCATCAGGATGACGCCTTAGACGTCGGCTGTCTTATGCTTGCTACCATGACCTCTGAGCTGCAAAAGCAACATGATACCATGGAGGCGTACGATATGATCGTGCACCTCAAGCTACTCTACCAAGAGCAAGCAAGGCATGAGCGGTTCGAAGTTTCCATAGCCCTTTTCCAATGTAAATTGGCAGAAGGAAGCCCTGTGAGTCCTCATGTACTCCAGATGATCGGGTACATTGAGAATCTCGAGAGACTGGGATTTCCTTTAGGCCAAGAGTTGGCCACCGACTTAGTTCTGCAATCGTTGCCTGAAAGCTATAGTCAGTTTGTCATGAACTATAATATGAATGATCTTGACAAACCTTTGCCAGAATTGTTGAGCATGTTAAGAACTGCTGAACAAAATATTAACAAAGGAAAGGGGAAGGCCATTTTGATGGTCCAGGCTGGAAATAGCAAGAAGCAACCCAAGAAGCCCAAGTACAAACAAAAGGGCAAGGTCAAGGCCATCAACAAGCTCAAGCCCAATACTTCTGGCTTGAAGCCTGTGGGTGGTGTGGCTAAGTAAGGCAATTGCTTCCACTGTGGTCGGACTGGACATTGGAAGAGGAACTGCCCAAAATACCTGGAAGAAATCAAGAAGAAGAAGGGAAGTGAGACTTCCACTTCAGGTGTGTTTGTTATAGAAGTTAATTTATCTACTTCTGTATCATGGGTATTAGATACTGGATGTGGTTCTCACATTTGTACAAATGTGCAGGATCTAAACAGGAGTAGACCATTGGCAAAGGGCGAAGTCGACCTACGAGTTGGAAATGGAGCAAAGGTTGCTGCTTTAGCTGTAGGGACTTATGTATTGACTTTGCCCACCGGGCTTACTATTCAGTTAGAGAACTGTTATTTTGTGCCTGCAATTAGCAGGAATATCATTTCCGTTTCTTGTTTGGACAAGATTGGTTTTTCTTTTATAATAAAGAACAAAAGTTGTTCTATTTATTTGGATGATATTTTCTATGCTAGTGCACACATGAGTAATGGGATTTATGTCCTTGATCTCGAAATGCCCATCTATAACATAAATACTAAGAGGTTCAAACCAAATGAGTTGAACCCGTCTTATCTTTGGCATTGTCGTTTAGGCCATATAAATGAGAAGCGCATTTCGAAGCTCCATAAAGATGGACTCTTGGACTCATTTGATTATGAATCATATGAGATATGTGAGTCTTGTTTATTGGGAAAGATGACCAAAGCTCCATTCACCGAAAAAGGTAAAAGAGCTAACGATCTTTTAGGTCTTATACATAGCGATGTATGCGGACCCCTAAACACATTAGCTAGAGATGGTTTTCAGTACTTCATCACATTTACTGATGATTTCAGTAGATATGGATTTGTGTATCTTATGAAACATAAATCGGAATCCTTTGCAAAGTTCAAGGAATTCAAAAATGAGGTACAAAACCAACTTGGTAAAAATATTAAAACTCTTCGATCAGATCGAGGAGGTGAATATTTGAGCCTAGAGTTTGATGATCATCTGAGAGAGTGTGGAATTTTATCTCAACTCACTCCACCTGGAACACCACAATGGAATGGTGTTTCTGAGAGGAGAAATCGAACCTTGTTGGACATGGTTCGGTCTATGATGAGTCATGCAAACCTTCCAAACTCTTTCTGGGGACATGCTCTATTAACAGAAGCTTTTACACTTAACCGTGTTCCATCCAAAATGGTATAAAAGACACCATATGAGATATGGACTGGTAGACGACCCAGCATGTCTTTTATGAAGATTTGGGGTTATGAAGCATATGTAAAACGTCAAGTTTCTAATAAGCTTGATCCCAAATCTGATAAATGCTTCTTTGTGGGGTATCCTGAACGCGCTGTCGTGCACGCGCCAAAAAGCGAGCGGTTTACAAAAAAATGTAGTTTAGGGAGCGACAACTCGGATATCATCTCACCAGGACTCTTGGGTTGTTGTTAACAGAAAAAGTCAGAATTGGGGGGTTTTGGATTTGAAATTAAACAAAGAAAACAAAGCAGAAAAACACTGCAAACTAAGTAATTACCAAATAAGCTAAAGCGATTAACCTACTGTTCTCGGTTTCCCACTATCATCGATTTATATAATTCTATGCCCTAAGCAGATTCTACTCTCTTTTCGATTGTAGCATCAATTAACAAGCGAAATAAATACTACGAGACATATGTTCCTATTCCCGAATTAAGCAAACGGGGTGAAGCACTCATGAACTAAGCGAACATGATTGAACACACGCGAATTAAGCAAACGCGATTAAGTATAGGAACACACAATCATCGAAACAAATCAATACTAATTCTATACGATTCTGAATTAAGCAAACAGAACATATAAAACAAGTATTGAAAGAGAATAGCAAACAAAACAGGAATTACAGAACCTCAAGTGCGGCGGAAATCGATTACAGTAGACTAATCCAAGGAGACTAACTCTCCATTACCAACATAAACCTAATTCTACTGTTGCAGCCGCAACTGTGAAAAGAAAAGAAAAGAAAGATGATCAAAACTGTTCTGTCGTAAAACAGACTTAAATACAGCTTCTGGATTCCGCGAGCTCGCGAGGCGAGCACACCTTCACGAGGCGAATATTATGAACAGTCTTCAGTGTTTGGCGAGCTCGCGAGGCGAGCTTATCATTCGCGAGGCGAGACTCTTCAAATTCCAAACTGTCACAGCCGTGACCTTCAACACGGGTAAGCCGTGATGGCTTCTGGTCTTCCAGGGTTGGATTACTCGCGATGCGAGTCAAGTATTCGCGGGGCGAGACAGAGAGGTTTGCATTTTCTGGCACAGTCACGCTTCAGGTTCGCGGGGCGAATGCCTTCTCGCGGGGTTAAGAACTCCAGAACTGCTTCTTTTTATTACCTGAAAACAAGGATTAACAGTAAGTACTTTATTCAACTCTAAATCAACTAAATTAACCTAAAAACACTCTAGAGACTCAAAATGCTGCTTGACGACAATCAAGTCTAATTTGGGCGAAAACGATATATAATTAGAACAAAACCACGATCATACTAGCCATAAAACTAGATGAGCTAGCGGCTTATCATATCCCAAAGAAACCAAAGGATACTGTTTCTATAATCCTTCCGAAGGCAAAGTGTTTGTCGCACGGACTGGTGTATTCCTAGAAAAGGAGTTTATCTCCATAGGAACCAGTGGGAGGAAGATAGAACTTGAAGAAATTCAAGAATCACAGAGTAGTGACCTACCATTGGTAGAATAGGAGCGACCTTCACAAAATGCTGTGGAGGAACAACCTGCTCCAGTAGCACAAGACCAGCTTAGGTCTAACAGGATATGTCACCAGCTTGAGAGATATGGATTTCTCATGACTCCACAAGGTGATGTATTGCTCATGGATCAAGATGAGCCTGTGACTTACCAGGAGGCCATCACTGGCCCAGAATCTGAGAAGTGGCTTGAGGCCATGAAATCTGAGATGGATTCCATGTACACCAACCAGGTAGGACCTTGGTAGAGCCACCTGAAGGGGTAAAACCCATAGGGTGCAAGTGGTTTTCAAAAAGAAAATTGACATGGATGGTAAAGTACATACCTTTAAGGCGTGATTGGTGGCTAAGGGTTTCAAGCAAATTCATGGTGTCGACTATGATGAGACCTTTTCACCTGTTGCGATGCTTAAATCCGTCCGGATCTTACTTGCTATCGCTGCATACCATGATTATGTGATATGGCAGATGGATGTCAAAACTGCTTTCCTTAATGGAAAGCTTCTTGAGGATGTGTACATGACACAACCTGAAGGCTTTGACATTTCAGGGGATGCCAGAAAGGTATGTAAATTGCAGTGGTCAATCTATGGATTGAAGCAAGCTTCCAGAAGTTGGAACCTTCGTTTTGATGATGCTGTAAGACAGTACGGATTCATCAAAAATGAAGATGAACCTTGTGCCTACAAGAAGGTTAGTGGGAGCATTGTTGTTTTTCTGGTGTTATATGTAGATGACATATTACTCATTGGAAATGACATCCCTACACTACAAAATGTAAAGACATGGTTAGGGAATTGCTTCTCTATGAAAGATTTGGGTGAAGCTACCTATGTATTGGGAATCAGGATCTATAGGGATAGATCGTTGAAATTGCTTGGCCTAAGTCAGAGTACATACATAGACAAAGTGTTGAGACGCTTTAATATGCATGAATCCAAGAAAGGACTCTTGCCTATGTCACATGGTATATGCCCATCAAAGGCACAATCCCCTTCCACTCAAGAAGAAAGGGATCGCATGAGTAAGATTCCATATGCATCCGCAATTGGATCTATCATGTATGCCATGTTATGTACTCGGCCAGATGTATCGTATGCTTTAAGCATAACGAGCAGGTACCAGTCTGATCCCGGTGAAAGTCACTGGTCTGCTATCAAGAACATCCTTAAGTACTTGAGAAGAACTAAGGATTCGTTCTTGGTATATGGAGGCGAGGAAGAGATTGCTGTAATATGTTACACCGATGCTAGCTTCCAGACCGATAAGGATGATTCCAGATCGCAATCTAGTTATGTGTTCTGCCTGAATGGTGGGGCGGTGAGCTGGAAGAGTTCAAAGCAGGAGACATTCGCCGATTCTACTACAGAGGCTGAGTATATTGCCGCCTCCAATGCAGCAAAGAAGGCTGTTTGGATCAGGAAGTTCATTGCTGAGCTTGGTACGGTTCCTAGTATTGTGGACCCCATTGATCTCTATTGTGATAACAATGGGGCCATTGCACAAGCTAAGGAACTTTGATCTCATCAGCGATCCAAACATTTATATACATTATATATATGTTTGTATATGCTTGTTATGTTTGTTTTTGATGCCTAAGTTCATGTTTGGGGAAGTTTAGCCTTAGAAAGGTTCAACCCTTTTAGAGTCATAGTAACATGTTTCACCGTTTTGGCCATATCTTGAGTTCTAGATGTCCGATCAAGGTGATCATTGTGGCGTTAGAAATATAGGAGAATTATCTACAAGTTTTATTGGATATGTTTTAGCCAATTAGATCATTTAGATGGTCTCACGGTGCAATCTTTGAGTGCCTCGTCCTCAGGAATTGAGCACAGTCGTGCTCAACAGGGAGCAAGGTCGTGCTCAGGTATCAGAGTCTTTAAATAGAGCAGTTCCATGAGGGTTGTGACCCAAACCCTCTTTTTGCCACTTTGGGCAATCCTAGTGCGTCAGAAACCTCTTCCCTTCCCTACCCTTGAACCCCTTGAAGTTCTCGGTGTTCTTGCTCTAGTTTTGGGAGAGGAACGTGCATGTTAGTGTCTTGTAAGGTAAGTCGGTTATCCTTCTTCTGTTTCCTTTTCCTTTTGTTGAATTGGGAACTGGTTGGTTAACCTTTTTGTTAGCCAAGGCTTGATTCGTTGGTCGAGCCGCTTGTGGGAACGCGAGCAGTTTGCTGTCAGGAGTCTGATCTTCATACTAGGTATGGGGAGAATGAATAGTATGAGTATGTAGGCTTAGGGGTAGCGTAAGACGAAGGGTTACCCATGACCCTTTTCCTTGTTAACATGATTATATGGTTAAGTGTTGTTGATGATTGTCAGTTGTGATAATAATATTGGTATAAATGTTCGTATTATTAATTGATGTTGTCTATTATGAATATGTTAATGTTGTGATGCCATGATTATGATGAGTATGTACTATTGATTGTTGTTTGTGTTGTACTCTTTATGAGTGTTTATTGTTGAGGATGTTAATGCCAACAATGATGTTAAGATGTTAAAATGCGTTAATGATAATAATGATAATTAAGGGATGTTCTCCCAGTTGTTCATAATAAATGAATGTAGTGTAAGAGGTAAGGTTATGTTCATAGGGCTTAGTTAAAGACCCTGGGGTTGATTAGTGAGTGTTCTAGGAACATTAATAATGAAGCTATGACTAGAGGATTAATTCCCCATAATGATAAGACATGAATGTTAAGGAAGAATAGTTAAGATTAATGAAGCTGATAAGTTATGGGTCAGAAGAACCTTATGTTGAATCTGAATTGTCCCCGATGAGCTGGCAAAGGGTCTGTGACCCTTCTGCCCAGAACAGTAGGGCGCGCGCTTGAGCACGCCCGTGCTCAACGGGGAGCACGACCGTGCTCCCATTCAAACCCATAATTGGGTGACCTACTTGAGCACGCCCGTGCTCCACAGTCAACACGACCGTGCTTGACTGTGAGCTCAGCACGACTGTGCTGAAGGGTGAGCACGCCCGTGCTCACCTAACCAGAACAAAACCAGAATCTTGAAATAAGGGTTTTCACCCCAAACGCTTAAAAGACTTAATAAAGTACCAACGAAACATGAAGACCAAAGACAAGTGAATAGGCGATGCTGTACCTTGGTAATCGAGTGACCTGGGGGGCCTTGATGCTTAAAGGTCAAGGTGTCACTAGTGGAAATAATGTAATATACGGGAACGTTTTACGTCAGTTGACCATATGTTTGACGTTAAAAATGAGGCTGTGGCAGTTTTGTAAATATCAAATCACTATTTGCGTCAGTTGTTTAATGAACTGACGTTAAAAGTGATTTGCAAGAATTATTAACACTTTTAACGTCAGTTTTTTATACGACTGATGTTAAAAGTGTGATTTTTACTTCAGTTAAATAAATAACTGACGTATATAATCCTATATCCCTAACTATTCCTATCTTTCTTTCGTTGTCATCTCCCTGTTGTCACTCTTAACGCAGATCACTCCATATAGTGCAGTTTATTTCTAAACTTTTTTTTAAACAAGTTTATTTTTAATCTTAATTAATTAGCTTGAATTAGTAAACAAATTCTTGTGCAAATTAAAATAAATAAACACTTAACATAAAACAAGTTATATATATATATATATATGTATAATCAAATCGTATCTCATTGAAGCGATTCATAAGTTATAATTACATGATTAAAAGATAAAAAAATTCTGCAACATAGCCCTAAAATATAAAAAAGTTTCTGCTTCAACATCATTTTCTTCTCAGTCCTGTCCTCATAAACTCACTTTTACATGATTAAAAGATAAAAAATTTCTGCAACATAGCCCTAAAATATAAAAAAGTTTCTGCTTCAACATCATTTTCTTCTCAGTCCTGTCCTCAGAAACTCCAATGGATGGATCGATGCATCTCCTCCCTCACTTGAATTCCATGATGCATCGTGAATCCACAGTCACTAGCAGCGAAAGCAAAGTGAAAGGGATCTTTGCATCACCTCCTTCACTGGAATTCCTTGATGCATCGTCTTGAATCCATAGTCACTTGCAGCGAAAGCAAAGTGAAAAGGATGACGGGGATGAAATAAAGTGAGGGAATCACATTACGTGATTCACCCAACCTTACCATCCATGTTACGTGATTTACTCAACCTCAGAAGTTTGTCGACCATTAAGACAGAGACCTTTAAGTCTAGGAATAGGAAGAAATAACAACACCTTAAATATGATAGAGGCATATTGTGAAGGAATAGAAAAAGCACGAAATATAGAGGAAAAGAAGAGGGGGTGTAATACAGATCGACTGATACAGAAGAATATGGTTCTTTATATAGAGAAGAGAGACTACCCGAATTTCTTGAAAACTGATCTATAAACTTAATGCTCATTAAGAGGATTAAGTTACAAGGTGCATGAGTAAGTAGCACAGTAGTCATGGGTAAGTAGCACAGTAGTCAAAGAAATGAATGTTTTTGCAAAAACTTATACACTTTTAACGTCAGTTGTCTTCAACAACTGACGTTAAAAGTGTTTTTAAAAAAAAATATTTATGTTTAACATCAGTTATTTAATACAACTGACGTTAAAAGTGTATAATCTCATTTCTTTGACTACTGTGCTATTTATTTTTAACGTCAGTTGTTTAATACAACTGATGTTAAACAATGACTTTTAACGTCAGTTGTTAAAGACAACTGGCGTTAAATAAATGACTTTGAACGTCAGTTGTTACAAACAACTGACGTAAAATGTTGTTTTATTTTTGGTTTTTGATTATAACGTTTACACCCACGCGCCTTCTTCACTTCGCTCTGTACGTCTCTGTTCTTCTATTTTCATCACACTCACTCTCACTCTTACTCTGCCCTAATCGCGAGCTCATCTCCACCGCAACCACCGCGAGGGCTTCTTCGCCACCACCATGAGGTACACTCTTAACCCTAACTCTGTCTTTCCCGCTCATTGTTTGCAATAAATTGACATCTCTCTTTACCCTTCCCGCGCATTAACTTTCTTTGTCCCTCTGCTCTCAGTAACCACATCGAACGTTGGCCACCACTGGAGCTCCCCTCCCCACCACCACGCGAGCACCTATTTCTAGTGAGTCTTTAGGGCACGTTTTTTTATTTTTGGTTTTGAGTGTATGCTGAAACTGTAGTCTCTGTAGTTGAAACTTGAAGCTGTGAGTTTGAGTTGTTTGGAATGTCTCTATTTCTGGTCGTGGGTTTGTGTTTTCTCTTGTTTTTATTCTGCTATCATGACCTATTTCAAAATGGGAATAAATTTAGAGTTCCTTGTAGCATGTGACATCAACAATATATTGCTCATTGGAATTCTGTTTTGTTAATTTATCTTCATCTGCTTATTTCTTTTGTCTTAAGAAACCTGAAAATGGTGTAAATTTGAAGGGATATTGATATAGGTAGTTTAAACTTAGTATACATTTATTTTTATTTATACTTATGTATTTATTTTTAGTTATAACCTATGTTAATAAATATATATTGTTTCTGAACAGGCATACATATGGATCAGTCGGATGGCCCACATGCACGGGAGGACACTGTGGGGCCTACGCAGGATCCGATCGCGCCTATGCCTGATTCTAGTGTAAGTTTACATGTTATATACTATCTTTAGTCCTTCTTTTTAATGTAAGTTTATAATGTTACAACCCTTTATTTTATCATTTTTTTTGTCCTTACAGACATCACAGGCTCATAGGAAACGGGGTAGAGGAGTCACCTCTTTGAAAAAACTAGAGAAGGCCAGGCAAAGCGGACAGAAGCTTGAGGTGTCCTTCGATGCTAATCTAAATCCCCAGGGACCCCGTGCTAAAGAATTTAAAAAGTGGGTGTTTCTACAAGTGAAGCAGCACGTTAGCATCAACTACAACCACTGGAATGACGTTCCACAGAACGTTAAGGATCATATTTGGGAGGATATCACGGTATTTTACCTTTACATTCTTTTGATTTACATTATTAGATAATTATCCGAGTTATGATTCATCCAGTTGTTATGTATTTAATGTGTAGGTAGCTTGGACTGTGCCAAATGACGAGGATCATCGTAAGAAATGTATGAAAATGGCATCAAAGCGTTGGAATGGGTTCAAGCATGATCTTACCAGGTACTATGTATCTGGGAAGAAGTGGCTTGATAAAATGTTCTCGGATTATCCCTGGATTGATCAGGATACTTGGGATATGTTTGCTAAGAGTCGATAGGATGGAGAATTTCAGGTTGGTTGATTAAGTTAATTTTGTATGCTTCTTATAGATCATTTAACTGTATTTAATTATGTGTTTTTGTTTGAATAGGCTAAGGCAGAGAAGGGTCGGCATAATCAGGCGAATAACGTCCACCGCCACACCATGTCTCAGGGTGGGTACGAGACTCGGATCGAGGAGATGATGGTGAATAGGCTGAGGGTGAAGCAGGAAGAGCACTCTGCTAGGATAGAAAGAGGAAAGGTGCCTGAGGGCACACCATTAAGTCCTCCGTCGGACATCGACCGCGAGGATGTTTGGTTAGCCGGCCGCATGACAAAGACGGGATCTTTTAAAGATGATGCCACTCGCGATGTGGCAGATAAGATTGTAAGTAAATAATTAACTTCATTTCAATTGATATTTGTATAGATATTTTTAACACTTTTCACTTGCACGTTTTTTCATTGTAGATGGATCTTAAAGCACAATCCTCCCAGGGCACATTCGTCCCTTCTGGACGGCGGGACGTCTTGATGACTGCTCTAGGCAAGAAAGACCATCCTGGTCGAGTTATCGGTGTTCCTGGGAACGTGACCATCAAAGAATATTATGGCAAGTCTGCTTCACGAAAGCGGGTGGTCGATGAGGCATCAATTTTGGATGACATGACTCAGCAGCTCATCTCCAACCCTGCTCTTACAACGCATCTGATGCAAAGCTTACTATCCAACCCAGAATTCAAGCAGGTGCTTGCTAGAGAGCTTTCCTCCGTCGGTTCATCCCAGGACACCGCAGGGCATGCCAACCATTCACATGTGAGCACAAAAGAGAGTTATAGTAGGGCACATGTGGAGGACGATGAGTTGGCAGCTAGGGAGCGGGAGTTGGAAGTCCAACGCCATGAGCTTGAGTTGGAAATGAAAAGGCATCAGCTTGAGTTGGACTTCAAACGACGTGAGATCGAAATGCTAACAAAGGTATGTATTCATTATTAATGTACAAATTAGTCAAATAATTACTTGTTTTTTTTAATTATCAACAACTTATCTATTTTATTTTTACTAAATTGAAGGCCAAGTCGACGTCGGTGTCGCTGTCACCTGTCACTCGTTTGTTCTCACTTGGAGAGGATTATGCGTTTGAGATTTTTGAATGTCCATTGGAGCACGATGGATGGGTGGCATGCCCAAATCAACAGAGGATATTTTCCTTCTGTGGTGAAGATCTCGGGCACGCCTGCAGAGATAACGTCTGGATGGCCAGCACGGTTTTAAGTCTCTAGTGCACGTAAGTTAATTTTAATTTTATAAATTATTCATTTTTGGTATTTTTCCATTTAATAATTTATTTTAATTTCAATATATATATTATGTAATTAACATCCACACCTTTTCATATCTTAGGTATCTCCATCGTCTTCAGCTTCATAAGGGTGTTGCATCAGTTTACAGCTTCTTAGATCCGTCAATCCTTGTGCCCCAATTCTTTGTTGGCGATGCATTTAGTAAATACATAGGGAACTTGTTGGGAGACAATCGGAAAGAATTATATCTGGCTCCCTACTGTATGAAAAACCATTGGCTGTTGTTCGTACTTCACCCGTCTAGGCATACTGTCATATTCTTATGCTCTCTCCACCAAGATCCGCCACAGGAGGTGGTGGAAGCTGTAAATACGTAAGTAAATAATTTTAAATTTAATTTAAGTTTTAATATCAGTTGTTTTTAGTTTATTACACACATGATATATGAATTTGTTAATTGACATGATTATTTGTTTATGATAGCGCGCTGAAGGCGAGTAGCATAAGTTGCGCCAACGGGAGAAGTAGGACTTCTAAGACTAAAGCAAATCCTGAATGGACCATCCTCAAGGTTTGGTAGTTTATTTATCAAATAATTAATATTATAATTGCTAATTTATATGTATATTCAACTGACATTGAAATTAATTTTGTTTGTAGTCTCGATTTCAACCTGACGGGTGGTCGTGCGGCTATTATGTGATGCTTCATATGCTGAGCATAGTCTCTGCATCTATTACGGATGGATGGAAGAAGGTAATATTTAAACAACTTGTTAAATTATATATTATAGTTTTGGTGATGACTTGCGTTAATGTTATTGTTATTATTTGAACATGTGTAGGCATTTAACGACCAATCGCCTCTTCAAGAAGATGAGTTTAGAGACTTGAGGATGCGCTTAGCTGAATTCTTCTTCAAGTATGCGGCTGAAAAAGGAATTGACAAGATACCTCCGCAATACTTAGATGAATAGTTTTTTTGTTAGACTTTAGAAACTAATTAATAACATGTATATATATATACTTAGATTGGTAGTTTTGTTTTTAGACATTAGAGACTAAAATTTATATATATATATACTTGTAGATAGTTATGTTTTTCCTATACATGGGTTTTGGTTTTAAGTCCCCCCATTGTTCCTTTGTATATTTCTCTTCTTTTTGTTAATATTGAAATTTAAGGGTAGTGTTTGCAATTCTGTAATGTGTGTGATATTACGTATTCTTGGGATATTTACTTGAATGCGGGGATAGGCGAGGGGGTGATATTTTAAAACTGAATTTAAAAAAGAAAAATCTATTAACGTCAGTTGTATCAAACAACTGACGTTAATAGTATTTTATAAATTATACAGTACACTATTAACGTCAATTGTATTAGGAAACTGACGTTAAAAATAAAACCTTTAACGTCAGTTATTTAACACAACTGACGTTAGTTTTAACGACATTAACGTCAGTTGTGTTAAACAACTGACGTTAAAATTTTTATATTTAACATCAGTTGTTTAAACAACTGACGTTAAAATATTAACTATTAACGTCGGCTGTATTTACGTCAGCAATATTCTGACGTATAAAATCAATTTTAACTGACGTAAAAAGCACTTATTGCACTAGTGTGTTTAGCTCCGGTGCTCGGGAACCATGGTGTTAATAACTAAAGTGATAAGATGTTGTACCTTGGTAGCCTAATGTCCGCTCCAAGGGGGCATTGATGCTTGATGGTCAAGGTGTTGAGCTCTGGTGCTTATGGCCAGGGTGATGTTGATGTTTGAAAGACTTAATGATGAAATGTTAAACGATAATCCTCGATAGCCTAGTTGTCGAGGTGTTGATGGTATTAAAACTTGGGTAGCCTATGGGCCCAAGTGGAGGTGGTGGCTGTGGTTGTGTGTTGTTTGCCATGCATTTACGCATCAGAGATGTTGATTGGAGGTTGTGCAACATAGGGGAGGTTGTCCGTGAGTAAGACGATCTGGCCATTCACGGCGATTCATTCGGGACTATGGGGTCATGTACAACCGCGATGGCGCACCCGTGAGTATGGTGTGTCGGCTATCCTAGGGATCCACCCATGGTTGGTGGTCTGGACCGGTGTTGGTGTTTTTTGGCCAATTTGGAGATGTAACCCCAAAGTTGGCATCCTGAGTTAGTTTGGATCCAAGTGCATAGTAGAGGAGTGGAGCAAAACTGCATTGCATAGCATACACGTTATATGATGATGAATGTTATGATATTGATGTTCGATATAACATGTTGGTTTGATGTATGCTCGTCTTGCTAACTGCTTCCTTGCCGTTATATTCATATATATGTTTCTTACTCCCTATCTCTATGTTTCTTGTTTTGTGGCATGTATCTTTTATGCAGAGGTTGATGTGCAGCCAGTTGAGAAGTGACTCTGAGGAGCCGCGACTCGTAGATAGGATTTCCCGCTTTCAGTAGTTAGTTTGTTTGTTTCTGTTGTATCCGAGTTGTTTTATCGGATTGGTTATAATAGCTCTGTAGTGTGATATCGGGGTTGGGTTCGTTTATGTTTATGTTCAAGCTATGTTTCTTTTATAAATATGTTTCGGTTATTTCCGCGTTATGTTACAATGCGACAACTTATGCCCAGTTTTTATTATTATGATATAATACGCATGTGTTTCTTTTCCTTTTTAAATTTGTGTTATCGCTTTTGAATGCATGCGGGGTAGAGGGTGTCACACTATATGTGCATTTTGTCATGGGACTTTGTTATTAACACCTAGCTTTTTGCTATTCACACCTTGTATCACCTTTTTTTTAAAAAAAATCCCTAAAATACCCCCTTCTTTCTCTTCCCCACTTAACCCATCCGGAAAAACCCTACCTGCACACAGAAGACAGGGACGGCAACAACGTCGTGCACCATGCCTCCCAACACAACACCTATCCACACCTGCCTTCTTCCTCCCACACTTCAACCGAACCAAAAACTCCCTCTTCATTCTTTAACCAAAACCCGAAGCATCTGGAAAATCAATTCTCAAAAGAATCAGAAAATCAAATCCGGAAATCATCCAGAAAATCAAATCTGGAATGTATCCGGAAAATCAAATTAGGAAAGTATAGTGAGACAAAGAATTCGGAAAACAAAGAATATGTAAAATCAAATCCGGAATGCTTCCGAAAAATCGAATCTGGAATGCTTCCGGAAAATCGAATCTGTAACACCCCGGTTTTTATTATTCTTCAATAATAGAAAATATTTGTATATGTTTATTTTTTTTGTTTATTTTTATGTGATTTGGTTTGAGTAATTTTAGTTACCCATTTAAAATTTATTTTTGAGTGCGTTAATACTGTCTTATATCAGTATAGGCACGATTACTAGACAATACTATTATGTTATTTTCACTATGAATATTTGTTTAGAAAAAATATTTATAATAATGAGATTGGAAGAAAATTATTGTTATATTTTTATTCTATTTAATTTTAGAGTTAAAAATATTTTGGTTTGACATTAATCAGAGATTAATTTTGGATCGTTGATTTTCTTAGTTGATCAGTTCAACTATCAATCTTGACTCTAATTTAAATTTTGAAAGTATATAATTGTCAACCATTATTTTTAAATCAATAAGACAAAAACATATTTATTTTTAGGCTCAATATTTACTACTCATTTTGTACCTACTATTACTAATCACATATTTTTCCTCCTTATATCTCCCACTCCTATACGCAATACACCTCCCCATCACTCTCTTCTTTCTTTTTCTTTTCTTCTTCCTTCTTTTTATCTCCCTCTTCACTTCACGCCCGTGCACCACTGCCGGACGCCACTGGTCGATGCGACAGAGGAGCCGCCCGCCGCCGCCTGCTCACTTCCGGTATCATCCTGCATGGAATGCCACCCTGTCTCGCGTGAAAACCGCACCTCCCACTGTGGTAAGTTCCGGCCGCCACCTTCCATGGTGGTTTCCGCCCTCCTTGTCTTGTTTGGACCTCCCTTCTCTTCTTCCATGAGTTTCACTTTCATTTTGTTCATGAATGTTCTAGACTCCGCGTCACAATAGCGTCGCCGTCGTCTTTCGCTGCCTGCCGCCGCACCGATTAGCATTCCATCCACCATGTCTTCTCTCCTTCTTCACCTAGGGTGAGTTTCTTACCCCTATTCCTTTGTGATTATGAAAACCCCAAATCATATGCAAAACCCTAACCCTAGCCTTTTTAATTCAACTTCCAATTCTGAAATTGAACTGAGTTTTATGTAATTAAGGTAGTGAATTGGTGTTTCCCTACATTTATTTCATAGTTCTTGGGCTAAATTGATTTTTCCCCAATCTCACTAAAACCCCAAATTTCCCAATTTTAAACATTAGTCAAATTATGTTGATTTCTCAATTTTGATTATATTTTAATGTAATTAAAGTTGTTAATTGTAGTTCCCTAGCCTAATTCCAAATTACTTGATCAAAATTGGTTTTTCCCAAATTCCTAGTGAACTCTTAAACCCCGATTATTTTAAATGAAAAACCAATATCGTTTCCTTAGTGAATTAATTATTTAAGTTGTACAAACTTATGTTTTGTGATGATAAGTTTCAGATTTTTGGTTGTGCTTGCTATTGGCTATGTTGATGGCCAATTTCCATCTATGTGGATGTGACTGTCACGGTTGGAGGAGTAGAGAATACATTTTTGGAGCTATCTTGAAGTTGTTTATAAGCGTTGCAAAGTGTTAGAGGAACCCGGAATGAGTGATCTTATTCTTGTCTTCAAAGGTAAGGGGAGACTGTCTGAGGGATTTTCGGTAACTGCATACTATTTGTGTGTTATATTTGAGTTTATCTGTTGTGATGTGTCGTGTCAAATTAAGTTGTTATATGACTGTTATGTGGTTTTTAATGTTTTATGTGAAAGCGTGATTATACTGTGATGTGTAACGCCATTTGTTATATTAGTAATCCCAAGATAAAATCAACAAAAATCCTTTAAAACATTTAATTAAAACATATGTCTCGTAAAGAAAAATTAAAAAAAAGACTTAAAGTTTGAAAATACCTCATATTAAATAATATAGTAATAAAGTATCCATGAAATGAATATAATACGTAAACCAAAGAACGTCGTCAGCACCCTCAACCATACTACATTACTAACCAACTAGGTGATAAAAAGATGACTCCTCAGATCTCTGGGTCCTCAACAACGATGTCCTCGGTCTCTGAAAATAACACTTATAATGATATATAAAATCCCAGTGATCAACAATACAGTTTTATAAAATATTTTCGAAAATAGTATTGTTCTCAGCCGGCGCGGTAACCGGAAAAACTGTCCATGGCACCCGCTAATTTTCCAAAATAATATATATAAAAGAAAATACTTTTAATAACAACAATAATCTCATCAACTCAATAGCATATAACGTAACAACAACTTATCTCAATGAAAAACACTGACGCTCCCCTTAACTGATCTAAGAGGTCATCTATCCTAGGCAAGGGATATTTATTCTTGATGGTTACCTTATTCAGTTGCCTATAATCAACACACAACCTCATACTCCCATCTTTTTTCTTCACTAGAAGCACTGGTGATCCCCAAGGTGACACACTAGGCCTAATGAACCCCTTTTGTAACATATCCTCTATCTGTTTCTTGAGCTCGCTCAACTCTAGAGGTGCCATCCTATAGGGTGCTACTAATACAGGTCCACTCCCGGGTATTAGATCTATGGTAAACTCAATCTCTCTATCTGGAGGTAAATTAGAGACATCCTTAGGAAACACATCTGGGAACTCACACACAATAGGCAACGCCGCTATATCACTTTCAGCCTCTATCTTAGCAAAAAAGAGACGTATATATCCCTGATCTCCCTCAACTAAGCACTTACGACATGAGGCAGCAGAGATAAGATGTTATGTCCTAGGAGAGTCAACAGACATGGACTGTGGAATGAAAGAAATAGTTCGACTAGCACAATCAATAATAGCATTATTACGAGACAACCAGTCCATGCCCAAAATAATATCCAGACCAGACATAGGTAGACATATCAGATCAACAATATAAGTCAGGTCTTGACACAATAAAGAACATTGCAGGCAGACAGAAAAAGTAATCAATCTATCTTTAGCAGGAGTAGAAACACACAAATCATATGACAGTTTAGTAATAGGTAACTCTAAGAATTGAGCACATTTAAATGAAATGAATGAATGTGTTGCTTCCGAATCGAACAATATGATAACATCATGACCTTTAATAAAGCCCTTACCTTGGATCAAACTGTCGGACTCCTTCACCTCCTCTCCTTGGATGGTAGAGACCCTTCCGTGGTTCAATGATCTAGTTTGAGATTGTCCTCCTGACTTGCACATCCTAGCAAAGTGTCCCATCTTCCCGTATTTGTGGCAAGTGGTTTGTGCCGCGGGGCACACACGATCTCCATGCTGCCACCCACACTTGTAACATGCAGTCCCCTTCTCACCTTGAGCACCTTGAACCTGCTTACCCTTCATGATTGTAGGCACAGGTCGTAGGCTCTTCAGGAAATTACCCCCTTTCCCAATGAACCTCTTGTCGTCAATGAAGCTCTTTTCCTTCGACCTCTCAACCAGCACAACTTCCATATTCTGCTCCGCCACCCTACACTTGTTCACTAAAGTGGGGTAGTCTCGAATCTCTAGGAGCCCAATAAGGCTCTGCAGCTCTGGCTTCAAACCCTGCTCGAACTTAATTGCTTTCCATGGACCATCAGGATTATCCCTCACCTATGTAGAGAACCTTGCAAGCCTCTCAAACTTGGCCACATATTTCGCTACCGTCATACTCCCCTGACGAAGATGTAGAAACTCCATCTCTTTCTGTATCCGGACACTGTGCGGAAAGTACTTCTCCAGAAATACCTCCTTGAATCTGTCCCACGTGATAGGGGCACTCGAAGCAAGCAACCCTCCCCTGGCACAGTTCCACCAGTGCTCTGCATCCGACTCTAACATATAGGTGGCAAAATCCACCTTCTGAGCATCAAAGCACCCCATGGCCCGGAAGATCTTCTCCAATTTTAGTAACCATTCCTCTACCTCAATAGGATTGGTGGTCCCTCGAAAAGCTGGCAGATTATTATTACTGAACTCTGACAGACCCTGTACTGTGGATCTGGAGCTGCAATTAGTACCATGTTAAGCACCTCCCCCTTATCCTTTCTTCTGACGGAGAGTCTCCGTCTGCTCCTGCATAACTCTGGCCATTCGAGCCAAAGTCACTGCAAGTGCATCATTCCTCCCTCGCCTGTTTGCCGCCATAATCTGCATACCACCAATCAAACAGAGGGTTGATCAAGTCCAATATCCAAAAGAATAGAATGCAGAATTATAACTCTAACGAGCATCCTATGCTCCCAAGTTTTGTTTTTTTGAAAAAGCCCCACTACCACAGTCCGATTTAGAATCGAACTGCTCTGATACCATAAATGTAACACACTTTGTTACATTAGTAATCCCAAGATAAAATCAACAAAAATCCTTTAAAACATTTAATTAAAACATATGTCTCATAAAGAAAAATTAAAAAAATATATTTAAAGTCTGAAAATACCTCATATTAAATAATATAGTAATAAAGTATCCATGTAATGAATATAAATATACATCCATACGTTCGAATAATAAATAAAAACCAAAAGCCTCAAAACCGGGCGTCTAATTACAATCCGAGAAAAATAATACATAAACCAAAGAACATCGTCAGCACCCTCAACCATACTACATTACTAACCAACTAGGTGATAAAAAGATGACTCCTCAGATCTTTGGGTCCTCAACAGCGATGTCCTCGGCCTCTGAAAATAACATTTATAATGACATATAAAATCCCAGTGATCAACAATACAGTTTTATAAAGTATTTTCGAAAATAGTATTGTTCTCAGCCGGCGCGGTAATCGGAAAAACTGTCCATGACACCCTCTAATTTTCCAAAATAATATATATAAAAGAAAATACTTTTAATAACAACAATAATCTCATCAACTCAATAGCATATAACGTAACAACAACTTATCTCAATGCAGCACATTCCATATACCAAGTAAATTCTGTTTTAATCCAAATGGCCCGAAGACCTCCTAATTAAATTGGTCTCTTACCGGCATGCCATAAATTCACACATCACATGACAGTGGCGTCCCATTGCCCACCCCTACTCATGAGGAGTGTTTCGATGTCACCCTCCTGTCGGGGACATTTCCATTTCGATACCTCCCATGTGCACATGACGATATTTCTCCCTTTTCGACACCCCAATATGTGGAGGTGTTGCTTTCGATACCCCTTTTTAGGTGGTATCGTTTGTTTTCGACATCCCAATCACATGGCGATGTTACTTTCGATACCCCATTAAGGCGGTATTACTCTTCGATACCCCTATCATAGGTGGCATTGCGACAAACATCATACAACTCATCATAAGGCATAAATTTCATGTCTCATACATGTAACAACTCATTTACCATAAATTAAATACTTAATCTTATCATGCATACCAAATAGACTCATACCATGTCATCAAGTAATTTTATAACTACAATATGACAATCACGAACATCAAGACATAACATATGTCATCAAGCATATCATTCATCTAGTACAAATATCAATCATGTATTTCATGCCATCAGTAACAAGAGTAAATACTCAATTTAACAAGTTTTTGTTTTAATTGAAAACCCCCGATTTTAAAATTTAGGTTGGTGATATCATTCATATATTCAATTCAAATTCCAAAAAAAAAACTATAAGGTAAACCCTTCCACACATATACAAACAATTATACCATGGAAAGTGTTCGCAAAAAGTACTGTTACTCACCTCTCAAAGGCCTCCAAAGTGCTCTAAAAATTTGTATGATAAAACTAATGTTTCTGTAAAAAAAATATTCTTCCCTTCAGCGTCACGATTGCACTACCAAAGAAAAGAAACGCGTCTCAGGAACCTCTCCCTCTCTAAACTCACTACGCAGCTCTTCCAAGTTACCTACTGTTCTCGCTATGCTGCGGCACAAAACAGCCCTTCCAATCCTTAGTTTATATATATATATATATATATGTGTGTGTGTGTGTGTGTGTTTAAACCTACAGTGCTCAATTCAATTAAAGATAAAAGTGTTGAAAAATCTTGAGGAGAAATTCAAAGGATTTGATTTATGGAAGAAAAAATTATTGAAAGTATTTATATTTGATGATGTTTTGGAGAAAAGAGTGATTTATGAGTAAATAGTGAGGACGACATCTTGAAAATATTTCAGTTATGTTGTCTTTTCCAAACAAATTCAAAAATAAGACGAAAAGTTATTCTAAGAAATGTAAGTGTCAAGGATATTTTAACAGTGATTATGAAGAACTTTTGTAAAAGATAAAATCATTTCATTTACAAATGACTTTATTTCCAACGAAAAATACTTTGGAAAAGTATTTGACAACGAAAACTATGATTAACAATTTTATTATTTCAAATAGAAATTAGTTGGAAATGATTCTACGATCGAGGATTTGAAGTTGTTAGGGAAAAAGGAGTTTTCAAAAGAAAACGGATTTGAGAAAAATGGATTTCTCTATGATTTTATGGTTTTATAAATGAATTTCAAACAGAAAAGATTTCTGTAAACGAGTTTTACACAATGGTGTTATTTCCGTCGACTTGGATAAGTTGAGGAAACTTTGGTTTAGTTTTGTATTTCACAGAACGAAAAATGGTTTAAACGAACCTAGCAATCGAGACGTCGGATCTAGTGTTCTATGATATGGGCCAGGGGTCCGAATGATATGGGCCCGGGGTTCGAAAGGTGAAGTTATGGACTAGATGTCCTATAAGTGGTTTATTGGTTTTGTGCACTAAAATCTATGTATCTAAGACTGGTGCATCGGTCCAGATTTCGTGATTTGCACACTTTTGACTTGAAGTCATATTGTTTTGAAAGAGGTATTAAACTTGAAAGTTTAAAATGATGATTTGGTCGTGCGGCTTTTAGCTCCGACATATAAAGATTGAATACAAAGAAAACAACGAGAACATAACGTTTTACATGGATTCCAGGGCAGACGTGCCTTTTCATAGGACTTGAATGCTTGATGGCAAGTATTCATGACGTTTGTGTCACTATGCCTTGATGGATATACGACCACGAAAACCATGTGCTATATGTAGTCACCACTTTGCCTCGTTTTGGATTGTGGAATGGTTATTTGAACTTTGCCATATCTGGCATTGATTCTGCCTTATTTGGCAATTGGAACCTGATCAGCTCATTCATTTGATGGTTAGAGCTCCAGAGATTAGGTATCAAAGTTAGTTGATGAATATTGAAGTGTCATGGTTTTGAGAACGGTTACGACCGTCGGGTATGAAACCCTTTGATAAATATATTGATTGTCTTTGAATATTCATGTTAAATGGTATTTGAGAGTCGTGCATGTGGTTATCGTGTTTAAATCCATATATTGGTATCTCACCCTTACATGTATCTGTTTTTCTGGTTTTGCTATTGTATCTTGCTATACGTATACAGAAGATGCAGAAGAGGTTTCCAGTTTCGCTCGGGGATATTAGTCCCAATCCTGGAAGATGTATAATATCAGGTATAATGGGGAGAACCATAGGGGTTTTACTCATGAATATCTTTTAGAACGACCAGCTTAGGTTTTGAGACGATGTTGATTAATGTTAGTATGTATGTTTATGGCTCGGAGAGCCTTTATTTTTGGATGGAATGTAAATGGCTCGGAGAGCCCTTCTTTTGGATGAAAAATTTAAAATCTTTCATTTTGGTCAGGTATTTGTTTATGTAAATATTTTCAGAAAAATACCGTCTTTATGTTTTTTGTATGACTGGAATTTCTGGGATGAAAATAGAAATATTTCAACAGATATTTTTATTTTGGGATGTTGCAATTACAGAGGTGTCTCTGTCAAAATTTTTGTAAAAATATTCAAGCTTTTTATTTAAGTACATTTCGAAAATAAATAGGCTTGCGAGACTAGGTTTGTAAGTCTGTTCGCCAGTCACGGCTTGGGTTTTGGGTCATATGACAAATGGTCTATATATGACCAGAATTTGTACCATGATAGGTGAAAATATAATGTTACTATTTCAAAACAGGTTTAAATTTTACCGTAACCGCATTTAACAAACTTTATAGCCGTTTTCTGGCGCTTATATATTTATATAAATTAATTTCTGAAAGCAACCAACGAAATTCCCTTTTAAATTCATTTCCGCACGTGTTTACAAAGTAATGCCCAAGGGGGGTGTTACAGAATCGGAAAGCATCAGGAAACGAAAATCCGGACGGCTTGCGGAGGGGTGGCGTGCGAAGGCACGATGTGGGAGGCATGAACCAGTGAGAAGGCAGAGAGGAAGAGAACAAAGACTTACCCGGAAGAGAAGATGAGGCGGAGCTTGCTGTCCTTTGTCGTGGAGGTACGGCGCGCGGTGTTGCCGTTGTCCCTGTCTTCTTCGTCGTTTCTGTCTTCTGCGCACAGGTAAGGTTTTCCGGATAGGTTAAGTGGGGAAGAGAAAGAGAGGGGGTATTTTAGGGAATTTTTTTAAAAAAAAATGATGCAAGATGTGAATAGCAAAAATCAAGATGTTAATAGTAAAGCCTTTTGTCATGATGGGTATGCATGGTTAACCCATATAGTTATATATACAGGGAGAGGCCCCTACTCCGAGCCATGTTAGCAGTCTGACGTGGGATAGACTTAATTTCTCTCCCAAAAGCACATTGAACTTGACAAAAGAATGACATCACTATCTTATGCCTTTTAGGTATTCCAAAAATTCAATCTTTATATTAAAATATATTGTGTATGCCATATTTGGGATTAAAAATATTGTATGATTACGGAATGGCAACGCGATGTAACATTTTCTCCTTAATTGGCCGATTGGGTGCGGAGTGATTGCACATTTACCACCATTTTATTTATAAAAAAAGATATGGTATGATTAAATTCTTAATTTCCAATTTTTGTCCCCTAAAAAAATAACTATTAGTACTAAATACAAACAATCCAACAATGTATAGACTTTGAAACTTGAAACGTGATAAACTTATTTGGAAGCATGACCTCTAAAATCGTTGAGACTTGCATATCTTAAGAATGAAACTGGTCCTATGCTAAAATAATAACCCATGATACGTTTCAGTATGTTTATTCATTGCATGTCTATTGCATAGATTGTTGAAATTTTGGGTAGCATCTTATGAATTCATGCATTTTGTTTAGAAAGTATTATTATCCATCAAAAAAACATCATCTACATTGACTGATAATTACCCTCAGTACTGTATAGAGACTCAATCAGCAAATCATCAGCAGGGCAATTAGCACTGGCCACCCTACAATTCCTTCTAATCTCCCCAGGCTGACCAGACTGAAGATCACCCATTTTCAACATACCTTCAACAAATGCATTGAAAAACTCACTTTGATCTCTACTATATAAACTCACTAACTCCCTTGTCTCTGGGAAAGTGAAAAGTGTTTGATCTGAGTTAAGAAAGCCTCTTCCAGCAACCAAGTCCTTGAAATATTGGTTATCAAAAACCAAAGGTGTGGTATCAAGATTCCCTGTCACATTTTGATCAACATCTAAAGGGCATAGCTTGCTTAAGTACTCTTCTCTATAAATTGGATCCATGGCAGGGTCAGGCTTTCCAGTTCCAGATTGGTTGTATAACCTAAACATGATGGAAAAACAACGACCTTGGCCAATAGAGTGAGATCCTGAGAGTGCTACAAGGTCTTTGACACTAAGGTTATATTTCTGAAAAAGATCAATAAGATAGCTTGCATTGGATCTTGGGCTTGGCATGATGTCATTTGAGTCTTCTTGACTAGCAGTTAAGCTGTCCAATCTTCCCAGCCTCACCTCCCAATCGGGTCCTCCTGTCTGCAATAGACGTAAAAACACATTAGTACACGAGTAAAGATGGACACACAATTTAGATACCTTGTATTGGTATCGTAGTGTTTAAGAGTATATTGACAGTGATGAAATAGAGAAGAAAACAATAAATAAGTGAGGATGAATATTTTTATACGGTGTTGGACATCATTTTTGTATCCAAATATCATTACTCTTAGTACATTTGCAATTGCAATCCTATCAATTCATATAATTTACATGGATGAAATTGGATAACAAAAACATTTGATGAAAAAGATAACAAAATTACACTAAGGAACTAAATTCTGTGAATTTTTTTTAATTTACAAAAAGGAAGTAAATTTTGTCTACTGAATTTGAATTAATTACACTGTTTAACTTATATTCAATATTTACTCAAAATTATATTTAAATAGAATTATTTATACACACTAGATATTAAATAACAAATTTGAAATAATATACAACAAATTCTTTTGAATTCATATAGAATATAATTACTTCAAACAAGAACGTTCCATTAAGCTTTCATACGTTAGATGCATTCCTCTCCTCTTGAAATGTGAAATTATTTTATGTTAAATAAATAAATAAATAAATTCACATGGACAGAGGAGACCAGACCGCATATGAAGTTGACTGAGTTGTGCTCTTTTTGTTTTTATTGTATTGTCCATTAATGAAACGCCAAACTTCAAACATTAAAAATTCAAGTATAATAAATAAATAAATAAATTCATGGGGACAGATGATATTGGACCGCTTATGCAGTCGAGCAGTTCATAGCTTTTTCCATTAATATAAACGTTACGAATTATGTATATTTTATTTTGGTACAAAACATAGATATATAGTAAGCCTAGAGTTTTGTAACCAAAAAAAAAAAAAAAACCAAGAGTTTAACTTTTCTTTTTTGACAAGAACCAAGAGTTTAACTTTTTTTAATATATCCAGTAAAAAAAATTATATAAAGTTGGTCTAAATTTTTTTATACTATATAACTCAATTAGTAATCATTTTATATGTGATTTTAAAAATAATTATTATAAGATATAAATATTTTTAATGATGTAGTAATTCATTGTAAAAATATTAATTACTTTTTTTTTCTTGTGTTCTAATCAATTTGATTACTTTTTTACTTGTTTTTTTTTTCAGTGCTTTTATTGTAAGTTTGCAAAATAATTTAAAAATATTAAATGGTTTAATTAGCAGTTATGTATAAATAAATATAAATATAAAAAAAACAAATTACTATTTTCATCCTTTATCTTGATTGTTTTATAACTTTTTATTTGTGTCAAATGGATCCTATATGTTCGCAAGTGTTAAAATCGTTACTTTTTTCCTCAATTTTCATCTAACAATGTCCACCATTCTCTCTCAATATAAAAAATTATTGAGATATAAGCCATTATTTGTTTCTCTCAATAAAAAATATTTACTCTTTCTTCTCTATCTTCCTTTCGCCTTTTTTTTCTGACGACTGAAAATGAACAACCCCTACTAAACCATCATTTTGTGTGTTGTCAACTCAAAATTGTGCCTCCCCAAGATTGGACCCCAACAAGAAAAATTCCCCAACCCAGATGCATGAACTAGACAAGGGAAGAAAACTTGCCCCTTTTGCACCTGGGTGTGAATAGAGATGGTGATTTCCACCCAAGCATAGGAATACGCGTCGGGATTTTTTCCCTGAAGGGATGAGGATGAGAGAGTAAATCCTTCGGAAGGCATTTTGAGGATGGGGACAAGGAACATATTCCCCATCCTGTGGGGTCCCTATCCCTGGTATAATTACAAAAATATACTTAAAAATATGTGTATATATTATAGATATATTTTAGCAATTCTAAATATATATTTTATTTATTAACTTGATAAAATATTGAAAAAATTAACCCTAAGTTTCTTAATCCTATTTGGTTTCTCGGTTCCTCCTCTATAGTCTTCACCTTCCAGTCTTAGACGACCAGACCTCTCACTCCCGACTCTTCATACGTCTGGTTCCAATGCTGTCCGGATAATAACTTTATTCCTCCATACCTCGTCGTAATGTCACTTGTCCATCATGCTTTCACTAAAATGTTGGACATGATCAAAAGAGTTAAACTGGATGTAGTCTTAAATCTTGTTGTAATTTTTGTTGAAACTCAAGTTAGTATTATTTGAGTTTGAACTTATTGCAATTTCTTGGAGAGTGATTTAACTTTAAAATTAAGATTTTTTTAGTTTTATATATTTTATATTTTATTGGATTTTAGTTTATTACCTCTCTTATGAATTTTCAGGATCCCTGAGAAACGGGGAATGGGGGCAAGGATGGGGGAAATTGGGGGACAGGGATGGGAAGCGGGGGAGTACTCCCCGCCTCGTTGAGATCCCTACGGTGTGATACACTAGAGATCAGGATGGTCTTTTCTCCCAATATGCACAAAGGGTTTTAGATGATTGCTCAAAAATTAACAAACACTAGATAGATGAATTATGAATCCAACACAATTCCCTATGACTCATCGATAACATATTTATCATTTTCATGTCTCAAAACCATCAACCAAATGGAGGGATGCCACTGATAGAGTTCTCAAAGCTTGAAGGAAACCATTAATGGAATTTACGGTTTAGATGAAATGGGACCACAGCGGAAAATATTTTTTTATTGAAATTTAACGTAAACTTTGACTGTATTGAATGAAAATTGACAAAAGGATACATTTCGCAACAAGTTAAAGAAAATAATTAAATAAGGGATGAAAAAATTAATTTTATTAATATAAAAATACTTTTAGTATGAAATTGGCTGGGAAAATAATTTTTTATTGAATTTAACATAAATTTTGACTGTATTGAATGAAAATTGACAAAAGGATACGTTTTGCAACAAGTTAAACAAAATAGTTAAATAAGGGAGAAATTTTTTATCAATATAAAATATTTTTAGTATGAAATCGCTTGGTATAGTCATTTTGGATTCCCTATAAATCTCAACCCAATTGAAAAAAACTCATTTAATAAGACAAAACTCTCCCACTGAAATTCAAGATTTTGTTAAGAAATAGCAGAGTTGCTTGTCACTTGCATCAACCGTCATTGATAAATATAAAAAATATTTGTCCCGCTTAATGATTTTTTTTTTTCAAAAAAAATACTGTCTGCGCAAAAAGTTGTCACTTGTTGATAAGAAAAAAAAAGGATTGTAATTGTAAAAATTAAAAGACGCGCTGTAAGAACATGGACCCCAGTTTTCTAATCTAAAAAAGAAAATGGGAAGATTTTAAAGGTAGAGATAGAGTACTAACCAGTGCTACGGCATCTCTAGATGTCATGATTATGATATCTGCACAAGAAACAACTCCCGGACACACCTTCTCGAGAGCCTCCTTGACTTCATCGATAACTTCAAATGATCTAAGCGAATTTATATTCGACAGTGCCAATTTCTCACCAAGCATAGTAGGTGTATCATCAAGCAACATAGAAGCATCACACCCCTTCAAGAAATCAATTGTTCATTTAGACTAAATAAATAATTAAGAAAATTAGTTTAAGTATTTAACTTATGTTAATAAGAAAGGTTGAATTTTGATTATAAGAATAAAAGTAACGTACATTAACAAAACAATCATGGAACTGGAATCGCATAACGGAGGCAACACTTCTGGGTTCCCTGATGAGGGCTCTCTTCATGACATCGCGGACTATGGATTCAGCATCTGGACATGTCTTGGAGTAAAAGCCAGGTTGAAGATCTGATGAGGCCACTAAGGTTATGTGAAGGAGGACGATGAGAAATAAAGGCATGGCCATGAGTTGTTTGGAGGCTATGTAAAAAAATGCTGCCTTGTTTTGATTTCTAAGAGATGCTGAAGCCTTTTTAAACTATGCATATATATTGAGAGTGGACCCTAGGGTAGACTAGGCATGTGGGGTTGTAACTTTGCCATTGTGCAATATATTAATGAACAATTATACATATCTTTATTAAATCTTCCTTAGCACAACCTCCACAAGAGTTGTGTAACATCCCTGGCTGCATTATGGATTGACGACTGTCCCCATAAACCAACATGGGTCTTTTCAGCGTGCTTTGTCCTCACTCACACGCTTCCTAGGAAAACTTTCCAGGAGGTCACCCATCCCAGAATTGCTCCAAGTCAAGCACGCTTAACTGTGGAATTCTTAAGTGACGGGCTACCGAAAAGAAGATGCATCTTATTAGTATAGGTAGTACCAATCAATTCATATAAGTCTTCCTCAACTGTATAGTCCCATACCTACACAGTCTCAGGATCCCTCTCATTCGGGTGTGTAATCGGTTCATTCATGTGTCCCTCCGCCTAGAAGTCTGCCAGGAGCCGCTCCTTGTCCGTGCCTTCTTGCACCGGCGACCACTCTCCACCCTCGTCGGTACCCGGGTGTTACATGCCCACCAGCTTCCGCTTGGTTCATCCCCGAACCACACCGTACTGGGAGAGGTGCCGCTCTGATACCATTTGTAACGCCCTTCGTTACAATAGTAACCCGAAATAGATTCACATAAAAAAAATGTCTAAATAAAATTTTCATAAATATAATTGTCTGAAAATACCTTAATGATTATTAAAGTAAAATAATGGAAATAAATCCTTATATAAATGAAATGAATTGCCACAAAACTCGGGCGTCTATTAAGATAACCCAACGTAAAAAATAAAATAAACATGTCTAGCCACAAACGGCTTCTTATTCAATAAAATACTAACAAAGCTAGATAATAAATGAGGAAAATCGCTAAGTCTTCAATCCTCTTCAGCTTCAATGATGTCGTCCTCGTGCTCTGAAAACAACACTCTTAATTGGATATAATCCCAGTGAATAAAAATCAAGTTCTAAAATATTTTCACAAATAGTGTTGTTCTCAGCCGGTGCGGTAGCCGGAAAAACATCCATGGTACCCGCTGATTTTCAATTTAATAAATATAATAAATCTTCGAAAATAATAACATATAAATTAATTCAATATCAATCAGTTAAACCACAACTCATAAAATCAACTACGGACACATCTCATCACATTTAATCACATTCACCATGCAAGCTCTATGTAATACAACTCCATGAACATGACTCGGTGATTCCCAGAATCACTTGACTTGACTCTTTGGTTCCCAGAACCGGTGTGGATCCCAGATCCACTAAGGTCTATGAGCTCATATCCATGCAATGGCATCCCACTGCCTTCCCCATCCCGGATGGGGGTATCTAATATCTCATCCCAGATGTGGATATTTTCAATATGTTGATATCTCATCCCAGATGGTGATATCTCTCATCCTATTCCCGGAATAGAATGTACAACCGTCACCCCTTCCCGGAAGGTGATGACATGTCATCCCAGATGACTACCAAATATTTTCTCAAGCTCCATGCATCAATTGCTTAAACACCATAACAGATTTTTAACACGTGATACCATAACACATCATTAAGTAATACAATATATGTTCATATAGGCACACAAAATTGGCAAATAAAACAAAAAGGAAAATCAAAGAAACATATGTAATTAGCATCCACGCCACTGCAACAGGATGGAAAACTCTAACGTGGGTAATGAAGAAAAGTGGTACAAGGACCTGATTGGGTGCCTAATAGGTTAGTCATGTTCAAAAGGCATTTGCAATTTTATCAATAAAATAAAATCACTAATTCAGAATATGATACACGTACAATATTGTAATAATCTAAAAATAATATTTTTCTTTTGAATAATCAATTATTTGTACCATGAACGTGTGAGAAAAGTTATTTTTACTCACATTTTGCAGACCTCCAATGTACTCTAAAAATTACGTATGATAAGGATTTGCGCTTCCCTAAAAATTTTTCTCCCATTTGGTGGCGTTCTTGGATCTGTGTTGTTACGGTTGTACTGGCAAGACAAACCGGAACTGATGAAAAAACACTAAAACCCCCTGCGGCGCTCCTATCCACGTTCCTTTTCTTTTGGTTTCTAATCCTTTACATACATACACACATATATATATAGTGTCAGCACATAGTAGTAGGTTTGTCCCCCCCCCCCTTTTTTTTTTTGAAACTTTGAGTAGTCAGGCGCTACACCATTCACACACACACACACACACATATATATATTAATTCTCTTTCTTTTTATATATTCATTTTAATTTAATATTTCTTTTGTATTCACTAACCAATTCTAATAAATTTTATACTAATAAATTCTCACCACTAGACCTCTTAATCATATTTTATTTTTATTATATCATTATTATATATATATATATATATTTAAATTAATTAAATTAGGATTTCAGGATGTTACATTTTATAATGTCTTCAGATTTTTAAAGCGAATACCATTGCTGCTAGCTCCAAGTCATGTGTAGGATAATTCCTTTCATGAATCTTCAACTGTCTTGAAGCATAAATCAGCGGGTACCATGGATGTTTTTCCGGCTACCGCACCGGCTGAGAACAACACTATTTGTGAAAATATTTTAGAACTTGATTTTTATTCACTGGGATTATATCTCATTAAGAGTGTTGTTTTCAGAGCACGAGGACGACATCATTGAAGCTGAAGAGGATTGAAGATTTAGCGATTTTCCTCATTTATTATCTAGTTTTGTTAGTATTTTATTTTGAATAAGGAGCCGTTTGTGGCTAGACATGTTTATTTTATTTTTTACGTTGGGTTATCTTAGTAGACGCCCGGGTTTTGAGGCAATTCATTTCATTTATATAAGGATTTATTACCATTATTTTACTTTAATAATTAATCATTAAGGTATTTTCAGACAATTATATTTATGAAATTTTTATTTAGACATTTTTTTATGTGAATTTATTTTGGGTTACTATTGTAAAGAAGGGCGTTACATTTATGGTATCAGAGCAGTTCGATTCTAAATCGGACTGTGGTAGTGGGGCTTTTTCAAAAACAAAACTTGGGCGCATAGGATGCTTGTTAGAGTTATAAATGTTGCATGCTATTCTTTAGGATATTAGACCTGATCAACCCAGTATTTCATTGGTAGTGAGCAGATTTATGGCTTTTAATAGGCGAGGGACGAATGTTGCACTTGCATCGACTTTGGATCGTATGGCCAGAGCTATGCAAGGGCAGACAGAGACTCTCCGTCAACTGAAAGGGAATGGAGGCCAGTCACTGGTGGAGTTATGACAACCTAGGACCCTTAGCACGTGGGGCATTTCCGAATTCAATAAGAACAACCCGCCATCATTCTGAGGCAGCTTAAATCCGAAGGAGGATGAATTTCTTCAACTCGTACAGGAGAAAAGTTACTCTATTGTTCGATTCGGGAGCAACACCTTCATTCACTTCATTTAAATGTGCTCAATTCTTAGAGTTACCTGTTACTAAACTGTCATATGATTTGTGTGTTTCTACTCCTGCTAAAGATAGATTGATTACTTCTTTTGTCTGCCTGCAATGTCCCTTATTGTTTCAAGACCTGACTTATATTGTTGATTCGATATGTTTACCTATGTCTGGTCTGGATATTATTTTGGGCATGGACTGGTTGTCTCATAATAATGCTATTATTGATTGTGCTAGTCGAACTATTTCTTTCATTCCACAGTCCATGTCTGTTGACTCTCCTAGGACGAAACACCTTATCTTTGCTGCCTCATGTCATAAGTGCTTAGTTGAGGGAGCTCAGGGATATATACTTCTCTTTTCTGCTAAGATAGAGGCTGAAAGTGATATAGCGGCGTTACCTAGTGTGTGTGAGTTCCCAGATATGTTTCCTAAGGATGTCTCTAGTTTACCTCCAGATAGAGAGATTGAGTTTACCATAGATCTAGTACGTGGGAGTGGACCTGTATCAGTAGCACCCTATAGGATGGCACCTCTAGAGTTGAGCGAGCTCAAGAAACAGATAGAGGATATGTTACAAAAAGGATGGGAGTATAAGGTTGTGTGTTGACTATAGGCAACTGAATAAGGTAACCATCAAGAACAAATATCCCTTGCCTAGGATGGATGATCTCTTAGATCAGTTAAGAGGAGCGTCAGTGTTTTCCAAAATAGATCTAAGATCGGGATACCATCAAATTAGAGTTAGAGGCGAGGACATCCCTAAGAAATCCTTCCGGACAAGGTATGAGCACTATGAGTATGTGGTGATGCCCTTTGGTGTGACCAACGCCCCAGCCGTTTTCATGGATTACATGAATTGGATCTTTAGGACCTTTTTGGACAGGTTTGTGGTGGTATTCATAGATGACATTTTAATATACTCTAGGACGCACAATCTCAAAGGATGGTGTAGCGGTTGATTCCTCTAAAGTTGATGCGGTGTTGGGATGGGAACAACCTAAGACAGTAACCGAAGTAAGAAGTTTCTTAGGCTTAGCTGGTTGCTATAGGAAGTTCATAGGGGGATTCTCTGTAACATCCTAAAATTTCAATATAGTCTTTTTAATAAAAGATTAAGCTATTAGGAGGTTTAGTGTAGAAAAAGATTTATTTATTAGTGTTGTTTAGTAAATAAAAGAATATGAAGTTAATACAATATATATATATATATATATATATAAAGTTTTTTAAAAAAAGAAATAAATAAAAATAGAAAAGACATTAGCCACGTCAAATGCAATTAGAATAAGGCTTGCTTTTGTTTAAATGTAATTAGGAAACCATATTCCTTTTAGCACTTATCCACTGGACCCACTTGGTTAATTAATTGAAGAAATTTGGCTTTACACAAATATGACCACATGGCAGCATCTCTTATGGGCCGTCTTTTTCTATTAGGGAATCAAAAGTTAAGTGGGTTTTATAAATTGAGAGGTATATGAGAGAACCACTCATTCTGGACACATACTAGCGCCGTCAACGAATTGAGGAAGGATTAAGCAGCACTATAAGCCAAAGGAAATTGTATAATTGTTACGCTTTACTTGATAACCGGAGAATAGGCTTTATAAATATGATTTGTTCACAGAAACGCTTGAGTTTCTGGGAGGTCTACGAGAAGTAAGTAAATACCCATTTTCTTAAACTTCCATGGTATATAATTTTAAAGGGTGTTTGATTATGAAATTAAGAGTAATTATTTAGGGTTTTGTCTTCAAAATAATTTTGTTGTTTTATTGGTTATTAATTATTATGAGAGTGAATATTCACATGTTGAGTGATATTATTGTCTGATATGCATTTTGTGATATGTGATGCCTTAGTATTGTTTTGATATGAACTTGATGAATAATAAAGCATGTGACATGGTATTATGTATTGAGGTTATTTTGATATTTATGAGTTGTTTATATGATGATATGAAATTATAGTGGTTATATGCTTTAAAAAGTTTGTCAATTGTGATTGATGGTTTTATGTTTCGGAATATGGATGAATGGGTATATGCATGATGTGTGGAATTTGTTGATATGCCGCCTAAGAATGGGGCATTGGCTTGTAACATCACCATTTAATGGGATGTCGAAAAATAAGATATGGGGCAAGGAATCCATTTTGTGAACGAGGCTCTCTGGTCACCGTTAATGGGAGGTAAGGAACCAATTTAATTACGAGGTTCTCGGGTCACCATAGGGGCAGGGAGTCAATTCTAAAATGGGATTCCCGAGTCACCATGGGGGCAAGGAATCAACTCTAGAACGAGGTTCTCGGGTCACCATAAAGAGGGTGGCAAGGAATCAATTCTAGAACGGGGTTCCCGAGTCACCGTAGACAAGGGGCAAGGAACCAATTTAATGAGGTTCTTGAGTCACCGAACTGTGCAAGAAACCAACACAGAGTGGGGTTTCCGAGCCACTTGAGGATTGTGTTATCATATGATGTGTGATTACTTTGTTTAATTAATATATGATATTTGATTATGTTGTCGTTATATGATTGTTGTAATTAAATGTACTTTTTTTTATGAACATTATTTTGGAAAATTAGCGGGTACCATGGTTGTTTTTCCGGTTACCGCACCGGCTGAAAGCAACATCTTTTCGAAAACATTTTAGATCTGTGTTTACTTACAGGGATTATAAATCTCATTAGTGGTGTTGTCTTTCAGAGTTTGCAGGTGATGAGATGGATGATACAGTGGTTGAGAGAGTCTTGAAGATAGTAGTTATAATTTATTTATTTGTTCTTTTGGGTTTATTAGACGTCCGTGTTTTGAGACAAAAACAATTGTAAAAGAATTATGTGGATTTTAATAATTATTTTTTTAGGCTTTATTTTATTTGGATATAATGTTTTATTTAGCACTAATACTTTATTCATTTATTTTGAATATACGAGATACTTTCATAAGTGATTTTTGTGAAAAATTTTATGATTAGATTATTTAATTTAAATATTTTTAAAGGCTTCACTAGAAAATTAATTTGGGTTACTAATGTAACGAAGGGCGTTACATTCTCTAGATTAGCCTTACCTTTGACCCAGTTGACTAGGAAGGGGAAACCTTTTGTGTGGGACCAGGAGTGTGAGGACGGGTCGCAAGAGCTTAAGAGGAGATTGGTGTCATCACCAATCTTAACTATACCGGATCCCTTAGTGAGTTTTGTGGTATACTGCGACGCGTCTAAGAATGGCTTGGGATGTGTCTTAATGCAGGAGGGCAAGGTGGTAGCCTACGCCTCTTGGCAGCTCAGGCCACATGAAGGGAATTACCCTACCCATGACCTAGAGCTAGCAGCTGTGGTTTTTGCCCTTAAAATTTGGAGGAATTACCTTTATGGGGCAAGGTTTGAAGTTTTTAGTGACCATAAAAGCCTAAAATATCTGTTCGACCAGGAGGAGTTGAACATGAGACAACGAAGGTGGATGGAGTTCCTTAAGGACTATGACTTCGAGTTGAAGTACCATCCGGAAAAAGCCAATGTGGTGGCGGATGCTTTGAGTAGGAAGTCCCTACACGTGTCGAGCTTGATGGTGCAAGAGCTGAACCTCATGGAGGAGTTTAGGGACATGAATCTGGAAGTGTTGGATGCGTCCTTAAATGTTTTAAGTTTGAAGTTGAATAGGTTGGAAATTAATAGTGACCTTAGAGATGGGGTTAGGCGGGAACAACTTTTAGACCAGGAGTTGCAGTCTCGGTTGGGACAAGGAGGTTATGAGTTATCTGTTGATGGGCTAGAGAAGTTTAAGAATATGATCGTTGTTCCTAAGGAGGGGAGCCTTAGAGAGAAGATATTAGAGGAAGCTCATAAGGGAAAATTTACCATACATCCTGGTATAAATAAGATGTACCAAGACCTTAAGGGGATGTATTGGTGGCCAGGAATGAAAAAGGATGTGGCTAGCTTCGTAGCTAGGTGTTTAGTGTGCCAAAAGGTTAAGATAGAACATCAGAAGCCTTCGGGGTTGTTGCAGTCCTTGGAGATTCCAGAATGGAAGTGGGAGAGAATTTCTATGGACTTTGTGATGGGGTTACCTAAGACGCGTTTGGGCTTAGACGCCGTATAGGTGATAGTGGATAGGTTGACCAAGTCTGCCTACTTCTTTCCAATTAGGGCAACCTATAGCTTAGACAAGTTGGCATACCTCTATATCAAGGAAATAGTCAAGCTTCATGGGATACCCACATCTATAGTGTCAGATAGAAACTCGAGGTTTACCTCTAGATTTTGGAAAGCTTTTCAGCAAGCCTTTGGGACTAAGTCGAACCTTAGCACGACCTATCATCCCCAAACGGATGGTCAGTCAGAGCGGACCATTCGGACCCTTGAGGACATGCTTAGAGCATGTGTCCTGGATGAAGGAGGGAGTTGGGATGGATTCCTACCTCTCATTGAGTTTGCGTATAACAATAGTTATCACGCTAGTATAGGTATGGCACCCTATGAGGCCCTATATGGGAGGAAGTGTAGGTCCCCTTTATGTTGGTGTGAGGTAGGTGAGAAAACCTTGATAGAACCTGAATTGGTCCAGGAGACCTCTGAGAGAATCAAAATGATTAGGGAGAGGATGCGCACGGCGCGAAGTAGACAAAAGAGCTACGCCGACAAAAGGAGAAAGCCTCTAGAATTCCAGGAAACTGAGCATGTATTTTTGAGAGTCACTCCTAAGACGGGGGTAGGGGAGTCGATGAAAGTCCTCAAGCTAAATCCTCGTTTCATGGGACCTTTCCAAATCCTTAAAAGAGTCGGGCCTGTTGCTTACCAACTGGCTCCCGCCACAGATGGCAAACCTTCATGATGTTTTCCATGTGTCTCAACTCAGAAAATATGTGTCTGATGAATCTCATGTGATAGATCCTGAGTCTGTACAATTGAAGGATAATTTGATCTATAAGCCAAAGCCTAGTCGAATCATGGACAAGAGCATTAAGACTCTAAGGAACAAGGCGATTCCATTGCTGAAAGTGTTATGGGATGGATTGACTCCTGAGGAAGCCACTTGGGGGATGGAGGAGGACATCGTGCATCAATACCCAGATTTTATTATCTAAGGTACGGTAACCTTTACGTTTGAATATGTCACGTGTTAAAATAAGTGCGTGAGTGCGAAGCGAATTTCGAGGACGAAATTCTCTAAGGAGGAGAGAAAATGTAACATCCTGAAATCCTAATATAATTAATTTAAATATATATATATATATATATAATAATGATATAATAAAAATAAAATATGATTAAGAGGTCTAGTGGTGAGAATTTATTAGTATAAAATTTATTTGAATTGGTTAGTGAATACAAAAGAAATATTAAATTAAAATGAATATATAAAAAGAAAGAGAATTAATATATATATGTGTGTGTGTGTGTGTGTAAATGGTGTAGCGCCTGACTACTCAAAGTTTAAAAAAAAAACGGGGGGGGGGGACAAACCTACTGCTATGCGCTGACACTATATATATATATGTAAAGGATTAGAAACCAAAAGAAAAGGAACGTGGATAGGAGCGCCGCAGGGGGGTTTTAGTGTTTTTTCGTCAGTTCCGGTTTGTCTTGCCAGTACAACCGTAACAACACAGATCCAAGAATGGCACCAAACGGGAGAGAAATTTTTAGGGAAGCGCAAATCCTTATCATACGTAATTTTTAGAGCACATTGGAGGTCTGTAAAAGGTGAGTAAAAATAACTTTTCTCACACGTTCATGGTACAGGTAATTGATTATTCAAAAGAAAAATATTATTTTTAGATTATTACGATATTGTACCTGTATCATATTCTGAATTAGTGATTTTATTTTATTGATAAAATTGCAAATGCCTTTTGAACATGATTAACCTATTAGGCACCCAATCAGGTCCTTGTACCACTTTTCTTCATTACCCACGTTAGAGTTTTCCATCCTGTTGCAATGGCGTGGACGCTAATTACATATGTTTCTTTGATTTTCCTTTTTGTTTTATATGCCAATTTTGTGTGCCTATATGAACATATATAAATGGATACTAACAGACGCCTATACACTGCCTATTAGTTAAGGGTTTTCATATTATAATAAACATATATTGTATTACTTAATGATGTGTTATGGTATCACATGTTAAAAATATGTTATGGTGTTTAAGCAATTGATGCATGGAGCTTGAGAAAATATTTGGTAGTCATCTGGGATGACATATTGTATGATACATATGAGTTGGTCATCACCTTCCGGGAAGGGGTGACGGTTGTACATTCTATTCCGAGAATAGGATGAGAGATATCACCATCTGGAATGGGATATCAACATATTGAAAATATCCACATCTGGGATAGGATATTAGATACCCCATCCAGGATGGGGAAGGCAGTGGGACGCCATTGCATGGATACGAGCTCATGGACCTTAGTGGATCTGGGATCCACACCGGTTCTGGGAACCAAAGAGTCAAGTGATTCTGGGAATCACCGAGTCATGTTCATGGAGTTGTATTACATAGAGCTTGCATGGTGAATGTGATTAAATGTGATGAGATGTGTCCGTAGATGATTTTATGAGTTGTGGTTTAACTGATTGATATTGAATTAATTTATATGTTATTATTTTCGAAGATTTATTATATTTATTAAATTGAAAATCAGCGGGTACCATGGATGTTTTTCCGGCTACCGCACCGGCTGAGAACAACACTATTTGTGAAAATATTTTAGAACTTGATTTTTATTCACTGGGATTATATCTCATTAAGAGTGTTGTTTTCAGAGCACGAGGACGACATCATTGAAGCTGAAGAGGATTGAAGACTTAGCGATTTTCCTCATTTATTATCTAGCTTTGTTAGTATTTTATTTTGAATAAGGAGCCGTTTGTGGCTAGACATGTTTATTTTACTTTTTACGTTGGGTTATCTTAGTAGACGCCCGGGTTTTGAGGCAATCCATTTCATTTATATAAGGATTTATTACCATTATTTTACTTTAATAATCATTAAGGTAAATTCAAACAATTATATTTATGAAAATTTTATTTAGACATTTTTTTTAATGTGAATCTATTTCGGGTTACTATTGTAACGAAGGACGTTACAAGTTGTTTAACTAATTTTAAGAAATAAGATTTAGTTCTGCTACCAAAAAAATAAATAAATAAATAAGAATTAGTTCTTATTAGTAGTACATCATGGGAGCACAATGATGTGCTGCCCAGTTATAAAATCAATTACTTTTATAAGCAACCAATTCTTATAGAGGCATGACCATGAGTTGTTTGGAGGCTATGTAAAAAAGTGTTGCCTTGTTTTGATTTCTAAGAGATACTGAAGCCTTTTTAAACTATACATATATATTGAGAGTGGACCCTAGAGTAGACTAGGCATGTAGGGTTGTAACTTTGCCTTTATGCAATATATTAATGAACAATTATACATTTCTTTATTAAATCTTTTTTATAATAATCTTCCTTAGCACAACTGTGACACCCTCTACCCCGCATGTATTTATAAAGCATAAGCATAGAAGGAAATATTTAAAATTGTAAATAAACACATGCATCTCATTTATTATAAAATTAAAAACCATAGGTAAAAGGTATCGCATTGTAACCAAACATAAACAATGCGGAAACAAAATAAGTTTTAAAGAAACATAACTATAAAAGCAAACCCAACCCCGATGTCACATTACAGAGCTGGTATAATCGATTCCAGAAAAATCACGGATAAACAACATAACTAAAGAAGTCCTAAACTAAGAGTAACGACTCCTCGGAGTCACTCCTCAACTGGCTGCTCACCGTCCTCTGCATAAAAGATACATGCCAAACAAAACAATAGAAAGACGGGGAGTAATAAACATGTATAAAACATAAAGGTATGGAAGCAGTTAGCAAGATGAGCATACATCATAACAATAGCATGTTATAACACATCAACATACATAACATATTTACATCATCCATAACAATTCCATCAATATATGCTATGCGGACTCCACTACTCCGTTATGCATGTGGATCCAATCTACCTCAAGAAGTCAACTTCGGAGTTACATATCCACATTGGTCATTAAGCACCAACGCCGACAGTTCACCAAACCATGGGTGAACCCCTTGGATAGCCGACACGCCTTACTCTCGGATGCTCCATCATGGGGGGCCAGATTCACCTAACTCTCGGATGAATCACCGTGCACGGCCAAATTGAGTTACTCTCAGACGACCTCCCCTATGTTGAACATCCCCCACTAACATCTCCAATGCATGAATGCGTGAGGAACAATCAACACACAATCAAGCAATCACCACCTCCGCTTTGGCCACTAGGCTACCAAAGTTTTTATCACCATCAGCATCTCGACCACTTGGGGTCGAGACCCCCTTAGCCACTAGGCACCAAGGCTCAACATTAACAACACATTGACCATTAAGCATCAAGGCCCCCTTGGCCACTAGGCGCCAAGGTACAACAATGTGCAGTAAACATCGTTACTGACTTAACCATCTTTAACATTCGTGATTAATTATCTTTGTTGAGTCTTCATTGAGTTATATATCTTGTCTTTACTTTGATTGGTGTCTTATTACATCATTGGGAACAATTGGGGCAAGACAACCTTGTTCCTGTTTCAGTGTTCTGTTTTGTATAGGGGAGCAAGGTCGTGCTTCCCCCAGCATAGGCGTGCTGACTTTTAAGTCAAGCACGGGCATGCTGACTATTGAGCACCGTGCTTACTGGAGCATAGCCATACTGTTATGGGAAGAAGGGTTGGGGAACCCTGCTAAGCTTCCTAGGGCATTCAAAGATCAATCCTATTGGCTTTTAACTAACCATCGACTTTAATTTCATCATTCTCAATTAATCTCCATGTCTTATGTTTATTGAGAATTAGTCCTTTAATTTCTGGTTCGTTATTAATGTCCTTATAAAACTCATGAATCAATCCTAGGGTCTTAACTATACCAATACCATTAACCTTGCCTCTCATTACTATGATTCTAGTCTTATGAACAATTGGGAATTTATCCCTGAATTCTTAAACATCATTATTAACGTCTTTTAATGTCTTATTAACATTAATGTTCATCTCAACATTCATAACAAATCAATCAAACCATTCATGGTATAAACAATATCAACAACCAAATCATTCATGGCAAAAACAGCGTGTCGAACCAAAGCGTTATTCATGACACGATCATCATCATTATAATTTAAGAACAAACATGCCAATAACATAGAAATAATATCATACATATAGCATATAGCAAGCAATAAGGTCATAAGTTAACCTTTTATCATACGCTACCCCCAATGCCTACATGTTCATACCATCCCTTCTCCCCATACCTGGTATGAAAATTCAACTATTACCAAACGTAAGCAATTCTAATCTAGTTCCCTCAAGCGGCTCGACAAATTCCTCAAGCCTTGGCTAAACACAAAAGGGTAAACATTAATCTCCCAATTCAAGATAGCAAGAAAAGGAGATTAACAAAAGGGATAACAAGGTTACCTTAATTTGACACTAGCGCACAATTCTCTCCCCAAACGCAAGCAAGAACTTCTAAGAACACGAAGGGTTTTAAAGAGAAGAGAGGGGAGGGATTTATGTCGCACAAGGATTGCGAAAAGTGTTAAAAGTGAGGGTTATACCCGCAACCCTCCTAACCCACTTATTTACACTGTCAGAACAGTATGTACAGCAGTGCTTCGTGATGTTCGGCCGTGCATAAGCTGTTCGCAGTGCGTTCAAATAAATGATGCAAAGCAGGACATAGGTGGCACATAATATGTATGGTTTGTACATAATACGTCCGTGCATAATTATCTAGAGCTCTAACTTAATCCTTTCTGCACGATTCACGGGGCAAACAATGATTACGGCACGAGGCCTACTAAAAAACCGAATTTGGCCAAAACACTTGCAATAAAACTTGTAGATAATTATCTTAGCTTTCCAGCACATCAAAGATCACCTCAATCGGACATCTAAAACTCAATATATGGCCAAAACGGTGAAACATGTTACTGGGACTCTAAAATGATTGAACCTTTATAAGTCTAAACTTCCCCAACCATGAACTTAGACATCAAAAACAAATATAACAAACATATATAAGCCAAGTATAAAACATATTAACATTTATTAACATAAGGTGAAATTCAGGGTGTTACAACAACCTCCAAAGGAGTTGATTAACTAGTTTTAAGAAATAAGATTTAGTTCTTCTACAAAAAAAAAATAAGAATTAGTTTTTATTAGTTGTACATTAATGGAGCACAATGATGTAGTGTTCGCTTATAAAACCAATTACTTTTATAAGCAATCGATTCTTATAGAACCATCTAACAAAAAATCATAAAACCAAGAACTAAAATATAAAGATGTGGGATAAATTAGGAAACGGTCTAAACTTCCCCAACCATGAACTTAGACATCAAAAACAAATATAACAAACATATATAAGCCAAGTATAAAACATATTAACATTTATTAACATAAGGTGAAATTCAGGGTGTTACAACAACCTCCAAAGGAGTTGATTAACTAGTTTTAAGAAATAAGATTTAGTTCTTCTACAAAAAAAAATAAGAATTAGTTTTTATTAGTTGTACATTAATGGAGCACAATGATGTAGTGTTCGCTTATAAAACCAATTACTTTTATAAGCAATCGATTCTTATAGAACCATCTAACAAAAAATCATAAAACCAAGAACTAAAATATAAAGATGTGGGATAAATTATGGAACCCATTTGGTGAACCTTTTAGAGTTACATTAACTATAATGGAGATTTGCTTAAAATAAATATTAGATAAAAAGTGGTGATGTGGCTTGATGAGCCCGTAAAAAGATGAGTTAAGCGACTTCAATGAGTTACATTATAGGATATGCTTTTATCACCTATTAAAAAAAGTATAGTGTGGTCAGGGGTTCGACTTCTAGCTCATGCGTGTGGAAGAGCATCTGTTGGGATAGGTCAACCCCTTAAATGGATCTCAGTACCTCGAGGGATTAGTCTCTGGCTCTCGGTCGGAGGATACCCGAGTTTACCAAAAAGTATAGGATCTTTTTCGGTTTTTTCGAGCATTAATTAATTTTATTTTCTTCTATTTATTAATTACTATTTTAAGTAATTAATATAATGTATTAAGATTCACCAGGAAGATATAATGTCCATTGTATTTAATAAGGGATTTAAAGAATGGGCATAAAATGATATGGTACGTTACTGGTTAGAGGCAACAAAATAGGCTTGTCCAACAGGTCATGCTTGAGTACATCCAGTAAATTGTAGGTTTGGGTTGTAAAATTTGAGGCCATGTTGAACTTCAGTCTTGTTTTTTTCTCAGCCTGATGAAGTCCTGCCATAATCAAGTTCGAGCCAAGCTAACCTGACTAGGTTCGGGTTGACAACTTCATCTTTTATTTGTAAATACTTTCTCTAAAAAAAGTGGTGATGTGGCTTGATGGGCCCGTAAAAAGATGAGTTAAGCAACTTCAATGAATTACATTATTGGAGATGCTTTTATCACGTATGAAGAAAGTATAGGGTTTTTTTAATGATTTTTTCGAGCATTAATTACTTTATTTTATTCCATGTATTAATTATTGTTTTAACTTTTAAGTAATTAAAATAAGGTATTACGATTCGCCAGGAATATATAACGTCCATTGTATTTAATAAGGGATGTAAAGAATGAGCATAAAACGATATGGTACATTACTGGCTAGAGGCAACAAAATAGGCCCGTCCGTTGGTCATTCTTGTGTATATCCGACAAATTGTAGGTATAGGTTGTAAAATTTGAGACCAAATTAAACTTCTATTTTTTTTTCCCGATCCGATGGTTCCGTGCCACAATCGATTTCGGGTCAAGCTACCCTGACTAGGTTCGAGTAGACAGCTTCATCTTTTATTTGTAATAACTTTCTCAAAAAAAATGTGGTGATGTGGCTTGATGGGCCAACAAAAAGATGAGTTAAGCAACTTCAATGAAATACATTATTGGAGATGCTTTTATTACTTATGAAGAAAGTATAGGATTTTTTTTCGGTTTTTTCGAGCATTAATTATTTTATTTTCTTCCATGTATTAATTATTGTTTTAAGTATTTAAGATAATGTATTAAGATTCACCAGGAAGATATAACGTCCGTTATATTTAATAAGGGATGTAAACAATAAGCATAGAAGGATATGGTATGTTACTGGGTAGAGGTAACAAATAGGCCCGTCCAATAGGTCATGCTTGAGTATAATTATAGGTTTAGGTTGTAAAATTTGAGACCAAATTAAACCTTGTTTTTTTTTTTTTTTGCCCGATCCGATGAAGCCTGTGCCATAATTGAGTTCGAACCAAACTACCCCGACTAGGTTCGAGTAGACAACTTCATCTTTTATTTGTAATTATTTTCTCAAAAATTGAAGCATTATAATATGAGGATATAGTTTTCTTTTGTAGTCATCATAGCATATACAAGTAAAAATTTTATTTTAATTTAATATTTTACAAAACGAAAGTGCAGTTTTAGCTAATTGCAAAAGGATAGTATATGCTATCAGTATAGTATGAATTAGCTTATGCAATTATGCTTGAATATTGGTGGAAAGAAGTTTTTTTTTTGGGAAAAAATATATGTTGGGTCGGCTTAAATAAGTTTGTAGCCTACATAGGACCGAACTTGGGCACCATTTTGATATGTCGAATTGAATCCCGACTATTTTTTACCAACCCGACATAACACGTAGCCCAGATCAAGCCGATTCGAAGCAGGCCCAATAGCCCATTTTGCAACCTCTATTACTGGGCTTTCTTTGAAATAGTTATTGAATTGCTTACTACCTATTAAATTTTGTTCTTTAATATTTGTCCCTCTTGGAAATACCCACAGAATCAGGTTTTGTAATTGAAAATTTTGGTTCAATTATCCAAGGAATTAAGGATTGAATGATTAAGTGATTTCAGTAACAAAATAAGAATGGCAACTAGTATCAAACCCAATTAGGATGCTTGCAAGTGAAATCAAATGACATTTAACCCTAACTCTTTCATCGAATTGGATTTCACCCTTGCATTCTAAATGTTTGTTTTATTATCACAACCAAAAGTTCAAAAAATATTGTACTTTCTTTCTACTTCTTGATTGATTTGTTATGCTCTTGGGCTCATTTGATCCAAAATTCATTTTTTTTTAAAAATTGTTAAGTTTATGAGTTAGTACTTGGCCCTCAATCCCTAGAGATGATATCTAGTTTCTCATTGTTTTTATTACTTACAACAATATGATATATCTATCATGATTTTGTCAGATATATTTTGGAAATATGTATATACAATAAAGAAAAAATGTAAATAAGAAAGGAATATACATATATATATATATTTCATAATATTCAAAATTTAATATTCTAATACAAGACTCTTGACAAATTATTTATCATGTTTTGTGATTTTCTTGTTGATCAATTTTAAATAAAAAAGCACTCACTACCCAGTTACACTTACAATTACAACAATCTAAACTATGTTTGGATTACCATTGCTCCAAAAGAACTCTATAAATACTTTATTTCAAATGTATATTTATATCAATTTAACTTTACCACTTGCTATCAAATATAGTAACCCATCGTTTGATTGTTTAATTAATATATTTTCCCAAACATATACTTTATTTCTTAACTAGAGTTTTAACTTATTTTTTTCTCTCCGCCAGGGTTTCCTTGGTGTGAGACGCAAAAAAAAATTATTCTCAAGTGAGGAGCTTTGGTTTTCTTTTCTCGTTTCTTTTCTTCTTTGTTACCATGATGGATGTTAATCTGGGAGGACTTTCCCTTTATGGAGATGAGGAGGAGGGGATTAGTTTAGGGGTGGATGTGGAGGTAGAGGAAGCACATGATACTCGACTTTGTTTGGTGGGCCGTTTCCTTACTGATGGACCAATTCGTTTTGTAGCTATGAGGGATCGTATGTTAGGGATCTGGAGACCGGTGAAAGGGGTTAAAGAAACCTCTCATAATCTCTATCTCTTTCAATTTTTCCATGTAAAGGATTTAGAGATTGTTACTGGAGGAGGTATGTGGTCGTTCGATAATCATCTGTTGATCTTAGGGCGTATACAGATTGGGGTTGCCACTCAAAATATTACGTTGCAGCATGTTGAGTTTTGGGTGCAGTCTCATAACATTCCAATGGGGTTTATGACTGAGATGGTAGGAAAAATTTTGGGGAATTATATTGGAGAGTTTGTGGAGTATGATTCATCTAATAACACGGGTATCTGGCATAACTATATGCGTATCCGTGTTAAGGTGGATGTCATGTTGCCACTTAAAAAGGAGAGGAAGGTTAGGAGGACTGGGGGTGAATGGAGTGTGGTTACTTTTAAGTATGAGAAGCTAGGAAATTTTTGTTTCGTGTGTGGTTGCTTGGGACATATTGAGCAGAAATGCAATGTCCTTTTCTCCATGGAGCGGAATGATGGAGTGCGAGGGTGGAACGCTGAGCTTCGTGCAGATCCAAGGAGGCCGGCAATGGGCGGCGGTAATCGGTGGTTAAGGGAGGATTCCGGCAGTAGAGTTAATCCTAATCAATTTTTAAATTCAAATCAATCAGATTTGCCTATTAATGAGGGACCCGTGAATAATGCAGTTCCTAATTATATGCAGCCATCAAGGGATTTGGTGCATGATACTAGGGCTTTGCATGGCCCAAGGGATTTGGTGCGTCGAAATTCAAATGTTGTGCAGCTGGGAGTCAATGCAATGAGAATCTCAGAAATTAATGTTGTTCCATGTATCTTGCATGGTACGGATAACTATTATGCTGATCTTCTGGAAAAATTATGGAATGGACATATATGGAATCAAGTCAAGGAGGGAAAAACGTGGAAGAATGGGGCCCACGCCTAACAGTGATGAAGGCAGTCCTAGTGTTTTGGAGATGCACAGTAGTGTGGGAGGAGGAGGAAACTTTTTACAACATGATCATTTTTTAATGGTGAGCCTTGGTTCCTAGGCTCGCCGGGAGCAATTAAAATCTTAAGTTGGAACTGTCGAGGCCTGGGTTCCCTTGAGGCAGTTCCAGTCCTTAGGGACCTTGTGAGGTTCCATAACCCGGATGTGGTTTTCTTGGTTGAAACTTTAGCTCTTGTTAGTAGGTGGAGGAAGTTAAGAGAAGAATTGGTTTCGACAGTGCTCCGACGGTGGACAAAATAGGGAGGAGTGGTGGTTTAGCTATTTTGTGGTGTAGTTCAGTGTCTTGTGAGGTGGTAAATTATTCCAGGTATTTCATCAATGCAGAAGTGGTTGACAGTTTGAAAAGAAGGTGACGGTTGACAGGTTTTTATGGTATTCGGGACAAAAGTAGAAGAAAGGAATCTTGGCAGATACTTAAGCGGTTAGCAGGAATGTCGAATCTCCCTTGGTGTATTATCAGAGATTTTAATGATATTCTTTCCGCCACAGACAAGTGTGGGAGAGTTGCTCATCCTCAATGGCTAATCCATGGCTTTCGTGAAGCTATTCAGGATTGTGGTTTGTTTGAGATTCCTCTTGATGGCTATCCTTTTACATGGGTGAGATCCCCTGGCTCTCAAAACATGATAGAGGAGAGGTTGGATAGAGCTTTTATCTCTTCTCGGTGGGGGATCGTTCTTTCCAGAGGCTCGGCTCAGTAATCTAGTTGCGCCTATATCGGATCATTCTCCTATTTTACTCGATACCGAGGGCCATGAGTTACCTTTGCGAAGGAGGCGTTTCCGTTTTGAGAACGCATGGTTGTTTGTGGAGGATGTGGATAGATTGTTAGAGATGGATGGGGAGTGCAATTCGGCAATGACCTAGTGCAAATAATTAAAACTTATGGTATGAAGCTAGAATCTTGGGGAAGAAACCTGTGGACTCGCATTGCCGGGGAGGTTGGTGTTTGGAAAAACATGTTGGATGAGTTGTGAGGTCATCGTGATATGGCTCTGTCTCTGAAAGTGTGGAGATTCGGAATTAAATTAACAGGAAGCTGGTGCAGGAGGAAGTGTATTGGCGTTAGAGGGCTAAAATGCATTGGATGAAAAATGGGGACTCTAATACAAGGTTTTTCCATGCAGTTGCTTCTACTAGGAAAAAGAGAAATGAAATTACCCAGCTAATAGATTCGGATGGGAATGTGGTGTCCAATCAGGCGAGTTTGTGTGATATTGCCCGTGCATACTTTGTTGATCTGTTCCGCGAGCATCACGTGCAGTTAGATAGAGTCGTGGATGTTGTGCCTATGAAACTAAATGATAGTGATAATGAAGCCCTCCTGTTGCCGTTCAGTGATGAGGAATTTAAAATTGTTGCGTTTCAGATGCACCCCGATAAAGCCCCGGGGCCGGATGGCCTTAATCCAGGTTTTTATAGACACTTTTGGCAGCTTTGAGGTAGTGATGTTATTTCAACCTACAGGTCTTAGCTTGATGCTGGTGCTATTCCTAATGATATGAACAGTACTCGCATAGCCCTTATTCCCAAGTGTGATCAACCTCATTCCATGAAAGACTTGCGTCCCATTTCTTTATGCAGCTTGGCTTATAAAATTTTGGCAAAAGCCCTTGCAAACAGGTTAGCCCTTGTAATTTCAAAGTGTATTTTGAAGAGCAATCTGGTTTTATTAATGGTAGATCTATTATTGATAATGCCTTAATTGCTTCCGAAATTATTCATTATATGAAATGTAAAAGAAATGGTAAGCAGGGAGATGCAGTTTTGAAGATTGATATTAGCAAGGCTTATGATCCAGTGAGCTGAGATTATTTGCGTGCCAACATGATTAAGATGGGTTTTGCTCAGAGATGGGTTGATTGGATTTATATGTGTATTTCACTACTCAGTTCTAGTAAATAATGATGAGGTGGGTCCTGTTTATCCGGGTCGTGGCCTGAGACAAGGAGATCCTCTTTCTCCTTATCTCTATATTATTTGTGCTGAGGGATTGACTTCTCTTATCAGGAAAGCAATGGCCTCGGGTGCTATCCATGGTGTTCGTATTTTTAGGTGTGCCCAGTGGTTTCAGGTCTTCTATTTGTTGATGATAGCTTTCTCTTCTTTAGAGCTACTAACATAGAATTTCTTGCCAAGAAAGACATTCTTAATACTTATGAATAGGCTTCAGGTCAAGCTATAAACCTCCAAAAATATGTGGTTACTTTAGTGCAAATGTGAATACCGGTGACTTCAATTCTTTGGCTAGTATCCTTGGTGTAGTTCAAAATGTTGGTTCAGGCAAATATTTGGGCTTACCATTACCATCTGTTGTTGGTAGAAGCAGGAAGGCTACTTTTAGCTACATTAAGGACCGAATTTGGCAGAAAATGAGTTCTTGGAAGAGTAAAACCTTATCTATGGCAGGTAGGGAGGTCCTCATTAAATCTGTTGCTCAAGCGATCCCAGCCTATTGTATGAGTATGTTTCTCATCCTCTTCTCTTGGTGATGAGATTCAACGTATGCTTAATTCTTTTTGGTGAGGATCAAAGGATTCAAAAGGAATAAATTGGTTGAGTTGGGATAAGTTGCCTATGTCGAAAAGTATGAGAGATATGGGTTTCCGTATTTTATATGCTTTCAATTTATCTATGTTGGGCAAATGAGTATGGAATATCGTAAATCAACATGATGCTCTAGTTACGTCAATTTTTAAAACAAAGTATTTTCCTCACGATTTTCTGGATGCTTCTCTTGGTCATAATCCCTCGAATTTCTAATTCCTGAAAGAGTCTTTGGTCAACCCAGGGGCTTCTAAAAGCTGGAATTAGATGGCGCATAGGAAATGGTGTTTCAATTCCAGTTTGGGATCAACCTTTGATTATGAGCTCCCAAAGTCCAAGTCGTATTCCCTCATCCCAGAACAATTACATCAATCTTCATGTCCGTGATCTTTGGGTGCCTGGCAGGAAGGTTTGGAATGAGCCACTGCTCAATTTGCTTTTTTCTGCGCAACAAGTTAGAGCTATCATGGAAACTCCGTTGTTCCCAAGTATTGATCAAGATCAACATATTTGGTATCCGAATGAGTCTAGCCAGTACTCGGTTCGCAGTGTTTATCATCTTGCCATGAACACTCTTATTGATACTTCTCATTTTCGTCAGGATGGTCGGCGAAAGAGGATTTGGAACTTAAACGTCCCTCCTGGAGTTAAGCTGTTTGTATGGCGTGTGTGTTGTGACTACTTGCCCAACCGGCTTGAGCTCCAGAAGAAGAACGTGCAATGCTCTATACTTTGTGTCTAGTATAATTTGCAAATGGAAACAAATTGCCATATGTTTGTTGAGTGCCCTAAATCGGTTGATTAATGCTGGAGAAGGCTTGACTTATGGGACCAGATTGATAGGGCCATGCAGGGTGTGGAGTCTTTTAAGGAACTGTGTTTTAAGTTGCTTGGAAGTTTGTCAAGGGAGAATCCTGATCTCTTTGTGGCTTCTCTTTGGACTTTCTGTCTTTGGAATAATGAGTTTTTATGGGAGAATATGGAGCATACTGCATCATCCATTTGTTATAGGGTGACTGCATGCATGAAAGATTGGCAGCAGGTAAACCATATAGATACTTCAATCCAAGTTCCTTCTCCCGTTGATGAATCTCGCTGGTTGCCTCCTCCAATTGACTATATTTCATGTTGTATTGATGCTTCTTTCGTGACTGGTTCAGGAAAAATGGGCCGGGGTATACGTGCATCCGTGATCACAATGGTGCTTTTATTCTTGCTAAAACAGTGCGGTCATCTCCTGCTCCCAAGTCCATGAAGGTGAATCTCAAGGTCTGTTATTGGCGTTGCAATGGGTCCAGAGTCTTGGATATCATAATGTAAATTTTGAGCTTGATTGCAAGAGAGTATTGGGTATTATCACAAAGCCTAGAATTGATACTTCTGAGTTTGGTTGTATTGTTACTTATTGCTCTAGGTCTTTATCGTTTTCTCAAAACTTTAGGATAAAGTTTACTAGGAGGTAAGCAAATAGAATTGCTCATTCTCTTGTCAGGGAAGTTCTATCTTATCCTAGCCCCACCTTTATCATTTTGCCCCCTTTATATTGCAACTTTGATTATCAGTGAAATAAGTAATTTGGTTTGGTTTCCGTCAAAAAAAAATTATAAACCAAACATACACCTAATTCTCACATCTCTCGCTTTCCTATATGTAATAAGCCCTAGCCCATGGAGCATGGATTTCATTCTCCTTCGCCCATTTGTTTATTTGCCCCTCAAGCCATCTGATCATCATACTCCATCACACATTGCCACTCCCACCATGCAAGACTGCTCCACTCTATCACCTCTTGCACCATCGTGTAGAAAAGATACTATATTTATGCATTCAAAAAATAAAAAAGGAAAATAAAAAAATGAATGAAAATAACAAAATTTTGTTGATTCATTTTCCATTTAATGGATGCATTATTCCATTAGTATTAGCACCAAGGTCTCAAAGAAGAAGTTAACATTTGACTCTATTTGGAGGTTAAGGTTATGGTGTACCGTCCACATGTCAAGAGCTCCACCAATCATTTCTATAACTGGCCATTTGACTTTTCAACTTGAAAGTGAATTAAAAATTTTGCAATTAAATACAATGTATTTTTGTATTTGCTGATTGAACCAAAAATTTAAAAACTATTCTAAAATGAACTAAAGGGACAGAGGCAAAGCGGATGGCATGGATGGCGGCTACACTAAGTGGTTCAGTTCGACTGGTTGTTGGGCGGCAGATCTGCGACTCGAGACGGCGGAGCGACGGTTGACGACTACAGGAGTGACTGAGGACGCGGAAGCCGGAAGGAGGCGCGGACAAAGCCTAAGCGATGTGGGTGGACCGTCGTGCGGCGAGGACCGACGGCGGTGAGGCGAGTCGGGGATGAGGGGCAGTGACGGTAGCGAAGAACAAGAACAGGACAGAGGCTCTCCTTTTGTTTCTCTCTTTTTGCCCTGGGAATCCTGTGTGTTGTAAACTCAAAGCACTATTTCTGTGGTGTGTTGGTTTCTTGTTCTTTTGAACTATCTATTGGTGGTGGTGATGGGGTTTGGGGTGCCAAGGGTGGCCATGGTTTCTATGACGGCAAACCTGAACATGGTGGTGTTGATGGCAGGGTATGTGTATGTGTGTTTGTGGAGGAAGAATTAGATGGTGTTGAGGCGGTATACTACAATATACTATATTTATATAATTGGACTACAATACAAATACATTGGTTAAGTTTGAAATTTTGACAAACCCATGTGGTTTTTTCATTGGCTTGAAATTTGTCATATGGGTGGTGCAGTGGGTGATGCAAAATGTGGGTGGTGCACCTTAGCGCATTAGAGATTCTTCACTCTTATAAATGTTTTTATGTGAAAAAAAAGTGTTTGAGTAAGTTTATATACATAAAAGGATGAGTTTGGAACTTTGGATTCTCTCCGACAAATCATTCTCCATTAACTTACCATCCTTTCCGTTTTCTCTCTTCGCCATTTTACCATTTTCTCTCCTCCCACCCTTATTTTTCTTAAGACAGCATAACAAGTTAGGGGGCTTGTGTATTGGCCGAGGAGTAAAACCCGGTCACCGAGCTTGGATACCCGATCCAACCCAGATATTAAGGATAAGATATTGATATTATCTTCAATAATCATGACATTATCTCAAACAACCTTATCTGGTTAAGAGATCAATTTAAGATATTATCTTAATCAATCCTGATATTATCTCACATAACCTTATCCGGTTAAAAGAGATAATATCCCTTAAATTAAGGAAATCACATCTCAAAGAAGATTTAAGAGATAAAAGGAGATAAATCCAGATCTCTTAAAGATATGGGGATCCTATTATAAAAGGAGGAGGACCCAAGAGATACACTCACTTTTCACTAACCCCGGTGACTCTCCCTTAAGCGTATTAGAGAAACTAGCTAGCTCGACAAGAGACTATTGAAGAATCCTTGCTCGCTGGTATTCATCAGATACAAGATTAAGGGATTGAGATCACCGTAAGGCCAAGGGTTGAACCTAGAATTACGTCTGGCTTTGATTCCCATTGGGATACGTATGATCGGAATACCATATTCTATCAAGCCATAATCTAAAACAACCCCCATTGTTCACTCTTGGTTTGATGTTCTACGGTGAGATTCCGGCAAGTCGGATCTCGGCAAGAACATTTGGCCCCACCGTGGGGTAGGGTAAAAAATTGCCCCGACCACCACACAACCACGGCCAGCTGCCGTGTTGTTTTCTTTCCGCGTTTTCACGATTTTTTCCTCGGTCTGGGATTTTCTGTCCATGGGTCAGAACCTGAGTTGAAGGAGTTAAATGACGCCATTCCGACCAGACACGCGATCTCGACATACCGGGGACGGATCTGCTCCGATCGTGAAGAGTACCGCAAATCCGCCATCTCAAGCTTTGTCGGGACGCATCTTTCCAGCATCAGAAGCACATATATGCACTGATGATGAACCACACCAGATCTTCGAAGGACCATCGCAGCCGCCCTCTTGCCCTCAGTCGTCGTCGCCACACCCAAGTAGGCAATCCTAATGACGATCGACACCTTTTTCTGTTCGGGTTCCACGTGTAACATCCTAAAATTCCCATATAATTAATATAATTAAATTGATAAAAAAAAGTATTGAATTATTAAAAAGTATAGTGCGAATAAAATATATAAATAAGAGATTTAGTGTAAAAAATTGATAGTATAAGTATTTATTAAAATTTATTAACTATTATAAAGAATGCAAAATTATATATATATATATATATATATATATATATATATATATATATATATATATATGAATATATATGTGTACATTGAAAAAAAAAAGATGAGAGACACTTGGGCGTTAAGCCCAAGCAGAATAAAAAGAAAAAAAATAAAAAGAAAACAAAAGGAGCAAACCTAGCGCTGACACTATATATATAGTGTAAGGAATAGTAACCGAAAAACAAAAGAGGAGCGTGAACAGGAGTGCCGCAGAGAGTTTAACATTTTCGCCGGATCCATTCTTTCTTGCCAGTACAATCGTAACAAAACAGATCCAAGAACGCCATCAAACGGGAGGGAAATTTTTAGGGAAGTGCAAATCCTTATCATACGTAATTTTTAGAGCACATTGGAGGTCTGTAAAAGGTGAGCAAAAATAACTTTTCTCACACTTTCATGGTACAGATAATTTGATGCTTCCACATGTAACTTTGTCTTTTGGAAATAGTAAAATATTTTAGGGTTCTTGATTCTTGATTTGAGACTCTTAAATTATTTTGAGATATTGTTAGATGAATCGAATTATTAAATATATTTTCCTGGAATCTATAAATAAATAGCTTTATATTAATTTTTTGGAATTGTTGTACATTCTTTATTTTGATTGTTTGATGGCAAAACAATTGTCAAAGTCAAATTCATTATTTGTAGTGTGATTAATTCTTTCCCTGTTACGTGAAACTCTATTCTACTGATGAAGGCCAATTTAAATTAGAAATTGAAATGTAAGTTCATGTTTTGTGAACCCGTTCCCGTAACAAGTTATTTGAAGCATGTTTTGTTCAATGGTTTCTAAATTAAAATTTGTTTAATTACAGTATGAATTATTGTTGATTAACAATCTTTAATATGTATAATATGACGTTATAGTGTTGGTTTGGCATGACATTGTAACATTGTTATTGACAGATAAAGTTGGAAAACCTTGAGAGTCATCTGGGATGACATATTGCATTATGCATGAGTTGGTCATCACCTTCCGGGAAGGGATGACGATGTACATTCTATTCCGGGAATAGGATGAGAGATATCACCATCTGGGATGGGATATCAAATTATTAAAATATTCACATCTGGGATGGAATACTAGATACCTCCATCTGGGATGGGGAAGGCAGTGGGACGCCATTGCTTAGATATGAGCTCATAGACCTTAGTGGATCTGGGATTCACACCGGTTCTGGGAACCAAAGAGTCAAGTTAAGTGATTCTGGGAATCGCCGAGTCATGTTAGTGGAGTTGCATTGTGTAGAGTTTGCATGGTGAATGTGATTAAATGCAATGAGATGTGACTGTTGCTGAGTTTATGAGTTTGTGCTTTAAATGCTTGACATTAATTTTATTTATATATATATATCATTATTTTGGAGGTTTATTATATTCAATATTTTAAAAATTAGCGGGTACCATGAATGTTTTTCCGGTTACCGCGCCGACTGAGAACAATACTATTTGCGAACCTTTTCATTAAATGATTTTTATTCACTAGGATTATGTCTCATTAAAAGTGTTGTTTTCAGAGCACGAGTACGACGTCACTGAAACTGAAGAGGACTGAAGACTTAGCGAATTTTCTTAGTTATTATCCTTAGCTTGGTTCGTACTTTCTTAAATAAGGAGCCGTCTGTGGCTAGAAGTTTTTTTTTTTTTTTGGTTTATTAGTAGACGCCCGTTTTTTTTTAGGCTTTTGGTTTTTATTTGGATTTATGGATTTACTAATATATTATCACATTGGATACTTTATCGCTATTTTAATTAATATGAGGTATTTTCAGACCTGATTAAGTTGAGAATTTTTTTATGACATGTATGTTTTTAATTTTAAATTCTTCAAAGGATTTTCATCGATTTTGTTTTGAGTTACTAATGTAATGAAGGGCGTTACATTTATGGTATTAGAGCAGTTCGATTCTAAATCGGACTGTGGTAATGGGGCTTTTTCTAAAATAAAACTTGGGCGCATAGGATGCTTGTTAGAGTTATAGATGCTGCATGCTATTCTTTGGGATATTTGACCTGATCAACCCAGTATTTCATTGGTAGTGAGCAGATTTATGGCGACTAGTAGGCGAGGGACGAATGTTGCACTTGCAGCAGCTTTGGATTGTATGGCCAAAGCTATGCAAGGGCAGACGGAGACACGCCGTCAACTGAAGGGGAATGGAGGCCAGTCACTAATGAAGTGGTGGCAACCTAGGACCCTTAACACGTGGGGCTGTTCGAGAAGAACAATCCGTCATCTTTCTGAGGCAGCTTAGATCCGAACGAGGCTGAATTTCTTCTACTCGTTAAAAAAAAGTATTATATTGTCTGATTCAGGAGCAACGCATCCCTTGATACATCCTTCATGTGTGAAAATTTGGAGATGCCAATCTTTCATTTGTCCTTTGGTTCATAGGTTTCTACTCCTATAGGGATATTCTTGTTCTTCCATTGGTTGTTTAAATTGTTTCCTTGTGCATCAAGACCCTCCTTATGACATCAAACTTATTGTTATCTATGTATTGTATGTTATTCTTGGTATTGACTTATTGGCATCTAGACTCATTGCCATAAGTATTCTGACAAAAATATCCTTATCTCTTCACACCCAATGTCTTTTGATTTTCGGTGTCGACCCGTATTTTATTCGTCGTTTCTTGTGATAAGTGTTTGGTTTAGAGAGCTCAAGGATACATACTCTCATTCACTGCTACTATAGGGGCAGACAATGATGTGGCGACTATCTCTATGATGCGCACGTTTCAATAGGGAGTTGAGTTCTGCATAGATCTAGTGTCAAAGAGTAGACTAATATTTGTAGCGCCTTACAAGATAACACCTCTAGAGTTGAGCGAGCTCAAGAAACAGATAGAGGTATGTTACAAAAGGGGTTCATTCGGCCTAGTGTGTCACCTTGGGGAGCACCAGTGCTTTTAGTGAAGAAAAAGGGATGGGAGTATGAGGTTGTGTGTTGATTTTAGGCAACTGAATAAGGTAACCATCAAGAACAAATATCCCTTGCCTAGGATAGATGATCTCTTAGATCAGTTAAGGGGAGCGTCAATGTTTTCCAAAATAGATCTAAGATCGGGATACCATCAAGATTAGAGTTAGAAGCGAGGACATTCCTAAGACAGCCTTCAGGACAAGGTATGAGCACTATGAGTATGTAGTGATGCCCTTTGGTGTGACCAACGCTCCGGCCGTTGTCATGGACTACATAAATTGGATCTTTAGGACCTTCTTGGACAGGTTTGTGGTGGTGTTCATGGATGATATTTTAATATACTCTAGGACACCAGAAGAACATGGAAAACACTTAAGGTTGGTGTTGCAGACCTTGAGGGACGAGCGTCTTTATGCCAAACCAGATAAGTGTGAGTTTTGGCTAGACGAGGTAAAATTTTTAGGACACACCATCACAAAGGATGGTGTAGCGGTTGATTCCTCTAAAGTTGATGCGGTGTTGGGATGGGAACAACCTAAGACAGTAACCGAAGTGAGAAGTTTCTTAGGCTTAGCTGGCTACTATAAGAAGTTCATAGAGGGGTTCTCTAGACTAGCCTTACCTTTGACCCGGTTGAGTAGAAAAGGGAAACCTTTTATGTGGGACCGGGAGTGTGAGGACGGGTTCCAAGAGCTTAAGAGGAGATTGGTGTCATCACCAGTCTTAACTATACCGGATCCCTTAGTGAGTTTTGTGGTGTACTGCGACGCATCCAAGAATGGCTTGGGATGTGTCTTAATGCAGGAGGGCAAGGTGGTAGCATATGCCTTTAGGCAGCTTAGGTCACATGAGGGGAATTACCCTACCTATGACCTAGAGCTAGCAGCTGTGGTTTTTGCCCTTAAGATTTGGAGGTATTACCTTTATGGGGCAACGTTTGAAGTTTTTAGTGACCATAAAAGCCTTAAATATCTGTTCGACTAGGAGGAGTTGAACATGAGGCAACGAAGGTGGATGGAGTTCCTTAAGGACTATGACTTCGAGTTGAAGTACCATCCGGGAAAAGCCAATGTGGTGGCAGATGCTTTGAGTAGGAAGTCCCTACACGTGTCAAGCTTGATGGTGCAAGAGCTGAACCTTATGGAGAAGTTTAGGGACATGAATCTGGAGGTGTTGGATGTGTCCTTAAATGTCTTAAGTTTGAAGCTGAATAGGTTGGAAATTAATAGTGACCTTAGAGATGAGGTTAGGCGGGAACAACTTCTAGACCAAGAGTTGCAGTCTCGGTTGGGACAAGAGGGTTATGAGTTGTCTGTTGATGAGCTAGTGAAGTTTAAGAATAGGATCGTTGTTCCTAAGGAGGGGAGCCTTAGAGAGAAGATATTAGAGGAAGCTCGTAAGGGAAAGTTTACCATACGTCCTGGGATAACTAAGAGGTACCAAGACCTTAAGAGGATGTATTGGTGGCCAGGAATGAAAAAGGATGTGGCTAGCTTTGTAGCTAGGTGTTTAGTGTGCCAAAAGGTTAAGATAGAACATCAGAAGCCTTCGGGATTGTTACAGTCCTTGGAGATTCCAGAATGGAAGTGGGAGAGAATTTCTATGGACTTTGTGATGGGGTTACCTAAGACGCGTTTGGGCTTAGACGCCATTTGGGTGATAGTGGATAGGTTGACCAAGTCTGCCCACTTTTTGCCAATCAAGGCAGCCTATAGCTTAGACAAGTTGGCATACCTCTATATCAAGGAAATAGTCAAGCTTCATGGGATACTCACATCTATAGTGTCGGATAAAGACCCGAGGTTTACCTCTATATTTCGGAGAGCTTTTCAGCAAGCCTTTAGGACTAAGTCGAACCTTAGCACGGCCTATCATCCCCAAACGGATGGTCAGTCAGAGCGGACCATTCAGACCCTTGAGGACATGCTTAGGGTGTGTGTCCTGGATGAAGGAGGGAGTTGGGATAGATTCCTACCTCTCATTGAGTTTGCGTATGACAATAGTTATCACGTTAAGTATAGGCATGGCACCCTTTGAGGCCCTATATAGGAGGAAGTGTAGGTCCCCTTTTATGTTAGTGTAAAGTAGGTGGGAAGATCTTGTTAGGACTAGATTTAATCCAATAGACCACAATTAGGATTCTAATAATTAAGGGAAAGATGCGTTGTGTGCAGAATAGGTAAAGTGTTTTTCCGAGAAGAAAAGAAAGTCTTTGGAATTTTAGGAAGAGGAACATGTGGTTAAGAGTCACTCCTGAGATTGGGATGGGGAGGTCAATGTCATTCAGAAAACTAATACTTTATTTCATCGATCCTTTTCAAATCCTACAGAGAGTCGGGCATGTTGCGTATCCATTGGCTTTTCCACCACAGTTGTCAAATCTCCAAGACGTCTTCCATGTTTCTCAACTTCGGAAGTATGTACCAACTGTTTCACACGTGATAGCTCCTGGGTTAGTACAATTGAGGGATAATTTAACCTTTAAGTCCAAGCCTACTCAGATATCATTGACAAGAGCACTAAAATTCCGAGGAACAAGACGATCCCATTGGGAAAGGTGGTTTGGGAGGGATTGATTCCAGCGGAACCTACTTGAAAACTTGAGGAAGATGTTACACTTCATTATTCGGATCTCTTCAACGTACAAAGAAACATAAATAGCGTTGTACTACCTTCAATCTATGTTGCTTGGTTAGATAGGTATGATAATAATTTCGGGGACGAAATTCTTAAAGGAGGGGAGAAAATGTAACATCCTAAAATTCCCATATAATTAATATAATTAAATTGATAAAAAAAAGTATTGAATTATTAAAAAATATAGTGCAAATAAAATATATAAATAAGATATTTAGTGTAAAAAATTGATAGTATAAGTATTTATTAAAATTTATTAACTATTATAAAGAATGCAAAATTATATATATATATATATATATATGTATGTACATTGAAAAAAAAAAGAGGAGAGACACTTGGGCGTTAAGCCCAAGCAGAATAAAAAGAAAAAAAGAAAAAAAAGAAAACAAAAGGAGCAAACCTAGCACTGACACTGTATATATATAGTGTAAGGAATAGTAACCGAAAAACAAAAAAGCAGCGTGAACAGGAGCGCCGCAGAGAGTTTAACATTTTCGCCGGATCCATTTTTCTTGCCAGTACAACCGTAACAAAACAGATCCAAGAACGCCACCAAACGGGAGGGAAATTTTTAGGGAAGTGCAAATCCTTATCATACGTAATTTTTAGAGCACATTGGAGGTCTGCAAAAGGTGAGTAAAAATAACTTTTCTCACACTTTCATGGTACAGATAATTTGATGCTTCCACATGTAACTTTGTCTTTTGGAAATAGTAAAATATTTTAGGGTTCTTGATTCTTGATTTGAGACTCTTTAATTATTTTGAGACGTTGTTAGATGAATCGAATTATTAAATATATTTTCCTGGAATCTATAAATAAATAGCTTTATATTAATTTTTTGGAATTGTTGTACATTCTTTATTTTGATTGTTTGATGGCAAAACAATTGTCAAAGTCAAATTCATTATTTGTAGTGTGATTAATTCTTTCCTTATTACGTGAAACTCTATTCTACTGATGAAGGCCAATTTAAATTAGAAATTGGAATGTAAGTTCATGTTTTGTGAACCCGTTCCCGTAATAAGTTATTTTAAGCATGTTTTGTTCAATGGTTTCTAAATTAAAATTTGTTTAATTACAGTATGAATTATTGTTGATTAACAATCTTTAATATGTATAATATGACGTTATAGTGTTGGTTTGGCATGACATTGTAACATTGTTATTGACAGATAAAGTTGGAAAACATTGAGAGTCATCTGGGATGACATATTGCATTATGCATGAGTTGGTCATCACCTTCCGGGAATGGATGACGGTGTACATTCTATTCCGGGAATAGGATGAGAGATATCACCATCTGGGATGAGATATCAAATTATTAAAATATTCACCTCTGGGATGGAATATTAGATACCTCCATCTGGGATGGGGAAGGCAGTGGGACGCCATTGCATGGATATGAGCTCATAAACCTTAGTGGATCTGGGATTCACATCGGTTCTGGGAACCAAAGAGTCAAGTTAAGTGATTCTGGGAATCACCGAGTCATATTAGTGGAGTTGCATTGTGTAGAGTTTGCATGGTGAATGTGATTAAATGCAATGAGATGTGACCGTTGCTGAGTTTATGAGTTTGTGCTTTAAATGCTTGACATTAATTTTATTTATATCTATCATTATTTTGGAGGTTTATTATATTCAATATTTTAAAAATTAGCGGGTACCATGAATGTTTTTCGGTTACCGTGCCGGCTGAGAACAACACTATTTACGAACCTTTTCATTAAATGATTTTTATTCACTGGGATTATGTCTCATTAAAAGTGTTGTTTTCAGAGCACGAGTACGACGTCACTGAAACTGAAGAGGACTAAAGACTTAGCGAATTTTCTTAGTTATTATCCTTAGCTTGGTTAGTACTTTCTTAAATAAGGAGTCGTCTGTGGCTAGACGTTTTTTATTTTATTTTTGGGTTTATTAGTAGATGCCCGTTTTTTTTTAGGCTTTTGGTTTTTATTTGGATTTATGGATTTATTAATATATTATCACATTGGATACTTTATCACAATTTTAATTAATATGAGGTATTTTCAGACCTGATTAAGTTGAGATTTTTTTTATGACATGTATGTTTTTAATTTTAAATTCTTCAAAGGATTTTCATCGATTTTGTTTTGGGTTACTAATGTAACGAAGGGCGTTACACCACGAATTTGAAGTAAAATGGAAGGAGACGTCGCCGGACGATGTTCGTGCTCGACACTGTGACCAGATCCGTCTTTGTTTCCAACTTCGCAGTCGTCGTTCGACACGAAGCCACGGTTTCCCTTCAACTACCAACCGAGTCTGTAACAAACACCAGGTGCCTAACCTCCTATGGTAACCATAGGTATAAAGGAGTAACAACGTTGAAATCTTCACACCCACCTCAACAATCTTGACATTGGGGAATTTCACCTTCCTCTGTATTCTTAGTCGAGAACGAGAAGAACTTAAATCTAAGGTGAAGAAGATAATCTCCAAAGCTGGTTCATTGTTCATCTAGGCACTTGAATCATCAGATTTGTGACTAACAAGTTGCTTGAGGAAAGCTGAATCATCAAGAGATAGAGTATGGATTTGGGCGTTTTTTATGCATCCCAACTGCTCGACAATATGACTCAGATAAATAAAGAAAAGTCAAGCTTGAAGATTCAAGTCCAGTTTAACCGAGGTCCGAGATAAAAGAATCAAGATTAAATCAAGAGGCAAGCTACGACCCTCTCGCTTGTAAATCGAGGAATGACTCCTTCCAAGCAAACAACTCGGTTGAGCTCCAGCTCCCGACAACTCAGTTGAGCTCCAGCTCCCGACAACTCGGTTGAGCTCCAGCTCCCGACTACTGGTTGGAGCTCCGGCTCCCTATTCGGTTGAGCTCCGGCTACCGACTACTCGGTTGAGCTCCGGCCACCACAGCTCGGCCTTGGAGAGCTGAAGAAGATGTCTTAGAGAGCTCGGCCACCACAGCTCGGCCTCAGAGGGAATAAGATGTCTTAGAAAGCTCGGCCACCACAGCTCGGCCTCAGAGTAAAGAAGATATCTTAAAGAGCTCGGCCACCACAGCTCGGCCTCAGAGGGAAGAAGATGTCTTAGAAAGCTCGATCACCACAGCTCGGTCTCAGAGTGAAGAAGATATCTTAGAGAGCTCGACCACCACAGCTCGGCCTCGGAGAGCTGAAGAAGATGTCTTAGAGAGCTCGGCCAGCACAACTCGGTCTAGGAGAGCTCGACCATAATAGCTTGAGGGAATGCCTAAATCAGAGGCCGCGAAATGCTCAGGTGATATTGTTTTTTAAATCTAGTTTAAATCTAATATGATTTGATATGTTTTGCTCCACGCCTTTAATGTTGTGTTATGTAGCATCATATCATATTATTTATATATTTGATCAAAGTGATGTTCGGATGATACCACCCCCAGAGTCACAAAATTTGCGACTATAAAGTGGGTGAGCTTCGGCTCCCTTGAAAATAATAGGTCGAAGCTCCATGCTTCCCTTTCCACAAGGTCGAGCTTCGGCTTCCTAAAAACTCACAGTTCAGCTCCAGCTCTCGAAAGGTCGAGCCAAAACTCCCTCTCAAAATTTGACTAAGAGGAAGACGAGTCGAAGCTCCTCAAATTAAAACCATAGAGGCCGAGTTAGACTCCCTCTATAAAAATCATAAAGATCGAGCTCAAGCTCCATTTAAATGGAAGAGTGTGGGGGAGAACATCTCCCTTGGAAAATAAAGTTCCATCAGCTCGAGCACTCAAACATCATACTAACTCACAAAAAACAAAGAGCCTAAAAAGGTGACCGAGCTAAAATCGACCGAGCTGTTGTCGAAACACCGAACCTAAAGAGGCAAAAGCCTAAAAAGGTGACCGAGCTGAAACTGAAATGCCAGACCTAAAAAGGTAAACAAAGAACCTAAAAAGGTTGATCGAGCTAAAATCGATCGAGCTAAAGTCGAAATGTCGGATCGAAGTGACCGACCAAGCTAAAATTGAAAGGCCGAACCTAAAAAGGTAAGCAAGAAAAACCTGAAATAGTTAACTACGATAGGACCGAGCTCAAAAAGCTCACGAGGCCAAATTAAAACGCCAAGCACAAAAGGCGAGTAAGAACTTAGGAAAGTTAACCGAGTAAATCCAAATGATGGGTTAAATACCATAAGTATGAAGTCTTTATCATTCATAAAGTAAAAGTACATAGGGCATAGCCAAGAGTACAAAATATCTTAAAAATTTGCTGAGTTACTCATGGGCATTCCCATAAGCAAAGACCCCATCAAGGTTGGAACCAATAGTGTCTTCAGCTTGCGAAAGAGCAACCGAGGATGGCTTGAGCACGACCATTTCAGTTCCTTTGTTCTCCTCCTCTCCCACAACCTGCTCTTCATTATTCTCCTCTTCCTCATCATCGAGCTCGGACAAAGGAACCATTATGCCATCATTATTAAAATCATTGTCCACACCGGCTCTCGAAAGATCATAATCAGGAAGAAAGCGCTGGATTCGTTTTATAGCACGCGAGAATCCAGAAACGCATTCCCTTATAATCTGGGCTTTAGCTTCCTTCAACTCGAACTAAAGCTTGCAATTAGCCTTTTTCTTAGTAGCAAGAAACTGCTGAAGATTTTCAAGGGAAAGCTTTAAAGCCTTCCCAGCCCTCTGAAAGTCAATCCTTTCATTTTTAGAGAGCTCAGATTGAGGAGAGGAGTTGGTCTTCTCAAGCTCGACATTTCGAGTTTTCAATTGCCCAATTAGCCGAGCTTGATCTTCACACTTTGCCACGACTTTTTCAAGCTCATCCCCAGTGCGCAAAGTTCGGGCAGCTTCAGCCTTCATGCTTTTCATTATTAGAAAGTTCGTGACTCGAAACACGGGTAATGGAGGAGACTCGGAGAGCATAAGCGACTGCGGCTTTCATGCTCGTGTCAGGGCCCTATTCTAGTAAAAGCCGAGCATATATGCTGGCTTAATAACTTGAGAATCCACCAAAGGGCCCGAGCTAAAATTGCCTAGCCAAGAACAAAGGGCAGAAGCCCAAAAAGCCGAGGTGAAGCATTACTCCTTGGCACCAAAAAGCTGAGGTCGAGCTATGCTCCCTCGCACTACACACTGAAAAAAGTCGAGGTCGAGCAATGCTTCCTCCCTTGCACTAAAAATCCTAGACCGAGCAAAACACCTTTGCACCAAGGTAATGTCCACTGCAGATCATGCATATTAGAGACCCAAGATTTGAAGGAAATCCTGGTAGTGTTCGACCCAATAAGCTGGAATCCCAAGTAAGACTTGGCTCCGGACGAAAATCCGAGCAGTGCTCGGCCAAGTAAGTCGACAACTAAAGAAAGACTTGGTTCTACAAAAAAAAAAAGTTTCCGAGCAATGCTCCGAAATCATAATCCAAAGTCCTCGGCACAAAAAAGCGTGTTAAGATATGCGGGTTGGCATTTAAGCTCTTTCGCTTATTTCAAGCTTGAAGCTTGGGGGGGCTTAGGGGGATAAAGGAAGGATATTCTCGGAAATCATAGAGAAAGGATATCTCTTAGCCTACAGCTCGATTGTTAATATGAAGAACTTGTATGAAAACTATTTTCTCATACAAATTGGAAAAGATATTAGGAAAGTTTATTCTGAGATACACCTTCAAGATCGGTAAAAATAATGACATTCAAGGTCAAGTGTCAAGTTAGTGAGTATTTCAAAATCCACCAGATAAAAGGGTTAAGAGCTACTCGAAGAAAATGTTAAGAGCTCTCAAAAGCTTCAAAGACTGAGCTATATTCGGAAAAAGATGAGTCAAGTTCAAACTCTCAAGATAAGCATCTTGAAAGCATAAAAAATTTCAGCTCAAATACAAGCCTGAGGTAAATTCCTAATGACCGAGTTTGAGCTTGACTTTCCAAAAGACCGGTTCGAGCCTGAATCATTGATAAGTCGAATCTCAGCTACCAGCTTCTAAAACTTGTCTTAACAATGGTAAGATTGAAGTATCTTCTGTTCAGAACATGTTACTGGCCGAGATGTGAACCTTAACCACTAAACTCGAGTACTGCCCGAGATGGGAAACTCGACCACCGAGCTTAATTAGTCGAAGTAAGAGGATCTATGCAAATCCTGTACTTTATCGACACTAAGGATAAGCTCGACTTCTTTCATAAAGCTTTTACGCTCTTCTGAGCTCAAAGCTTAGGGAGCTTATATATTGGTCGAGATGTTAAACTCGGCCACCGAGCCTACCAAACTAAAATATTGGATGAGAAATAAAGCTAGATCACCAAACCCAAACAATCAAAGGGAAATGATTACTAGACTCATCCACTGAGCCCGCTGAACTTAAGAATTGACCGAAATGTAAAGCTCGGCAACTTGAAACGTGAAGCTCGGTCGCCCGAGGTGTTCACCGACTACTAGGTTGAGCTTCGGCTCCCTACTCGGTTGAGCTCTAGCTCCCAACTACTCGGTTGAGCTTAGTCTCCCTACTCGGTTGAGCTCTGGCTCCCGACCACTCGGTTGAGCTCCGGCTCCCGGCTACTGGTTGGAGCTCCAGCTCCCTACTTGGTTGAGCTCCGGCTCCCCACTCGATTGAGCTCTGGCTCCCGACTACTAGGTCGAGCTCCAGCTCCCCACTCGGTTGAGCTCCGTCCCCCGACTACTCGGTTGAGCTCCGGCTACCGACCACTCGGTTGAGCTCCGGTTCCCGACTACTCGGTTGAGCTCCTGCTCCCGACTACTGGTTGGAGCTCCGGCTCCCTGCTCGGTTGAGCTCCGGCTCCCTACTCGGTTGAGCTCCGGCTCCCAACTACTAGGTTGAGCTCCAGCTCCCTACTCGGTTGAGCTTCGGCTCCCGACTACTCGGTTAAGCTCCAGCTCTCGACTTATCATTTGAGCTCTGGCTACTCGCGGGACTTGTATATGGGTCGAGGTGTAAAGCTCGGCCACTTACCTCGCAGACTTGAAAGACCAAAGAAGAAACCAAGTTCCTAAGCTCGGCTAATTCCATGAAAGCTTCTACGCTTTACTAGCTCAAAGCTTTGGGGGCTTGTGTACTGCCCGATGAGTAAAACCCGGCCACCGAGCTTGGATACCCGATCCAACCCAGATATTAAGGATAAGATATTGATATTATCTTCAATAATCTTGACATTATCTCAAACAACCTTATCCGGTTAAGAGATCAATTTAAGATATTATCTTAATCAATCCTGATATTATCTCACATAGCCTTATCCGGTTAAAAGAGATAATATCCCTTAAATTAAGGAAATCACATCTCAAAGAAGATTTAAGAGATAAAAGGAGATAAATCCAGATCTCTTAAAGATATGGGGATCCTATTATAAAAGAAGGAGAACCCAAGAGATACACTCACTTTTCACTAACCCCGGTGACTCTCCCTTAAGCGTATTAGAGAAACTAGCTCGACCAAGAGACTATTGAAGAGTCCTTGCTCGCTGGTATTCATCAGATACAAGATTAAGGGATTGAGATCACCGTATGGCCAATGGTTGAACCTAGAACTACGTCTGACTTTGATTCCCATTGGGATATGTAGGACCGGAATACCATATTCTATCAAGCCATAATCTAAAACAACCATCATTGTTCACTCTTGGTTTGACGTTCTACGACGAGATTCTGACAAGTCGGATCTTGACAGGAACAAGACAACATAACAAGAGAGATCCCATTTTGCAAAAAGGATCTATTTTCAACTTTTTGAAAGTCTAAGGTTCTCTCCCAAAAGTAAAAGTGAATGGTACTGACTACAGATTGATTAGTATTTGAAAGAGTCATTGTCCCTTCCCCACTAATCTTTAAGCTATTTTTCAAAAATAACACATGTCATTCATAATTTTCCTTTTTTAAAAATCAAAATTCAGTTACATTTTATTTTCAATTTCAAACATTTTTTAGTTTCTTTTTCAGATCAGAAGAAAAACAATATTTTTCTCTTTAGATATATATTTCTCTGAACAATAATTGAATTCTAAAAAACTCATGCAAAATACGAATTATACATCGGTCCTAATTTATTTAAGACAAATGCTAACTAGTATCCTTAGAGCACTACTTGAGGAATTAAAAATAGAAAATTTGTATCGCAAAGTGTTGTATTCTATACTTTGAAAATTCAAAAGTTATACTTTCTAATAACATTTTTTCTATCTTTGGATTCCCTTAACCAATACTCTTAGAACACCGATTATCAAGACCTTTTATTTAAAACTTTAAACTAATAATAATCTATATTTTATGTTTATCATGGATTCATCTTATTATAACTAACTTAAAAGTCATAGGATAAGAGCTCTGCTAAATGAACACACATTTTTTACACAAATACGACACTGCTACAGTAGCTCCACTGTAGCACCAATATTTTTTTAATTTTTTTTTAAATTTTGACTTTTTTAAAAAAATAAAAAATTTATTTTAAAAAAATGCATTCACCAGATAATGAACTGAATTCACCAGATATTTGTACATGATTCACCAGATATTTGCACATACTTAACCAAAATTTATTTCTCAAAAAAACCCATTCACCAGATAATGAACTAAATTCACCAGATATTTATACCTGATTCAGCAGATATTTGCACATATTTAACCAAAAAAATTATTTCTCAAAAAAACTCATTCACCAGATAATGAATTGAATTCACCATATATTTGTACCTGATTCACCAGATATTTACACATACTTAACCAACAAAATTTATTTATAAGAAAAAACACATTCACCAGATAATGAGCTGAATTCACCAGATATTTATACCTGATTCACCATATATTTGCACATACTTAACCACAATTTATTTCTCAAAAAAACTTATTCACCAGATAATGAACTGAATTCACCGGATATTTATACCGGATTCACCATATATTTGCACATACTTAATCAAAAAAATTATTTCTAAAAAAAACCCATTAACCAAATAATGAACTGAATTCACCAGATATTTGTACCCGATTCACCAGATATTGACACATACTTAATCAAAAAAATTATTTATAAAAAAAATTAAATTAAAAAAAAAAACCGCTACAGTACAGCTACAGTGCACTGTGCGGCACTGTTCATACGGTGTCAAGCGTATGATGTCCGCAAAAGTGTGTCCGTTTAGCATTATTGATAGGATAATTTGTGATTGATTAATAGTATAAAAAATTATACACCGACAATATTATCAAAATTAAACTCATCTTATAATTATTTTTATTAATTAATGTTATATAATTATTATTCAAATATTATTATATTTCTAATTCATATCCGTTAAAAGAAAGTATTCTATTGCATAAAAGGCAAAGGCAATTTATAGAATTTAACTTTGATTTTGGTTAAAAAAAGAATTTAACTTTGATTCATTATTAGTATAAATTTGTTTACACCTAATCGCAAATTATCATACATATGGCTTTTAAAATAATTATTTTAACTTTGTATTTACCAATTAAAGGAAGAAAAGGTATTAAAACAATACAAATAATGGTAACCAAAAACATAGTCAAAGATTTTTGTTTTTTTGGTGAACATAGTCAAAGAATTATGATTCTTTAATCTTTCCCAGAGTTACATTGTGAAAAAGAAAACATAAAAATATAATTAATGAGCCTTATATTAATATTTAATAGTGTTAAATCTTATTATAATAAAGATTTAATTATTCAGTTACTTATTGAATTTTTAGGAAAAGACAAATAGATTGTTGAATTCAAAAAATTTGTAATTAAGTTTTCAAATCGATAAAAATTTATAATTAAGTATTTCCGTTAGATTTCGTTAACATTCACATAAATATAAAGAACTATATGAATTTTTCCAAAAGATGTAAGGATGTATTTTAAAATTTTCATAAAGCTCAAAAACCTATAAATGCAGTGGAAGGGTCGTCTCTCTCTCTCAATCTTTCATCTACTCCTCTTTTCCTTCTTCTTCATCCATCGGAAGGGGTGGTTTTGGGCCATTTTTTGGCCTGGAATCACCCATCTACATCATTTTTTATCTTATTTTATCTAAATAAGTGGTTTTTCCACATAGATCTGGGTTTTTCCCTTTTTTCCGTGTTTTCGTCGTTTGTGTGTGGCAGTGTTTTGTTCGTCGTCTTGTTGCGGCATCGTTTGGTTTCCCGTCTTGTTGCGGTGTTCGTTTGGTTCATATTGGCAAATCAACTTCGATCCATTACAGATTCAATCAAGACTTGGACATCAACGTAACAGATCCAGAGGCATGAGTATTCCGGTCACTTTGATTTTGTCACATTTGTAGGCATTTTGCCGTGTTGTGCTATTAACTTGGGTGTTGTGAGTTTGGTCACAGATTCATCCTTTTTGATTTTTAGCGATGTTGAATTTGTGTTGTTTTCAATTTATTTTACCAATTTAAATGAATGAATATCTTTTTTCTAGTAAAAAAAACCTATAAATGCATGAGTTAATGAAATATTTAAGTGAATATTAACAGAAACTTAAAAAAAAACTAACGAAGATATAATTATAATTTTTTTTTTTATAAATTTTGTGGTCCAAGTAAAAAAAATTAAAGTTCAAAACCTATTTAAATATTTAAAAAATAAGGATTGAATTAATATATATTGTTAGCATAATTTTTTTATTAATTAATCTTAAATTATCACATCGTAAATCATATTTGACTCTCATCTTAATTAATATTCAAATAATATCAAAATTAAACTCGTAATTAAATCTATAGACTATAATAAAATGAGTTATATTATTTGAACACAAATTTTGGACACCGTTTATCATATCGTATATGTTTATCTTTATCTTTCACTTAATTTTTATCTTCTTTAAATGGAAACACCTTATGGTGTCCCAATTTTATGTACAAAAATATTCCTCTAATAAAATTTCTCCGCTTATCTCGGGTAACATGAATATGTGATGACCAATATGGTGTGACAATGTTGGTAGATAACCAGATCTCTTAAACATGTAGTTAGAGGTTTGATTCCTGGCTCATGTGTATGGAATGACATCTGTTAGAAGAGATCAACCCCTTAAATAAATCTCAGTATTTCAAGGGATTAGTTTCTGACTTCCGATCGAAGGATACCCGATTGAAAAAAAAAATTTGAACATGTGATGGTAGCTAATAAAACGAGGGATGGCCATCGTGAACGAAAAGAGATGTAATAATAATAACAGTTATGTTATTTGCAAGTCTAAATATGATATTCATTTGGGACATCTTGATTAATTATATATAAATATATAATTAATTCAGTTTATTATATGATTAACGGATTCATTTTTTATAATTATATAAATATTTGATTAATCACATGTAAATATCTGATTAATTCAATTTATATGATTAATGAATCATTATGAATTAATCAAATATTTATATATAATTAATCATACAATAAATTGAATTAATCAAATATTTATATATGATTAATTAAAATATGTTAAAAAAAAAAGGGTTCAGCTAACATTTCTGTAATAATGATGATGATTCTAAGCTAAACAATAAGAAAAATGCTAAACTGTGTTTAGCGGACATTATACGGTACACTGTATGAACAATGCCGCACAGTGCAAGATCAGAATAAAGATCACATGTGTCTGATCAGAGTACGCTTTTTTTTAAATTGAAATTTTTTTTTAAATAAATTTTTTGATTAAGTATGTGTCAATATCTGGTGAACCGAGTACAAATATCTGGTGTCAGTTCATTATCTGGTGAATGTGTTTTTTTGAGAAATAATTTTTTTGATTAAGTATGTGTAAATATCTGGTGAATCGGGTACAAATATCTTGTGAATTCGGTTCATTATCTGGTGAATGGGTTTTTTTGATAAATAATTTTTTTGGTTAAGTATGTGTCAATATCTGGTGAACCGGGTACAAATATCTGGTGAATTCAGTTCATTATCTGGTGAATGAGTTTTTTTTATAAATAAATTTTTTGATTAAGTATGTGTAAATATCTGGTGAATCGGGTACAAATATCTGGTGAATTCGGTTCATTATCTGGTAAATGGGTTTTTTTGAGAAATAATTTTTTTGGTTAAATATGTGCAAATATCTGGTGAATCAGGTATAAATATCTGGTGAATTCAGTTCATTATCTGGTGAATGGGTTTTTTTGAGAAATAATTTTTTTTGTTAAGTATGTGTAAATATCTGGTGAATCATATGCAAATATCTGGTGAATTCAGTTCATTATCTAGTGAATAAGTTTTTTTAAAAATAAAATTTTTATTTTTTTAAAAAATTCAAAATTTTTAAAAAAAAAGTACTACAGTAGTGTTACTGTAACAGAGGTGTCATATTTGTGTCAATTTTTTTTTTTTTGGTCTGTTTAGCATACCTGAAAGAATAAAAAGTAAAAGATAAAATCGATGAGAGGCTTGACTGTTTGAGACTTGCAGAGATCTGTCTCCATCATTTACGGTAAGACACAACCCCAGTTCATTGAACTTAACCGCCATATGCCCATTTCAATATTCATTCATTTTTTAATTTTAAGCAACTCGCTTCTCTTTTTCCTTTCTTTTCCCTTCTCTTCTTTTTTGCTCCTGTTTACTTTACTTCCTCTACCATCATCCTTTTTCGATTCATGTAAGTTTCCTAGATCACTCTTAACTTTTCCTTTTCTTTTCTTTTTACATTTTTATGTTTTAATTGTATGCACTTTTCTCCTCCCTAATTTCTTTATTGAGCTAACGCAGAATCGACTCCGATGCGTTCGTTATTTTTGTACTGCATACTTTTTTTTTAATTATTAGACTGACCTGTTTGCAATTAGCATTAATTCTCTCATGGGAGCTCAATTAGTGATACTAGTTGTGTTTTATAGGAAGTGGGTTGGTTGAATCTAGAGAATTTTTTGTAAGTGAAGGTGCCTCCACAGTGCATAGTAGCACACATGTTGATGGTAGGTTAGCACATTAATTAAAATTAAAAGGTTGTTTACTAAGTTAAGGTTGAGGATGAATGAAATTGAATAGCATTGGGATAATACTACTGGGCTTTGGGGTTCTTATGGAGACACTAGGTTTGGTGTGTCCTCCTTTCATATTGGAGTAGTTTCTCATGATATGTTTTAAAGGGTTTTGGTAGGAAAAAAAAGGGTAAGTTTTTAGTATTTGGTTGTAGAAGAATGCCAACATTTTCAAGGCTGTATCTTTGCCCTTATGTTCATTATGAGATTCAATTATCTTCATGGCTTTTCTTTAGAGCTATGTTCATGATTGTTTCAAGGGAATTTATATTACTGATAAGTGATATGTGTAGGAACTGGACAAATTTGTTGCTTTTTTTAAATAATAAAAAAAAAATCCATTTTGGCATGCTATTCTTTAATTCTGTTGATAATTGAAAGAAGAAATAGAAACTTTTGAGGTTTGAAAGTCGTAGTGAAGATTGATATGGATTGATTAGTTGACTCACCTTCATAAAGTTTCTTTTTCTATATAAATAAGATTGGAAACTTTTTAGGTGGTATACCTGTTAGCACTCCTGTTGCATTTTGCTGCCTTCCTTTAAAAGGAATGATGAAGGATGATGGACATTTGGCTTCTTTTATCTCTGTTTTGAAACATATAGGCAGAAACTATCAGGGGGAATCGAATGAATGAATGTTCTGATATCAATATTTATTTGATAGTTGTCTCCATTCTATTATTATTGCTCTGTTCTGTTCTAATTTTCCATCTTTTAATGTAGTTATGTGAAGAAAGAAGACTCGGCTAAGGTGGTTCAATTACTATGGAATCCTGCAATTGTATTGAGCCACAATGGCCAGCTGATGAATTATTGATGAAATACCAATATATCTCTGATTTCTTCATCGCCCTTGCTTATTTCTCAATCCCTCTGGAGCTTATCTACTTTGTTAAGAAATCAGCAGTTTTTCCATATAGATGGGTCCTTGTTCAATTTGGTGCTTTCATAGTTCTATGTGGAGCAACCCATCTAATTAATTTATGGACGTTTACAATGCATTCGAGAACTGTGGCAATTGTAATGACCACTGCTAAGGTTTTAACTGCTGTGGTATCATGTGCGACAGCCCTCATGCTTGTACATATTATTCCTGATTTATTAAGTGTTAAAACTAGAGAACTATTTTTGAAGAACAAGGCTGCAGAGCTTGATAGAGAAATGGGCCTGATCCGTACACAGGAAGAAACTGGTCGACATGTTAGGATGCTGACTCATGAGATTAGAAGCACTCTTGATAGACACACAATACTGAAAACGACTCTTATTGAACTGGGTAGAACTTTGGCACTGGTGGAGTGTGCATTATGGATGCCGACACGTACTGGGTTGGAGCTTCAACTGTCCTACACATTGCGACAGCAAAACCCGGTTGGATACACGGTACCCATACATCATCCTGTGATCAATCAAGTATTTAGTAGCAACCGTGCAGTAAAAATTTCCCCGAATTGCCCAGTTGCTAGGTTACGTCCTCATGTTGGAAAATTCATGCCCGGGGAGGTGGTTGCTGTTCGGGTCCCTCTCCTGCATCTTTCTAATTTCCAAATATATGATTGGCCAGAAGTTTCAACAAGAAGCTATGCTTTGATGGTCTTGATGCTTCCATCAGATAGTGCCAGACGATGGCATGTACATGAATTAGAGCTGGTTGAGGTAGTCGCTGATCAGGTTAGCAATTGGCATTTTCTTAAATAGCCTTTCTAGCATATTTCTTTAACATTTCCCTTGTCTTTATGTTTAAGTGCACTCAATCAATCAATTGTTTTACATGGATATGTTTGTCATTAATTACTTCAAGTTTCTAGGTTTTGTAATTGTGACAAAGTGATTTTTATATTTTGGTTATTATTTCATAAATTAAATTTATTTGTTTATGTTTAGTTCAACCGACATATAGGTTTTTGAAGTCAAGATAAATTGCAAGTTGCGTTTGTTTTCTAATTTTACATGAATGTGCCATCTTTCCATAATAAATAGGTATAATAATTTAGCTAATTTTTGTTTCCTATTGACTTGAATAGTTCACTGTGAGTCTTTGACAGAACCTAATGGAGTTGATCCATGTATCCAACCCCACCTATTGAGAAAAGGCTTGGTTTTTATTGTTGTTTTGTTCAGTTGAATAGTCTACTATGTTGTACTTTGATAGGTACCGTATTGGTTCATAAAGATGGAGCAACGGGTGAGTGGGTGCTTCAACCCACAGCCCACTAGTTTGGCCTTTTCCACCACATGTTGGGCTAACGACATTATCTCCCCCAACTCCACCAAATGGTGGAGTCGCACCTCTACTTTTATCTCATCATTCAAGCCATTCATGGACACCACTTTCAGAACCTCCTTCTAAGCTTGCCTGCCACGATGGAGCCAAGAGCAGTTCAAAATTCTCTTGGTACTCACCCACCAATCATAGTTGTCGGAGACCCATGAGAATCTCATAAGGATTCTGTTAGATATTGTTAGTTAAGTAGTTAGTTAATGGGTTAGTGGGGTTAGTTAGGAAGTTAGTTAAGGGAATCAGGCATGTTGCCTATAAATAGAAGAGTAGAAGTTGAGAAGGGGGATATCTTGTATTTTGGGAATAGTTGGGGCCTTTGGGCATTGGGAGAGTCTAGAGTCTCTCAAATACTCTAGGATTACACATTTTGTAAGGGAATTTCCCTAATTTCTACAGTGATAAGAGTTGATTCCTATCAACTGGTATCAGAGCTGTTCTCTGGGCATGGTACATGGTCCAAACGCGAAGAATGGAGGCAAAGATTGAAACGCTTGAACATGGGTTTGATGACTGGAGGAGAAGCTGCGACGAATTGAGGCAGATTCGTGAAGAGGGTATGACGGAAAATCGGAGGTTTTTCAACGAGATTCTAGAAATTCTTGATCGGAAATCGCGTAATAAGGGTCATCACCATCATAACTCTGGTGGTAGCAAGACCAAGGACAATGATCGTACGATGAGTGGAGAGAAATCGAGGCGGGGAGGAGACAAATGGCGGAAACTCAAAATCCCTTTGTTCTCGGGTGATGCATCCAAGAACCAAAAATTCCAAAAATCAGATTTGGTTGTGATAACTAGGAAGGAGGAGGATCTCCAAGAAGATTACGATACAAGAAGTGAGAAGCCACCGCAGTCCCAACAAATTCTTGATGAGTTGGGGTCAGAAAATGATAAAGAAAAAGAACGAGAGTGGGAGAAGCCAACAAGCATGGAACCGAAGACGGGACAGGGGAGCAAAGTGGAAATGGGTTCTTCTTTGGAGGGCAGAAGTCTTAGCCTTAATGATTGTTGTGTGGGTGAGGGTATCGAAATAGAGATCACGACGTCGAAACCGGAAGAATGGAAACCGGAACTCCGAGAATGCCAAGAGCTAAGGCGAATCGAGGAAGTAAAGCAATCGGAGACTCAAGGGAAATTTGATGAGAATCGGAAGACATTGGAAGCAATTTGGGCCCTTCTCCTAAGAAATCAGCACAGAAACAGTGATCATGATAGTAATAGCCATAAAGGCAATGAAGAAGAAAGAAAGCGGAAGAAAGAGAGGCGGTTACAAGAATCCAAATGGAAGCAGCAAGACCTTGGGGGGAAGGAGAAAGGAGGATGGTCCAGGGGTCCATATCCACATTCAAAACAGAAAACACCACGTAACCAGCCAAGAAGCGAAGGAGAGAAAAAACGTGAAAGTCTGAGGCAGATCAGAGAGTTAGTTGAGGCGATGCATCGCCGATTGACCGATTACTGTGAGAATCAAGATCTTACAAGTGGAGGAGGCCACGACAGAGCCGGTAACCACGGGGATAACACTGTCGAAGATGAAGGTGAAGATTTGGGAATCAAGAATCAAAAACATGGGGATGAAGGAGAAGCAAAAAATAGAGAGGCCGAATGGTTAGAGTCGAAAGATGGAAACACAGAAGAGGAGGGTGAGTCGGCGGAGCAAGAGGTAGTGGATAATAATGGGTCCAACATAACCACGGGACCTGACGCTGTCGCAAGGGATTCCGGCAAGAAACCGCCACCAGAACCACCGAGCCGGGATTCGCAAACGGCGGCGAAAGGATGCAATGACGGTTGCGACCACAGAAGTTTGGAGAAGAGTGGTGAGACCACAGCCATCCCCAGTACCGCCGGACCGAAATCTTCCTATGATGGCGGAGGAGACCAGAGCAACAACACTAATAGGCAGAGGAGAAGAAATGGGGAACGCACGGGGAACCCTAACCAATAGGACCATCCACGAGAAGAGGGGGACGACCGAGGGTGATATACTTCCGGTCAAGATACCTCCGGAACCGTCGGATAGGGATGCTCACGCGAAGACTGATCGCGCACTCACAGTAACGACAATGGCAGAGATCACGCACGCATCGCAACACCGAGCCAGTAGCACCTCCGCTTGGATAGGAGTAAGGACGCTGAGGTACGGAGGTCCGACCAGGCCGCCACCACCATCGAAACCTCCGGACGGTGATACTCATTGGTGGGTCGTCGAGGTATGGGCGACTAGGGAAGGCAGCAGCGCACATGAGGTGCAGAATAGTGTCAGGGCAGGATTGCCATTTCAAAAGCTGGGTCAATTTTATGATCTAATGGGCCAGGCCCAAATCTCTGAGAAGAAGCAATGGGGTACCAGGAAGGTTGTTATGTGTCCACTTTCAATTAATCAAACTTCTTCATTGATTAGAAGGCCCATTCATCAAAGTTACTTCATTGTTGGGCCACAACCCAAGACCTTGAGGAATGAAGGGGCCCAAAAGGGAAAATAAACAGGAGACATGGGTTCTTTCCATGGGAATTGAAGAAGGGCAACAATGGGACCCTGGTGGACAGCTTCAGATGACAACAACAGCTGGATTTTCATGTTTCAAGCAGCGGGACCCAGGAAAATTGGTCTTAAAGACCATTTGTCATTCACCTTGGGGACAAGGTGAAAGTTTAGGGGGGGGGGGGGGGGAGTATTGTTAGATATCGTTAGTTAAGTAGTTAGTTAATGGGTTAGTGGGGTTAGTTAGGAAGTTAGTTAAGGGAATAAGGCATGTTGCCTATAAATAGAAGAGTAGAAGTTGAGGAGGGGGATATCTTGTATTTTGGGAATAGTTGGGGCCTTTGGGCATTAGGAGAGTCTAGAGTCTCTCAAATACTTTAGGATTACACATTTTGTAAGGGAATTTCCCTAATTTCTACAGTGATAAGAGTTGATTCCTATCAACTGGTATCAGAGCTTTTTTCTGGGCATGGTACATGGTCCAAACGGGAAGAATGGAGGCAAAGATTGAAACGCTTGAACATGGGTTTGATGACTGGAGGAGAAGCTGCGACGAATTGAGGCAGATTCGTGAAGAGGGTATGACGGAAAATCGGAGGTTTTTCAACGAGATTCTAGAAATTCTTGATCGGAAATCGCATAATAAGGGTCATCACCATCATAACTCTGGTGGTAGCAAGACCAAGGACAATGATCGTACGATGGGTGGAGAGAAATCGAGGCGGGGAGGGAGACAAATGGCGGAAACTCAAAATCCCTTTGTTCTCGGGTGATGCATCCAAGAACCAAAAATTCCAAAAATCAGATTTGGCTGTGATAACTAGGAAGGAGGAGGATCTCCAAGAAGATTACGAAACAAGGAGTGAGAAGCCACCGCAGTCCCAACAAATTCTTGATGAGTTGGGGTCAGAAACTGATAAAGAAAAAGAACGAGAGTGGGAGAAGCCAACAAGCATGGAACCGAAGACGGGACAGGGGAGCAAAGCGGAAATGGGTTCTTCTTTGGAGGGCAGAAGTCTTAGCCTTAATGATTGTTGTGTGGGTGAGGGTATCGAAATAGAGATCACGGCGTCGAAACCGGAAGAATGGAAACAGGAACTCTGAGAACGCCAAGAGCTGAGGCGAATCGAGGAAGAAAAGCAATCGGAGACTCAAGGGAAATTTGATGAGAATCGGAAGACATTGGAAGCAATTTGGGACCTTCTCCTAAGAAATCAGCACAGTAACAGTGATCATGATAGCAATAGCCATAAAGGCGATGAAGAAGAAAGAAAGCGGAAGAAAGAGAGGCGGTTACAAGAATCCAAAAGGAAGCAGCAAGACCTTGGGGGGAAGGAGAAAGGAGGATGGTCCAGGGGTCCATATCCACATTCAAAACAGAAAACACCACGTAACCATCCAAGAAGCGAAGGAGAGAAAAAACGTGAAAGTCTGAGGCAGATCAGAGAGTTAGTCGAGGCGATGAATCGCCGATTGACCGATTACTGTGAGAATCAAGATCTTTCAAGTGGAGGAGGCCACGACAGAGCCGGTAACCACGGGGATAACACTGTCGAAGATGAAGGTGAAGATTTGGGAATCAAGAATCAAAAACATGGGGATGAGGGAGAAGCAAAAAATGGAGAGGCCGAATGGTTAGAGTCGAAAGATGGAAACATAGAAGAGGAGGGTGAGTCGGCGGAGCAAGAGGTAGTGGATAATAATGGGTCCAACATAACCACGGGACCCGGCACTGTCGCAAGGGATTCCGGCAAGAAACCGCCACCAGAACCACCGAACCGGGATTCGCAAACGACGGCGGAGGATGCAATGACGGTTGCGACCACAGAAGTTTGGAGAAGAGTGGTGAGACCACGGCCATCCCCAGTACCGCTGGACCGAAATCTTCCTATGACGGCAAAGGAGACCAGAGCAACAACACTAATAGGAAGAGGAGAAGAAATGGGGAACGCACGGGGAACCCTAACCAATAGGACCATCCACGAGAAGAGGGGGACGACCGAGGGTGATATACTTCCGGTCAAGATACCTCCGGAACCGCCGGACCGGGATGCTCACGCGAAGACTGATCGCGCACTCACAGTAACGGCAATGGCGGAGATCGCGCGCATCGCAACACCGAGCCAGTAGCACCTCCGCTTGGATAGGAGCAAGGACGTTGAGGTACGGAGGTCCGACTAGGCCGCCACCGCCGCTGAAACCTCTGGACCATGATACTCATTGGTGGATCGTCGAGGTATGGACGGCTAGGGAAGGCAGCAGCATTCCTATCAGATTCTCAGAAGTTGTTGATTGGAATCACCGAAGTAGAGCTGCTCTAAAATTTCCCTAAGAATTCTGGCCTCCCACCATTGGAACCAGTTCAAAGCTCTTTCCTCCAGACAAATAGCAGCAGCTGTCACCCTCTCAGCCTCAGAAACCCTGTTAGCATGGGAGTTTTTCAGATCTATAGATCCAGCCATATGGGTCTTCACCAGTAAAATATGGAGCTTCCAGTCTTCTCAGCTGATCCTCACCTCTTCCTTCCCAGCCTTGCGTACCTTCCCTGTTGCTACCCTCTGTTTCTGCATTATTTTCTCCAGCACCATGTTCCTAGCCTCGTCTCACCAATTCTTCCAATAGACTCTCCATCCATTGAAACCTCTCTTGGTTTTCTTGGTTCATCCCTTCTAGCCTCTTCTCCATTGCTTCCACTCTCCCTTCCATGCGTGTAGACACCATTCAGGCCCCCAAGATCAGGGGCTCTGATACCATCTTGATAGGTACTGTATTAGTTGATAAAAGTGGAGCCAAGTTCCTTACACCAGAAAAGGATTCCGGGAATGGAAAAACAGCCAATAAAAGAAGAAAAACAAAGAAATCAGAGCCTCAAAGAGTTGCAGCCTCAGGAGCAGCCAACCCCGCTCAACCAGTTTTCACTAATCCTTTCTTTTCCTGCCTACGTGCACTCCCCTCCCTCTTATCATTCCTGCTCCATTTTATTAGGATTCACTCCTTCTCTCACCTTCATCTCAGCATTACTTTTCTCCCCTTTAACCAACTTCCCTTGTGGCCCATTACCTGAAATGGGCCTCATTCCTTTAAGGGTGTTTTCTTATTCTGCTCATATACACCAAAATTCCCTTCTTTCATCTTCTAGAATATACTCCAGTGGTTATGGGTCTAACATAATGAAACGTCTAAATCAAAAGTATGCATGGGAACCATTAGTTTATGTACTGCATTAGCCTATCATTTGAACATACCTTTGAGATTACTAATTACAATTGTGTCCTACACCAGGTGGCTGTTGCTCTTTCGCATGCTGCAATCTTAGAAGAGTCAATGAGGGCAAGGGATATGCTCATGGAACAGAATGTTGCACTTGATTTGGCAAGAAGAGAAGCAGAAACTGCAATTCGTGCTCGCAATGACTTCTTGGCTGTTATGAATCACGAGATGAGAACTCCCATGCATGCAATTATGGCACTCTCTTCATTGTTACAGGAAACAGAGCTGTCAGCTGAACAACGTTTGATGGTGGAGACAATATTGAAAAGCAGCAATTTGTTGGCTACTCTCATCAATGATGTTTTGGATCTTTCACGGCTTGAAGATGGCAGTCTTCAACTTGAAGAAGCAGCATTCAACCTTCAATCTGTGTTCAGAGAGGTAAAATTTTCATTCTAAATCCTACGACTAATTTTATTAGTCTGTAGCTGATGACCGGAGTTTCTTTAAAAGCTTGATGTTGTAAGATCTGTTATTCTGATTACAGGTTGTTAACTTGATCAAGCCTGTTGCATGTGTCAAAAAGTTGTTACTCACTTTACACATAGCTGCCGATTTGCCAGTGTATGCCATTGGTGATGAAAAACGTCTCATGCAAACTATTTTGAATGTTGTTGGTAATGCTGTGAAGTTCTCAAAAGAGGGTAGCATTTCCATCACTGCTTTTGTTGCAAAGCCTGAATCGTTCAAGGATGCTAGAATTCCTGACTTCGTTCCAGTGCCAAGTGATAGCCACTTTTATTTGGGAGTACAGGTTTGTTTCTTCAAGTTCATTTAGTAGCATTTATCCTTGTTATGCGACTTCAATGAGTATAATTTGTTTCCACATCATAGGTCAAAGATTCTGGAGCAGGAATTAATCCACAAGATATCCCAAACTTATTTACTAAGTTTGCACAAAGCCAATCATTAGCTACAAGAAATACTGCTGGAAGTGGACTTGGCCTTGCAATTTGTAGGAGGTATGGTATTCTTGTGTGTTAACCACCTTAAACTAAGACGTGAAGCATAATAACTAATTCGTTTGCTACTCCATGGACCTTTCTTGCAAAATTGTAATTAGGCTCGCTTTAGAAACCTGTTGGAGATTTCACTGTTGTAATGTACTGTTCTTTCAAATTGTAAGCAGGTTTGTAAATTTAATGGAAGGGCATATTTGGATTGAAAGTGAAGGTATTGGCAAAGGATGTACAGTCACTTTTATTGTAAAACTTGGAATACCAGACCGATCAAATGAATCTAAGCTACCTTTTGCTCCTAAAGTTCTGGGAAATCATGGGTCTACAAACTTTACAGGGCTCAAGGTTCTTGTCATGGATGATAACGGGTCAGTGACATAACTAGCTTTATTTTTGTACCTTCAGATCTGAAATTTGTTAATATGTCCTAATAGCTCTTTAAGTAAAACCATTAGCATTATGGTGATTTCATAGAAAATCTAAATTTGGTTGACTTCTTATGTTAAGCCCCAACTTCTCAGTCTCAATTATGTTCCTGAAAGCACGATGCAGCTGGATGTTAATGTGCTTGTTTCTAACCCAAAGAAGATAAGTCTAAATATCAAGGTTTATGTTGTTAAGTTCACCAAAAAAAAAAGTTTATGTTGTTAACTTAATAATTTGCAAGCTCTAAAAATGTAGGGTCTGGGACTTTAGAGCATCATATCAATGCTAGAAAAGGTTAAACTGGAGATTGTATATATTCAATAAACACATGTGGTAACATGACATTCTGGGTATGAAGCCTGGGGCAATCCCTTCCTTGCTTCTACTTTCACAGACCACCTTTTGGTGGTGATGGCTTGCTGAATGGAAGAGGGGTGAACCAGGGAGGGAAGGGTAGCACTACACTGTCTTTCTTTCCTTGCTAGAAAAAATAGGCTCTTTGTGATAGGTACGGGAATTGTAAGAAAGAAAACACGGGTTCTTCGAGGGACCTCTTTCCTCCCATGCCTTACCAATTAATTCTTGCTCACCCTCTCACTCCTCTTATCATTATGTTATCCCTCTCCCATAACAGAATGCTACTCTCACTCCCACCTCCCTGCTGCCACATGTACAGGCAGTTGCATTGGAGCCCTTCCTGCCTATTTTCCTTCCCCAGCCCATCCTGCCTCTCTTAGACCTTTAACCCATTAGCCCTCCCGCTAGCTCTTCTAACTTAAACCTTAGTAATAGGGGGATATTTATCATAACACTTCAATTGTTATTCTTTTTTTTTCCCCCTTTTTTTTCACATTTTCAAATTTGGCTTATTTATTTAGGACTTCACTGAATATTAGGTGGGATTTCTCTCGTGGAAGATGTAAACTCAAGCTTAGATTTCTAAAATCACACATTTTACTGGCCTTCAAAGTATACGGTCCCCCTTTTTAGTTCTTATTATGTTGTAAAGATTGATTATCTAAATTTAACACATCCACGAAAGTAGCCATATGCCATGCCTATTTACATGTTTTATACACTATTTTTAAATTCCAATCAAGACATGTATTTTTTTGAAGCAGCTTACTAGAATTATATCTAAATAATTCTGTCAAGGACCAACTCTCCTGAAAACTTAAGCTATTAGGTGAACACATATGGATGATTTTATATCTCCAACACCTACCCTCACTCGAGCCCTTTGGGCTTGGAGCATGAACAATGCACATGCACACTCTACCTTGTCTTGGAATTCAAATTACTTAGAAGAATGGGGGACCTTGAGTATCGAAGCATTCACTACTTGGTCGTAGAGACTCTGATATTGTGTCAAGGACCTACTCTCCTAAAAGCTTAAGTGGTTGGGTGAAGGCACACGAATGGTTTTATAACTCCCAACAAATTAGCTGGTTTATTTCGATGCCCTTGTATACAGTATCCTAGTCATTTTTATGAATGTAAAAATAGGATTAGTAACTCATTTCTTCATGATTTTGATTTCATTGATTGCCATCAGGTATATTCTAAATTTTAGAAGTATCCCCAAATCCTGTTGCTATTTGGGTTTTGGTTTTGCTTGCTTGGTAGTTGGTAGATCACTTCATGTTTGTGCTTTATTATCATAACTACTTGTCAACCGGGCCAGGGGATTTGATTAGGAAAATCTCTTAATGGTTGGTAAATAAGAAATTGAGTGGCATGTAAGCTTGAGTTGTTTGTTGTTTTCTTCTGTCTTTTTAGTTTTTATTACCCCATTGAAGCAAATTATTGGCAAAATTGTCCACACTGATCCATGTAAGGGACTGGTATATGATCCAGTCCTCTTTTTTATTATTGCTTTATTCAAGCTATAGGGAATTTGTTTTTATTCCAGCACCTCAATTAGGCCTCACGTCCCTTATTTTATTTTGATTTTTATTTTAAAAAAACACTTTACTATGTTTAAATAAAAGTGAATTCATGTAAAATTGTTTTCTCAATGGAAGCAAGTTAAGTAATTGATGTTACTGTTTTGCTTTGAATGCTTATGACTGATGGTGAAACTTGTAATGCAGGGTTAGCAGGTCGGTAACAAAGGGACTTCTTTTGCATTTAGGATGTGACGTCACAACTGCAGGCTCAAGTGAAGAGTGCTTGCGTATTGTTTCTCTGGAACACAGAGTGGTCTTCATGGATGTGTGTACAGGGGTAGATGGTTATGAACTAGCATTACGTATACATGAGAAGTTTACTAAACGTCAAGATAGGCCACTAATAGTAGCTCTTACTGGGAACACCAACAAGGTGACAAAAGAGAACTGTATGAGGGTTGGTATGAATGGCCTTATATTGAAACCAGTTTCTGTTGACAAAATGAGGGTTGTTTTATCAGAACTCCTAGAGCGTCGAGTTCTATTTGAAACCATTTAAGCCAACAAGCTGGCTGAATATTATGAAATCTTTTCTTGTGTACATAGCCAAATTAAATTTGGAGAAATACAAACTTGTGAATCAAAAGGTAATTGACATGAATTGTCATCCTTATTGCCGTTATGAATTCCAGGCAGAAGGAACAGCGGTTGAGTTTGCACTGTTAATTCCATTTTTGTTGACACAAGTTCATGTGTTCTATATTCTGCATTTTTATGGCAATTCAGGCTTTTGATTGATGCCTTGCAGTGGTGGCAAAATTGCATTTATATTATCCTAGATTGTTTCAAGTTACTAGCAGTTTTTCTTTTTGTGAAACCATGTGTTAGATGTCTCGCCTCAAAGTAAGCACTAGACCATATTGTATTTAATTTCGATGGACTGCAAAGATAGCCAAAGCTTATTCAACAAGATTCAAGAGTTCATGTATAAATGCGTTCTTTGAAGGTTGATTTATTTGAAATATGGGTCATACAATCTAACTCATGTTTAAATAGAAAATTGTTAGAATTGGTTACATGTAGACATCTTTGATTTTGCATGAATGTTAGACACAGAGAATTCATGCATTATTAACATGAAGTTTCATCTGATTTTACGGGTTTTTTTTTTTTTATATAAAATAAAGTGCGTCCACTTTTTAATATACTTGTTAGGCAACTATATGGTATCCGCTTTTTTCTCTTCAGTTTAGTCTGATCTATGGCATGGAAAGTGACTTTCGGAGCCACACACCAACTGTTTGGAGGGAGTGGGAAAGAAGCATTTAAGGATATAAAATTCCTCCAATATCTATTTGTTTCATTTGCACGAGACTTTGCTTAAAAAACCTTATGACTATACCCAGGTTGTTAGTGTGGTGGTTGGACGTCTCGTCCCTTAATCAAGTGATTGTGTATTGGATCTTTTGAGAACGAAACGACAATGTGAAGTAGCGTTTTATGGCCGACCCGAGGTGGAGTGGTTGCACACTTGTGACCATTTTACCTTGAAATGGGGCACCCTAAATTTTTAAGCACCCAAAAAAAAAAATGACAGTAAACCTATTACGATTCCATATCACATTTGTCCAGCAGGGATTTCAGGAGCAGAAGAATTAGAAATTTGCTATGCGCTCTAAAAAAAATATATAAAAACAAAAACAAAACTAGGATTGAAATTTGAAAGTGAAGGAGTGCAGTGGATATAGCATGAACCTATCTATTCTTCCTCCTCTCCCCAAGTCACCAACCCATCGAAATTCAGACCCATCCTCGATCAAAAAGCACAAACTCCAACATGCCATCACCAACCTCGACCTCACATCCCCCAACCACCGTCACAACCTCGTCAACTCCTCCCTCCTCCTCAAAGCCTGCATCAGGTCCCGCAACTTCCACCTCGGCAAACTCCTCCACCACAAGCTCACCGATTCCGGACTCGCCCTCGACTCGCTCCTCCTCAACTCACTCATCACCCTCTACTCCAAATGCGGCGACTGGCACCAAGCACTCTCCATATTCAACCACATGGATCACAACAAAAGAGACTTGGTCTCATGGAGCGCCATCATCTCATGTTTCGCCAACAACAACATGGAATCCGAAGCGCTTCTCGCGTTTCTCGATATGCTCCGAAACGGGCTTTTCCCTAACGAGTATTGCTTCACCGCATCGATTCGAGCGTGTTCTAATGCCACTTATTGTTTTTCTATCGGGCTTGCGATATTTGGTTTTGTGTTGAAGACGGGTTATTTTGATTCTGATGTTTGTGTTGGTTGTGCATTGATTGATATGTTTGCGAAGGGTGGTGGCCATGTGGGATTTGCATACATGGTGTTTGATAAAATGCGTGAGAAGAACGTTGTTACTTGGACATTGATGATCACTAGGTTTGCACAACTGGGTTTCGCGAGGGAGGCGGTTGATTCATTCTTGAGAATGTTGGTGCTAAGTGGGTGTGCACCTGATAGGTTTACTCTCACTAGTGTCTTATCGGCTTGCTCCGAGATGGGATCGTTATCACTCGGGAAGCAGTTGCATTCTTGGGTTATCAGGTCGGGGTTGAGTTTGGATGTGTGCGTGGGGTGTAGTTTGGTAGACATGTTTGCGAAATGTGGATCGGTAGAGAATTCTAGGGAAGTATTTGATAGAATGCCGGATCATAATGTTATGTCTTGGACTGCGCTCATCGCAGGGTATGCGCAAGGGAGTGGACAAGAAAAGGAAGCCATGAATTTGTTTCGTGACATGATGATTCAGGGTCATGTTGCGCCGAATTGTTTCACATTCTCTGGCGTCCTCAAGGCTTGTGTGAATCTTCCTGATTTTGGCTTTGGCGAACAGCTTCATGGCCAAGCGATTAAACTAGGCCTTGATGCAGTTAATTGTGTAGGGAATTCCCTTGTTAACATGTATGCAAGGTCTGGAAGGATGGAATGTGCCCGCAGATCTTTTGATATTCTATTTGAGAAGAATTTGATTTCGTTTGATACGGTTGTCGATGAAAATGTGGAAATTTTGCATTCTGCAGAAGGCTCTAGCCATGAAATTGGAGCTAATGCTTTTACATATGCATGCCTCTTAAGTGGCGCTGCTTGTATTGGTACTATTAGTAAGGGTGAACAAATTCATGCCCGATTCGTAAAATCTGGATTTGGGACAGACCTATGCGTTAATAATGCTTTGATCTCTATGTATTCCAAGTGTGGAAACAAAGAAGCTGCTTTACAAGTCTTTAATGACATGCGGGAATGCAATGTCATATCCTGGACCTCCATTATAAATGGTTTTGCAAAACATGGGTTTGCTACAAAAGCATTAGAATTGTTCGATGAAATGCTTGAAACAGGTATGAAGCCTAATGATGTCACTTACATTGCAGTTTTATCAGCCTGTAGTCATGTTGGTTTGATTGACGAGGCATGGAAACACTTCGCTTCCATGCGTTATAACCATGGTGTTGTTCCAAGGATGGAACATTATGCATGTATGGTTGATTTGCTTGGCCGATCTGGATTGCTTTCAGAAGCCATTGAATTTATTAACTCAATGCCTTTCGATGCTGATGCGTTGGTGTGGCGTACATTTCTCGGTTCTTGTCGAGTTCATCGGAACACTGAGCTTGGGGAGTATGCTGCAAAAATGATTCTTGAGCGGGAACCTCGTGATCCAGCTGCCTATATATTATTGTCAAACTTGTATGCATCAAAAGGGCGGTGGGATGATGTGGCAGCCATTAGAAAAAACATGAAACAGAAAAAATTAATAAAAGAAGCAGGTTATAGCTGGATTGAAGTTGAAAACCAGGTGCACAAATTCCATGTTGGGGATACTTCACACCCACAAGCTCAAAAGATATATGATGAACTTGATGAATTGGCTTTAAAAATTAAAAACTTGGGTTATGTTCCAAATACAGATTTTGTTCTTCATGATGTGGAGGATGAACAGAAAGAACAGTATCTGTTTCAACACAGTGAGAAAATTGCAGTGGCATTTGCTCTTATTAGTACCCCCAAACCAAAACCTATAAGAGTATTTAAGAATCTTCGGGTTTGTGGGGACTGCCATGTTGCAATTAAGTATATCTCAGTGGTCACTGGAAGAGAGATTGTGGTGAGAGATGCAAACCGGTTCCATCATATAAAGGATGGGACATGCTCTTGCAATGATTATTGGTAACCCTATACATACAACTGAGTTTAGACTTCTTGGCCACAGGTAATGTAAAATTTGAAGGGCTATTTCCTTATACAGGAACCGGTTCACTTTCTTGCTGCACAGACTATACAGAGGTTGTAAATATTGAAAATCTTTGAATTCGTAGCTGATTGCTAATGGGTTACTACCATTTATTTTTCTAATTGTTGATGCTGATGCTGGTCTTTAATATTCTTCTCTGTTGTTTTTCATGGAAAACATTCCACATATTGTGCTAAACTAGCAGACTGAATTGTACTATTGTCAAGCCTAGAGAGAGAAAGTTTAACCCAGAAAGAGTATAGATGTAATGTTTTTCAAGAAGTAATATAGATTTTTCAAATATCTCTTCCAGGTTTTAACCATTTTTATCTGTCAAATTTTCAGAGAACTAGCCAGAACTGAGTAAAATATGTTTTTAAATAATTAGTTTTGGAAGAATGAGTTGTGCAAATTCGATTCATCCATGGTTAAATTGTGTTTCATTAATATTGTAAAACATAAATTTAATAGATTCATGCTTCATGAACAATTTCTATTGACAACATCCTAACTGAAATACGTATGTAGGTTAATACATTTTCAATATAATTGGGCAAAGATATTTGATACCAAATATAAAATATCTTAAATATTATATAATTATGTCTTTAATCTTTATGAACAAAATAGAATAAATGTATCGATATACTTACCTCTAATTATAGTCATCTGATTGAACCACACTCCTATAGCATAAAAGAGCATACACAAAGAGGTCTTTCACTCTATAATAGTTACCATAGATTAACATTGTATTTTTTATTTATATTTTTTACATACTTATATTAAGGTCTCTACTCTCTACCTTGTTAATTTGTATATAGAAGTAGGACATGCTTTCTCTCCATTAGAAATGATTCCATAATAATAGGTTCACACTGTCTTAGGAAATGGAGATAACCACTTTTTAGTATGTTAGATATTTCTCTGATAAGCAGATAATGGTAATTAACTTGATGATTTGACATGGTAAAAATCATTAGGAAAGCTCATAAGGGATTGGGTGCGGAGATCACAAACTACTCCCTCAAAAGATGATAGAGGCTTCAGTCCTAAAGAAGTCATTTATGGAAAGAAAGGTAAGCAGAGTCTCACACGATATAATATTATAATGTGAAAGCAAAACGAAAAACAAAAATTACTAAAATTAATATCAGGACCACTTTAAGTTTTTTTTTTTAAACACACTTTAAGTTAAGTTAATGTAACATGTTTTTCACTTTATTATTTTAACTTTATGTCAAAATCAGTTTATGCTATTAGAATCAGTTCACTAAGTCACTATGCTGGTTGTTTTAAATTTTGTAAAGGTTCACATAGGGAGAAAACTTCTCTTACATAATTTTGAAAATAATTATTTTAAGAAGTGTTATTTTCACATCCGAATCAAATATACACGTATGACGTAACAAGTGAAAAACTAATTTTGTTTTCAGCTAAAGAAATCTGATTAACAAAAAACATTTAAGTGCCAGACTGCCAGTTTTTTTTTTTTTTGTGGTTACAGCAGACTGCCAGTTTGGTATTATAACACAGAAAAAAATGACAAAAGGCACATGATTTGATTTAGAGATTCGTTTGGCCTAGCGTTTCTTTTATCGTTTTCCATGATTAAGATTTAAGTGTGATTGATGTTGATGTGGGAATGTCTTTTTTTTTTTTTAAACAATGATGTGGGAATGTTAATTATCAGCCAGTCCACCTTCCCAGTAACCTTTGAAGGTAAAAATATAAATAAATAAAGCTAAATTAAATAAATAATAATAATTTTAATATAGTGTGTTACTAAAATTTCACAATTAAATTAAAAGTGAAGACCCAAATTTGTCAATGAAAAATTTTGGAACCTCATTTTTAGTCCCTTAAAAAAAAAAGTTAATCATTTAGTCGACACATTAGTTTTTAGATTTAGATTCCTCATCCATTTATTTGATTAAGTATCCTATTGATCATCCAACTTGGCCAATTAATAATCTTGTATGGCTTATCATGATTTTCCTTAGTGGAAAACAAATAAAAAATAAAATATATATATATATATAATTTTAAAATTCAAATATCTAAAAATTAGACACTTTATTTCACATTACATTAATTTTTCAGGATGCAAATTTGTCGCATGTGATACGGAACCAAGTAACACGATTGATAAGACTCGTAAGCAAGAAAATGGGAGTTGGAATTGAATAAGTGGACTAGCGTGTCCAATTTGGGCCTTCACGCTAAATTAAAATTTAAAAATAAAAAATAAAAGTCACTCCTTCCTTCAAAGTTCCAAATATGCGACTCAAATTTACAACTGGAGACGAGATGCGATATGGGTAGTGGGTCCGTAAAGTGTAATAAAGGAAATATCTACATTTACAGATCTGATCTCATCGTCTAGCGAGGTGAAGAGGCAGAGAAAGAGAAAGAGAGAAAGAAACAATAATGTGACTGAGGGAAACAACGAGGATTTGTGGTGGGAGGAGAGAAAGACAAAAAAATCGTAGGAAAATAAAACGTTCCTTCCTCCCTCGCTTTCCTTTACTTTTCACTCCCTTGTTGTTTCGATTTCAATTGTACTATAGATTATAACCTTCCACCCCTCTCTTTATTGTTTTCTTGTTCCTCTTCCTCACATCACATTTCAGATCTGAATCTCTGTATAGAAGCGGTTACCTCTTTCTCTCTTATATACATAAAAATCACATTACATTACATACAAATTAAATTAAGCAAAGTTTTTAATGGAGAACGAGAAGAAAGCGTCGGCGATTTCCGATGTAGGAGCTTGGGCTATGAACGTGGTTAGCTCCGTTGGAATAATCATGGCGAACAAACAAGTCATGTCCAACAATGGATATGCTTTCACCTTCGGTTAGTTACTTCACTAATTATCTCAGATCTAGGTTGTTATTATTGTTATGATGATGATTATGATGATGGATTGATGCAGCAACTACGTTAACTGGATTCCACTTTGCTGTAACTGCTTTGGTGGGTTTGGTGTCGAATGCTACTGGTTATTCAGCTTCGAAGCATGTTCCTCTGTGGGAGCTTCTTTGGTTCTCGATTGTTGCTAATACCTCTATCACTGGGATGAACTTGAGCCTCATGCTCAATTCTGTTGGATTCTACCAAGTATACTTATCTATCTATCTTCATTTTACCCTAATTCTTTTCCTTCTTTCTAGTTATCAATTTCATGTCTCTGTGTTTATGTAGTTTAGTAGTTAACATCTTCTTTCTGTCAAATTCATACTCATACTGCGGTAATTATGTGTATGTCTGTGTGTGTGTGTGTGTGTTCCTGATCTACACTACAGCTAGGATGTTTTGATTTAAGAATTGAGGAGAATTAAATATGGAAATGTTCTTAAAGGATGAGAATGTCGAGAGCTGGATGAGTGGAGATCTAACAAAATATAAGATTATGAACGAACGTATTCGGGAAAAAGATGCAGTGGTGCCTAATAATTATTGAGGAGAAGATGAAGAGTGAATCAAATGGAAGATAATTTGATTGAAAATGGTAGAGAGAGAACGAAGGAAAAAGTTTAGGGAAAACCATTAGAAAATATTTAACTGGATTTGTTGAAAACTTGATTTGTTTCTGGTAGAGCCCAATGGTGCCTTTTGATTGTTGTTGTTTGGATCCAGTCTTAAAAGCCTACCCCGAGGGAATGTCATGGTAACTCCATACTAAAGATTGAATTGCTTTTAGAGAGATTGCTGGTATATTTTGAATTTTGATTGACATGAATGGTTGGTTGAAGAGCTATAATGAGAAATTTTAAGTGTATACGGTTTTCCATTTGACCGCCCACAACTATGAGTAGTACTGTCAACTCTTGAAGTATTAGTACCTGAAAGATACTTTTTGTTATATGTCAGGAATACCAATGCAAGTTTTCTAAGTATTTTTTTTTTTCTAGTCTAAATTTTGCATCTTGAGGAGCACTTTTATACAAGACAGCCTAGGTAGGTATTGAATTAACTAAGGCATTTGTTAATGTATGCTCTCAGAAATACTTTTGCAAGCTTTAGCAAGATTACAATCCTCAATATCTTACTGGAATTTCAAATTGTGCTCGAGTCTTCATCTTACGGAGAGAGAAAATGTCGGAGGTGACAGCGCCACCATCGTCGGAGATGGTTAGAAGAAGGACAATTAGGTGTCTCAGCCATGGATCTCACCGAGCTCATGATACGATGTTAAATTTCAGTATAAGAGAAAGGAGAGATGGAGAGAGATATGAGAGATGAGTATTCTGGATTCTCATTACTGAAGTGTTCTCAGAGAGTACACTTATTTATACAGGAGTGAGGTGCTTAACTACCTAACAGAATCGGTTACATCAGCTAGCTAAGCTGCAGTACAGTGTGCAGTAATGTACTGCATTACATTGTATTCTAACTGTACTCTTAACATAAGAACACATATTGTAGTTGTTATAATTATATCTCTATTTTTAGATATTGGCAATTGCACCACTCTCACATTGCTTTCAGACTCTCCATCTATGTGACTCAGCTTTTAGCTCCCATGTGTTCTAACTTTTAAATGCACCTGCTTGTGGTTTTCGTATTGAGTTTTCATTGCCTCTACTTTTGAGTTGTTAATTTTCCCATTGTATATGTGCACAGATATCGAAACTAAGCATGATTCCGGTGGTTTGTGTGATGGAATGGATCCTTCACAGCAAGAACTACTCAAGGGAAGTGAAAATGGCAGTCATGGTTGTGGTTGTTGGTGTTGGTATTTGCACTGTAACAGATGTAAAAGTTAACCTCAAAGGTTTTGTGTGTGCCTGTGTAGCAGTTTTATCAACTTCTTTACAGCAAATCGTAAGTTTCATATAATATTTCTGCTCCACTATGCGGGCAATATGGAATTTATTTCAATTTTTGTGATTTCCTTTTTTCCATGTCATTTTATATTTTATGAATTCGAGTAATTGAAGGCAGGGTGGAACTTTATTAGATGTAGAATCATAACTGAAAGCATCATTTTTGTTCTTTTGAAGGTCTTGTAACTTGTGTTTTGCCTGTGAATGATCAAGTGTTAGACCAAATAGACTTTCATTATTTAGCAGTAATGTGGAGAATATACTTTCTACTATAAAAAGTACTTCTTGTTTTATATGCTGGTAATTATGCTATTTGTGGGATTGATTCTTCTTTTTTACCTGATTCTTTTTTTCCCTTTGTTGTGACAGTCAATAGGTTCTCTACAAAAGAAATATTCAATTGGATCTTTTGAATTGCTGAGTAAGACCGCTCCTATTCAAGCCCTCTCTCTTCTTATTCTTGGTCCATTTGTTGATTACTACCTTAGTGGCAAAGTTATAACCAACTATAAGATATCTTCTGGTGCCATTGTAAGTAATCATCCTTTCCCCTGTTGAATCTAGTTTCTCTCTCTCTCTCACTCTCTATTTATCTTCAGTTATACAAATAGTGTTGGATGGCTTATTTAGTGTCTTCATAAATCTCTGCAGTTTTTCATTCTTCTTTCATGCTCCCTAGCTGTATTTTGCAATGTGAGCCAGTACCTCTGCATTGGACGCTTCTCAGCTGTTTCCTTCCAGGTTTTAGGCCACATGAAAACCGTATGTGTGCTGACTTTGGGGTGGCTGCTATTTGATTCAGAGCTGACTTTCAAGAATATCATGGGAATGATTCTTGCAGTTGTTGGCATGGTAATTTACAGTTGGGCTGTAGAAATTGAAAAGCAATCAAATGCCAAGACCCTTCCTCATGCAAAAAACAGCATGACAGAAGAAGAAATTAGACTATTGACAGCAAAAATAGAACAGGGTCCTTTGAAGGATGTTGAACTTGGTGAGGCTAAATGTTAGGTTGACTAAGTTGTGGTTAAAATTGATGAGAAATGTTAAAGGCAATTCTAATGTGTATTACGTCAAAATTTGATTTGTTCGTTTGTTCTTTTTATCTAGTTTACTGGCAGTAAAACTCGGTACCTATCTGCTTACACTCGCACTTATCCATTTTAGATAATGGGTTCCAGTTCTGCCGTTCATTAGCAAAGTTTCTTAATTGTCTTTTTTTTTCTTTTTTTTTTTTTTTTTTGAGGTTATTTGTTTGGGTTGGCAGTAGATTGCTAGATGAACAATATGATGGCGGTATTAAAGATGTAAAATGTGTAAGCTGGTGAAAGACAATATCAACACCCTCCCATGATTTCTTTTCCTTTCCTTTTTTTATTTTTCTTTACATAAAATTGAGTACTCTATCTTGAGTAAATGCCTTTGTTAATATATGGATTTAGCTCAGCCTCATTCGGGTACATCATATCTCCAAACTGTGGAAACAATATTCTTCAATCTTTAAGCTCACATCCTTTCACGTCGATCGTGCTGTATTTCATTTAAGCGTACTTTAGTTAGTACCCAATTAACTTTTAGGAATAGAAACAGGATTAAAAATGAAATTTGAATGACCAGTGATGAATATTACCATGTTATGTCATTACCAGTTGATGCAATATGCCATATCAAGTGTACCAACCGTAATTGACTTGGTGAGTGAGAGGATAATGTACTTTAAGAAGATGAAAGGAGTAAATTTTGACCGTACACTTGTATGTAGATAGTGAAAATTAAAAATTAGTTAATAGTCATGTGATCACTTAAAAAATATGTAGTATTTGCTTTTTTTTATTTTGATCATTCAAATTAGATCCAATGGTCTTGTATTTTTGAATATTTTTAATTTTGATATTTTGTTTGTCTAATTGGTATTATTCCATAGTTGAATAATTTGAGGCATGAGACTAGATGAATTTGTTATACTATTGTATTGTTATTTTATGATTACGTATGTTGTTGTTGTTTTTTTACATAAAAAGCTCAATGCATTTTATTAATAATCAACTAAGCAATACATGGTGAAATATGATAAAAAACTTGGTAGCTAGCTAAGAAAGACATTGCCCTAGCTAAACTATGGGCTACACCATTCGCTTGCCTCCTAACAAAACTTATACCATACTAAAGTTTGGAAAAAAATTAGGACTATCAATACGGGACTTAATGATAGCCCCAGATTCAGAGACATCATTCCTAGGAGATTTTATGTTATTGACAACCACTTGATAGTCCAATTAAAAAATAATATTATGTGAGCCAAGTTCCAAGCCTTGAATCCTATTAGAAGTAGAAAGAATTGAAAGAAATGAAAGATTTCATTATGAAAAACTGAATCAGTACAGAGAGGCTACTGCTATATATAGCAGAGCAGAGAGGCGGTTACAATAATAGAATGTTCAGCTAACAGAATGTACAGTTGTGGCGGTTACAATAACAGAATGTACAGCTGTGCAAAACTAACAATATAACTAACAACTGAAAGCATACATGAACTAGACAGAAACAATACTATCTCTAACATTCCCCCATATAAGTTCAGGGTGGTTGTCCAAAGGAGTGCTTATCAAACACTCTAAGTTTATCTCTGAGTATGCTGAACCTTGAGGATGAGAGAGGCTTAGTGAGCACATCAGCCCACTGATCTTGAGCAGGAACATGAGTGACACTTAAACTGTGATTTAAAACTTTCTCCCGAACAAAGAAAATATCTAGTTCCATATGTTTGGTTCTGGAATGTAGAACAGGATTGTGAGCCAGTGATACAGTGCTTAGATTGTCACATAGGATTCTAGGAGGGTGAATCTTAATCTTGATTCAAAGAAAGAGATCGAATCCAAAGTATTTCAAAGACACAGTACTGCCATACTTCATGCTCGGCCTCGAAGATCGGACCTAGCAACCAGAGTTTGTTTCTTAGACCACCAAGAGATGAGATTGGGGCCAAGGTACACACAAGCACCAGAAGTAGATCGCCTATCATCTGGGTCAGATGCCCAATCAGTATCACAAAACCCGGTTAGAGTTAAGGAGGCATAAATGGCAGCAGGCTGAATGAGAAGTCCATGATGCAAGGTACCCTTTAGGTACCTTAAAATGCATTTAACAGCTTTCCAATGCTCCTCCAATGGCTGGGATAAGAACTGGAAAACTTTATTCACTGAGTAGGATATCTCTGGTCTTGTGAGTGTTGCATACTGCAAGGCTCCAACAACCGATCGGAACAAAGGATCAGGGACATAGTCAGCCCCTAGTTTTGAAAGTTTCAGATTAGCAACCATAGGCGTATTAATGCCCTTTGCAGACTCCATTTTAGCTTTGGACAGCAAATCACGAATGTACTTTGTTTGAGAAAAGAGCAGAGCACCATTGGGTAGATGAGTAACTTCTATGCCCAAAAAATAGTCTAAGTTACCTAGCTGTTTCAGGGCAAATTTCGAATTCAAGGCTTCAATGAGACTCTGAATGTGAGGAAGAGAATTTCCTGTGACAAGTATGTCATCAACATATACCAGGATTAGGATGCAGTAAGTGGCAGTGTGCAAGGTGAAGAGTGAAGGGTCACATTTGCTTGCCACAAAGCCTTTAAGGAGAAGAGCAGTTTTCAGCCTTTCAAACCAGGCCCTAGGTGCCTGTTTGAGGCCATATAAGGCCTTTTGTAATCTGCAAACTAGTGTTTTGTCTTCCACCTCAAACCCAGGAGGTTGTTGCATGTAGACTTCCTCATGTAGGTAGCCATTTAAAAAGGCGTTGTTCACATCTAAATGCTGTATAGGCCAATTGCAGGACACTGCAATTGTCAGCACAGTCCGAACAGTGACTGGTTTGACAACAGGGGAAAAGGTCTCTGTAAAATCAGTACCCGCTTTCTGATGAAAGCCTTTGGCAACAAGTCGGGCCTTATACTTGTTAACACTGCCATCAGGGTTCTCTTTGACCCTGAACACCCATTTGCAACCAATGGGAGTTCTGTGTGGTGGAGAGGGAACCAAAGTCCAAGTGTGATTGTTGAGTAAGGCATCATATTCAGTTTTCATGGCTGCAGCCCAATGGGGAGCAGCCAAGGCTTGCTTAACAGAAGTTGGTTCTGTGGAAGTTAGAAGAAGGGTAGGCTGAAGTCTAGGCATAACAATACCTGATTTGGATCTTGTTTGCATAGGATGTGTGTTGTGAGGGAGAGGTGGAGGAAGAGAGGACTCAGATGAGGAAGAAGAGTGAGTTAGTGAGGTGGAGGGACTTAGTGAGGCCTCAGGTAGGTTTCCAGAAGAACTAGAAGACTGACCCAAAGGACTAGAAGGACTGGGAGACTGAGCCAGAGACTGAGGTGACTGAACAGGTGAGGCAAAAGAAGTTGCAGGACTGACATGTGCTGGACTGACATCTTCAAGAGGAGAAGAACTGATATGAGGACTTGGAAAGGAAGTGGGAGCAACAGAGGGTGTTGTTGAAGACAAGGTGGGTGGTATGGAAGAAATTGGGAGAGTTGTAGGCTGTGGTGCAGGCTGAACAGCTGCTGAAGAAAACAATGCAGAGTATGGAAAACGAAACCCATTAAACACAACATCTTTGGAGATGAACAGTTTGCCATCAGGACTAAGGCTTTTATAGCCTTTATGGGAGGAGGAATATCCCAGAAAAACACACTCTTTGGAGTGATAAGAGAGCTTGTGCTGCTGATAAGGGCGTATGAAAGGATAGCAGGCACAACCAAAGGCCTTGAGGAACTGAAGGTTGGGTTCCTGTTGTAACAGAGTGAAGTAAGGAGATTTATGTTGGAGAACAGGTGAAGGCATTCTGTTGATTAAGTAAGCGGCTGTTAGAAAGGCGTGATCCCAAAATTGGAAGGGTATGGACGCATGAGCTAAGAGAGTGAGGCCAGTTTCAACTACATGTCTGTGTTTGCGTTCTACAAGACCATTTTGGTGATGGGTGTGAGGATGAGCAAGCCTATGGACAATGCCAAAGGCAGACAGGTACTTGAAAAAGGGACGAAATTCCCCACCCCAGTCACTTTGAACAATTTTGATTTTTGTGTTAAATTGTAACTCAACCATAGCTTTAAATTGAATGAATTGAGAAAAAGTATCAGACTTTCGTTTTAAAGGAAGGACCCAAGTGAAACGACTAAAGGCATCCACACAAGTTAGAAAATAAGAACATCCGGAAGAGGATTGGTTTGGGGCAGGTCCCCACAAATCACAAACAACAAGTTCAAAGGGAAATTTGTAAATAGTGTTAGAAGAAGGTGCTGGGAGGCGATGTGCCTTACCCAAGCAACATGCAGCACAAAAATCCATTAGATTTTTGTGTGGAACAGGAATATTGGAAGATTTAAGCGCTTCTCTAAGTGCATCATGGTGTGGATGATCTAAGCGAGAGTGCCACAATTTGTAAGAACAATGAGACATAACATAATCAGAAGTACTTTTATTCACAGTAACTGGTGATACATTTACATTTGGAGTGGAATTTACATTGAAAACAGAGAGGGAATTACAAGTAGGTACACTATTTGTATGAGTAGTAACAGAACTGCAGCTAGGAGAGGAGGACATGAATGAAGGAGAGACATGATCAAACTTGTAAAGACCATCTGGACCAACATTACCACAAAGCAGAATTTCAGAGGAAACCTGTGATTTGACAAGACAAAAGGAAGGGTGAAATTCAAAATAAACATGGTTATCGCGAGCAAATTGACTAACACTGATTAGATTTTTGGTAATTGGGGGAACAAGAAGAAGATTGTGTAAGGTGAATTTGGTGTAGGGATAGGAAGGAGTGCTAAAATTCATAGAACCAACTTTGTTAATAGACAAACCTTGGCCGTTGCCCAAGAAAACCTGATCAGAACTTGCCAGAGAGGCAGTCTCAGTCAGATTGGAAGGATCAGGAGTGACATGATGAATTGCTCCAGAATCAGGGTACCAGGAGCTACCAAACTGAGACTTAGTGCCTGTAAGATAAGCCTGTGGCTGTTGTGGCCTAGGTGGTGCAGCAGAGGAGTGAACAAAGTGATGAGGCCTGGGCGATTGTTGAATCATTGGAAGTGGAGGCCTCTGGTACACAAACGAATTCTAGTTCTTATGCTGTGGAGGTCCTTGATAATATTGATCACTGTTAGAATGTCGATAGTAGCAAATGTTCGCATCATGCCCATACTTTTTGCAAATTTGGCATTGGATGTTGGAGCGACCACCAGATCGTCCACCACCACGACCTCTGGACCTCCCACCACCATAGCGACCACCACCGCGGTTGCCGCGATAGGCTTCACCTCTGTTTCCTGATTCACCTCCAGTAACATGAGAAAAACTTTCTGGAAATTGAGAATTCTTAAACGAATTGTTACTAGGAGGATTCAAAGGATTAAAGTTGCCACTGAAATTGCCATTATTCGAACTTTGAGTGAGATTAATAGAGATTGAATCAGGAAGAACATTCTTCTTGTTATTTTCAAGACAAGCTTCATGAGCTAGAAGAATCGATTCCAGTTCATCAAGAGAAACGAACTCTGTCTTGCTATTGATCGCAGCTACGATAGGATCATAGTCCTCAAGAAGCGCATCAAGCACAACTTCCAAAAGATTTCGATGCGGAATAGGATCTCCGATTGAGAGAAGCGAATCAGAGAGAGAACGAACATGAAGGATGAATTCCAAGACAGAGCGATTACCTTTGGATAAACTTCGCAACTCAGAACAGAGCTTCCTAGCTTTCATACTCAAGAGTGTGTCAAAATACTTATGAATTTCATCCCAAATTTGCCATGAATGACCACAATTAACCACTCGCGGAAGAAGAACATCTGAAACCGAAGCTAGGAGCCAAATGGAAATCAGCGCATCTTGCTGTTCCCAATCACTGTACGCAGGATTCTCTTCAGCATTTTCTTAATCGGAATCAGTGATGAACCTCGTTGGAATTCGAGGATTAGTTACAAATTTCTGAAGTTTATGGCCACGAATCACTCCTTCGATTTGTTGTTTCCATTGTCGAAAGTTGTTATCATCCAGCTTTAACGAGATTGGATGTGAGGGAGTAAATTGAGGTGCGCTAGGGTTTGCAAAAGGATTGACAGAAGCCATGGCTTCAGGATCTAGAAGCTCTTTGATACCATATTAGAAGTAGAAAGAATTGAAAGAAATGAAAGCTTTCATTATGAAAAACTGAATCAGTACAGAGAGGCTACTGCTATATATAGCAGAGCAGAGAGGCGGTTACAATAACAGAGTGTTCAGCTAACAGAATGTACAGCTGTGGCGGTTACAATAACAAAATGTACAGCTGTACAAAACTAACAATATAACTAACAACTTAAAGCAAACATGAACTAGATAGAAACAATACTATCTCTAACAAATCCACTGCAGTGCAGTGTATAAACCCAATGCTTCTCCTTCACGAGCAGGAAAGCAGTGAGGAAACCGAGCTGTTTTGGCAATAACAAAGGCCCCCTCTGCGTCCCTAACGCACATGCTTACTGTAGTGGTACCATTTTGCAGTGAAAAATTGGCATCAATGTTGCACTTATAAGCTCCTCTACTCGGTGCAGACCAGCAGGAAAGGTGAGCAGCAGCATGCTGATTGTGCACCCCTTACACCTGAAGCATTATTAGTGGCCTTTCACTCCTCCAAGAAAGATAGCACACGTTGGACCAATCCGTTGGCATCAGGGTTCTTATTCTCCCAAAGTAATTCATTTCTACCATTCCACAGGCTCCACAAAAACATAGCAAACCTTTCTCTTTTGTCATTAGCTAGAGCAGTCATCACCTTCAAAAACAATTCAGCAAATGACTCAACTTCCATAAGATGAGGCGAAATAGAACTCCAAAGATTTTTTTGAACCCAGCAAGCATGACTAATATAGCAAGTAAACAAATGCCAAAGGGATTCTAGTTCACCTCCACAAACAACACACACTGAAGGACAAGAAACTCCCCTTTGTTGTAAGCGAATTCTTGTTGGGAGGGTATCTCTACAAGCCCTCCAAAAAAAGATCTTAACCCTTGGTAGCACATGAAGCTTCCATAACAAAGACCAATCACCTACTATACGCAAATGAGAACAATCAACAAGAGAGGAGAGAACCAGTTTATAAGCCGATTTAACAGAGTACTTGTCATCATCACTTGCCTTCCAAACTACATGATCATCATATACCAAGTCACCTAAGGGGGTAACAAGAATTTTTTTCCGCTGCAGTACCTGGAAATATAGATCGAATGAGGGAAGTATTCCAAGCCTTGGAGTTTTGCAGCCATAAATCTCTAAGCTTCGAGGAGCTTTGATCACCCGGGAGTGAATCTATACGGCTCAGACAACTACCATTCCGAAGCCAGGAAAATCCCAAAGATGGATAGAACTATTAGAACCAATAGTCCATCTAGTATCTGCTTGCACCAAAGGTTTAGACATCCATAAGCTTGTCCATGCATAAGAAGGGTTGCGACCCAAGGTAGTGTTAGGAGTGAATTTTCAAATTTAAGTTTTCGTTAGATAGACGGAAAGTTGATAAGTACAAAAGTCAACAGATGGAAAGTTGACAGAAAAATTGGTCAAAAGCAAGAGTGTCGAATTCATAAGGAATTCCCAAAGTAGACAAGAACTGCATTGAAGAGAGGAAAACTGACTAAGTTTAAAGTCGACGAGTATAAGTTGACAGAATAATGGACATAAAGAACGTCGAATTCACAAGATTATAGGAGAAATGACTAAGTTCAAAAGTTGACAAAAAGTAAGTCGACGAAAGGATTGATGTCAAAAGAAAGATGTCGAATTGGGAAATGTAGAAGAATGGACAAGTGATGATTTGGCACATGGTTATCAAGTTGACACGACAGACAACAAGACCGTCAAATACAATAAGTTGACACAGAGCGGTTTACAAATTGAGCAGCTATAGGAGTTTGTTTGTCAAATAGTTTAAATTCAAATACGGAAAAACTGCCATACATGTGTTAGATAGTAGAGTAGGAAGTTACCATTAGGAAGTTATTTATTTTGTCTATAAATACTAGTTTGAACGATGTAATCAGGGTTGTTGGTTGGTTGCTTGCTTGAGAAACATCCTACACAATTCGATCACACAGCAGATTGACGGATTGAAATCAAGTACTCCTTCCAACCCAACCTTTTCAATACATTTCAAATAGTCAATCAAGTTTCTTTCAATGCTCATCTTACATTCATGTGTTTTTACGTCTACTTCTCTTATAGTCTTTTATGTTCTTCACTTTACCTTACTGCCATTGATCCAAGATGGCATATTCAGTCCTTGTTCTTTACTAAACTTCTCTTTTCTTCGTCAACTTTTACCAGTTCTTCAATTATTTAATTTTCATTATATTTTGTAAACTTTTCTTTTATAGTACGTTCTTTACCATTTTATACTTTTGTCAATTCTATAGTTTTTACCTTTAAGTTTCTTTGAAAATTGCAAGTTGCTAATTTCGTTTTCGTCAACTTTCAGTATTTTCTTAGTCATTGATGTTCTTTTGTGAACTTCCATTTTCAAGCTTTTCTTAGTCAATTTGCATTTTGTTACTATTTATTCTTTGTTTAAAAGTCTTTCTTTAAAAGTTTCTAGGTTTCTAAGTATTGGTATTGGTTTCCTGTCTACTTTGCATATTAGTTGACAAATCCTTTTTATTATCAACCTTTACTTAGTTTTACGTTTCTTTACTCTTTTCATTGCTATTTGATAAGAAATCCTATTTTATTATGCTTGTCTCTTATTTGTCATATTTGCAATAATTTGACAGTTTCCTTTTCTTTACTTTTCATTGCAATTTTAGTCTAAATTATTTTCTGTCAATTTCTTATTTAAGTTTCGTTTCATTGTTATTTGATAAGAGAAATTATTTTATTCTACCTTTCTTTTACTTGTCAAATTGGTACTAAGTTGACAGTTTCTTTTACTTTAATTTTCATCGCAAATTAGTTCAGTTTATTTCTGTCAATTTTGCAACTAAGTAGACAAAAGTCATTGCCATTATACTCATAATTTGATTCTGTCAAATTTGTATTATGACAGACATCTTCGTAGAAAACCACTGGTAATGAGATTACCGCATAACTCGTAGAAGTCCTACAATTTCCTGATCTTTTATTTTTTATTATTTGCTTCGTTGGATTTGGACACTACCAAAAAACCGAGTAAACAGGTAGCATTAATAAAATTCCCTTGTGAAAAATATTTTGCTTTGAAAACTTTTGTCATAGGAGCATCAGGATCAACCATAAATTTTCAAGCTTGCTTACCCAACATAGCAAGATCAAAAGCATGGAAATCACGAAAACCAAGGTCACCCCAACATTTAGGCATGGATAACTTTTCCCATGAAAGTCATTTAATCCCTTTATTATCTCTATTAGCCGTGCCCTACGAAAAAGAATTAAGCATTTTTTCAATCTCATCACAAAGTGAAGTTGGGATAAGATACATACTCATGCAGTAAGTAGGAATCGCCTGTGCAACAAATTTAATCAAACTCTCCCTCCCTGCCATAGATAGAGTCTTTCCTTTCCAAGACCTAACTTTCTTCCAAACACGATCTTTAATATAATTAAAAACGTCTCTCCTGTTTCTACCAACAAAAGAGGGCACACCAAGATATTTGCCAACATTCAATTGCTCTTGAACACCTACTGTATTGACAAGAGTAGCACGGGCATGAGCAGGAACGTTACTAGAAAAAATCAAAGCAGACTTTTGTAAATTTATTGCTTGACCAGAAGCCAATTCATAAGAAGACAAAAGATCTTTGATAATTCTAAATTCATTCTCATCAGTGCGCATAAACAGAAAACTATCATCGGCAAAGAAGAGAGTGATAATTGGTGCTCTTCTACATATTCTAATCCCATGGATTTGACCATGTCTGACAACATTATTAATCAAAGAGGATATACCTTCAGTACATAAAATGTAGAGATATAGAGAGAGAGGGTCACCCTGGCGAATGCCTCGACCTGCTGCAATAAGACCAGCATCCTCATTATTCATAAGAACAGAATCCCGGACGGAAGAAACACACATCATTATCCACTGAACCCATTGGGAATGAAAACCCATCTTAAGCAGAATGGCCTTCAGATAATCCCAGTTGACACGATCATAGGCTTTCCTAATATCAAACTTCAAAGTTGCTTCCCCTACTAAACCATTCCTTTTACATTTCATATAATGTAAAATTTCAGTAGCAATCAGAGCATTGTCAGTAATGAACCTACCAGCAACAAAAGTAGACTACTCCTCTGAAACACACTTACTAATGACTTGAGCCAGTCTATTGGCAAGAGTCTTGGAAAGAATTTTATAGATGACGTTACACAAGGAAATAGGCCGCATGTCCCTCATAGTATTGGGCTGCTCACATTTGGGAATTAAAGCAATATTGGTGCTGTTTATATCAGGAGGAATGATGCCATTTTGGAGCCAATTTCTACAAGCAGCAATAATATCTGCACCACATAAATTCCAAAAGTTCTGATAAAAAACAACATTTAAACCATCCGGGCCCGGAGATTTATCCGGGTGCATATCAAGAATAGATTTCCTAAACTCCTCATCTGAGAAAGGAGCTAACAAAAAATCATTATCCCCTGTTGACAACTTTTTATGAACCAAATTAACCACAGGGTCCGTAACAGTAGCCTGCCCAGCAAAAAGAGAACCAAAATAATCTGTTGCTAACCTGCAAAGACCACCCTGCGAGCTCACTGAGGTACCATTATCATCATCAAGTTTATCAATAAAATTAATCTTTTTCCTAGAAGAGGCAGGAGCATGAAAATTTTTGTATTATAGTCACCTCCCTTAAGCCAATGAGTCTTCACCCTATGTATCCAAGAAATCTCTTCCTGCGCCAGCAACTTGGCCAATCTAGTCCTCAAGGCATTAAAATGATTAACTGAAGCACGATCATTTCTACCCCTCAAACTCGACAGCTTCTTCTTACAATCAGCAATATCAGTTCGGAAATTGGGACCAATGTTGCTACCCCACTCCTTTAAGTCACCACCACAGCGCATGTTCTTATCTGAAATATCTGTCACAGTAGGTGCAACCCAACTTCCAGCAATCACAGCTTCAAGATCATCCTCTAAAAGCCACTGATTCTCAAACTTAAACCTCTTGGGATACTTAGAAAAAACATGGTTTACAGTTTTGAGGAGAATCGGAGAATGATCAGAAGTGGGAGCTATAATATTAGTCAACCGAGCCTCCAGGAATAAATCCCACCAAGGTGTGGTAGCCATAGCCCTGTCTAATATTTCCTCCACAGCAGAATCAGAACCCATTCTCCAAGACCATGTAAACTGATAACCATCCAGGGGGATATCTACTAAGCCACAATCCAAGACCGTACTCATGAAGCCATAAATCATCTATTCAGGACGTTCCACCCTTCCACGCTTCTCCTCATGCGCCAAAAGATCATTAAAGTCGCCTATGGTACACCACGGAAGATTAGACAGACCCGCTAATGAACTAATGATGTTCCAAGAGTCTCTCCTTCTAATAGATTCATGACACCCACAAAAACCCGTAAGCCTCCATTTACCTCTCCCATCTTCATCAATTTCCAAATCAATAAAATTGCTAGAGAACCTGGAAACTTGAATAGTAACTTGATCTTTCCACAGCATCGCAAGACCACCACTCCTCCCTATACTGTCCACTGAAAAAGAACAAGAAAATCCTAGCTTCACCTTCACCTCCACCTCACCAATCTTTCTTCTGCTAACCAAGGTCTCACAAAGAAACAAAATGTATGGTTTATGAGTTCGGGTAAGGTCCTTTAAAGATTGAAGTGCAGATTTTTTCTGTTTATTAATAATCTGTGTATATTTGTGTTTATTATTTTAAATTTGAGAGATTATTTTGATAAACTAAAATTATTTTCATGATTTATTTTATATTAAGAAGCTACAGTTGAAATTTCAGTTAAAAATTTCAGACGGACCCGGTCTGTGTTTTCACTGTCAGTAAAATTTTACTGATCAGGAAAACAAATTTCTACTCGTGTAATGAAACTGGAGATTTCCTAACATGTTTACAACAATTTTCATAATTTTAAAATTTTTCATTTATAAATATTACAATATTAAAAAAAATTCGGGTAGAAAATTCACAAAGGAAATACGATCGGTTTTCACAGTCGGGAAATCGATGGAACCGAGAGGAAGATGATGAGACTAAATGGAGTATGTGAGGATTGAAAGAATTGATGTGAAAAACTTGATGAATTTGACATGAATAGTGTTTTTTTTTTAATTGCACACAATCATTTTGCTTAAACTTAGAAGAAACTCTTTTATTTTATTAATTTAAGACTTTTAAATTCAAATTTTTTAATTTTTTTCTCTCTCCTTTCTCTCCACTCAGCTACACCTCTCCCCTCCACTCTCTATAAATACCCAACTCTTTCTTCATTCACCATTTTTCTTCCTTTTCGCTCACTCACACAAAAACTCCATCTACTCCCAGAAATCATACTGACATTATGACACTCTTATGTTATAAAACTAGTAAAATTTTATATATTAAAGTTGTCCCTCTTCCTCTCCTCTTTCCAACGAGCTAAAGATCATCAAAAACGGATAAGTATATTGGGAGATATGCCCAAATCATCTAGAGCAGCTCAAAACCATCAGCATCACACGAAAACTGCAGAAAGAAGGCTCTTTATGCCACGTTTATGTTCTGTATCAAGAAAAACCTTCAACTAGGGGTGTAATCGGGTCGGTTTGGATCGGATTTGAGGGGTTTCACCATCCGAACCGATCAAATTTGATCGGTTCGGATTTGTCAAATTTTCAACTACGGATCCGAACCGAACCGATCACAATCGGATCAGTTCGGTTCGGATCATCGGGTTACCTATTGAATTTTTTTTATTTACACTTAAATATTAATAAAAAAAATTAGAAAAATAAAATAAAATATACATTTTAAATTATTAGTTATATTAAATATCTATATAATAATATATTAATATCATATAAAATAATTTAAAAATAAATATTTTATAGGGTTCGGATCGGATTAGATTTTCGGATCCGAGACCCGAACCGATATTGTTCGGATCAGCGTTTTGGAATCCGATCCGATGATTCGAACCAATCCACCAAAACCGGTTCGGATTGATTCGGATCCGCCGGGTTCGCGGATCGGATCAGATCTGCTTACACCCCTACCTTCAACATCAAAGTTGTGCCTCGATTTCTTACCTTTTCAACAAGCCCAAGTTTGTAATTTTTGGGTGAGCAGATCTTGAGATACACTCATATTACCACCACATCCTCAAAGCTGTCAAATTTCTAACTAAGCTTGTTTTGAATCACTTCTCTTCATTCTTCATCACTCAAGGGTAATATCTTCACTTTTAATCCTCATCTTCTCAACAATCTTTATTTCATCCTCAAGCATGTCATGTTTTCAAGATTGCATGTCCAAATTTTCACTCAAAAATTCTTAGAAAACCCTAAAAAAATCTTTTTAATATGAAACAAGTTTTTATAAACTCATAATAACCCCTAATTTCATCTTATATGTTTGCATGAAAATTTTTAAGGGTCTAGGACCCTTGCATGTTGATTTTATGACTCGGGAATGATGTTTTAATGAAAATAATAACTTGGTGTGGATGAACATATGAAAATATAAATCTGGCAACATGACCTTTAGTGATTCGTGAGCCCATATAATTTTATACAAAACGTATTTCTAAAAACTAAATACATATTTTGAAATAAGACTTTTTGAGCTTTAATTTGATATACAATATGTAAGTATTTGGATAAGATTTACTGGGTTAAAACACCTCTCAAAGTAGAATCAAATTCTGACTGCGAAAATAAGAACATAATTGGTTGCATTATGATTTTATATAGGATTTTGAAAGTTAATTTCTTTATAAAATTTTCTGGGTTGATACTGAAGTATAAATAAAGTTTGGTAAAAGTTTTGGAATTTTTACATATGTATATGAAGAGAAACAATTTCATAAAGTTACATATTGGTGAAATTGGATTTTCTGGAAAAATCATGTGCAAACAGAGGCAGTGTTTAATTTTTAATAAATTAATACCTTTGAATTTTTACATAGGACCAACTTCACTGTGTTTATGTGTGAGTTGGGTACCTTCAATTAAATTTTCAAAAATTTTAAAGGTCATTTGAGTGATCATTCAAAATTTAAACCCACTGATGTTCTGAAAATGCTTTTATAAAAGAACTCATCCTAATTTTTGAATGAAAAATATGATTTTAAAAATAATATATTTTAACATGATCAAGTAAATATTTTTGCTATAAAACGGACTATAAACAAGTGTTAATGTAAAGATAAGATGATTTTTTATTTAACTTAGGTTATGTGCTTGATTCTTAGACTTACGACACGTTGCAAGCAAAGGAGGTTCGTTTTGGGCAACGCAGAAATAAAGACTTTTCTATCCTTCGAGCCAAATAAGGGGAGACTGCCTGAGGGATGCTCTTTATGATAACTACATGTCATTTGTGATTGATTTTATGTGAGTTTGAGTTTTGATTGGTGGCTTAAGTTGTTTGCTTGATCTGATAACTATATGTTGTCTGTGTTTATCTTAAGGTGATTGTTTGAATGTTTTGATGTGATAATTTAAGTTGTTTACTTGATTGAATAACATGTTTAAATTTGTATGTTTAACTGATTATTTAAGAATATATGTGAATTAGCTGATACATGCTATATCTGTAACGAGACTGTTTGGTTGATTGTATGAAAAGCCTAATATCGGTTAGAGCTCAATTACTAATCAAAGATAAAAGCTTTAAGAAAACTATATAAAGAATATCAGAAAAATGAAAGTTTAGTTGAAGAAACATTTTTGGTAAAAGAGAAAAATTCTTTGAAGGCTTAAATGATTTTATCTTAAGAAAAATTAATTTTTGAAAATATTTTATGGTACAAAGCCATAAAGAAAAACAAGTTACTATGAAATTAAAAATAAAAGGGGGGATTTTCTTATAAAGCTTCAAATATTTTTCAGAAAAAGAAAGTTTCAAAATAAAATAGATTTTTGGAAAAGAAATAGATTTTCTATAACTCGAAGTTTTTAAAAATGAATTTCAAATGAAAAAGTTTTCTTTTACCAAAAGTTTTACTCAACGAAAATATTCTGATAACTTGGATAAGTTACAGAGGTTTTGTTTTGGATTTGGATTTTCACTGAACGAAAAATAACATTAAAAAGTGAACCTAGTAATCAAGACGTCGGGACGCTAGTGTTTTTGCAGTAAAGACACGTGGATCTATGATCTGTATCACAATGTTATGGACTGTGTGTCCTATATACGTGGTTGTGGACTGTGTGTCCTATATACGTTGTTGTGGACTGTGTGTCCTATATACGTTGTTATGGACTATGTATCCTACAGATGTTGTTGTGGACTGTGTGTCCTACATACATTGTTGTGGACTGTGTGTCCATATACATTGTGATGAACATGGTTAAAGGTGAAAATTGTTTTCTACGACCACAAAGTCTAAGAATAGTGTACAGGTCTAGGACTGTTGTGATTGGACACTCGGGCTAAAACGTCCGGTGTTGACACTGAAAGTTTTAAAACGTCGAAAATTCATGGGTGGTCGTGAGCCTTGAGCCTCGACAAGGAAAGAATGAAACACAAAGAAAAGCTGCGAAAACAAAATGTTTTTCTCATGCATTATTCGGCAGACGTGCCGCCAGTGTTAATCTGGACATCTTGGCTAAGATATTCAAGACGTTGTATCATTATGCCTTGATGGACAATGAAATCCATATGCCTTGTTTACTGTGCCTTGGGTTGAACAATATGCTATGGATATCCACACACGTTGATCATTGTGCCAGGAGTTTTGGGCAGTGTTGTGGAAAAACACATTGTGTCTTTTTGGCAATCGAGCCTCATCAGCTCATTTTCAAAAGGAAGTTGGGATCTCCAGAGATTAGGATAGATGTTGAATATAGAAGTGCCATGCATTTTTCAAAAACGGTGATGATTATTGAATGTTATGCTTATTTGTGAACATTTTCAGTTGAATATGAATATTAATTATGCAAGTTGTTTTGTGTGTGTGCATGTAGTTATCCTAATTAATCCATATATTGGTATCTCACCTTACAATATATCAGGTTTTCCTGGTTCTTGGTTGTTGTGCCTTGGTACACTAGGGCAGGCGGTGCCGAGAAGCTCCTGACCTTACTTGGGGATATTAATCTCGATCCTTGAAGAGGTGGGTGATTGTTTTTAATGGTGAGAACTACGGAGTTCTTTCCAGTAGTTCTCTTTTAGAATGACTAGCTTAGGATGTTTCCTTTGGGTCGGGTGTTTTTAAGAAAGTTGTTTAGGTGGTTTTGAAGAGCCTTGTATGATTTATAAATTTTCAGTATGAAAACTACTCCAAGAAGATTTATATATATAGTGGTATTTGATTTATAAATAAACCAGTTTGTGTGTGTGCTTAAGTACGATGTAACTATACTTTTGTGACGGGTGTATCATTTTTCCGAAGTGTACCTCAGAAAAGAAAAAAAAAATTTACCCCCATATTTTCAAACTTCTGAAAATAATAGAAGTTTTTCCGAAAGCAACCAGTAAATTTCCTTTCAATTTATTTCCGTATGTAATTAGGAGGTAATTCCCAAGGGGGTATTACATTGGTGGTATCAAAGCTGGTCGAGTCTTTTGGGGACTTGGGGAATATGTCCGTTATGTTTTTGTTGTGTGATCTCTGTTTGGTCATTGCTTGAATTGTTTCCTTGTCGAAACAATGTGTGTTGACACACCAGTAGGTGCATTTTGATGGGTTCTATTTTGGTCGAGACCTTATGAGAACTCATGATTAGTAAATGGTACGTTGATTCTTGTTGACACGTTCATTTATCCTTTTGGGATGGTGTCAGACATTTGAATGAGGTACTTGTTGTGGAAGATTTTTCGGGAATATTCCCTAAGAATGTTCCAGGTTTGTCCCTGCGAAGGATATTGAGTCTTCGATTGATCTAATTCCTAGATGCAATCGGATCCCCATCGCTTCGTGTGGGATGTCGCCCCCAAAGTTAGTCCAGTTAGATGACTCAACTTAAGGGGGGATCTGATGACAGAACAGTTGTGGGACCAAGTGTGTCCCGTGGGGAGTATCACTGTTGCTCATAAGGATGAAGCATCACTTTTGTGAAAGTGACCACAGACGGTAATTAAAATCCATAGTTTGTTATGCTAACCGGTTATTTCAAAAGGGGCATCGAGGAAATATCTAAGATTTTGGAGTAGTTGGCTCACCTTACGAGGAAAGACCAACTCTTCACCTGACTGAGAGACGGGCTAAGTCATCGTTTATCGTACGAAGTTCAGAGAAGAATACGGAAGACGACAACGAACCGGATTAGGCTTGTTTAGAAAATCAGTTTTCCGGATAATCATTATTTCCGGCAGGCTTGGAAACCAGGCCCTGTCGTTAAAAAATGCTCTTCCTCATTTGAAAGACTGGATGTTCCTGCATATGGCTCGGTCTATTTGAAGGCAAATGCCTGAGTCTATCTACATGTGAAGGCTTGTTGGCCTATTTGCAGATAGAGGTCTATCAGTTTTATCGATTTATTCATACGTGGAGACTTATTTAAAGTCTTTATAAGAAAATATGCCCTTAAATCGACTTTCAGGTTATGCCTTAAATTTGGCCTATGTAGGACTAATGGGCCAGACTCATACCTTGAACTTGGAAAATAGGCCAGGCTTGTTTAAGTCAAGTATAGTCTAGCCTAACCTATTCCCATCCGTAGTTGTTGTTAGCTCTCAATTACTAAATTTGTTGGTTGCTTTGTCTTCCTTTTTATTTTTATTTGTGATGGTGGTAGTTGAGACGGCAGATCATTTGAAGTGTCGACATCGAAATTGACAATGTCAATTTGGTCGTAGTCACCGAGTTAAATTGCTCGTCTATGGATCTACAGGTGCGATGGTGGCCAACGACAAGGTGACAATGTAGAGTTTGGACTAAGGTTGTTTGTTTCAAGGTATCTTTACTCATTCATGGGAATATGCGGGTGGGAATAAAATGTACCTATATTTGTTTCAAGTTTTATAAAAACATTCCTAGGAAACAATCATTCCCAGGAAAGTTACTTGCTTATGTTTTTGCCTCTTCTTATTCCCACCATTTGAGGTGGGTATGTTCTATTCCCATCAATATTACTATAATAAAAATACAAAAATACCCCATTAGTAATTATATTGTAATTGCCTTGCTATAGTATCTGTATTCATAGTCCCACGTCTCTAATCTCTCCTCGCACACAATGATAGTGACAAAGTTTTTTCGAGTATATCATTCTGGGAATATAATTTCTATCCTTGAAACAAACGTCACCTTAGTGGTAAGTTTAGGAAGAAGAATTACTAAAATGAATGCATTAAAAATATAAAAATAAAACTCGAACTTTTTTATTAAATACAACAAAAAATTATATCAACTGTGACTATCGGTGGCTCATTTACTGAAGGGGGTCCACCTTCAAAGCTTTATTGCGTTTGTACCTTAATAAAAAGAGAAAATCTTGTATTAGAACGTATCAAACACCTCATTTTAGACGAAGGGTGGTGACAACACATTAAAATATTGAGAAGTTTATCAATATTTATGATCATAACAATATAGTGTTTGGTTAAAAAAAATATATATATATATAGTGTAATTTCATATATATCATTAAAAAACAAACCACCATTCAAAACTTGAAGGAATGAACTAGTCACTTCCCTACATATGGCAGTATTTTTGGAAGAGAATTATGAGCAACCAACATATCAGGAACATTAAAAACATCGATTTTTATCTCATATTTAACAAAAGGCTTTAGTAAAAGGTCATTCATTTGTAGCGCAAAAACAAAAGGTCATTCATTTCTTGTGACACTTTTGATTATTTGGTAACGCTTTTTTTTTTTTTAAATAAAGTCTATCATGTATAGTGAAGTAGCATAATTTATTGGTTAAGACTCCTTTAAAATGAGGTTATCTTTAAAGTAAACTAGTAAGGATATGCATATTTTAAAATTTTAATGGATTAAAATCATTAAATACTTTAAATTAAACTAAGATAGATACACATTTACTTGTTTACTTTATATATAACCTCACTATACAATAGAATTTTCTGAATCTTGATCTATATGATACTATATCTATTTGTATATAGAGAAATTACAATAAATATATGCTCTAAGAATGATCTCTGACTAATATTGATTACAAACAAACTTAGTACATTTTAAAGGATCTTGGACCCTCTCATGTTCCTTAATAACATGGCAATAAATGCATTCTTTGAGAATGATCTCTACGTTGATTTTAAACAAATTTGATGAATTTTAAGGATTATGACCCTCTCATGTTAACATGAGAGTCATGTTATGAGAAGAAGAAAAAAAAGGACACTAAAAGAATTATATTATCATCTACCACTATTAATCCGGGGGTCATTAATTTTGGTTGTGTACTCTTGATCTCTCATGACATGACACTCTTAAGAAACCCAAGAGGATCCTACTCCAAATGTTTAGTTACTAATTTAAAATATATGGTGGATATTTATTCTAGCACTTGTTTTTGCTTTGGCTTATAAAATGACATCTAGGAAAAGAGCAGAGCGTTAATGGCATGATGGGATTGCCAACGGAGGCCTAACCCAGAAGATTACTGCACGGGCCTCGATCGCAAATGGTGTCACCCACTTGTAGTCGCTCAACTAGTCCCTAGGCATCGGGAATCTCTCTGGGGATGGTTGTTCACCAAAGGGATTTTAGTGCCATTAGGGGATTGGAACTCGCACCATGGGGAGAGCGAGAGTTCAACTTCAATCCTTAACCCTTTGTGCCAACCCCCATTGGTTAGAGCTTGCACTTCTTGTTGTGCTCTAATAACGTAGAATAACTTCTCATATAAAAAATTATTTAAGTAAAATTGTCTCAAAAAGCATTAAAACCAGTATATTATTTAATATTTAATATATAAATATTATTATTAAATTACAACATTTAATGACGCTCTATATATATTATTAAATATAAATATTATTTTTAAATTTTAACCATTAATCACGCTATAGTATTAAATACTATCATTAAATTTCCTTTAAAAACATGGCATTTTGCTAACCAAAGTCCTAAGGACATTGGTTATTATAACACCCCCTTGCCATTATTTCGTAACACGTGCGAAAATATATTAAAAAGTTATTTGCTGGCTGTTTTCGAAAAATTGCATTTATTTGAAGTCAGAAAACTCGAGTGTAAAATTTTTTGTTCTGCGAGAACACTCTGTAAAACCAAAATACATACATTAAATAGTAAAATCATATTGTACATCTCCTCACACGAGGAAATACTTATATTCATAACAAGAATCTTCACGACATACCCATTTGTACTAAAAGTTTCAATTTTCAAAAAAAAAAATTTAAACCAAAGACTCCTAAACTGGTCGCCTTACAAGACATCTACTGGAAAGACCCTGTGGTCATCCCCACAATCAAACATCTCTTCAAACATCAGGATCAAAGTTCCCGAGTGCAGCTAAGAACTTTTCTGCACCACCTACTTTCATGTACCAAGACACAAAAGTCAAACCAGAAAACCTGATATATTTGTAAGGGTGAGATGCCAATATATGAGTTTATAACGATAATCACATGCACGACACACTACAATATCATATACATGTATTTACAACGTCTAAAAGACAATAACATCACATAGTAAATCATTGGGATTCATACCCTAACGATCATCGTTATTTAAAAAAATATGCATGACACTCCAATATTCATCGTCTAGCTTTCATACCTAATCTCCGGAGATACCAACGTCTTCAAAATGAGTTGATCAAACTCGATACATCGTCTCATCGTCCATCTAAGTACAATGATATACATCGTCTCATCGTCCATCTAAGTACAATGATATACATCGTCACATGATACCTTTTCCATTAAGGTCTCACGTTAAACACCGTCGGGCATGTCTGCCGTAAATGCAAATGTAAAACATTTTATTCTCGTCATTTTCTTTGTGTTAATCTTTCCTTGCCGAAGGCCAAAAGCTTACGACCAATCATCGTTTTAAACATCTTAAAACTTTCATCGTTAACACGTGACTCAAAGTCCGAGTGCACAATCATGAAACCTTTAGACCGATGCATCAGGCTTAGGTTCATGGTAATAGAAAACATCGTAAATGTTTTAACACTTTTAATACACCGTAAAGTAGACACCACGTCTACAGGACATCAAGTCCATAACACCGTAAGAACATTAGTACATCGGCGTCTCGGTTACTAAGTCCATATCACCTTTAACACCGTTGAGAAAACTTGATTTCGGAAAATCATTTCAAATGGGAAATTCTTTCGTAAAATCATCGGTTACTAAAAAAAATCCTTTCTGAAAAACTTTATTTTTCAAAAGAGAATCACTTGAGGCTCAATCTTGGTTTAAAATACGTACTGCCACTTTAGAATTTCTTGTCGTCGATACTTTTCCAAATTACCGTGGTCTAGCATTTTTTAAGTCATTTAGGTCAATTCTTGACCTTTTCCACTTAAATAATTTTCTGAAATCATAATTAAGTTATTTTCGAAGATTAATTTCATAAAATAACTTTTTATAATATTACAGAATTTCTTACGTAAAAATTAGCAGTAAAAAAATATTTTCACAGTTACGTCCTCACTGTGACTCATAGTTCACTCTTACATCGATAAATCATTAAAATAATGATATTTTCAACTATTTCTTATTTTTCCCAAATAAAATATTCCATCAATATTATATTCTAACATTTCACCGTTAAACATTGAATATAATTTATAAAACTTCTTAAAGCTTTTATCTGGTTAATTGGTTGGGCACTGACCACTGTCAGGCTTCTCAAAAAACAATCAACAACAATATTATAGCAAATAACCCAGGCAGAGCATGCATCAAGACACTATAATATATCATTGCAGATAAATAATTAAATGGGGATAAACAAACACAGATTAAAACACTACAACTTTAACCAAATTAAACAAGCACCACAGATAAATAATACAGACCAACAACTTCATAGCACATGATTATAGGAAAAACTCCTTAGGTATTCTCCCCTTACCTCTTGAAGAATTTAAATTAGCCTCCGATTAAAAATTTATCGGGAATCCGGAAACCGTCAACGCACGCACACGATACGATTCTTTATCCTTCAACAACCACAATCAACCAATAAAAAACAAGCAATTAAAATCACCTATTCCCTAATGATAGGTCACGACCATGATAGGTTTTTGTGGTTAAAAATTTCTAAAATTCTTAATTCTTTGGATTAGTGATCCTTAAGTACTTAAGACATAAGATTAATAATTTAACATAAAGAATTGAAATCAAATATTCCAATTCCTCCAAAACTCAATTTCGGCCATACATGAAAACATGAGCTAGGGATTGTATTTGAACACAATAACTTGGATTCAACATACATATTCAATAGAAAGATGGAATCCATGATTATTCTCAAACAAAATGAACCAAGGTTCCTTCACCCACAAAGTGAGGTTTCGGCCTCAACAAGATAAATGGGAAGGAAAATTTTGTTTACATCAATATTTTGGATTATGATTATAGAGATGATAACTAACTCATAGAAATTGATTTCATATTTTTAGAATTTTTCTATGATTTTCTAGACAATTTCAAAGTTTCTAGATCTAGAAATTGGAAAAGATCATGATTAAGGCTTTGAAATGAAAAACTTATTTAAGAACATGAACTTGATTGATGATGAGGAACAAAGATTACCTCTTGGAATTGAGGAATATGCAAGTGATCAACCACTTGCTTCACAAACTTAGGCTATGGAGTCTTAGAGAGAAAAAGAAGTTTGGAGAAGAGATAGAAAATGAGAATGACTTGGAGGAGAAGTTGGCTCATCCAAGTTAATGTAGGAAATCCTCATGGGCCTTGGACTTGGGCTTGCGCAAATGGGCTTGGAGAAGTCCACCAAAGTTCAAGTGTTTACAACTTGAAAATGGCTTAAGACAAAAATCAAACCATAGGAAAGTTTAAGAATACATATATGGTTTCATGAAGAGTACCACCTTGGCCATGATTTTGGGCCTCAAGGCCGCAGTCCACCATGGTTTGGAGTGCAAGGAATTGGCCCAATTTGTTGACAACTTGATAGTTTAACTTAGGACCAAAATGAAATTAAAAGAAAGCTTAGAGACCAAAATGCAAAATTCTAAAAAATCGCCATATTCACCTTGTGTACATCCAGTGACTTCACATGAGTGACTCCTCCATGTGAACCATCTTGAAGATATGAGATTAATCCTTTAACGGATCCCAAAAATCCTGTATTCAACTCTGTCGTTCGTCCGATTGAATATCACACCTAAAATTAGGTCTTCTGATCAGTATAATTATACTGTCAGTGAAATTCGCAGGCCGGGTTTTGCCTGACTTTTCAACCTAAATTTTAATCTTAGCTTTCTACAATCAAGTAGAGTAAAGGGATGAACTCGGTTCATAAAAATTATTTTTCTAAAACTCAGATAAACATATTCATTTATGTTATTAAAAGCAGTGAAAAACATGGTGTTGTAGTTATTGGTCAAGGAATCCAATAAAAGTAATTATTCATTGGAATCTAAAGATATCACTTCTCGAAATTTTGAATATATTACTAATAAAAACTTTATTTTGTCTGATTCCTTAACCAATGCCCATATGACACTGATTAACATTCCTCTAAAAATTTTACTATTAAATCCTAATAATTTTTGGTAAATAAATTTTATTTTCAACTTTTAATAATTAATGACATTATATTATTAAATATATTACCATTAAATTTCCATAAAATAAAGTCCACATGTTTTTATATGTTAAATATTAATTTTTATTTTTTGAATAATTAAAATGCATGAGATCTTTTGAAAGATATAATGGAAAAAATTCCATTTATTTATTGTAAGGTTTGATTTAATTACATTTGAGATCTCTTTTGTTTCAAAAGTTATACTGATCTCCGCTAAGGAATATTAGTGTAGTTTTAATAGCCATTCTTTAAGAGAGATAGATGCAATAATAACATAAATTTTAAGGAATGTTTTTTTTAAGGGTAAATTTTAAGGAATGTCGGTATAATTTTTAGAAGAAAAGGAATGTCGTGTAATTAAGTTAAATTTCAAAGAGATCAATCTAACTTTTTTCACATATATATCAAGGGTGTTCGCGGATTAGATTGGATCAGTTTTGAGTCAAAAAGTCATCTGATCCAAAGATGAAAATAACATGCGGTTTGGTTTGGATTGGATTGGATAATTCGGTTTTTATCCTACTTTATTTTTTTTTTCTTATGTCAAGTGTCCTTTCTACTGATTTAATAGTGAAAAAAATATAATATTCATTTAAGGGGGCTAGTTTAGAGTGTCTAACACCTATTTTAACCCCTCCCTATACTAGAACATTAGAAAATTTATGAAAGGTAACAACTATTTGTTCTTTTTAACCATTATTTGATTTGATGACGAGTGACGAAAATTCTTGACCAATTTTGGGAGTTTGAGAAAAATAATTATCGATATTTTTTATCACGTTCATTTATGTTAAATATTCTTTTATGTTAATTCATTGTATCTACTCTCACTTATACTATTTTTTCCTTGAATTAGCTATAAATAAATTATACCTAATTATTTTTCTAATTTTCTTAATTGATCTCCTATTTTTCATATTTACTCAATCAAGTATATACATGTATACATCAAAACTTTTAGTAAAATATAACTTCAAGACATTAACATTTATTTTAAATATTCTCATATATGTCATTCTAACAAAAATATTAAAGAGAATGAAGGTGTTAATTCGTATATAAAAGTATGAAAACAATACTTAAGTATTAGTAATATTATAATTTTGAAAATAATAGTATATGTATATAGTAGTTTGGTTTGGATTTGATTGGTTTTCCCTCTGGGATCCAAAATCCGATACAATCCAATGAAAGTTGAGCGGTTTTTTTAGTTTTCGGTTTTTTCGATTTTCGGTTTGATTTGTGCGGTTTGAATTGGTTTGAACCGGTTGATGAACACCCCTAATATATACACCAAATATATCGACTATTTTAAGAAAGCTTTGTTAAAAATTAAATAGGAATGCCATAAATATAAGTTTGGGTTATAAATATATGTGTTAAATTTTTAAAATAAAAGAAGTTTCAGTTACGATGAGTTTTATCATAACAAGATTACAAAAAGTCTGTTACCAAAAAAATTGCAAAAAACAACAGAATTACCTCGATGTTCTTTTTGGGTGCTCTACCTCAATGTTTTTTTTTTTACCCATCCTAATTAGTCATTTGGGTTGAGTGAGTCCACCGGAGTATCACACGGCTTTGACCCTTCGGATCCTCTATGAGACTAATCTCTGATTCGACTGATTGAGCAGAGTTTTACCCCTTAATTCTTAGCCTCCCAATTAAGGATGACAATTCAGACCTTACTCACTGGGTATCTGCAAAAAATACCGACAATGATTAGGGTAAATACCTGCTTTATATATAATTATATTCTAAATGAAACTATCCTGGATGAGGTAAGATAATCTAACAATTTGTTATTAGTTATGCATGACTTTACAAGTTTACAATGTATAACTAATATAATGTTTATAGATTTCAGACTCAAGACTTACAATTTCATGTATTTGTTGTTTTGGATGTTTGTTGAGATATTTACTTGTTTTGAATGTTTTAGATGTTTTTATTTAGTTAAATACTTTGGTTTATAATATTTTATGAGTAGAATTGAAAGATTTTTCAATGGTTTTTTAATTGAGTTATAATGTTATTTTTATTATTTAATGTTTTTTTTTAGTTAATGTGCGGATAACAGATGCGGGTATGGATACGAACATAGGCACTAAATTTGTTACCCGCACGGATACGAGTTTGGATACGAGTATTTTTGTTCAAACACGGGTATGGGAACATGTACTATATATCCTACCGAATGTCTTCCCTACTCCTAATAAGGGTGACTCCACGATGATTCGAATCCGGATTCCTCAGGTTCTCCTCCTTATGAAAGCATATTACTTCCACTCGACCAATACCACGTTCGTTACCTCAATGTTTTATTTGTCTCTATAAAATTATCTTCCGAACAGTTAAGGGGGAAAATAGTAGTTTTTGCCATAACAAATGGTTTTTTATCAAATAAATTTGCAAATGGAAAAATAAAAATACATAACCGGGCGACAAATCTTTTTATTAAAGGTTAAAGATTGATGTATTCAAAAAGAAAAAGTTTACTCAGTGCATGCCTACAAAGTACAAACTAGCACCTTTATGTAATTTAGTGAATGACTTTTGATAATATCAAGGGTGTTTATGCCCAATGTTTTCTCTAAAATAATAATCCCTTTTCTTGCAAAAGACTCTTTCTGTTTGTTATTCTACATGCCTAAAATATGAACATTAGAATACAGCGTATGAAGAGTGTAAAAAAACAAAACAAATAATCCACAATTAATTAAGAGAAATTATCATTAAATCAAATACAATTTCCATTTTTTCAAAAGGAATGAAATATATTTTCGTAACCCACCTAAGATGAGTTCTCAAGAATGCAGTCGTAGTGAGGGTAATCTCCTTAACCTAAATAAGAATTAATCTCACAGCTAAAGAATGTGAGAAACCTAATAAGGAAAAATAATAAGTTTACTCAATTAATTATATATCAGTTGCAAACATATCTTTGATATGCATAACACTATTATGAGTGACTTCTTAAACACTATTACGACTATATCAAAAAGTGATTGATCGTAATGGGAGTGAACTGTTCCCTCAGACAAATTTTATTTATAATGTTGTGAGTTTAAATCTTGGAGTCATCCTTTTGAGAAAAACTTTACCTACCTATCATCCCGAACCTGATGGTTAGTCTCACAACTTTATCTGTAGGATACTCGGCCAAAGGAAAAAAAACACGGGAGCTTTTAAATGAATAAAGTTAAGAAAATTGTTAAAATTTATGAAAATATTTCCAGGAATGACATGAGAAATAAGAAAAGTGCTATGAATTATATACAATAAGTTATTTTTGTTTAATTTTTAACTTATTGTAGTTTAATTGAGCATGTGTATTCGAGATTTTGTGAACGGTTTCATGAAAGGTTTCACGATAAATAATATAACTTTAAAATTAAATAGCATAGCTACAAACTAATGATTGGGAGATCATGTTTGCTCACATGAAGAATATACATGTGTGTTGAGCTCTCACGAAACATCTAGGTTGGTAGAGTTAGAGTTGCCTCCAAATAGTTATCCCTTCATTTGTTTTTCTTATAAATTTAGAGGGACTTTTTTTTTTACCTTGTTTAGTTCTTTCATTTCACCCCTAATTGTAAAGGATCACGTAATATTTATTTAGATAAATTTTAATAGTTTAATTAAGCACGTGAATTTATTTTCGTAAACGATTTTGTGAAGATAATTCGTGATAAATAACATAATTATAAAATTAGGTTGCAAAACTACAAACTAATAATCGAGAGATTATGATTGGTCATACTTTACGAAAGAAAAATATGCATAGCACTGATTCGTTAATTAAGCTCTTAAAAACGTATTGGTTGCTAGAGTTGGAGTTACCACTATACAGTATCATTTCACTTTTTCATAATAATTTATAATAACTTTTTATTATGTTTAATTCTTTGATTTTTTTTTCTGAACCTTAATATATATTTTTTTTTGTCTTTGATCGGATGTTCCCACACACAAATGGAATTTAATCTCCTGAAGTTCGTCTGAAGCTAATGCAATTAACAAGTTTTAGGTTTTCTTCATTCAAAAAAAAGGTTTTAGGTTTTCTCATGTTTTTTTTTACTCCTTTGTTTCATTTTCCCAACTTCTATGTTTCATTTTCCATTACTTTTGTGTTAAATGCATTTTCAAGAATAATAATAGATTATGTACATTTCCTTCTAGTTCTCTAATCTTCCCTTTTTATCCTCTCAACTAGTATGCGTGTTTCTTTAGTAATAATAAATCAGTTGTCTTATTTGAAAATAAAATTTAGATATTATATATAATATCATATATTTTTATTTCTATCCCTTACTTATTTTTATTATTTTTATATATACGTATTTCAAGAATACAACAAAAATAAATAAATGAGACACCATCCAACATGTGTTCAACAAACATAATAACAAAAATAAAAGAAAAAGCATCACCTCTCTCTGTCTTGTTCTCTCTCTTTATCGCCTTTTTCTCTATCTTCATCACACTTCAATCCTTTTCGCTTTTGTCTTTCTTTGTGTTTTTGTAATATCAAATAAAGACTTAAGGATGATTTTATTCTTTTATAATAAATTAAATGATTTTAGCTCGTTAACTTATTTTTTAAATTCAATTTGATCCTGATTTTTAAAAGGTTCAATTTAATTTCTTAATTTGTTTTTATAGACTCAAGTTAGTTATTTCCTTCAATAAAATCATTAATAGTGTTAAACGAGTTTCAATTTGATCCCTCATGTTTTAAATGAGTTTTAAATTGATCCTTTAAGAATTTAACTTGTTTCAAATTGGTCCTTTAAATTGTTAACGAGATTCAAACGATCCTTTAAATTGTTAACATGTTTCAACTCGGTTCTCAAAATGTTAACACTGCTACTGACTCATTGACAGAGATGACTAACTTAGATCAACATATACAAATTAAAGGATTAAATTGAACATTTTAAAAGTTAAGGGACCAAACTGAATCTAAAAAATAAATTAAATGACCAAATTGAACATTTAAAAAATTAATGAACCAAACTGAATCTAAAAAAATAAGTTAACGGAAAAAATAATATTTTAGCCTAAATTAAATTACAATATTTATATTTTGATTTTTTTAAAATATATTTATTCTTAAAAATTTAAAAAAAAAAAATACCCACTTTTAGTCTCAACCCATACTAATCTTATTTTTTGTGAATTCAAACCATACTAATCTGACAAACAAGAAGTCACATCAACATAAAATCTAAAATAAATAAATAAAAAACTCCACAGCCTAAAATAAAATCCTAGTTAATACACTCTCCTCCTTCTCCTCTCTTATAACATCAAAAGTCCATTCCATTTGAGTATTAACTTGTGAACAAGAAATGTGAGAGTCTCTGAGAAGAGAAGAAGAAGAAGAAGAAGAAGAACAAAAGGATCCATCTTGTGTTGCTATTTAAGCTTTGTCACACTCTTTTCTTCCTTTCTTCATTCCTTCCTGTTATCTTATCCAAATGGGTTCCGAGCAAAATCGATTTCCTCAGCAGCATGTAAGGGTATCTCTCTCTTTCTCTTTCTCTTTCTCTTTTTCTCTCATTTCTCTCTCACTCATGCATCTTTCTATTTGAATTTCATTTCTAAATGACTCAAAATTGTAACTTTATACAAACCCCATTTGCTTTGCGACTCAAAGGAAGGGGTTTTTTGGGGTTAGATCTGAGATATCTAGCACATAACCTAACTGGATAACTGCAATTTTGTTTGTTTTTACTCTTTTAACCATATCACTTTCTCAGATCTCACATGAAAAAAAATCACCATGAATTACTTGTTACTTTTTTCTGCTTTCACTTGCTTGTGTTGGTCTTGTACAGTGTTATGGTTTCTGGATTTGATATTGTTGTTCCTCCTTAGACCTAGTACCTCATTTTTTAGCTAAATTTTGACGGATCTGATTGCTCAATTATTAGTTTTTCCAAAGCTACCTCATTTTATCATCAAATTGAAGCTTTTGGTAGAAATTCTCTTGAGTGAAGAAAATGCGATCCACTTTCATTCCTTTGATGTCAAATTGGCAATTGATCTTTTGCCCTTCCCTTTTTTTTCCTGTTTAATTTCAAGTTTGTAGTTAAAATTTAGATCCATAGTATCACATCCACACTTGTCTTCATGCCATGGGAAAACTTTAAACATACAAAATTGTTTTGGTTACTATCGTTAGTAATGCACTGAGCCAGCTTGCATTGTGTTTTGTATGTAACTGTTTTTTATCGCGTTACCAATCCTGCACTAATGAACTCGTGCTGAATAGCACTGCTGTTATGCTATATTGTGTTAGGTAACCTTGATTTTAAAATGCTCCCAAGAATGCTCTATGTTGAAGCCATGGGTAGTCGTTAGTCTTGTGAATATCGGGTTCTGATATCCGGTATGTGATAGAAATAAGAAAGCGAACCCCTTCTGTTAGTAACTAACATAGAGTTTTTTTTTTTTTGGTTGGTATACAGAGAAAACCTGCCACTTATGTAACTGATACAATATTCAATTTCTTTTCTTTCTTTAATTAGCCAATAGAATTTTTGCCGGTGTAGCTTTTTTTCTTTCTCATTTTATTTGTGTGGGGGTGCCGTGTCATGTGCTAATAACCTGGATTACTCATTATAATATGGTAAATCTCATTTTGAGATGGATGGTATGTCAGATGAATGCCTCATTTGGTTTACACATGGAATGGTGGGCTGGTACTGTTAAAATTTAATAAAATAATGTGTTGATATTTTGCGTGGAAGAGTGAAAAGCTGTAAAGATGTTTGGAAGGTTGAGTTCTTGTTAAAAACTTCAATTTTCAAAATGAATTCTCCAAAGCTGTTACTTCTTTTCATATATACCTGTTTTTTTATTTCCTTTTTCCTTTGGGTAATTCTATATTGTTTGGCCTGTATTGACAGCGAAAGAGATGGGGAGGATGTTTGGGTGCATTTTCCTGTTTTGGTTCACAGAAAGGCGGGAAGCGCATTGTACCCGCGTCTCGCATTCCTGACAATAATGGGTCAGCCGCTCAGCCAAATGGGCCTCAAGTGGTTGGGCTGGTCAATCAAGCCACAGGAGTAGCTCCTTCTCTCTTAGCCCCACCTTCTTCACCAGTATCCTTCACACAATCTCCTCTTCCTTCAACTGCACAGTCACCTACTTCTTTCTTGTCGCCATCTGCTAATTCACCTGGTGGTCCATCTTCTACAATGTATGCCACTGGACCATATGCACATGAAACACAACTGGTGTCTCCTCCAGCCTTCTCAAATTTCACTACTGAGCCATCAACTGCTCCGCTCACTCCTCCGCCAGAGTTGGCTCACTTAACAACCCCATCATCCCCAGATGTGCCTTTTGCTCGTTTTCTATCATCTTCAGCAGATCTCAAAAACAGTGACAAGAGTAACTATGTGACTGCAAATGATCTTCAATCAGCACTCTACCCTGGAAGTCCTGCCAGTAGCCGTAGATCTCCAATATCAAGGCCCTCTGGTGAATGTTTATCATCCTCATTTCCTGAACGGGAATTCCACTCACAGTGGGATCCATCAATATCTCCCAATAATGGAAAATATGAAAGGACCGGGTCTGGGAGGCTGTCTGGGCATTACACAAATGGTGTCGCAATAGCATCCCAAGATACAAATTTCTTCTGCCCTGCTACCTATGCACAGTTCTATTTAGACCAAAATCCTCCATTTCCTCATAATGGTGGGAGATTAAGTGTTTCGAAAGATTCAGATGTTCAGTCTACTGGTGGAAATGGACATCAGAGTAGGCATTCTAGAAGTCCTAAGCAAGATGTTGAAGAACTAGAAGCTTACAGAGCATCCTTTGGTTTCAGTGCAGATGAGATTATCACTACCCCTCAATATGTGGAGATTTCTGATGTATCACAAGACTCGTTTACCATGCTGCCCTTCACCGCTGGTAAGTCAACAATGGAAGAAAACATAGATCCTTCATTGATGAAAGAAGGATACAAAGCTCAAGAGACGCAGATGGCATTTCCAAGTCTGAAAAGCCTTAGATTTGATCCAGGTCCCGCTGGCAAGGAAGCATACAATCAGGTCCCAACATGTCAAGGATATGAAGGTATGCTGTGAATACTTGATCTGAAATACGATTTGTTTCATTACATCTTGAGAAAACATGGAAATAGAAAGAAATTAGAGAAGCTCACTTCTAATTGATTATGAATTTATGATTTGGTTTATATATATGTGAGATTAGAGCCTTGGTGTGCTGTATTTACGTTCAATGAGTTAAAAAAGGTTATAAATTTTTTTTCTCTGGTAAGATGTAAGGCATATTGGTCATCTTTGTATATTTAGGTGGTAAAATATTAGATCTGGATTATCATAAAAGACTGGAAAAGATGGGGGGTAATTTTGTGTTAGAATGGTGGTATGCATTTAGCTGAGTAGGATATCCAGTCTTTGCTTCAAAGTTTTCGTACCATTTTCCTTATCTACCTGTAATCAAATATGTTCTTTTGTTGCACCTCTCAGATAATAAATCACAAGCCCATTGTAGCAACAGCTCTGGATTAAGTACACCAGATAACCAACTCACGGATGAAGAGGATATGTTCTCAAAAATGGGGTCATCCAGAATCTGCAGGAAATATAAGACAGGTTTATCGTGCTCCGATGCTGAGGTTGAATATAGGAGGGGAAGAAGCTTACGCGAAAGAAAGGGGAATGTGATTTGGCATGACTAAAAGTTAGTTTACCAGTGAAGAACAGATTGTCTGTTATATGTGTATTAATTTGCAGCTTCCTTTTATAAAACAAAAAACAAAAAACAAAAAACAAAAAAAAGGGGAATGAAAAGCAACTATTTACTTGGGGTTCTCTAATAGATGGAATGATCTAACCTAGATCTAACTGAATTGTGTCCCTCGTGTTTGACCAGATCTTACTGATCAATGAATGTAGTCTTAGTTTCTTGAAGTGAGTCTAGATTCATGTTTGAGTGAAATGTAAGTTTAATTTTAACAAAGGTCTAGTGGATCACTTGTATTTGCCCCAACTATATATGATGGCCTTTTGCAAACCTGGTGTACCAGCCGTCTCTTTTGCATTATACAATTCTTATTTGCAAATTTTGCATTAGTTAGTGGATAATTTGCAAAAAAAATATTTTGTAAGGAGTGTTAAGAAATACATTTTTCTTTCCGATAACTATGAATTTGTAATATCTACAGGAAGTAGGGAAGTTTGATTTTGAAAAATCTACCAGAGACTAGATAGAAGCAAAGAGTTGGTAATGGAGACGCCGTTAATGTGGTGTTGGTGATACTGTGTACTTATTTTTTTTTTGGTAACAAACGGGGCCGAAGCCCAAGAAAAGAAACTACAAGCAACAAGACGGGAAGTAGGAACTCCCATCACCACAACCCGCTTTTCCAGATTCACGTTTGGCAGCTCCATCAGTGTTGATTCATACCCAGTACCAAAAAATGTCAAACCACCCATGTTGCTTTAAGTTATATTAATAGTTGCATGAAGAAGGGTATCATTTACAAACTACTCACATACATACTATTTACATGTTTGCACAGTTTGGGTGAGTTCATTTAAATGTTTTGTTAGAATTTTATAGGGCATTTTTGTAATTGTGCGTAACCGTAAATGCAAATGTTTTTCAAGTAACATTATTCTTTATAAAATAAGAGAATGTCGGAGCAAATATGGAAAAATTATTTTTCAAGTGCCGTATTTGGATTTTATTCGGTGTTTAGTGTTTACAGAAACGTTTTTCTTGTCTTCAGAGTTTCCATGTTGGATAGTCAAAGGTTATAACAAAATAGTTACCATAGAATTGTGATCACAATACGTAGGATAGCGGTTTTATTAAAATCTAATGATAGTAGAAAAATTATTGGTTTTATGATAAAATAACTTAACTATGTACAACAAGATGATCACATCTTTTGTTCAAAATCAATGTAACTTACATTTTCATAATTCAATAATCATGTATTTGAGCTCATATATTTGTGAGCTCAAATACTTTCTCCAGATCTTGGTCTCCTAAAAAAGGTTAACAAGTACAGCCATGTAAGAACCTGAAATCCAGCAAATTATCGTAAGACGTGGCTCTCGAAAAATTTAACTAAAATCTCATGCTCTAAGCAATTACACTTGTCTAAGTATACATATAAACTTCCTCAATGGAAAATAAAAAAACGTGTTATTTATATATTAATGAATAAAATAATAGTATAAAAAGTACCTCAATTGGATTCTAATTAATACCTTATATAAATTATTAAAAAAATAATTAAACTCATCTTTAAAAAATACATAAGCTCACTTTAAAGAAAATACTTGAACTACTAAAACACAAAACAGATATGGATTTGAAATAATAAAAATTATGATTAAATATGTTTTTGGTGCGGACTAATATAACATCTTTTTGGTTTAGTCTTTTTTTAAATATTTTTTATGTTGGTGCAAGTTCTTAAAAAAAAATTGGTTTAGGCTTTACTATTATCAAGTTTCCGTTAAGTACTTATGTAACAATGAACCACCAAAAAGTATCATGAGTGAGATTTATTTTTTTTTTGTTGGTAAATGCCCATTTTGGTCCCTAACAAAAGATACGGTATCCATTTTAATTCTTGACAAAAAAAAACTAAAAGAAGCATCACATTTTTTGTCATGGATCAAAATGGACCTTTACATTTTTTTAACTGATCATGAGTGAGACATTGATTAGTGACATGAACACTTAAGTGAGGCTCAAGACAAGGACTAAAACAAAACAAAAAATTTAAAAACTTAAATCAGAACTCCAAAAAAAAAAATAGAGGGAAAACAAATAAAAAAAATGTTACGTTTTAGGGACTAAAAATATTTAAATGTAACAATTATCAAACATTTTTCATGACATGATTTATTAGAATCAAACTAATACCGAATTGTAATTTACTAATTTCTTCAAATAAAAAAAAACGAAATAAAAAATTCAATAATTAATATGTGGGCTGTAATTTCATTCAAATAAAAAAACCAATATAATAAAACTAATAATTAAGATGTTCAAATCAATTCGATTCAATTAATCTTTTCGAGGCATAGAAAACCACTAACAACATGCTTAAAGAGTCCATATATTTACCAACTATGTTGAACCTTGTTGGTAATTCTAATTTATTTTAATTAAGTTAAAATTTGTCTTAAACCAATTATAAATTATACTGAATTTAAAATTAGAATAGAGATAGAAACAAAACATAAGGGTGGAGAAGATAATAAAAAGGATAGGAGAGATGTTACGCTTAAAAAAAGATGAGGGTATAAAAACACTTTGTTGAAAATAAGCCAACTTTGAAATAATTTCTTAGGAAGCAGTGTTATCTCAAAATTAGTACAGATGAGAACCAATTTTGAAAATTTTAGATAATTCTCGAACACGTTATAGTTAAAAATAGGCTCTACTGCAATTAAATCTATAATTTTTTTAGAGTTCCCAAACACCCCCTTAAGTCGCGTTGTTTGCTCAGAGAAGATCATATTACCTAAAAAGAATTTGACTACAATTTTTTCAAAATCAAACCAAAGCAGCATCGCCAGCCTAATACAGAAAGCAAATTTATCCACCATAATGATACTTGCACACCCATTTGGGACACCTGGTTAATCATGTATAAATATTTGATTAATTCAGTTCATTATATGATTAATAGGCTTATTTATCATAATCATATAAATATTTGGTTAATCATATACGAATATCTGATTAATTCAATTCTTTATAACCAAATATTTACACGTGATTAATCATATAATGAACTGAATTAATCAAATATTTATACGTATTAACTAGGTGTCCCAAATGGGTGTCCCATTTGGGTGTGCAAGTATCATTACTCTTCATCCACAAACTGACCATACTTTGATACAGGATAAGTATGGAAGTCCATGGAATGTCAAGATAGATATCAGATGAATGAATACAAAATCATCCTCAAAATTCTCTTCTATGCTTTACTTGCATTGCATCATTGCATGCATTATAGCCTTTAATCATCAAAGAAGGCTGAGAAGCTTTATAACGGTGCTTTCTCCCTGGTTAGCTGCTCTGAAGTTCTCGGATTCTTAACATTCTCTGAGCTTTCCTATTTTTCCTGTATCACTACAAGGGAAGTAACAAAGACTTTACAACATAATTTAATAAACAATTCTACCATCATAAAAAATAAAAATAAAACAGAAAAAACGAATTTCCATCATTAATAGCAATGCAGCTCCTTCTTGTTACAGTAATATTAACATCAAAAGACAAAGCCAGATTGGATATCTCTTCAGTTTCCATATGAAGCATAATTCTGAAACTCTACCAAACATCAAAACCCAACGAAAATGCCAGACTGCTGTAAGAGGAAACATATTCTACAAATGGACACAGACTAGTTGTCAGGAAGGAGACCAATGCTCATTACTTCATCTTAACCGCTGCTCAGAAAGCCCGTTTAAATTATCTTGCTCCTCTTTGATGCACGGTTCATCCACTGCCATTGGGTCCACCCCGGACATCTGAAAACAGTAGTTTTAACACCTCCAAAGTAATATTAAAAAAAATAAAGTATTAGTTTAATAGAGGAAAAAACATTTTACCTTGGAGCATGCATTCTCCTTGAAAGGCATATCAAAATCTCTACCACGGTCAAGATGTTTATGATAACTTCCCTGAAATTTATAAATAGTTCCCAATTTGTCACCCTTGAAGGAATTAGTCTTCCTAAAATGGTGGGACTAGACAAATCATTGCACAAGCATATCAAACCATAAAGATGATAAAGATGCCTTAAACCAACCAGACAAGAGCTCAGCACTTCATTTAGCAATACACACTAAACAAAAGAGGAAGAAGCATGTATAACATTGCTGGGCCTGGGATGAAAACAATAAGCTTAATTACACTTTTGGCCTCCTAGTTTCAATAAAGTTCAGTTTGACCCCTCATTTCAATTGCGACAATGTTATAGTCAACTTTCAAATTGGTATAATTAAGTACCCGTAGTTTGATGCTAACGTGACACTATCATTGCTGACGTGACATGGCAATGCCTTATTTGCTAATGTGGAATAAAACTTGATGATGTGACGCTTATTTTTTGTTGACTTGGCTTACATGGAAATGACACAGCATAGTGCCACATCAAGGCATATATTTTGACTTATTTGAAAAAGATGCAAATGTAATGCACATCATAAAGCTATAGTTTTATAAAGTTAAATCTAAGATAAGAATCCAATGGGGTTTCGGATAAATATTTTTCATGGCTGTTACTTGTAATGTTCACTGACATTTGACAAAGGCATAAAAAAATGTATTAAAATGAACTACCACACTCATTATTATCATATATTTACTTGTAACTTATTCTGATGTCTGGTTTGTAACAGATTTCAAGCCATGTAATTGGATGGTTATTTGGAAGAATTTTTATTTTTTTGTTGCAAAGCAAAGATGACAGGTTGGGAACATACTGAATCATTCCGCTCCCCTTCAACATATTCTCTTTTCACCCTATTTGAGACAGGCTTGCTGTAAAAATAGAGAAGACACCTATTAGAAGCCTCAAAAGACAGACTGCGAATAAGAGACTTTGATAACACAAGAGGTACCTATCATCATCAAACTCTGTGTCAGAATCAGGATCCCATCTTTCATCTTTGTCGTCTTGATCTTCATCTCTCTAAATATGAAAAAAAAATGTAAACAAATTATCAGCATTTATGGAGAGAGTCAGAAGAATCTTGCAACTTATTTCATAATGGCAAGAGAAATAGAGAATCAAATCTAAACATAACAATGAAAAAATGGTAATGGATCATTTGAACCAGTCCTTATGTCAAAGAACGGGAGTTTTTTATTTTTTGGCAATACAATGTACAGTACCAATTTCTAGACAGACCATGTATAACTGATTTCAACATGACACCTGATTTGCTTAGCAATATGTACACTATCAGGTTCTTTATAGTCTGCCCAAGTATATAACTGCTATATACTTACTGATCAATGCATGCTTATAGTCTGCCCAAGCATATAACTACATACATATTGAAAATCTTCATGATTTATTTTTCCTGATAAGTTCCCGCATCAAAGTCGAAAGTCTACAGAAGACTTTCACCCTAGAAACAAAACTTTGCCATTTTAAATTCAACATTGACACTTTTGGTTTATAATATGCTAAACAAAGTTAAAAGTAGTAACTCCACTAGGATGAAACAAATGGCTACTGTTTCTAACAAAGGACCACCTCCATTTTTTGTTCCTTCAAGAATACCATTGAAGAAAAAACATATATTTCCACAACATGAATAGCAGATTTTAAGCCACAATATTTATTCAATCATTCTTCAAAAGTATCAGTGCCAAAGGAAGTCCAAACTCTATTTGATATATATCTTATAGGTAACTTCTTTGATAAGTTTTTAAGACAAAATTATCTACTTAAGAGAAATGTAGAAATTGAAACAGAGCAATCTATTGTTAGTGGATGCAAGAACAACCTCTTGAAGCTCAGCATCAGGTGGTCGCTCCTGGAATGGGACACTTGGCGCATGTTGAAGCCTAGATAAGTTATCAAGAAGTGTTGTTCGTATGTCGTCCAATAAATGTCGGAAGTTCTTGTTTTCCATGTTACTTGGAGCAACGTGAAGAGTATAGTCAGGACCAAAATATTCATAATACTCATGTTGAGGCATCTTATCTTCTAGCTCCATCCCAAGAGCAACACCAGTCTGATTGACAACAAATAGAAATTTATTAATCTGAGGAACAGTTTCATGCTTAGAAAAAAGAATATTTCATTTCAATCTGACCACATTTTGCTTACAAGCTCAAATCAACACACAATTGATAGTACTAAATGTTGATTTGCATGTTCCATTCAATAGCACCAATAAAACCACAGGAAGGCATAAAGCCATATGAGAACCGAAGGGAAATTTCTTGCTATATAAAAAGTGCAGGCATGAGCTTATTGTTCAATATTTTACAAATTACAACATTTAAGTGCCTGTATTAGTCTCAATTTTACCCATGTCCAAACAAGCAAAAAAATTTGCATTTGCCAGTATTTTGTGAATTTTAGAGGATTACCAGATTCTAAAATTATTGTTGAGCACTTAAATTCATGTAAAATCTCACCCTTTGAAGGGGGACAATGACAAAAATAATCCAGTGAGTCAACAATAAGAATACTACATGTAGGAGTACACAATACCTCGTAACACCAGCAACGTGCCACATTTCGTATTGTATAACCGCCTCCCCCAAGCAACAGAAGTGGAACATTAAAAGATCTCATATATTTGACACACTCTGCATGGCCTTTTATAGAAAGATTGAAACAGCCCAATCTGTCCCCAGATAAAGAATCAGCACCACATTGTAGTACCACAGCACCAGGCCTGAAAATCTCCATCACTTTTCCCATTATTGGCTTAAACAAGGACTGGTAGCTCTCATCATCAATGCCATCGTCCAGGGGAACATTTAATGAATAATACTTCCCTTTACCATAACCAATATCACGAATGTCACCTGTTCCAGGAAAGTAATCGCCAAATTTATGAAATGAAACAGTCATGACCCTGTCAGTGGCATAGAAGGCTTCCTCTACACCATCGCCGTGGTGGATATCGATGTCTACATATAGAACACGCTGCATAATGAGAAAAGAAGTGAACATTACAATGAAAGACCACTTAATACAAAACATTGAGCATAAGACAACAGGTGCTTATAGAATTTTAGAAGGCAATGTCTTTCAAAAAGCTGCATCTTAAAGAAGTTCTAAGTGGCACTTGGTCTATCAATCCATGTCTGCCACATTAAAGCCAAAAAAACGCACATTGAAATTCCCTTTGGTACCTGAAGGGAAAATGTTGTCCTCAAGGAGAAAGGTAAATAAGAAGATTGAGAATGCTATTGATTGTTGATATAGGAGAAATCGAGTTCAGAAGTGGTCAAACAAATACTAATCAGTTAGTTGAAATAAGCAAAATTTCAAATACAGACTTCACGGTCTCCTAATTACTTTTAGATGTCATCTCTGGGTTTCTGAAGAACACCACTGTCCAAGCTCTGCAATACAGATTTCTTTTAAAGTAAAAAACAGTTATCTAACACCATTTGCAAGACAGACAACAGAGCTAGTTGACCAAAAATCTTAAGCCATCTGGAGAAGCCCCAACATAGTTTTGTTTTATATCTCTTAATGCAGTTATAACTCATTTAATAAGAAGACTCCAAATACAAAAAAAAATATTATGTTGACTGCACAAGGGAATAGAAATTCATGCCTAAAACAAGGAAAATCACCAAGGTAACCTCTTAAAAATTTGAAGTCTGGCAAGAGGATCATCAATTAATGGCAACTAAATAAAAATTACAGAGTGTTAAGTGTGCACATTTCGGCCATGCAAAGATTCAAATTAAAATCGGCACAACCACATGTTGATAAGATACTGCAAGGAAGGTAAATTTGGAAAACCTCGTGTACTTTAAGAAGTTCCAAAATAGCCAGCACAATGTCATTCACATAGCAGAATCCAGATGCCTCACACTTCTTTGCATGATGTAGCCCACCAGCCCAATTTATTGCAATATCACATATTCCATGGTTCAATTTTAGAGCACCACCAACTGAACCTCCTGCATATGTCTGACAGAAAGAGTAAAGACCATCAAATACAGGGCAGTCTTCACCAACATTAAACCTCTTCAGCTGCCTCAGCTGATCTTGCTGTGCTTCAGGGGTGATGCCCCTCAAGAAAGCCACATAATCATCAGCATGGAACTTGCATAGGTCCCTGTCTTTAGCAGGAGAAGGCTTCAGGACCTGCATGTGTTGAAGCAACCCATAGTGGGCTAGAAGAGCATGTGTCATTCGAATCCTATGCGGTTTCATAGGATGACCCTGCCCGTAATAATAGTTTCCAACCTCTGGGTCATAGAAATATGAAACCTTTCTCTTCACACCATCTGACCCTGATGGAAGAGAGTTCCCTCCACTTTCCATCACCCAGCCTGTATAAAATCCACAGATAATTTTAACCGGGTAACATATTAGTAGTACTACTAGTAGTAATGCAGACAAACAGAGATTGCATTATTACAGGAACTAATAGTGTCAAAAATACTGAAAAGACATTCAATAATGATTAAGCATAATCCTTGAGTGTTTAACAAATTAAGTGCATGATAAAAAAGCACAGGTGTTGGGATCATAATAACCACTGTTATTGAATGTAATGACTAATGATGGAGTAGTTATTTCTGTTAGAAGTTGGTTAAGACAGTTATGATTAGTTACACTCATTTCACCAAGTATATAAGCTGTGCTTATTACTGATATCAATGAATTGAATAATTTTCTCCAAAATCTTAAAGGAGGTGCACTGAACAGCAATAGATTGCTTAACTAACAGCAATAGAACTGACATGGTTTTAAATTGCAATTGCGGTCACATTGCATTTAACACAATTGCGGGAAAATGAAGCCATAATTGCAATTTGCAGAAACTACCAAAACTGCAATACAATTGTGCACCGCAGTTTAAAACCTTGAACTGAAGTGATGACAACTTCGCATTTTAAAAGCACTAATAAAGTACAAAGTGAGCAAAGTAATCATTCTAGCCCGCTTGCTAAGTTGAAAGTTGAAGTGGATTATTCGTTACTTTTATCTCTGGCTAGATAGATATAATCTCGTATAAACATGGGAGTGTTTACTGGTAAAGAAATAATGAACTCTCCAATTTCGGACGAATATTTTTTGGCAATAAGTAATTCAAACGTGAATGATTATTCACCGGCTAAACTTTAAAAAAATATATATATTGTGGAAAGCCCAGATGATGAGAGAAAATAAGATCTGAACAAGAAAAATAACACCGTATTTTTCAAATAAATAGAACAAGCTCTTAAAGAAGCTCAATGCTATGATAATAATAACTACTTGGTAACGAAAACAAAGTGATTATTGGAGTCAGTAACGCTTATTTACTCTTAGGCGATTAATATAAATGATTAAATGTAGTAGATCCGTGAAAAAATACAAACTAAACTGAGAGAGAGAGAGAGAGAGAGAGAGAGAGAGGAACTCTCACGTTCTTCCTTCTGTTGAGTGTGGCAGCGAAACCGAATTGAGTGGAAGACTCCTCCACCTCTGAGAATTCTAGTCTCTTTATAGTCAAATACAAACGTCGAAAACAATTGCAACCTAATTTAATTTCCTTATAAAAATTTGAATAAAGACGCCAATTGGTCAAAAAAAATTCAGAGGACCTATTTTTCCCCTTCCAATATTCGTTCACTTGAATACATATCATGTTAACTATCTTGCATAATTTGTTAGTGATGTTGTATAGCCTATGATAAATTTCTATAGTTAAAAACAAATAAAAATTAAAAAACATACACAATTTTCAGGTATTACAGTTTTAAAATTTTGCATGTTTTTTCACTTTTGTTCACGATGGAAATTTATCATAGGTCACATTGGACCACTAACAAGTCAGGCACATTGGAAGTGGAAGCATAAACTAATGTATCTCGCGTTTATAAATTTGAGGGACTAGATAAGTAATATATTTTTTTTAGAAACGAAAATTGGGTCCTCTCAATTTTTCATGAATCAATTTACATCTTCGCTCTAAAAATTTAAAAAGGTGGAGAGGGGGATTTTTGTGTGTCGTATTTTTTTATTATTCAAATAGAGTAAATGTTTTAATTAGTCCATGAAGATTTTTGATGACTTTTTGTTCTTAAAAAAATAAATTATTTATTTAATCCAATAAATTTATAAATGCGGAATACATTAGTCTCTCATTCTACTTCTACCTGCATATATGTCCCGTTAACGTTAACCTTTATGTCTAACACGTTAATGGTCTTGTATGATCTATGACAAATTTCTACCGTAAAAAAATGAACAAAAGTAAAATCAAAAGTGCAAAATTTAAAACACTAACACTTGAAAGGTGTGCATGTTTTTTCATTTTTTGTTAGTTTTTCGTTGTGTTAACATATGATATATGGGATCACTAACGAGTTAAGCAGGATGATTAACATGACACATATAACGAGTTAAGCAGGATGATTACCTGGTTAATTTATTTTTTCAACGATCAAAAGTAGATCCTCTAAATATTTCAAGCACCAACTTGACCTTTATTCTTTCAACTAAGTATCATTAAATATTTAAAAACTTACTAAACCTTATATTTGAATGATTTTAGTACATATTGTAATGTAAAAAAATACACTGAAAAAATTTATTATGTTAATCAATTATATATTATTATATTATTGTAAAAAATATGACTTTTATTATAATTATTTTAAAAATCACACATAAGAATTATAATTAATTGATAATATAAAAAAATTATATTTATAATATATGAAAACTAAATTCCTTTTTAATTTAAGCATGCTTTATTTCATATAGACTGATGGTTCTACCAATTATATTCAAAACTGAAAATTTAAAAGCTGAATAAGCTTAAAATTTGAAAGACCAAAAATAAATAATTTAAATTATATCGGTTTTGATTTTAAATTTTTAAAATTGATCCAATCTAAACTAAATTAAAAATTTATAAGAATGTTTTAAAATTATATCTTACACAGAAAGTTCATACGTTACCCACACTTAACGATATAGAAAGTTTTTAACTGTACCATCAAGTCAAACTTAATTTCCTCTCTTATAAAGTTGTGATTTTATATAGAATTAAGGTAGAATACATTAGTAAAAAAAAAAAAAAGTAGTATACATTATATCAAAAGTGATTGATCGTAATAATAGTGAACTATACTCTAGGTGAACTTTAGCTGATAAGAGTTTTAAATCCTCAAATCATCATTTTGAATACATTATATAACCCCTACTCTAGGCTCGATGGTTACTTTTTTACTATGACAATGCAAGGCAGACAAAATAAAACTCTAATATATACATTGTGTACAGAAAGATGATAAAAGTAAATGAGAGATAAAAATAAAAAAAATAAATAAGAGATAAAAACAAAAACATACAATATCATATATAATATCTAAATTTTATATTCAAATAACCAACTCTTAACAAATTGGAATTTTCTGACGTGAAATTAGGGGTGTTCATCAACCGATCCAAACCGATTCAAACCGCAAAAACCGAACCCAAAAAACCGAAAATCGAAAAAACCGAAAACCAAAAAAACCGAAAACCGAAAAAACCGCAATTTTTTATTGGATTGGATCGGATTTTGGATCCTATAGTGAGATCCAATCCAAACCGATCTATTATATACATATACTATTATTTTTGAAATTATAATATTACTCATACTTAAACATTATTCTTCATACTTTTATGTCCCTCATTCTCTTTAATATTTTTGTTGGAATGACATATATAAGGCTATTTAGAATAAATATTAATGTCTTGAAGTTATATTTTACTAAACGTTTTAATGCATAGCATATATATATTTGATTGAGTAATCATGAAAAATAGGAAAACAATTAAGTAAATTTGAAAAATAGTTAGTTACAATTTATTTGTAGCCGATTCAAGGAAAAAAAAATAGGATAAGTTGGAGTAGATATAGAGAATTGATATAAAAGAACGTGTTAAAAAATATCAATAATTTTGTTCTTCTCAAACTCCCAAATTAAAATGAAGATTATCTTTTATCCACTATTAAATAAATAGAAAGGACACTTGACATTAGAAAAAAAATAAAGTATGACAAAAACCGAATTATCCAATCCAATCCAAACCGCATTTGATTGGATTGGATCGGATCGGATTTTTTTAAGGAGGCAAACCGATCCAATCCAAACCGCACGATGTTTTCATCATTAGATCGGATGACTTTTTAACTCAAAACCGATCCAATCCAATCCGCGAACACCCCTACGTGAAACAAATCATTTCGATTTACTCAAGCATTCCTACCTCAACCCAATTAAACCCCTACTTCTTACAACACCATATTTAAATAACAATCTAATCAACTTAGAAATCTCATTAAAGGTATATTTTTTCTGATCATAATTTTGTCTTTATCTCCATATATATTTCTAATTTATAATTGTTCTCATTATTATGATTTCCCTCGTTTAAAAAAAGCATATCAACTTTCAAAGTTTATTGTAGTATAATACTCCTTTCTAATGCAAGCCTCAAATGTAAAGTTATTTTTCAATGTTGGAACTTTTTTTTTTTTGACAAGAAGCAAACTTATTTTATTTTATTTAAAATCAACTCAGAGATACAGGTTGGAATATAATCAAAGACATGGTGGCTAACATAAAAACGTAACGCTCTAGCAAGAGAGTGAGCGACATAATTTGCTTACCTCCTAATAAAACTAATCCCATAGTTTTGAAAAAGATTCAGTTTGTCCTTACACTTGGCCAATATGCAACCAAAATCAGTAGATGGAGTTTTGTCTCCAAGGATGCCATCCACTACTGCCTTACAGTCAAGTTCCAAGGTTACATTGTCAAAGTGCAAATGAGTCATCCAGTTGAGAGTTTCTAGCAAGCCTTTTGCCTCTGCCTCTTGAGGAGTAGGGATACCAGGAAACCATAATGATTTTGCCTTCACAAAAGCACCAGTATGATCCCTCACACACAAACCAATTCCAAAAATTCCCTGATCCTTGAAAATAGCTCCATCTATATTGCATTTGTACTCGCCTATGCTTGGTTTTTTCCAGGTTTCTTTACAAGCATGGTGTTGCGCTGTTGTTTCCTGAGGTTCTTTGCACTTGGCTTTCTCCCACTTAAAGAGCAAGTCCTTGGCTATAGATATTGAAATTCTCTCTAACAATGCCATCCCACACTTTCTCATTTCTTCTTCTCCAAAGGCACCATAGTATCAAGGTTATGTCTTTCACTTGTTGTATGGCCAATGTTGACAGTAGCAGAAAGAACAAAGCAAGAAAACTTCCAGCTGCATTTACGTAGCTTTCTATGGTTCTCCATAGACCTACAACTTTCCAAACAGTTATCGCATAAGAGCAACCAAAAAATATGTGCCATTCGTTTTCAATGTTTGACTCACAGCGGGGACAAATAAAAGAGCATTGCACACCTTTCTTTTGGAGCCTCTCACGAGTTGGAAGATAGCCCCTAGCTGCTCTCCAGAGGAACAGCTTCACCTTTTGTGGGACTTTGAGGCTCCATAAACAAGGCCAATCTCCTGGATATTTGAGGTGTGAATTATCAATAAGGCTTTCCATAATGTAGTGATGCGCAGACTTTACGAAATACTTACCATCGTTGCTAAGCTTCCATGTGATCATGTCTTCATTATCCAAGTGCAAAAGTGGCATGTGGAGAATAGTGTCTCAATCATGTTGTTGGAACACTGTGCTCACGAGATCTTGCTTCCAGGAAGCTCTATCATGGTCAATAAGATCAGTGACTCGTAAGCCATCCAAGCCTGGGATAGGGTTGCTAGTGACAAAAGAAGCTTATGTACCCCTAAGCCAAGGGTCCTTCCAAACATTCACCTTATTACCGTTGCCAATCCGCCACCTCATGCTCGCTTTAACCACTAACTGGGAAGTGTAGATGCTACGCCAAACATAACTTGGGTTATGGCCCAGCCGAGTCCCCCACAAAATCCCCATTAGGATAATATTTAGCTTTGAAGATGCGAGATACAATAGCATCTGGATTGGTTGAAAACTTCCAACCTTGCTTCCCTGGCATAGCTAAATTGAAGCCATAAAAATGACGAAAGCACATGCCGCTATGTTCCTTCCTAATAGTCAGCTTCTCCCAGTTCAACCAATTAATACCTCTACCTGAATTTCTCTTGGAACCCCACCAAAAGGAGTTTATCATTCTCTGCATCTCCTCACATAGGGAGGTAGGAAGCATAAAAGTGCTCATGCAATAAGTGGGGATAGTCTGAGCCACTGATTTCACCAGAACTTCTCTACCTGCCTTGGACAAATGCTTGCCAGACCAATTTTGGATTCTCCCCCAAATTCTATCTTCCAGATAATTAAACATAGCATTTTTATTTCTACCAATCATGGATGGTAGTCCAAGATATTTACCTGTTCCCAGACATTCAGTAACTTCCAAAATACTGGTAACCTGGCTTCTCATATCAGTGTGGGTGTTTGATAAGCCTTCGGCTTATCTAGTTTTATAACTAGATGGACTGTGGTTTTTGTGCAAATTATTCGAGTTCAATCTCGTTTTCGCCCAAATTTGGCCTTGTTTTATTCCTAAGTAGACTTTTACTCGTTCTAGGCATTTTTAGTAGTTTTTAGTCTATTTTGAATAGAATTACGCTTTTTGTGTCTTTTTATTGTTTCAGGTTAGAAGTGAAGCTCCGGGAGTCAAGGAAAGTCAAGAAGCAGTGGAAAAAGCACTTTTGGAGATACTCGTCGCGCGAGTGGATGCTCGCCTCGCGAGCCTGAACATCAGATAAAGCAGCAACAGTCATCACTCTGGTTCGCCCCGCGAACAGTCTGATCGCCTCGCGAATCATGAAGACTTGGAAGTCAGAGCCCATCACGACTTAGCCGTGATGAAGGTCACAGCTGTGACAGATTGAAGTTGGAAGACTTGCCCCGCGAATACACTCTCCCCTCGCGAGAATCCAAAATTGAAAGCGTGCCAAAACTAATGTTCGCCTCGCGAAAGATTGTTCGCCCCACGAGCGGCCGAGAACCAGAATCCATATTTATAGGCTGTTTCAGATCAGTTTTGGAGACTTTTGGAGAGCTTTGGATCCAGATCCGAATCCAAGTTTTAGCCACTGTTTTATATCAGATTTTGTGCGAATCCTTGTTTCTGGAGCTGCGTCCCCCTTCTCTTTTCTTTTCTTATTTTATTATGGAGATTATGTCGGATTGTTTGTGCGTCGTCACGGGCATGAGGAACTAATCCCCTCGTCCGATGGATCAATGAAGCCGCCCATGGCGGTATAGTGTTCATGTGATGTATGTTTTTATCCCCTTCTCTCAATGAATGTTTTCCAATTATGATTTGATTGCGTTGATCATATGTGTTGCGTGATTGACTAGTTAAACGTGTTTGAGGCTGATCGGCGATTCGCGTTTTAGAACTTGGATTGGGATCACTAATCAAATAATGAGCACGACAGTGGATTTAGGAGATTAGTGCAACCTTATAGGGAACAAGAATTAATAGAATTCGAGATTAGGATTATGAGACCTAGTAAGTAATTAATCCAATCGTCGAATACGTCTTATTGAGCACGACAGTGGATATAGGAGAATTTGGGGGTCCCGGTTGACATTGTAATTGAACTTAGGGAGGAATTCATCATCACTTGGGTACTATACATGATTGGGTAGGTGGATTTGAGACCTTGGATATTTTAATTTCAGATTTTTAGTTAATTATTTTATTAGATTTGTTAATTTGAATTCAATCCTATCTTCTCTCTCAACCACTTTCTGTTACTTGACCAACGTATCTAATTTCCCACTGATTAGTCGAATTGGTAGCCCAATCCCTGAGTTCGACCTCGGTAATTACTTACCGTGTTTATTTTATTACTTGCGACGACCCGGTACACTTGCCGGTGACTCAACAAGTTTTTGGCGCCGTTGCCGGGGATTGGCACAACCAATTTTCCTAATTTTAGGGAAGGTTGATTATTTGGTTAAGTTATTTTTTATTTTTATTTTTATTTTTATTTTATTATTATCTCTCTCTACTTCTTTGATTCCACTTGGTCTTGCCTTGTTTTGTATGCGAGGTACACGAGGGAATGCTTCCGGGTTGCGAATATTGTAATGGAGACCATGATACTTGGAGCTGTCCTTTCTACTCCTCTCAAGAATATGTGGACTCATGCCATAATTTCTATGACAGCGTACCCCAGGACAACTACCAGAGTCAGAATCAGTATTGGGGTTATATGAGTAGAGACCATCCGGATTTCGTTTGGAGTAATGATGGCGGTGGTCTAGCCTGTCAACCACAACCTCAACAGAATTGGCAACCACAACCTTGGGAGTTGGCTCTGGAGAAGATGAATGCGGCAATGGAAAAGATGGTAATCAACACAGAGAAGGTGAATACGAAAGTTGACAAGTTGGCAACTCATACAGGGTTGGCACTTCAGAATCTAGAGATGCAGATTGCCCAGCTTGCAAAGCAACTAAATGAGCCTCTCCCAGACACTCTCCCAGGTGATACAGAGAACAGCCCTAAGAACCAATGCGATGCCATAACAACTAGACGCGGTAGGGTGTTGGGATCTGATTGGGATTCAACTAGTTCTCAGGAAGTTGATGAAGAAACACCACATGTTGAGGAAGAGGAACCTGAGGAAGAGGAGTTGACAAGTGACAAGGCACGGGAGCAAGGGGTAGAGATCAAAATGCGGATAAAGTGGTAGAGGATTTCACCATGCTTGCCAAGCAACCTGAAATTACTGCATTAGATAACTATGTTGGCTTACATGCATGTGTGGACATTGGTAAGTTAGACCCTCCCACTTGTCTGGCACACTTCCTCGAGAAAACACCATTTGACCCGAGAGGAAGTGAGTTCATAATTACAGAGGTCGATGGAGTTTTCACACTCAGACTAGATGGAAGTATGGATAGAGTCATATTGCTCCTACAAGGGCCACTTCACAAACCATGGGATCCTGGTGGAGGATTGGATATGATGAGCGTCTCTTGGCCCTTGTACCACAGGCTATGGGATCCAGGTGGATGCTTCTTAATAAGTCAAGCTCGGGACGTTAAACAAGCGCTACTTGGGAGGCAACCCAAGCTAGGTATCCTTTGTTTTTAGTTTCTGTCATTTTCATTTATATTATAAAAAAAAATAAAAAAAATAAATAAAAAATAAAAAAATAAAAAAAAATCTTGCTTCGCCACGCGAATCCATAGTGGCCGCGCGAGACAGAAGCCCTGAATCTCAGAGGCTTGCTCACTTTTCTGTCTCGCGACGCGAGGTATACTTTAGCCTCGCGATTCTGGGCATCATCATCTGTTGGAATTCCAGATTCGCCTCGCGAGATACTACTCGCCTCGCCATTCTGGAAAGTGTGAATAACAATTTTCCAGATTCGCCTCGCGAGTGGTCTCTCGCCTCGCGAATCTGCACTTAAGGTTTTAAATTGCAGGAGTTCTTCCAGGATGCTATGCAACAGAAGGAACGCCGTGAGACCAATTGGATGAGGAGGAAACCATGGAAACTTGATCAGGGAGTATCCTCTCCTCTCCTCACTTTTGTTTTGTTTTGTTTTCGTTTTTGTTTTTGCTTTGTTTTTTATTTGTCGCTCTTGAATAATTTGAGAAGATCAAGAGTTTTTGTATGAATGTGTGTGTCGGCAAGCTTGTTAGATTTCAATTAAATTGAGCATAGATTGATTGCAGGAATTATTTTGACCATCAATGATTTCCCCCTAGATTCTGAAAATAGAAAATTGATCCCCATGTGAAAAATTGAAAATTGAACTTTGAGAATTCTATTGTGATTACTTGATTTATGATAAGTTTGGGGTGAGGGGGTGCACACACTAGGAATTGTATCTCGGTCAAACAATTTGCAAAATGTCCTGGTGAGGATTTGAGCCTCCAACTTTGTTTTTGATTGTGTGAATCACTATTAAGTTGCACTTTCCCGAATTTGCTTGAATCTCTATATGGTTTGCATGTTTATGTGTTGCATCAAATGATTTAGGCAATTTTCTTTGAAATAACTACTTGGCCTAAAGAGAACCATCCCTAATGCATGTTCCCTAGTTAGCCCCGTTGAGCCTAATTAGCCTATTGTTTCTTGACGACCCTATATTATAAGCCAAAATCTGAAAAACCATGTTAACCCAATCTTAGGATTAGGAGAGCATGGACACTTAGCAAGAGAAGGGTTGTGAGAAACTAAGTTTGGGGTGGCTACAAGGTGATGTGTCATATTGGGGTGAGAAAAAGAAAAATAAAGGTTGAAACCCAAGGAAAAAAAATGCCAGAAGAAAAGGGGCAAAACAAAAAGATTAGCAAGGAAAAGGGCTGTAGTCACCCGAGGCAAAAGGAAAAATGGAAAAAGGAATTCGAGTGGAATATGTGTCAAATGCTCATGCTCTCTTAGTTCCTAGGGACTTAAGCCGAGTATCCTTGAATATCATACCCTCAGCCAGGCCCCATTACAACCTTTAAAAGACCTTCTGATGTTGCATACATGTTTTCGTGGGAACCATTTTTGAGATGAAAATCAAATTCATGGGAATTGCCCTTGATATGTGAAATTGAGGGAAAAGTTGATAGCCTAGACGAATTTGAGCGAATGAGTGAAATTTTACATACCCTTGTGAGGAAGGCAGTTGTTTGAAATTGGTGATCTTCCTTTTGTGTGTGACCCTGATCCTCAACTTAGACTAATGATTGCATGAATGATGAAGTTCTCAATTGTTTAAAGTAAATGAATGTGGGGATTACATTGATGTAAGGGGGGAGATCATTGGAGAAAAACTGTTTTGATTGCATGAAATTTGTGCGAAATCGATTGATTCCTTTAGGCTTGCCAAGTCTTGAGTCCTTTTTGAGTTTTAGCTTGCTTGGGGACAAGCAAGGTTTAAGTTTGGAGTGTTTTGATAAGCCTTCGGCTTCTCTAGTTTTATAACTAGATGGACTGTGGTTTTTGTGCAAATTATTCGAGTTCAATCTCGTTTTCGCCCAAATTTGGCCTTGTTTTATTCCTAAGTAGACTTTTACTCGTTCTAGGCATTTTTAGTAGTTTTTAGTCTATTTTGAATAGAATTACGCTTTTTGTGTCTTTTTATTGTTTCAGGTTAGAAGTGAAGCTCCGGGAGTCAAGGAAAGTCAAGAAGCAGTGGAAAAAGCACTTCTGGAGATACTCGCCGCGCGAGTGGATGCTCGCCTCGCGAGCCTGAACATCAGATAAAGCAGCAACAGTCATCACTCTGGTTCGCCCCGCGAACAGTCTGATCTCCTCGCGAATCATGAAGACTTGGAAGTCATAGACCATCACGGCTTAGCCGTGATGAAGGTCACAGCCTAGAATTGAAGTCTCGCCCCGTGAGAGTTTGAAGACCCTGGAAGACAGAGACCATCACGGCCTAGCCGTGATGAAGGTCACGGTTGTGACAGATTGAAGTTGGAAGACTCGCCCCGCGAATACACTCTCGCCTCGCGAGAATCCAAAATTGAAAGCGCGCCAAAACTAATGTTCGCCTCGCGAAAGATTGTTCGCCCCGCGAGCGGCCGAGAACCAGAATCCCTATTTATAGGCTGTTTCAGATCAGTTTTGGAGAGTTTTGGAGAGCTTTGGATCCAGATCCGAATCCAAGTTTTAGCCACTGTTTTAGATCAGATTTTGTGCGAATCCTTGTTTCTGGAGCTGCGTCTCCCTTCTCTTTTCTTTTCTTATTTTATTATGGAGATTATGTCGGATTGTTTGTGCGTCGTCACGGGCATGAGGAACTAATCCCCCCGTCCGAGGGATCAATGAAGCCGCCCATGGCGGTATAGTGTTCATGTGATGTATGTTTTTCTCCCCTTCTCTCAATGAATGTTTTCCAATTCTGATTTGATTGCGTTGATCATATGTGTTGCGTGATTGACTAGTTAAACGTGTTTGAGGCTGATCGGCGATTCACGTTTTAGAACTTGGATTGGGATCACTAATCGAATAATGAGCACGACAGTGGATTTAGGAGATTAGTGCAACCTTATAGGGAACAATAATTAATAGAATTCGAGATTAGGATTATGAGACCTAGTAAGTAATTAATCCAATCGTCGAATACGTCCTATTGAGCACGACAGTGGATATAGGAGAATTTGGGGGTCCCGGTTGACATTGTAATTGAACTTAGGGAGGAATTCATCATCACTTGGGTACTATACATGATTGGGTAGGTGGATTTGAGACCTTGGATATTTCAATTTCAGATTTTTAGTTAATTATTTTATTAGATTTGTTAATTTGAATTCAATCCTATCTTCTCTCTCAACCACTTTCTGTTACTTGACCAACGTATCTAATTTCCCACGGATTAGTCGAATTGGTAGCCCAATCCCTGAGTTCGACCTCGGTAATTACTTACCGTGTTTATTTTATTACTTGCGACGACCCGGTACACTTGTCGGTGACTCAACGGTTTTCCTACTAAAATAAATCTCAGGCTTCTGCATATTAATAGCTTAGCCTGATGCTTGCTCATACACTGAAAGAATTCCCTTCATTTGCCTACTCTCCTTCTCATCAGCCCTGAAGAACAGAAAACAATCATTTGCAAAAAGAAGGTGTGTCAGGATGGGAGCTCCTCTACACACCTTCACACCATAAATATCTCCTATGGCTTCTGCTTTTTTAATGAGAGAAGTTAGGCCCTCTGCACAGATAAGGTGACAATGGGTCACCCTGTCTAAGGCCTCTACCCGAAATAACTGGTCCCACGTTATCACCATTAACCAATACTGAATACTGAACAGAGTCCAAGCACATAGTCATCCAGTTTATCCATTTATGATCAAAACCCATCTTCATCATCATTCCTCTAAGGAAACCCCAATCAACTCTGTCATAAGCCTTGCTTATATCAATTTTAAGAGCCACTTCTCCTACCTTGCCTTTGGTCTTGCACTTCATATGATGAATAATTTCTATGGCCACCAACACATTATCCAGAATAGACCTGTTTTCTACAAAAGCCGATTGATCATGATAAATACATTTGTCAAGCAAAGGTTTCATTCTATTTGCTAGAACTTTTGAAATAATTTTGTAAATAACATTACATAAAGAAATAGGCCTTAGATCTTTCATTGAGGAAGGGTCCTCTTTTTTTCGAATGAGAATAATATCTGTATCATTAAGATGAGACTCAATGTTGGAACTTTGGAAGCTTGAGTTTTTGGATCTTGATATTACCTCTTCATTATTTATCTTAAATTATTGATTACCATTAAGCATGAAAACAAAGAAATCTTACAATTCGAATTAAAGCAATGACTTTTGTTTGCCACCACCTTCATGAAGGGTTGAAATATGAGTATTTTACTCCAAAAGATCCGGTAATAATGAGGAAAAGATATAAATACTTGAAATCAATTATACTCCAAATGTTTGTTATGAATGATGCATTTACATTTTCAAGATTTCAAATCACCTATATTGAGATTATAAAAATAAATATGTAAATATAAAATAATATGTATATAAATGTCCTGCCTAATGTTAGAAGAACTCGATAATCTCAGTAAGTTATCTTCCACCCTAATGATTCCCCTTTGCTCTTATAGCCTCCCTGAGGTATGATACAAAAGTATTTGGTTCGCTCCCTGAGACGCCCCGACGTCCCATTAAAGAAAACCCAAAATATTAAGACCTAATTTCGTTATTATCGTTAAGCGAATATATTAAAACAGCGGAGAAATTTAAAATGTAACATACATATATAACATATACACCTCAAATCCTGATACAGTACAATAGAGGGAATCCCATCAGTCAGATCCCAAAATGTACGAGCTGATAATCAAACAGAAAATAAAAACAACATCCTAAAGAGACAAGACGCGCTGGCCATAGACTCTATACTCAACTATGAGGATCCACTGCTCGTCCTCCCACGTCAAGTTCATACGAGGCCCCATCAAGTTCCTCCATGGCTGGAATCTTTGTAGGATCTTCTCATCACGATCACCAAAAAGAAACATATGCGATATAGAGAAGATAGGGATAAGAAACCATATGACATCAAACGTGGAAAGGGTTTAGCAACATTTAATTAAATAACGGCACACTAAATATCCGTCTCCCCAATATAAATATATATAACATAATCATCCTCAATCCACATCTATAATCTTTCCTCTACCCTCCATCATGATGCAATGCAAATGCTGTATGAATAATCTCTTCAGGTATCGGCCATATCCGGATATCACAACAATATAATCGACGCGTCCCAGAGTCCCCGGCGCACACCCTCGTCCGCGGATGGAGAGTGCCCACGCAAAGCAATGACACTATAGCCGCACAACCTGGTGCACACCTCTGGACCACAATCCAGGATGCTTATGCAATGCATGAACTATAGCTGCGACTAAAATGAAATCATCTCGGGCGGTGCAGCGCTAGCCTATCCCCAGGAATTTTCCCTCCGAGGCATAGACCCCAATCGACCATGTTTGAGTCCACTCGACCATGTTTCAGGTCCCTCATATCACAGACCATGTTTCAGGTCACCCCCTAGTGCCCTAACCGGTCATCCTAATCTCATAGATAACCTCAAACTAATCTCATCTCATTAATCTCAACCTCATCTCACGATAATTATCTCGGTTGGGCACTGCTATCACATATCGTATGTAATCCCCAAATACATCCTCGTATCTCAACATAACTTATGATTTACTCAATCCTCTAAGCACAATCATTACACTCATCCTATCATCATAATCATCATCATATATCCTCGTATTATAATATCATTTCCAAATGATAAATACCGAAATATAATAATGATAATAATAATAATAACAATCACAATAATAATAATAATGATGATGATGATGATGATGATGATGATGATGATCATAATAATAATCATAATAATGACAATAATAATACTAATAATAATTACTCATAATACTAATACTAATAATAATAATAATAATAATCATTATAATCCCAGTAGTAGTAATAATATTAAAATAATAATAAGGATAATAATAGTAATAATAATAATTATTATTATTATAATTATAAATACTTCTAAAAAAATTACTACACTCAGGATATCATATACCAAATATCAAGTTCACATCAATCAGTCAAACAGGCAATCATCACGTAATAAAATAATCTATGTCTGTAGCGTAATGACGATAAACGCACAATTTCTATATCATCATTGGTACCACTGAGTAGTTCCCAATGTGGTATAGACATTGTCCGTTACTCGCTCTCGTGTAGGGTTTAGGTCGCCCTACACCATTATCTAATTAAATGTAACCGCGCCGTTTCCGACGTTAAATAGTTTCTTTCCCCCACCTGGAATGTCTTAGGCTAGCTCTGGGGTAACGAAACAGACACTCTCTATATTCCCTCAAATATGCCACGCACCGTTCTACACCCTCCGGGGCTCCAAAAATTCACCTGAACATATCATTGTGAAGCACACATTACGTGTAACCCAAATCTGAAGACGGAATTGGAAACCGATAAATAAATTGAAAGATAACCTCAATACCGTCACCGACGGCATTTAGGCATAAAAAGGACATAGGCTTACCTTTAGCCAAATCCAGAAAAGAAAGATAGGGTAATGAAGTAGGCGTTGTGAGGGTCACAACGATATAATCAGAATTTTGATAGGACGAACGGATTGACCGGAATCGGCTCCGGAAATTCCCTCTCTCTCACGGCCCCTCTCTCTCTTTCTCTTTATTTCTCACGCTGCCCCAGTTTTTTTTTCCTTCTTATTCCATTGTTTTCTTTCTTTTCTTTTACCTTGGTTTCATATTAATTTAAATAAACCAGCCTTCTTCATGATGAAGTAACCTAATGACTCATCCATGCTACCATGCTACAGTTATAGGCCTTGGAATTTATGTGGACTAAAGGAAAGAAAAGCAAGTAGGAGGTGTGGCTATTTGAGGAACTTGAACTTTGCATGTACTAGAAAAAAAAAAACAAGCAAGAGGTGGCGCCTCTTGCATGATGAAGGTGTCATGTGTTTATAACACTGCCGTGTACCTAAAAATTTATTTGAGATAATTTAATTAGGTTAAAACATGTAACTATGGTATAATTAATTAAGACTAATTCTAATTAATTTATGATGAGCAAATTTATTAAAATTATCTAGCTATGATTAAGACCTATATCCATGTCTAATTATCTTTTAATTTTGTTAATGATAAACCACCTTAATTAAGGATTTAAATTTAGGTGTTTGCCTATTGAAAACTTTTGGTTGCTTAAATTTTATTTTGAACTTGTATATGTGTTTAGATTCTTAAAAAAAAAATATTTGATTTATCTAACCCTCACTCCCATCTAATTAAAATATTTAATTTCCCGAAAGATAGGATGTTACATTATTACCCCCCTTAAAAGAAATTCCGTCCTCGGAATTTATGTACCTCAGAAAAGATGTGGATCTACGTGCGTATATCCGCCTCACGCTCCCATGTAGCATCTCCAGTAATCTCATCCCAAATGACCTTAACCAAAGGAATCTGTCGACCGCGGAGTCCTTTAATCCTTCTATCTGCGATCTTAATCGGTAAAGCCTCATATTCTAGATTCTCTCGGAGTTGTATAGATTCATGCTCAAGTACATGAGAAGGATTAGGGCAATATTTTCTCAACTGGGAAACATGGAAGACATTGTGAAGGTTGGAAAGGTAAGGCGGTAAGGCTATCTGGTAAGCTACTAGACCAATTCGTCGAAGAATCTGAAATGGTCCAATGAATCGGGGAGTGAGTTTTCTAGACTTTATAGCTCTGCCAATCCCGGTCTTCGGAGTGACTCTCAAGAACACGTGATCACCTTCTTGGAACTCTAAGGGTCTCCTCCTCTTGTTACTGTAGCTTCTCTGCCGATCCTGGGCTTCCTTCATTTTATCTCTAATTTTCCTAACTTGTTCTGTTGTTTGCTGTACCACATCAGGACCCAACACTTGGCTCTCGCCAGTCTCATACCAACATAATGGAGTCCTACACTTTCTCTCATACAGAGCCTCATACGGTGCCATCCCGATGCTACTGTGGAAACTGTTATTGTATGTGAACTCAATCGATGGTAGGAATTCATCCCAACTGCCAACATGTTCCAACACACAAGCTCTTAAAAGATCCTCCAATGATTGGATTGTTCTCTCAGACTGTCCATCCGTCTGAGGATGATAAGAAGAACTCATCCTCAACTTTGTTCCCAAAGCATCGTGTAACTGTCTCCAAAATCTAGATGTAAATCTAGGATCGCGTTCGGAGACAATACTCGATGGCACACCGTGCAACCTCACTACTTCCTTGATATAGATATGGGTCAACCTTTCAAGACTATAACTCTCACCAATAGGTAAGAAGTGAGCACACTTCGTCAACCTATCAATGATAACCCAAATCGCATCAAACCTCTTCGGAGTTCGTGGTAATCCGACCACAAAGTCCATCGCTATACTATCCCATTTCCACTTTGGGATGTCCAAGGACTGCAACAACCCAGCGGGCTTTTGATGCTCTATCTTAGCTTTCTGACATACCAAACATGATAGAACATATTCCGCCACTTCCTTCTTCATCCTTGGCCACCAAAACATCTTCTTCAAGTCTTGGTACATCTTGGTGGCTCCTGGGTGGAAACTCAGCTTACTTTTATGTGCCTCCTCTAAGATCATATTCCTAATCTCTAAGTTCTCTACCACATATATCCGATCCTTAAACCTTAACACTCCATCTGATCCTCTCCTAAACTCTGAAACTTTACCCTCATCTATACCTCGATTCACATCCACCAAATACTCATCCTGACCCTGCTTAATCTTAAGGTCCTTCAAAAACTCACTACTGATGGTGATCATACCTAAACATATTCTATCCTCCATCAGATCCATACCTAGGTTCAAATCTCTAAAATGTTCAAGCAACTCCATCTCTTTCACCATCATTGCGGATACGTGCAAGGATTTCCGACTTAGTGCATCCGCCACAACATTAGCCTTTCCTGGATGGTATTGAAGATCAAACTCATAGTCCTTAATGAATTCCATCCATCTACGTTGTCTCATGTTCAGCTCCTTCTGATCAAACAAATATTTTAAACTCTTATGATCACTGAACACATTAAACTTAACTCCATAGAGATAGTGTCGCCATATCTTTAATGCGAACACTATGGCTGCTAACTCCAGATCATGGGTTGGGTAATTCCTTTCATGAACTCTTAATTGTCGAGAATCATAAGCCACAACTCTTCCCTCTTGCATCAAAACACAACCTAATCCTTGATACGACGCATCACAATATACGTCAAACTGTCCTAATGGATCTGGCAACGTCAACACAGGAGATGTAGTCAACTTCTCCTTTAGCTTCTAAAAGCTCTCTTCACACTTCTCTGTCCAAACAAACGCCGTACCTTTTCTCGTTAACTGCATCATAGGCAACGCAATCTTCGAGAAACCCTCAATGAACCTCCTGTAATACCCGGCTAATCCTAGGAAACTCCTCACCTCACTCACTGACTTAGGCCTCTCCCATTTAATCACGGCCTCCACCTTAATTGGATCAACAACTATCCCTTTCTTGTTGATTACATGCCCTAGAAACTGTACTTCCTCTAACCAAAATTCACACTTGGATAGCTTTGCATACAGTTGTCTATCTCTCAACACCTGTAACACCACTCTCAGATGTTCCTCATGTTCTTCCCGACTACGGGAGTAGATAAGGATATAATCTATAAACACCACAACAAACTTGTCAAGGAACGGTCTAAAAATCCTGTTCATGTAATCCATGAACACCGCTGGAGCATTAGTTACACCAAAAGGCATAACTAGGTATTCATAGTGTCCATACCTTGTCCTAAAAGCGGTTTTAGGTACATCCTCCTTATTCACCCTAATCTGATGGTATCATGATCTTAAATCTATCTTGGAAAACATCGAAGCTCCTTTCAACTGATCCATCAAATCATCTATCCTAGGCAACGGATATTTGTTATTGATTGTAACTTTATTCAACTGCCTATAATCCGTGCACAACCTAGAACTTCCGTGCTTTTTCTTGACAAACAATACCGGTGTTCCCCAAGGCGAAACACTCGGTCTGATGAATTCCTTCTTGATCATGTCATCCAGCTGTTTCTTCAACTCTGCCAACTCTACTGGTGACATCCGATAAGGAGCTACTGAAATAGATCCAGCCCCTGGCATGAGATCTATAGCGAACTCCACCTCCCTCTCCGGTGGCAAACCTGGAACATCAGGAGGGAAAACCTCAGGAAACTCTCTAGCAATTGGCTGAGAATCTATACTCGAAGCCTCCTTAGCTTCCAAAGAGAAAAACATCACATACTGCTGAGAACCGCAAGCCCTCATAGTTGCTCCTTCATTGGCAGATACTATGCTAGAAGGCTCAATGAAAGATAAATTATTTCGGGCACATTCTAGCACTACATGGTTAGCCGAAAGCCAATCCATGCCCAGAATAACGTCTATCTGCTGTATAGGCAAACAGATAAGATCTACTAGGAATGCCATATTTTCAACAACTATAGGACACTATAAGCAAACAGACATAGTGATCAAAGGATCACTGGTAGGGGTGGACACTGTCAAGGTATATGGTAGCTGAGAAACGGGAAAATGTAAATGATCTACGCACTCATGGGACACAAAAGAATGTGTAGCGCCTGAATCAAACAACACAGACGAGAGTCTGCCAGATATTAAACACATACCTTAAGTAAGATCTGCAGATTGAGAGGACTCAAATCCTCTCACTGTAAACACTCTCCTCGTGACCTGAGGTCTGGCCGTCTGTCGTCCCGCTACCGAAACCCCTCTCCCAGTTCCTTCTCGGAAACCACTAGCTCCTCTGAAACTACCAGCTCCTCTGCCGGCTACTGGCTGCTGCTGTATCGCTCTCTGTCTACAATCCCTATCAAAATTACCTGGTTTGCCACATATGTAGCAACCAGATCTATCTGTACAATCCCTGATATAATGTGGGCCTCCGCATCTGAAACACACTGGGGCCCTCTGCTGCTGGCCCTCTCGTAATCGGTGCGATGGTACGGATGTGCGAGTGCTCTGTCCTGGTCTAACGTATGGTCCTCTCCTCCACTGAGAACCTCCATCACCTCTCCTCTGCTGACCTGCTCTGATAGGACCCCCACTACGCTGCTGTCTCTGCTCTGCAGCCTGCCTCCTGTCCATGCTCTCAATAGCACTGGCCTTATCCACCATCTCTGGAAAGCTCAAAATATCCAAGGGTGCTATAGCCCTCCTCAACTCATGCCGTAAACCCACCTCGAATCTCCGACACATCCAGTCCTCATCTGGAAACCTCTGGTAGTACTCAAAACTGTATCAGGACCTCGAATCTGGCCGCATAATCACCAACAGACCTGTCTCCCTGCTGGAGACTCATGAACTCTATCTCCTTCTCGCGTCTAACTAATCGCGGGAAATACTTCTCAAAGAAACACTCTCTGAACAGCTCCCAACTGATGAGTCTGCCCTCAGCCTCTAGTAATCTCCTCTTTCCTCTCCACCATGACTCAGCCCCTCCGGTCATCATGAAGGCGGCATAGGTCTCCTTCCGATCATTTCTGCATCTCATAGTATCAAAGATCTTCTCGAGCTCCTGAATCCACCACTCTGCTCGCTCTGGATCATACTCTCCACCAAACTGTGGTGGCTTACCTTTGAGAAAGGTAGCCAATCCTGCATCTTCAGCATCGGCGGCTATCCTCCTATCCTGCCGCTCCTGTAGCTCTGCCTCTCTCAGTACCCTTTGAGCATTCTGCTGCGTCTGCTGCAACAGAACGGATGCTAACTCACGGATAGTCCGAAGAGACTCGGCGGACTCTCCTCCACCTCCAATCCCTGCCTCTGGCTGATGGGGCTCATCCTCTACACCCTCTATCGCTCTACCACCACCCCGTCTGCCACATCCTCGACCTCGGCCTCTAGCCATGATCCTGTTAAAAGAAATCATTATCCCCCCTCAATATGACATATAATACTACATAAAACTGGAATATAAATACTACAAGCCATAGAGATGTCGCATCGGACTCATTACCCAACTTCTAAGCATAGTTGTTATCCGATGTGGATTCAACTAAATGGCCAGTTCACCCTAATCATAGTGCTCACAGTCCGTTTCAGAACCAAACTGCTCTAATACCACTAAATGAGACGCCCCGACGTCCCATTAAAGAAAACCCAAAATATTAAGACCTAATTTCGTTATGATCCTGTTAAAAGAAATCATTATCCCCCCTCAATATGACATATAATACTACATAAAACTGGAATATAAATACTACAAGCCATAGAGATGTCGCATCGGACTCATTACCCAACTTCTAAGCATAGTTGTTATCCGATGTGGATTCAACTAAATGGCCAGTTCACCCTAATCATAGTGCTCACAGTCCGTTTCAGAACCAAACTGCTCTAATACCACTAAATGAGACGCCCCGACGTCCCATTAAAGAAAACCCAAAATATTAAGACCTAATTTCGTTATTATCTTTAAGCGAATATATTAAAACAGCGGAAAAATTTAAAATGTAACATACATATATAACATATACACCTCAAATCCTGATACAGTACAGTAGAGGGAATCCCATCAGTCGGATCCCAAAATGTACGAGCTGATAAGCAAACAGAAAATAAAAACAACATCCTAAAGAGACAAGACGTGCTGGCCATAGACTCTATACTCAACTATGAGGATCCACTGCTCGTCCTCCCACGTCAGGTTCATACGAGGCCCCATCAAGTTCCTCCATGGCTGGAATCTTTGTAGGATCTTCTCATCACGATCACCAAAAAGAAACATATGCGATATAGAGAAGATAGGGATAAGAAACCATATGACATCAAACGTGGAAAGGGTTTAGCAACATTTAATTAAATAACGGCACACTAAATATCCGTCTCCCCAGTATAAATATATATAACATAATCATCCTCAATCCACATCTATAATCTTTCCTCTACCCTCCATCATGATGCAATGCAAATGCTGTATGAATAATCTCTTCAGGTATCGGCCATATACGGATATCACAACAATATAATCGACGCGTCCCAGAGTCCCCGGCGCACACCCTCGTCCGCAGATGGAGAGTGCCCACGCAAAGCAATGACACTATAGCCGCACAACCCGGTGCACACCTCTGGACCACAATCCAGGATGCTTATGCAATGCATGAACTATAGCTGCGACTAAAATGAAATCATCTCTGGACGATCTGCCGTTAGCCTATCCCCGGGAATTTTCCCTCCGAGGCATAGACCCCAATCGACCATGTTTCAGGTTCACTCGACCATGTTTCAGTTCCCTCGTATCACAGACCATGTTTCAGGTCACCCCCTAGTGCCCTAACCGGTCATCCTAATCTCATAGATAACCTCAAACTAATCTCATCTCATTAATCTCAACCTCATCTCACGATAATTATCTCGGTTGGGCACTGCTATCACATATCGTATGCAATCCCCAAATACATCCTCGTATCTCAACATAACTTATGATTTACTCAATCCTCTAAGCACAATCATTACACTCATCCTATCATCATAATCATCATCATATATCCTCGTATTATAATATGATTTCCAAATGATAAATACCGAAATATAATAATGATAATAATAATAATAACAATCACAATAATAATAATAATAATAATAATAATAATAATAATAATGATGATGATGATGATGATAATAATAATAATCATAATAATGACAATAATAATAATACTAATAATAATTACTCATAATAATAATACTAATAATAATAATAATAATCATTATCATCCCAGTAGTAGTAGTAATAATATTAAAATAATAATAAGGATAATAATAGTAATAATAATAATTATTATTATTATAATTATAAATACTTCTAAAAAAATTACTACACTCAGGATATCATATACCAAATATCAAGTTCACATCAATCAGTCAAACAGGCAATCATCACGTAATAAAATAATCTATGTCTGTAGCGTAATGACGATAAACGCACAATTTCTATATCATCATCGGTACCACTGAGTAGTTCCCAATGTGGTATAGACATTGTCCGTTACTCGCTCTCGTGTAGGGTTTAGGTCGCCCTACACCATTATCTAATTAAATGTAACCGCGCCGTTTCCGACGTTAAATAGTTTCTTTCCCCCACCCGGAATGTTTTAGGCTAGCTCTGGGGCAACGAAACGGACACTCCCTATATTCCCTCAAATCTGCCACGCACCGTTCTACACCCTCCGGGGCTCCAAAAATTCACCTGAACACATCATTGTGAAGCACACATTACGTGTAACCCAAATCTGAAGACGGAATTGGAAATCGATAAATAAATTGAAAGATAACCTCAATACCGTTGCCGACGGCATTTAGGCATAAAAAGGACATAGGATTACCTTAGCCAAATCCAGAAAAGAAAGATAGGGTAATGAAGTAGACGTTGTGAGGGTCACAACGGTATAATCAGAATTTTGATAGGACGAACGGATTGACCGGAATCGGCTCCGGAAATTCCCTCTCTCTCACGGCCCCTCTCTCTCTTTCTCTTTATTTCTCACGCTGCCCCAGTTTTTTTTCCTTCTTATTCCATTGTTTTCTTTCTTTTCTTTTACCTTGGTTTCATATTAATTTAAATAAACTAGCCTTCTTCGTGATGAAGTAACCTAATGACTCATCCATGCTACCATGCTACAGTTATAGGCCTTGGAATTTATGTGGACTAAAGGAAAGAAAATCAAGTAGGAGGTGTGGCTATTTGAGGAACTTGAACTTTGCATGTACTAGAAAAAAAAAACAAGCAAGAGGTGGCGCCTCTTGCATGATGAAGGTGTCACGTGTTTATAACACTGCCGTGTACCTAAAAATTTATTTGAGATAATTTAATTAGGTTAAAACATGTAACTAGGGTATAATTAATTAAGACTAATGCTCATTAATTTATGGCGAGCAAATTTATTAAAATTATCTAGCTATGATTAAGACCTATATCCATGTCTAATTATCTTTTAATTTTGTGAATGATAAACCACCTTAATTAAGGATTTAAATTTAGGTGCTTGCCTATTGAAAATTTTGGGTTGCTTAAATTTTATTTTGAACTTGTATATGTGTTTAGATTCTTAAAAAAAAAATATTTGATTTATCTAACCCTCACTTCCATCTAATTAAAATATTTAATTTCCCGAAAGATAGGATGTTACACTCCCCATCGATGACTGCCATTGATTGTGTATTGTCCGGCATAGTTGGATTGCGGAAACCTTCCAATGGAAGCTTTTTCGTTCTTCCAGCTCAGAGCTTGGGGGACTAATGTACTATTGGATGAATATGGGTCTTAGCATTGGCCCAAGAGCTGGATGAATATGAGTCATAACCCTGGCCCAAGAGTGGATCCCAATAAGTTGTCATCCAGAGAAGTTGGAGTCAGCAGGTGGTTATGAAGCAGTTAACCGAGGTTAAACCGAGAGGAGATCGAGCATACGATTGAGGGAGAAAGTGGGAAGTCAGGTAGCTGAGAACATGGGAGCGGTTGCTATCAGTAGTAAATGAGGGAATTCTGAAATGATTATAATTTTAATTAATGTATATATATGTGTGAAGAAAGAGGGAGGGAAGAGCTATTTTTCATGTAACGAATACTCTGCCATTCCAGAGAGAGCCTTAATATATTGATTTCCTTTGGAGTTAGATTGTTCTTGAGAAGTAGCTATATTGTTCCTTGTTGATTCTAATCCTTAGTTCTAGAATTTGTAAGAACATTTGGTGCCCACTGTGGGGCCGAGTCAAATATTCCCCGGTCACACTATAACTTTCATAAGACAATGGTAGGATCGAGAAGCCTGGATGGAAGAAGGACTGATACTGGTTCGAGGCGAGAGTCAAGAAGATGGTCAAGAGATATAAATAGTGGGGCACCGGAGAGAGATGCCAGTGACTTAAGATGTCAGGTGGAACAGTTGAGAAGGAGCCAAGATGGAGGAAGGAGCCGGGAAATGAGTAATTTCTCTCGTTGGAGTGAAAGTAGTCGAACTCGGCGAGAAATGAGTGATATAGCCTAGAGGAGGAATCCAGAACTGAGGTGTCAATCCGAGATAGGCACTGATCCAGGAATCATGGGAGCCGAAGTCGAAGACGAAGTCCTTCTGAAGATAGAACTTATGTCTTGAGAAGTGAAATCGGAGATTCCAGTCAGGAGAGGCATCGTCGTCATTCTAGGGGGCTAGAATCTAGTTATAGAAGAGGTAGAGAATACAGAGAACGACGTTCGAGGGGAAGGAGGGATCATCCTTTCACCGATGAGGTGATGTCCGAGCCGGTACCATACAATTTCCATTTCCCGAAGATGAGACACTATGACGGTACCTCAGATCCGCAAGAGTATCTCACAGCCTTCAATGTCAAAGTGATGGTTTCACACATCTCGTCGAGGGTCAAGTGCCAAGTTTTTTCGACAACTCTTGAGGGTTCGGCTCTCATGTGGTTTTCTCGATTACCATCGAGATCGGTTTACTCATGGAGTGAATTGACAGAGAAGTTTCTCATACAATTTGCTACTAGTAAAATGTACAGGAAGACCTCGGCTTGCTTGGATAACTTTAAACAGGAGAAAAATGAGTCATTGTCTGAGTATCTAGATCGATTTACCGCAGAGATAGTGAAGATCAAAGATTTGGAACCCGGAGTAGCTCTACATTCCATGAGGGCTGGTTTGAGAGAAGGGCCTTTTCTAGATTCGTTGTCAAAGAGACCGACTATTGATATAGATGATCTCAGGCAGCGAGCTTCCAAGTACATCAGCATGGAGGAGGCGAGAGAGGCAAAAAGGAAGGAGGGGATGGATAATCAAGAAAGGAAAACAAATCAGAATGTCGGGAGGAGATTGGCGTCCAGAATTGAAGTATTGCCCAGATTATACGAGCCGAGAGTATCGAAGTATACCATGTACACTCCTCTAAATACTACAAGAGCGCAGATCCTAGATGAGGTGTGTCATCCAGGCTTTGTGGAGTATCCTTCTCCTGCCACTACACCAGAGTTGGCCGATGGGAGAAGGTACTGCCGTTTCCACAACTTGTATGGTCATACTACTGAAGAGTGTGTTGAATGGAAAGATCAGATCGAGGAATTGGTTCTTATGGTGGAACTTACGCACTACGTGCAATAGGGGGGGGGGGACCAAGAAGGCAAGCACCATGGAGAGGGTATGGTGGCAGAGGTCGAGGAAGAGGAAGAGGCGCGGGAGGAAGAGGAAATGTATTCAGGAGAGAAGACCAGGAGAGAATGGGGAACAAGCAGAACAATGAAGGTCATCGTGTGGAAAATAACCCTCAGGTGAGAGGCGTTATAAATACCATCTCAAGAGGTTTTGATGGAGGGGGCGTAACTAGTTCGACGAGAATGAGGCACTTCAGAGCAGCGAGATCGGTCTACTCGGTCATGCAGAAACTGGTGCAAAATCATTGTCCCATAACCTTCACTGATGATGATTTTGTAGGAGTTGATCCAAATTAGGACGACCCCATGGTTATCTCGGTGGAGCTAGCAAACTTTGTGGTAAGAAAAACTTTAGTAGATCAGGGAGGTTCGGCAGATATCCTATATTACAGAACTTTCAAGAAGTTGGTAATACCAGAGACCAAGATTAAGGAGTTCGAGAATGCTTTAGTGGGATTTACCGGAGAACCTGTGGAAACTCGGGGGTATGTCGAATTGCTAACAAAATTTGGTAATGGTATAGCTTCCAAAACTATTGCGATTAAGTTTATTATTGTGGATACCCCAAGGGCGGCATAAAATCTAATTCTCGGGAGGCCAAGTCTGAATGAACTCGGTGCGATAGTGTCCACACCTCATCTAACCATGAATTTTCATTCCAGCACAGGCGAAATTATCTCGGTGAGGGCTGACCAGAAGGAATCTCGATAGTGCTACGTAGATAGTTTGAAGGTAAATTTAAAGGAAGAAGAAAAGGCAACCGAGAAGGAAAGAAAAACGGATGAAAAGCATAAGTGTAAGATGCAGGTAACTTCGGTGGGAATAGTCGAGTTAGATCCTTGGGTAGATGATTTAAAGAAATTCCGAGTAGGAAAAAAGGAGGGGCATGATACACGTATTGGAACACAACTTGGGGCTGATGTAGAAAAGGCAACAATCCAAGTAGTTATGGAGAATTATGATCTATTTGCTTGGTGTACTGCTGATATGCCTGGTGTAGATCCAAAAGTTATGTGTCATAAACTTTCTCTATGCACAGGAGCCAAGCCTATCTCACAGAGGAAAAGGAAGGTGGGGGAAGAGAGAAGGAAAGTAATAGAGGACGAAACCAGAAGATTGGTAGATGCGAACTTTATTCGGGAGGTGAAGTATACCACTTGGCTTGCTAACGTTGTTTTGGTGAAGAATTCAAATAGGAAGTGGCGCATGTGTACCGATTATACTGATTTGAATAAAGCATGCCCTAAGGATTCATATCCCCTGCCTAGTATTGATCAGCTGGTGGATGGAGCGTCGGGATATCAAATTCTCAGTCTCATCGATGCATACTCGGGTTACAACCAAATCCGAATACATGCACCTGATGAAGAGAAGACATCCTTCATGTCGAATAGGGCCAACTACTGTTGTAAAGTTATGTCATTCAGCTTGAAGAACGCATGGGCCACTTATCAAAGGCTGATGGACAAGGTTTTTGAAGGTCGGGTCGGAAGAAGCATGGAGGTTTACGTGGATGATATCGTTTTAAAATCTGAGGAGCCAAGTAAGCATGCCGAAGACTTGAGAGAGATCTTCAGTCAAGTCCGAAAGTACAATATGCGACTTAATCCCGAGAAGTGCAATTTCGGAATCAAGAGTGGGAAGTTTTTGGGATTCATGTTGACGAACCGAGGGATCGAGGCTAATCCTGACAAGTGTCGAGCTATCATCAAGATGAGAAGCCCAGCCAATGTCAAGGAAGTGCAAGAACTCGCGGTCAGATTGGCGTCTTTATCTAGATTCTTGTCGAGGTCGACCGAGAAGGCTCATCCCCTATTTAAGTTGCTTCGAAAGCCACAGCAATTTGAATGGAGTCCCGAGTGTGAAGAAGCATTTCAGGATTTCAAGTCTTTTCTTGAGTTTCCCACCCATCTTGACTAAACCACAAGTTGGAAAGGAGCTTTTGCTATATTTATCGGCGACCGAGACGTCTGTGAGCGCAGTACTTGTTCAAAAGGTGGAGAAGAGGCAACTTCTCGTGTATTACATCAGTCGGGTATTACACGATGTAGAGACAAGATATCAGGTGATCGAGAAGTTGGCATTTGCTTTGGTAGTTGCAGCCAGGAGGTTACGACCATACTTCCAAAGTCATCAGATAGTAGTAAAGACAGATCATCCTATCAGGCAAGTGTTGTGAAAGCCCGAGTTGGCAGGGAGGATGATTGCATGGTCTGTAGAGTTGTCCGATTTCGGGATTGAGTACGAACCTAGAGGGCTGATAAAAGCCCAATGTCTCTCAGATTTTGCTACCGAGTTACTCCAGAACCCAAACTGGAATCAGATTGGTGGATTTTGTATTTGGACGGAGTGTCCAATGTCAGAGGTAGCGGAGCAGGGTTGATTCTCGAAGGACCGGGAGACCTAGTTTTGCAACAATCATTGAGGTTCGATTTCAAAGCTTCGAACAATGAAGCCGAGTATGAAACAATGATAGCAGGACTGAAGCTGGCGAAGGAAGTGGGAGTAAAAGCTGTCAAGTGCAGAAGCGATTCACAGCTAGTCACCGGACAAGTCAGCGGAGCTTTCCAAACCCGAGAACCACATTTGACCAAGTACTTATGTATAGTTAATTCGTTGGTTTCTGAATTTGAAAAGTTCAAAATTGAGCATATCTCGAGAGACGAAAAATAGTCGAGCAGACTTGTTATCCAAGTTAGACAGTACCAAAACTCCTGGAGGACATAAGACTGTCATCCAAGAGACACTTTCAAAGTCGAGCATTGAAGAGGAGGAGACTTTGTTGGTGATTGAAGAGGCGAGCAGAGAATGGATGGAGCTGATATGGAGTTTTTTGACGAATAATATTTTACCTGAAGATGCTCGAAGAGGCCGGAAGCCTGTAAGCTAGTCGATATACAATTGTGAAGGGAGTATTGTGTCTCATGGGCCTTTAAGGGCCCAACATTCAAGTGTATTACCAAAGACAGAGTCGAGTATGTCATGACTGAGTTGCATGAAGGGATTTGCGGAATGCACAATGGAGGGAGAATACTTGGAAGAAAGGTTATTCGAGCCGGGTACTATTGACCGAAGCTGATGATAGATTGTATTGAATTTGTTCATAATTGTGATGAATGCCAAAGGCATGAAGTGATTCCACACACATGACCGGAAGAGCTACATAGCATTCTTCCAGCATGGCGTTTTGGCATCTGGGGGATTGACATTCTCGGACCGTTCCCGGTAGCAAAAGGGTAAGTCAAATTCTTATTGGTTGCTGTAGACTATTTTACAAAGTGGATAGAGGCGAAGCCATTAGCGAGAATCACTGCTAGCGAGGTACAGAAGTTTGTGTTGAAGAGCATTATCTGCAGATATAGAATTCCAGCAATGATTATTTCGGATAATGGGAAGCAATTCACAGACAAGGTGCTCACCGAGTTCTGCAGTAACCTTGGAATCAAACGAAGGTTCTCGTCGGTGGAGCATCCCCAGACTAATGGTCAGGCAGAGGCGGCTAACAAGGTAATCCTCGATGAACTTAAGAAATGGTTAGGAAGGGCGAAAGGAAGGTGGACTGGGGAGTTGCTGTGCATCTTGTGGGGTTACCACTGCACTCCCCAGTCAACAACAAAGGAGACACCTTTTCGGCTAACTTATGGGGTTGATGCGATGATACCAGTTGAAGTTGGGGAGACGCCTATCAGAAAAGATCTCTATCAGTTGGAAGTGAATGAAAAGATGAGGAAGGAAGAATTAGACTTGATAGAAGAAGTCAATGAAGAAGTCTGAGTAAGAGAAGCAGAATGCAAGAGGAGGATTGCTGAGAGACACAATGCGCTGCTGAAACCGAGAAAGTTTGAAGTTGGAGATTTGGTGTTGCGGCTACAAGGAAATGCTCGGAAGGACCTATCTGAAGGGAAGTTGGCAACAAACTAGGCCGGACCTTTTCGGATAGTTGACAACTTGGAGAATGGAGAGTATCGTCTAGAGGAGTTATCGGGAAAGGCTATTCTGGGAACATGGAATGCCTCTCACCTTAAGTTTTACTTTAGTTGATTTGTTGTATTAGGTGGTACTCTTTTTCCTACCTCAGTCTTTTTCCCTCATAAAAAAAAGGTTTTTGGCTGAGGAGGTTTCAATGAGGGTGTAACACCCGGGGCCGACGAAGGCGGGGAGTGGTCGCCGGTGCAACAAGGCACGAACAAGGAGCTGCTCCTGGCAGGCTTCTAGGCGGAGGGACACATGAATGAACCGACTACACACTCGAATGAGAGGGATCCTGAGACCGTGTAGGTATGGGACTATACAGTTGAGGATGATTTATATGAATTGATTGGTACTACCTATACCAACAAGATGCATCTTCTTTTAAGTAGCCCGTCACTTAAGAACTCAACAGTTAAGCGTGCTTGACTTGGAGCAATTCTGGGATGGGTGACCTCCTGGGAAGTTTTCCCAAAGCGTGTGAGTGAGTACAAAGCACGCTGAAAAGACCCGTGTTGGTCTGTGGGGTCAGTCGTCAATCCATAGAGCAGCTAGGGATGTTACAGAGGCCATCGTCCTATGGTATTTTCTTGTCAATGACTGAAGTTGATGTTTTCTTTCTTTTGGATTATTTTTTTTACTGTTATCTTAAGACTCTCAATTTTACACTGTAAAAAAAAATGTGCTTGGAGGAAGGTGTTGGAATGAGGAGGAGGGACATAATAAAGTGTTATCGGAGGAAAGTTCTGTAGAGAAGGTGACAGGAGGTAACAAAAAAATGGATGTAATTCTTGGAAAAATGTGTTGGAATGAGGAGGGGGAAAGAATAAAGTGTTCTCGGAGGAAAGTTTTGTAGAGAAAGTGACAGGAAGTAACAAAAAAAAGGTGAAGAGTTGAATGTAATTCTCGGAAGAATGTGTTGGGATGAGAAAGAGGTAAAGAAGAATAAAGTATGATCTACCAAAGAACAGGATGAAGAAGGGGTAGGAAAGGAAGTTGCAAAAGGATGAGATATATGGATTCAGAAATATAGAGTTAGAGGAGAAGTTCTAATAATTCTTGGAGGAAGGTTTGGTATAGAGGAATAAGGGTGGAAGCAATTTTAGAACACAATATGAGATAAAGAGGAAAAGAAGAGTATGAAGACGAAGAAAGGAGAAGCAAGAGGAAGAAGCAACAAGAAGATCTCGGATGAAAGCTTTATGGAAGAAAGAAATGTTATTCTCGGAAGAGGAAGGAAATAGAAGAAAAAACGGGGAAAATATAAAGGGATTTTCAAGGTAAAAAAGGGAATGGAAACAGAATGTATGAAGAAAGAAATTTGACGATTTGAAGAAGAAGCATACAAGATTTAAAGGAAAATTAGGCGAGGTAAAATAGGTTATGCGAAAGAAGTAAAATCAAGAATTTGTGAAGGTTGGTATCTAGGTAATTATAGTAAGAAAAGTTAGTGAAATCATTTGAGATTCTAAGATGGACTAAAGTTAGATGCATGACAAAGAAGGTCAACCATTCGTTACATTAATTTCATTTCAAAATAGAAGAAGGGGGGTTACAAAATTAGGGGTTATATAACCCTCTTGTGGATGAAACAAAAAAAAAGGGAGGAAGGGACTATTGTTCTGCATAACACAAAGTACTAAAATCTATTTTAAATGGCAGGGTCATTCAAGGGCGTTGCAACAGGGTTCATGTTTATCTCAGCAGTGATTATGGTGGTATTCTCAATGGCATTTCCTTCAACATCATCAGGGTTAGTCACCAAAGAAGGTTTATCTTCAGCTTGCATATTCATAAGGTTTGTGGGAGGAGGAGAGATGATTTTTCCGTCAACTATTTCTTTCCAGGGGTCTGCTTCCGAAAAATAAATCTCGGGAGCAATAACTTCAGCTTGCTTGATTCCAGCATAAAATCCCTCTTCATATTTGTCAGCAGCTTCAACCACGATTTCCATCTCAACTTTTTCATGATGCATTTTCTCCTCTAATTGAGTAGCAGAGGACCGAGTACTTTCAAGTTCTTAGAGAACAAAGGATTTTGTTTTTTCAACTTCTTTGATGGTATTCTGAGCTTGCTGATATTCGAATTGCAGATCTTCATTAGATTTTTGAAGTGTTTGATTCTGCCGAATGAGAAGTTCTTTTTATTTTCGGAACTCTTCAAGCTCTTTCTTCATCTCTTCTATCTTTTGAAGGTCTCGATTCACTTGCTCCATTTTGTAGCGCATTTGAGCCCTTTCTTTCTCTGCCAAGCGAACCAATTCAGCAGTTCAGAGTGCGTAGGTTGCAGCAGCTTCATAAGTGGAAGAGGGCCCATATTTTTCAACAGCATCAACATCAGCTTGAAAAGTGAGGCGGTTATCAATATAAGTCCGAGGGCTAAAGTCTACATTCCAACAAGATGGGGAAGGGGCATTGTGAGTGATGTCAAACCACTTACGTTTAGTAGCACTTTTCTCGGAGGGAGGTTTGGTAATGGGGTGTTTCTCAGTGACTGAGTGAATGTTCATCTCAGTATTCTCCGCAACTCTAGCTCTTTTGGAAACAGGAGAATGATGGGAAGGGACCAACTTCCCGGATGCAGGTGTGACGAGTTGGGGGGGAGGACTGGGATTGATACCTGAAGCTTGAGTAGTCTGTTTTTGCCTTGATTATTGCTTTATCCTCCTCATATCGGCAAACAAAATCTTGTCTCCCATGAGTTATGCAAATTGAAAGTCAAAAATCAGTGAAGGTAAAATAAACATGTTGTGAAATCAATTTTATCATATTTTTCTTACCGCGTCAACTTTTCGAGCGATTTTTTGCAAAGGAAGTTTGAGGAGTCGTTGGCATTCTAAAGGGGCGAGTTGGAAGAGTAGATCTACTTCTTCCTTCTCGGAGGCAGAAAGTCTGTGATATGGATCCGTGACTCGACAAGGATTCCGAGTCCAATAAAGGGGAAAATTCGGTATTCCCTCACTATTTAAAAAGAATGCCAATTCATCCGGAGCAGAACACACTTTGAAGAATTTGGTTTTGAAGTCTTTGTAGGTTTATTGGTATAAGGTAAATAGTCGTCGGTGTTGACAGTCATGAAGGGATCTCCAACGGGCTTGCTTATGCAAACGGATGGAGTAGAAGTGAAAATGTTTGAAAGGGGTAGGAGTAATGTATAGTTCGTTGCACAGTATCTCAAAAGCTTGAAGGAAAGCAGATCTATTAGGATGCAATTGGGAGGGGGCAACGTTAAGGTGGGAGAGTGTATCACATTGAAATGAGGAGAATGGAAGGCTAACATGTAAATCCTAGAACAAAGCTTTATACATAAATACGAAAGGAAAGTCATCATCCGAAGCTCTGACACAAACACGGTCATTGTTAGAGCAGGGATAGCAAACGAATTTATGTTCTTCTTCAAGAAGACATAAACGAATTTGGCTTCTCAATTCAGCAATGGTAGTCTCTGACTGGTAGCTGGAGAAATATGCTATGACTCCGGGGAAAACCCATTCGTAGCCCGGAATAGGAATAATGGCAAGAGGTGGTAAGGAGTAGATTAGGCCCCAGGGGCGACCGGTGGAATCAAAAGATTCTGGGTGATATGGGTTGGAATATACAGAGACGGAGACAATCATCTTTGATGATTTCGGGAGTTTTCTGTGAATGAGTAGAGGAGGAGTTTCTAGGAGAAGAAGGGGAGGCCATGGCGTGAATGAGTAGAAGAGGGGTTTCTAGCGTGTAATGGTAGTAGGGACAGAGTGTAGTGGCTCGAGAAATATGCTAGCCGCTGTTTGATGAACGTGTTTGCCACAAAAGTTCTAGATGATGTCATGAGAATAGTAACCGTTTTTAGATGACACGTGTGCAAGATGATAAAACAATATCACATATGAGTTATGAGAGAACAAAAACCGTGTTTATCATGTGTACTCTTTTTCCTATATCAGTCTTTTTCCCTCATAAAAAAGAGGTTTTTGGTTGAGGAGGTTTTAATGAGGCACACGATGAAGCATAAAGTTTAAGTCCGAGATCTATAAAAATATTTTGTTTGAAGTCTTGGATTCGGAGTGACTAAGCTTGGGGGACTAATGTAACAGAGGGAATAAGCGCTAGCCGAGATCAAAATGGAGTTGACATTTGGTAGTGGAAACCCAATCACTGTTATCGAAGTGATTGAGCTTGGGGGACTGATGTATTGTCCGACATGGTTGGATTGCGGAAACCTTCCGATGGAAGCTTTTTCGCTCTTCCAGCTCAGAGCTTGGGGGACTAATCTACTGTTGGATGAATATGGGTCTTAGAATTGGCCCAAGAGCTGCATGAATATGAGTCTTAACCCTGGCCCAAGAGTAGAGCCCAATAAGTTGTCATCCAGAGAAGTTGGAGTCAGGAGGTGGTTATGAAGCAGTTAACCGAGAGGAGATCGAGCATACGATTGAGGGAGAAAGTGGGAAGTCAGGTAGCTGAGAACATGGGAGCGGTTGCTATCAGCAGTAAAGGAGGGAATTCTAAAATGATTGTAATTTGAATTAATGTATATATATGTGTGAAGAAAGAGGGAGGGAAAAACTATTTTTCATGTAACGAATACTTTGCCATTCCAGAGAGAGTCTTAATATATTGATTTCCTTTGGAGTTAGATTGTTCTTGAGAAGTAGTTATATTGTTCCTTGTTGATTCTAATCCTTAGTTCTAGAATTTACAAGAACAGATGGGGTATTGAGGACTCTGATGATCAGCATGATCTGTTTCTATTCGATCGATCTTGTCTTTAATGCTCGTGATTGATTGGAATCCATTTCTATTCGACCAACCTCACCTTCAAAATTTGGGGCTCATTTGGCATGCCTTCGTGCCATATGATCCTTGTGTCTGTGTAACACCCTCGCTTGAGGATTACATTATTACCCATTTTTGCGGAAAATAAAACTCTCAGAAATTGCCGGTTACTTTCAAAAATTTAAGATTTTCAAGTAAATATCCTTTTTAAAAAATGTGATAAAGAGTTTTTCCTTTTTCTTTCACGCACTAATAAACAAAATCAGCATGAGCATAAACAAAACAAAGAGATACGAAACAATTTATATACATTAAACATAAGGCCTTCATGGGGACAGACCATTGACATAAGTTTTAAATGAGGAAAATAAAATATACACTAAACAGAGTTAAGGTCAAGGAAACACCGCTCAAAATAATTGGCTCTCAGAAGCCAGATGCAACTATCGAGACAACACTACCCCAAAAGAAAGCAAGGTCCTATAGCTGGTCTGACTAGTGGTACCCATTGGGAAGACCATGGTGGCCATCCCTGTTCCTAGAAGGTGCATCGGATAAAGAAGCAGATGCCCCAATTCTCTTATCGGGAGAGTCATCATCATCATCTTTAAGAGGGTGGTACTGCGGCTCCTCCTCCATGAGCTCCACAGGGTCCTCCTCAAAGAACTCCTCGGGATCCTCCTCTATGGGTGAGGCCGGTGCTGCTACTTGCCGAGGTGGGTCATGTGGGGGGTCCAAAACCAGTTGTCCCTGGTTCGCCAAGTGCTGCAAATGGAACCATGCTGGTGGCAACGAGATCTCGATCATCTCTACGGTGTGAGTCCTCCGCACCGGTCCTCCCACCTCTGAACCATCCACTAAACAAACTGGGCCCGTAAATGTGGCGGAGTGGTTCCTCGGATGAAACACCCACGCGCCTGGGTCATGGGCATTCTCAAAGATGAGAGCCCGCACCCTCGAGTGAGCCGGGGGCATTGTCGGATCCATTTATACTCAAATACAAATATATACACATAGGGAAAGAAAACCAACAAGAAAAATACAAGGGTGAGATACCAATATATGGATTAATTACGATAACTACATGCACGACACGCAGAACAACATGTACAAATAGATATTCATATTCAACAGAAGTTTTTTCAAAAATAAAATACATCCATTAATCATCGTCATTTTTTTTAAAAAATGCATGACACATATATATTCAATAATCTATCCTAATCTCAGGAGATCCCAACTTCATTTTAAAAAGAGTTGATCAAGCTCGATTGTCAAATAAGGCACAACGCGTTTTCCATAGTACATTGTCCATTTCAAGGATGGATTCCATTGTCCATCAAGGCACAACGATACAACGTAACATGAAATACCTTACCCATCAAGGCACTCATACAAAACAACATGGGCACGTCTGCCAAATGCATGTAAAACATTTTATTCTCGTCATTTTTCTTTGTGTTTCATTCTTTCCTTCGTCGAGGCTCAAGGCTCACGACCGTTCATGAATTTTTCAACGTTTTAAAACTTTTCATCATCAACACAGGACGTTTTGTCAGAGTGTCCAATGACAAGAGTCCTAGACCGATGCACCAGTCTTAGACTTTGTGGTCATAAAAAAGAACAACTTTCACCTTTTACCACGTTTCACCACGTCTATCACAACGTATGTAGGACACACAATCCACAACAACATATATAGGACATAAGGTCCACAACAACGTGACATGGATCATACATCTACGTGTTTTTAAAACCCTAGTATCCCGACGTCTCGAATACTAGATTCACTTTCAACGTTATTTTTCGTTCAGTGAAACACAAATACAAGACAAATCCTCCATAACTTATCCAAGTTATCGGAATTTTTTTTTTGTCGAGTAAAACTCTTTTGTAAAAGAAAACTTTTCCAATTGAAATTCATTTTTAAAAACTTTAAGTTATAGAAAAGTTCTTTTCTTTTAACAAAAATCCATTTTTATTTTGGAATTTCCCTTTTTCTGAAAAATATCGAATTTTTTTTAAAAAACTTGTTAAAATCTTAAAAATAAACTTGTTTTTCTTTATGGTTTTTCACCATAAAATATTTTCTAAAATCGATTTCCCTTAGGGTAAAATCATTTAAATTTTCAAATAATTTTCCTTTATAAAAAGAATGTTGATTTTTAAATTCTCATCAAATTTTGAAAAGATAAATTATTTTCTCTTTCACTAAAATTTTTCCTCAAATAATTATTTATTTTCAATATTCTTCATATGGTTTTCTTAAAGCTTTTATCTTGATTATTAATTGAGCTCTAATCATTGTTAGGCTTTCCAAACAACAACCAAACTGTCTCATAACCGATTATAACATGCATTAACTACATTCACACTTTCATAAATAAATAACCAAATATAGAATTTTACACATATTATTCAATCAAGTAAACAACTTAAACCACAACATCAAAATTCAACAAACACATAAAGCCACTCACAAAACAACACATAGCTATCGTAAAGAATATCCTTCAGACTGTCTCCCCTTACCTCAGTTGAAGGGTATAAAAAGGTCGTCGTTTTTTGTGTTTGATTAGAACTAACTTCGTCTTCTTACCACGATTGCAAATCTAAAAAGAATCACGCATGTAATATAAGTTAAAAATTCACAAAATCATCCTATTTTCTCCATGCATGTCTCGGCCATGGTTAAGAGATGATGATAAAAATGTCAAATTTTTACAAGCTTTTGGATCAATGATCCTTAAGCATTAGAAAGGCAAGATCAAGGCTCATAACTCAAAAATAAAACTCAATCCATCTACTCCATGAATGAGTAGGTTTCAGCCTACACAAAATATAGGCTAGGAATTTGATTTTTCAACTTTTGGACTCCATGCATGTAGTTAAAATGAGGATCAAAGCAAGCATCTTTCTTTAAAAAAAAATGAAACAAGGCTTCCTCAACTCCCACAACTAGAGTTTCGGCCATATGAGTAAAAATAGGAAAGAAAATTCATTTTTGATTCATCTCATGAACTTAGATAATGTATATTAAAGGGTTTTAGAGCAAGTATGAGTTTTGAAAAAAATCACAAAATCAATAACTTGCTCATATGGGGTTTCTGCCCCATCAAGAAAATGGGTTTGAAAAACCTTTTTTGTTACATGCAAACACATAAGAGTAAAGTAGAGGTTACTATTAAAAGGATTTTCTAAAAAAATTTGAATGAAAATTTTGAACATGCAACCATGACGTGCATGAAGATAAAATGAATATTTTTGAGAAGATGAGGATTAAGAGTGAAGAGATTACCCTTAAGTTATGAAGAGAAGATGAGTAAGTGAGTTGTTCTTCAAGGAACAACAATGGAGTGTAGTGAGTGAGTGAGTGTTTTTGTGTGAAATGAAGTAAAGTGGTGAATGAAGAAGAAGTGTGGTACAAATAGAGGGGGGAGGGGGTTTCGGCTGAGTGGGGAGAGGAATGGGAGAGGAAAAATTTGAATCTTGATCAAATTCTTGGGTCAAAGGTGATAATGGTCACTTGTGAATCTACGAGAAATAATTTTTCTAAGTCGTAATAATGACGTATTTTTATGACATTACCAACATGTTCTTACACTAAGTCACATCAACTCTAATCAATTCACTCTTGTCATTTCAGCTCTTCATCTGGTTCCCTTGTTTTACCCGACTTTAAATTCCTATCATGTTTCCTCCGAAGATTTCATCCGAAAAATAATATTATATTATTTATAAACGAAAATTTTCAAAATCATGGGAATTGTTGTAAACATGTTAGGAAATCTAACTATTTCGTTCACGAGTCAAAATTTGGTTTCCTAATCACTAAAGTTTTACTGATAGTGAAGACGCCTGTAGCTTCCCACTATAAGATAGATAATGAAAATAATTTTGGTTTACTAAAAATAATTTCTCGGATTTAAAATAATAAACACACATACGAATACATATACACCGATTATAGAGAAGCAGAAAAATCAGGGTGTTACAGTCTAGACCCCTCTTGCCATTACTCAGGTTCCTGCATACCAGATCGACTGAGTTCGCGGCCCAACTCGACCATATTGTAAATGAAGTCCTCCAAGTATCAAGTTATGTGCAACAAAAACACTTTACTAAATGGGCCAAGTCTGAGATGGGCCGAGTTCAAAGCCCAACTCATCCATGTCATGACAATAAATAAATGTGTCTAACAATACACCAGGTTCAATAGAGTAATATAAAGTAGTTGTCTTACACCAAATATATGTAAGAATGTTTGTGTTGAGAGATTATAAGTTCCATCCCATCTAAAACAATCCTTAATGCTAAACATTGTTAGTGTATGGATATTAATAATACTTCCTGTTGTGGTCCAAACGTGATGGCTCATGACCCAATCACTAACCCATAAAAACCCAACCCAATAGAGGCCTGAATCCTGAATGGTCGAGCAAACAACTCTCGATCGACCAAAATGCTCTACCGAAATTCCACATCAGAAAGTTGATTTTTTCGTCTCGAGAAAGACCCCCTTCACCCACTCAATAACGCGTTAGGGACGGGCTGCTTCTCCTCCTCCCTGACACACGCAACCTTCCCAAATCATCACCACCACCATCCCACCTCCTCGCTGACATACCATCTCCCAGTATGGGACACCCCCAACTCACGGGAACCAACACGCAAATTGGTAAGGGACACCCTGCATAACAATCATGCTCACTCAAGTCAAGAGACCGCTATATAAACATCCTAAAATGAGGCCAAGGTATGATTTTATGATACAACACAGATATTCTATCTGCTACACCCTTACTGACTAAAGCATCGGAGTATCTTCGCAGGTACCCCATTCGGTCCAGACATTGGAGGGAGAGGAAGAAGAAGAAAAAGAAAAAGGAGAAAGAGTTGCTATCAAGCCAACAATCACCAGACAACCAATGTTGGGCCTTACAACTTAGGTCCGATAGTTAGAATTGTTTTTTGAGTTCTGAACCACTCTCAGAACACATCCTATTACAAAAATAAAAAATAAAAAATAATAAGAGTACACACTAGCATCAAGTGGGGTAAGAGTATCTCAAGTATTTTCTACAAAACTATATTGTACCTCTCGCAAAAGAAGAAAGATGGTTTCTTTTTACGTCATGCTAAGTTAGGAGATCGGTTAAGGAATAAAAAAAGAAAACGAAAAATGCTTTCTTTTATACATTAGATTGGACTATTGAAATATGGACAGGCAGACAATCACCGTGCCTATACCATTTTGACCTGAATTCCCTCCACAGAAAGAAAAGAGCAACCAAATGGCTCTAATATTACAAGACTTCTTTAATGAAGTTGAGTGAACGCAACAAGTTATTGTGGAAAGGATCGGAGATGTGCTCAAGAAGGTTCTGCACAGGACCTTTACCCGTTAGAGCTGCTTGCATGTAAAAGCCTAACCAAGCAACCATTGCCAAGCGTCCATTTTTTATTTCTTTCACCTTCAGCTCCTCAAAAGCTTCAGGATCTTTGGACAGATTTAAGGGATCAAACAATGCTCCTCCAGGATAATTTATATCACCAGGCAGATATATTCCTAGAGGCTCCAGTGCCTCAATTCCACAATATCTAGCATATTCTGGTCCAACCTGTATGATAAAAACATCTAATTAGTATAACTGGAACACTGACATGCAGACACAAATGACTGTCCAATAAGAACAAGCACTACATGTAGTTAAGTAGCTCCAATTATTGGAACTTTTTTATTTTGGCCCACATAAAATTTCATTATGAACGCGAGTATAATTTCTTTAATTTTGGGTGTGAAAGTAATTTAACTTCAGATTTTATAGTTGCATTCCAGTACTTCAAGAGAACATCTACGAAGGATTACAGGCCAAGGGAAATGCCTGAAAAGGCTTTTTAACATATTCTACTTGTAGAAAATGGACCAATTCATCCAATACAACCTAGTTGAAAATCTGAAATCTTATGTGCTACACCATGTCACCACTCAAATCACATGGGGACTCAAAAACGCTCTTATTTGAAGACAAGTGTCACAAAAGTAAAAAAATGTTGGCAGAGATCATAAGACAAGTGAGGTGGATAGTGGATACAGGAATTACCATAAGGAGTGCTTGGCAAATAGCAATCACGACCACTCCCTGGCTTCCAGCTAAGTGAAGACCTGGGATGCCAAGGTAATCTAGAGTATCTCCCTGGTAAAATTTGAATGACTCATAAGCAAGGAATATCAATTACATTACCAATCTTTAACCAGTTTTACTCAATCTAGATGTATGCCTAATCATGAAGTCAGCTGCATGAATATGCAATTGAATTTATTCTCATGCAACTTGAAACTGATCAACTGGTTTCAATTAACAAAATAAAGAACAATGGGAAGGACATTAAAATCAACCAGCCGAGTCCTTCAGCTAACTTCGGTTTGGATATACAAAATTTTAATATCTGCTGGGTCCTCCATGATTATATATTTCATTGCACAAACTTGTGTATGATAAAGCTCACCAGGTTGATATGCAAGACAGTACAAAAGATGGTCAAAGAGGCAGGACGTGCTCACCTTAAGCTTTGAATAACCAACACGCCACCAGACAGGTTCTACAAAGTGGAAGACTCCTGATAGGTCTAATATTTCAGGAATTAGGACACCAACAGATGCAAGCATAGCCCACCGAGCATGCAATATCTCAAAGCTAATGATAAACAAGGTTAAAATGATCAATTGGCTATCTAAGCTAAACAAAGAGATTCACACAATATAAGGATATCATCAATAAACATTCTAAATTTCTAATTATACATAATGAGCTCGTTTGTCAAAATTGACAATAGTCAATTTCAGATGATTGATCAACTATTTAGAAGATATTCTTCATGCTACAGGAACTTATTGGTCCATAGTGTATCATAACAATTAACACATTTTATATTTGACAAACATAAGGAAAACAGTAAATAACATTAACATACGAAATCGAGAGAAAATTATGCTAACCTTCCTTGAAATTTAGCTTTATCATACTCAACATCCCTCTTATTTCAACAATTACACTTACATTCCTTGAGGTATATTGACATCACATTTACGCCACTTACAATATATACCTCGAGGAAGGTCAGTGAAATTTCTAAAACAAGAGCAGTATCAGGTGTATTAAATCAAACCTCAAAGAGGTCAGTCTAATATGAGGAAAATCACATTTGACAAGCAGCAATAAACAAATAGAAAAAAAATATATGGCATATCACATACTTGAAGTATTTCTGCAATGCCACAGGATTCTTGCCAAGGCCAGCAATGTCAAATCCGTAATCCCCAGGCAGTTCCCCAGTAAGATACGATGGATAGTCATATGAAATAGGACCAAGCCAACGAGGCCGATCTTCTCCATACCAAAAGCTGAGAATTTAGTGAATGTAGCATGGAATTCATGAGCACAAACTTTTAGTCACATGTAACAACAAGAATAATAATCATGTAAATGTAATGAAATGATAATTCAAAGGCAAATGCTAAGCAGTGCCTATGAAGGAATCTTAGAAAGTAAATTTGTATGGGAAGTATTGCATTTAAAACCTTGGAAAATGGTATGCTTAGTTTTTCAATGAATACTTATTTTTTTGGATTCATTAACTTGGCACTGGTTAGCATGACTCATGTTCGAATCATTTTTCATTTCTTGTTATACTCCCTCTATTTCAAGAATTTAATTGTAGTGTCGGGTTTTTGACCAAACTGGGTTCCTTTTAGAAACTATTTACCAGTTTAGGGTTATTCTGAAACTATTTACTAATGGGGGTCGTTTTGGACACGTGGCATAGTTTATTATTTTTCAATCTGACGAGTCAAAGGCGCCACTGCAGATGGCGCCTTTGAAGGCGCCACTTGCACTGGCGCGTTCCCTTGCAGTGGCACCTCCCCCTGCAGTGTACCACGTGGCACTGCAGGGGGTCCCCCCAGCCCCAACCAAAAATTGGTCTCCTGCAATTTTAAAGGAACAACGTTACAATTTTAAAGAAACAACGCTACAAAAAAAATTATACTATAAGTATAGGGAGTAACGGTGACATTAATGATAAAGTATCTATTTAAAACAACAAGAGGCAATAAAAAAAAATCCCGTAATAATGAGTAGCAAATAATATCACAGGAGCCATAAAAAAATAATAGCAATAACAATTTATACCAATAAATATTCATCAATTATTACAGTAGTAAAAAAAAATTATTTGGATCAGACTTTCCTCGGGCATCTACTGATCAAAATTCAGAGTGTGATACAATATTTTATCAATACACTAGTCTGGTTCCTTTTTGGAATTTTTAATTCGAATTCATTTAAGTTTAAATATAATTTGCTACTATCATTTTATAATTATCGAATTATACTTTCATTCAATTTATTTGCAAAATTAATTCACATACTTGGATGGTACAAATGCCAAAAAATTAATTCACATATTCTTGTTTTTACAGGTTACTTGTTATTAGTTTAAAACGAGTGAAAAGGGACAGGGATGGACTCATTGCAGCTATAATAACAAGCAAACTGTAAAAACAAGAATATGTGAATTAATTTTCTGGCATTTGTACCATCCAAGTATGTGAATTAATTTTGCAAATAAATTGAATGAAAGTATAATTCGATAATTATAAAATGATAGTTGCAAATTATATTTAAACTTAAATGAATTCGAATTAAAAATTCCAATAAGGACCAGACTTGTGTATTGATAAAATATTGTATCACACTCTGAATTTTGATCAGTAGATGCCCGAGGAAAGTCTGATCCAAATAAAAAAAAATTTACTACTGTAATAATTGATGAATATTTATTGGTGTAAATTGTTATTGTTATTATTTTTTATGGCTCCTGTGATATTATTTGCTACTCATTATTACGGGATTTTTTTTATTGCCTCTTGTTGTTTTAAATAGATACTTTATCATTAATGTCATCGTTACTCCCTATACTTATAGTATATTTTTTTTTATAGCGTTGTTTCTTTAAAATTGTAGCGTTGTTCCTTTAAAATTGCAGGAGTCCAATTTTTGGTTGGAGCTGGGGGGCCCTGCAGTGCCACGTGGTACACTGCAGGGGGAGGTGCCACTGCAGGGGAAGGCACTCCCCTTTTGTCTTTTCTTTTTTTTTATAGGTAGGCGCCATCTGCAGTGGCGCCTTCAAAGGTGCCATCTGCAGTGGCGCCTTTGACCCGTCAGATTGAAAAATAATAAAATATGCCACGTGTCCAAAACGACCCCCCATTAGTAAATAGTTTCAGAATAACCCTAAACTGGTAAATAGTTTCTAAAAGGAACCCAGTTTGGTCAAAAAGCCTATAGTGCCCCATCAATATAAAGATTTTTTACACTTCCAACCAATTGTATATTATCACATCACTA